>OZ010749.1:57890395-59371645 GCA_963932245.1 Tachinus rufipes | reverse complement strand
ACTGGCTGCAACAATTTTCCTAACTTTCGAAGTTGAACTTAAAGTTATAATTTGGCACGGTGACGGTGTCCAAGTGTTGTCGATTTAGTTTTGCCAGTATGGCACAAAAAAGGAAAAGTCTATTAACAAAAAAAAATTCACTAGAGTTTTACCATAAGTCTTTGTCACGCGGGATCAAAATGTTTAAACACTCACGGCAAGGAGACTTTAAAAATCGGTTATGGTCCGGGTTTTGGTGGCGGCTTAGAGGCTACCTGAGCTGGATGGGTGCCACTAACCGAAACAGTTGGCAGCGTTAACTTTTTACTTCTTATTCTGCTTGCCCTAACCCGTTTGCTATGTTGTGATGGCGTTGCCAGAGTATCCGTCCAACGTCGTCTTTATTAGTGAAAGTAACTGTGACTTTGTCGGTTGTTTTTGTGTAAGCCACAATTGCTGTGTTGAGGGTTTGGCCAGGTTTTATGATTGGTGTCTCCGGGACGTAAGTCTCTTTTGCTAGCTTAAATGTATACAGTCGGTGCAGTTTGTAAATGATGACGACCACTGTTTCTTCTACGACTTCATTGATAACCACTGGATGGATATTAATGGTGTCCAGTTTGAGTTCCAGGACGTTTTTTTGATCTCCAACGTGGTTTTGTTGGTAGTCGCAGTTTGAATTTGCAAATGTATCCGTTTGTCAGTTTAGTTATTTTTTTATCAGGGAGTTGGCAGCTTGGAACTTACATTTGGTGCTTTGATTAGCTTGCAGATAGTGAGCAACATGGTAGAGCTACTCTCCGATTGTATAGCTGCCCAAGGTTATAATAGAGATGGTTTTTCAGTTTTGGGTGTTTGGTGACTAGCGGTGTCTAGCTAACTACGGTCAAAGCTTATTGTCAACAGTGCTTTTAACGTGCAACGTGGTAGTGCAGGAGCATCTGCTAGTTGCCAACCTGAAACTCTGTGCAAAAACAAGGTGGCAGTTTTTTTAGACCAAAATTGGGTTGAAAACCGTTTACCAAAAAGCTGCAGCTGTGGAAGGTAAATCGGTTTTGATGATCAAATTTTTGCTTTAAATAATTATTTAAACTGGCCCGAAAACGCCAAAGTTGGATGTTTGTAGGAAGACGATGTTGCTTTATCTACATCAACAGCAAGAAGTGTGAAATTTTTTTAAACAAAGTGAGAAGTGAGAAAACTGATATACAAATGTTTTATTGGTTAAGAGAATGTTTTCGATCAAATACAACATATTAAGATTGCCAAAACTGTATAGTACTAAGTATTGGCAAAAATGTAAGACTGTTAGCCAACTTATATTAGAATCAATCTGCGACCGTTAGTGTCAACATCAAAAAATTTAAAAATATTGCCATCCAAAATTAAATTATACAAGAATGTGTCTTATCCTCTTCAACATCTAAATAAAAAATATCTGGAAGAAAATGTAGAAGAATTAGTGGAGAAAGTGTCAAGCAACATCAGATACGCAAATGACACGGCAGTTATGGCAAAATCAATTAACGAACTGCAACACATGTTCAACAATATAATCAAAGAAAGCAACAGATGAAACCTTACGATAAACAACAAAAAAACCAAATTAATCAAAATGGTAGTACTGACCCTTAATAGCAAAAGAATAGAAAGACTACCTACAGTTAGGCTAAGCAAAGTTCAAAAAAGCTATGAATACCTTTCTATAAAAATGTACAATTACTTACCAACTTGCATCAGAGAATTGCCAAGAAAAAACTTTAAAACTGTCATTGAAAATAAACTGTGTCAAGAAGTTCTATATAACTATGAACTTTTTTTTAACATACTGTTTTGATTGTTATTTTAATCTGTTTGTGTTTTGTTTTGTTATAATTTTTCCTGTAACTAGTCAATTTTGTACTTATCCAGAAGTTGCAAAACTGTATTGTACATTTTATCTATTGTGTATTCAATTGTACTGCATTGTATTGTATTGTATTGTATTGTATTGTATTGTATTGTATTGACATGATTTATACCATTTATTTGGTCTGTAAAATCAAATAAACATATTCTAAACTACAACATTTAAGCAGTTAAATAAATCAATCAATGTACCTGGAAGAAGAAATTAAGTGTAAAATAAAAGTAGCCAGAACATCAGTTATAAATCAAAAACCACTCAAGTAATCAAGAATTCAAGAATATAAGAAAATGTTTTACAAATGCTATGTATGGTCAATTTTTTGAGTTGGTTGCAAAACCTGGACACTTAAACAAACAATGATCAAACGCATCAAAACATTCAAAATGTAGGTAAATAAAAGGATAATTAAAATACCATGAACCAAAAAAATAAGAAATAAAAAAGTACTAGCCTTATTCTCAATGGAAAGATAAAAAACAAAAGAAGAATCGGTTGCAAAAAGCTGTTATTGGCAGAAAATCTACTACATTCCGCCTATGTTTGAAACAGATTAAAACAAATTGTAAACACAAGTGTTGCCAAGGCTTAGAAAAAAACAGCACTTAAAAAAAAATAGATTATTCTATGTTTGTACATCTAACTTCAGACGCGGTAAGTTGCTTTGCAATTAATTCTAATCAGGTAACACAAATTATTAAGTGTTACGGCAAACGAAAGCATGGTCTAAACCGCAAATGCTATGTTGATTTTGTAGGTGGTGAGTTGATTGTTTGGTTCTCAAAGTTTCCAAAGTGTTCATGGCAAAACAAAGGGGTAACTGCCACTGGCAATGTTAACCACGTAATGTCCGCTGTGCTTGTCAAAAAATACCTTAAAACAAGTTGTGGCAAAAATGATAACGTTGAGGTAGCTAACAAAGACAAAATCAAGTACCTGGGACTAGTTTTTAAGCAAAATATGCACTTTCGATATTAAAGCTATAACTGAGGAAAACTTCAAACGCGTTAATCAAACTAATGCTAAGCTTAAGCAAAGCTAGTTCAATCAAAAGTATAGTTACTTGCTTGGTAACAAACTTGATTCTCCTGGCGGTACCCGTTTGGTATAAAGATGCACTAATTGATAACTACTAGAAAAGATGCAACGGTTGGCTAATCAAACGACCAGTACAATCCTTATTTATGTGAAAATAAAAAAACACACGGAAGAGGAAAAAATCAAGTAACACCAAGGAACGCAGCTTTAAACAAGCTTTTCAGGAAACAGAGCAAACTAAATTACTTCCTAATTCAGTTTCTTACAGGATTAGAAGCAACGGCTGCATAGGCAAAAAATTCTGCGTTATAGTAGTAACTGCATGCTAAAAAACAAAAAAACTGGCAAGACAAGAATCAAAATTATTAAAACAAAATAAACAGACAAAAGAATGCTACTAGCAGAGGCAAACAAAGATTAAAAAAAACAAGCAAAATAATGCCAAAAAGGGATCCCACCATGTGCCTATTTATAAAAAAGTTGGGTATGTGGGTTTTAGTCCGTAGGCGTTTTGGGTAAAATTGAGACTGCTGAATAAACTTTTTATGAATTTAGACGTTCTTATCCCGTTCTTCAGCTTGGATCTATAATTTTGTCATAACGGATTGGCGTCCAATAAGCAATGCAGCTGTGAGTTTGTAGTTGACTGAGTTGTCTGTACAAAAGTAAGTTTAGGTGCATGGAACGTTGTACCAAAGGCCTGCGTGGTTTGGTTTATTGGAAGATGCAGCATTTCAATAAACTTGCATGCAACATAAATTTTGTGATTTTCTTTTCATGGTTTTGTGGAGGCAGCTCACTTTAGTTGCTCATTTTTCTGCAACTTTGATTTTAGCAATTTTTACCACTGACGACATAAATTTAAATCCACATTTTTGATCATTATTAAGTTGTTTTACTGACCCTACATACATTTGCTAATATCAAAGCATCCACTTCCTTTGTTTTATTTACTTTTAGTTTATTAACCTTTTGTTTTGCAGTTGTAATTTACACATGCTTTTATTGAATACTATTACATTCATCTAGAAGTTTTCTTTATATATAATAATTTTTGTATTTGTCGGGATATCACAAATACCAACGGACACATTACTACTTCTTCTAAAAAGTTTTTGCGGCGTAATTATCTCTTTCTTGCTACCATAGTTTCCTGTATAAACAGCCAGATTGTTATATCTTGAGTAGGTAATATTGCGTTCGTTCATCTTGAGGTTTTAGATTACAACTACGTTATGTTTGGAACATAAAATAGTATACTGTACAAAGAGCACAAAATTAGTGCATTTTCTACAAATATAAACATTGTTGACAAGTGGTTCAATTCATAAATGTTAAAAATTTATTAAACGGCAGTTTATTTTAATTTATGATCTAAATAATCAAACAAATAACTGTGACTCTATCTAATGCTACCAATTGCATAATCTGGCAACTAAAGCGCTTGTAAGTGAATCCGCTGTTGAGCAGTATAAGCATCTCTTTCTATCTCACAATCGTAAAAGAAGTAAAAGAAATTTTATTTTACAAAGAGAAATATAATAGTACCAAATAACTATTGTAATTAAATAAAAATCGATCAAATACTCATTTAGTTCAAAAATAATAAAAAATATAACTGCTTAAAACAGTATTAATCTAAGATACAACAGCAGAGACAAAGTGAAATAGTTTTGTTGCTGTTAATTTATAAGTCGGTGTAAAAGAGGGAGTTAAAAAAGAAGTTGGGGGGAGAAGAGAAGCGTTTAAATTTTTGTTGAATTTTTAAATAAAATATTTGTTAAGTTTTCTTGCTGACAACTGAAACTATATTTTTAAACATCTCAACAAATTCAAACGGGCCATGGATAGAAATTGAAAAAACAGTCCAAAACGCGGGAGTTCACTAAAATTTGTTGCTTAAAACTCTAGATGTAACTTAAACATAGTTTTTATAAAACCAAAATACTATTGAAAACAGTTTTTCTTGTGGCCCAGAAGAATAATGTGCAATATGTTTTTTTGGTAATTTCAAAATTTGTAAAGTTGAAACCAACTTATCAAAAACGTTTTACATGTTCCGTATTTATAGCTTGCAATTTATTGATAAAACACTGTAATTTTTGCACAAAAAACTAAAACTTGTTTGAAGTTTGCAACGCCGTATAAAGCTCATTAAAAAACTACTAAAAAAAAGTTTTCATCAAGAAAAATTCAAAGAATTTCTTGAAAACCTTATTTATCGTTTGGGTGTTACTAACAATTAAAAATCTAAAAATGATAAATCGGTAAAAACAATTTTGGCAAAAATAAGTTCTTATTGAGTTTCAATTTTGTAAGGTATATTAAGTGTATACATAGCTTTGATACTAGATGCTGTTAACGTATATCCACAAATAAAAATGAGAATGAATACTTGGTATATCTTGGATAAACATACTTTTTATACTTATCTAAACATAATCTAGAAATAAAATAACCTAAAAATAGTTTAAACAATAATAATTTTGATACCAATTCTGAAAGTAGCAGTAAAAATGGTAGTGATAATAAAAGTTTGCAACTCATATTAAAAAAGAGTAAACATTAATGGAAGGAAGAAGCACAAAAATCAGTCTATGATTGCAGGTGCCGCAATTCGAAACTTTATAAAATGGATTAATTATAATTATTACAGTAATTGCCGCTTATTCATAATGGGCGTTTGTCAATAAGGAACAACGTGTTTTGATTGATAAATGTTGCTACAATATGGTTTGGTGGATAATAATCTTACGAAATACCATCTAAAACTTTATAATAAATAAACATAATTTAATTGATTATTGTAGCAAACTTTTCATGTTTTGTCAACCATTTAATTCATAAATGATTATGCTTTTTAACGCGTGCTTTTGAATAAGGACAACAAAAAAACATTCAACCCTACTACGATAGGGATATAAAAAATATTGAATGGGACCTTTTTAAAAATCCATTTGATGAAAAATAAAAATTAAGCGAAGCATTAAACTGCCTGCCAATAAAAAGCGCAACACATTTCCATAATTTAATGAGATTCTTCAAATACCCGAAAGGGTTTTCCACTGACATTGTTATCTTTGAATCTATTGTCGGTGGTTATCTAAAACACAAAAGCCGTGTTATAACAAACATAAAGAGGGGCATTCATTTAGCCGAAAGGGTCCAGGTCAGTTGTATGAAAAATGATTCTTTCTATATAAATAAAATCAAGATACCCAGCTGAGAATATTTGGTACAAGAATTTGATCTTTTTAGATAATGTGCATTGTGACATTTAGGGTAGCTTAAAAAATAAAACCCCCGCTATTAATATCAACTATAGCTGCAAAATTACGGTTATAAATATTTTTCATAATATATTTTAATCGGCTTTTCTCTGACTGGATATGCGCAATAATGATATTAAAGTGTATCTAGAAAAACAATCTCGACCCTCCTCAACTAAACCAAATCTCTTGTTTTAAGATTAAACATGATTCAGCTCTTTTTAAATCCATTTATTTTTTCTTCTCCGACATCACCCTAAGACTTTTTTTAAAAGATTATAATAATATTTTCAGATTGCATCTGCTTATATTAAGAATGTTGATGTATTTTTTATAATATTGTATAAAATATAATTGTGCTTACATTATTGCGTACTCATCGCTTATTGTGATATTTTCTAATATAATATTATATGCTGAAACGACTCCCAATCTTCTCTTTATTCGCTTCGCACATATGAAAATATTTCCTAGCGTTCGCGTCAAACTGTCAATCATTGCGAAATGTCCTTATAAATAACAATATTTTAATAAATATGCATCATTTATATTTTCAATTTGCGCTTCTCCGACGATAAATCTACCACCATGATGAAATTTTCCGAATTCGTTTAATATATTCGTATATTTCAACAAGATGTAAAATTTTATATAAATGTTTTCTAAAATACTACGTCATTGTTGTTAAATAACTTAAATCAAATCTTAATTTTGTACAATCTAGAGTTTGAAAGCATTAGTACTTTAAATGTAATTTAACATAAATATTGTTGATACATGACCTATAATAATAACAAAATCGATTATTTTTTGCTTTTCAGCCTTAAAAGTTTTACAACTTAACATAACATAACATTTACCATACTAAACTTTGTTTTTATATAATTATTTTTTAATTTTGTTTCAATTTTCTTTTTTCTATTTGTTACCGTATTTATCCGTTTCATTCTTCTTCCGTCTTCTTTTAGTACCTCATTTCTTTCCGTTTGCTCATCTCTCATCTCATTGCATTTTAGCATGTGTTCTATGATTTCCCTAACTTCTTCACACATTTTACACATTTTCTTTATCTCTTTTATCAAAAATTTGTACACTTTCTCCTCATTTCCACATCTAAATCTTGCAATCATTTTCATTTTTTCATAATTTACATTTTCTAGGTACTTTGGTAGTGCATCCGTTATAATGTGTTCATAATTTGAATTGTACCTAGATTCATTTATCCGTGTTCTTTGCTCTTGCTTCTATCTATTCTCAATTTTTCTACTTCCTCACTAGCATATCCATTTTTGTTAAAAAACTTTTTTCTGCATGTTTTCATTTTTCCGCATTTTTTATCATTTTCTCCTTCAGGCACTCTTCTCATTCTCTCACTCTTTCTTCATACCTTATTGCACGCTTTCCTGCTTCTACTCTTAATTTATTAGTTTTAATTTCTTTCATTACAATGTATGCTTGGGTTTCTTTGTTTACACCTAATATCCATCTCCAGTATTTTGTTTAAATAGCCTCCAACTTTTCTTGCTCTTTTCATTTCCAACTTGTTTTTTTATCATTGGTTTTAAAACGTCCGTCGACGCTGTCCGATCTCCAGACTCTTCCTCCATCCTAACCTATTCTGTCATTGATTGTCTTGCAGATTCCTTTCGCTCATCGATTTCTGAATGCCGTCATTCCATGATTTCTTGGGCCTGCCTTATTTCCGTCTTTCGGGAGGGACCCAATCAAGTGTAATTTTTGGTAGTCAATGATCTGCCATCCTTTTTACGTGTCCGTACTAGATATGTTGCCGTTTTCCTGCTTTCTGTACAATGTATTCTTTCTCCGCCAATGCCGGTTCCAAGCCCGGATAAGAAAGGAGGAGGGGAAGGAGTATCAACCTCGTAAAAAAAACAGGGTTTAGTTGGCTCCGACTGATAGTACCCTGTAGGGCTTCTTGCCTAGGGTTACAGGTGAAAAACGGTCAACGGTCTCGAGAGCAGACAAAGATCCTGGATCTTAATGGTCAAGAGAGCGGAAGAGCCAGATCGGGATAGACAGAGTCCGATAGCCCAGTATGGCCTTATGGGAGGTTGAGGCGAAGGGTTTGCAGCCCATCACCCGGAAAAAAAGCCTCGGAAAACTATCAAACATCATTCTTTTTATTCTTATACATTTAAATTTTTTTTCATCAATTCCCTCTACTTGCCCTACCGCTTTATTTGCTTTTTTTGTCATATTTTTTATGTGTTCAATTTTATTATTGGTTGTACAAAAAACCTCTTTAGTATTTAAATATTTTTACTTCTTCAAATTTTTTTCTTCCCATTTCCAATTTTTTACTTTACGTCTTCCTCCCTTCCCCGTTTTCTAAAAGTTGATGAACCGATTAATGCTTTAGAAAAGAAAGTATGGTGAACGGAATATGTTATTCGTAATAAAGGTGCACAACATCTTAAAGGGCTTGGATTGAATTTACCTTTATATCAGTATTATTGTTTAAATATTATTGCATTTACTGTAAAATTATTTGTATTTATTATTAGTACTTTATATTGGGTTACAAAAAAAATATTAAAAAGTTGTTATAAATTAATTTGCTATAAGAAAGTGAAAGTTTAATAACATTTTAATCAAGCTAGTTTTTTTTTTGTTATTTTAGGTTGGTAATTTTGAGATTATGCAATTTTACAGTTGGTAGAATTACTAGTTTAATATATTTTTCAAAACTTTTATTAAAATCTAATGTATTGTTTTAAAGTTTTTAATTTTCTTTAATTTTAAGATTTTCAAAATTTGCATGCTGCAAAGTCGGTTATACAAAATGTACCGAATCAATTTTAATTTGTTTTCTTACAGTTCGTTGTGCTATTAATAAACTTTATTGTAACAAATTTGCATTAAAATTTAAGGTATAACTTTCAAACTATTAATTTTTTTTACTTTAAGTTCGATACTTTAGAGGTTATGCAAAATATACATATAATTTAGATTTGTTTTATTATAATTTGGTAGTACTGTTAGTTAGTGCAAAATGAACCTATCACTTTTGTTTTAAACAGTTGGTAGTAATGGTAGTGAAACCCAAATTTGCAAACTATTATCAAAATTCAATGTATGGTTTTAAAGTTAATTTTTAAAATTTTATTTAGTTTTTTAGAGCGGGAGCTTCAAATGATTATTTAATACTACCAATTAGAGTAAGTAGCTGCTATTATTAAAAGTTGCATCTAATTATTTAATTAATTAATTTTAAAACATTTAATTAAAATTTATCAATTTTCATTTTTTTTTGTATCTTCAAAAAGTTAATAATCAATTAATTATAATTTTAATAATGCAGAAACAATATTTAAAATTTATATTTCAATCCGTAAACCCGATCACGAAGTATCAATCCATACGCATCCCCTCCACTCACCATTCCTTGCGCTAAGCAATAGAGCCTCAGTTTGGTGCGGTTCGGCTAACAATAAACGTGGATGGCTAGAAGGTCGTTTAAATCAAAAGTGTTATATGTACATCTACAATTTTTTTCTACTCACACTGTCAAATGCGGTTTTGTATCCTATTCATCTCTAGTTCTTCATTCAGTTTTTCTTCTATTACCATGAGGTGCCTGCTGTACTTACCTCTGTAATTTTCTGCAAATTTTTATTTCTTTTTTGTGTATCGGACATACAAAACCTACTCTTCACTGATTAGGAAATTCTTTTCTCTTTCATACTTCATTTATTATTTCACTCAGTCTCTCAATCAGATCTTCCAAACCATACATTCATGCTTCATTTCTAATTGCATGTGTCCATACTATTTTTGTTATTATTATTTTTAGTTCTCTTTTTATGCTTCGGTTTATATTCATACATTTCTAGTGGCTGATGGTCTAACTCTACTTTTTTCCAACTTTAAATGTGTCTATCTCTTGGTGCGCTTTTTCTTTTACCATTACGTAATCAATTACCAATTGTCCCTTTGCTCCTATGTAGGTTTATTCTTTTTTTTATCTCCTTCCGTATTTCTGTTTAGTATGTCCCACTCATTTTCTATCATATTTTTTCCTTCTTTGTTTTCTAGTTTTTCTTTTGATTCTCCTTTGATTTTTTGTCCGTTTTTCATTTTTTGTTTAGTCCAATCCTGCCAATAAAATTAGTTTTCTTTTTTTGGTTTCTTGTATTGAGTGTTCTAACTTTGTTTTATCTATTTTTTATCCATTTGCTATACAACATACATAAAGTTGTTTAAAAATATTTTTGCCAAGAACTACATTTGATCATAAAAATTTGACTAAACAACTTTTAATTATCAAAATCCGGCGCCAAAAACCAACATTATCTAAAAAATGATCAACAGACAATCACGACAAGACAAAAATGTGTTTGTATATAACCTAAATCCAGCTTTTGATTGTCAAACTCCGGTTAAAAAACACTTTTGATCATCAAAATCCTATCAGAAACTAACAACAACTAAAAATTTATTATAACTCGGCTAAAAAATAATTAAATTGCTTTGTAAATTGAAAAAAAAAATAATTTTTGGTCATTAAATTTTGGCCTAAAACAACTTTAGATTATCAAAATTTGGTTAAAAACAAACGATCTACAAAATCAACTAAATATGTTTATAAATACATTTGTAAACAAACTGCTATAACAACAAACAAACAAAATACCTACATGACACTAGATTGCCAAATGCAAGAATAGAGAATACTGCATAGAATGCAAAACGATAGGACACAGAACAGGAGAGAATAGATGCCAACAACCCCAATAACTGGAGACAACACAAGGATCATATAATAAAACAAAATGATTAAATTTATTAAAACAAAAATAAAAAAGAGAAAAGAAGCAAACAAAAACCAAATCAAAGAGAGAGGAAATAGAAAAAGTGTAAGGACAAGGTAGAAATAGGCAATAGTTTGTTATATTAGCCTAAACTGCAAACTAGATTACTATACTAGATAGATGAATAAGAAAACAGTTTAAAAAACAAAAAAAAACAAAAAAAAAAATAATTGGAAGAGATTTTAATGCAAAATCAAAGAGAAGATACAAGGGCAATTTAACAGGAAAAATCTTAGAAAAGATGATAGCAAAGTTAAACCTTACAATTTACAACAAAGAAAAAAAACCGACGATTATAAAAAAATGCTAAAAATTACATATTTAGCCTCAAATCTTGTGTGTCGCAGGTTCGAACTCCTGCTCCAGCAAAAAAAAAATATTTATGGCATTTATTAACTTAGGATATTAGTTAATATATGATTAGTGTCCATGTAAACTATAATTACATTTAATATAAAAGTGTAGGAAGACCAGATACTAGGCCTTGCAATTATCTACAGCACCTCTATTCTCTCAATTAACGGGTGCAATAGTATATATGTATTTGTGTTTTCAGGTACATATTCAAATGCAGTTTGTGCGGTAGTAGCATAAGCTTAAGCGCTAAAATATTGGCCGTTGCAACTAAAATGAAAAATGACATTACCATAGCAACATAGAAAATGGCAAAAATAAAAAAAATGACTGGATAGTGACAGAAGAAGAATTACTGAGCTTACATAAAAACAAACAACAACATTAGAAGCTATAGGGATACAATAGCAAAATAAGCAAACTAGAAGACGTAAAAAAAGTCAAACTGCGTATTTATAACGTTAGACCTACAGAACGCGTTTAACTGCGTGTTATGGAAAGCAATTATATAGGCGAAAAAAAAAACTGAACAGCTAAAACAATCAAAATAATATAAAACTTACAAGGTAAAAACTTAGTAACCAAAAAAATAAGTTTTAAACTGATCTGAGAAGTACCCCAAAGCTCAACACTAGAACCAAAGCTATAGAATCTAGTTTATGATTAATTGCTTTGGATGAAGCTTCTAAAAAGCGTGGCCATAACGGACGACGTATTACTAGTATGTAATAACATTGAAATAGAAGTATTAATAGAAAAACTAGAACTGGCAACAAATACAGATACAGATATAAAAGTAACGGTTTAAAATTAGCAACACAAAAACTGAAGCGGCATGGTTATCGACTTAAAAAACTAGAAAAAAAAAACAAGTAAGATACAGATACAAAATCTAAACTTATACCAAACAACAAATATCTAGGATAAGAAGTCAAAAAACTAATAGCAATGACATTGAGAAGAAAATTGTCATACGTCGCAGAACTATGAAGAAAAGCCATGAAGACAAATAAAACAGGAATAATATTTTGGCAACACCAGTGGATATAATCATAAAAAAGCTAGAAATAAAAAAAAACTAGTAAAATAAGTAACTACTAAAAAAGAAGCAACGGTTAATGCAAGAGAAAAGAGGATGGAAAATTTGCAGATACAATGAAGAAATAAAACTAATTCCAAAGACAATTAATAGAGAACGAACCCAAAACGTGTTTTTATTGAACACAAATATTGACCGCGCACAGAACCTCGAAAAAGTTTTTACAAAAAATTAGAAAAGATTAAGAAGGAAGGAATTTGTTTATTCTGTCAAGAAGAAACACACGATGATGCAAAACACACTCTAGTAGAATGCGAGGCGTGGAAGAAAGACAGAACAGAACTAGAAAACATACTGGAAAGCAAAGCGGATAAAACAACAAACATAAAGAAATGCATAAAAATACTAAAAACAAAAAAATTTAAAATTTAAGAAACAAAGACATATATAAAGCCTCAACAGAGTAAGATTGAGACAAGAAAAACACAAAAACTAGACAAAAGTTGGGGCTATAAGAAAAGAGGGAGCGTGCAGCGTAAGCAATAATCAGCTTACTTTAAACTAATGCCAAATCTAAATTAAATTAGCAAGAACAGTACAACAACAAAATTTACGCAAAAAAGAAAAACGGGACTTAATACCATGCATAAGCTATTTTTAAGGGCTACAGAAAAAATCAATTAAAATCTTGCTATTATTCTTTTAAACAAACTACCAAATACTTTTAATATTTTATATTATTAAATTTGTCCAAAAGCCAGCCATATCTAATGAATGATTAAAACCCGGTTTTGAAATACAGAAATTTGTTTGATAATAAGTAATGTCCAAAAACCAACAATTGTTTATCAAAATCCGGCCATAAAAAATATAAATCCTTTTGTAAATTGAAAAAATCTGGTTTTTGTTTGTTGATAATCCAAACAAAACTCATTAATATTTAATAAATTACCAAAACCTGGCGACATGAAATACTTAAATCTATTAATAAACAGTCTGGTTTTTAATCATTGAATAGGTCATCAAGTTTTAGCCTTTTAATCGACAAAATTTGAACAAAAAAAAAGCTTTGATTTTCAAAATTTTACAAAAAAACAAACTTTGATCATCAAAATCCGGCCAAAAACAAATAACTTTTAATAATCAAAGACCCATAACTAATAATATCTAATAAATAATTAAATCCCAAATAAGAAATACATAAATGCGTTAAAAAATAATCAAAATTTAGCTATTGATTATTAAATTTTGGTAAAACTTACTTTCCATCATCAAAATCCCGCTAAAAACCAACAAAAACTAATAAAATATTAAAAACCGGCTATGAAATTTATAAATGCGTTTGTAAATAATAAAAAACCGGCTATTGCTTAACAAATTTTGACCAAAAGATATTTAAAAACCAACAATATTTAATAAATTTTTGGCAATGAATAACCAAAATCCTTTTGTAAATAATAAATACCAATTTTGATAATCAAAATCCGACAAAAAAAGCAACGATATTTAATACATAATCATAATCATATTATAAAAACCATAAATTTTGTTATTTAAAAAATTATTAATACCTTGCGCATGAAATCCAAAAACCAACATTCAAATACGTAAAATTGCGGTTATAAAATACAAATCTTTGTTGACAAAGTATTAAAATTAAACAAATTTTTAAAATTTTGCCGATTGCAGTAGAAATCTAGATTCAAACAAGTCGGACTATAAAACAACAAAACTTGGTCAGAAAATATTAAAATTTAATGAATTGTCAAATTTCTGTCTACAAACTTTAAAAAATGCGTTCACAATTAATTTAAATCCAGCGTTTGATTAATAAAATCCGACCAAAAACAAATAATTTTTAATAATTCATCAAAAACCTTACATTAAATACAAAAATAATTTTTTAAATAATGAAAATTTGGCTTTTGAACGTTAAAACCCGGCTAAAATCTATTTGTTAAATTATGAAAACAAAAATTACAGCAAGAACATAATCAAAACCATTGAGAACTTATACAGACAAAAATAGAATATTCGCAAGATTAACAAAAAAAATTAGGGAAAAGAATCCCTAATTGCTCTTCTTAAATATTGTTATATAAAATGAAGTGTAGAACAGTTAATAAAAAAGTTTAAAATTATGTGCTACCCGATATAACACAATAATAATTGCAGAAATCAAAAACAACCTCCAAAGGCTGTTATAAAGGGTTTTCTAATAAGAAGAAGAATATTGCTGATGTAGCCACTGGCGTTGAAGAAAACCCAGGTTTGTCGATTCCTTGTCGATCTATAAAATTAGACATTCCACAAACGACATTACACCGTATTTTGCATAAAGACTTAAGTTTTAAGGCTTTTAAAGTTTAGTTAACACAAGAACTCAAGCCGGTCAATCACCATAAACGTCGTATCTTTGCTGATTGGATTGTTCAAATGCATCAAAATGATCCGGAATTTTATCAAAAAATCATCTTCAGTGATGAGGCCCATTTTTACCTTAGAGGCTACGTTAATAAGCAAGAGTTATAGCATTTGGTGCTCAGAAAATCCAAGAATGATTGTTAAAAAGTCTTTGCATCCTCAATGTGTTACTGTTTGGAGCGGTTTTTAGGCTGGCGGTGTGATTGGACCTTACTTTTTTTGAAAATAAAGCTTGTGCAACTGTTACGGTAAATGGATGGCGCTACCGAGCTATGATTAATGATTTTTTATGTCCGGAATTGGAAAATATTGATAAAAAAAGAAGAATGGAATCAGCACTTAAGAAGGATGAAATAGTAAGAACTTCAATTTTTGTACAATAAAAACAATGTTTGAAACAATGCTATCAATTTGTAAAGAACTGCTCAACCAACTAGTTTAATCAGTACCAATAAACAAAAAACCAAAGTATGCACATTTTTTTTAAATAAAACTACAATCAATTTATACTATACCCCGGTAAGGAGCTAATAATTTAGAATAAAGTAACCTACCTACCCAAGTGTTAGTTATCCAGAAGTTAGATGACGATTTTCTCTTGTGACAAAATAACTTTTAACGTCCGCATAGTAGAGAAACATTCAATTTCTTGATGACAAACACTTAGATGGAAAGGTGGGTAACTCTATAGGAGCCAATAGTTAAAAAAAAAATGGAGTGACCACCCACCCAAGAGTTAGTTATCAAGAAGTTGGATTACAGTTTTCTTTTGTGACAAAATGGCTTTTAACGTCTGCATAGTATAAAAACATTCAATTTTTTGATGAAGAACACTTGTCTGAGTAGGTGGTACACTCTATAGCATGATAAGGAGCCAATAATTTAAAATAAAGTGACCAACCCACCCACCCAAGTGTTAGTTATTAAGAGGTTGGATCACAACTTTTTCTTGTGACAAAATGACTTTCAACGTCCGCCTAGTAAAGAAACAATCAGTTTTTTCATGAAGAACACTTGAGTGGGTGGGTAGGACACTCTATAGCATAGTAAAAAGCTAATAGTTTAAAATAAATTAACCCACCTACCCATCCAAGTGTTAATTATTAAGAGGTTGGATCACAACTTTTTTTTCTGATGACTTTTAACGTTTGCATTAAGGCAAATTTCTGAACATAACTCTATTGTATAATAATAAAAAGAACACGTAATCATTATCTGTGCAAATAACAACACTTTTATCGAAGTTATTTGATTTTTATCTATTAACGGTAAAGCACTAATAAATTTTAACCTGCATGCTGTCTCTAATGCTGTAAAAATTTAGTAAACACCAGCTTGAGCGTCACTGAACAAAAATATATAATGGATGTCCAAAGTAAAAAGCAAAAAATTGTTTCAATTACATATGCAAACTTTAACTAAATATTTATCCCTAACCATAACATTTAATTTAAATCCACAACCTTCAACTAAATATCATGCAGTTTACAGTGTAAAACAAATAATAATCTCTGGTAAAAATTTATATTTACAATACTGCATAATTTACACTTGAATTGCATGTAGCAATAGTTGATTAATTCAGTAATAATATAAGATTATCTCGTGGTGGAAGGAACAATCCGTAATTAATGTAAATGCAAAACAATGGATGGTTACATTTGGAAGTTTGGGTTGGGACTATTTAGCACTTGTCTTATGTTTAGAAGTTTAACATCGGACATTATACACAGAGAGAACCCCTGACTCAAGAAGTTTACCAGCCCCGAATAAGATCATTCCACGTCTCAATTTGCAGATCATTAAAACTTTTCGGGGGTAGACGCGCGGGTGTACGTGGATGGCACTGTTTATTTAGCGAGGGCGTCGATATTGATCTTCGAATATCAACTAAGTTCAACTACATACACCTAATAAATGCAAATTAGCCCAAATTAATCAAAAACGATTAAAAACTATATTTTAGATAAGGATGCGCATTAATAATACCATGGGACATTTAATTCGATTAGACGTTAGAATATAATTTATGATTCCCTCGGCGAAAATTACCCAAGAAAAATGTAATAATTGTTGGATAATTTTTCGGTGATTTATCGCGACGCGTTTTATAAATTGTCGCTGCGGTTAAAGCACTGCATGGGAAGCTTAATTTTCAATAGTTGGGAGGATAGTTGCGGCCTCTTGGGTGCTTGTAATAATAATTGGGAGACTTTTCCATATTACTCGCGATTTATTGCATTATGCTCACGATTTATTTATGGCCTCTACTACAACAAGGGCCGCTATTAGTACTGGGTGGTTAACTTCAACTAAATTGAATCTTTATTGCCTTCCATCTCCGGGATTGTTTAAGAAAGAATAGAATGAGGGTGATGGTTAATAAATGTGCTTGATACAAAATTAATATTAAACGTTGTGAATTATAACGAATCAATATTACCTGGAACTACAGCACTAAGTTGTAATGACACTCAAAATCCGATTATTAACAATAAATCAGTTTGCTTTTAAAGAATGAATTATTTATCATCAATACTGCTGCACTGCGTCGCACTGATATACCTTAACTGACTCAGATGGAATAAATTTTTTTCGATTATCAATAAGAACAAAATAAAATGATTTTTTTTCTGTGATGTGCTAAATAAATAAAGTTTCTTATTTAAATGTTAAATACAATTTTATTTATTTGTTTCTAATTATTTATTTATTTCTATTATTTCAATATTTTTGCTATTATAAAAATTGAATACTAATTAAACATTTCAGCGCCTAAACCATGCTTATGGATATATTACAAATATTATCGATCAATAGTAAACCGATTAAATAATATAATGTTTATAATGTATTAATATTTAACAAGTTTAGAAGTATCCGACCTGACGTATATATGAAAAAAATTACTATAAAACCAACTTATAAAGACATTAAAAAATTAAATTTATGAAAAAATATTCTAAACTAAAAAACATCCATAGACGCGTTTCGAGGTTTACCTCTCATAAACCTCGAAACGCGTCCATGGATGTTTTTTAGTTTAGAATATTTTTTCATAAATTTAATTTTTTAATGTTATTATTGGGTTGTCCGATTGAACAAATAGTAACGAGCGCTACATATGTCGTTGTGGCATTCGTATAAATTTACCTATTTAACTAGGCTTTATTCGAAATTATTGCTTTTACAACTGTCTCATTTGAGGACATTGCGTCTCTTCTTTATATATTTTACAACTTATAAAGCTTAAGCTTAAGTTTGACAACGTTAATTAATTTTAATTTTTTAACAACATTTAAATGTCTTAAAATCTTAATACAATGAACAAATTAAGAAATAATTCACATTTCTATTTGTTTTCTAACTGTTAGATTTAAACCCATTTTATAAAAATTAAAGTCAAATGGTATAGAAGTATCCAATAAAATCAGTTAACTTATTTCCTCTTCTCGGCAGTTTTGCTTTAATCTGATAAAACTAAAACGTTTTATAGCGATATGCAAATCAAAACAAAAAAATATATTATATTGTCACGCAATTCCATTCTTTCTTTAATAGCCATTGTTAATGAAGAATGTGTAATTACTTTTTTATAATTATAAATTTACAGTAAACGTATTGAAAATAACCGTAGATTTTCGGGCTCGATCGCCTTCTAATTTAATTCGAACCCATTTACTTTTATTCCTGCGGCGGAATTGCGCTGTTGCGATTCAATAACGACATAGAATGAAGCCCCGGAATACTATAACCGATGCCATTTAAACGTTATTGTTCGCTGTGATATACCTGCATTCACACCTAAAGGAAGTTTTGCTTTTTTATTTTTCTACTGCAATTATAAATATTACAGTTTTTTTAATCTACTGTTTGTGCAATAAGTTTGTTTTAGGGGTGGTTATTATTTCTTTTAATATTTCATTAATTAATAGATCAATTGCGTGATGGAATTGCGATTGGATGGAATAGCAAATATGTATTCAAATTCAATTTGCCAACAGGTATTTACAAATCAAAATTAATATCGGTTGAGTGAACGAATATTTACAGTTAATCATTGATGATTTAAATTTTTACGAAAAAATAAAGTTTAAGTTAACATATTGTAATTGAATTAATTATTATCATTTAAACAATACAAAAATATAAATAATATTACTGAAAATAAAATATATTTCTACATAAGATTTAATATTTTTTAATAAGCGTCACTTTTACACTTAAAGTGGGGATAAAAGACACCACAACTTAAAAAGATTTGTCAAATATAAAACAAACCATAACAAAGCTTGATTATTGCGTTTGCTCTAACTCCAGGCCAATGGTAGGACTTAAGGATTGCCTTGTTGGTTTTGTCACGTCCGAGATGGCCTGCAGTGTCGGTATTGTGGTGGTATTCCAATACTTCTTTCTTTGCCTTTAGTGGTACCAATAATTGCTTCCATCAGGCGGAAGTGCGGAGCAGTTTGCCGTCTTCCTCCAATCAATAACCCACGTCAACTCTTCTCAGGTAATTTGGGTTTGCTGCAAGCTCATAGTAATTTTCTTTGACATTTTTTTACCATTTTCCTAGCCACCTTCAAGTAAGTTGGCTTGGTTGGTTCCCCAGTGTGGAAGGATGGGATCTGGAAATGGTTCTGATCAGGTTGTTTACGGTTGGCTAGTTTATCTTCTGGGTTCTTGGACAGAACGTCAGCAAAGATGTTGTTGTTTCCTAGAGTATGTTTGACAGTAAACTCCTGCAGTATTAACGACTATCGGGTCAGTTTAGTTTTGGCGTTTATAGAGTTGTTTAGCCACATTAATGCTTGATTATTTGCCCTTAACTTAAACGGTTTATTTTTCAAATAAGCCTTTAACTTCTTTACCAGTATGGCTAGACACTCTAACTTGTTGAAATAAAACTTCTTTTGGAGTTCAGTTAACTTGGCACTGGCGTAAAACACAATGTGGTTGTGATAGTCTTTTTCTTGGTACAACACCGCCCCAAATCTTAGGTTACAGGTATCCGTTTGTAGAAAAATGAAATACCTGGTCTAGGATGTGTTAGTTGGAAAGGTTGTATTGGTGCCGCCTTTACTGTATTGAAAGCCTGTTGTTTGACTTTGGTCCAAATAAATAATTTTTTTGCTCTTTGCAGCGTCATAAGCAGACTTGCTATGGAGTCTGGGACATATTCCCTAAGCCATTTACATAAGCCCATAAAACGGCGGAGTTGTCTCTTGTTGGTCGGAGTTGGGGTTGTCTTTTACAGATGTTATATAGTGTTGTAGGGGACTATTTTCTTGAGCACCTACTTGGTGTCAAAGGTACTCTACGTTATACTTGCCCAATTTGCATTTGGACATCTTGCACTTAAGTCCATCTTCCTGGAGTCGTTCTAACACTCTTCTAAGGTGGTCACTGTGTTGGTCGGCATTGTTTGAATATACCATAATGTCGTTAAGGTAGACTAATACCATGTTTCTTAATATTTTATCCAATATTTGGGACATGTACTTTTGGAAAGTAGCCCATCCTTTAGCTCGAAAGGCGTTACTTTAAATTGGTAAATTCCACCATCCGCTGCTGAAAAAGCGGTGTACTGCTTATGGCTTTCTTTCATTGGTATCTGTTAGTATCCTGTCGTTAGATCCAATTTGGTAAATACTCTTGCGTTTCCAAAATCCTTTAGGATTTCTTGGATTTTTGGTAATGGCTTACAATAGTCGATGTAAAACATTGGTTTTTTGTTCTTTTTGTTAAATTATTTTACAGGAGCGCAGTAACTGCTGTTACTTTGTTCAATAATCCTACTGGTCAGGAGTTTATGTATTTGCTCAAATATCTAAGCTTTTTGATGTATAACAAGGAGCTTGAAAGTCTGATCTTGTGGGTAATGGCTTTGTTTGCTGTAGGGACAATGCTATTGTTAAACACAGTATGGTACTCGTGCAAAAGTTTTTTGACTCGGGCCTGATTTGGAAACAAATTATTTGGGATTTTTATATTTTTGATGTCTAAGATTTTTGTTTTGTTTTGGCGGTCTCTGTTGTGATCAGTAAATGGCAAATTTGCGGTCTCTACTGTAGTGCACGCATTGTCTTCAATAGTCGATGCTTACTTTGTGCTTTTTGAGCCATTGGTTTCCCAGCATGGCATTGTCTCCGAGATTTAGTGCCACGAGGAAGAGTATGACTTGGTAATAATTACTTCTTTTGTGATCTTTATAGTTGTTGATGGATCCGAATGTTTTGCTTGTCTTGTTGTTAGTCTGGATTTAGGTAAGCAAAGCCTAGTGTAGTTCAAGCTTGCACCTGGGTTGATCAGAGCCTTGACTTCTGCTCCGTTGATGTCACGAATATGCGTAGTAGAATTAACTCTCCTACTAATCCTACTCGGTCGGGTGTGGCGGTTGCTTGATGTTTGGCCTTTGGCAATTTTGTCTCTAAAATATGAAGTTCTTTTGGTAGTTTACTTTGAGTTAATTTTGTTTTCATTTTTTTTTTGTCGGTGTCTGTCGATGTTGAGCCAAATCTAAGGTTGGTAGAATAACGTATACTGAAGGTTGACTGGTTTTGCCTCTGAATAATATAGGTGCGGGTAGTGGTGCGGAGTAAAATTATTTGATGACGTAGGAGGAGACCAATGGCTTGCTTTAGATATGTTCTTTTGACATAAATGGTTGTTCTAAATTAAGTTAAGTTTAATAAAGCAACAAACTCTTTATTTTTTTTGTAGTTATAGAAGTACACCACTGCCCGCTAATATCCGTTTACTTATTATATGAATAATGTGTAAAAAATAATTAAATAACTTAATTACATTTTTAAATTTAAAAAACACATCTAATATTTAATAGCAATGTTTGTATTCTGTAACCAAGTAACATATTGTTCGGTTGTGTAAATAGGAGTCCCGTGCAAACGACATTGCCCCTAAACTAAAACCAGGCAATCTTCTAAATACAAATTTCTGCTAACCATGAGCCAAATCGGACAATTTTCGATTTTGATCCGACTTTCTACTCGTTTCCCGCATTTGCAGGAGTGTTGAGTGTGTACACCGCTGTTGTCGTTGATGGTTTTGAAGCGGGCTTAAGTCTAGGCCAATATGGTTTACGGTGTGTTAAGTTAGTTTTCACTCGGATAGTGATCTCCACTATTTGTTCAAAAGTTTTGAACGCTATGACATCAAGCGATTGTTGGATTTGAGGCTCCATCATAGTAGCAAAAGTGTTAGCCATAATCTTTTGGATGTGTTGTGGGTACACACGTCAATAAAGGGCTGCTAGATAACTTTTGACGGGTTCCTTTGGCTCATGTGGTGTAGTGGTTATTTGACTGGCTAGTCGGACCAGTTTTACTAGATTGGCATACTATCTAAAGATCCGTCTCTTAGTCTTATTGTAGTTTGGGATTGGCTCTTGATACAAGTTTTGTAAAATTTGGCTGTTCTTCTTAATTGCTAAGTCAGCATTTTGCGATAAGCCGTTGTTGGTATTTTTTGTTTGGCAAAATATTTCTCCAGCGCCGTAAAAACGCTTTCGAGTCTTCAAATGGTTCCCCGCTAAACTTAGGTGGTTCAGGCAGGTTTTTCTGATTTTTCTGATGGGTTGATAAGGTTTGCAGTGTGCTAGCAACCTTCTGTAGTAACTCCGTTTGCGTTTTTAGTATTTGGTTTTGCACACTGGTGTTCTTCTGTTTTTCTTATTTTCTCTTCATTGTCCATCTTCTCTTCTTCTTCATCTCTCCTCTTTTCCTCTTTGTCCATTTTCTCCCCTGTTTGGATTCTGAACATCGTGATTATCTTTGTCAATGTCCTCTTTTTCTCTAGGTGTTGTGTTTGGAAGATTAGAGACCATGTCTTTGTGTGCCTTACGTTAGGCTCCAATTGTCTTGACCGGCCGTCCTGGCGGCGTCCGGTCCCGTTGGCAACGCCCCAAATGCGAGGTCGTGCTGGCGTTGGCCGAAGGGTTTCCGCCAGCAAACGCTTTACCTCTTTGGGCTGTATTTTGCCCGGCGTGATGTCTGGCCAACAAACCGTCTGGCGTGTTTTGCCGGACTGAACGTCCGGGTATCGAGTACGTGTGGGTAACCTCGCAAAAAAGGTTCCCGCGGGAAAAGTTACCGGGGGCCGCATGTATTTACGTTCCCGGCGCCGCGTGCAATGACGCCAAGAATAAGGCTAGTGCTGTTCCACTTTCTAGGCGTGGGGAGGTAGCGCTGACAACGGTATGTGTAATGATATTTGTCTCGATAACCATGCGTCAGCAGAAGACATGGCTAAAGATCTTGGAGGCGTCCAGGGTTGTCTCCTGACTTCCGTTTGCACTGGAATATGTGTTCTGTGGGTGCGCGGAGTTGTCACGTTGAAATCTACTGACTGACTAACTTTCGCGGCCAAAAGTTTGCACCTTTTATGCAATAGTGTGGCTATCCGTAGGCTCCGCCCAATGGTTGGTGCTGATTAGCTGCACCGGGGACAATGGGAAGCCGTTGCTTCTACGTTGGTATTACCCAATCTCTTGTGTTTTTTTGACAGTATAAACATCACCAACGGTTTAATATTTAATCACTGGATTACTAACACAGGCCACTTACCAGACAGATAGTAGTTTTTTTCAAAATTACCGGCCAATCAACTTATTGTCAACTCTGAGCAAAATAACAGATCAGCAATAAAGTTTTAGAAGACGATACTTTTCTACTCATTAACTTTGTCATTTTAAAAAGCTTTAACATTAAAAAGTACACAAAAGCAATCTTTTTTGATATAGAAGCTTTTGATATAGTTTGGTACAACAGCCTGATAGTCAAACTTTATAGAGAAAACGGCTCACTCTACTTGAGAAAAACTATTAAAAACTTTTTGTCAAATAGAACTTTCAAAGTTAGGATTAATAATTAACTACTTTTACTAAAATTTATGTAAACCGGTATCTCACAAGGGCCGGCGCTTTATCAGTTTTATTTAAAATTTATGTTAAAAACATACCATCTGTACCTAACTGCACTATTTTAGCACACTGATGATACTGCTTTAATACACAGCTTCACTTCATCAAAGTTTATAACACAAAAATTGAATAGACGAAACATTGGTAAATTAAAATTAATCCAACAAAAAACCAAGCTATACTAGAAGTCTAAATACATAGGCATTTATATGGACAAATTTTCAACTTGAAAACTTCATATTAAGAAGGTTAGAGACAAAGTTAAGTTATTGTTACGACACAAAAAGAAAACCAAAATTAAATTAACAATCTATAAATCAACTATCAGAAACCAAATGACTTATACTGCACTAGTCTAAAAAAATCAAAACTAAAGTGAAACACATGACATTCTTACCAAAGTACACCAAATTTAATAGATAGATAAATCTGATCAACACACCAAAGTATCCACATAGCCATCTAACAAAGCAAGCTTGGAAGATTTGTTAACATAAACAGAAAAATCTTGCTAAATGTTTTGTTAGCGTTCACTCTTGATTACACATTGGTTAAAAATATTAAGAAATTAAAATTACTGTGAATTGCATATATTGTGTTAAAGAATCATATTATATTTAAAAATAAATCTTTAATTATTCATATTTGTTATTATATTCATATTATTTCATATAATTTTATTATTTATTTATTAATGTATTATTTTATACAACATGTTTCGTTATTTTTTAATAACATTTTCAAGTAAGTATATAATATAATAAAAAAATTTTGATTGATTTATAAATAAATTAAATTTTTGTTTCTCCCGCATTCCCTGATATCCGGTTTTTTTAATTCCTTTGAAGTTTGATACATATAATTTAGAGGTTATATTTGTTTATAAAAAGATACCAACATTCTAATAATTATTCTGAATTTTGAAATTTTATATAGTTTTTATTTTATTAAAATATCCATTAAAGGTGAATCATATAGCATTAATTGTTCATTTATAACTTCATAATTTTGATTTTTAATATGTTTTTTAATTTCTAAGTCTTCCAAAAATATGAGGTTTTTATCCAAAATGTGTAAAATTACAAGTGTGTTGTACTGTGAATTTGGTTTATGTTTATTTAATAATATATGTTTTGCAAAGTTTGATTTATCTAAATATTTGTTTTTAAAATCGCGAATGTGTTCATTATACCTAATATTAAAACTTCTTTTTGTTTGCTCAATATATACTCCATTGCAGTCAAATTCACAGTACAACACACTTGTAATTTTACACATTTCGGATAAAAACCTTATATTTTTGGAAGACATAGAAATTAAAAAACATATTAAAAATCAAAATTATGAAGTTATAAATGAACAATTAATGCTATATGATTCACCTTTAATGAATATTTTAATAAAATAAAAACTATATAAAATTTCAAAACTCAGAATAATTATTAGAATGTTGGTATCTTTTTATAAACAAATATAACCTCTAAATTATATGTATCAATCTTCAAAGGAATTAAAAAACCCGGATATCAGGGAATGCGGGAGAAACAAAAATTTAATTTATTTATAAATCAATCAAAAAATTTTTATTATATTATATACTTACTTGAAAATGTTATTAAAAAATAACAAAACATGTTGTATAAAATAATACATTAATAAATAAATAATAAAATTATATGAAATAATATGAATATAATAACAAATATAAATGAATTTCATAGAATTAATAAAAAAAGCATTTGATTATTCACCTTAAATTAGCAAATATTGATACTATGTACTTGATTAAGTGTATGCAATTAATTAACACGTTCATATTGCTGTCTATTATTTAGCATTGTTTAGAAACAACGTGAACTGTCATATTTTCCTTAAATCCAATTGAAATTGCATTAGAGTAGCAATGCATTGTTTCAGCCATCAGGCCAGGTGCCTGCGACATATCGAATCTGCAAATGACAGACGTTCAGATGCATTTGCAATTGAGAATCGATATAATCATACAAATTTAATTAAAATTGATTCACAAATAATATAATTTTAATTTGTTTATATCTATTTTGAACAGTCAAGTATTTCTGAAAACTATTTAAAAGTGCAGGAATCACAATTTTGTTATATTAAATTGTTATAACATGTAGTATTTGTTTGGCTAACATGTAACATAAAACTTTTTATTGGAAGCTCAGTGACGACCATAAAAATAAATCGAATATACGTTTATCACATCCCCTAACTCGCCGCGTGAATACAATAAATTCGCTAATTTAAAACGACAGACAACCGCGACTGCGAAAATATATAAAAAAAAGATGGCGATAAAGAGTGCAAGAGAAATAGAGGGGGGTGAGTAGCCTCGTACGCTAAAATCCGTCAATGCAAATCCGACCTGACAGATTCAATTCAACGTATAAAGCAGTTTTGAAAGAATCCCACTAATTTTCTTATCGCGCTCGGCTTCTCAAACAATTTAGGAAACATTCAACTCGATAGTAGTTAAAATAAATTTAAACACGGCAACTTTACTCTAAATGGATGTTTCAAATTATTTGCATCAAGTTTGTAATTTAAATGAAATTTTGTTTTATACAAAAACTGCTTATTAATTGTACTTAATGAAGATAAATCAACAAAAAAATTATTAAACATTATTATTTTAATTTATAATTAAAAAAGACGTTTTTTTATTTGAGAATGTTTTACCACACAGTGGCATCATCAAGCAAATGCTTATCATCAAATAACTTTTTTAAGCCCAAACATTATTAATCTAATATGGAGTTTCATCATGTATACTTGAGAGTGTGGTTTTTGAAGTGGCTTCTGATATGTTTGGCAACCATTCGAGAGTTGATAAAGTTAAACACACTAAAAATTAAAGGTAAAATTGGGCTGTTTCTTTGGCGTAACTTTATCTAAAAAGACTAAAAACTTTTAAATCTGTTCTTTACAACTTAAGCCGTATTTTATGCTAATGAATATAACTTGCTTTATTTCGTTTTGGTGCAAACTACAAAAAGTTTAAATATTCTAGAACATCATAAATTGTTTTAAAATTATTTAACAATCTGGATTTGATCTAAATTGCATTAGTAGAATTAAGTATAAATTGGTTTTTTTTTTTTTGGTGTTTTGAGTACTAACTAAGATACTGACACAAACTACAAAGTTCCTTTAGATTATTATAAATTATTCTTCTTCTTATAGTGCTATACTTGCTATGAGTGTCAACACCTCCCTTATATGTTTGTGATGTGCGATAATAGTTTCACACAAACATACGAGACCTACAGTTTAACGTGGAATCCGAACCACACCACTAGAGGGGTTTACTAAGCAAATACTTTGCTGGTTTGTCATTGCCTTGCAAATGGAGACGACCGCATTAAAATATATTTGACAAATTAGATATTGCCGCTGCCGGGAATCAAATCCAGGCTGCCTGCACAACAGTCCTTGCACTAGACCATTGTGCTACGAGGCAACCGCATAAATTATTCTTAAACTATTTAAATAATTATATTGATTAAAATTCTTTGATTTGTTCTTAAAGCGTAATGACGTATCCTTTAAGGTCATTTAACTTTCCGCGAATGTTGTCCGTAGCATGCGTAATGAGCGGTTTTATTGGTCAGTTTGTTGCTCTCTATACCCACATGACCCAATGTTCAAACATAAATAGTTTTTTTGTCCAAACCTGGTCAGGTAGAATATTAAAGTTTGTACAAGCTGGGTCAACGGATTAACCAAGTACATAGACTCTATAATGACAATGGCACTCAGCAAATTGGAAAAAGAGATTGCGACTCACAGTTTATCAGAACTTTATGCAATGCATATAAGTTTGCGGTGTACACGGTTAGTTAGTATAAATTTTTGGCATATCAGCCTAAATAGACTAATGCTGGTGAAGTGTATACATAGGCTACTATAAGGAGAGACCATAAACCGGCTTTACCGTCTAAAACGAAGGCATTTTTCACTCCCCGATACGTGTTTAAACCGTACGTAATCGGCAACAATTTCAAGAAACTTGCATTTCAAGACATTAAGGTTAATTTCTTGTTTTCTCTGAGAGGTCAGATTGAGACAACTTTTACCTTCAGTATCAGCTAAAGTAAAAATTTGTCAAAACCGATTTTGAATAACTTTGGATAGTTTACATTAAGACTTTCTAATAGGATTGAGTCGTATTTGCGTTGCTACATTTTCTTCGTCAGGTGCCTATCCGATTACCAAATGTTGGCAATCAATATAGTCATTTTTACTTTGTTTACAGCAGCGCGGATGAGTTTTGTAGTTGTACTCCTAAACCATTGTCTTAGGTTCTTGAGCTAGGATATACGAATTCTGCCAGAACCTCTTCTTCCGAACACTTTTCCTTGCAGAATAATCCATATCTTTTGATATGGTCCTTCCACAAAATTCTTAGGATTCTCCGGTATACCCATATTTTGAAGGTTGATAGTTTTTTGCATCTTTGTAGTTGGTCCATGCTTCCATTCTATATAAAAGAACCAGGTACACGTAACATCTGACAAATCTCATTTATGTTTTTATATTTAAGTCATGACTACGGGACACATCTTTCATCTTTATGTAAGTTCTCCTGGCTTTTTCAATGCGGCATTTTATTTCTACCGAATGGTTCCACTGATTGTTAATTGTGGTACCTAGGTAAGTATACTTTGAGACTCGTTGTATTGCCTGACCTGTTTCGAGCTGGATGTTTTGAATTGGCATTTTGCTGATGACCATATACTTGGTTTATTTGGGATTCAGGGTCAATCCGTAGTTTTTACTTGCGTTCACAACATTATTCATAAGTTCTCAACCGTTTTACTGTATGCCAGTATTTATCTCATGTAGCGCCTCCTTAAATATTTTCTTAAAGTATAGATTGCAAAGCATTGGCGATAGTATGCACCCCTAGCGAACACCACGTTGTATGTTAATGTACTCGGTATCCTGTTTGTCGACTTTTACGGACGCCAGCTGGTTCCAGTTAGGTTAATAATCACTCTAATATCTTTCTCGTCCAGTCCTATATTTTGTAGAATTTTTTTTGGGTGTTGAACCTTATCAAACGCTTTCTAATAATCAATAAAACATGCGAACAGATCACAGTTTACGTCTCTACATTTTTGAAATAGAACCTGAACGCTAAACAAGGCTTTTCTGGTACCAAGTGCATTTCTAAAACCAAACTGCGTTAGGCTATTATTATCTTCTCATTGTCTATATATTTTGTTGTAGATAATCTTTAGAAATATTTTCAAAATATGACTCATTAAGCTGATCGTTCTGTAATCGCTGCATGTTTTTGCATTCTGTGTCCACAAAGTGGAGCCAATCCTGTGGTATGGTACCACTGTCATATATGAGGTTCAGAAATGATGTCATGATGTCTATACCTTCTTTGCTTAGTACTTTTAACACCTCTGAATGAGTATTATCTGGGCCTGCTGCTTTCCCGTCTTTGGATTGATAGATGGCTTTTCTTACCTACTCCTTAATTTATAATTAATAATTAATTTGTGTTTAGTATTTCCGGTCTTTCATTGCTAAATAGTTCTGTAATGTACTCTTGCCAGGTTTTTAGTTTATTTTCTATCTCAATTATAAGCTACCTTGGTTGTTCATTAGGCGTCCCGTAGTTCTTTTTCTGCTGCACCGAGCTGCTTTATTAATTTTCCAATGCATGTTGAAAACGTCATGCTTAAGGCTTTAATTTTTTCACATTGATTAGTTAGATGGATGTCTTTAGCGACTCTGATTTTGCGCCTTAGCTTTGTCTGTGTTTTGTTATACCTTATTTTGTTGTTCTTAAATTGCCTTCTCTGGTCCATTAGCTTCAAGATCTCTTTGTTCAACCAAGGTTTTTGTTCTATTTTTGTTTCCTGTTTCCTTCTTTTATTGTTTGCCATGTCGTTTGAACATCAGTATTATCAGTTCTTGTTATTATCTGCATTTTCTCGTCTAGACATCCTTGTACTTGCTCTTTTACCGACTCGATTCTTAATAATTTAGTCATGTCAAGCTTCTTTCTGCAGGTTGTTTTTAAGCTTTTTTTCAGGCAAACTTTGACAGTAGCAACAACAGGATTATGATCCAAATTAATGTCTGCCCCTGGATAGGTTTTGACCATATTAAAACTGTTTCTGTATCTTTTGTTAACTAGGATATAATCAATTTGATTTTACTATCTTTTCTGAGTTGTCGGCTGAAGATTTCCAGGTATAGAGTCTTTGAGCTGGAAGTTTGAAAAATATATTCAGCATCACAAAATCCTCATTAGTACTAAACTTGCATAATCTGTTCCTTTTGTCATTTTTTTCACCCAATCCAAATGGTCCCACACATTCCGCACTTCTGTTGGACCCAATTTTGGCATTAAAATTTCCCATGATTATAGTAATTTCATGCTTTTTTGTTCTTTTTTTTACTTCTAAGATCTCGCTGTAAAAAGTCTTAATTTCGTTGTCGTCTTTATCTGAAGTTGGTGCGTATTTTTGTATAAGATTTATTTTGACTGAAGTTGTTGTTAGTTGTACAAGCATCACTCTGTCGGATACGGGTATGAAGTTGTATACACATTTTCCAATATTCTTTGTGATAATCATTCCTACTCCATATTGATGATGTTTGGTATTATCACCTGAGTGGAATATTGTGTGTCTTTCTATTACGCATTTACCGGTTCTCTTTCATCTCATTTCACTAATGCCCATTAAACCTATATTTATACGGTCTATTTCTTGGATTACGTTGTTGATTTTTTCTGCTTGGAACATACTTCTTACGTTCCAAGTGCCCATCTTGATGGTTAAGCCATTTGTCTTTAGCCTCCTCTGTTCTTTTGCGGATTGCTTTACTGTGTTTTCCGTTGTACTATCTTCGCTTCCTTCAATATCTTCCCCTCCGGAGATCCGATTGGGGGAATTACACCGGAATTGTTATTTATATTGAAAATTTGAAGCCATATCGATTGTACTAGGAATGTCCAGTGGACCTTTAATACAGTGGTTTTCCGTTGTTTTTTGTATTTGTATGCCGTTAACCATTGTCGTGGTTCTTCCGCCTTTGTGGCTAATTTCTTAGCCCCAGGACAAAGAGTGCCCTACCTCCTGCTGACTCATCTACCCGTTGTTGGCTGTGCAGGAGTGGTTTGTTTATACGGCAGATACTCGGTTGCCAGAGCCTCGTTTGTTATCTAGCAGAGTGTACTACGTGCAGGTGAGGTTGACATTTGAGTTCCTGATGATCGAACTCCTTACACTCCTTTTGTTGACGGTAAATATGAGTCTGTTATTGTCACCTTTTTTTGCTTGCATTGCCGTAGCGTACGTTAGTACAAAACTGTTGCGACAAGCAGCTAGCGGGGTACACCTGACTTGCAGCAAAGACTTGGTGCAGGACTTCAAAATTTAAAATGCCCACGTAGCGTATCTAATGCTTGCGTTGTAGATTTTTAACCAGAATTTTTTAACGGTATACCGCTTACCAGTAGTTAATCCTGGACACGAAGTTTTTTTTTTAAAAAAGCAAAAACCTCTTGCTTCTGCCTTTTTGTTAGTTTTGTCTATAGTGATTTGGAGCTAACGTGTTATGGCAGGTATGGTATCTTCCGCCATGTAAATCATCAAATTGTTGACGTACAGGCATTTATGCACGCACAAGGTTTTTGTTGTAAAAAAGCAAAAACACTTTTGTTTTTTTTTTGTTTACTTTGTCTTTGTAACCACCAGTACTGCAATATTATTAACCGCAATTGCAAAATAAGTTACGCTTTGCTTTTGGGGAACAGCTTTCTCTAGACATATCGTGTACTATTAATGTGAAAATTCAAGAAAACAGGATATAAGGGCTCCTAAATTTCTATGCGTGGATCTTTTGCTAAACTTTATAACTTCAAGACATGCTATACGTCTTTTTAAAGTAAAAAAATACCGCTACAAAGTATTTTCTTGTCAAGAAGGCGTCTTGGATGGAATTTTTTAAATAGATTAATTAATTAACGGTTGAGTTCTTTACTATAATTTTAAAAGCTAATAACATTCACAAATTGAGTTGCTAATGCGTCTGCAATTTTTGTCGTTTTGTTAACTTTGCGTACGTCAACAATTAAGATAAGAGCTACTGGGGAAATTTTCTTTTTTGATACAGTTTCTATTTTTTTTTAAACTTTGCCAACTAAAGTTATAGGCGTGATTGTCAACACAAAACTTTTCCATGATTGTTGCTTGTATTAAAAAAATGTTTGGCAAACAATAGCGCGCTTTTTTAAAAAGCCATTAGAGGTTTCTGCGTCAGAGTTTTTTTCAATAAATATTTTTTTTTTCTATGAGAATGGGAAGGAATGGTTTCAATGGCAATAGGAAAGTGAATGTTGCCGTAAAGGTCCTCCAATATTTGCCACTTTAAACGTAAAAATGACAAAAAAATCAATTTTCAACAAATTTGTTTTCCTACCTTCAAAGTATGGCGGACCAGTGTTGAAGAGGACAGCGTCAAAAAGATTTTCAATCCAGCAGATTGTGGGCGCTAAACTTGCTCTCAAGGAAATAGAGCTGTAAACGCTGCAAAATAAATTCTTGAAACTCTTCTATAAAGTCCAATGTTATTTCTGTAAACGCTAAATTTAGCGTCTCTACCTTTCGCTTGCAGACTTGGCAGAACATCATTTTTTGTGTAAAAACCCAAATGTAAAATTAGGGTTTAGCAACATATCAAATTCCTATTAACAGAAGCTCTTGTCAAGATGATACTATCTCACCCAAATTATTTACCTTGGCCATGAAAGATGTATTTAAAAGGTTGCAGTGAGAATCAAGAGGTATAAACGTAGACGGCGTATACTTTACTATCTACGCTTTGCCAATGACATCGTTCTAATAAGCAGCAATCCCAATAAACTAGAACGTATGATGACAAAACTCCATGAAGCGTCCCAACGGGTAGGACTAAAAATGAATCTGAACAAGATCAACATCATAAGTAGGGACGACCTACATATCACAATAGGCAACCACAAGTTTGACACCGTAAAAAAGTACGTGTAAAATTAAATGTCTTCAAATAACCGAAAAAGTACGACTGACATACTTTTAAAAACCCAAACATAAAAAAAAGGACGAAGATAAAAAACATAATTGAGTGAGTAGCTGAACTTAACTGGCAATGGGTGGGACATGTGTCACGGCAAAACACCAGAAAGTGGACAATACGTCTAGTCAAATGACGGCCACAATTAACAAAACGGAGTATTAGAAAACCCCAAAAGAAATGGCTCAGCGACATTAAACAGTCTGTAAACCGAAACTGACAACAACTTGCTCTAGATTGGGACATGGAAAAATTAGGAAAAGGTTTATGTTACAGTAGAAAGACAAAGAAAAGAAGATGAATGTTTGGACTTGCAGAGGTTTTGCACAAACGCAGATTTGCTTTTTGGAGCAACAAACAGCTGTGTGATCAAATTTCTGACATTTGAATAATAATAATAATAATAATAATAATAAAGTTTATTAATCCAACAGTACAAAAATATACTAATAACAGGATTATATTATACAATTAAATAACTAAATACAAATACATAAAAAAATAAAACTAAAACTAAAACATAGAACAACAATGATTTTTTACTATGCATTGATATTCAAATCATGCAAGTATTTTAAAAATTCTTTTAATGACATATTAAATGGATCAGTAGTTACATACTTATCAAAATGATAACACATTGATTGAAATGGCGAATTCATATGATGACAAGTGCGAGAAAATTGATTGTAAAACATATGATCAGAGCGACTATTTAATCTAGGAACATTAAAATTTAATTTGTTAAGGATTGACGAACAGTCTATAATGTTGTGCAGAATTTTATAAATAAATGTTATTTCCGATATTATTCTTCTAGTAGAAAGCGATTGAAAATCGAACTCATTTAATAATAATTCATATGAATAATTTTGAATTGGATATGTTTTATGAGACTTTAAATAAAAATATTTTAAAATTTTTCTTTGAACTCGTTCTAGCTCATAACTAAACTTTTTCTGAAATGGATTCCAAATAATTGAGCAATATTCAATTTTACTTCTTACAAAAGAAAAATATGCACTTTTTAATGCATCATTGGATTTAAATTGTTTGCAGTTTCTTATAATAAACCCAGACATTTTATTAGCTTGACTAATGATTGATTGTATATGAGAATTGAAAGTAAGTTTTTTGTCAAATTTTATGCCCAAATCTTTAATATCACTCACCCTTTCAATTGCATAGTTATTAATATTGTAATTGTATATAAATTCAGAACGTTTTCTAGAAAATGTAAGACAAAAGCATTTTTTAACATTAAGATTAAGATGGTTATTTTGACTCCATGTATGTAGGGAATACAAATCTTGTTGTAGAGATATTGCATCCTCTTCAGATCTAATTATTTTAAAAATTTTTAGGTCATCTGCATACATTAAAGTGTTAGAGTTAAGAACTTCTAAAACATCATTACAAAATATTAGAAACAATAAGGGACCAAGATTAGACCCTTGTGGTACACCACTTTTTGCCACATATAGATCCGATTTAATGCCACCATACTCCACGTAATTTATTCTACTCCTCAAAAATGATTCAAATAATTTCAATAATTTGTAACTAAAGCCAAAAGAATCTAACTTTTTTAAGATTAAGTCATGGGAAACATGATCAAATGCTTTTTCAAAGTCAGTGTATATTGTATCCACTTGCAAACGTTCATCTAGAGCATCAGATACATATTGAGTAAAGCATACAAGATTAGTTGCTGTAGATCTACCTTTAAAAAAACCATGTTGTTTAACAGATATTTCATTTTTTATGTGATTAAATATAATATTAGATAACAATATTTCAAAGACTTTAGCAAAGTTAGAAATTATTGAAATTGGTCTATAGTTTTGAATGTTGTTAATTTCTCCTTTTTTAAAAACAGGGCAAATCTTAGAAATTTTCCATTTATCAGGGATAGTATTAGTTTTTAAAATTAAATTGAATAAGTAAAGCAATGGTTTGATAAACGCTGTAGAACAATCTTTTACTAGAAAGGCTGGTATCAAATCTGGACCCTTAGTGTTTCCACTCTTTAATTTATTTATAGCATATTTTATCTCATCTTCAGAAAAACAGTTTATTGATAAATTGATATGATATTTTTGTTTGGCGTAATCTTTGCACCTTACATTGTGGTCAATATATACTGAATAAAAATGTTTGGCAAACTCATTAACAATATCATTAGGTGAATCAAACATTATTCCATTTTTATGCATAATTCCAGGAATGCGTGTGCATTTTTTCTTTTCATTAATGTAAGTCCAAAATGATTTTGGATCATTTTTTATATTGCTTTCAGTAGTATTAATATAGACTGCGTAGTCAATCTCAATATTTCTTTTTACAGCGTTTTTATAGTGATTTAGTTTACATTTATGGAACTGAAGATGTGATTTTCTATAAAGTTTTAAATAGTGTGCTTTTATACGCATATTTGATCTTGTCTCAGAAGAAAACCAAAATGGCATTTTGTGATTTCTGTGAATTTTATTGAATCTGGGAACAGTGTCGGTAATAACATTTAGCAATTCTTTATAAAATGCCTCGCAAGCATCATTGACTTCATTAATATTGCATAAAAAATCCCAATCTGTCGCACCCAACAACTGATATAATCTAAAAAAGTCTGCTTTTTTAAAATTGAAATCAAAGCTATTTTTTATGTTAAATGATTTAACTGTTTTAATTTGATTTATGTTAAAATTAATGGATGGGTGATGTGAATCTTCATTAACAAGTATGTTATCACTACGTTCAACATTATATTTAAAAATATCGGATAAAATAATAAGATCAAGCAAACGTCCATTCGCGTTTGTGATATTATTGATTTGATTTGATAAATTAAATTTGATAAAATTGTTTACTAAGTTAGAGCCTGAGTCATTTATATTACAGTTATTAAAATGTGTCAAGTTGAAATCACCCACAATAAGAAAGGGTTTATCATTAACAGATTGTTCTATATTATCTAAAACAAATTCATATGCAGCAAGTGGATTTGAAGGAGGTATATATAGTAAAAATACTATCAAATCTATTGAGTGTAACTTAATTTTTAAACACAAAATATCAATATTATACTGACTGTTCCAATTTAATTTTATTAATTCCGATGATATTCTATTATTTACCGCTACTAACACACCTCCACCTTTACCAGCACGCCGATCAGAACGAAAGACAATAAAATTTGAAGGGAATAATTCTGAGTTTAATAAACCTTCATTAGCTCCAGTTTCAGTCAGTAACACAACATCCGATTCACAATTTAACATGTTATTGTAGAAATGTATTGTTTTAGTATTAAGTCCATTTACATTTTGGTAGTAAAAATAAGTTGTTTCACTTTCAAACTGTTGGATATTTATATGTTTTTTTTCTCCACTATTTTTGGGACACCTGCAGTATATTTCAGGAACACATTATTATTTTTGGCTTTTCTTTCTTCATAATCTTTACGGACTCTATTCTTTTGATCTATTTGACGGGCGGTAAGATCGTAATTAATATAGACGCCTTTGTGATCTGGTTGATTTTTCAATAAATATGTTTTCTTCATTATTTTATTTAAATCATCCACCGAATTTAATATAACTTTTACAGGTCTGTTTTTATTTGGGACTTTATTTTTCCCAAGTTTAAACATTTTTAAATTATTTACATTAACCGTCTTATCTATTGCACTAATCATACATTTAACTTTTTTTTCATGATCAAATGTTTCATTATCTTCAATATTGAAAAAAATAATATTTTGTTCGCGTAACTTCATTTCATGTATTTCATGCAATACATCATCAACATTTAAGACGGGAGCCGAAGTAATTTCAGTGTTTGAGTTATTTTGATTTAAAATAGTTTTTAGTTCACATACTTCTTTTTGCAAGCTCAAAATTAATGACTTAAGAGCATCGAATCCAGTCGCGGCAGAAGCACATATCTCACAAGTCCATTTAATATTTTTCCTTGATCGCAGCACCTTCACATCTGCATTTGCTAGCCCGGCACATTTATCATGAAATTTACTGTCGCAAGTAAAACAACAGACACCTTGCATTTCAGCAATTTCTTCATTGCATTTTTTACAGATATTCATATTTATTTATATATTTAATATTTGTTTAAAATTTTTATGCCAATATATTTTTTTTTTTTTTTATTTCTTTGAATAAATTTATTTAGAAATTGATCCTTATGCACGTAGTATATAGCGCTAGCGAAACTTTCCAACTGTATTTATTGCACATGCACTTGAGAGAACCACAGAATTTACACAACATTAGTTGGATATGATACTAATACTTCAATTTACACGCTTTTAAAAATTTTTGTATACGTATTTATAGTTTAATTATTGAATTTACGAGCACGGCGATATACACATGTACACACGCATGTATCACCATTGAAGCAACGTATTGGCGGCAGAATATATAGCTTGACTGCAAAGCTATAAAAAGCTGTAAGCGGTTAAATGTCATGATATGTTACCTTCTAAGCACTCATGTTTTCAACAATTTTTTTTGTGCTTTTTAAAAAGTTCCTACAATTACGTTTTAAAAATGTTATTGGCTGAACTCAGTTATTACAAGAAGACCATTTTTGACTTTCTTGATAGATTTGGTATCACCGATCAATCCGTATAACGTTCTACTGATTAAAAAGAGGTTAACTTTGTTAAAATTTCTTTAGTGATGAAAATGAACCAAAAGCGGGACCACTTTTCTCATCATTGACACTGGCATTTGACAAAATACTTAAACTTGATTTGCCGAGGAAAAAGTTAGCGGGTTTAATTTTTTATCGGGCGGCAACCGGGTAGCTGCATTCATTGGCACAGTCAAATAAGTTGCATCAACTTTCAAACAATTAGTCTATGAGCTACCGGAAGTTTATTCTACAAAATCCGTAGTTAACTGACACATGTCAGATTCAACTGACGGCACGGACTAGGGGCATGAATTTGATGTAAAATAATAAAAAAAGTATGTTTTGCTTACCGCAAGGTTGAGAAAAAAAGGTTAGGGATGGAAATGTAAATGACAGAATAAATAGGAAAGGTAGCTAAAAATGACTTTGAGTACATTTCGTTTTGCTGTGGCCTTGTTAGAAATTTAAACTTCGGTCGGCATGACTTAGGCTCGTTTCACACTTATACGGTTCCATTTGGTTTGGTTTGTTTTCGGTTTGATTTCGATTTGTTTTTGGTTCATTTTTAATTTGTTTTTGGTTTGTTTTTGGTTTCTATTAGGTATAATAGAGAAACGACATGGCAACAACTTGACTTCTCTCTATTATGATTACTACTGAACTTGTGTTTAAAAAAAACACACAAAACCTGATACGAACCGTGTATGTCTAAAAAAGTTTCATTTGTTTTCGGATGCAACCGAACCGAATGGAACCGTATACGTGTGAAACGAGCCTTTAAGGAGAAGCTACTCAGCTCTCTTATTACAACAAGGTAGTACCCACTAGAGGGTTTCTAGGCTATTATAAATTATTCTAAAACTATTACTACAATTGTATTCAATTTAAATTTATTAGGAAAAAAATTAAGAAAAGCTATGCAGTTAAGAGTAAAAGTAAAAAGAAATCAAAGAATGGTATGAAACAACCCTTACAAAAATAGTTTAACATGAGATAAAAAATTGTGCGCACTGACGGTAGTTACATAGTGGATTCGTTAATTCACTTATTTATTGTCAGTTTATTTTTGCTGCCAAAACTAATCACCAACGCCAAAAGTTAAGACTACCCCATCTGAGAATTTTAGTAATTTTTATCTAAATTATTGAGTTCTTTAACGTGCACACAACATCAAAGCAGTACACCGGACCTACTAAAGTTTATCCAAAAGAAAGCTACTTACCAATACACATTTTTTCCTAACCAAAAAAACTAATCTTCCGGGTAGCAATAGAGTAAGCTATTCACTACACCACAAAATGAGATGGAGAAAACGCAAAATAGTTTTGAAAGAAATTTTATTTTTGTTTTTAATGTAGATAAAGAAAGAAAAACAAGAAGTGCAAAAAAAATTTGACATTCAGAATAATTGGGAAGAAATTATCCAGAATAAGCACGGTATTGGAGAAAAGATTATAAGCAACTGTATGGAGATAGTAAAATTTCTATAGCAGACTAAAGAGAACTTGAGATAGTTTAACTAAAGACAAAGTGATGAAAACAATTGTTGAAAAATGGCAACGCCGCAAGATGCGTTATGTCCCCGTGGTTGTTTAATATATTTATGAATAAATGCGTAAGAAATGCCTGAGACAACGTAAATGCTTGTATGTATCTGGGAAGAATGTTTAATACAAGTAAATTCATTGCGGAAAGTAGTTAGAAGTACGTGTATGATTGCAAAGAATGAAGTATTGTCTAAGAAAGAAAATATAGCAGTTTATGAAAGTGTGTTGACACCAATTCTGTTTTACGGATCTGATACATAGGTCTGTCAAAAGAAACACAAAAGTAAAATAAATGCGGTTGGATACTTAAGAAGTGTGTGTGGAAAAACTTGTATAAACAAAGTTAAAAATAAGTAAGTAATGAACAAATAAAGTTTAAAAATAACACTAATAAACAAACATAGTATTTTACGTTAGTTTGACCATGTTGAGAGAATGAATAAAGCGGCTCCTAGACGTTTAATATTATAGTCAATATATTGCACAATTATTGATATTATACAATAATATTGGCCGTCTGTAGATTATATTAAAAGATTGCACAATATATTGAGACAATCATGTTAATTTTTGATTTTTTATAGCTATAACTAAAGCAATAGTTACACAACATGCTTTATTTTTATTCCACATGTTGCCTGCAGAAGTGTCAGTAACTAACTAAAATTTTGCACAATTGTATTGCAACGTGTAGGTAGTCCTAGCAATATATTGTACAATAAATTGTTCAATATTATTGATCATAATATTGATCGTCTAGGGACACCTTAATGATAGCGTAAGAACGCAAATCTATAATGCAATATATTTGTATCAAAATGCAGAAGTATACCACAAAAGTAAAAAAAAATAAGAAAGCATGCATGACCAGATGTATGAATATTGCGAAAGCAAATAAAGTGTATAAGGATAGAAAAACTTAGCGACAAAAACCAACCAAAGTAGGATATTGCACAGTATGACTGCTCACCACAAAAGAGATCGGCGTGAATAAGAATGTATCGATGTATGTAATTCAGTTTGGAATTAATATAGATCATTAAAAACATTGCTAAAGTTAATTATATCATAGATTAATTGAGTTTTGTGCTATTTCAGATGCAAACTACAATGCAGCAAGACCTTTTTATATAATTATAGATTATTTTTGAAATATTAAAATAATTCTAGTTCAATCTTGATCATCACAACCTAATTTGCATTGTGTAGAATTTAATATAAATGTAAGTTTTGTTATAGATTTTTTTAACATGTTTTTAGTGTCATATTTTATTTTGAAAAAAATTCAATGTTTGTAAGATTTATTTTGAAAGAATTAACAAATTTTGTTATCATAGTTTTATTAAAAATAACTTTAGTTATTTAATTAATTTTAATTTGTTTAAATACTAATTTAATCTAAACTTTTTAATAACAAATGTTGATTTTTAACTGTAAATTATTTGAGATTACTCTAAAAATCATTTGGGGTTTAAAATATAATCATTTTCAATGATTTTATATCTCAACAATATTTTAAATATTTTTATATTGTATTCTAATCGCATTTTTTTTGGTATAATGAACGAGAATTCTTATTTCATGAAAGCATTTAACAATAGGTGAAAATCAAGACATTTTCATAAGGTTGTAAAACACTAGACATTTTTATTGAGCGTTTAGCAGCTGATTTTTATAGGGCACTACGCTTTTCCCAAGCGCAGTATAAATTAGAGGTATTAAGTAGTGGTTGGAATGTTTTTCAAATAAGGCGAGCACCACTAAAAGCGATGTAAACATGCGATACCCCGGCAAGTGTGAACAAGGACAATCAAATAAATTACGCGTGCCTGCCTATAAATTAGTGTGCGACTACGTTTAAAGCCCATAAATAATTCCTTTTATTTATTTTAACAAAATTTTTACCATAATCTTGACTGACGTGCCGGCGATAATTATAAATGGATAAATTGCAACGGTACTCTATGCAAAAGCAAACTAACTGTAAATATAATTACTTATCTTCAAGTTTATTCAACTAGTATCGCACAATATTATAAAATAATACCCTAAAAAGAGACACCTATTAGTGTCGTTAAAGAAGATATATTATCCGACTTTGCCTTAAACGTATTTGCATAATACGCAAAAAACTTTATAGACTCCTTAAGTGACATTTTTAATTTGCGCAAAAAAATAAGAGTCGTCTGACTGTCAGCATGAGAGCATGTCTTAATTTACTAGAGATACTATCGAGAGTGCTACTTGTTTTTACTCGGTTCTGCGCCGAAGAGTTTATATTATAATATAAAAAAACTAGCCCGACGCACTTGGATAGCCTTCAACGTTCGAACACCAACGTGAGTATACTGAATATGTGTACTTAACATTCTGCGGTTGGATTGCATTAAAATACAACTACTTTTCACACATACAATAATAACACGGCTTAGAATGTTGATGCTTTTAAATTATCATTTATTTCCAAGTACTATTATTTGCATATTTTAATCTCTTATTGAATCAATTTAATGATAATTACAATTTAAAAAGCTGATTCTTAATCTGTAAAAATCAAGTTTTATCATATAACTTCAAATATAAAGGGATATGTAAGCTAGACAGTAATTGTGTGAATTAAATATTATTAGTGCTTAAAATTGTACTAAAAAAGGCAGCAAACATTATTCAAAAATTTGAAATAAATTAGTTATATGAAGACAGCAATCTTGTTTGAGAGGGGATTATAATGTTTTATCAAACAAGGGTAATTTTTTGTTTATGCGCTAAAATGAAACTGTTTATTTGTTTTAATGTCACGCAGATGTTTTAAATCCCGAGAACATAATAAAATAATGTTTATCATGGTTTATCAAAAAGACATAATATTAATAATGCAAACTCGAATATCTAGATCATGTTAAGAGAGAAGAGTATGCAATTCTGAGCCTCTCTCTCATAAATAGGAAGAAGAAAAATCTGCTGGTTGATCAACTTAATAATTTTCGGTAGGAGAAGAAACCCAAAGAAAAAAGGCGTGAGGAGGGTTAACAAGTTAGTATTTGCTGCTTCTCTATCTAAAACATGTTTGGTGAAACTGTAGTAGCTAAGGGGATGTCAAGACGTGTGGCAACTGAGGCTTTTAGTTTAGACCTGGAAGCACTTGAGTGACTAGTGGTGATGGTTTTTGGGGTGCCAAAGTTGGTTCTATGTGTGGTTGATTCCAGTGCATGTAGCAGTTACCAATGGTCATTATAAAACTTCAGCAGTCCCTCGGCATCTTAAAAAAATGTAGCTGTTGATGGCGTATAGTTTTGCTTCGGGAAATAAGTTGTTTGTAACATAAAAAATGTTTACTAGCATTTCACTTTTAACCTGTTGTTACAAAGTTTGTAGTCTCAAAGGTATTTTAAACTAAATTGGAGCACTAACCTGTTCCTACACACGTAATGCTGCAGCACGTTGGTACACGGGTTACGTTTGTAAAGGTAATTGGTGATAATGGTAATGTTTTTTTTTTGCATTGCTCCTTGTATGTTACATGTTGGATTAAGGCGCCGTTTCTTGTACCAAGCGTTTTTAGCGGAGATGTTCTAAGGTTTGTTCGGTTTATGTGTAAGGTGAGTCAATTTGTGTTGTGGAGTCTGATGCAAGTACGAATTTGGTTTGCAAATAATGTTTGGATAAAACGGCACTTTCAACCCGCTTAATTTCTGAAACATTGGTTTGGTAGTTTTCTTTCAAAAATATGTTAATATCATAGCTTTTGATGTTGGCAAGTGTTGCAATTATGCAAGTGATTGTTTTTCGGAGATATTCCTATGGGGATGTAAATAAACTATGCTGTAAATTGTTCTACGTCCAGTTATTTGATACCGTCAGAGCTCCAAAAATGGCAACGGAATATTTTTAAACAAATTACGTTATTTTTTAATGCGTTCACTAAGCCTAAAGCTGATGTAATGAGACGTTTGGAAACTAATGTGCATTGAGTCAAACGGTAACTTTTTTTTCTTGAATTTATTGATGTTTGAAAAAATACGTGAAACACTTTTTATTTTTTTTTTTTAAGGGAGAGGGGGGAATCTTTTAAACACGTTGTGCCAAATTTGTTTGAGATATGGTTTAAGGACCCCCAAAACAATTTAACAGAAAAAAAAAAAACATGAGTTGGCAAAAAGAACCACACAGAACAGTTTACATTAATGAAAGATTTTATTACCCGTTTCGAAAAGAACATAAAATATTACTATATTAATAGTTTATAACAATTTTGTTTAAAAGACTTTACGCTTCAGTTTAAAGAAAAAACACGTGTTGGTAAAAAAAACCCTTAAAAAATGCGTTTCTAGTATTTATAAAACTTTGTCCTGTGTTCAGTTCAGTTTTTTCCTCAGTCAATGGAAGATGGTGTATTCAAGCGTGTCTACATGCAGTTGTCGCTATCCGCAATGGCCATCTTCTTCAAGTAAAATCTAAAACAACTATGTACTGTAAGAAACTTGGTTAAAAAGTAGTTCACTTCGCCGTGCTTTCTGTTTACCCTTAGTTTCACCTTGAGGATAAGTGTTTTTTCCCATTTTTTTTGTTCCACTCCTGGTCTCATGTTTTAAAAGTCTCATCTTTAGCTGCGCTCCTCTGTGATGCCGTTTGGTTTTTCCTTTTTTTGTAAGATTTTTCATCCGCCAGCAGATGGATGAGGATCGTGTTAGGTACCACTTGTGTTGCTTTAGTAGACACAGTTCTAAAGGCGCTTGCAATGAGTATCGCAGCCTGCCTTTGCACCCGTTTAAGTTTTTTCCTGTGTTTGGCGATCCTTGTGTAGTTGCACTAGACTGGTGCCGCATACAAAAGAATTGAGTTGGTCATCGAGTACATGGCCTTTTTTATGTCCGCTCAGGTTGAGCATTAGCTTGCTTAGGGCGCTTGTTTCTATAACATATTTACAGTTACTAGACTGTACGTGTACAAATTGTTAATTTTCAACCATAAAAACAAACATGTATTTGAAGAAAACACAATCTGCCATCAGTACACTACAAAAAATGCTAATTTTACATACAATTATCCAATCCATTGCCTTCAAGCAAGTAAAAAGTAAGAATGGTACTCAGTACATGTTTTAACTACTTACTAAACCATCTCAAGAAAATAAAAAACCTTAATCAACTTTTTTTATGATGGCCTCGATTTGAAGGCCAAAATTTATATTACGGCCATAGACCTTGACCAGTATTGCCACCTCAGCTTTATGGTGTGCATGCTGTAAAATCTTTTTGGCTTCTCTTTCTTTTTCACAAACTACCATACCAGATTGTCCGCGTATCCCACAAAATACACCATCGCATAAGATGTTCTAGAGTGTTGGCCCAATGACAGAGCTCTGTGGTACACCGCAGGTCATTTTAATCCTTTAACTTTTGTCAATCCAGATCTCTTTGTCTTGCAGGTAACTTTCTATGATTTTCCGCATGCCTGGAGAAACGTTTTGCTTGGTGAGTTTTTTAATTATGTTTCTCCACCTTGCAGAGTAAAAATCATTTTGTACAGAGTTACAAGCGCGGAGCACTCTCGCTTCTTGTTGGTTTTAGCCGCTAGTTGGCATGGCGCCACCGTTGATTGTCTCTCTTAAAACCCAATCTGCATGTCAACCAGTACTTTGCCCTCTTCAATTTCTTTCAGTAGTTGTTTATTTAGTAATTGTTCTAAGAGTTTTTCCGGACCTGGTTGGTATTTCTATAAGTGTAAGTTTACTGATTTTTTACTGGTGCAAAAACTTTGTTGTGTGATTTGCGGCTTGGCAGATCACATCTTTGATATTTTTGGCAATTGCTTTGCGACCAATGGTAGGATGCTGTCAAAACTAAGTGTTTTGCTAATTTTCAGCCTACTGCCCGCGGCCGTTACTTCTTTTAAAGTGCAGTTATGGTCACACTTTGGTATTGTAGTTAGACAATAGTTTTAGAGCTTCTTTTATTTGCTCTTCATCGCTTCAAGTTATTGGCGACCGTAGTGTCATCTTTCCGGTTACGATTTTGTACTCTGTTCCTCAGACGACTTTGTCCGTTTCCTCTACAACTTGCTTCACGCTTTTTTTTAATCCTTTATTGCCTTTTTAATGTCCTTTTTCTTTTCTTTAAACTTCTGGTGTGCAAGCGTTTCTTTATTGTCACTAGTTGATGGTTTGCCGTTTGCCCTTGTAAACTTTTTTTTAGCTTTTGAAATGCCGCAATTCAGCAATGTTGGTGGTTTACCAGTAGATAGATCTATGTGCATTGGTTGTGGCTTTTTTTTGTACATGTTGCCGCCTTTTTAATTCCTGTTTTTAGTTTAACTTTGGACCTTAGTTTGTTTCCATTCTTTTTTAAAAAATCCTTTCACTTTTAAGTTTTAGCTTTTGTTTTTTTTTGTTTGTTTGCTGTTGATCTCAATATATATGTTTTATAAATGCTGAGATTTACTTCTTTTGTCACTTGCTGAACACAGGCTGAAGTCAATATACAAACGGATTTCCTTCTCCTTGTACTGGATTCATTACGTATAGGTTTTGTTATGCTGCCAATTTTTTAAAAGAGCTACTTCTGTGGTGCTTGGTTTTCACCCTATTTGTCAATCATTTCTTTTACTATTAGTTATCAAACGGTTTTTTTGTTTATTGTTACAAAAGTTTGTTTTGCTCTGCTTCTGTTTACTTTTTAGTTGAACCTTATGTCGTGTCCGTTTTTTTGCATTTTTGTGTTTTGCCGTAATAAAAATTACTGATTTCTTGTGAGTGTTTTTTTAAAGGTTTTTGTTGCGTCCTCTTTTCCTTAATTTCAAGTTGAACGTTTCCGTCTTGCCGCTTGCTTACGATGTCTACAGTCACTTCTGTGGCGTTGACCTTGTTCTTTTATATTTTTAATAACTTTAACGTATGAAGACTTTCCTGTGGGTCTTATTGTTATTGTGTTGGTGTGTAGCCTACGCTTCATGACTCAGAATTGCCGTTTCTTGTCCGTCCTTTTTTAGTTACTTTACTGACTTGGACTCGGTTTTCCTGCTATACATGCGTGTTTTGGTATTTTCTTTTCTGAATGCGTAATCTAATAAAGGTGTAGAATATGTTAACAAAACGTTTAATGATTGAACGTTTAATTTTACGACAACTCTCGTACAAACTTGAACAAAACAAGCCATATTTAAAAAATGCGACACACAAAATTGTGGTATTCTGGAGAGTAACTATCTCTTCATCTCTTAAGAAGCAATATGACAGCTACTTTTTGCAACTGTTTTTAGTTTTTGCATCAATTTAAAGCGGATAACCAAGTTTAAAGTTTTTGCACAAATACCACATTAACAACGTTTTTTCGGGTACTACTACTAGCGCAAGCACAGTTGCCAACTACTACCTCCGACAAGCCTAGTCTTTTTGAAAACAGGTATCGTGCTACTTTGATTTGTGTTTAAGAGATTTTACAGTGTACATAAACAACAAAAGCAACGTGGGTACAAACTTCTTTAGATCTTCATTATTTAAAAATAAAAACATTCCAAAGCTTTGAATCGAAAGGGTACTTTCAAGACTTAGTAATTTTGATATCTTTATTTGTAATAAATATTTTTTAAGCTCGGTTTAGCCGTGATAACCTATAGGGTGATAAAAATAGTAACCCAACAAATATCTGGCAAAAACGTACAAGTGCTAACGGACAGCATAACAGCAATTTTGGCTATAAAGAAGCTCAAAATAACATCAATAATATTATAATGTGATCATGCTCTCACATTGACAGCTTGTGTAAGTAAGCAACGTCAAGGCTAACGGATTTGGCGCGCAAAAGGTAAACCTTCAAGATATGTAGGTTTGAACTTTGGACCGCATAACCTAAACATCTTACTAAAAGCAAATTAAATGTTTTAAAAGTACGAAAATGATTGAATGAAACCCCAAAACGGCCGACTACTTCTTGCGACTGTCTAGAAAAAACTTGCAAACTATTACAGAATTTTAACAAGGCATTTTTAACTAAAACAATGCATACTATAAACATAAAGAAAACCCTTCCAAGCAGCATTATAACGTACATCAACTACATAGGCTTGCTAAATGTTGGGGCGACGGAGTGAAGATACTACAAAATAAAGTACAAAGAGCCTAATAAGACCCAAGTGCATAATTTTTAAAGACCATATCACACCGAGCAAGCTAATCGGAGCTACAAGTGGCGACATCAGCTCGAAACTTTTACCATACCGAGCAACCGGTGTGTTTTGGTGTCGCAATCAGCAGACACCAGGTGTGGTATACCTCATATAGTTACATGCGTTTGGGCTGATGTTGCTACTTGTTGCGCATAACTGGTTGCCCAGTAAGATGAGTCATTTTACACCAGGAAACAGTGTGGCTATTACTTATTTTTTTAGTGTTTTTAGTGTTATTAACCTAATATGCACATGTCACCAATATAACGGCGCAAAAGCATTGATTATAGGCTAGGCTTATATAGAAATACGTATTTTTAATAAAGCGTTAAGTAAATTAAAAAAGGTTTTTAGTTAGCAAATTTTAATCGTCCCATTTTGTACCATAATAAAATTGTTTCAACATCTCACACATTGCAATTCTTTGTGTTCAATCGTTGCGAGGTATTAAGTAATTTTTCAAAAAACAATTTTTTAAAATAATTAAAAAAAAAATAGACAAAAAACATTTATAATAAATTTATATAGAATAAACCATTTAACTTGAAGCTATTTTGCGGGTGGCTATTCACCTTTTAATATCTTGACTCATGTTTTGATCAACCGTCATCTCCATCTCATCACAAAATAATCAACCCATCTCTCAGCCGATGTCAACCTACATTATCTTAACACATGTTCACAGCTAATGTCACCCAAAGACGCCGACCGGCAATAACATGTTTCCATCAATAAATAAAAGTCGCTTTATTAGTTTAGTTTATCCAGCAGCAGCAGTAGCAGCAACATAAACAAAAAGGTGAAGTATTGCCTGCCTGACACACTTAATAAATGTATTTATTTTTTTAAAGAATATTAAGTGTTAACGGGAATAAAATTCATTATAAATAGATTCCATCCCTTATGTATTAATTACCTGTATATACTCCTTCAGCTGCTGGGTAAAAAACAAACTATCAGGTTGTAATTATAGTTATTATCTTGAGATTACGTGCAGTTGTTTGTGTTTAATTAATTTTATTAAATTACGTATTTTTTAGTATTGCGACTACTGTTCTCTTTAGCAAAAAAATGATAAGACCCCAATTATGTATCTTGTTTTCTAAAGACCGTATGCCATTTAGCAACTGAAAAATATCAGGTGTGTGTTTATTGGTAATTACTTAACGCGTGCCTTAGGGCCATACTGGTCCCTAAATAACATAAAGAAAATAATTAGAATTACTGAAATATTTGAATGAAACGCGAACAATGGCGAGGTAATGATTACCCTATCGGCTTTCTACAATTCTAAATATACAAAGATAATTATTATCTATACGCCGGTGGTAAACCAAACGAAGTAACCGCACGAACCGCCCATATGCGCCTGCAGCAAAATCGGAATGGCCGACTGTTTTTCGGGCGAATTGCGTGTGACAATTGCGTTTAGAATAAAAGTTTGTTGGTGTCCTGCCATGTATTAAAAAAAGCTCGTGTGCGTGCCCTGGACGTGTGCGTGTCTACCCTGACACACGTTACTGCCGGGTCTCTCTCGTTCAGCTCGGAATAAATATAAAAAAAATCCTAAATATTCCACACGTTTGGATCGGGACAATGGCGAAAATGTGAAGGCATTAAAAACACGGTATGCTAATGTGACGTGTGGATGGATGAGTGTCCCAAAAATAACAAAAAAATTTAGGCGATATTGATGTATGATGCAACGGAATGCAATATAATTAAGTATCTATAAATTAAACAATAGTTGTTATTTTTTAATATTAATTTTGTTAAAGCATAATATTTTTTCTAACGTATTTTTAAGTACTAGCATTTCTTCCACAGTATTTGGACAAAAATGAAATATGTCTCAATCAAAAAATGTTTTTTTTATTGTAAATGTATATTGTAAATTTTATATGAAAATCTCAAAACCATTGTCATCAAAATCAATTTTAGTAAAACTTATTTGGTTCTATATATTGGAAGTGTTTAAAAACCGTTTTTCAAATTTTGCTTGTATAAATCTATAAAAATCTTATGTCAATGTATGTTTTAATAATTTCAGATAATAATCTTCATAATCCAATATAATTTGCTACACATTTTGCAAATTTTGAAACTACTTAAAGTCTTTATAAAAAAATTAAATTTCACGTTTTTTAAATTTTTATGATTTTTTGTCGTAGCCTAGTTTTTTTGTTGTTGTTGTAGAACATTTTCCGGCAGCATTTTCATAAGTGTAGCTGTGTATCTCTTTAAAAACATTGTTGTATCTCCTAAAAATAAAGTTGCTTGGCGGAGGAAACTTTCGGGTTTTGTACGGTGTTGTTTTTCCATATCGGTTAAATAATATGATTGATTATCTGGTGGGGGTGCTAACGCATAGTATGAGGTTGCAATAGCTTTGGACTATCTAGAGATTGTCTATTGTGGTAGTCGATGAGACTGTGTTGGGTTGGTGGTTATAACGTTACAGTTTGGTGTAAGTTTGGACACTTGGTGGCACTAGGCGGAGTTTTAGTCTATATTAGTGGCCAGTGTAATTTTTCCATCCATGTTGTCTGCTTAGGCTTCCGGACAACACTGAGAGAAGCAATTGTGAGAATTGAGTGTATATAATTTAACTTTACACTACTCTAGGCTTACACATTGCGGCGAGCGTTGTAGTAGTACACCACTTGCTATTTGCTACGCGCGTCCAAAATCCGCCTCTCACTTGTTTTTTGATTCTAGCGTTTGCTTTTCTAAGTTTGCCGTTGTTGGAGGTTTACCAAAAGTTTTTGTTAATTGTAATATATATTCTACTCACCGCGGACATTTTAAAAGTGTATATTCCACGTCATTGCACGGCATATTGCAATATCAGCATTGATTGATTGCGCATTTTTTGACTTGGTACAGGTACTGGCCAAAGCACTCGTGGTTGTTGAGGAATTGAGTGAGGCTGTATAAGCGTTCCCCGTGTTTTCGGTTTATTCATGGATTCACTGACGGTAAAAAACTGCATGTTTATGCCATGCACAAGTTTGCGTTAGACTATCAATTTTGCCACTTTCTCATTGTTGCCGCTCTTTTGGATGTGGCCGCTGCATCCAAAACAGGTTCTACTTGACTGATCAGTATGCTCGTACCACTCTAATAACTTACCCTCGCTGTGCTTTTCTCAATTTTTCACAATTCATTTGTGCACCAACTCTTTCTGACCACAACGACGCAGCGTAGAACCAAATCTAGCCACGAAATTGTTGTTTTGCTTGCCTAGTTCCTCTTACATTTAACATTAGTTAAGACACCGCTGCTACTGCTATTGACGCACTTTTGACTGTTGCAATTTGTCGATTGTGTCATCTTGTATTTTAAATACCTGGACAGATAGCACAGGTTTGCTTTCTACCCTTAAAGAACCAGTCGCTTAGATAGCTTTTCACTATAAGTCTGATGCCGTTTGATTTTTTTTTATTAGCACTTTAAATTTTTTTGTCACGGTATCAAATTGAACCTAATGTTACCATTTTCTTATGGTATTTTGAATTTTCCGTTTTTTCGCCATCCTGGACAGCTTGGATTGCATCAACCGTCATTCATTTTTTTTGAAACTCAAACTGTCTAAGGGATAAGCCATCTGACGCATCTGGTTCTTTATTCAACCTATTGGTTACTACCTTTTTGAGTAATTTGCCTGCCCTTTCCAGCAAGCAGATTGGCTTATATAATGATAGCATTTTTTGCGCTTTGGCGTTCTTTAGAAGTAGGACAAATCTACTCGTTTTTCATTTTACCGGAAATACATTTCACTGTAGGGACTTGCTGTATAGGCGTTAAAGGTTTTGCAACACTGATTTTAATCATTTTTTAGCAGTTTATTAAGGCCAACAACCTATTTTGAAGTAAAGCTCTTTGCTGCCTATGTTAGCTCGTTGCTTAAAATGTGGCTTTTTTGTTAGTTGTGTACTTGCCCTGGTGTTGTCGTGGCAAGGCAAGTTGTAAAAAAGGCTTCTACTACAACCGTAGTTTTTACAGGACATGGTTTGTGTTCTTGCCGCTGCTTTGACTACCACGGCAGCCGTCCCTCTGCTCTGGGCTCTAGTTGTTTACTGACGGGCTCTGTGGCACTTTTTTATGATGTTGGCAATTTTCATGCCGGGTTTGCTTCTTTGTGTGCTTCTTTGGTACTGCGGCCATGTTTGGTTGGCACTTATAATATTGGCGCAATTTTTATCAGTATTGACTTTAGCAATTACAATTTTGCTCTTAGTTAAACTTTTCAGCATTTTTGTTAATAGGTGCTGTTGCGACTTTATACCAGTTGCTGAACGTGATGACTAATGGTTGCTAAGTGTTTTCATTTTTATTTCTATAGAGTCCGCCATCTTTCTTGCAAAGTTTTTGAACGCCAGTAGCATGTTTATCTTATTGCTGCTAGCACCTCTAAGGATTGAGGTGTTATCTTGATTGCATGCTTTAAAGCTTAGGTTGCTATCCTTTTGAATATCAATTTCTTCTTGCTGTCCGTATGATGGGATTTCCTACTAAAACCTTTTGGCGATTAAGTCCTTGCGTACTTATACTTTCCGGCTTCTTACTGCCCTGATACTACCTTCAAGTTTTATAAAACCATCTTTTAAACTTAATTTTTGTTGTGTTTTGGGATGCGTAAAAGCTAAAAATAAAGATTCTTTTAGTTTTGATCAGCTGATGAATTTTGCTTGAAGATAGTATTGCTGCCAATTTATTATGGTTTTGCTTTCCGTTTTTTGTCGTGCCGGGTGAAACACCCAACTCAAATCTCTGCGCATAATTTGTCGCACAAGCGTAAGCTTTAAAATATTGGCACCTGTAACCAAAAAAAAAAAAATAAAATTTGCTCAAATGCCAATATTAAGTCGCCGCATTTTGTTCTAGTAATGGTTTTCAGAAAGTTGTGGGTTGCCTTGTATCTATTTAGGTTTATCTAGACTGGTCTAACTGCCATTTTGACTATCAGCTGAAGGCTCTACTACTCTTTGTTGGTAAACTTGCAGGTCGCCCAAGTAATACTGACAAGTCCGCTCGGCCTTAATAGAGCCGAACTAGCTCGCCGTTGCCTTTTTTGCCGTTCTTTGCTATTTACGCCAGGCACACAACCTTGCAAGTGTCTTTGTGTTTGAGAACGTAGAGGTTAGCAAGATAACAATTAGTGGCCCTCATAAATGACCACTTCAAACACCATATACACAATCCGGCACACACTTCTCTCTAGTGCTTTCTGTTTTTTTTTTTTTTAAATTTTCATTTTTTCTTTGTCTTTTTCCTTCTTTTGCTGGGTCTTTGTTGACACTGTTTTCTTTGTTTAGTGTGATGAAAGGTATTATTCTCACTTCACACACCGGATACACAATCCGGCTCATTTCAGAATTCATTCAGCATCTATTCCACTTGTAGCTTTCTTTCTTATTCTTAATTATTGTTTATTATTATTATTAACTTATAACTATTGTGACTGTAGGTTCTCTCTTCACTTGCTGCAATAGAATTGCTTTCTTTTGCGGTGTCTGCCAGTGAACAAGGTCTATTTGGCTATGACTTGTGCAAATTGCTTTAAATTGTTATCCTCACAAACACCAGGTACACAATTCAGCAAGGTATTTTCCTTTTTTTGTCCGACTGTTTGTGCTTTTTCTCTACCTCTTAGTATTCCCGGTGCTTAGCTACACTAATACTCCACTCTATTAGGGTATCTGGATCTTACGATACAATCTCTCCGGCCTGCTACTACAATTTTAAAGTTTTCGTTTTAAGTAGTTGGCTTAGATGTTATTTTGATACATTTGATATTATGCCTATACATGAGTTGTTCCTATAGACAAATATTCCATTACTTAACAATCGTTTGATTCAATAGATAGAGTTAATCTCATACATAGTCATAATGTTAATACACTGGTAATTTCTATAAGAAGCGCCGGGTGCCGATACACAAGTTTAACTAAATATTTGGGCTTAAGCTTATACTCAGTGATTCTTATATTTGCATTAAACTTTAATACTTTTTTATGTGCACAATATTGTGTTGATACACAAGTCTAAATGTTGACTTATCTTGAAAGGTATGGTGAGTATATCGTGGGTCACGTCTACAGGCCATAACAACTTCTTTGCCGCTTTAGTTGTTGCATTATCCGTTTTTTATTTTTTAATCAATTCTGGTTTACTTTTGTAGACCACCTATTGGTACCTTACGCTTCCGGCAAAACTGTTTTTTTTTCTTTGTTTTGCAAAAAATTAAATTGATTTTGTTGATGCAGTTTTTCCAATTTGCTTTGCAATCCGGTTTATTGCAATTTTTTGTTTTGTATCCGTAGTTCTGGCAGTGAAAGCATCTATCACGTGTTCCTTTATTCTTTGCTAGAGAATGTTCACATAATTGCGCTCATAAATCATGCTTTTAAAATCATTTTTTTGAAAAATATTAAAAAAAGATCTACTGATCAATTGAAGAAGGCATAAACAATACTCAATTTGGATTCGAGAAACGCTTTCTATACATAATCATAAACCATGAAGTGCATGTTAGATTTATTGATTTCCAATTTCTATTTGACACAGTTAAGAATAATAGACTACAACAACTGATAGCCAGAAAAAACATAAACCAGAAAGATGCCAAGCTAATTACCAACTTATACCGGGGACAAAGTGCCAAAATCAGAATAAAAAATAAACAAACTACAAAGTGCTGGTACGTTGTAGCGTACAACAAACATGTATTTTGTCTTCTATTATATCTAATATCTATATAAAACCATACTTAAAAATGCTTATTATAAGAGGCGACAGGCATTAGGCTACTAGCAAATAACAAAATAAATTTTTTTTGGTTTTTTTTTGGAGTATGACGTTTTCTCTATGTTGATCTGTAAGACATCGGTTTTTTTTTGTTGGTTGGTATAGGGGTGGAGATGGGGATTGCTTTTTTACCTTTTTTTGATGTTTTGGAATAAATTTTGTTTTCTTCTGGTGCTTTTTGTTGCTCTTTTGTTTCTGGGTCTTGCATTTCTTGTTTTCTCCTTTAGTGCACTAACTTTTAGTTTGTAGGTGCAAACATATTTTATTATCTTTCTAATTGCTTCTATTTTCAGTTTGATGGTAATGATGTAATCAATTTTATTTAATTTTTTTGTTGCTGCCAGTTTAGATGATTTTTAAAGATTTTGTCAAATAATTCATCTTTTCCTGGGTTTTACGGTTCTTTCATTTGTTTTCTATCTTTTTTTTTTTTGTTTAACACAAGGTTTTTAAGACGGTACACTGTTTTTTAGGTCCACGCTTTTTTATCTTGATCCTTGCGTCTCTTTTTTGATTAGAGCTGCTTTGCTACTAGAGTTTCTTTCTGGGTAGTCATTTCTTTTCTCGGATTTCTTTTGGTTTTTAGTACACTCAACTATTTTTTGGAGCTTTTACTAATTCTAAGTTGACGGTGTATCTAATTTTTAATGCCGCGTGTAACGATGTTAAAGATAATTTTTGTATTGGTAAAAGTTTTACTAATTTTTTAAATTTTCTATTTTTTTCAAAGTTGTTTCTATTAGTTTTTTATGGTTTAATTTAGTCTTGAATAGCTACATTTTTCAGTATTTTTTTTTTCTCTTTTGGATTTTGGAAGAGCTGTTCACGCATCTTTTATTTTTGTCTTTTTTAGCCAAATAGCTATGTTTTTGTAATACCAGTGTCTTTCAGGTTTAATTCACTTTCAAATATTGTGTGGAGTTTTCCTCAGCAGTGATGCTTTCTGCCTTGCTGAGTTGTACGTACCTGATTACGTCCAAAGATGATCTGTCCAAGAGGTAATCTTTCAATCCTCCTTTGCTTTCCTTGTTGGAGATACAGTTATAGTTGTCTCCAAGAGATCTGCTCTGGCTGAACCAAGTCTCTGCTTGTTTAGCGTAGCGCCATCTATGTTTGAAGCCAGTGTGCGTGTGCGTTTTTCGTTTTTATTACCAAAACATTTTGTGTTCAGATTGTACTCCCAAAATATATAAACCTGAGACCTTCTTGAGTACTTTTATTATTAAAATCTTTCATAATACAATTTTGAATTAGTAATAGCTTTGTTTCTATTTTCTGGTTTCTTCCAACTTTATTTAATTTTACCTAAATTTTAAAAAATTGGGAAAATTGATAAAAAAAATAGTTTTCGGACAGTCCAAATACACAGGTCGCTAAGCTGTAGGTAATTTTGTACTAAAAAATGTTTAATTTAAAAAAAATATACAAAATTTGTTGCAGATTTAAAAAAAATTTAAACAATAATTTGATTTTATTTTGTAAAATTCATCAAATTGTTTGTTGCCAAGGTTGCTTGTCAGTTTAACATAATTTGCTTCACATTTTAGAAATTTGTATTTGTATTATTTTTTATTTAAGTCAGAAATTACTTATTTAACACACATTATCAAAAATTGTATCATGATGTGAATCTTGCCACCCGGAATACGCGTACGGCATCCCATTATTTAAGCGAAAGATAGGATAAAAATTCGTGTCCATGGGAATTTATGGGAGTTAATAATTAATTACGATTCCGAGCGTCTCTTAAAGGGCCTTATCGCGGTCGGATCTGTACGTGATGGTCATGGCTGGGATCCCCGATATCCGCGTAAGGATGCAGGGGTTTTGTGCGATAGAGAAGAGACGCGGTTCGAAGATAAAGACAATATATATCGCGGTGCACGCGTTGACCGCGAACATCCTTTGTATTTTACAACTATTGAACAATTTAACGGTACCCATCGGTGAATAGAACACATTTTCGTTCGTCCGAGCCGCGATCATTCCACACACGTAAATCTCGGATTGCCCAACCGCGATCCCGCTGGACGTTTTTATGGTTATTACTATTCAATAATTTAATTAAAATACTAAAGGAGCAATATAGGACGTCTATAAATAATTTACAAGAGTTAACGATTCGGACCCATCCCAGATTGGAAATATGCCACGAATTTGATGCTTCATTACGGACTGCATTTCTTTCCTATCGAAAAAAACAATTCAAACTTGCTACAATTTATTATGGAGAAATGCATAACATACATTCCAAAACTACATAATAATATTAACATAATTATTTGAGTCTAAAAAAATAATTTTAACAGATTTATAATTATTAATGGTCAACAACTTCTTGTTATAGGATAACAAATATTTAATTTAAATATTGATTATTACACAATTTTAACCTGAAAAATAGGACAAATTAACATCAACATAATTCATTATATTTAACCAACACTTGAACCCGTGTAAAATTATTCAAAATTGTTAAATATTTATACAACCCCTCGAAATGTTTCATTATGTAAGTGCATGTTCGCGACATCTAAAGGCCGCTTAAGCACTAAAGCACACACACACATTCACATGGGCCAAAATGTAGGTCGCAAGCACGTGCCTTGATAACACATTCAATTAACTAAATGATTTGCAGCTTTTCCTTCCTTACCGAAATTATTAAATTTAAGCTTTGTTATTAAAAAAAGCTGTGTGAAATTGTCGCGTGGTTTATAATTGGTGACAGGATATTATAATATAATATAATGGTGCTTTGATATTATATAAAAAAGTTGGGTATAAAGGAGCACTTTGGGTTAATACTATTACGTATCATGGCTCGTTGCTCCTAGAGTAATTTGATTTAATAAAAGAACACGAAGGCTTTTATAAAAATAGTAAATGCATTTTTAATAATTTAGATAAATAATTCTTAATTTTGGTGTAGGAGATTTTAATAACATAATCGGATTAATAGTTATTTAAATTTGCTTAAAATATTAAAATTTATTCAAATATTGAAATAAAACAATGATTAAATTGTCCACATAAAGGTTTTAAGTATCTTTTAATTTATTAAATGTTTTAGATCTACAATTTTATCTAAAACTTTTGACTTTATAAAGCAGACAAGTTAGAATTTTAAATAATTATTAGTTTCATACATATTATTTGAAAATTAACTCATAAAATAAGTAATTTAAAATTAATAAATGATGCATTTTATGTAAATTGTCTTTTCATTTAGTAAGAGACACATACACTCGTGTTTCAGAATATACACCCATCATCAGTGTGCCTAGCATCTCACTAGTTGAAACAATTTACACAAAATTACAGTAACTATTAAACAGTTTATGTTTAGTAATGTCGAAGGTGGTAACGCAATGCCCCCTATTAGATAAAACGTTAAACTGTCTGTGTGTGAAGGAGATCTGTAGTATAGTAAAGCCTTCAAGGACAGGCAAAGGCATTTTTGGCGCGTTTTATCAGATGACCGAAACAAATTTTTCATTTAAAATTAATAAATGATGTATTTTATGTAAATTGCTTTTTCATCCAGTAAATATATATTTTTAGATTGCCTTTAACTGAAGTACTCAGTATGGATATTGAAATAGTGTGCCACTGTTGTTGACAACATTGTGCTACCATTCAATCAGTTTTAATTAAGTTTTAACTTGTTCTAATTATTTCATGTGCACCATTTTAACGTTCATTTACCAATTAAAATTGGACATTCTAAAAGAAAAAAATAAACGCCATGGTTAACAGATAAAACAAATCTTTTAATTAAATTGAGAGATAAAGCTTTAATTAGTTAAAAAAAAACAAACGTATGAAACAGTGGCAGTATTATAAAACTTTGCATATCTTTTGTAATACTGCAATTTATAAAGAATAGAAATAAATTAAAGGTTCAAGGTGTAAATAAAGTATGGGATAAACTTAGCAAGATTAATGTTTACAGAAAACATTGTACTTCAATATCGCCTCATTTACAAAATGCGATAGAAATAAACAATTTATTTATAAACAACATTCCAAGTCAATCTAACAATTCTGATACGTTTATAGATTACTATAACATTAGTATGAAGTGCAACTTTGAAGAGTTATTATTGTTTCAAACAAATCACCTGCGTATTTATACAATAAGATTCAATTGTGTACAGATGCTCATAATTTAAATATTACAAGTCTGCTAAATATTCCAAAATTTAGAACCTATTATTTTAAAAAAGGATTTTTGTACGTTGCATATAATGATATTTTTTTGGAACTTAAATCGATGTTGCTGTTGCAGTTTAAATTTAATTATAAAAAAAATGTTATTGTGTAAGGGTAATTCTACGATAGTTCCAACAATCGTCCCCACATTAATATCTCCGATTTTACTCAAATTTGTTTGGGGTACCAAAATATGACAATTCCTACATTTTTTTGATATCTAGTTTTAACACAGTGTGAATGGCGGAGATCAAGATTACCACACCTGGGAATTTAGCCGCAAATTCAGAAATTTCAACTAAAGTTTTTTTATTCAAAAGAAGGCGTACTCGTCACAACTCATTTTTTCTTAACTAGAAAAATTGATCCTCTAGATAAAAGGCTTAAGGCTCAAACCCAAGACCCCTGGTATAGCAGTCGAGTACGCTAACCACTACACCACCCGGGCGGTTCCTCAAATGATTGTTTATTACTTGTTAAGAAAATAATTGTTTTGTTTATTACTTATTAAAAAGGTAATTGTTTAATTTAATAATTGTTGAAGTTGTAAAACAAGATTTTTTTAAATATTTTGATAAGAAATCTTTTTAATTTAAATTAATTGTCTGTAGCATACGCGACAAGTAGTGAAGAGGGGGAAGAAGAGACCCAGACAATCCAAAATTAGCAAACATATTCCAGGTAAACTTTCCGATTTTGAGAAAGATTTGTTCAGTAAGAGTAATGAGAAGCCCAATTGGTCACAACTCGGAGATAAAAAAGCAAAAAAATAAAACAAACAAAATGCCCACTGAAGAGGAGGCACTAGAAAAGCAAATCTGGTAAAAAAAATTAAAAGCAATGAAACAAAAAGTAGGAAAAGAATCGTGAATAGTATTACGGACTTAAGTGAATATATGAAGAAAACGGCTTCTGGATTAGCTACCAAAGGAAACAGAAAGGGGAAGAAGATAGACACAGGAATAGGCGGCAAAATGAACAAGGAAGGTCCAGCTAAGCCTTCTCAACAAAGTAAAAAAACTCTTAATAAACATAAGAAAGAAGAGTGGAACACTGTCTACTCTTACAAAAAGACATGTAAACACCAAAACGGAAATAAAAAAGCAATAAACAGACTCAATTTTTAGATGAGTAAGGTAAAAAAAGAGGTCTTTCTTAACAGTAGAAAGAAAACAGAATGATTACCAAATAAAAGGATGACAGAAGAAAACTAGTAGATGGTGTAGTGCGGCTATACGTATTTACAATAAAGAGATCAAAGCCAAACTAAGAACCAGGGATTCCTATAAATCAAACTATAGGAGGTGATTTTCTACTCATGCTACTGGTCACCAAGCAAAACTGTTGAGGAATTTGAAAACTATCTTCAAAAATTAGGTGATAATGTAAAAAAGCAGGTAAAGAGTGTGATCATAGCAGGAGGTTTTAACTCTGAATCAAGACTCTGTACAACCTGGTCCTAGTAGTGGAAAATGAGAGAAAAAGTTCAACTTTTGTGAGAAGAAAGTCGACCTCAATCCTAGAAATAACAATCTGCAGCAAGGTTTTCATAAATATAGCAAGGAATTGGATGGTAGCGGATAAAGAAATTATGCTCCGGGAAGAACAAATCAGACAGAGGGTAAAGACAAATATTAACAAAAACCTTAATTGATTCATACAGGGACGTGTAGAGAACAGAGACGTAAACAAGACATGAATAGACCTTAAAGAAGCCTTGCTGGATGGAAGCAAGAATGAACTTAAATGCAGTACTTGGTCTTCAAAAGAACAATGGATGACATCTTGATTCTAATGAAAAATAAAAGACAATACAAAGGACAGAATAGGGATACATACAAAAAGATTCAACAACAAATAAGATGAAAAATTAGAGAGGCTAAAGAATTATTCATTAGACAGAAGTGCGAAGAGATAGAAGCACTAGAACAGAGATACGATTCATTTAATCTACATAAAAAGGTCAAAGAGTTTACTGGCATAGAAAGGAAAAAACAAAATGGTTTAATATAGGAAACAAACGGAAACATTATAATGGACATAGAGAAAAAAATCAATAGGTGGGAGGAATACATACAACAACTATTTGATGACACTAGAAATGAGATAAATATACAAGAAACTACAAAAGGCCCCCTTATAACTGCCGAAAAGGTAAGCCAGGCTATTAAGAACTCAAAAGATAGGAAGGCGATAGGTCCAGATGAGATACCAGTAGACCTCCTCAAATTAATTGATGACGACAAGTTGAACATTTTAGTAAATTTATATAATACCATCTACAAAACCGGAATCATAACCCAGAAATAACTTAAATCAACTTTTACTCCAATACCAAAAAAGCATAACGCAAAGGAGTGTTCAGACTTTAGAACTATTAGCCTGATGAGCCATACTGAAAGTGTTCTTAAAAGTTATACATAGTCGCATATACAAGAAGCTAGAAGCGGATACCAGCGAGACACAGTTTGGATTTCGTAAGAAGTTAGGTACAAGAGAGGCGTTATTTAGCATGAATGTCATAATACAACGGTGTCTCGATATGAACGTCGACCGATACATCGGATTTATCGACTACGAGAAAGCCTTCGATAAAGTTAAGCACGAGCACCTAATGGAAGTAGCACAACAGAATGGTCTTGACTAGAATGACATCAGAATAATAAATAACTTGTACTGGAATCAGAAAGCCTAAATAACTGTTGAAGGACATGACTCTGGGGAATTAGAAATCCGCCAAGGTGTTTGACAAGGCTGCATATTTAATATGTACTCAGTGGTCATATTTAAGGAAGCCATTAATGAAGACTCCAGGGGAATAGTTATAAACGGGCAAACTATCAATAACATTCGATATGCAGACGATACTGCGATAATAGCAACAAACATCCAAGATCTTCAAAAAATGCTTGTAGACATAAATACTGTTACCCAATCCTATGGACTAAGAATGAATTTAAATAAAACTAAAATTATGGTATTTAAAAAAAAAATGACTCTAATAATATCCTAGCTGTTGCAATAGATAATACCATAACAAAGAGTAAGAAGCTATCAGTACTTGGGAACACGAATAGGGAAGAACAACGACCAGATCAGCGAAGTCAATAAACGTATAGAGATAGCAAGAGCAACGTATACTAATACGAATGGTGCGATGTTATATCTTCTCGACTTTATTGTATGATATGGAAACATGGACACTAAATAAAAACAACATAAAATAGATCGAGTCATTCAAAATGTGGCTCTACCGTCGTATGCTAAAAATACCCTGGACGGACCTTGTAAGCAATGAAGAAGTATTACGAAGAACGCACAAGGAAAGAGAACTTTTACTTACAATCAAAAAAAGAAAGCTTGAGTATTTGAGGCACATTTCCCGAGGAGAAAGGTACTCAACTCTCCAACTAACTATGCATGGAAAGATACAGGGAAATAGATTCGTAGGACGCCGCAGAACATCTTGGCTGAAAAACCTCTGGAAATAGTATGGAAAAACTTTGGTGGAACTATGTAGAGCTGCAGTTTCTAAAATAAATATTGCTATGGTGATTGCTAACCTCCGTTAAGAGAATGCACTAGAAGAATAAGAAGGATGAAGAAAACTTAACCCTACACAAAAATATTTACTGTAAAATAGAAAATGAAAATGAAGAAAAGGTAAAAGTATAACCAAATTAAGGCAGAAAAATAACCAAAAAGGGAATGGGAATGAGATTCATAAACAAAACGGTTAGGAAGTTATTCAAAAGAAAAAGAGGCACGACAGGAAACCAAATAATCTACTGGTGGAATAACATACTCAAAGTACTTAAGAAGGAGTGTGTCAAGCCAAGAAGAAAGTAAATTAGGGAAAGTAGAAACTTTGATCTCAGCATAGCTCACAAAGAAGAGTTAAGAAAGAAAATATAAATGTGAACGTAACAATAATAAGTTTGCAATAATTTATGCTAAAAGGAATTTGTGGCAAGTACTATGCAAATAAATAGAGAATGATACCTAGGGACTGGAATATAAAATTGACACAAACAAATTAAGTCTCAGACATGGGATGACGCTAACTGATAAGCAACAAATAAAATAGTCAGAGAAGCTATTCCCAGCTTACTCAATTATTAAATAGAATGAAATAGAGATGAAAGAAGTAGAGCCATATACTAGAGATGAGCTAGAAAGAACACTAAACAAGATCAAGCTCAAAAAAACGTTGGGACCAGATTAAATCTTACCAGAAATGATAAGGAATGCAGTAAAAGAGGCACCGGAAGCAATTTTGGAGGTATTAATAAACAACTTAGAAAAGAAAGCTTCCCGGTAGAAAGAATCCACACTAGTGTTTGTTAAAAAACCGAAAATAGCCAATAAACCAGTGGAGTACATACCGCTGTAATTAACAAATAGCTTCGGCAAGTTATAGGAGCATATTTTTGCTAATAGATTAAAGGAAGAGGTTAAAAAAAGCTATCTGAGGACCAATACGGCTTTAGAAAGGGAAAATCAACCATAAAAGCAATGGAAAAGTTTATGGACCAAGTTCAAGAGGCTTAAAACAGAGCTACTAAAAACAAAAAAAATTGTTTTTTATAACCACAGACATACAAAATGCTTTTACCACCGTACCATGAAAAAGTACACTGTCAACGCTGCAAATGGGAGTAGAAAACACAATGAGGAAGATTATAGCAAATTATTTAACTAACAGTAAATTGAAAATAGATAAAAAAGAGCACATAGCCATGACGTGTGGGGTTCTACAAGAATCCATATTAAGACCTTTACTGTGAAATATTTATTTCAACGATCTGTTGAAATTGGTAAGATCGAAAGGAGTGCAACTAGTTTGCTTTGCAGATGACATTGCAGTAATCGTAACTTCTAAATTAAAGAAAGACCTGGTCTCTAGCGCATAAACAAGATTGTCTAAACATTTCAGAAAGTTAAACAAAAAATTATAAATCGGCGGAACTGAGTTTTCATCAAAAAGCGCAATAAAATACTTTGGAGTATAGTTCGACCACAACGCGGAAATAAAGGAACATGTCATAAAAATCACGGACAAGGCCGAGAAAAAAGTAAAAACGCTGAGTAGACTAATGCCAAGTATAAATAGTCTGGCATCGAACAAAAGAAGACTGGTAGGATTGGTTGCATTCTTGATCATACTGTGCGCTGCTCCAATCTGGGGACATGTGCTGAGGTACAAAAAGTACAAAGGAATAATAATACTACATAGAAAATTTTTGTTGAAAATAGCAAGTGAATACAGAACCATCTTGATAGATGCAATCTTAGTTAAAGTGGCAATAATGCTAATCAAACACAAAGTAGAATACAGGAATCTATCCTAAAACAAGGAAGAGACAAAGAAAAAGAAAATCCTTGAATAAACAATAAAAAAATGGCAGAAGAATTAGCAAATAGAGACCGGCAAATCTATGTGGACAAAGCCGCTAATAAGAAAATTTGGGCCATAGGATAAACAAAACCATGGAGAAGTGGACTACTTTCTAATACAATTTTTAAGTAAGCATAGGTGCTTTAAGAACTACCTAGTAAGATTTAAACAATCAGATAACAACAAGTGCAGTAAGTGTGTTTTAGTGGAAACGGTGAACCACGTATTCTACGAGTGCAAATGGTGGAAAAGTGCAAAAATAAAACTGGAGATAAAACTGGATAAAGAAATTACACAAGAAAACACTTGTTGGAATAATGATAGAAAGTAAATAACAGTATATACGAATATATAACAAAGATAGTTCAATACATCTAAGATAAAAAAAAAAAACGTGACAAGGATCAAGATCCAAAACCTAGAGTGTGCACAGTGCGTGTCCAAGGGTACGTATTTTGATGAAAGGCTATTACCAGAATAAGCACTATATTGTCAAGTGAAAAATAAGGTTTTAGTGGGTGAAAACCCCATTTGCAGACTGGTACAGTTTTTCTAAAACTACATATAATAAGCCGTTAGTCCCATCAACCTCTTTAAACAAATCGTAAAACATCTGGGGCGATGTAAAATAGCTGTAGAACGTGCAATAGAAAAGATTTATTTTTTTGATAAAAAAACACCAGTTACTCAAATTATTGCTCTTAATCATAAGCGGAAGTGCTCCACTCACCCGCTTAAATATCAGTCATCAAGAAATTATTACCATCAAATTCTCACACAATGATTAGTTTAGACAATTTTTTGATAAAAAACACTTGGGCGGTTAAGCGGGGCAGTCCACCCGCTTAATTAAAAGATTGAATACTATCACTTTTTTCTCTAACTTAATAAAAACTGACATTTACAAAAAAAAATTATCCAAAACAAAACGTTATAGAAAGTATTACAAACCTTTTTGGTATTAATTGCAAAGTTATGTATTTGTTTTTAGTCAATTACAAAGTGACAAAGTAAATTTAAGCAATTTATGGTAATTCACAAAACAACAAAGCGTGGTCAAGTATTGTGAACCTTCTTAGTAATTATTGAAGAGCAAAAATTATCAATGAACATTGTTAGATGTGTTTTCAGCTTATTGCAAAATGTTGTGCGTGCATTTAAGCAATTTAGTATATCTCACACAGCGACAAAATGCGACAACGGTTTTTAACCTAGGGTTGCGTCCCAAATTCAAATTGCAAGAGGTGTTTGGGTAAATCACGGGAAGCATCAAAATGATTGCACAAAATGCAAAATGATGAATTGTTAAAAACAAATTGTTAAAATAAGTCTCACAAAATTTTGAGCAGAATTACTAGGAAAGCTTACTCTGAACATAAAAAGTTGGAAAAAGCCACACAATAATAATAATAATAATAATAACGTAATTATATTTATAGTTTTAAGTAAAACATTTTGTCTACTTGTGAAACACGATATCACTTAAATGGCCGCCACGGCTGCGGTTACAAATTTCTATTTTTTTTAAGAAATGCTGATGACTTTGCCGAACATTGGTTGCTTTATTTTGTGAATAACAACCCGAATATTTTCTTTGAGCTCTTGGATTGTTGTGGGATTATTAGCGTAAACTTTATTTTTATCGTAACCTTACAGGAAGAAGTCCAGCAGTGTTAAATCACACGACCTAGGCGGACAGTTGATGTTTTTTTTAACAAAATAATACGTCCGGTAAATAAACATCACCTAGGTTTGTCTCGTCTAATATTGGCTACAAAAAGACTGAAAAGATCGTACGGTAACGCTGTGCATTGACTGTAACAGTTTCACCTTTATTATTCTCAAAAAACTATGGCCCCATCACACCACCGGCCCAAAAACAGCACTAAACAGTAATTTGTTTTGGATAAAATGGTTTCTCTACAATTAAACTAAGGTTTTTGGAGCTCCACATCCGACATTTTTGTTTATTTACAGTAACTAAAATGGAAATGGGCTTTGTTGCTTAGGATGATTTTACTATGGAACTGGGGAATATTTTTATGCATTATCAATGCCCATTGTACAAAAGTATGACGTTGTTCGTAGTCATTCGGCTTTAATTTTTGAGCTAGCTGCACTTTATATGCATGCAGGTGCAGATCTTTATGCAAAATGCAATTTGTGTAATGTGTAATGTGTAACTGTTGTAAACGCCGTGGAATCAACATACGTAAGTTTTCTGCGACATTTATAGCAACAGCGGCAATGTTTTTGTCTGAAGTAACATTACAAAAACGGTCTGTTGACTTGGCCAAATGTTTCAAATTTCTTAAATATCTTTAGACTTGCTGTTCGTGACGTAGCTTTATTGTACTTTGATCTGTTTGGTAATGTCTGTGCAATTTGGCAATACTAAACCCCTATCTAAAAAGTTTTAGTTTGTACGTAGTGGCTCTATACTAACGGTATTAAATTTATATAAAGTTTTACAGATTCTATTATCCCACTGCCAGTGACAATGTAATGTTTTGTAAACACGCGTCTAACTTCAGCAGCTGTTATTTGTCTATATTTTGTAACTAGTGATTCAATACAAGAACCCAGGAAGTCACGCTAACGCTGCAAAGAACCCAATTTCCAGTAATTTGCAAATAACTTAATTCTTTGATCCTTTGATTTTTTTTTTACGCATTCAAGCTTGCAAAGGTTTTTTTTTCCTTTCTTGATCAAAGAGTTATTTATGGAATTACCTTCAATATTATTGTTTGTACTCGTACTACTGACACCACTTGTACTACTGAATTGATTTGTATCCGATGATAAATACTCATGGAGAAAGTTCTAAATCTTGATGCGATAGTTGATTAGATACTTTTTTTTAAGTTAGCTTAGTTGTGCTAAAGTATATAGTTAATTTTTATGACTTTTGGTTTCTATAGTCATATTAGATGTGCTGTCTCTGGTTTATGCAGACGACATGGAAAATGTAGCAAAACAAGCAAATGAAATGAACAAAATGGTTAGATGTCTAAATAAGTATTTTAGAAAAAAAGAGTGGGAAATGAATGTAAATAAAACAAAAATAATGATTTTTAAAAATGGGGGAAGAAGACTAAAAATAGAAAATTGGAATTGGGATAGGAAAGAAATTGATAAAACAAAAACATTTAAATGCCTAGGATATGTTTTTTGTACAACCAATAATAAAAATAAAAAATAAAATATATGACAAAAAAGCAAATAAAGCGGTGGACAAGTATATATTGGTGAAAGAAAATTTGAATGTATAAGAATAAAAGGAATAAAGTTTGATAGTTTAGTAAACAGAATGTTATTGTACGGAGCGGAAATTTAGGGATAGAAAGAGCAAGAAAACTTAGAAGCTATTTAAACAGAATACTGGAGATGGGTATTAGGGGTAAACAAAAAGACCCCATCATACATTGTAATAGAAGAAGTTAAAACAGATAAATTATGAGTAGAAACAGAAAAGCGTGCAATAAAGTATGAAGAAAAAGTGAGAGAAAAGAATGAATGTATAATACGAAAGAACTTGAAGAAGAAAATAAAGAAAAAATGCGGAAAAATGGGAACATGCAGAAAAAAAGAATTTAACAGGATTGGATATGCAAGTGAGGAAGTAGAAAGATTGAAAATAGATAGAAGTATGAAGAAGAAAATTATTATGAGAGATAGAGATATACAAGTGCAAGAACAAATCTAGGTACAATTTAAATTATAACGGATGCCCTACCAAAGTACTTAGAAAATGTAAATTATAGAAAAATAGAAATATAAATAATTTGAAGATTTAGATGTAGAAATGAGGATAAAGTGTGCAAATTTTGGATAGAAGATGAAAAGAAACTGTGTAGGATGTGTGGAGAAGTTAGAAAAGCATAGAACACATGCTAAAATGCAATGAGAAAGGAGCAAATGAGAAGAAATAAGGTACTGAAAAAAAAAATGGAAAAGAAATGAAATGGATGATAGCGGTAACAAAAAGATTATATATTATATTTGTAGTGAATTAAGTTATAAGGTAAATGTTATGTTATGTTAAGTTGTAGAATTTTCAAAGCCAAAAGGCTTAGTCTTGTTCAAAAATATTCAAACAACAAAATTTTAAAAATTAGGAAATCATGAAGATTAAATAATTTCTATTCTGGATTGATTGATATTTAACTTGTAGTTTAAACTTATTTATAGTATAAAGATTTTTTATTTTATAATTGCCTTGTTATTGATTAATATCTAATGTTTGCGTTTCATATAAAACCGTTTCATACTATTACTACCCGCAATCTAAGTCCTGTTACTTATTATCAATTACATTCCCTCCACCCATATTATACACGCCATTTAGTGCAAGGACTTAATGTATTCTGGGAACAAAATAATATTTTTGATCGTATCACATATATTTTTTCAATATTGTTTGTTTTCAGGGTAGTTATCGCGTGTTAACCAATGAATTATATATAGAGCCGCACCCCATATCACTTCATATGAACTGAAATAATCCACAGATATCAGTCATCATGATAAAGCACCTAAACAAAAAATAAATTATTCAAATATAATTATGCTTAATTAGAACACATTTACTATTAAAGCAAGTTATTATTTTAATTATTCCATTATGCATTCATTCAAAAATTACTAGAATTACACGTCTCGGATTACCATCATTACATCTAATTTCCCAACCCGTGTTTATTTTGTTTAATGCAACAAACTTGCTTTAGTAATTATGAAATATAAATAAAAAACTACATACGAAAGCATATAAAAGCAATTAAGATTTTTATCGATGGTAAAAATTCTCTCGGTGTGTGTGTAATTACACGGTAACGTGGTTAAAATAAATGCAGCAGTGACAACAAGTGCTGCGGCTCGAGTGTGTGTAAATATTTGGTGTATTTAAAGTAAACGTTAGCAGGGACCCATTCATCCTCGATGGGCAAACGTTTATAGTCATCATCTGTTTACGTGGGCAGTTTGTGGACAAATGTCGCACAATAGATGTAACTCTCAAGTAGGAACCAGCGACTATCTTGTGTAATCAATGGTCTCGTTTCTCTTTCTTGGCCGGGTGTTCGGATGACAATGTAAATATTACAAACCAAAAAAATGCACCCCTGCGGTATGTCAAGAACACACACAAATCTAAAGAAAAGAAACGTGTAATATGTTTAAGGTTTTACATGTTACAAGCTTACTGTCTAAGAATGAATTATATTTTGTTATTAGACCCATATAATAGTTTTAAGTATTAAATATTATTGGTAGATTCTATTTAAGATAGTTATCAGGAGAATGACAAGGAACTTTAAAAGTATATAAATAAAAAAAATTTGTTTAATTGTGGTAACAATGAAAAATTATAACTAAATTTATGAATGATGAAAGTAATTTGTTGGATTGCATACCAATAATAATGCATCTTACAGTCCATGGTGTTTCAGGGTATGCAATTGTTACAGTTAATTTACTTATTAAGTTTCTGTATATTTTAGTTTGTTAAAAATATTATTTGATAAAATTCTACAACGTGAATTGTAATTTGATTATTTAAGCATAAATCTTTAGGTCAAGCTAAACACATTGATAGGGGTGCATATCTTGAAACTCTAGTTAGTGTATGTATTCTGATCTATAATTGTATTAGTTTTTATAAAATTGTCCAGTACGAGACAATTTGTTTAACTAAAATCTTGGTTGGTCTTTTTTTAATTTTTTTAAAATTTTATAATCAGTATTAAAATAAAAATACAGTAACAACAATTTATGTACAAAATATTGAAGATTATTTTAATATTTTATTATAGAATTCCACCATCATTTCATTTATTATTGAGTTAAAAAAACATTTCAAAATGTTATAACAATAATCAAATCAGCAAAAATTGTTTTTAATGGACAACATAAATTCTGAGATTTATTATAATTCCATCCAACTTTATAATATTAGGCCTATAAAAAGATATTTTTCAGGTTGAAGGCGAAAGCGTATAGGAAAATATGCGTCGATTTTTGGTAATAAATGTTAAAATATTACAATAACGATAAGATATTAGGTATCCTTTAGCCCTATATATTCCGCCATAATCTATCTTGATGCTCATTCCCGTAGCTCGTAGCCTTATACATAAGCTCTCCCCGTTATCCGACATCAATCACACCTCACAATGTACACTTTATTACCATTGACATATATTATAAATGATCGGATGATCGCCCGTATCTTATGCTTATTACTTTTTTTCCTCTTTTTCGTCGCGCATACATTGAAGCGAGACGGAATATTATCTGCGATCTAATACACATGACAATGTCAAGGTCTCATTGTTAATTGACTTCAGATCGTATCGTATTAAAAGTTTCAATTATGTTATTTAACATGGTGATTGATTATTTATTATAAAATATACAGAGTTTTACGTTTGTTTTTCTTGAGATTTTCGTAGAATCGTCGCCTGGATCTAACTAATCCCGGTTTGACAAAGGATTGTGATCCCATAAACTCTTAAAGACTCTCAAAGCCGTGACCCACATCGTCCACAAAGCAAACATACGATAACGGGGTTGAAATTTTTCGCCAAATCCAAATCCGCTTTAAGTACGATCCAATTTATTTATCGATCAATTGTATATTGCAGCCATGCAGGCGTTCACATGATGGATGTTTCAGTTCACGTGCGGACTTGCCCTATGAACCTCTCCGTTTTCATTGCCGATTAATAAATTTGATTAAATTATAATTCGTTTATAAGACAATGAATCATCCGATATTTATTACGAGTTGAAAGAAAACGGCTACGGGATATCAATCAACTGATATACAGGAAGACTATAAATGGTAGCAACCGGAATTTTCGATGTGTTATTTAATAAATTGGGCATAATTAATAGCCATTTTCAGGGCAAATATTGCTATCTGATCGAACCAAATAAAGAATTCATTGGCATTTTGTAATTCGATCATTTTTAATGGTGAGACAGTTTCCTATTTCAATATTTATCCTTGATCAATCAAATATGGCTTGACTTAAAAATAAACTACATAATTTAATCATGATTATAAATCTACTTTTAAAATATTTAATTTGTAATTAGAAAATTTTAAAATATGTATAGTGTAAAATTTTTGGATTGTTGATTGAAAAACTATTATTTTAGTCATTTTTTTGTTAACCTGTTGAATGTTAATAAAGAATTTTAACATTAATAATTAAATTTTGTTAATTTATATTTAAAAATAGTCAAAATTTTAGACCAAGATAATCAATGTCAGGACGGATTTTTTAAAATGATTAAAAAACTGGGTAGCTATGTAGCGTCAAAACGTTGTTTAGTCTATTCAGACTTTAATTATAATCTTTTTTAGTTATTTAGTACTTAATTAATAATTAATTGTAAAGCGACAGAATACCAAAACCTCAAAAATTACAAACTCAACAGTTTTAACTTATTTTACTCTTATTTGTTAAATTTTTGCATTTAGTCACAAACCTTTACATTATTTTTTTGCTTTGATTTAGTTACAATTAATCAGAAGCAAATCATAATTTTGCACTTTAATATAAATTATTTGCAAAGCCACAGAATAATTGAGTAAGTTTGTAGATTTAGTAACAATCAATAGCAAAGCAACGCAATTCGGTTTGTCATTATTAATTATTATTCATTGTTTTTATATTTTTCAGTTTTTTTTTTTGTATTTAGTCACAATCAATTAGAAGCTACACCAGATTTTTTTAGTTAGTTTGCACTTTAATATTAATTGCATATTTGCAAAACAAACAAAAATACAAAGCAACCAATTTAATGGATCTTATTAGTCATAAATAAATTTACAAAGCTACATGAATGTTTGTTTTTTTTCTTCTTTGCTTACATTTTTTTTGTGCAGTCGTTGTGATTGTGTTTTATTGCATGTTGCTTTTCTTATAATATTGTGCCACCTTCCTTTGTTTCTAAACTTTTTGTTGTTTTTAAGGTCGTTTGGTTTGTTATCGTCTTTATAATATCAATTCATTTTTTTGGCAATTGTCTTTTTAGTTTATTTTCCTCCATTTTGTCTGTACTAACACTCAAAGTGTTTGAAATATTTAAGGATTTAGATTATTTTCAAAAATTGTTGTGGTTTATTTATTTCTTGGATAATAAACACATTGGTTTTTTGACTGTAAAAGTTTTTTTTTATTGGGGCTTAGAGGAAAGTTCTTGCAGCCATAGTGTGGGGCTTGCACTTACTAAAACCCTTGTTCCTCTTGGCTTCCAGTAACCCCACACCGGCAGCGCTATCGCACTTCTTTCAGGGTAGGCAGCTCGGACGTGTTGCTTAATGTTAGTTATTGTCCATCTTCTGTCTTCTCTCATATTATTCTTTTTTTCTTAAATTTTTTTCCATGATTTGACTTATCATCTTCCAGTTCGTTTTGTACCATTTTCTTGATGATATTGTTTTTGTTTAAGTTTGGTTGGTTTATTTCATTTCTTTCATTTTCACTCCTTGCATACGAACAACGTGTGCTCAACGTCATCTTTCATAGGACAGAACCAACATGTGCTGTTTTTTTCTTTTCTATTTAAGCAGGTAATTTGTGAAACATGCATGACCTGTTGGAAACTGGGTGATCTAAGAATTTATTTTCCTATGTTGCCGTTGATTCATTCCTTAATGCCTATAATTGAGGGGTGTAGTTTCAAAAAATACAATCTCCACTTTTTAAAATTATTGAGTTAGTGATGCTATCTTGTAGCAAATTGCACACTCTACTACAAAGTAATACTAAATTTCTTTTTCATACAATACAATAAAATTGAGTTTTGTTTATTTATTTTATTAATTTATTTTTTACTTAAGAAAAGATTTTGGCAAGTTTAAGTTTAAAAAGACATTATGCAACCTGCAGTTTAATTTATAACAGTGTTAACAAATGTTTTGTAAATAACTCAAAACGCACAGAAATCAGTTTTAAAAATTACTTTAGTTGTGACAGTTTCTGAAAAATTGCGTTTTTTTATTTATATTTTTGTTGTCTTCTAGGTCTTTTCTTTTTACGGCCAGCAGATCATTTGTAATTGTGGCTGCTAAGAGTTGTGCAGCCGCGGTCAAGATCGTGCAGTATTCTGAGCATATTTGAATTGACGTTTTTCTCTGTATGCTTGTTGTTATGCTCATGCAATTCTTGTGTCAACTTTTTTGCCCAGATAGATGCCCAATATAGAGTTATAAAGTTGATAACAATGGCGTTTAGTAATCAGCGGTTCGATCTTGTTGGTGCCCAGTTTGGCATTATTTTGTATAATATCGCAGAAACTAACGGAGTACAACTAGTACTCCAAAATACTTTACACTGTCTTTAGTGCTAATGGTATGCTGCCCTATCGTAATTGTTATAGGACTACCGCTTCCGTGTTTTGCGATGCAGTTTATTCTCTTTCATCCAGTGTAAAATGATCTTTGTATTTTGTTGTATCCGTGTGATTTTTGTTTCATTTTTTTCTCTTACTATTAGTAATAAGTCATCAGCGTACGCAATCAATAATACTCCTGGTGGCAGCTTAAGTTCTAGTACTTTATTGTACAGTATGTTCTACAACGTCGGGCCCAGAATAGAACCCTGCGACACACCACAGTAAATTTGCATTACTTCTTCCTCGTAGATCTTAATCTTCCGATCTTTCAGGTAGTTTTTAAATTACTGATTTTCTATATTTCCTCCAGTTCTTAGTTTATTCAAGACCAATATTGAATGCGTTCTTGACATTAACACACAGTGGCCCCTTTAAAAGTTTGGAGCTCGATTTACTTCTTGAACTGATTTTTTTACTTGTTGCAAACCGTCGATTGGGGATTTTCCTTTCCAAAAGCCGTATTGCCCTAGAGAAAGGCTTCTTTTGTCTTCAACTTTTTCACTTAGCTTTGTTTAAATCAACTTATGTATAGTTTTCCAAAAATACAAAACAAGCAGATTGGTCTGTATGAGTCCGGTTTGCCTTGTTTTTGTTTTGTTTTTTGGATCATTACTAACTTTGCCTTCTTTCATTCTTTTCGGAATACTCCTTTAATTAGAAAATTGTTTATAATCTTTGTTATCATATCTGACTCTTCTTTTACGAGTAACTTGGCAATTTCCAAAGGAATTTGGTCAATACTTGGTGTTTTGCCGGTTTTTAGATGTTCCTTGGCTGCTTGCATCTCTTCCATATAGAAGAATAGGATTTGTTGCGATTTTGTATATGCTTATTGTTATTAGCTTTTTATTCAAGAATAATTCTTGCACTATTTTTTTACAGGTATCTTTATATATTACCTCGCATTTCCGGTTACTTTTTGTTAACTATTTGGTAGGCTTTTGTCACGGTTTTTTGTCTAATTTGTTTATTATCACTTTTCAAGCTTTTTTTTCATTTCGGATAAGTTTTAGTATTTTTTAAATTGTCTTGTACTTTTGGTGTATAGCTTTTGTTTTCTCTTTCGGTTTTCTTTTTTTAATAAAATTTTCCTCCCTATTTTTGATGTTCCATTTTTTCTTGTTTGCTTTTGTTTTGTTGGGATTTTTTGTTGCTCTAATATAAACGTGATATATCTGTAATCTGACAGGTTTTCTTTAGTACTAATTTCTCATTTTGAAGCATATTTTATTAGTTTTTCTGAACAGCAAGTATCGTCTATGTGTGATTCTTTGTTTTCCTTCTTAAACGTACATTTGTCTTCCTTGTTGAGTACTACCTCCTCTAGCGTTTTCTTTCTTTAACTCCAAGATTCATTTCATTAAAATTTCTTAGTACTATTATTGGTTTTCGTAAACTTTGTGTTCTTTGGTGTTCTACTTGGGACAGCATAATCTGTTTTTTTTTTAGATTTGGGTTAGGTGACATATAGCATGCATATGTAACCAATTTTGCAAATTTTGTGTATATATATTTCTACTGCTTCTTTTTATAATTGCATCTTCTTGTGTGGAATTATTTATTTTTATTTTTATGCAATGATACAAAGATCGAATTTGTCCAGTCATCAGGCTGCAGTCTTGTAATCTATACTTTTTGGCATATTGCATTTATTATTTATACATCATTTTTGGCCATGGTTTGTATAATCTCTGCCGGACTGTAGTCTGGTTTTAGAAATTTTAAAAGTTTGAGTTATTAATGACGCCTTTAACTTTCTCTTTTAGTATTGTTGGTTTTTTGAGTACATCTGGTTGTTTGTTATTGTCTTTTTTTTTTATTGCCATTAAATAATGTTATGATTCTCCTATGTTATTGTGTTTAGCATGTGCTTTAATGAATATTCTCAAGAGGTATTTGTTTTTATCTTTTCTGCAACATCGCTATATACTTTATTTAGTTGATAGTGGATTTGTTTTTTTTTTGTTTGTTATTTAAGCCTTCTGTTTTTATTTTCCGACTATTTTTATTTTTAAAGTGTTTAGTGTTGGCGCGTTCCCTCGCTTTTTGCTTCTGTGGTTTTTTTGAGCTGAGCTAGTTTTTTGCTGTTCTGCTGTATCGTTATCGTTGGGGAAACAGGATGCTATTAAGTTTTTACATTTTTTTTCTTCTAGTGCCTATCCAGCTGTTTAGAAGATCCGTCGACAAAGTAAAGATAACCATGATGATTGCCAATATTCACAGCGGATAAGGCACAAAAAAAAGAAGAACTGTTTATCCTTTTCAAATGTTGGCAATCATTATAGCAATACGCACTTTGTCGGCTGCAGCTCATTATATGTCTTAGATATTCCAACTTTCTTTTTTTATTGGCATTATGAGCTTTTTTCATTTTTCCCAATTCTTTCTAAAACCATCTGATTTGTAATGTGGTCGGTCCAAGAGATTTTTAGCATGCGCCTATAAAGCCACATTTCAAATGCCTCGAGTCCAGGACTCCGCTATATATATATAGAAGCACTGGAAAAATATAGCATTTTAATAGCTTGATCTTTGTTGCTATGCAAAGGTCATGTGTTTTAAATATTTTTGTCATTTTATTAAATGAGTCTCTGGTTGTTTCTATTCGAAATTTTATTTCTAAAGAGTCCCATTTTTTGTCTATTGTAGTTTTTAGGTATTTGTATTTTTTTACTTTTTTTATTGTTTTGTTTTTAACTAACAGTTGTCTTGAATGGTTGTTGGTTTTAGATATTACCATGTACTAAGCTTTATTTACATTAAGTGTAAGTCCGTACCTTTTGCTGGTTTTTGCTATTTTAGTCTCTTTACTTCTATATCATCAAAACTCTCTCTTTCAATTTAAACAAAAGCCGTTTGTTTTCAGTAAAGGTTGCTGATTATTTGTAGATCTCTGTTTTTTAACTCTATCTCTTTAAGGATGTAAATGAGTTTGTTGTGTTGTACTCGGTCAAAGGCTTTTTGATAGTCAATAAAGCATATATAGACGCAGTTTACAGCTTTGCATCTTTGAACAAACACTTGTAGGATTAATAATGCTTCTTTTGTTCCTATTGCGTTTTTGAATGCAAACTGTGTTTTGCTGAAGTGTTTTTTGCACAGCTTGGTTATTCTTTTGTAAATTATTTTTAGGAAAAGTTTGATTCATTAGGCTTATAGTATGATAATTCTTACAGTGTTTGGCGTTGGTTTTTTTTTGGTAATGTTATGAACGTTAATGACAACCATGGTTTTGGTATTTCTTCTTTGGCATACACTTTATTAAATATTGTTGTGAGCCGTTTTTTAATTGTGCTATTGCTTTTGTGACTTTATCTATTGTATTGTCATATTCTCTAAATTATTGGACTCCAAGGGTAGTTCTGTCTGTTTGTCTTTAAAGAGTTCTGTTATATATGTCTCCCAGGCGACCATTGTTTTTGTTTTATCTACTATATTTTTTTATCAAATTATGTAATTTTCCTACTGAGGTTTGAAATATATATCCCTGTTGTCTTTCTGATATTTCTGTGCATGTTAAACGTGTCATGTTTTTGTTCTAACACTTCTATTTCAGCGCATTGTGATATCATTCAAGTTTCCTTTGCTTTTTAAATTTTTTGCTTTATGTGTCTCCGTATGTTGATATATTTTATCTTGTCGCTTTTTGCTTTTCTTCTTTCTTCCATGAATTTTAATATTTTGTCTGTCATCCAGCTTTTCTTTTTCTCTTGTTTGTCTATCAGGTGTTTCTCTCCTATTTTTATAAATGTTCTAGATAGTTCTTTTAATGTTTCTTTTATATTATTATTTCCTTTTAATGTTTTGCATTTATCTGATATTAGTTTCGTTATTGTTTTATTTGTTTCTTGTTTTTATAGTTTTCTCATGTTCCATCTTTTATGAGTTGTTTTTGTTTTTAGTTTTTTTATTTTGATTTCTTACAATGGTCTGAGAATGTCTCTGCTCTTAGGTAAGTTTTGACTGACATGCAGTTGTTTCTAAATCTTCTGTTTATCATTAGATAGTCAAATTGATTTCTGACTATGTTATATGACCTATATAGTGGTGATTTCAACGAGTTCCCTTGGCGGTAGTTTATAGAACGTGTTCAAGATTACGTATTTTTCTTATTTTGTAAAAGTCTTTAAGTTTAACTCCTCTTTCATTTCTTGTGCCTAATCCGTATTCTTCTACAGAATCTTTACTTTTTCTTTGCCCGATCTTGGAGTTAAGATCTTCTATGATAATTAATACATATTTGTTGAGTTGTTTTATGATATCAATTTTTTTCATCTGGCTTGTTGGCGGTGGGTGCATCTACTTGTATAATGTTTACTTTTGTAGGAGTGCTATTTATTTGAATGATTAGTATTTTCTCTGATATTGGTGCAAAGTTTGTGACGTATGGTTAAAGTTTCATGGATATTATTAAACCGGCCTCATGTATGTGTTTATCGTCGTTGTTTTCTGAGTTAAAAACTTTGTGTTTGTTAATAAAATTTTGCACATTAATTTGGTGATGTTGTCAATTTGTGGTCTGGGTGATGTTTTATTTTAAATTTATTTTAAAGTGTTTCTTACCAGGAAAGGTCTTGGTATTCAGTATAAATGTTTTCTATTGTGTACTTATAATTATGTAGTCTATTTAGTTTCTATTATGGTTACCAGGAAATTGTTATTTATGCAATCAACGTTTGTGCTAATAATATACTGTATTTGCTTTGTTAGACCGATTTTAGTATAGAACTTTATTACAATATCTCCTTTTTTATATTAGTCATCTTCAATGTCATAGTACATTGCAAAGCAACAAAATATTAGTTACAATCAGTTGGTGGCAACACTACACTTTACTTGTTGCACTTGATAATAAAAATTGCAGCGCCTGTCGCTACAGTGACTTTTTAGTTATTTTGCACTTAAATAATAATAATTTAAAGCATTTGTCACGAATGTTTCTAGAGCTGGTTAGAGTAGTAAAATTTATAAAGCAAAAAAACTGCAACCGCTGTGATTACTTATCTTAATTGCTGCAACAATTTCCCAAATTAATTTGGTTTCTATTTCCAATTTTATCTAGGTGGCAGGTGATGTGATAGTAATGTATAGGTGGTAGCCTGCTTAGTTTTGGGGCACTACTAATTAGAGATAGAAAAAGTTTATACTAAAATACTGTAAATTTTGTAGTTTGTGTCAAACACAAACGATAACGATGTTTGTTCTCGTAGGTTACGTTGCCAAACCTAATTCTTTAGCCATGTTGTGTGAGCATAAATTAAATGCAATGTCAAATATTAGGCTAGATTTGTTAGGTAAGTTTTTTATTGGTGTTGTTTGTGAGTTTGAGGCAAAGCTGGCAGGTTTTTTGTACTAATTGTAGTTTTAATGGTTCTATGAGCGGTAGGTGTACTTTTGGTGTCGTAAATAATTTTGTTGGTTTTAAAGTTGTTTAGTATTGGTGTTCTTTGACATGTTCCATTAATACTGTAAATTGGAGTGCCTTAATGTTATTAACTTGGTTATGTGAGAGCAGTTATAAGTTTGTTTTGAAGTAGACAGAACAAAGGGGCTAGCTTGTTTTAAACATATTTTAAGATTTTAGCAACTTTTCTGGAAACCAGCGCATGATTTTGTGCATGCAATTGATCAGCAGAGCTTTGCTGACTGGTGTTACAACTGGGTATTGAAGCATTTGGTTAAGGGCCGTAGTGTTGTGGCCACCTAGATCACCTGATGGGTGGTATTATTTGGATATAGTTGTTCCTAGTTCACGTTATTTTATTGTAGAATATTATTGGTGGGGCAGTAGGTTTATTAAGCACTCGCAGTGAGCTTAAACAGGGGCATACAGTAAGAAATCAAATAGACTACATTCTTATTAATAACCGCTATAAGAAATTGGTCAAAGCAAAAACCTACTCGGGCGCTGACATTAATTCTGACCACAACCCGTGATAGCAAAACTCAATATAAAAATGAAGAAAATATCAAAACGCCAAAACAACTATATCAATTGTAAGCTCTTTAAAGACCCTAAAATCCAAAATACAGTAAAGCAACAGGTAAATATATGTATATGCATGAGAAACATTGGTGTACTTAGCAAAGCTAATGTGCATAAAAATAGAAACAAATGCAAACAAGTTTGAAAGCATGAGCTAAAGACCATCATAAGCAAAAAAACTAAAACAAAACCTTGAATAACAACAGAAATCTTGGATCTTATGAAAAAGAAAAGAAAGAACAAATGTAAAAGGGATAATTATAAGACACTTCATAAAACGGTACAAAGGAAAGTTGAAAAAGCCAAAAAACGGCTGGATGCAACAAAAACAAATCTGTTGGAAATGTAATCAAGAACACAGATAGACGTATAATAACCGACGTGACAGACAAACTAAAGATGTGAAAAGCGCACCTCTCATCAACTCTTTAATGACAAACGACCTTCAAAGCCTGCTTTACATTCAGACAATATAAGTTTAAAAATATTAAGACCAAAAATAGAACAAGCATTGGAAACTATGAAACTTGGAAAAACTGTTGGTTCGAACCAAATACCTATAGAACTTATTAAACTTTTCGATGACGACGTAATTGATATCCTCCAAGACCTTTTTAATAACTAGGCCCAAAAAATGCGCTTTTTGGCATTAACGTTTTTTTCCATCGTTGTCTAAATAAAAATAAGAAGGTATATGCATGTTGTTAGATAAAGTGAAACATAATAAGTTACATAAACTACTCATCAGTAAAAGCACTGACTCGGATGACGCTACAATAATCATCAATCTATATTGGGGCCAAATGGCTAATGCTGATGTTAAAAACTAAAAGACGGAGGAAATGGAGATCCGTTGTGGCGTAAGGCTAGGGTGCATTATATTTCCACTACTATTCAACCTTTATAGTAAAGAAATTTTTACCGAAACCTTAGAAGACAAAATAGAAAAGTGGTCAATAACATATATCTCATGTCAATGACAAAGTTTTGCTCACAAGCAATTTTAATGACATCCAATAGGAATATGGATAGAGATCAAACAAAAGAGATACAAATACGAATCATAATTGCCAGGTCAACATTTATAAAAATAATAAAGTTATTTACTAGTTATTTATATATTTTCTACATTGATGTATGGAGGTGAAACATGGAACCTCAAGAAAAACTACATAGACAAAATTCAAGCATTTGATATGTGGTGCTACCGCAGGATGTGGCGTATCCCCTGGACAGATAGGATCACTGACATCAAAGTGCTAACCAAAATGCAAAAAAAAGCAGAGGTTATTAATACTATAAAAAAGAGAAAACTTTAATATTTAGGGCACATAATGAAAGGTTCAAAATATAGACTTCTGGAAATTGATTGTGCAGGGAAATATTAATGGAACAAAAAATATTGGAAGACGTCGCGTGTTGTAGCTTAAAAATTTTAAAGACTGTTTTGGTTGCAGCAACATTCAACTCTTTAGAGCTGCAGTTAATAAGGTGCAAATAGCTATGATAATAACAAACCTCTAATAGAAGATGCACTAAAAGAAAATGAAGTGAGTTTTAATGGCTTTTGTTGCTTAGTCTTCTTTTTTGGTAAAACAGTTTTTTAAAAACACTAGCCAGCTTATACTGTCTATTAGTGTCAGGTTTTTATTGACTAAAAACCCCTTTTTCTTTCTTTTCTTCAAAATAGTTTGCTTGCTTAGCACTCTTTGAACTGCAATTCTACTGAATTTATTGTACACCTCCGATGTCTAAATTCTTTAGCAGCTTTGTTTTGTCCAGAAAATCTAAAATCTTATGCCAAAAAATTATTTTCAGCTCTACATTGGTTAGTTTGAGTTTTCCAAAAAAGCCTACGCGTTGCAGTTTTGCAAATCAGCAAGTGTAGCGAAATTTCATCTTTTTTTTTATACACCCGCGACAAAAAAGATCCGTTCTTATTCTACAATCTTGTTCACTATTTGACATGATAGTTATTGGTTTGTTGCTAGCGCACACACGGCTTGATGAGTGCTACTTTTAGCTTTTCTCTTTGTAGATTTCAGTTCCGGTGCCATTCTAGTCTTTTTCTATGTATTAGATAGTTTCTAGGTATTTTTTTTAGTTCATTTGTTTTGCTGTGGTATGATCTCATCAAATGATTTTTTTTTATGCAATGACTTTTTATGAAGTTTGACTTTATCAATAAAGTTTTTTTTTGCAAAACATTTGTTTACTAAGACTATAGGTTTACAGTATGGTCATTTAGCTGCAGTTTGTATGTTGCTTGTCTTGCCTCCACCATTACCATCAAGTAAAGTGGCGGAAACGATAGTAGTATTTGTATATCGGATGTAAACATCGTTCTCATTGCCCCCGTTATAAGCAAACAAGCTAGCCTCTGAAGCTTAGTTATTTTGTTAGTTGTTGAATTGAGGGTAGTTTTATTCACCATAGCGTTTTGTATAAAATAATAATTTTTACCACAAAGCGTATAAAGCGTATAAAGCGTATAAAGCTATTTGGTCATATTAGCTGTCAGTTCACATATTATTTTGGCACCCAAATTGTTTTTTTTTTTTGTTATATTATCAAAGTGTGTGTAGAGTTCAGTCTGAACTTCCAGTTTTGCAATGGACGTTTGTGGCGCTGAGTCTTGTGAGTACCTGGTGCACGTTTGCAACAAAAATTTATTGTTTTTTTACTATATCTTTGCAATTAACAACACTATTGCTTCAAAAAAAAAGCAAGATGAGATATAACAAAAAAAAGCGGGACGAGCAGCAAAAAAAACTTTAAACAATCGATTGGTTTGCTAGCTACTAATAAGCATCATTCCGGACATCATCAAGTAGCTCTAAGTACAAAAGCTAAAAAATATTTCTGTTTGCTAGACTGGAAACACAAAAAAATTGATTTACATAGAAGCTACAAAATACTGGAAAAGTGATGGAGCAAAATAGTTATTGTGGTTTGATAACAATGTCATTATATAACTTACATTCTTTAATTAAGTTAAAATAACTCGTTTTTTTTAGGATTTAAGTTTGCAACTAAAACATTTTAATCTTTAAACATAATAATACTAATAATTTCTACAATTTGTATTATTTCATAAGCAAATTTTGTATAATGATGTAATGAAAATATTAACTGCGATAACTGTATCATTCCTTTTTTATATACTGAATGATTGTTGACAAATATTAAGCGCAATAACTCTAGCACGATTTATTGGAAATTTTTATAACTAAAACAATTTATTGTACTGCTATATTTCTAATAAATTCCAGAATTTAAATAATTTCTATACGCTAAATTTGTATAATTGTTTCAATTTTTTTAAATTTGTGTACATAAATATTAAATGTAACAAGCCTTCAATATAGTTACAAAATAAGCTTCTTTTATTCAATTTGCTAATCGTTTTTTCGGCAAACTTAACATACTCGGTGTAATTAATAAAGTCTGTTACAGTTTGAAGTGAACGATAATCGATGGATGAGTAGTTAAATCTATATGCAGGCAATTAAAATTTTTGACCAGTTAGTATGGAGTCATGCTGCTAGCTACACATACACAACACGGTGGGGATAAAGTCCCGCTTAACATCGCTCCTAATGATGAATTGACAATACGAGACCGGCCAAATACTATCTTTAATCACTTATGCGCACAGTCGATTCTAATTTTGAATGTTATCTTAGATCTAAAGATCGTTTACCCGGCGCGTTTGATGGAAGTATGACATACGGGCATTACATCGTGGGCATTAAATCCACCGTATAAACATTAAAAGCGTGTATTCATGTTGTAAGTACTGGTATTTCAACTTGACTTTTATTTGAGTTGAGAGAAGAGAAGAAAAAATAATGACAGTTCAGTTATACACACGATTTATATGCTTAAAATACCACACATACGACTTTAATCTTAATGAATATATCAAATGCTTCTTAGAAGCAAGCAAGCACACAATGAACTTAATCGATTGCTTTTAAATGTATTTTATTCACTTAAGAAATAATGTGCAATCTCTAGGGGGCAAAGAATATTATGACATACTCCAGGGGTTGCCTTTGTCCTGGACATGGTCCTAAGAAAAGCAGATGCTATGTCAACATAATCTATTACTGGGCGTTACGTTTACCACAGAAAAAGGTGTACTGTGGTCGATAAAATCGTAATTTGTTATTATCACATAAATCGAAAGCAGATGCGAAAAAATAGCATTGCGTTAATTCTGTTTGTTGGGGGAAGAAAAAAAGTTGCACGGATTAAACTTACTTATCGGTTATAATTGACTTGTATTGGTTCCCATCAGGCCGGTTATTATTAATACAGTTAACTGGCGCAGCGTGAGTACAAAACACCCCTGCTTAACCCCGGGGTCCGTTTCTTATATATTATATTACATCAGATAACTGTTATGATGCTACCCCTATTATTTCTGTTATTTATTGCGCGCGGTATATCACGATCAGCTCATTATTATCTGCACACCCCCACAAATTTAATCAATTTTAAAATGTATTGCATTGAGGGTGGTTTATAATTACATTTTGTAATATATTTTAATAACAATTTTCAGTTGAAAATTTATGAAATTTGATATATTTTTTGATAATATTGACTTATTGCTTAAGAAGATTTGACACCTACTTTGGTTATTAATTATTTACAAATTAACTTTATTGTGGTGTAGCTTTGTTTTAAATTATTTTAAAAACGAGATGAATTCAATTTCAAAAATAATTCTAATTAGAGATGTAACTACAACACTTTATAATTTATATAAGCAAAGAAATATTTATTCAAATTTGTCTTTTGTTATCACGCAATGACGAGGTCATACAAAGCATACTGACGAAGTTTGTAGAACCAAAACAATTGTCTATGCTTAAGTCTTGACCGCTGTGATTGTTAAAATCAGTTTGAATACATTATTAATTCATTTTATTGAAACTATACTTTATCAGCTGATGCATGTAGGAATTTAAACCAATCTTGATTTGTAAGCACAGTGTCAATTAAACAATTTTCTTTATTAGAATTGTTGCTCTAATGCCCGTACTAATAGTCAGAGATTAAATCTCGGATTGATCCTGGATTCATGAATCCAGATTCATTTTAATAGTCGTTGATTGGCTCTAAGCTAATTTACGGATATTGTGACGGTGCGGAACGAGTTGAAAACTATGCAACCGTCAATATAATCCTAGATTCAAATAATCTTGGGACCACCCAAGATTATTTGAATATTGATGGTTGCATAGTTTTCAACTCGATCCGAGAATTAAGCTAGGAGTACATTGATCAAATGCAACTAAAGTTGCCGTCACAATATACGTGAATTGGCTTAGAACCAATCAACGACTATCAAAATGAATCTCGGATTCATGAATATAGGATTAATCCGAGATTTAATCTCAGACTATTAGTACGGGCATAAATGCTTGAAGCTGTTTTGATCTTGGTTCATAAATTATTTTTAAGTCATATTGTTGTAGTGTTAAGACCTACCTATATAATTTATTACAAATAACCACCTTAACGCCAAATGATCGGTTTTTACTATAAATTAGGTGGTCTAAATATATTCTTAATACTTTTCAATCGTAAAAACAAACCAAGAAATTCCAATTACGTGGCATAGTATTTTTTCTCTTGTGCTATTAGCAAACTGCTTGCGTGCACTATCACCTTCAAAATACCGTTTGTTCAGCACGCAATTAACAACATTAGATACGCTGATAATAGCAGACAACATTGTAAGTCTGCAAATAATGGTGGAACGCACAAAAACTGTCAGCTCAAAATATGGATTAAATGGATTAAAAAATTTTAGAATTGTAAGATGCTACATAATTTCAATTATACTGTATGGTATGAAAGCATGGACACGGAACCAACACCTCAGCGATAAACTCCAAGCTTTTGAGATGTGGACGTATCGGAGAATCCTGAAGATGTTATGGACGGACAAAACCTCGAATGCCAAGGTCCTCACAAAAATGGAAAAAGACTTAGAAATCTTTCACATGATAAAGATCAGAAAGCTGAAATATTTGGGACATACCATGCGAGGGGATAAACATAAAGTACTGCAGTTGATTATGCAGGGAAAAATAGCAGGCAAGAGAAGTGTGAAAGGACGCAGAATGTCCTGGATGCGGAACCTAATAGACTGGTTTGGCTGCACCTATAAAGATCTTTTTCGAGCTGCTGTTTCAGAAATCATTGATAGCTAACCTTTGAGTAGGAGATAGCACGTGAAGAAGAAGAAAAAGCACGCAACCTAATTTTTACTTGCTTGCGCCGCAATCTAATTAAAACGGTTTATTTCAGTTTGGTACCGCTTGCATTAGTTAGACATTACTTTAATTTGATAATTTTTCTCTGCCTATCTGCTTACTTTTTTTTGGTTTTGCAGTAATTCTCGTAATACTGCCAAACCTTGCACCTGTCGACCAAGCCAAGAAAACGCAAGATTTATTTTGGGCATTGCGGAGTTGAAAAATTTAGAATTGCCCTACCTTTTTCCGAATTGACTAGTAGTCCTCTCTGATTAACCACATAACTCAACTAGTGCAGATAGCTTCTACCAATACAGCACTTTTTACTATTTAATGTCAACCCCATGACTACTATGCGTGTCAACGCTTCTTTTATTATTCTGGCATGTGTTTCAAGACACTTCGTTTTTCTAACAATATTGTCTAAATATGTAAAAACGTACGGCTTAAGTTCTGGACTTAAAATAGTTTCCATTAGCAAGTGGAAGACACTTAATCATTTATGTAAACCAACCGAGAGTTTTTTAAAATGGAATAACCCTCAACCAAAAATTGAAAAAACTGTAACTTTCATATGTGGGCTTAATCTGCCAGTATGCACTTTTAATATCAAACAATGACTAGTATTACGCCAAGCGCAATTGATTAAGTACTGTGCCCACGTAAGGTAGTGCGTAAACATTTCTTTTTGTAATTTTTCAAAGTCAATACAAAATCGCAATTTTTCAGATTTTTTTCCGAACCGTAAAGGCAAAGATCACGGGAGTTGAATTTGTTGAAAGTATTTAACACCTTTGTTTTATAAAGATTGTTTTATGACTTTTGCAATCTATCGGACACTGAATTTGTTATCTGTTTCATTTTAATTTTGCATATATGTTTGTCATTTAACGTATATAATTTTTTTCTAGTATTTGGTACTACTCCTGACACCTACTAAAAACCTATTATTTTTTAGATATTTCCGTTCTTTTTTCTACAAGGATGTTAATAGGTATTACATTTAAAATTATTTTAATTAGGTATTGGATGCTTGGTTTTAATGCAATTCTTAACACTTGAACATCAATTTCTAGTAAAAACTGTCATATTGATGCATCTGCTTTTTTCAGTTTACTATGCACAAAAATGCTAAGCCAAAATTTTTTAATAAAGTTAATGGTTTTGTTGTATTTGCTGCTAGTACAACCATAAAAACCAAAAATTAAAAAAAGTTTTAAAAGTAGCGCTTTTTGACGCAAAATTAACTCAGCACTCTAAGCAACTGTTTTACAAACATAATGTTTCTTTCTAGGAGCTAAAATATGGCGCAAAAACTTGTGGCAAATTTTTTATAGAAAACTGTTCATCTTCTATTGAATGACTTGTGATGCTGCTACCGCTATCTTAATTAACTCCAGGGGAATGTTGTCGGGACCGAATGCAGTCCCATGTTTTAGCTTATTTGCGCTTTTTTAAGTTAAACTTCCGTGAACAGAAGTTTACTGATAAAAATGTAATAACAATGTTGTTTTTAAGAAACAGTTTTTGAGCAATTTTTATTTTTTTATTTTGACTTAGTTAGGCATTTTTGTAACCATTTCTCCTGACATTGTTGTCAATTTTTTTGCAGAGATTTTTTTGTTTTTTTTTCCTGTTTTTATAATGTTGGTAAGAATTTTTTTTTTCTGTTTTGTGTTGATTGTGCGGATCTTTTATTTATAGTTTGCCGCTATTTAGTTTTACTTTAGTCTCTTCAAATTAGACAAAAAATCGACGTTTTAGAAAAATTTGACACCCAGCTTAGCAACCTGTATATTTAGTTGTATTTTAACTGTCTGAAGACTCTTTTTACCTAGCACACGCATGAAAAAGGGTGGTTTTAGAGCAATAGATATATATTTATCAATTTTTGCGTTTTTGAATGGTTTTTTGCATTTTTAGCAAAAACTGCATTTTGGTCAAAAATTCTTTTTATTAAAAGTTGTAGAGCGGAAAATTTCCAATTGATATAGGTTATTTGAAATTTTCTATAGATTTTTGTTTTTCCGCTAGAGAATGAAGAAAATAAAATCTCGATTTTGTGCGCTCTGGAGAGCAATGCACGCAATATTGAAAAACCTATTTCGATCGGTAATTTTTTGCTCTAAAACTTTTTCTAGAAAATACACTATGTATTTTCTAGAAAATCCAAAAGTTAGCAAAAGGTCACAATTTGCGTCGTTTTTTAACATTCTTTTCCGGGAAATGCTTTTATTATTGGAAAATCTAATTTGCCAAGATAAATCGGAAATTTTTTGTTCTACAACTTTGATCTTTTGTAATTTTTCACCAAAATTTATAGTTTTGGCTCTATGTGCAAAAAATAAAATATAAATTTTATTTTCCGCGCCTTCTAGCAGAAAAACGGAAAATTTAAATGATCTTTATTGATTGGAAATTTTCCGCCCTACAATTTTTAATAAAGATAATTTTTGGCCAAAATGCATATTTTTGCTAAAAATGCAAGAAACCATTAAAATAAAACACTTTTTTTTATGCGAGCGCTAGGTAAAAATAGTCTATAGACAGTCCAAATACACCTAAATATACAGGTTGCTAAGCTGTAAAATTTCTCTGAAAAATGTCTAATTTGAAGGTACTACTTTGATTTTTTGTTCTTTTGGTTGTCAAGCATGTTTTTCTTTGGGTTGCAATTTTTTTATTACACCAGTATACTTGCTTTCTGTCTTCTGTTTCCTTCTTTTTAAAAGTTTATTCTGCAGCTACTACTATTGTTTTTGTTATTGTATTGCTTATAGCCTATGTTATGTTATAAGATTGGAAACTTTGGTTTCAAATTCTTTGCTTTTATTAGCGTTTATATTTTGTTTTCCTTTTCGATATTTTGTTTTTTAATTTCTTTATATATTATCTCAATGTTTTGGTGAGGGCTTAGATTATTCTTTTTGCTAATTTTTCAGTTTTTTTTAGATTTAGTACAACATATTGGCAGCCATTATTGTGATGTCAATAACCAATCTGATTCTCCCCCTCATCAAAGTTAGGCTAGTGCCTACGTTGTGGACTGTTAGATCCAGCTTTTCTTTCCATTCTAGTAAGAGAATTCCTATTTATCTTCTTTTGATGGATTCCAAACTAAAAATTTGCTGTTAAAGTTCCCACCGATAAATATTTTTTTGTTGTGGCGTTTAATACTGTGTTCAAGGTTTAATGGGTATGTTAGGAAAAACGTAACAAGAGTAGATTACTGCGTTGTTTCACGCTATAAAAATAAAGTTTTTATTGTTATCTCTGGTAAGTTTTTTGTTTTTTTTGTTTTAGTTTTAGTTGCTCTCTGAGGCTGCCTTCTTTTGTTCTTTTTTGCTTTACTATATTGTCATTGAAAATCTGTTTTAGTATTTTTTTTAAGCGCTTAGTTCATTTTCTGCAGCTGCTCTATTCTCTTTTTTTTAAACTCAAAACAACCATTTTTAATTATAAACCCTTGCTAAGTTATTTGAATGGTTACAATACTATGGCTCCCAATTAAATTGGTTGGGTCAAGATTTATATACACAACTGATACACTAACTAGTTTATCACTGTATATTCACCATTATAACTGATGTAAAAAATTATGTGCTAGTTTGAAAATACGCTAAAGCCTAGAACATTGTTTTGTTTAATTATCTATTTAAAAAAAAAAAAAAAATTGTAAGAAAGTATTTGCAAATGGTAGTCAAAAATGCTACTAAATATTTTAAAAACCTGTTTGCCCAGTAATTATCAACAAAGTTACTTGCAACACCAAACTAGCATGTACATCTATTGGTCACAACACCAACAAAACTAGAACAAATGCTACAAAAAGTTGTTTGGTATGCCTCAAACAACGTAAATTAACGGTCATTGCCAAAACGTACACGAACATTATAGAAGATTAAAAGGCTAACATTATAGCCAGAGAATAACTCAAAAAATAGCACCAAGAAAAAACTTACTGTTGAATCTGGTTCAATCTTAAATTTTACCTTTAGTTAATACGTCACAATCATCGTCACTGATAAAGACCAAGTAGAATAAAACAGTCCAACAATGCTTACACTTATGCTTATAGAAAAATTAAGTTGAATAATATAACCTTCAAGGAACAGTATCCGCCTCTACAGACGGACAACTTGAACTTGTGCGTTCTGTTTACATCACATCAAAATATGTAATAAACTTTTGCTAAGCCATTGTGAACCAATACGTGCCGGCCAAACACTAAAACTTATAATGACCTCTTTGTTTTTAAATTTTTTATTATGTATTATGACTCTTACGTTGGAGCCCTACATTTCTAAAGCTGTTTAACTGTAATTTGGGTTCTCACTATATATTTAACAAGCGTTTTTGTAGTATTGAGTAATTTTATTTTGATTTTTTTGTTGTTGTTTATACCACTTTGCATTGTTAAAAAGAATTCTATGGGTTGTTTTACAACACCGTCTGTCAATATTTTATCTTCAAACTCTACAAGTTATTTCACTAAACATCAAAACTAATCCCAAAATTGCAAAATGCAAGTAATAATAAATTTAAGCAATTCTAGTATGACAAACTAAAGTAGTTATTGTAGTTACAAGACGGTCAACTGACTTGCAACAAAGATTAAAGGCAACAAAATGCTTACAAAAACCAGTGCTGCATTGATTGCTACGTAAAATAACAAAATTGAATGTAAGTGACGTAATTGGGTTACAGATTATTATGATGTCTACAAAAGATTGGCAAATGCTCATCAGTCTATGTATGGTTTGACATTTTCTGTGATTTCTGTTTATAATTGCAATTATAATTTTTTTTTTGGAAATTTGAAACTAGGAAATTCTGTACTAAATTTTGTAAACGCTGAAATTAAAAAATCTAAAAACATTTTTTATACTTTTAAATATTTTGCTTTCAAAATTTTGAATTAAGATCTTTTTGAAATCATTTCAAATTATTTTTTCCCAAAGCTAAAAATTAATATTTTTAATATTGTCCTGACATTTCATTTTGTGTTTGTATTCAGACAATTGTTTCTATATTTAAATTTGGCGCAAAAAAACAATTGAATATAGGAGCCTACACACATGCATAGTAAGTCTTAACTCTTGCGTGAAATGAAACAATTTCAAAAAATAATATTTGATTGTTCTCAAAGCTAATCAATTATCTACACATTTAGGCGACATAACAATTAAAAATTAAAAAAATCGACTTACCAGTGTGACTATATCCCCTGGACACTTCTCAGCAATCTCCTTCAGTCTTCCATAATACAAATCGACGAGGTATTGGTACCTGTTGTTGAAGTCATCCAATTCCATAGCTGTTGCATCTGCTCCGGTGATACCGCCGTTGCGATTCCTGAACGCAGATTCCGCGTCCAACGATGGTTGATACTCGAGCAGCGATTCTCTGAAGCGCTGCAGCCCCTTGCTCCATATCTAGTGTTAGAGGTTAGAGGGTTAGGTTAGGTTAGTGCTATAGGTCAGTTGACATTACGTTAGCTGTGAATGTAAGTGATTTTTTTTGTTCGGTGTGTGTATGAGTGAGTGGAGTGGGTGAGTGAATCTCGCAGAAAATAATGTATAAATGTGTGAAATGGATTTTTTTTTCGTGTGTAAATTATAATTAAATCAATTAAAAAAATTTAACAGTTACATACTAGTATGTCTTGACTTAACATAGTTAGGTTTGAAATTTCTGAATATTTTTTATATTGACAATTTTTAGCATTTTAGAGGCTAAACTTAAACAAATTAACATATTTTTGACAAAAAATATAAAATTGTACTGATTTTGCAAATTTTTATTTTTTACTGTTAAAAAAAAAAAAAAAAAATACAAGAATATTATTTTATATTTTTATTTTTTGTTTTATTTTTTTTTCCAAAATTCAATTTTTTAAATCAATTTAAGTTAATTTAGTATTTTTTTTAAATTTTTTATAATTTTTTTTTATTTAAAATTTTTTCTAAAAAAAAAATCATTTTAATCAAAATTTTTAAATATTTTTTTTAAATTTTATTTTTTTTTATAAAAAATAAATTTAATTGCAAAAATTAAAAAAAAAAACTTTTTTATAAAAATTATGTGAGCAAATATTTTTTTTGTAAATTTCTTCAAAATCTTTTTTGATTTTCTTATTTTTTTTTTTTTTTTTTTAATTTGTGATAATTTTCATATTAAATTAAGACCATACTAAACTTACTAGTAGGATATTGTAAGGCTGGATATATCAAGGATAAGGAAAATATTAGAAACTAAGTCCCACCACCAAAAAAAAAATCTCTTCCAAATTATATAAAAGCAGAGCTTCGCCTTAAATAGAAACTCTTGCAAGGCCATAATATTGCAAAGAATCCCAAAATAAATTAAAAAAAAAGGTGCATTAATAGTTATCAAGTGCAAAAATCTAATCACCAATCTAAAGGGAGAATTTGGAAGAGACAGATAAATTAATCAGTTTTCACCACCACGGATTAATAGGATTTGAGTTATGTTAAGTGTTTAATTCGTTTTCTAAAAAGTGTTACGACTCGTTTTAGTTAAGAGTAGAAGTGTGAGGGGGCGGAGGGGGACGGGATTACATGTGTATAACAACATTCAGACAACAATCATACAAAATTATAACTAAAAATAATGTACAGATATTTGGAATGTAAGCAAAATCATATTCATTTTGATTTGGTGTTTATAATATAAAATTATTGTAATTACATTTATGTCAAAATATCGTAAGTTATTTAAAAATATCTTATCGCATATGACTTTAACTACAAATTAGTTGATTGACGACGTAAGGTATCGCTTTCAGAAAACTAAAAATTGATTTGTCAAACTGACAGTTGATATGACAAATTTGTCAAGATTAAGTTTATATGTCAGATAGCTCATATGACAAATTTGTAATACAATCAACATCTCAAATTGACAGATTTGTAAAACAGTTGACAGATACTGTGTCAAATCAACATTATATGTCAAATTTGTAAACAAATTGACAGTTCAATGACAAATTTGTAAAACAGTTGACAAATGCTTTATCAAATCCACAGTTTATAAAAAATTGTAAAAAAAATGACAGTTCATGTGACAGATTTGTAAAACAGTTGACAAATGCTTTGTTATATCAATAATTTATGACAAATTTGTAAAAAAAAATGACAGTTCATATGACAGATTTGAAAAACAGTTGATGTTTAACAGTGGCGTATCTAGGATTTTAGAGATCGCAAAATATTGAGAAGGGCGGTTCAGAGGCGGTTTACTTAAGTGGGTGAACAAGACACTAAGTTCATTGACCTAAACAAAGAAGCAAACTCTGATGTGGCTTGGTCGCTTATGTTTGGCGCAAACCCCTCACAAAGCAGATCCATAATTGCCAGACTAACATCACTGCAGGTAGGGCAGTCCAATTGAAATAACTCAAGCATTATTATAAACTTGTGTACCAAACCCACCTACTCAATTGTTAGTCATCCAATCCCTTGACAACAAACACATGAACGGGTGGGTGAGACACTCCAATCAAAACTACTCGCGCGGTTATTTTAAACTTGTGTCCCCGACCACCCACCCAAGTATTTATGATCCAATCCCTTGCTAACAAACACTTAGGCAGGTAAGTAGGACATTCCATTCAAAATAACTCGCGCGTTATCATAAACTTGTTCTTAATAAAACAGTGTATGGCATCATAAGGATACACAAAATAGCCGGGTTATAAAACTACGTTTTCAGAACGTATTCACTGGAGTAGGCATTAGAGTTGAAGCCACAGACAGTTTTTGGGGAAATAAAATTTTTAGGTAGCGTATTTAGACCGTCTCCAAAAAGATACAGCAGTTTTTTATAGCATCATAGCATTGTATTGTATTGTATTGTATGTAGCCTTTAGTGTAAAGCTGGACAATAATCATTGTAGCTAAGAGAGTTGAAGACACACTAAGGACAAAACCGCTCTTTGTTTTGCTTTACAAAGTTTGTAGTAGAAGCAGTGTTAATTGTTTCAACAAAATTTGTTACATTTTTGGGTTTAAAGCGGCTTAGATAGCTTTAAACCCGTGATTAGGCAAATTTGTTTTTATTAGTTTATCTCCACAAGGATACGATCAAATATTGAACAAAAACTAAATAAAAATTTGTAATTTTTTTATTGTTTGTCAGCTCCAGGGTTAATGTTAAGTGCATATAAACCACAACAAAACCAGCATTTACTACTTTTGTTATTCAAGGAAAACCCAAATCTTATATGTTGAAATGATTTAGACTGCTTTATTTAATAAAAGTACTACTACTGCTCACAGTCAAGATTGAACTAGGTTTTGCAGCACTGGAGTTTTAAAAGGAATATAACCAATTCTAAAATTATAATCATCTTGGATAAGAGATAGTTTAATAATGATTTTATACATTCCCGTAGTCAAGAGACTAAAAATTAAGAACAACAAAAAAAAATTCTGATAGCTCCATACAAAATTATCCAGGAGTTTAAAACTTGGGATTAAGCATACCATGCGTGTGGCCCACCTCAACCAACCCAGCAATCTCCGTATGTTACGGTTAAATAATCACAAGCAACCAAACTGAAATGTGGTGGTGCACCGCATAAACCACATTGCAATTCTTGTAGCTAATGATACATCATCCAGAAACTGAAGTAGGATGTGTTCCAAAAAGTTGCAATACATCTCACCGGTAAGTTTTCCTGGTAGAATACTGGTCCAATTAGACACAATTCCAACTCAAACATTCAAAGAGAACTGATGTTAAAGATAATCTTCACATACCTGATGCGGATTTTTATCTGCCCACACATGGTTGTTGAAAATGAAAATTCCTTATGGCATTTTTTGAGAAACTGGTTTTATCGGTGAAAAGAATTTGTGTCAAGAATTGAAAGATTAGAACTAATTATTGCAAAAGCCATTGACATAACGCAATACGTAAAGGAAAATCAGCAGGTAGTAGTGTATAATACGCTAAATGTGGTATGGATAGAACAAATTGCCCTTAAAAAAATTTCAGACTGTCCAATGATTTACATTCAATGTATTAGCAATTTTTAGCGTGGAACTACTTGGATTTTTCTCTATCATCCGCAGCACATTCTGTTCCAGTTGTACCGTTCTTATTGTTATTGATCTTTGTGGTTCTCCATTTTGTTTCAATGTGCCTGTTTTGAAAATTTTTTGGTTGGAGATATTACGATCTGAAAACCGTTCAAAGTACAATCGTCTAGCTTGTAATGAATCCTATTAGCAAGTCAATACAAGAAATGCATGTCAGTCTTCTCGGCGTTTGTATAGCGATTTACGATAGAGGAATTCATTAACTATTAAAGACACGTCAAACAGCCAAACGTCACTCAATCTAAACAACTGCGACCGAAACATGTGATGATCAATGACGAGACGTATTCAAATAAAATCCACTTGTACATTAGCAGATAAAACAGCCGTTCAAGTTATTGTTGTACTTGATAAATTCATAAATTTTATATAAATACTAATGATTTCAACAAACATCAAATATGGTTGTCGCAAATTTTGTTCAAGATGTATCTTCGAAAGAAAATTATTTTCCAGAAATCATTAAAGGCTAAAATATTCTAAAAATAGGCCAAGGAATAACTCCTTGAGTTTTTGCCGCACGTTTAACTAACACCCTATATATTATTATTAATTTGACTGCAAAAATTTTCATAGTTTTGTAATTCTAAGGTGTTTTAATAGACATTTCCTACTATCACACATTGTTCTTTTAAAAGCTTTACATTTAAAATATTTAAATATATAATAAAATTAAATAATTTTAATAACTGTATTCAAATATAAGTCTGCTTACAACAGATATTATTGCTAATTTAAAATTATTTTTTTTAATTTGTACATATACTCTTTGGGTATAAAGTACACAAGCATTTAGACACGCGTTGCTATTTCATCTTTATGAATATTAGATAAATAATAATAAATTATTGCTTTATGCAGATACATATCCAACTATTTCTTCAGCAATAAATACGTCAATGCATTTCAGAATCATAACTAATCCCATACATCCATACATATATTATTAATGGTATAATAAATAACGTTTAAATATGAAACGATAAAATATTTATGCGATAACAAATTAATTTCATTTCAAGATGTCTTAATCGTTTTCTATATGTTTTTGAGGATTTATTATCCTCGAAACCATTATGATTATAATTACCTAGATGATTCTCCCAGAAAAAAATAAAAGCACAAAGAGCATCAAGCTCGTGGTAATTACTCCTATTAATTACCGATGGGCAAATGCGCTTATTTTATTTTCCTCAGCAAGAATTAACAAGTCATCCGTCTGTATCGTGATCTGAAAATAACAAGTCTATACGGCGGGTGATTAATTATTGATTCGGCCTGACAAGGTTGCTTTAATGATGGTGAAATTGACTAGCATTCCTGTATGCCTTTTTGTGTTTAGTGTGTATGTATATGTACACTGTGTGTGTATATATGTTAATGTTCATGTGTGGTATTTTGCTTAGTTTATTGAAAAAGCGGTTCGTTATTCTTTTATCAACTCTGAACAGGTTCACCCTGTATTATATTTCTATTTTTAATATGCAATAAGTTATTAACCACAAAGGGTATGCAATTAATTGCGTGTACTCAATATGCAGAGTAATAAACACGTGATTATGATATGTGTGCTGAATAGTTATAGTAGATTTGCAAGGGATTGTTTAGTTAATATAGGTCGCTTAATCGGTTTCTGGTTGAATGCTTACGATGTAACTAGAGATGAGTATTTATAACTTTAAATTGGTCCGAAAATCAATGTTTGACCCTTGTCTATATGGCCACATATCCTCTATTAAAGTTCTTAGAAAATGTAGTTTAATCAATATATTGCCAGCCATAAGTAAATAACATTATGTTAACAAAATTTAAAAAAATAATAATTTTTTATTTAATTATTATGTAAAAAGTTTATTTTAATATTTTCTGTTTTTAACGCATTAGAATATTTTTGATGCAATATTTTGATTATATATACACTGGCGAGCAAGAAATACGCAAATTGTAAACCAAAGTAGCTATTTAATAATTTATTTCCGGACGATGTTATGTATCTGTCAGTTATTATCACCGTGTTACATACTTTTATGAAACAGCATCCATTTTGCTCTAATTGGAAACCTACATTTTGTTCTAGTTTTTTTACTTAGTGTTAATTTTTTTTCTGCTAAACTTGCCATTCACAAGGTGTACTGTACTTAACAGGTTGTAATGCCTTATGGCAAAAATTATAGCGTCGATTGAAGATAAACGATAAAAACGTGAAACTGCAAGGATTGTTGGAAAAATCTTTTGTGCTGTACAAAAGGTATATCAACGTTACTTTAATAATAGCCTAATAACCAGAATATTAGGATCCGGGCAAAAAAACCACAAACAGAGATGAGATGTTTTTTGGTGTACACAAGTTTGCGGAATAGAACAGTTTCTGCAGTTTATCTACGAAATCAACTTCATGAAGTTAAAGATGTAAATGATAGTAAATGGACCGTACGGAAAATACTTTTGGCTGCTGGATTGTCTTGTAGAAAAACGGCTACAAGTATATCTTTACAACGACGACATCGTGTTGCAATGTTGGCTTTTGCCCGAAATCACCTAGCATGGCATGAGCAATAATAAGAACTGAAGCAGGGTACAGTTTTCAGATTAGTTGCGTTTTTGCTTCAATGGATCAGACAGACGTCAGAAAATGTAGAGAAGCAACTTCTATTTGGGCAGGAATTTCTACCGAAGCACGCACAGAGTTGGTCTTGATAGAGAATGGCTCCCTGACAACTCACAAACACATTATGAAGGTTCTCAAAGATCATGTTATGCCCTTCATGACAACAATAAAATGGCGCGGCATTTTCATGCAAGACAATGCTAGACCTCACGTAACCAGTGTTGTCAGAAATTATCTGAATGAAGTAGAAATTTTGCGATTTGATTAGCCACCTTTTAGCTCAAACATGAATCCGATAGAACATGTCTGGGATGTGTTGGGACAAACACTTACCCAAAAGCATACAACTGTTCCAAGATCTGCTCAGGAACTAAAACAGATACTATTGCAAGAATAGAACAATATCAACCAAAATGTAATCCTTAATTTAACTTATATTCAATTTAAAATTAACCGCTGCTTATTAATTGTTATGTTGTTATACAGTTTGCTGGTAAGTTTTGAACATTTTAAATGTACGATCAAGTCCAGGAACAAATTGTCAAAACCGGGCTCGTTAAGAATAAAAGTAATTTAAAAAAATAAAGTGTGTCAAAAAACGCAATGTTTCCTTTGACGAATTCAATCTAATAGAACAGACAAAAACAATTTTAAATTTTAGTACTACAATTGCAAAAAAAAGAAACAATTCTGGATTTGTTCGCAAGTGGATCAAATAAAGCAAATAAAAATTTCATATAGCATTTGGACAGAGGTGCTACATCACACTTAAGTAAAAATCTTTAAAATTTTCAGCCTTGCAAGTCCGTAGACCTCAAGTTAAACCTAGTCAGTCAAGATTAGATCAAACTACTATCAAACGGTTTTGCATTGTTTGTGGCCGAATTTTACGGTAAAGAAAAAAATATTACAATAGCAAATACTCTACACTTTTTAAATTTACAAATGTATTATCATTCAGTAAAATAGTGGCCACAGGATTTAAAGTGGTGTTTAGACTAAAATATGCCAAACAGGAAAGTTAATTTAGTTGCTTACAAAATTGGTGACTTGTGTTGCGCAAAAGAAACATAACATTTCTATAGACGGCATCGACGTCTAGGCAAAATAAATAACATAGACCTCGTAAGTGATATACATGGTGCAAACTCAAATAAACTCTATGAAAAATCAACTTGCAAAGTTATACGTACTTGTTTTTCTATTATTATTGGGATATTAAAGTGTATCACTGTTTTCCTTCTTTTAGCCAGGTTCTCCACTTCTGTCGATTTTCCCAGTTTCCATCCTGTAGGTCTCTTGTTTCCATTGCTTCATCTACTTTATTTTGCTATGATCTTCTTGGCTTACCTCTTTTTTGATTCCCCATCGGGCTCCAATTCCTATCCATTTGCTAGCGCTTGCTCTTCTTGTGTGTCCATATCACATTAATCTCTTTTCTTCTATGTATTTCATTATGTCGGATTCCACGCCCATCTTATGCCGGATCTTTTTGTTTTTTATTTTGTCTATCCTTATTACGTCAGAGCATCTTCTCCAGTGTTCTATTTCTACTGCACGTATTTTGTCTCTGATCTTTTTGTTAGTCACTCAGATTTCTGCCCTATACGTCATTATACTCTTGATTAGTGTGTTGTATATTTTATGTTTTGTCTCCTTATGTATGTTCTTATTCCATATAATAGGGTGTAACTTTGTTATGCATGTTCCTGATTGTCCTAGTCTATTTTTTATTTGTCATTGCTCGCGTATCTTGCTATGGTGACGCCCAGGTATTTGAACTTTGACGAGCCATTTATTTCGATGTTATCGTCGATGGTTAGATTTTATATCACGTTGCTACCCGTTTCAAGATATCACGTTTTGCTATAGTTTATCTCCATTCCGGCTTTCTGGTGTTCTTCTTTTAGTTTTCTTAACATATAACTTAGATCTTCTTTATCCTGGGCGATAATTACTTGGTCCTTGGCAAAACATTTTTCGAATGGGTAGTCCCATCACTTGACATTTTTTTTTCGAGTTCTTAAGGCGTCTTCTAAATATATTTTAAAGAGCGTTGGGGACGTACAGCATTCCTGGAATAGTCCTTTTGATGTTAGGAGGAGTTGTTAGTATATTACCTACTTTTATGGCTATTTTGTTTGCTTTATATAAATTAATTATTGCATTTATTAAGCTTGTTCGGATTTTTAAGTTCTTTATTGCCTGCTATAGTCTTTTTTATGGAATTGTGTCGTATGCCTTTTTGAGGTCTACAAAAACCAGTTGCACCGATCAGTTCTTTGCTCTTTTTTTTCTATCATTTGTTGGAGAGTATATACATATATGGTCTACACATGGCGTCTTTGCTGTGAAGTCCGCTTGTTTGTCACTTATCATGCTCTCTATATCTTCCTCTAGTTTATATTTTAAAAGTTTTCTATATATTTTTGCTATAGTAGGTGTAACTGCTATCCCCCAATAATTTTCACATTTTCCTCTGTTTGTAGGCTGTTTTCCAATTTTTTGAAGTCTCGTCTGAATTTATAACTTGTTGAATAATGTCGATATTACTTTAAATAGTTTTTCTGTGCCATGTTTGACTTGTTCCGAGTTTATGCCTTCTGGTCCCTCCGATTTATTTTTTTTAGCAATTTTTCTGATTTTTTTTTTTTTTTTTAATTAATAGCAGTTTGTCTTTTTGATTTTTTGGTTTTGTTATGTTCTTTAGAATATTTTTTACATGATTCTAAAGTATCCAAGAAAAAATAAAAAAAACTTGGGTCTTAAGTTTGCCGACTAATGCTCATCAAATCAAAGATTTCAAATTTATTGATGGTTATCCAAGCTGGTGTGAAGAACAATTTTTTAAAATTATTTAAGAGAAACACATGAGGTATTTAACCTAATAGAAAATTAAAAAAGTATAAAAGTGGAGTGCAAAGATATTTTTGGACATGACTAATTGTTTATTGATAGAATCTGGCGTCAAATATTTTGGTGAAAAGCCGTCAACACAGCAAATTATGTGCATGATAAATGTCGTTTTTAAAGTTAAACGGGATGACTCCGTAGTAAATCTGAAACAAATAAGTTTAAAAACCTTCAAAATAAAATTTTAAAATTAGAGTAAAAGAAAGAATTTTGGCAGGATATTCCAAACAGTTCCAAAGGTACAAAATTTAGTAGCTATCAAAATTAAAGTAAAAACACTAAAAACATAAAAAAATTAAAATGTATATGGGTAATTCCATTACTTTTCGACTAATTTGAAAAAGTCGACCTCTTTGTTTTTGATCAAATCAATTTTTAGGGATCAAAATATAGATGAAAAAAATTTGATTTTCAAAATTTTTGACCTTAGAATATTGCTTGTTCAAAATGACATACATTTGAAGATCAGAAATTTTACAATAAAACGTCTTTTTTAGCTTATTTTGTATCTCAATTTTTGGGCTTCTGGAAAAAGATAAAAAGGTTTACAATGGCTCAAATTATTCCTTATTACTTGTACTTTAAAACCCATATTTTTATGTTTAATGTTGTGGCAGTTATTTTAATATATTAAGCTTCAAACATTATTCCAAAAAACCCATAAATTTAGCAAAATTGCAAAATTATGTTTTCTTTGAACCGTTAACTTAACAACAACAACAACAACAAATCTTAACAAAAAGGCTAAAAAAGAAATCAAGACAAAATCCAACAATTTACAACAAAAAAGAAAGAATGCACAGTTTAGCCTAAACAGAGAAATATCTGTAAAACAAGATACGTCCGGTTCAAATGTTGAGAAGTAGTATGGTTGAAAAAATTTATTCTAAGAACAATTTTCAAAAATTAGTGAAAATAACGATCATATCATATTGTAAGAATGTACTAAAAACAAAAAATACAAAGTTGATACATTATTTGAAAAGCGCAAGGCCACAACCCGGAGTGCATTTTAATGAAATATTTGCTTGTTGCATGCTTCAACACCATTTGCTTAGTGACCAACGCCAACACAGCATGATGTTTAGATAAAGAAGCTCAATATATTGGCGGCAGCTTAAAAAATTGTTAGAGATGATAATGGAAGACAGTTCCACTAACGATGCTGTATAAATAAAATGTATAAAATTAAACTAAGTTATGAAATCGAATGGAGCAAAACATACCAAAGTTTATCCACGTTTTTAAAAGCAACAGAAAAAAATGATTAGCATTCATATAGTCTATGCAGATAATGGTGGGTAAGGGGCAAAGGTGAATAACAACTGAAAAGACCAGCCCAAATGTCAACCTCTCCTGCACGTGGTGCCCACTGCTAGAAAACTAACGAGGCTCTGACGACCGAAATACGGCGGAATAACCGTTCCACTTGGAATTAAGGAAATGAAATTCCCAAACTCACCAACACGCTTGGCAAGCGTGGTGTTTTAATGCCAGCTCCTTTCATAGATATGATATGTCGAATTTTAAAACATGCATACCCCAGGCGAGTAGAGGTGAAAACCCGGAATCTCGCACTGATACGTCAGTTGGCCCTTTGGATTCTGGGGAGGGCAAACATTCGATAAATGGCAAGAAGAGATGAAGCAAACTTGAAGAAACCCTGTACGTAGGGACGTACAATATCCGCACTATGAGGCTCAATGTGCAGAACATCAAGTGGGATGTCCTAGGGATCAGTGAAACAAGGTTGAGCGGAGAGGCAGTCACCATCCTCAAATCCGGACAGTTGTTGTTCCAAAATAACTCCGATACAAACTCGCACATTGGAGGCGTTGCTCTACTGATCCACAAAAAGAAGAAGCATCTGGTTACAAAGACAAGAGCCGTGTCAAACAGAGTAATTTATACAATGCTAAGGATCAACGCCATGTTTAGTATCCAAATAATCCAAGCATATGCACCCACCTCCACCTCATCAGACGAAGAAATTGAAAAGTTCTACGAAGACCTAACAACTGCAAAGAGCGCGGAAAAGACCAAAATCTGTGTGATAATCGGCGACTTCAACGCGAAGGTTGGAGCAAAGGTACCGACGGATCCTTCCTTCATCGGAAAATTCGGGTTGGGAGCTAGGAACCAAAGAGGACAAACTATGATAGATTTCCTCAACAAGGAGAGGCTCTACTGTATGAACACCTTCTACAAAAAGCAACTGAAAAGGAAATGGACTTGGAGGAGCCCCGATAACAGGGTCAAAAACGAGATAAACTATGTTCTCACATCTAACCCCCAAATGTGCTCGGATGTGTCAGTACTAAACCGTTTTGACACAGGCAGCGACCACAAATTGGTCAGAGCCAGGATCCACATCAATACTTGACACCAAAGAAAAGCTCTAGTGGAAAGAAAGATACGACCAACCACAGGCGAACTAAGAGAGAAAGAGGTGGAATTCAATAGACAAATCAACAAGAAGGTACACCCAACTGAAGATATGAGAAACATGGAACTAAACACACTCTCGACGAAGATCACCTCCAGTATTAAAAGCGCCGTGCGGAAAGTCTGTTCCCTCCAAAGAAAGAAACATCCGAAATTCAGTTTAGAAACAGAACAACTGATTGACGAACGAAGGAACACCGACAAAAACTCAACACGATATGGAGACCTAAATAAGATCGTGATAAAGGCCATCAGAAGAGACTAGAGAGCGTATAACACAAGGATGGTTGAGGACGCTATACAGAACAACGCAAACATGAGAGTACTTCGTTCCGAAAGATCGAGAGGCAAGATGATTATCCACAAGATGAAAAATCAGCAAGGAGTCATTGTGAGTGAAAGAGAAAAGATAGCAGAAATTATTGAGAAATTCTATCAACGACTCTACAGCTCATCAATGGCAGACCCAAAGCAAGGACAAATCAAACAACCAGTTCTAAATATAGGATCGGAAGAACTAGAACTCATCGATAGAGAAGAACTAGAGGCGGCGCTTAAACACCTAAAGAACTGCAAAACCCCGGGCGAAGACCAGATCACCAGTGAAATGCTGAAGGCCAGAGCAAATACACTGAAGGAAGCACTCCTGATCCTGCTAAATAAATACCTAGAAGAAGAGAAAATACCGGACTCTTGGAAAAACGCAGAAGTCATACTGCTATTCAAAAAAGGCGACTGCACAAATCTGGAGAACTTCAGGCCTATTAGTCTATTATCCATCCTCTACAAACTACTAACTAAAATCATAACAAGCCGCCTTGGCCATAAATTCGACTTTTACCAGCCAGTCGAACAGGCGGGATTCAGAAAGGGTTATATCACGACGGATCATATCCAAACGGTACGCACACTAGTAGAAAAATGCACGGAATACAATATACCACTCCACATGGCCTTTGTAGACTACCAGAAGGCATTTGATTCAATTGAAACCTGGGCGGTGATGGAGGCGATGGATAACGCCCGCATAGATTACAGATATTCTAACATCATACGATATATCTACGAACACGCCACCATGCACGTCAAAATTGAAGAGGAATGGGTAACTGCAAAAGTCCAAGTAATGCGAGGTGTCAGACAGGGGGACACAATTTTACCTAAATTGTTTACCCTAGCAATGGAAGACGCATTCAAAATACTAACATGGGATCAGAAGGGCATAAGGATAGACGGAAGATACCTCAACCACCTCCACTTTGCAGACGATATTGTCCTCTGTAGCAGTGACCCGGCTGAACTTGCCACAATGCTTCAAGAACTCAGAGTAGCCTCCGAAGCCGTTGGTCTTAAAATGAACCTCCAGAAGACCAAAATCATGAGTACATCTAACATGAGAGTCACTATCGATAACCAAAATCTGGAGCTAGTCGAAGATTATGTATATCTGGGACATAACATCAAAATCGGGAAAAGTAACCAAACCGCAGAGATTACTAGACGAATCGGCCTCAGCTGGGCAGCGTTCGGTAATTTCAGCTATATACTTCGCCAACCAAAAATCCCAGTGAACCTGAAGAGGAAAGTTTACGATACCTGCATCTTGCCGGTGGCAACATACGGCCTCGAAACAGCCACTCATACAATAAACAGTGCCAACCGTCTTAGAGTCTGCCAAAGGGCAATGGAGCGAGCAATGCTGGAAGTCAGTCTGAGGGACAGAATCCGGAATAAGGATATTAGACGAAGAACGGGGGTATGCGACGTCGTGGAACGGGTGGCACGGTTCAAGTGGCAGTGGGCGGGGCACGTAGCCAGAAACAACATCAAATGGACAAAAACCCTAATGCAATGGAGGCCAAGGGAAACAAAAAGAAGCTTCGGGCGCCCGCAGGCAAAGTGGAGGGACGACATTCAGCAACATGCGGGAAAAAAACTGGATGAAGACCGCACAAGACAGACCGACATGGAAGTCGTTGGAAGAGGCCTATGTCCAGGAGTAGACAAATACAGGCTAAAGAAGAAGAAGAAGAGATGCAGATAATGATAATATTTTTTTTCGAATGATTGCAATTAGATCTTGACCATAAAATATAAGTTGTCACAGTATTTTAATGTCAAAGATCTGACTTAACCTAAGAGTAAAGTTTACAAGAAGCAAATAAAGATTTATGTTACATCAAAGAAAATATGTTAAACCGCAGCACTTTTTTATTTGTAACTTTTTTGGTCTATGGTATTTTCAGAATTCTGCGGTATATCCACATCTCAAATGCTTCTATTTTGTCACTTAGGCGTTGTTTAAGCGTTGAGGCCTCTATACCAAATAAAAGTACGGAAAAAAGTAGCATCGTACCATTCTGATCTTAAACCGGTTACTAAAATGCTGCAGAAAAATTGTTTTATTCTGATAAAAATACTGAGGGTTTGTTTAATTCTGCTTTTTATTTCTAACTTATAATCGTTATTACCGTTTACCCATGTACCCAATTATTTGAATTTATGAGCTCTTTTGATGTTGTATTGGTTGATCGTTAGCTGTGTGTTATTGTTTGTTGTTCTTTTGCTTATTAAGATGAATTTATTTTTTTTCATATTCATTTTAAGTCCATAGTCATTACTGTCCTTTTGGGACGCGTTACGTAATTCTATGTTTTATATTACTAGCCAGCAACACGGCGTCATCAGAGATGTTGTTTACGGGACTACCATTCACTACAATACTAGCTAATTGATTATTATTTCAAAGTACAATTAAAAGAAAACTGGAGGACACCTCTGCCACCTCGTTTAATTGGAATGTTTTCTGTTGTTTCTTTGGTTGTACTAAAAAAACTTTATCATTTGTAAATCTTGGTTGTCTATTCCGTTCCTCTGTAGTAGTTCAATTAGTTTCTTGTGTCGTACTTAGTCAAAGGCTTTTTTATAATTGACAAAACATGCGTAGACATCCTGATTGAAATCAAGAGCTTTACGAGTTTCTACTCCGTTCCGAGAACCAAACTGGGTATCACTTATTTCTTTATTCAGTTTATTGTACATTCTTTTGTGTAGCACTTTTAAAAAGATTTTTATTATATGGCACATCAAGCTTATTGTGCGATGGTTTTTACATTTTTTTTTCGTTGGTTTTTTTTTGGGATTGTAACGAAAATTAAAATGGCACGTCATTCTGATAGTATGATACCGGTATATAATGTTAGATAAGTCAACTAGTATTTCAATTAGTTTTTTTTTTGTATGAGTTTAAGAATGTCTGCCAAGATATTATCAGGACCAGGTGCCTTTCTGTTTTTCGTATTTTTGATAGCGTCTATGACTTTTTTGTATGTTATTTTTGGTTCTGTGTCTTTGAATAGTTTTTTAATATATTCTTGCCACCCTTGTAATTTGGTTTGGACGTCTGTTATGATACAACAATTTGTATCAATCAGGGCACTACTTTGTGCACATTTTGAAGTTTTAGCTATTTCTTTTATTTATTTTTTTTTTGAGTATATTAAAGATATCATATGATTTTTGCAAACTTTCCAATTCTTTACACTTTTTATTTAACCATTTTTTCTTTGCTTTGCGGGTTTTCTTGGTAATTTCTCTCTGTAATCTTTTATATTTGCTAGCATCTGTTGATTTGTGTTTTTTCTTTTTTTTATCAAGTCTATTATTTCTTCCATCATCCACTTGTTCATTTTTGTTATTTTGGTAGGTGTTAAGTAGTTATTCTTGTCTTCTACTATATTTTGCTAAATAGTTTTCCATTTGACATCCGGATCATTAATATATCTAATTTCTTCTTTAGCTTTTTTAAGTTTTTTCTACAATTTTTTTGGTTGTCTGCTTTTATTTAAGTTTTTAAGTATCGAGCTTGATTTTAAGTTTTAGTTTTGTTTGTTTTTTGAGTCTTACTTTGAAGTTTGGTTACCACAAAATTATGGTCTGAAAAAACATCTGCACTTAGATATGTTTTAGCTGATGGTATGCTATTCCTATATATTTTCCAAATTAGTATATAGTTAATTTGGTTTTTTTTACTATGTGGTGTTTAGTGTGTTGCGATTATGTTTAGGTATAAAGTCTTCTAGCTGGTAGTTTAAAATATGTATTTGTCCCGTGTGGGAATTTGCTAGTTACCTCCATCGGGTGCGTTCCCATTGGAATTGGGAAAAGCTTGTCGGGAAATTCCCGAAGGGTAGTGGGAAAATAAAATACTCACCGTAAAACAAAAACTGGACTGGCCCTCCAGGTTGGGGGTTGGAGCGTTGGGCTGGTTCCTCAACAACCGTAAAAAAACGTAAAATACTAAAAAACCCGCAACTAGGAACAAAGAACTGAACAAAAGGAAAACGACCCACGCAACAAAAACGGTACATGAATTTTGGAACGTGGAATGTTCAGTCAATCAGGGACAAGACAGAGGAAATAGAAAAAGAGCTGGAGCACCTAAACATCGACATCGCAACGCTCACAAAAACAAAGAAGAAAGGAAACGGAGTGGAAAACTTAAATAACTACGTACACATTTTTAGCGGAGTGCCAAAGGAGTCCAGAGCAAGTAGAGGAGTATCTATCTTAATCAGCACACAATCATCACACAACGAAAACATCCTGTCAGTCAATATACATACAGGGACATAAAATTAAAATTTTCAGTGTATACTCACCATCAAACAACAGCCTGGTAAATGAAAAAGATGCATTCTTTACCACACTCGAACAACTAATTTTGGAAACGGGCCAAGATAGGGAAATAATCATACTGGGAGACCTCAACAGCAGGACAGGGCCCTAGGAAAGTAGCTTCATAATTGGTCCATTTGGGAAAAACACCATTAACGACAACGAACAAAGAACTATCGACTTTTGCGAAGCATACGACCTAAGGATCATGAACGGATTCTACAGGCACCAAGACATACATAAGTACACATGGGTCTAACACACTAGGAATCTTAGATTAATAATCGAGTATCTCATTGTAAGACAAACATCTAACCTACACGTAAACGATGTAAAAGTACACAGAGGAGTGACATGTGGATCCGATCACTATTTGGTAAAACAAATAATACATCTCCCAGCAAACAAGGGTAACCAAAGAAATCTAAAAACGGTGAAAAATACAACTGAAACATCAAAACAAGAAGTGTACAACATCGGAAGCCTATCTCAAAATAATGTAAAATATTTGTACAACAGACGGCTGGATCAGAAGCTGGAAAATACAAAACCTGACACAAACAAAGAGAAGGATATAATACAATGCACGAAGGAAGCTGCGGCAGAGGCAGTAGGGAATAGAGAAAAGCAGAAAAGTAATAAACAGTGACAAACAAACAAAAACAAAATACAAGACAAGAAAGATAAATATCTACGGTGAATCTCGACAAAAGAAACAAAAGACAGAGCGATTTACAAAAAATCAAAAAGAGAAGTAAGAAACCTAATCAACTACAACAAAAATCTGCTATGGGACAACAAGTGCAGAGAAATAAATACATACATTAGAGGTAGTAAGAGCAGCGAGGCCTGGAAATTTGTAAAAACACTCAAAACCAACGAGACCGGACATGCTTTAATCCAAATTATCCCAACGCAACAATAGGTGAAATACTGCTAAAATCTTCTTACAAAAGAAAGGACAGAATTTAAACAAAATATGTCTCCGGGGAAAGTAAGAGTTGACGGTGAACCAATAACAATAACAAAAAAGAGAGTTATGAAAACACCCAAGCAACTAAAAAACAATAAATCACCGGGACCAAGAGGACTGCAGGCCGAGCTTGTAAAAAATGGGACGGAAAAGCTGTATACCAAATGGGTAAACGGAGAACCAATATCGGAAGAAGCTAAAGAGTTGCATATAACATCAATTTATAAGAAAGGATCGAAAAAAAAAAGTTTGAATTACAGGAGCATAGCCGTTACCAGCAGACTCTACGGCAGAATACTACGGAACCTGATAGAAGAAAAGCAACTCCACATATCTGAAAAACGATCAGGTTTTCGGGCAGGAAGATCATGCAACGACAACCTATTTGCCCTAATACAAATTATAGAAAAGAAAACTAACACCTACGAAGAATTACATTTGCTATTTGTGGATTTAGCCAAGGCATATGATAGCGTATCACACAACAAATTATAGGACGTTCTACACTAATCATCCATTAACACCACAATTATAAACGCAATAAAACACCTTTACGAAAACTCAACTTGCAGGGTAAAGATAGGCAGAAAACTGTTGGAAAGCTTCCATATCAGCAAAAGACTCCGCAAAGGATGCTGCCTATTTCCCACACTGTTTAACATATACATTGAGCATGCAACGAAGCAATCTAAGAGGATATGTAGAAATATGGGAATTTCCCTATCCGATGAAACGATGCTATACACGTTGCAATTTGCGGACAACCAGGTTGTAATAGCGCAGGATAAGGAGGACCTAGAATTCATAAGCCGTAAACTTATGAAAGAATACAAAAGATGGGGAATGACCAAGTGCATTAGCGGGAAAGCAGAAAACCTACACTTGGAGAACTACGGACATACTGGCCCAGTTAACGAGTATAAATATTTGGGCGCATAGTTCCACGAGTTAGGAACGGACAACAGGGAAATAGGACAACAATTAACACAAGCATAAAAGCTAATAAACGCGTTAAACGGACTGTTGTGGAGTAAAGATATTAACACAAAGAGAAAGTTAAATACATACAACACGATGATTAAGAGCTACTTACTATACGGATGCAAAACATGGAAAACAACTAAAGTATGGGAAAATAAACTTAGGGCAGTGAAAATTGATGTTATAAAAAGGTCACTACGAGTATCCAGATTGAATAAACAATGAACTAAGGAAAAACATCATCTCAAAGAAGACATAATCGAGGAAATCCAAACTCGACAATTAATATGGTATGGACATGTCCAGCGCATGCAGCCAACAAGAATACCAAACCTAGCCCTAGAATGGACACCCCTAGAAAAAAACAGAAGAAGAAGACCGAAGAGAAAATGGGAGCAAGGAATTTTAAGAGCTATGAGCGAAAGAAACCTGGAGACTGGACAATGGGCAAATAGGAGAGAATGGAAAGCGGGTATCGGACAACGTCGCAGAACGTTTTAAAACCAAGAATATATATATATATATATATATATATATATATATATATATAATTATTATATTTGTTAACGGGATGATGAGTCTATTTTTTAAAATAATTATTTTAATAAATTAAAATTTATTTATAACGTTTCATATGTTATATACATATATCGTCAGATAAATAAATATATAAATAAAATACAAAATAAAATAATATTATGTAAAATTGTCACATTTGAAGTTAAAAATAATAATAATAAATATAACATATGAAACGTTATAAATAAATTTTAATTTATTAAAATAATTATTTTAAAAAATAGACTCATCATCCCGTTAACAAATATAATAATATTCAAAGAAGTCTGTTAACCAATTATATATATATATATATATATATATATATATATATATTTGTTATGACCATATCATTTTCTTCTGCAGATTCTACTAAGCGGTCTCCTTGTTTATTTCTCTTGCCTAATCCATAGTCTTCCACCAGATCATTGCATTTTCCTGTTCCGATTTTTGCATTCATGTTGCCCATCATAATGCATATCTTGTGTTTCTTAATTGTCTTAAGCAGGGTTTTGATGTCGTCGTAAAAAGCTTCTATTTCCTCATCGTTCTTGTCTAATGTTCGTAATTGTACGAGCACGTTCATACAAGAGTACAAAATATATTACAAATTTTTAGGTCTGCTTGTCTACCATTATTGCTACTCTATGTCTATGATTAGTGTCATCTTCATTAGCTGCAGAGAAATACATTGTGCCGTTCTGTGTTTACCACTTTCCTTTACCATACCATTGTATGTCATTGAGTTCTAGTATATTATCACTTAGTTTTTCCATTTCTTCAGCTACATTGTACATTTTTGCTGTTTGGAAAATATTTCTTACATTCCATGTTCCTATTTTCTTCCGGTAATTCTTAGCACTTCTTGATCACAGTTTTTGCCTAATGAATTCTGTATTTAAGCCTATCAAAGACCAACTTTTTCGCCTCCAATCTTAGTGGTTTGCTGCTGGCTTCTAATATTAAAAGTGATTATTTACTGGCGGCACAACTCGCCATGTCATGGTATCGTCTTAAGATTAAGAAGTATTTCCTGAGTTAGTCTTTTCTAAGGGCTAACCACGACATCCTGTTTCTGTTCTTGCTTATTTTGCAACTAACTATTATATCTATTAGTTTTTTCACTATCCTAAAGACGCGGCCGGTAGTTTATAGCACAGCATCAAACTAGTAACAAAAAACTTAAACTACAATTACAAAAACTGTTATATTTAAACAATTATACATTTTTTGATGTTTCTAGTTTAAAAAACGCAACAACTTTTACGTAATTGGTTATAAAACCAAAACCAATCAAGTAATTCCAATCAAATTTGGTTATTGGTCCAACAAGACTTTGCTTTAAATTATAAAATTTTATAAATTGTAGTATTTTATTAATTAAAACTTATCATAAGTTTGCAGTCCAAAAAAACGGTACAATTTTTGTGTACTTAGATAAGAAAAAACCAGTCGGGCAATTATATTCACAATTTGTAATTAGTAGCAAAAAACTTTGTTTTAAGATAATTTTATTAAATTACAAAATAATTTAGTAGTCTACCAATTAAATACTTTTGTCAGCAATTTGAAAAACAAACCAATCCAGTGATTTTAAGCAAATTTGGTAATTAAAACGTAAACGTTGCTAAAAATATTATTATTACAATAATTGTAATATTTTTACGATTAAATTAATTTTACTTTTCAAAAGTACAAAAGCTGAAGTTACCGGTTAGAAAATAAAACAAATAATTTTAATAATTTTGCTTAATATTAACACAGAAAAATTAACTATAATAATATCTTTGTAATAAATAGAAGCTTTACAATTGCAAAAATAAACAAAACTCCAACTTGGTCATAAACAGACCAAAAGTCCATTGCAAGCAAATTTGTCTTTTATACTAAATTATACTATTAATCTGCTATAAATAAACGTTAATTGATCAAGTTAAAATTGGCTTTATATTATTTATTCATTTAAGCATAAGTAGATTATATAATAATAACAACTCAATGATTTAGCAATTAATTTCAATCAATATAAACCATTAAAACAAAACCAAATGATTTTTTTTAATTTAATCGTAACAGTAATTGTTATAAATAACGCACGATTACTTGCATTAGTTATTTACAAACATAATTGTAAACGAATAATTATATTTACCGTTTATAAAATCCTTTTTAATCCTGTTTTTTAAAGCGGCGACACGCCTAAAGTTTTTAATACGTTTATCTGTTTGCTGCATCATGAAAGTGTATTTTCAGAGAGCGCATATCTGAAAGGATTATGTAAAAATCTGCCCAATAATCGGATGCACTAATGAGTTTACAGTGCGTCCATGTCCAAACAGATTACCGCTGATCGGACGTGCAAGTGACAGAAATTGACTTGATAAACGCGTTATCGAAAACTTTACTGACGGTTATCAATAATTATGTATACTATTAATGTCCTATTGTTTAGTTATACGATCGATCAGTATCAATTGTAATTCTGTGAATTTTTTTTCATATATATAAAAAAACATAATAATCGTTGAGGCAGTAATGCTTGAAGATAACACATTTTTTTTCCAAGCGAGGTGTCTGTATGCTTTTACGCTATTGTCTTAAAACCTCCTTAGCATTATCGTCCTTCCGCCGGTTGCGGTTTTACGATGTTTCCATTATTCGGAGGCGATAAACAGAGGACATATTATGGGAGTTATCTGTGGGGTCACAGACGTAGATGAGCTCCTACACACCCCGGAATCAATGGCATCGCTATATTCCGGGGGGGTCGACTTAGTTCCGGTATCCTGACCTCCGGGGAGATATCCGAGCGGCTGTCTTACAAGAAGGACATGCCGCTTATTGCTCTATAAACCCCGAAAATTCTGCTTGCTTGCTTGCTTGCTTTCGCATATGCGAATTATTACGATCCAATTAACGCATAAATATTTTACCGCCAGGTCGTATTTAAAGAAAAGAGGAGAGTCATGATGGTCGTATCTCTTCCATCAGGGAATTTATCGCGATGTGAGACGGGGCTCCATGTACACGGTATGAATTGGTCATTACATAAATGATATTGATTGGTTTGACAGTTGACTGTTTGATTTATGAGCACGAGACGAGGCGCTAATCATGCACACACACACGTGCACACGATTACAGTTAGAACAGTATATATGTGTGCATAGCAGGATCGCTATAATTTCACTGTTCAAGAAGAACTATTATTGATTAGTTGTAAACGGTTTATTTACAATTTTAATATTTCATGATTATTGTCACTAATAAGTCTTGTAAATAAAATTGTTAACTTAATTAATAAGAATTAGGTTGGGTACAGATGTCAACTTCCACATTGTTATTGTAAATTATTTCTTAACTGATTAAAATTAAATTTATTTAGGTGCTTTCTCCTCATGCTTAAGGTAGTGAGTTGAATTCCTACTCTGCCGTACATTATTTGTGAACTTGTTCAACGCTTTAACCGAGTTTATGGTTTCAGCGATAAACAAATTTACAAACATTAATCATCTTGCCTCATTTTATCACTCATACTTAGAAGGACCTTTGGCTTACTAGAACGGTAAGTAAAATTTGACAAAAATGCTGTTCAACAACGGAAAATAAGCAGACATTTCCGGAATCTGTAATAGTAATGCCTTAGCTGCATGTCGTAAGTATTTTGGACGCATTTTAAAGTCTCTGTGAATTTATAATTGAAAATCGCCGTAGTGGAAGTCTACATCAACAGCACACCGTGGCAAAAAAGGAACAAATAGTTTTTGATAAATCAGGGGTCAGCGTAAGGCGACTTTCCGCCAGTTTACAATTATCTAAAAATTTTGTCTGGAAAACTTTAAATAAGAAAATTCTTTACCCATATTATTATTAAAAAAGCAACATTTTTTCAAAAGCTTCTTGAACGGCATCAACAAGATCCTAACTTGTAGAGCGATGAATCTAAGTTCACAACAGATGGCATTAACAATATAAATAATAAGCATATTTGTCTATTAGAAAATCGAAAAGTGCGAGCTTACCACTAAAGATTTTCAGTTAACACATGGTGTGGGGTTTTTAATGAGCAACTACTGCCAATTCAAATCTTACCACCTTGTTTAAATGCTGATTTATACGCAAATTTTTTTGAAAATTAGATGGAAAATTTACTGAATGTTCTTTTTGCCTTACGTAACAGGATATATGTCAAATTTTACAACAGCAATACCCCAGGTGGGTAAAACTATAAAATCAAAGTTTTACTTTAAAAATACTTTGGATTACCTTGCAGATTTTGAAGAAGGCAAAAAAGTTACAAATACTTAAACTAGACCAAAGTACAGCCACAAAATGTTTACAGCAACATATAACATAAAACAATGAGAACAATACCCCTAAAAGAATTTAAACAAAACTTTTCCTTCTTTGTGTACCGTCTTCATTAATAGAGGTTGGTAACGATTTTGGCATATTCTTTTCGGTTTGCAACCGCCCGGAAAAGAGTGTGGGCATTTAAGCCTGTCTTGTATGTTCCTGAGCCATATTTTTTCTTCCTAATCCACGTTTCCCATCTATTTTGCTCTCCATAACTAACTTCAAGATTTGGTATTTGTCATTTCTATGTAAATGACCACGAGAGATTGTATTTCTTTTCTTGATAATAACAAAGAACTTTCTTTCTCTGCCCATCCTTAATCCTAAGATAATTGTTTCAGAATGTCCAAATCTCAAAAGATTTATTGTTGCAACCTTTAAGGTCCAGTTTTCAACTCTATGATAGCATGAAATATACGTAGCATTTGACAAATTTGTGGCCTGTTTATAGGTTTAAGCGTTTGTTGCATAGTAAGTTTTTCATATGCAGATTTCTTTGTCTAGATGTAAGTCTGATCATATAAGACACTATTTAAATTGTTTAATCTGTTCAACTTGTTTCCCATATATGGTGATACTTGTCCTGGGGCTAAATGTTCTGCTTGTTACCATTACTTTGGTTTTTTCTGGTGCTGATCTTCAGTCCCAGTCGGTTTTCATTTGCGTTAACTTTATTGCCCAGTTATTGTAGCGCTTTAGGGCTCTCTGCAATTAATACCGTGTTATCTGCATAACGTAAGTTTGGCCATTAATTTTTATTCTTTCCGTCTTATCGTTCAATGCGCAATTAAAAATTAGTTTTGAGGATATGTTAAAGAGTAGTAGTGACATTCCACAGCCCTGTTTTACTTGTTGTTGATTGTTGTACGTGCACAGAATAGGTTTGTTTCATAAATAGTTTTTGAATAATAAGTTTTGTCAATGCCTTTTTGTTAGAGGAATAGTATTAATTTTGTGTGTCTTACACGGTTGAACGCTTTTTTATAGTTAATAAAACACATATAGACGGTTTTACGTTGGTTCATACACTTCTGGAGAAGTACATTCATTCATTTTTTTAGCCTTTTACTAAAACCAAAATGTGATCAACCAATATCTTTCATGTATTTTGTATTCTGTTTAGTATGATTTTTGGGAATAGTTTTAAAAAATGGCTCATCAGGCTTATTAATCTAAAATCTTTACATTTGGTTGTATTTGGTTTTTTGAGGATTGTTATGAACGTTGATTCTAACTAATCCTAGAGAACATATCAAGATTTATATATTTTGTATAAATAAATTTATGAATATATCTAGATTTTGTTCCTCTATAAGCTTTATAGTTTTGATATACTATTGGGTTTCGTGAATTTGTTGTTTTTTGTTAATCTATTAGCTTTTTGGACTTCTAAATTTAGTATTTTTGGGACGTTTTCTTCATGGTATTTGTTTCCCATATTTCTTTTGAAATGACTTTGCATGTACTTTCTCTACATTTTGCAGATATCCTCTGGATCCGTTAGTAGTCGTCTTTATTGGGGATCTAGTTTGTTTTCTAATCGTTATAAACTTTACTTTTTTGTGGATATTAAAGTGGCCGTGTTTTCTTTCTAATTGTTTGATTTCTTTGCATTGTTTTTTATCTATTTTTTTGTTGCTCTTTTTAGTTGTTTGTACGTTGTCTCGTTTTTGTTTTTGTGTTACTTTCTCTTCTCCACCAGCTTCAGAATTTCCTCTGTCATCTATCTCTGCTTTTCTGATTTCTTGCAAGATCCAATCGTTGTTGTTTGAATAGCTTGTTTGTATATATTCCATGTGTGTTTTATGTAAGAGACTTCTGTGTGGTATATTTGATGTTTGTAATTTTGGTGTTCATTTGTTGTTTGACCGTTATCTTAATTTTTTGGCATCTAATGTTGTTGATATCTAATTGTTTATGAATTCTCGAAAAAAATGTTTTAAATTTTCTGTTAACTTTAGCAACTACTGTGTTGTGGTCGGAGCCAATATCTGTTTCTAGGTATAATTTAACACTTTTTATATTGATTTTGTACCTTTTATCAATCATTATATAGTTGATCTGATTTCTTTTTATATGTTTCGTAGTATGTTGTAGTGATTGCTTAGTATACTGGCGTCTTGGTGGTAGTTTAAACTTTACAACTATTTGTCAGTACCACGTTTTTTTCTGGTAAAACTGAGCTAAAATTTTTTTGTGGATTGCGGTTGCCTAGTCCGTAGTTTCCAATAAGATTTTTTTTACCTATTTTTGCGTTGAAGTCTTCAATTACTAGTATAATGTCTTGTTTTTTGTATTTTAATTTTCTTGTTTAGTTCTTTAACTTTTGTGACTGGTTTGTCTATGTTTTGGCGTAGCATTATATAATTTTGATGTTATTGGTCTTTTTTGTCGTATCAACATAGTTTTGTCTAAGTGAGGTATACAATTGATTACCAATCCGACAGCAAAAATCAAAAACTGTCAGATGACAGTTTTTGATTATATCTACTTCAAAGCGATGTTCAGAGAAACACTCTTAGAGAACACAGCAGGAATTGTTGTAAATAGTAGAACAATCAACAACATCTAATATGCAGACGACAAGGTCGTACTAACAGACAATATAATAGATTTCACACGAATGATGAACAGTATAGAGACAAAAGCAAAGAATACGATCTCAATATAAACTTAACCATGTTAATTTTAAAAACCAAACAACAAATCCATTTGGTAATAAACGGAAAACGCATTAAACAAGTTTCCAGATATAAGTATCTTGAAACATGGATGAACGATGACTGGATATAGACAAAAAATTCTAGTCCGCATAGAACAATCAAGAGCAGCATTCGTCATAATAAAAAACATGCTAACTTCTCGAGATCTCAGTCTAGACCTAAGGCTAAGAATGGCCCGATGCTACATTTTTCCGATACTCCTTTATAGCATGATAAGCTGGATTTTACAATAGGATAAAGGCTTTCGAGATGTGGATCTATCGCCGCATGCTGCGCATATCATGGACTGACAAAATCACCAACGTCGAAGTGCTTCGGAGGATGAGCAAAAAGATCAAAATCTTTTTCAGTATAAATAAGCAAAAGCTAGAGTATCTAGGCCATATCTCTAAAAACCAAAAATATAATATTCCAATTTACTTATATATACTGAACATGAGGATATTTGTAATATACTTACTGAAGTAAAATATATATATATATATATATATATATATAATCAGTTTATGGGTTACTACAACTTATAATCTAAAGGAACATCCAAGAGTAATAAAGCGTAGGAAGGCAACGTATATCCTGGTTGCGTTACCTGCGGGAATGGTTTGGAGCATCGTCTCTGGACTTGTTTCGCTAAACTATCTCCAAAGTTAAAATTCGCCACAATGATTAGCAACCTCCGACGGAGAAACTGAACCAAAAATAGAAAGATTTGTCTACAGTTTTTGTAGCAATTTGCCAGTTTTTTGCTGCTCCAATAGTAAGTTAGTCCAAATCTGATACATTTTTCCTGACCATCTTGTTTTACTCAGACCTACCACATACATAGTAATCTTTCTCAACACTTGTATTATGTTGTCTATCTTTCAAGCCTGCCTAGTTTTCTCACATTCCATGTACCAATTGTCTTGACTTTAGTTTTTGTTTTCATTTTTGGGTGGGTTTTACTTTTACTTTTACTTTTTCTTTGCACCCTTAAGTCATTCAAGACCTGCAGCGGACTGGGGGCCATTATATTAGGTTACCTGTATGTGTTGGCTACCAAGAAGGGTTGGCTTATATTTGGTCAACAGAACCTCAAAGACTTTAAAAGTAAGACAAAATATTATTAAATAAAATTTTGTTTCAAACAAAACAGATTGTTTTAAAAATTCAAAAGTTTTATAAGAACTTGTACACACCATCCATACCCATACCAAACTCAGCAAATTCTATAAAGCATATTTTAAATGTTTGTTCAGAAGATATGCCCAAAATAACATCAGAAATCAGACATGCTTTGACACAAATAAAAAACTTCAGGAGGAGACCAACATCTAAAATGATAAAATAAATGGAAACATTCTTTTGAAAGCCATAAGAACACCGCTAAGTAAATGTCTCAATGAAGAAAAAAATTTAAATTTTTTAAAAAATGCAGAAGTTATTAATTTTATTATTAACACAAAAAAGTGACAATACAAATATGGAAAACTACCGCTCAATAAGTTTGCTCTGTGTAAGTTCTTAATTTAAATTATTAGCAACTATTTTTTTTTTAAACAATAACTAATTCACATAGTTTTTATAAAATTAAAAACATATAGCGATTGAGGGTATTGAGTCTTTCATGACAGCTTTGGATAACGACAAAACAATTTGAGATACTGTATTTTTATAAAGAATATATGTCAAAGATGCTATTTTTTACGTAAAACTGAACAACAATCTGTACACCATAAAAATACTGGTAGCCAGCTTTGCCAAGAGTAGCACAATTTTTTCTAATTTTTTTACTTTAACACTAGAAAAAAATGTTCAAGCAAATGCGTCGGGATAAGAAAAAATATTGAAAGCAAAGTCTCTTGAGATTTGTAGACAATAAAATCTTAATGAGTACTTGGAAATATTTTACAAAAGTTTACCCTTCTTTTAAGGCTAATGATGAACTTAAATAAAATATAAATTTTTAAGAGTGATGAACGAAACGTTGCAAATGAAAAAGTTAATAAATATCTGATAAAAATTAAATAAATAAATAAATAGCAGGAGTACTTAGTAATATATTAATTAAAAATGGTAACTAGCGACGAGGATGATAATTCAGATGGATTTCCGCTTCGGTGTTGTGGAAAAAATATAAATTATATGTTTGTATTTATTGGTACAATGGGTATCACCCAGCGTGTATAAAAACTAAAAAAAAAATATATATATTAAAGACAATCAGATCAATTGTTGTAAAACCACTGCAGAAGTCGCTGATATTGAAAACTCAAAGAATATTAAAGAAATGTTAACTACTATATTAAATGGAAAAAAAAAGCTTTAATTGAGGAAATTTAAGAAATAAAAGGAACAATAATCGTCGTGCAGAATACTATAAAAGAATTAAATTGCAAAAATAATACTATGGTCAATTCAAATAATGAAAATTGAAATTATGCAAACATAATAGGAACTAGAAAAACTGATAAAGAAGTACTTGTAATTAAACCGATAACAGATCAACCAAATAAAACCACTCGTTCAGATCTCAAAGAAAAAATTTTGCCTTCAGAATTAGCTATTGGAATACAAAATATGAAGAACATAAAAAATGGAGGTGTTGTTATTACATGCCAATCTAACCAATCTAAAAATAAAGTATCTGAAGAACTGGGTCGTAAATATACAATTGAAGACGGAAAACAAATAAAACCGAAATTTATTATTGTTAGTGTTGAAGAAGATTAAATTGAAAAACAAGACGATTTAATTCTTATAGCAATTATTAAACAAAATGATCTAGAAGAAGAAGTAACAAATTTCAAAATTGTTCTTAAATATACAAGTAAAATCAGAAGAAATTATGGAAAAATAATAATGGAAGTCGAACCAACAACATTTGTGAAAATATGTGTAAAGAAAAAATTGATCATTGGATGGAGAAGTTGTAGTATTTATGAATATTTTGACATAGTGCAATGTTATAAATGTGGGCTTTTTAATCATTTTGCAAAGGAATGTACCAATAAAGAAACCTGTAGACTTTGTAATGAATCACTTAACTAAAGACTGTAGTTCTAAATTAAATTGTGCACTAACTGTATACAAACAAATGAAAAATATAAATTCACCTTAGATACGAATCATACGGTGTTTGACAGAAATTGTATGTGTTACAAAAAATTAGTTGAAAACCAAATCCGCAAAACAAAATATGCAAACAAATAGCAATTAATAAATATTAATGAAATATGTATTAACTCATTAAGTAATGAGAATTTTAACAAAGTGGATAAGAGTAAGAATAATAATATTATAATAAAGCATCAAAATATTCAAGGTGTTCGAAATAAGATAGGGGAATTAGAAATATTTTTAAATAAAAATAAGTGTGATGTTTTATGTTTAACTAAACATATGTTAAGAAAGAATCAACTGCAATCAATTAAAATTAATGGTTTTAATATAAGTAACATATATTGCAGAAAAATTTATAAAAAGGGAGGTGCAGTTATATTTACATGAAATTCATACTCTGTTATAGAAATTGATTTAAGTAACTATTGTGAGGAAAAGCATTTTGAATGCCCAGGTATTGAATTGAACATACATAAGAATGTTATTATTATTTTGTCAATATATAGAAGTCCTAGTGGGGACATAGAAATATATATGCAAAAATTAAATAGTGTTTTGCAAAATATGTGTAAAAAAAATGAAAACGTAATACTCTGTGAAGATTTCAACATTAACTTTTTAACAGATAACAATGATAAACATAAACTAACAGACTTACTAAACTGTTTTAACATAGTTACATGAGCCTACTAGATTATTGAATTGCATTGACAATATTTGCATTAAAAAGACAGACATAAAATATGAAATCGGTATTATAAACAATGGATTAGGTGATCATAACATGCAGTTCATTAAATTAAATTTGATTAACTATACAGAAAAAAAAAACAAAAAAATATTAGTTAGACAGGTGAATAAAATTGAAAATTTAAACACATTCAATCAAAAAATTGCAGTTGAAGACTGGGCAGAAATTTTATTAGGAGATATTAATGTAACATATAACAATTTCTATAACATTATTAAATATAATTTTGAAACCTCATTTCCAAACATTATAGTACTTAATAATAAAGAATCCAAACTACAAAATAGTTGGATAACAAAAGGATTAAGAAAATCGTCAGCAACACTGAAAGATTTATACATTATGTGCATGGACCAGACGAAGTAAAAGAGTATTATAAAGAATACAAAAAATATATAATAAATTAATTGCACTTGCAAAAAAATCATATAATAATAGTTTAATTCAAAACTCTACTAATGTATCAAAGACAGCTTGGAAAATAATAGATTCAAACTCAAATAAAAAATCAATTAACAAAAAAATCATTAAATCTTTAAAAATTGATAATGAAATTATCAGTGATTTGTATGTTAATTCAAATTACTTGAATGAGTATTTTAACTCAATTGTTGCCTCTTTTCAATTAAACAATAGTACTGGAAATCAAGATATAACAACAACTAATAGCAAATCTTTTTATCTATATCCAGTAACAATGTCTGAAGTCCAAAATGCAATCTCCTCATTAAAAAGTACTAATTCAAGTGGACCAGATGAAATAAGTTCAAACATATTAAAATATTGTGCTGAGTCTCTCCTAGAACCATTAACTATAATTTTTAACTCTTCGTTTGGTGAAGGAAAATTCTCAAGTAGTCTTAAAACATCCAAAATTCTTCCTATGCACAAAGGAGGATGTAGCTTAGAAGCCGCAAACTATCTCCCTTTATATTTATGCAATACCTTTTCAAAAGTTTTAGAACATATTGTAGCAAATAGATTTTTAAACTTTTTTAATACTTGTAATTTATTTAACAAGAGTCAGTATGCATATCTTGATAGAAAATCAACAAGTTCAGCAATTCTTAATTTTGTGAATGCGTTACATCAATACGCCGATATGAAAAAGGTTTGCTTGGGAATTTTTCTTGACTTGACGAAGACAATTGATCTTGTTAACCACAAGATTTTAATAAATAAATTAGAAAAATGTGGAATTAGAGGAATTGCGTTAAAGTGGTTCACCACTTATTTGGAAGATAGATATCATTATGTAGATGTTAATAAAATTAAGTCAAAATCATTAATGATGCAATGCGATGTACTTCAAGGGTCGGTACTTGGACCACTACTTTTTATCATATATATGAATGATATAAATATCAAAGACACAACATTTTTTGCAGATGATACCTCCCTTCTTATTGGTGAAAGTAACTTAAACGATGCAATAAATCAAGCTAATAACAATGTAATTGAAATAAACGAATGGTTTCAAAATAATGGACTAATAATTAATGCAAAAAAGTCTGCTTATATGCATTTTAATTTTACACAATTATTTGTACACATAAGTCCATTGATAGGATGTAATATGAATAGCATTAAAAAACTATCTACTGTAAAATTTCTGGGAATTCATATAGATGAAATATGCAATTGGACTACTCATGTAGATATTTTATGTAATAAAATTAGCTCTATATGTTACATGATTAAACAATTACAACCCATTATAACTATATCATCTTTAAAATTACTGTACTTTGGACGTATACAGTCTATATTGTCTTATGGAATTCTAGCTTGGGGAGCTGCATCAAATTGGAAAAAATTGTTTAAATTACAAAAAAGGTCTTTTAGGCAAATGTTAAATTTACCAGCCAAAACACATTGTGCAGATTTGTTCAGAAAACTAAATATCTTAACATTAAAAAAATAATAACCCTAAATATTTAGCAATAAAATGTTTTAATAATTTACCAACAGAAATCAAAAAGCTACCTGCAAAACAATTTAAAATAAAAACAAAACAAATTTTAATCCAAAAATCGCTTTATACATTAAATGATTTTCTGCTGGCACCATTTTAGTATTTTGTTAATTTTTCTAAAGTGTTATTTGTAAAAAAAAAAAATGTATTGATATTAATTGTAATTCCATTTCTATGTTTCTATGTTTAATGTTGCTTACTCTTGACCTTTCCTATGTCTGTAGAAGATCGACTGGCATAAATATTATTATTATTATTATTATTTTAGGTATCCTCAGTTTAGCTGGAAAGTAACGCGTACCTCGGCTGTTTATTGCAAAAGGTAAGCGTTTTTGTTATTTTTAAGAGTCGTCATTCAGAACCTTGCGTACAATTCCACAGGTATCTATTATAACAGAACGCTGCATTTTCTTATAAATATAGTCGGATACTTCTATAAGTTTCAGGTTCTCAAAGAGGGCTTTTGGTATCTCTCCAGTTGATCCAATTACAATGGGAATCACAATTACCTTATCTTGGTGTCACATCAATTGTATTTCATTTGATAGAGGTAAGTACTTATCTAGTTTTTCTTAATTTTTAGCCTGGAGGTTTGCGGCATTGGGAATGGAGGTATCAATTAGGTAAGTATTTTTCTTTGTTTTGTCAGTTAACACTATATCTGGTCTATTGTGCGGCATTGTTTTGTCTGTTATTATTTCCCGATTCCAGTAAATTTCAGTTCATTTTCAGTAATATTTACGGGGTTGTATTTGTAGTAGGGGTCTTTTTCAACTTCGGGGTCAATCTGCTTACAAAGGTGTTGGTGCAATATTTTTGCGACATTATCATGTCTTTTCGTGTATTCCGTTGCGGCTAATGATGGACATGCGCCGGTGATGTGATCTACAGTTTCAGGTTTTCCGGAACACATTCTGCATTTATCGTTTTCGATTCTATTATCATGTATTATGTGTTTCTGATAATACTTGGTCGCAATTACTTGGTCTTGAATACCAAGCATAAATCCTTCCGTTTCAGAGATGATATACCCTTCTTTTAGCCAGTTGTTGGTAGCCTCTTTATCTATATGTTGTTGTTTGATAAGAGCTGGATATCTACCGTGTAACGGTTTGGTAGCCCATCGATTTTCTAGGGATGCTGGGTCTTCTATGAAGGCTTTAGCGTCGTAGTTTTCATCGTGTAGTTTTAGGGGAGTGATTTTTCGGTCACATCTCACAGTAGCGTTTATGAATATTGCTGGTGGTTCTTTTCTGACGGAAACAGTGACGTATGTTGTTGACTTGGGAGTAATGCAAGTTTGTAATGTAAGTTAGGCCACGCCCTCCTTTAGATCTTGGTAAGTATAAGCGCTCCATGGTACTCCTTGGATGGTGCATTTTGTTCTTGGTTGATTTTGTTCTAACTACACGGTCTAGTGCTTGCAACTCTGTATGTGTCCAGTTGATGATGCCAAAACTGTATGTGAGTATAGGGATTGCATACGTGTTGAGTGCCTTAATTTTGTTCTTAGATGTTAGTTCCGTTTTTAGGACAAGATCTAACCGTTTTTTAAACTTGTTTTGTAGTTCTTCTTTTGCTACTTTTTGGTCAATACCCTTTGAATGGAGGTAGCCTAGATATTTGTATAACTCTTCCTCGTTCATCCCTTCAATTTCTCGGTTATCTTTTGTTCTGTGTGGGGCCTGATCTTTCCACTTTCCATTGACCAATGCATTCATCTTACATTTGTCAATACCAAATTTCATTACTAGGTCTTTACTGAATTTGTCTGTCCACTTTAGCAGTTTATCCAATTCTATCTTTGATTTTGCATATAGTTTTAAATCATCCATGTACAAAAGGTGGGTAACATTTAGGTCTTCTAGTTTGTACCCTTTCATTTTGTTCAGTTGTTTAGATAGTGGATTTAAACACAGACAAAACCACACTGCACTTAGGGCATCTCCTTGAAAAATTCCTCTATTTGTTGGAATGTTACCAACAGCAGTATGTATTCCGTCTACGTTCTAAGGTTTGTATTCAATTTAAGCATAGTTTGTTCTAGGAATTTTATGATAACTGGATCCGTCTTATATATGTATTTGTCAAATTTCGATCAGCCATGAATGCGGTACGCTGTCGAATGCCTTTTGGTAGTCAATATAGGCCGTATAGAGAGGTTGTCGGTTCTTTTTGGCGTTTCCTGTTATCACAGCGTCTATAGTTAATTTTTCTTTGCATCCTAATGCCCTTTTCTTGCATCCCTTCTGTTCTTCAGTTAGGATGTCATTTACTTCGAGATGGTTGTAGATCTTCTCTGTCATTATTGAGGTTAGTAATTTATACAGCGTTGGTAAACAAGTGATTGGACGGTATTTTGATGGATCATCTGCCGGTGGTGTTGTCTTTGGTAAAAGGTAAGTTGTTCCTTGTGTCATAAATGACGGTAGTAAGTCCGGTTCCTATATCATGTTTGAGAAACATCGAGCTAAGCTTTGCTGCGTAGAGGCAAAATGTTTGTACCAGTAATTATGTACATTTTCACATCACGGAGCTTTCCAGTTGTGTGTTCTTTGGATAGCTTTTTTCATTTCGGCTAGCGTTATTGTTGGGCTCTCCATAGTATGAACAGCACCGACAGATCTTCTCTCATCTCTAATCCACGATGCATTTTTATGGTTTATCGACGTTGACCAGATAGATGACCAAAAGGTTTTTATGCTGTTGGAAGACATGTTGTCAGATTCGTTGGTTACAGTGTGTTGGTTGTTGTTATTATTGTTGCTACTTGCTAGGTTTCGGTAGAACTGTCTTTCACTGCTGTTAAAGCTTTTGTTTTGTACGCGCCTGCGATTACTTTTCTGATACCGATTTAGCCTTTTGCTGTTGCTAGTAAAGTCTGTTTCAGTCTATCCAGTACATCGATAGTTGAGTTGTCATTTTTGGTTTTATGTTTGGCAATGATCTTCTTTGCTGCGCGGTTAACTTTTTTACTAGGGGTTTTGCGTGTATATTCTGTTAACTGTCCTATACACTTGCGTAGGTTCTCAATCTTTTTCTAATATCTTGTTTCCTCCTCCTCTGGCAGCTGGTGGTTTTGGCTTCTGTCCATGTAGCTTAAGGATGGTTACAGCTCCGACATATATTAGTGAGTGTATTGATTCTAGGGTAAGGTTTGTGTTTTCCAATTCTTTTGAGATTATTTGGTCTACTTGTTTGATGTTATGTGTAGTGTGTTTATTTGTTTTCAGGATGTTAAGTTTAGGTCTTTTGGTGGTTTCTAAGCCGATATACTCTATAGTGGATTCTACAAAAAGCGAACATATTTTTTCATCTTCTTCTTGTTGTTCTAAGTTAATTGTTTCACCTTCCACATCTTCAGCTAGTATTGGTTCAGGTTCAGCTGGTTCGCGCAGTCCTAATTCGACTTCGACTTTTTCTCTTATTTGTACTGTAGATGTTAATCGATTGTTCTTCATAATAGAACGCCTTTGATCCAAGATGTTCTGAATCGTTTTGTTTCTTAGTTCTGGGTATTGTTCCGTTACTCTCCTGTGTAGTTCGATACTATAAGGTTCTTCGTTACGTTCTATATGTGTAATTCTATAGTAGGAGCGTACGATAAAGTGATTTATTTCAGTTGTCCATTTTGTACGGCTCTTGTCTATTGCTGGTAACATGGGTGGCTGATATTATTAGCTACAACATTGTTATCAGGTTCCTGGTTATCGCCTAGTTGTCTGGGAAGCTGAGCATCGGTCTCAGCAGGAGCAGCCTCATCTCCTGCCAGACCCCGGATTCTCATATTTCTTGTAATAGGTGCGAGTTGTACTGACTAGTGTGGGGTGCAAACCCACAAAAGACGACCAGAGCCTTCGTTAGCCAGCCTAAGCTGTTGTCCGGGCCGCACGACGAGGACGTTGGAGGTTGGAATTTGCGGCCCTTATATTAGCTTATATATATTATTATTATTATTATTATTATTATTATGGCATAGAAAGTAAGTTAGTAACCCAAAAATTATCACAACAACTGAGCGTAACCCAAAAAGCTATGATACGCGCAATACAAGAGATTACTCCAAGAAACAAAATGCGCTAAAACAAAAGTATCATGCAATACGTAAAAAAACTTAAATGCAGATGGGCTGGATGTGAAAAAACAAAACAAAAAACGTTTACGGGTAATTCCACGATAGTTTGGACAAACGCTCAAACTTTGTACTCATGTTTAGGGTATCAAAGTATGACTGAATTTTTAAAATTTTAAATCTTTAGGTGCAATACAGTGTAAATGGCGGCAATTTAAATTTTTTTTAAATTTTTTTTTTCAGTTTAGGTGCTGTAAATAAGCAAAAAGTATAAAAAAAATTTTGAATTTAAGACAAAACTGACATAAAGATTGCGTTTTACAAAAAAATTCTTATTGATTTCACTAATTTAATTTTTTTTTTACTTTAAAAAAAATTATGATAAATATATTATTTCTTTGTCTCAAAATAAGCAAAAAAAGTAAAAAAAAAATTTTGTAGATCGCGATCTTTGTGTCCGTTTTTTTAAATTTTCTTGAAAAATCCGAAAAATTAGTAAAATTGTGGAAAATCTTATAAAAATCCTTAAAAAGTTTTTAGAAATTATGTATTATATTTCACCTTAGAGCAAACAAATCCAGTCTAGTTTTTTTTATTTTTGCAATCAAAAGTACTATGTTTCAAAAGTATCATATTCAAATTTTAAGTCTTCAGGTGTAGCGGAATCAAGGATATCAAATTTTCAATAAAATGGTATTTTTCCCATATTTAGCGGGAAATTTTGGAATTTGGGATCGTATTCTTTGAAAAATTTCCTATAAGATATACTCTTTTGAATATGATTTTTGACTATTTTTTGCTTATTTACATCAGAAAAACTGAAAGGAAACAAAACATTTCTAAAAAATTAATATATTCGCTATATACACTTTTAGGAATCGTCATATTTTGGTACACGTGTACAAAATTTTAACAAAATCGGAGATGTCAATGTGAAGACGTTTGTCCGTGGAATTACACAAAATAACTTTTTAAAGACTCTAAAAAACAAAAAAGAGGTTGAGAAGACCTCAAATAAAAACGGATTGATGCCATCATTTTAAAAGTTATTTGTTGTTTTGCAATTAACTGCAAAGAAATGCAAAATGATCCTAATACGTTTCATCCCTTTACAAATGTTTACAAGTTAATGTTGGATAGTTAACTATTTTGTTGCTTTGAAATTAACTGTGATTAAGTGCAGAACGATTAAGCGTCTTAACTCTAAATATATACAAAATGATTTTAATTCAGTTTGTCTTTTTACAATTGTTTGTAAGTTCATGTTGGATAACTCTAAAGCATTTGGTTGCATTACAATAAACTGTGAGTAAGTGCAGAATGATGTGTTGCTTTGCAATTAGCTGCAATTAATTTTTAACTTTAAAATGTATTTAATAATGCAAAAAATATTTACAATTAAAATTTTAGATGGGTTAAACGTGTCAAACTTTAAAAATTAATAATCACAAAATATTGGTTGCTGCAAACCGCCTAAAAGCAATTTTACTATGTCATTTTAAATAATAAAATTTAATCAACAATATAAAATTTTAATTAATGGTTGAATCAAATCATTTAAAGTTACAATGGCGCATCGGAATTACACGCGTTTTATTTTTTATAACATTAATTCGGAAATTAACAATCAACCCCGTGACATATAAAGCCGCACAAAGAGTATGCCGAAAATTAAATAAAAATATCATGTCATCCGCATGCGGCTGAAAATTTGCTTTGATTGTATTTAATTTAAATGTGAATAATATCATCATGTCCCTTGTGGCATTATTAATTTAAAAATACATTTTATATCTTGAGATAATAAAATTTAACTTCATAAAATATTTCAATTAAGTCTGTGCATAGAAATAGCCCAATTTGTCGCATTTTATTGTTACTTTTACATTGCACATAGCGGGGGAGAGAAGTCCATATAAGCCATGGGGGCAGGTGCATCAAAATTTTCGTATACAATTTTAGGACCATTTTATGAGTGTGCAGATTACATCTAGTAGACGGGTACCCGTGTTTTATCGACCGCCGACACAAGTTTTTTTCTTGTAAAAAAAGCAACAAAAATGTTAAGAGAGAGGAAAGGGGACATTACATAATGTGGTCGTAAATTTTAATGCGGTGGTAAGGTTTACACAAGATAAAACTAGGCAGGAAATAATAGGCGGGTAGTTAAATGAAATGCTAAATTTTAAACAAAGGAGGAAAAAGTTAATTTGAGCCTTTTTTACCTCTCGGCAGGGCACAAGCCAACTATTATAAACGGCCCCTGATAAATTAATAAATTAGTTTCCGGTCATTCTACTTATATATAGAGTTTTTTATTATTTAAAAGTTGTTTATTATGATCATTTCTTTACAAAAAAGAACAAGTTTTTTTTTTCAATCTTGTATTAGGTCAAAACTAGCGACTAGCCGACTTAATGTAGAAATTACCACAACAATTTATTCTTAAACTACATATTATAAAAAGTCAGATTGTGCTTAAAAATTAAAAGTGAACTTAAAAAAAATCACAGTTTTGATAACAAACTAAATCCTAGAGACTTTACGGCAGTTTATAGTTCAATCAAAATATTCTTCAAAAAATGCTGTAAACTGTTGTTTTAAGAGTTTCTAAAGTAAGCACTTTTGAAAAATATTCAAATTTAAACTTAAACTTAAACCCAGTTGATGGTTTTTACTAATGATAAATTAAATTCTTGTATTTTCTACCATTGATTGACAATCATTTAATGCAAATTATAATAAATTCTTAGATAAGTTTTTGTTTTATGTCACAATTTATGATTAAAAGTCAAAAAATTAATTAAACCAATTTTGAAAATTTTGCCACAATTTAATTTAAGAATTATTGAGCAAAAATTTAATGTTTTTGTGCCATTAAAGCACTGATTATTGTCAATTTATAAAAAAAATTATCAACTGGGTTATATAACAATTACTGATTTATAGTTTATTGATTTAAACAATTTTGAAACTATTATTTAGTACAAATTTATTTTGTTTTGTATTTTTTTTATCCTAAATGCGGTGACCACTTAAAGCAAACTACAACAAAAATTATCAATTTTTTTTGTTTTATGTCACAGTTAGTTATTAAAAGTCTAAAATTTGATTTAAACAATTTTGAATTTTCGGAAAATAAAATTGCTAAAAAAAAAATTAAAAAAATGTATCTTTTACTTTAATATGTAGTTGCACAATATTAACTATCACAAAATCATACAATTCTATACCTCATTCTTAAATCAAACAAGTTTTTGAAATATATATAAAATAAAAATGCACATTAGTAACAAAAAATCTAACTGAAGCGCAAACATCTAAAAAAAGGATTTGGCAAAAGAACCAAACAGAGCGATTACAAAGAATAATGAGTTTTTAAAAATTTGCATTTTTTGAGAAGCCGTTTCTGTCGTCGAGTCGGGTATCCGACCCGACTCGACGACAGAAACTGCTCCCGCAAAAAGTTGAAACGAGCCGCGCAAAAAAAGACGTTTTGGAATAGTTTCAATTTCAACTTAAGAACCGTTGCGCTAACTTTTTTTTATAAATCATGATGTTGTGATTGGATTCTTTAACTATTTATGTATTAACTTGTAGCGTTTTTGTGTGCTATTTTTGCGGTTACAGTTCGACTGCACTGTGCTGCAGGGCAAACGTTGCTTGGTTGGTTGGCACTCTAGAATTTGCTTGCCGATGCGATTAATATGTGTGATGGTAATAAACTTTTCTGAAACAACATATTATCTAGTTCTAACTGTAGTTTGGTTGATGTCTATTTGATGTTACCTCGGCTGGTAGTTTGTCTCAACTTTTTTGTGTTTCTAAAAACTGTCAAATTTACTTTCTGAACAACCTAAACTTTCCCAGATCATAACTAGAAAATGTGACCGTACGGCTTGTATACCTACTGTTTGGAAATGACAATATTGATTGGTCTTTTATAGAAGTATTCATCTTTGTCTGGCTTAGCTAGTTTGGCTAGACCCGAGTTGAGGTAAACCGCGAGGTTATCGAAATACTTTTCGGCAAAAATTTTGATGTGCTGCTGTTTTGAACATACCATGGGGCTCCGACAAACTATCATAAAGAGATGAATAAGGTTACACACCTTAATCATCTCTAGTTTTTGTAATCGTTTGCTAACTATAAGCTTTATAAAAATGTGCAGTTTTTAAGCCTTTGTGCCAGACCTTTTCGAAAGTTTTATTTATCGTCGAAAAAGTCTACTCCCGTGATTTTTTTTTTCAGTTTGAAACTTGGTTTATTTGGTGTACTATCACGTTGTCTCCAAGTTTTGGAATGTTTATGACGTAAGAATCTTTTCAAGCTTTTGAAAAGTACCCATTGCAAAAAAATGTATTAGCAATATTGGTAAAAACCATTGTTACCCCGTCTGAGATCTTCTACCCTTTACATCATAGTACCGTTTTGGGCACCCACCCTCACCCGTTATGCCCTGTTAGCTTTGATTTTACACTACTTCCGTCCTTATGGCCGTATTGGTTTTTGGTCATATGCGCAACTCACCACAAATGAATTTTGCATCAAAATGTTGGTAAAGTAGGGAAGCCAATTGCGAAATATTTGAGTTTCCCGCCAAAAATAATGTCGGTAAAGTAGGAAGGCCGATTGCAAAAATTGATGACTCACCACAATTAAAATTTAAGACAAGTCTCAACACGCTCAACTTTTACAAAAACACTTATCTCTTTTTACCAATTAAAATTTTTTAATTAGCCATTTTCCCACACTTTTATATTACGTCACCCTAATTAGCATTTTAGACAAGTCTCAACACGCTCAACTTTTACAAAAACCACTTTCGATACACAACATTTTTCAACAGGATACACTTCCAGTACATTAATTCGTATCTTTCCAATTAAGCACACACCCATTATCGCACCAGATGCACTTCCAGTACATTAATCCTTATCGCACTTGCTACTTCCAGTACACAACTCTTATCTTTCATCGATGACTCACCACAATTAAAAATTTTTACATGTCTCGACACGCAAAATTTCTATTACGTCATCCATCCCAACTTACTTTTTATGCCACCGACGTGCACTCATTCTCCATCCCACTCTTTCCGAGTTTTCGCACACCCCTCGCACTCACACACTCTTATGGAGGTACTGCACACTTTGCGCACAACAGGGCGCCACAGGCGGCGTTCACTTCCTTTCACTTGCCCAGATGGCCGTCCCCGACCGGATCCCCAAATCCCAAGGTCACCCCAGCGCCCACTTCCTTTGACACGCCCAGATGGCCTTGCCCAACCGGATGTCAGAAATCCAAAATGGCGGCCACAGGCGTATTTTGGACTCCTTGTAAATCTCCATAAAAACTAGGTCGCGTTCTCTCATAGTTCCTCTACTGGGGTCTAGGACACTTCGGCGCCGCCATTTCGGCGCGGCCGTTTCGGCGCCAAGACTTTTCAAATAAAACATAGTATATACAAATATATTATAATCATAAAAATTTATTTGGTATTTTTTACTATTTTATATTTTTAATTTTTTTACTTATTTATTTTAATAGGCTATTATCCTTTATATTTTTCAGGTTATTACCTATCATTAAAAACTCATAATTAATTACCCATAAATTATTTGCGGGTCAAAATTATGTTTACTTATTGTAATATATATTGTATATTTGCCAATTTAAATATGTACGTACATATATTATGATTTTTATGTATAACTTTTGTTTGATATGTTAAGTATATTATACGTATTTTATATTTTATTTATCATACATTATCTGTTATGTTTCACAAAACAAATCAATTTTTATTGGCCGAATTGGCCAGCGCCGAGGTGTCCTCGCGCCGAATCGGCCGCGCCGAATCGGCCGCGCCGAATTGGCCGCGCCGAAACGGCGGCGCCGAAGTGTCCCATTCCGCCTCTACTGATAAAGTTTTGAAATTTTGGTCGGAGTTCCGTCAGGGCCAAAAACAGATCGAGGTTATAGTTTCTAGTCATTTTCTTTGATTCAAGAAAGTTAAACGCTATGTTGTTGTTAAAGTCTTCTTAGATGTCATTAACTTCTTGGTGGCCCCTTTCAACGTGTTCAGATCAATTTCAGTTATTGAGAGAAAACATTTGAGTTTTAGGCTGATACAGCAAACTGCACCGACTGGTAAAAACATGTCCTTTTATAGCAGCTTAGATAAGCTTCTACCTCAATAATTAATTATCTCCGATGTTCAACATGCAGCTATATACGTAGACCATAAATGATGATCTACCGAGCAAGACGATTGCGTAGAAAGAATCCGGTTATATATGTAATATAGGCTCTTTTTTCAGTTTTCTTTGCTAAATCAAGTAGTGAATGCATTTGCAATTTTATTATAAACTTTTTTGTTGTTACTATAAAATCAATTCAAAAACTAACAATTTTTTAGTAATATTTATGTTTTTCAACAGCACAGTACGTATTTTGACGTTTTTATGATTGGGCGTGAAAGAACAAGTCTGTTCAAATTATATTTTATCAATATTTTCTAAATCAAACTCAGCATGACACATGTTTTCAAAAAATTTCATCAATTATCTACAAATATTTTAAGATTAGTACAACATTTCAAAATTCCCCTAATCTATTAGTTAAAGTCATTTTGAAAATAAATATTGACATGCTTGACACAACTATACCTTAGTTTCTTACAAAATTTTAAAATCCATTAAATCTATTATTTGGCAACCATTTTGTCTAATTTAATTATATTTGGTTTCCATTTTAGAATTACATTCTTGACACATGTTATCAATACATTTTCTTAAAGTATTTTTTGATTTATTTTCAGTTTTTTAAGATTTCAATCTGCGTAAAGTTTATTAATTGGCGGCCATTTTATTAAATTGTATCATATCCTACACCATTTTAGAAATTAAGTTTTGACATGCTTGACCCATGTTTTTATCAAATTTTATCAATTTTGTTGCATTATTTTTCAATGTATTCCCCGTTTTTTATAAGATTTCAATCTGCTTAAAATCAATTAATTTAAAAAAATGTGTTAGATTTTATAAACCAAAACTGAGCCAACAATTGTTCATACTTCAACTACCTTTTGCTTATTAAAAACAATTTAAAAGTAAAGTCGATCAAGTATTTTGTGTTTGCAAAACATAATATAATATAAAAAAGAAATGCAAAACATACAAATTTTAAAATTAACAATTTAAATATCATATGTAATTGTGAGCATTACGTCATAACGTTGGAATATACGTAAACAAAACATTGAAGCCACAAGCTACAATACAAATAATATTTATTTGCAAAAATATTTTTTTATTTATATTTATACAGACGATTCAATTCACCTACAAAAAACATGTTTATTTATCTTGTAAGATTAAAAAGAAACAAGATAACAAACGCATTCAATTCTAAATATATATTTTTCTTAAAAGTCTGCTGTGAAAACAGAGGCTATGGGTTGATCTACCTTAGATAAGTACCGTAAATCGCGATTGACGGGCCACCAGGTGCCAACCAAAAAATCCCATCTTAGTAACATCATTTAATTGCTTGTTATTTTTCCAGGTATATTAGCAAAAAATTAATTCCAAGAATATAAAATAATTCCTAATCAATTCGTATAAAAATAAGAGATTTATGACGACATAAACACTTTTCCACATAAAACAAGACATGTTCGAAGTTTCGCAGCTCATTTCAAAGTCTATTTCTATACGAGTTTCTCTCAGCTTTTCAATTCGCCATTCTTTGGCGCGACTTGCAAAATTGAAATAAGGTATTTCAGCTCGGCTTTATGACTTCACGCTTTTATGCTCACGCTACCTTCCTTTTTTTAGTTAATCTAGCTACTGAAAACTATTCAAACATCTTTCGTTTTGTTTCACGTAACTGGCTTAGTTTTTAAGTTTTGCAATGATTAACTCGCTACGGATGAAACTCAATTCAATTTAAGTCTGATGAGAAAATATTTAAAGGAAGAAATAAAATGAAATTAACACTGAATTTAAAAACCGAAGTGTATATCCTTAAACTTATTATCCAGCTCACGCTTCCGTCATCGTAAACGGTGCTTAGGGAGGTTGGCGAAAAAGGCACCGCCACAGGAATATTAACATTTTCGCATAATCCGGCTTTTAAGAACTGCTTAGGTGGGCCCCTCTCTTGCCCATTTTACTTACACGTAATTAACGCCGAAGCGTTTAGCAGTTTAAAAAGGCGTCAACGGGATTATATGTATTTTTTTTGCTTTACTCGTTTCTTGTATAAAGAAAAGGATCTCGTATTACACAGGGATGTAAATGGACCCCCCGTCGTATAAGAAGCGCCACGGAGCGTTTCAGAGCAGCGCGAAAAGTTGCCTTTTTTATTTGGACGTCTGCAGTAGTCAATTGTTTTGTTAAGAAGACAATGGGTGTCAACGTGTTGCGAATTGGAATAGTAAACAAGTGACAGTGGCGTAGATTATAATTTAATATTTCGTAACAATAAATAATAACATATTATAACTTATAATTCGGGTTATATTAAGCAAATAAGGACAAATTTTCAAAACTAGTTTTTTATTTCATAATTGTTGACCGAATTGTAATAAGTTATAAATTTACTATTTATAAAAAAAATTAATTATGTTATTGCAAGATTAAAAATTTTATAACTTAACAATTATTTTGCAAATAAAAAAGGCATTTGAGTAGACACGGTTTTTGTACTTCTGACAATATTTAAATATTTTATCGCTTCATTTTTATTGGAAAATATTTTTAATCTTTGTGACCGTATTATATTATTTTTGTAATTTCATAAATAAAATTTTTCACTTTTTAAAAGTTTTTGACAAAATTTTTATATTTTATAGCTAAATTGTGCTAATTTTTTTCAACGTTTAATAGCCAAATATTTTTCATTTTTGAAACTTCATAAATAGAATTTTTATACTTGAAAGCCGGATTTTACAATTTCATGAATAGAATCTTGCACCTTTTGACAGTTTAAAGTCGAATTTTGCTTATTTTTACATTTTATAAACAGAGTTTTGCACTTTTTGACAGTTTATGGCCGAATTTTGGTTTTTTCTGACAATATTTTTATACATTTGTCAAAATTTCTTATTTTTAACATCTCGTGAATAGAATTTTGCAATTTTCAACAGTATAGAGCTAGATTTTATAAATAGAATTTTGTACTTCAACTGTTATTTTGCTATTTATTACATTTTATTAAAAAAAACTGCACTTTTCAACAGTTTATAGCCAAATTTTAACAGCTTATAGCCAAATTTTGCTGTTTTTAACACTTTATAAATAGAATCTTGTACTTTTAGACAGTTTATGATCGTATTTTGCAATTTATAATTAAAATTTTACATTTTTAGTGCTTTCTGATTATTTTGATAATTCATGGCCAAATTTTAACATTTTATGTATAGATTTTTGCACATTTCTACAGATTATGACCGGGTGTTAGTAGTTTTAACATATCATAAATTGAAATTTGCACTTTTCAACAGATTAAAGTTTTTTTTTTTGAATATTTTGATACTTTATGGTTAAGCTTTGCTATTGTGAATAGAATTTAGCATTTGTTGACAATTTATAACCGAATTTAGCTATTTTTGATTTTTAATAAATAGAATTTTGCATTTTTTAACAGAATATGATTAAATATTGATATTTTTGTTATTTTATAAAAAGAAATTTGCTTATTTTAAAAGTTATTGGCCGAATTTAGCTTTAAACAAAATTTTGTATGGCAGATTTTGACTATTTCTAACAAAATCTTGATACTTGTTAGCCCGATGTTGCGTTTTAAAGAAAGAACTTTGCATTTGTCAACGGTTTATGGCAAAATTTTGCTATTTTTACATTTTATGAATAAATTTTTGAACATTTTAACAGTTTTTTGCCGGATTTTAATGCTTTCTGACAATATTTTGTTACTATATAGCCGGACTTTGCAGTTTTATAAATAAAATTTTGCATCTTTTAACAGCTTCTGCTTTATTCAAAAATTTATTTCCGATTTTATTATTTTGAATTTTTTCTCTATTTAGTAATAGAATCTTGCAATTATTAAAAGTTAATAAGTTTTGATATTTTGTAAAAAATAAAAATTTTAGCTTTTTAACAGTTTATAGCTTGATTATGTTACTTTCTAACAATTTATTGATGTTGAAAACTGAATTTTTCTATTTTTGAAATTTAATGAATAGAATATTACACTTTTTAACAGTTTATGGTTGAGTTTTGGTGCTTTCTGACAATATTTTAATGCTTTAATGTTTAATAAAAATTTCACATTTTCAACCGTTTTTGTCCCAGATTCTTTTTGAAAACATTTTAATATTTCATGACTGGATTTTGTTATTTTTGACTTAATATTAATAAAACTTGAAGTGTTTAAACTTTATTCTCATCTGCAGCGCTTAATTTGTTTAATCCTAAACATACGCCTCTTCTAGTGATATCCATTTTGCCTCTTTTGCACATTGCTTCCCCGCCACTTTTGATAGAGCATCTTTCCACTTTGTTCTGGGTCTTCTAAGGCCCCTTCTCCCCGTTTGTGGCCTCCATTCAGTTATTTTCTGAGTTCAGCGTTTGTCTTCTCTGTGTGCTACGTGGCTTGCCCATCTTCACTTATATCTAGCTATCTGTTGTGCTACATCCACTACTCTAGTTTTGTTTCTGATCCAGCAGTTTGTTTTCCTGTCTCGTATTGTTATTTCGAGCATTTTTCTATTTATGGCTTTTTGAGTTACTCTTAAATTTTCCATGATTCTTTCCGTTGTTATCCACGTTTCCGAGGTCAGGTTGGGTAGTACACCCTGGTTGATTACCTTGGTCTTGAGGTGTTGTGGCCTTCCAAATGCTGCCCATGCAAGTTTTATACGTTTAACAATCTGCGCAACCTGGCTGTGCTTTTCAAAAGTAAGTAGGGTTCCTAGGTACACAAATTTGGATACTATTTCTAGTGATTGTTCTACCACTATGATAGATGTTGTCAGGGGTCGATTTGCCATCACTTTGGTCTTTGAAACCATGTTTATGAGTAATCTGACTTGTCTTGCTGCTTCATACAGCTTCAATGTCATCTGCGCTAGTTCCTGCGGGTCGACTACCTAAGATTTGATAGGTATTCTCCGTTTATATTAATGCCTTTTTTCTTCCAATTTAATGTTTTAAAAACATCTTCTAATGCATTTGTAACAAATTTTGGGGATATTGTGTCTCCTTGTCTAATGCCGCGGCCGATGTTAATTGGGTTTGTAATGTCAAAGGTTTGTATAGTGTGGGTAGCATTTTTATAAATGTCTTTAATAAGCTCGATGTATCTGTAGTCGACCCTGCATTGCTTCATCGCGTGTTTTAAGGCCCACGTCTTCATCATATCAAATGCTTTTTAAAAGTAATATAGAGGGGTTTATTGTATTCAGAGGTCCTTTGATGAGTTGTTTCATTGTGTGTATAGACCACATACACACAATGAAACAACTCATCAAAAAGTGCTAAACCCTTTCTAAAATCCGCTTGTTCATTTGTTTGAAATTCATCAAGTCGGTTCAAGATTCGGTTGTGTAATATTTTTGTCATAAGCTTATAAATGTAGGAGAGCAGTAATGTTGAGCAATAGTTTTTAAGATCATGTTTGCTACCTTTTTTGAATATAAGTACGTTTGCGTTTTTTCACAATTTTGTTCCATTAAATAAACATTTGTTGAAGAGTGTTGTAAGATGTTTTATATTTGTTGGTCCTCTTTTTTTGATAAGCTCTATTACTACCCTATCTCCTTCAGGAGTTTTGTTGTTTTTATAGCCTCTAGTGCTATGTTTACCTTATTTTTGCTATTTTTTGATATATCCTCTGTATAGTGCCTTGTTAGCTTGTCTTTTTTATTGTCTAAGTTTTGAAGAGGTTTTCTTGTTTTTGAGAAATAGAGGTTTTTATAGAAAACTTCCATGTATTGTAAGATGTCTTCCCTGTTTGTTAGCAATTTTCCGTGATTATCTATCAACTTTTTAATCTCCATTTTGCCCTCACTTATTTTTTTTTTGCAAATATTTTTGGGCCTTTGTTATCTGTGATTACTTTAAGGATTATCTTTTCATTATATGCCGCTACGTCTTTTCTCACTTGCTTTCTTATATTTTTACTAGCTTCTTTCTTGTACTTTTTACTGAGCATGTATCGTTTCTTTGTCTGATAAGTTTGCGTGTCGCCTGAGATTTTAGAAGTTTTGCTGTTGTTTTTTTTAGACATTTCTTAGCCGCTGTTGTGAGGTTTTAAATTATAAGATTGTTTAATGTATTGGTTTCAATCCTTTCTGTTGTATGCTTTTGGCATAGTATTTTGAGTTCTGTCTTGAATTCTTTTTCTTGGAGCATGTTAGTATACGGCTTAAATGTTGTGCTGCGTATCGTTCTTAGTCTATGTTGTTGCGTTAAGGTATATATTACTTTTTACTATTTTATAGTCACTTCCTTTGTCTACTGCACACATAACTGAAACGTCACATATAATAGAATTGATATTAAATATAATAAAATCAATTTTGTTGTGTTGCTTTTCCAAGTCCATTCCCGATGTTTTTTTTTTGTAGAAGTTTAGAGTTTAAAGCATAGGTAATGGTGTTTTAAGAAGTTGTTCTCTCTGGTTTTTCTTTTCTATTCCGAGGGTACCTATACAACTTTTTCCTTTTTGTTGTTTACCAATCTTTGCATTATAGTAATCTAGATGTATGCTGTGGCTTGTTTTGTCTGTGTTCATAGTCTTCGTAGAATAGTTCTTCATCGGAGTAGGTTGTTGTTGGAGCGTACACTTGTATTATCTTTAAAGAGTACGTTGTAGATATCTTTAGGATTATATATATCTTTTTTCTTCTTTGTCAGCCTGTTTCTGTCCACTGCTGGACGTAGGCCTCCTTCAAACAATTCCATTTGTTGCGGTCTTGTGCAACTTGATACCACTGCTTTCCAGCAGTCTTCTTGACGTCATCTATCCATCTTTTCTGACGTATATATATATATATATATATATATATATATAAACTTTAATAATAGAATTTAAAAAAATCATAAATTTCTGTACGTATTTTTCTAAAACCGTCTTAATAACGGCGTACAGCAAAAATAGGTTTTGGTAATCGGATAGTTTAAATACCAGATTTATAGTTTAAAAGTTTAACACATTAGTTAGCGGATTTATAATTTAAAAGCCGAATTTACTGTTTAGCAGATACATTAACACTTTAAAGACTGAATTTACACTTTTAAAGACAGATTTACAGTTTTAATGGCCGGATTTATAATTTGAAGATTGAATTATTAGTTTGGTAGTAAATTTTAACATGTTAGTTATTGGGTTATCAGTTCCAAAAGTTTTATATCTTTTACATACTTTGTCTTTATTTGTAGTTTACTGAGCTCTTGCTCTATTTCCGCCTTTGTGTTTGTCTCATCCAAGTTTGTTATTATTATTTTTGTACTTCTTCCCCGTTATATTTGCTTTTTGTTTGTTCATCACTTCCTCGACCTTTAATTAATTTTTTTAGGAATCTTTTTTAATTTGTATTACCAGTTTGATTTTTTTTTGTTTTAGTACCTTTTTGTATTTTTACGCCGGCTTCTTATGAGTCAATTTTATTTTTTATTTTGTTGACCATTTCTACAATGGTTTTTTCTCCTTTTGGGCATCCGTTTGTTTTTTTTTTGTAATTTATTGCAGAAATGCACGCCTTTCTTAGTTTGTTAACAAGTGTTTTTAAGATGGTAAAGTGTTTTTTTTTATGTGTTCTGAAGTTTAGTTACCTATTTTTGTATTGGTTTTTCCGCCATCTGTTTGCTCTGTGGTGTTTACTGTTATTAGTCCAACTTCTTCTGTTAGGACAATTTCTAGAAACCTTTTGGTTAGCATTTTTTGCATAATTTTTTTTTCTCCTATATATTTTTGGGCCCGTATTGCCATTGTTAGAATATCTTTTAACCATTTTGTTTTAGTGTTTTACAGTCTTTTTTGTGTGTGCTTTCTTTTGGATAACTGATAGTAGACGCAAAAGTCGGATCTTACTCTAAACTTGCTTTGAGACGCTCTTTCTTATCTATTTGGATTTATTCCTCTCGACTTTTACCTTAAGATCTTTATTTGTGGTTTGAAGTTTTTTTAGCCCAGTTTATTCTCTGCAGTTTTTATATATTCTGGTATTTTTTTTTTGTTACTGTGTTGCTTTATTTTGTTTCTTGTTTTTACTTTTGGATTCTTTTACGTAAGTTTTTGGTATTTTTAGAACAAGATGTGCTAAATCTTTTTTTAAGTTTTTAATTTATGTGATTTAACCTACGTGTTTTTGTATGTTTTGACAAACCTTGTTAGAGCTAGAAAATGTTGTTCCGGTTCTATAAACAGTGTTGGTAGGCTATTGGGTTTTTGAAGTTTTCTTATTTGCTAAGTTAACTGAATATCTTCTTCTTTGATTTTTTTTTGCTTTTTTTGCTTGACTCTGTTAAAAGAATGTTTTGTTTTTCTGCTTCATTTAGATTTTTTATTGTGCCGTATTCCAGTACTACCTCAACAGGTTCTTCCAAGTCCGTTATTGTTAAAGAAGGTATTACTTCCTTTTGTTGTTGGGTGGAATTGTTCAATTTATTGCTGATGTCATCTTTTGATTTATAGTTTAGGTTGATACATCTAGAATTCACAAAGCAGCCCACCTCTATAGACAAAAAAAAATTCTTTTGAGTATTATTTTTGTCTTAACTGTTTTGCATTTTTAATTTTAGACTATTGGCTGCCAAATTTTTTTTATAATGGGTTCCAGTGTAAGAAAAAGATTTCAAAGCTGTTTTGGTTACCAGGCTCTAATATCTAATAGCGTTAATAAACAGAAAATGGGCTAAGAAAAACCCAACAGTTATCTAAGACCGGACAACAGTTTGTAGAAGAAAAAAAGTTTTTTTTTAACGTGGTGGGGTGTTGGCATTAACAAGTGGCCTTTAAAAATGACTTACGCATGGCAATATTTTCCGGTTTTCTTCTCTGCGTAAATATTGTTGTTATATGTCCTTGTCAAACTAGTCTAAATTTGGCAGTAGTTTGAGGTAGGCTGGTTATTGCCTTGCGGATTTATACACAGAATCTGTAGCACGCATGCTGTCCCCGGTTCTTCTCTCTCTCTATAGCCCCTACTTATTTTCTGTTTCTTTTGTCTTTTTTTTTAAATTTTTTTTATCTGCACTGACATCTAGCTTTACATTCATTTCTTTCTCCAATCCGTGTGTTATTTATTCTAATTATTTGGTTTGTCCTCAGATGCGTTTTTAATTTTCTTAGGTCTTCGTTCATTTTTTCTTCATTGTATCTTATTTCCTTCATGAATAGTTTATAAAGTTCCATTAACTGTATTCTTTTTGGCAGTCCTAAATTTGTTAGTTTTACTTCCAGTGATATCCTGGGATTACTTCTTTGTGTCTTCACGTTGCCAGGTAAATTTTGACCATCTCAAAAGTTGCGTTATCCGTCAACCTCAAGATAGCGTTTTTGGTATTTGCCTCGTTATTTCTGTTATTCTGCATTCCTTCAGCATTTCTTTTTTCCTTCTCCTTATCTCTGCAATTTTGTTTAGTATCGTAGTTTCTGTAAATGTTCTTCTATTTTTTTCTATTTCTTGGTATGCATAATTGTCCTGACCTTCCTTATTTCTTTCTGTTTGATCTTTTTTGCTGTTTTGTTGTTTTCATTTTGCTTCTCTTGTTTCTCTCCTTTCTCTTCTATGGCTTTTATTTTGTGTGTTTGTTTCCATTGTTTGTTTGTTTTCTTTCTATGTTCTTCCATTGTCTAACTCCTCATTTTTTTTTCTTAGTACTCTTGTTGCAAAGTTTCTTAGCGCCCTCCATTTATTTTCATCTCTTAGGCATTTCTTAATGATTGTGGTTTTATCCACTTTGCTTTTCAGTATTTTTTCTAGTTTTTTTTCTATCTTCCTCCCACGCTTCGCATTCTACTAGAGTGTGTTATGCATTATCGTATGTTTCTTCCTGACAGAATATACATCTTTTATCTTCCTTGATTTTTTAAATTTTTCACAAGAACTTTCCAAAGGCTCTATGTCCGGTCAGTATTTGTGTTGTATAATAGCACGTCTAGGGATTGTTCTCTATCCATTCTTTTATATTCGGGATTACTTCTCTTGTCTTTATTCCACTGTCTCTGCCATCTTTCCATTGTCTTTTCTCTTGCTCTTAACTTAGCATCCTTTTTACTGGTTCCTTCTTTTATTAATTTCTATTCTTTCTTTCATCATCATATCCGCGGGAGGTGTTGCCGCAATCACCTCTACAGCCTCTTGTGACACCGTTCTGTAAGCCTTGCAGATCCTTAACAAACTTGCTCTTGTAGCTCCTCTTATTGCATTTCTGTTTTTTTTGTCTTCATGGCTTTTCTCTATGTTTCTGCGGCGTATAACAATTTGCTTCTTGCTGCTGTTGCTATAAGCCTTCTGGCTTCTTCTCCTAGACTTTCGTTGTTTGGCATGAGTCTAACAAGCTTTCTCTCCATTTCCTTTGTTCCCATGTCTGCTTTTTTAACTTGTTCATTCCATCCCTTTGCTTTAAGTGTCACCCTGAGGTATTTGATTTTTTTCCCTATGGTTATCACTTGGTCTTTTACCTGTATCTTACCTGTTGCTCTATTAGTCCTCTTAGTCGATAGCCAGGCCGCTTCTGTTTTTTATGTTGCTAATTTTAAACCCTTATTTAATATATATTTTGCCAGCTCTAGTCTTCCTTTTAGTATATCCATTTCTACGTCCCTACCTACTAGTGCTACGTCGTCCGCAAATGCCGTTATTGTTACGCTTTCCGGCAACTTCATTCGTAGTAACTTTTTATAAACAAGGTTCCTTAGTTTTGGTTCTAGTGCTGAGCCTTGTGTTACCCCTTTCGTAAGTTTTAGTCTTCCGATCTTGTTAACTAGGTTTTTACCCTGTAAGTAGCTCCATATGATCTTGATTGTTTTCTTCTTCAGTTCTCTTTTCTTTGCTGCCTCTATAATTGCTTCCCATAACACGCTATTAAACGCGTTCTGTATTTCCAACGCTATTATTACACAGTGTTGTCATTTCCTCTGCGTTCCGCTGTTCGTTTTTTTTGCTGTTGCTTTTACTTTGTCTATAGCTCCTAAGGTTGTTCTTGCCTTGGTAAATCCGTATTGTTCCTTTTCTTACCTTTCTTTTTCTTCTATTTTTTGTTCTATTCTCCGTACAATGACAGAAAAAAAAAGGTAAATGATTGTCTCATTACCGAGGCAATCGTGCAATGGTGTTGGTCCGTGAGTGCAATTCTCCAATTCTTTTTCACAAGTGGTTATTATTATCTGAAATGTCTCACCTACCAGCTCATGTGTTTTTGATCAAAAAATTAGATGTTGTACTTCCTGTAAACGCCAATAGTTATTAAGTTAGCAGAGTAGATAGTAATATCCAATCTCTTAAAGACAAATATTTGGGCGGGTTGGTAAGATAATTCAAACGTCAATAGTCACTAACTTGAAGGAAAAGATGGTTATGTCCAACCTGTTGATGACAATTACATCATAATCTAAAGAGCCGCACCTATTCGTTTAAATGTTTGTTATCTAAAAACTCGTTTTTATACTACATATAAATCATATTAGTCACTAAGTTAAAGAAGAAAATAATAATAACCAATCTTTTGATGATAAACACTAAAAATTTAAACAATTTGTTATTTGTTTAATATTTAATCTCTTGATTCCAAACATTGCTGCCAATTTTTGACACAAATCAGTTATTTTTTTAAATTTTAGTACTGTTTAAAGATTCTAGTAACTGGTTTGAGTTACAAAATACAAATAGATGGATTGCTGTAAGCGTTTAGATAATTTTAGTGTAACTTTTTTGACAGCTGACCGCAAACAACAGTTTTTTTTTTATTTAAAACTTTTCGGAGAGTTTCAATTCACAATCTGTCAATCTTGCCAACATTTAATAGTTCTATAGTAACAGAATATAATGATTTTGCTAAGAAGCAAAACAACCAATTTATGATATTTAAAACTTGTACATTACTTCAGTGACAATTTTTTAATAGAAATTTGTACAGGTTTAGAACATATTTTTTTAGTTTTAATAGATTGCCTTAAATTTTTTACAGTTTTAGAACATATTTTGATAGTTTTGGCATTGATTACCAATTTTTTTACACAAAAATTTTTAAAATTATTTAAAAACCCAATTTGTACATGTTTTTGACATTACTTATTTTTTATGCTATTAGTAACTTATGTTATAAAATACAATGAACTGCATTACTATTTGAAAGTTCTAGCAACTTTTGGCTAAATGTAGTAACTTGTTTGACAATTTAAACTGCAATTCAACGTGTCTGGTTTGTTTGCAACAACTTTTTTTATTCATTGTTTGACAATTTTAGTAACATAATATCAAATGTCTACTTTTTTGACAGATTAGGTAATTTTCTTTTAACTTACAATTTTATACACTTTATATTACTGTGACCTATTTGACAGTTACTAAATTACTAAGACCTATTGATAGATATTTTGTATGAGAGCTTAGAATAAATTTAACAGATTTAATACAGTTTTTGCCAACTTATAATGTTTATACACATTAAACATGTAAGTTATTTGACGGATTTAGTGACTTTTTGACAGGTGTAGTATTTTGACAGTCTAAAACACAACTTCACAAATTTTGTACACGTTGGCAAACTTAAAATGTTATGTAGTAACAGTTTGACATTTTCAAATATTATTTGAAAGATCTGATTTGTTTCTGTCAAACTATGATACTATTGTAAACTGTTTTAGTATTTTTTTTAGCAAATGTGTAACGTTTTTGACAATTCTGAATAAAATTTGACACATTTGGCAAATTGTATGCGTTTTAACTGACAATTTTAGTAATTTTTTTATCATATTGAATTGTTTTTTGACAAATTTAGTAACACTGTCTAAAATGCAATTAAACATATTATATTGCTGTACACTGTTTAACAGTTTTTTTAACAGTTTAGAATACAGTTGGTGAGATCTGGAAAATTCCACACGGCTGAAAACTATTTGACAGTTTTAGTAACTTATTCACAAATGTAACTACATTTTGACTGTATTGTTGGCCGTTTAGAATACTACTTGACAGGTCTGCTATGTTTTTGCCAACATATTGTAAATTGTTTAACAGATAAAGTAGTTTTTTTAATGTTTAGTAACTTTTTGAAGGTGTAGTAACATTAACTATAAATACATTTAATTTGACATATCAAGCAGATTATTTGTATTTTAGTACATAGCTGTAAATTGTTTGACAGTTTTTAAAGTTTTTTTAGCTTTCTGACAGATGTATATACATTTTTTTGATAGTATAGAATACAGTTTTTGACAGATGTAGTGCATTTGGCCAACTTATGACAATTTTACACATTACTGTAAACTATTTTTGAGTTTCAGTAACCTTTTTTGTTATTTGACAGTTTAGAATTATTTGACAAATCTGCTATATTTTTGTCAAAATAATTTTTAACAGTTTATTATAAAATTTGATAAGATTTTTACAAACTGCCAAATTATATGATTTTTTCCAAAACCTGTCTCAATATTTTGCGGTAGGGCCCAAAAATTCTAACCCGCCACTGATACAACGATTTTTTTTTAACTGATGCAACAATAGGTGCGAAAACTGTAAAAATAAATAAAAACTAAGGAATTAAAATTTAGTTAATTTTAAAAATATAGTTAAATAATTAATTAGTTAAGTAAACAATTATTCTTTAACTTTTAAAAGTAGTTTTTTTGATTCGTCATTAATTAGTAATTTGTTAGATAATAACTGTTGTGTTTATGAAAATAGATTCAGATAAAAATTGTTTTTGAACATTTTATTTATTAATAATTTAGTAATTGATGCTATAAAAACTATAAAACAATCCGTTTACTTATCATGTCTAAGTATCTTTAATATCCTGATAAATTATTTAAACGTGATTTGAACTGTAAACTATAATACAATTTCAAAATGTTATTCATAACAGAATATTAACAAGCTCAAACTTAAGAGATTGTGTAAAGAAAAGTTTTTAATTTTTAAACTTGATTCCAATTTCATCAGCATCATCCTAGCTCATAAATGTTGGCAAGAGTTCTATCGTGAATAATTCCGTGCTTACTTCGCTTTTGATGTTGCTGTTTTGGACGTGGGCCCGAACGAACCAGGAGGGCGAATCTAATAACAAGACGTCAAAATTATTATACACATTAAACTCGTTATTCACGGAGGGCTTGTTATTCCAGCATTAGGTCGTCATGTGCTCCATCCAAACCGATGTTTAGTCTGTCGCAACTTCCCCACTTTAATTCATTCATTATTTTAACACGAATTATCATTTGCAATAACAAGGTGATTCATTTCATATAGTGCGAGTACCCTCCCGGCTATGGTTGGATTATCTACGGTAACATTATTAGTATATTTTATATCAGCTTGAATTACATTACTATTTTTAGTTTTAGTATTAATGAATTTTTGTGAGTAAAGGTTGAAAAGGTCTGTCTATTGCTTCATTCATAACGTATTCACTTTTAGCGTATGGATTTTTCCATTACAAAAACCGCGATTGTAATCTGTGGCGATATTGCTTACGTTTTTTCGGTTAGAAAAGAAAATATGCGGTGATTCAAAATAGATAAGTGTCTTTTGTGGGGACATTTTGTGAAGACGAATAAATGAGCGGAGATTTGTTATACACGACAAATCAATTGGAATGGCTCAATCTCTGTTGGGGCAAAAGGAGATGCTGATGTTATCACCCAACCGAGCAATAGATCCTTACATGCATTGTACACCCTGGTTTGCGGATTCAAGAGCGCTGTTAAATAGTAGAGGTCGAGGGAACAACAATGGACGGTTTTTGTGTCGCGACCCAAGATCCCACGTGGTCTCACAAAAGATTAGTGAATACCTACACATAAAGCCCGGGACGCAATCTAATCTCGCGATCGAATCCCGTTCAGCGCAATGACAGCCGGCCGCTCTTGCTTCTCTGATATCTAACATCTTTCGGGTACTGATAAGGCATCTGTGGAGGACACGTAAAGTAGCCACATCTGCCCTTATCCATACCGCCCCCCGATATCCGAAGGTGTACGCGACACCGGAACGGCCAATATCCTTTACCCCCATAGAGACAATTAATAAAGATGACTAATTGCTTTATCAGTTTAATCCTATTCTAAACTGTACAAAGCTGCGCACTTAATTATAACCGTCGCGCACTAATTATATGCAGGAAGAAAAATCGAATCATCAGTCAGCCCATTCTTAAATCACAACGTTATATAAATGCATTAAGTAATTATGTTATATATCATTTCTTTCAGTAGGTATATGATTATTTCAAAAGGAACCTAAAAAACCATCAATCATATTTATTAAACATCAAGGCCGAGTTCAGCCGAAGCACTAATATCCCATATCACGACCGCCTTCGCGTGCACCTTTTGTATTCTACAATCAATTAAAATGACATCCTGCAGTCAGGAACTGGACGTAGGTATGTGTATATGCGCCAATTGTACACATTTTTATTTAAAAGAACACAATTTTAACCGGACAGGCAAATTAATTCTAAGCAGACGTACATTGTTTTAGTATTTTATTTTATAAAAGAAACTTTTGAGGACATTATAATTACAAATTTATATATATATATAAAGAAAAAGTGGATAAAATTTCTGAATTTAACATTTTCTATATGTGTTGCATTTATAATATTTGGTGTGTCGAGAGACTATTACGCAATTATAATATTATTATTTGTTAAAGTGATGAGTTTTAGAAACAACTTTAATATTTGAATTTTTAATAAAACAGTTTAATACTGAAATGTTGAATCATAAAAGACGTGTGAATTATGAATGAAATGTCTTTCTTCGTTTTGTTGAAACATTTGCGTTTTTACAAAATTTTCAAATACTGTTTGACTTAGGCTTAACTATAACTAATTGTTAAGTACACTTTGAACATTTGCAATTTTCCAACAATTTTAAAATGTTTGTTTAGTCAAAATGGGAGCTAATTCATTTGCAAATGTTTTAAAAATAATAGGTAGAATTTTAACTACACCTAATGTCTTTCTGGTATTTACTTTAAAAAGATATTTTTTGACAAACCATTGCTCAAAATAAATTGGAGCAATAGAAGAATATAATAGTAAAGTTTGATGCAAGGAAACTCACTTCTTGTTAAATGAACCAATTGTTAGCGTTAAAATGGCAATATCGTCGGATTACAGAACTAAACTAGTGCGAGTGAAATGTGATATATTATTGATAAATAAATTAAACAAAGTGAAACCTATGATAGTACATTGTGGGACATTCGCAGAGATGTTTTGATACGATGAATACTCATTATTAACTTTAACAATAAATTTACGATCAGTGATGTATGAATGTATAAGTTTTATGAGATTGTTATCAAAATGATTTTTAAAATAAGATCCTCATCCAAACTTTATCAAACGCTTTTTCAATATCTAGTAACGCCATCTGCGTGACGTCCTTCTTCTTCTTTTTTTTCTTCTTTACCGTCTTTATATTTATTTTTGGATGTAAGCCTCTTTGAGAATTGTTTTCCATTGATTTCTTTTTAATGTCCTCTGCATCCAGTTGAATCCTGTTGTTGGTTTTAAGTTGTCTACCCATCTGGTGCGTAGTCTGCCCTTTGGTCTTGTGTGTTTATAGGAGCGTCATTGAAGAATGATCTTGTTTTATCCTATCCTTTTCAGTTCTAGCTATGTACTCAGCATAGTTCTAATTATGAGAGGCCGCTTTTCTTGACACGTCTATAACTTAAATTGTCTGCCTAATCTAATCATTTGTTTTTTTTATTTTTAAAAAATTATTCCATCATGACTCTTTATTGCACGCTGAGTTACTTTTAGTTTATGGATGTGTTTGTTAGACATTACCCAGTTTTTTGCTCTATAGCACATCACTGGTAGAATGCCTGAGTTGAATACCTTGGTTTTAAGATGAATGGGAATTTTTTGTTTTAATATATATATTTTTTGGGTATTCTCACTAAAAACCCTAGAACCTCTAAGCTCTCCAGGCAGGATTACCGTTGTGGTATTACTTCACAAAGTCCAAACACCATCTATTCATCCTACTATCCTTGACTTTCTGCTCTTGCTTTCTCCTCTTTATTATTTGTTGCCATTATTCTCCGTATGTTTTTATAAATGACCCTCCAGTTGTATGCACTTTCAAGCATAAGTGAGGTTTACAGTTATCTCTTTACCGACTTTAAGCTGCATCTCTTCTCTGGTGCTTCTCCAGGAAAGCATTTCAACAGTGTGTGTTCCGGGGTATCTTTCTCTCCACAGTAGGGGCATTTGTCCTGGTCTGCTAGGCATATTCTTTTTAGATATAACCCAAAACATCCTAGGCCTGTTAGAATTTGTGTGAGGTGGTAGTTCAGGTTACAATGTTTTCTGTTTACCCACGGACTCACCAAGGGTATGAGGGTCTGTGTACATCTGGCGACACCACTTTTGCACTGCCGTTCTGCTTTCCATTTTTTCATTGTCTTTACCCTCTTGTCTTTCTTGTGCTCCTCTGGTTGTTTTTCTTTTCCTTTGGTCCGCTTTTGGGCTACGAGGTGTATGGGAATTGTACCCGTTATTGCTCGTATAGCCTTGGACAAAACTGTTCTGTAGGCACTAGCTACTCTAATTGCTATTTTTCTCCTGGCCCACTCTAGTATTATTTTGTATTTTTTTTTTCGCAGTTTTCTATTCAGATGGGTACGGCGTACAACAGTATTGAGTCCACCTTTGCACCTATTACTTTACGTTTCTCTGCTTTTGGACCCGCTATGTTAGGCATAATTTGTGCCAGGGTAATTACAAGTTTCTTTGATAGCCCATATTCCAATTTTTACCTATTCTCATCCTTTGGTATTTGATGCTGCCTTGGGATGTGATTGTTGTATCCTCTAGGTTGATTTCAATTATGATGCCCTTTTTTTTACCCTTCAGGACAACAGCTTCCGTTTTATGGGTTGCCAGTTTTATACCCATTTTTTTGCCTCCTCTTCTATTTCTACTGTTACTGCAACTATAGCTAGATCATCAACATATGCTATTGTAGTAATTCCCTGTGTCATCTGTTCTCTTAGCAGACCATCATAATATATATTCCACAGAGTGGGACCCAGGACAGACCTCTGAGGCACCACGCAAGTTATTTCCAGAGTTGCACCGGAGTTGCATTCTATGATTCTATCCTGTAGATAGTGGCATAGGATTTTTTTGAGGTATGTTGAAATTCCCTTTCTCTCTAGTTCCTCCAATAGTCCTCTCCAGGGCACCGAGTTAAACGCGTTCTTTATGTCAAAAGTGATCAACACCGCAAAATTTGTGTGTAGGGTGTTCAGCTACCTGCCCCATTGCTTCCCTAACATGTCTAAGTGTAAAGTGGCTTCCTTTGAAACAGTGTTGGTTTCTACTCAGGCTTCTATTCCTATCTAGTTCCTCTGTAAGTCTTGTGTTAAGGACGTGCTCAAACAGTTTTCCCAGTGGGTTCAGTAGACATATAGGTCGACATGTCTTGTAATCGTTCTTTTTGCTAGATTTCTCAATTAGTACTATTTTTGCCTTTTTCCTGTTCTTAGGGAAAGTGACTTGCTTAATAAATTTGTCAAGGACCCTTGCGCAGATTTGAGTTTTTTTGTTGCTACCGCTCTGATCACTTCCGGCGTTATCATGTCTATCCCGTGAGTCTTTTTTCTTTAATTTTGCCACTTGCCTTAAGTATTTCTTCTTTTGTACATTCCAGTATCATATCTGTATCTGTTTTTATCTCTATCCACGATGTTCTATCCAGGTCCGGAAAGAGTTTCCTCGCTTCAGGAGTTACCTCCTCCCTAACAGTGATATTGGGGATCTTTGGCCTATTTTATTTGTGACTATTTTATATCTTTTGCCCCATATATTCCCGTTGTACTTTCTATATTACTAAAAGTTTGTAACGTGCCATTTTCAGTCTTGTCCATTCTTATGTATCTTCGGGATCAAATATCCATTTAATTACATCTTCGCACCTAAAACATATTAAAAAAAAGGGATAATCATTACATAATTAAAGAGTTGCATAATATACTTATCTGTACTGTTTTAGTTTGGCCAAGCTAACTCGGTCCATTTAGTATAAATCTTCATGTATTCTGTGCAAGCGCTTGCACTCAAAGGATGCACTCGTAGCTTCTATGCTGCCAAATTCCTATGGATATTTGTGTGTAAAGGAATGTCCCACCTTATGTATGTCCCATAGATACTGAAATTGGATTAATATCATATTAGTTTTAAGTTTAGTTAAATGTTTTGTTATCGGGTTAGGGTTAGAATTATTGACATGAATTACTCACACGACTGTCTGGAACCTTGTAAATATTCAATCCTCGTTGCTGCAGATTGCCATTGGGTACATTCGAATGTTGTGGATCACTCATTAACACTTCAACACAAACTCTAATAATTCACTCGCGACCGGAAAAAAGCGAGGTTAGTAAACAAACAAACGTCAGGCGAAGCTTGCTTGATTTTTCCACGGGAGGGCGCCGCGCATTGAATTGTACGCTGTGGACCAATCGGATTTAAATATTTGAATTTAAACGAGGAAGTGTTCTCTGTGATAAAGATCTTGGAAATCAGATAAAGATTAGGAATTTTGAAGACCAAATCGCTCTCTTTGGCTCCGGTATTGCATCGAGACGGATGTCCCCGTCTAGTTTTAAAAATTTGTTAAGTAAACTTGTATATCCGAGCACCGCGGGGTAATAAATTGCCAGAAATAAAAGGGTTTTTAAATAGTTTATAACAATTAAGCAATTTAATTACGCTCGCGTGCTTAATCAAAAAGCCAATAACAACTAGGTGAGTCAACATTTTTTTGTTTTTTTTAATTAATTAACACATCGTGTGTTAGGCTTCTTAGTGACTGCGGGGTTGTCCGAAATTGTACCGCGGGATTCGTGCATTGAAGCGGCCAAGGAAATTCGATCAAGCCGGGCGGGTATGAGATCAAACGGCACAGGGCCAGGAGCACGTTTTCGTTTGAACCGGACCGGCAAGAAACGAGAAATTATTGAAGGATCAGCGATCATTATCACAGGGACCACGAGGACGAAATTAGTTATAAACCAGATAAGTGGTGTAATTTTTGTAAATGTGCATTTACTTGCAAATAGTGGTGCAATTTGTGTCACACGTGTACTAAATTCAATTTTATGTTTTCTCTTTAACTTTTTTTTATTATCATCTCTTAACTGTTCGATTACGGCAAATAGTCAAATTTAAATATTTAATTAATCACCAATCACCAATCGCCAAAAACAAAATATAATACACATTATACGATTTTTTGTGAACTTTCGGTAAGCTTACCAAGGGGGTATTCCAATCAAGTGTAATATAACTAAACGATAGGTTTACGGCTGCATTATAGCTACCTTTCCTTTCTTTCAATTAGTGGTGATGTTCAACAATTTAAAATCAATTTATTTTAAGGCAAGAAATGCCGCATGAGTCTTAAATTTTTTTATTGATATATTTATCTAATAAACATTTTTTATCATTTCTAATAAATAGTATTTATTTAATTATCAATACTAATTGTCACGAGATTAGTCGTGGCTGGAGCCCAACCAATTGTGTTTGTTCTTTTTTTGTCTGTTTGTGCACAAAATGCCCACGACCCGCTCACCACCACAGAGCTGCCGTTCGCAAGGAACCCTTTGATTTCTTAGCAAGTCAAGCAAGCGGTTTCACTTGGAGCCCAACGTGGGGCTAATTAACGTATTTGTCACTTAATTAATTACGGTAAATTAAATTTATTAATTTGAATTTTTTTAACTTTGAAATTTTTAAAAAAAAAACTTTGAATTTTGTTTGAACTTGTATCCTGATAACTACTGCGTTTGAATTTTTTGGGTAATATTGTTTGTGTGAAATTGTTAAAATGTCTGGTCCGATTTCTTTAACTATGGATCCTGTCCATCTGCATAAGCACGAGGTTGATTATGAGCTAGGTATTAGGCGATTTGTAGGAGAGGTAGGCCTCCCGGAAAGGAGGATTATTTTAAGGAATATGATGGAACACGAAGCAAGTATTGATCCGACGTGTGCTAAGTTGTTTGACAATGTTAAAGATAGGGCCGAAATTAAAGATACGCTTGAGTCATTATGTAATGTGTTACGTAGTTTTCCCGGTAAGGATAAGGCTCGTATGAGCAGACGTATACTAGCTAGGTTATCTCACGTAATGGCTCGAATTGAACGAATTATAGTTCCCACCGACCAAGATGGAACTGAAGATGAAGAAATAGCCAACGATAAACAAAAGTGGCTCAGTGAATGTTTTATCTTAGAGGCATCTCTGGAGAAGAAGGGCAAAGAGGTAGAAGAAAATGAAAAGGCCTTAAAGATCCGCCAACAAGCCAGAAATGAGGTCACCCAGCTTATGAACATAAATACAGAAGACCTTGTGGGATCTCCGTCTACGTCACAGCCTATTTTCAAGTCCGATCCGCAGACGACTGTTCTAGAATGGAAAGATGTTCAAGGATTGGCTATGGTGTCGACTCCAAGCCCGATAAACCTTCAAAATCATTCAAGTCCAGGCGTTGCCTTCAGAGCTGCGTTTAATCGGCCTCAGGTCACTCCATTCCAGCAACAACCAAGTGAACCTCCACCACGAAGACATTTTTCTGATCCTGTCTATAAATGGGACATTAAATTCAATGGAGTCGGAGGTGCCGAAAGGCTAATGCAATTTCTTGAGAGAGTCGATGAATTAAGAGTCGCTCGAAACGTGAGCAAACCTGAGCTATTCACGTCGGCAGTAGAGCTGTTTGAGGGTGACGCGTTAGATTGGTATCGATCATTCAGAAGCCATATATCGAGTTGGGATGCGTTGGTTTCCGCTCTTAAGGCCGATTTCCTTCCCCATGACTACGAAAGTAGGATTTGGGATGAGATCAAGCTGAGGAAGCAGAAACCTGCGGAAAAAGTCAGCATTTACTTAGCAGTTATGGATAATTTGTTTAATAGACTAGCGGCTCCCCCTCTTGAAACAGTTAGGTTAGGTATGGTTAGGCAAAACCTCCTCCCTCCCTTTAAATACCACCTAGCTTTGTGTGAAATTAAGTCCTTGTCCGAATTGGGTATGTTGTGTCGTAGATTGGAAAGATCGGTGGGTTTGAGTACACAGGTTGAAAACCATATTTCAGTCGTTTCACACGAACAGGAACCTCGTGCCAGAAACCCGGTTGCCAGCGCCCCCGCTTCATCACCTTTTAAACAAAGGAACCCTATCACGTGTTGGAATTGCAACAGAATGGGTCATGGGTACCGAGAATGTCAAGAAAAACGAAAGATTTACTGCTTTGGCTGTGGAAGAGAGGGCGTAATCAGGAGGGAGTGCGATAATTGCAAAAACAAATCTGCAGGTTCGGGAAATGCGCGGTAGGATTGCACAACCGAGGCCCTAGCAATCCTACAAAACAGGTCTCAAGTAAACGTGTGAGTGTATGTATAAATGTGAACCAGGAAATGCCCAGTAATTCTGCCACCATATTGCCAATATTTTCAGAGAGATTAGGAGACAATAGAGTGTATATCAAAATTTTAATTTCGGGGGTTGAGTTGTGTCCTTTAGTTGACACGGGGGCTAATTTTTCATGTGTGGGTAGGGAAGGGATTTCAATGATTAGAAAAATTGGTATCAAGATACGTCCCTGCGGTTCAGGGGATTGTTTTGTGAAAGTGGCTGACGGAAGCCAGTCGCGGATTCAGGGGTATGTTTACTTACCAGTAACCATTGACAAAATAACGACGATCGTCAAGATGCCGGTTATTCCAGCCCTTAGCGAAGCGCTTTTGCTCGGCATGGACGTTATCAGAGGGTACGATCTGCATTTTGATTTTAACAAACGTACGTGGTCAGTAGGGTCCGTGGGAGAAAATTTTAGGTTAGAGTCGAAATTTAATGACCCTTATCTCTCAAAAATTTCTGGGATTTTAAATAAATCCGATCTGACTAAGACCGAATTAGTGCAGTTGAGCCGTATTGTGAGCAAATTTGAAGAGCTAGCTCCGTACAGACTAGGTAGAACCGATAGAATGACTCACCATATTGAGGTTGGAGACGCTGAACCAATTAAGCAACGGCATCACGCCCTGTCGCCGTTCATGCAGGCGAAATTAAATGATGAATTGGACAAGATGCTTGAGCTTGGTGTGGTAAGGCCCTCTACGTCACCCTGCTCTAGTCCTGTGCTAATGGTAAAGAAATCGTCGGGAGACTTTCGGTTTTGTTTCGACGGAAGGAGGTTAAATGCAGTGACCAAAAAGGACGCTTATCCACTGCCACTTATCAATAACATCTTGAACAAGTTACGCGACGCCCGATACCTAACGTCAATTGATTTAAAATCAGCCTTTTGGCAGATCCCATTATCCCCGGAGTCTTGTGAAAAGACAGCATTTGCCGTACCATCTCGAGGACTTTTTGAGTTTGTTGTGATGCCCTTCGGGTTGAATAACGCTGCCCAAACTCAGCAACGGTTAATGGACGCCCTTTTCGGTCCAGAGTGGGAACCTCGCATTTTCGTGTATCTCGACGACATTATTGTGGTCACCAAGACATTTGAAGAACATGTACAGGTCTTGGGTTATGTTTTTGACAAACTAAAAGAGGCAAAACTAACAGTGAACCTCAAGAAATGTGAGTTTTGTAAAAGTTCTCTAAGGTATTTGGGTTTTATTGTGGATCAGATTGGTTTGCGTACAGATCCGGCAAAGGTAGAGTCGATGATGAATTACCCGGTTCCAGTTAGCGTCACGGAGGTTAAGCGTTTTTTAGGCCTTTGTGGATGGTATAGACGTTTCATACCGCATTTTTCGACAATAGTTGCTCCTTTAAATTCGTTGATAACCGGTCGAAAAAAACGTCAGTCGATCAAGTGGAACTCTGAAGCCCAAAAAGCTTTCGACAAGATCAAGGAAGCCCTGGTTTCGTCCCCTGTGCTAGTAAGTCCCGATTTCAATCAAACTTTCACCGTCCAAAGTGATGCTTCTGACGTTGGTGTGGGCGCAGTACTCACACAAGAGTTGGAGGGCGAAGAGCGTGTCATAGCTTATGCGAGTCGTTCCTTGTCGCGAGCTGAAAGGAATTATAGTGTGACAGAACGCGAATGCTTGGCATTGCTTTTCGGCCTAGAGCGCTTCCGCCCATACATCGAAGGGACTCACTTCAAGGCGATTGTAGATCATTATTGCCTGCTTTGGCTGCAGAGGCTAAAGGATCCTGCTGGTAGACTTGCTCGGTGGTCGTTGAAGCTTTCACAGTACGACATGGAGCTCATACACCGAAAAGGTAAATTAAACGTGGTACCGGACGCTTTATCACGGATACCGGAAGTAGCGCTAATTGGAACAACTGAGATAAAACCTGACCTTTGGTACTGTAGGATGGTGACCAATGTAGAGTCGAATCCCGGAAAGTTTCCGCTTTGGCGGGTAGAATCCGGTAAGTTATTTAAATTAGTTTGTGAAAACCATGCCCCGTATAACCAATCAGATTGGAGAGTTGTCCTACCCAAAGGAAGTCGATTGAAGGCTTTGCAAGAATGTCATGACAACATTTTATCTGGTCATTTCGGGTATTTTAAAACAATTAAGCGAGTGAAGGAGAGATATTACTGGCCAAAAATGAAGTCGGACGTCTATCGTTATGTGAGGAATTGTCTAGTGTGTGGCAGTCAGAAAGCACCTAACGTTTTGAAGCCAGGTCTGATGGGTAAGGCGAAGGAGGTCCAGTTCCCATGGCAAGTGATATCAACTGACATAATAGGCCCGCTACCAAGATCCTCCCAGGGGCATCAATACATCCTTGTTGTGACGGACTGGTTCTCAAAATTTGTCTTACTCCATCCCATGAGACAAGCGACTGCGAAAGAGGTAACTAAATATATCGAAGATCATGTCTTCCTCATGTTCGGTGTGCCACAGGTGGTAATGGCAGACAACGGAGTACAATTTCGAAGCAAGATGTTCCAGGAGTTGTTAAAGCAGTACAAAATCAAAAGACCATGGTATAATGCCCGTTACCATCCTCAAGTCAACTTCACTGAGCGAGTTAATCGTACTGTGGAAACGTTAATACGTTCAAGCTTGGGTGATGGTCAACATAAGTATTGGGATCGTGATTTGTTCAAGATGGGTTTTGCGTTAAGATCGGCGGTTCACGAGGTCACTGGGTTTACCCCTAATTTTGTCAATTTTGGTAGAGTGGTGCCTGTGACTGGGGATTTCTATGGTGATACGAATGCGCGTGAAATTAGTGTGAGTGAGGAAATTAAAAGAGATGTGGTCGTGGAGAGATTGAAAGAACTTCCGGATATCTTTACAGCTATAAGAGGAAAGATTGAACGTTCCTATATTAAGAACGCCAAAAACTACAATCTACGCCGTAGGGATTTAACTTTTAACGTAAATGATATCGTCTGGAAGAAGACTTACCTTCAATCAAAAGCCATTGACGGTTTTGCCTCTAAATTGGCTCCTCGATTTGTCCTCTGTCGTGTTAAAAATGTGAAGTCAAAACTTGTTTATGGTTTGGTGACGGAAAGTGATGGAGTGGATGTGGGTGATTGGCATGTCAAAGATCTGAAGCCATTCCTTGGTGACGATTTTGACGTTGATTCCAGCGAAGTATAGATTAAGGATTTTTAAGTGTTTTGGTAGTGTTAGTTTCAAAATGAATAAAGACGAAGTAACTGTCTTTCAATTAGATTTATTTGGTATGTATGATTAGCTACCGTACATACATTGCATTGTTAAGTTTAGTATAGTTTAGAATAGTTTAATATAGTCTAGTTTCTTATTATGTCATAAGGTCAAGAGAGCTAATCGGTTAGTGTTACAAGTATTTGAGTTAGTTATTGGGTTAGTGACAATGCTCATAGATAAAAGTTTTGTTGTTTTTTATTTTGGTTTTCCTAAAAAAAAATAGTGCAGGTTTTCCTATTTTTTTAAACGGGGAAGGAGGTAGTGTAACGTGCCATTTTCAGTCTTGTCCATTCTTATGTATCTTCGGGATCAAATATCCATTTAATTACATCTTCGCACCTAAAACATATTAAAAAAAAGGGATAATCATTACATAATTAAAGAGTTGCATAATATACTTATCTGTACTGTTTTAGTTTGGCCAAGCTAACTCGGTCCATTTAGTATAAATCTTCATGTATTCTGTGCAAGCGCTTGCACTCAAAGGATGCACTCGTAGCTTCTATGCTGCCAAATTCCTATGGATATTTGTGTGTAAAGGAATGTCCCACCTTATGTATGTCCCATAGATACTGAAATTGGATTAATATCATATTAGTTTTAAGTTTAGTTAAATGTTTTGTTATCGGGTTAGGGTTAGAATTATTGACATGAATTACTCACACGACTGTCTGGAACCTTGTAAATATTCAATCCTCGTTGCTGCAGATTGCCATTGGGTACATTCGAATGTTGTGGATCACTCATTAACACTTCAACACAAACTCTAATAATTCACTCGCGACCGGAAAAAAGCGAGGTTAGTAAACAAACAAACGTCAGGCGAAGCTTGCTTGATTTTTCCACGGGAGGGCGCCGCGCATTGAATTGTACGCTGTGGACCAATCGGATTTAAATATTTGAATTTAAACGAGGAAGTGTTCTCTGTGATAAAGATCTTGGAAATCAGATAAAGATTAGGAATTTTGAAGACCAAATCGCTCTCTTTGGCTCCGGTATTGCATCGAGACGGATGTCCCCGTCTAGTTTTAAAAATTTGTTAAGTAAACTTGTATATCCGAGCACCGCGGGGTAATAAATTGCCAGAAATAAAAGGGTTTTTAAATAGTTTATAACAATTAAGCAATTTAATTACGCTCGCGTGCTTAATCAAAAAGCCAATAACAACTAGGTGAGTCAACATTTTTTTGTTTTTTTAATTAATTAACACATCGTGTGTTAGGCTTCTTAGTGACTGCGGGGTTGTCCGAAATTGTACCGCGGGATTCGTGCATTGAAGCGGCCAAGGAAATTCGATCAAGCCGGGCGGGTATGAGATCAAACGGCACAGGGCCAGGAGCACGTTTTCGTTTGAACCGGACCGGCGAGAAACGAGAAATTATTGAAGGATCAGCGATCATTATCACAGGGACCACGAGGACGAAATTAGTTATAAACCAGATAAGTGGTGTAATTTTTGTAAATGTGCATTTACTTGCAAATAGTGGTGCAATTTGTGTCACACGTGTACTAAATTCAATTTTATGTTTTCTCTTTAACTTTTTTTTATTATCATCTCTTAACTGTTCGATTACGGCAAATAGTCAAATTTAAATATTTAATTAATCACCAATCACCAATCGCCAAAAACAAAATATAATACACATTATACGATTTTTTGTGAACTTTCGGTAAGCTTACCAAGGGGGTATTCCAATCAAGTGTAATATAACTAAACGATAGGTTTACGGCTGCATTATAGCTACCTTTCCTTTCTTTCAATTAGTGGTGATGTTCAACAATTTAAAATCAATTTATTTTAAGGCAAGAAATGCCGCATGAGTCTTAAATTTTTTTATTGATATATTTATCTAATAAACATTTTTTATCATTTCTAATAAATAGTATTTATTTAATTATCAATACTAATTGTCACGAGATTAGTCGTGGCTGGAGCCCAACCAATTGTGTTTGTTCTTTTTTTGTCTGTTTGTGCACAAAATGCCCACGACCCGCTCACCACCACAGAGCTGCCGTTCGCAAGGAACCCTTTGATTTCTTAGCAAGTCAAGCAAGCGGTTTCAAGTTCTTGTCCTTGTTTATTCTTTTACACCTATCTGGACTGAAAGGTGGTCGTCGTTGGGGTCCAAATTAGGAGAGGTTTTTGAAGATAGGGGATATCGGGTTAGGGACTATTTTTTTAATAGGTTATCCTCGTCTGTGGGGTAAGAGAAAGTGCTTTTTGGTTCCTTAGCCCTTGATATCTAATAGCATTGGGACCAAAAAGTGGTCTAGAGTAGTCCAAAAAGTTTGACTAGGAGAGATCGACAGGTCACAGCGGAAAATGAAGAAAAAGTGTTTGCCAGATTTCCTTTAGTTTCCATGCAGCGAGGTTGACTAGAGTTGGGCTTATCATTGTGCCATTTCTTTTCCGCCAGAATAATATAATAATATGCATCTGAGTTTATCCCAGGAATAATGTTGGAAACCACATTATTCCTGGGATAAAAAACAGATTCAATGAAGAAACAGTCAATGAACGAGGGCAGTTGATGATAGAGCTTTGTACGCTCAATGAACTAAGAATAAACAACACATTCTTCAAACATAAACCCCAACATAAAACAACATTCCGCTCAAACCAAGGAGCACAATCCACAATAGACTATATACTAACTAACAGATCTATTAAACCAACACAAGTCCTTGATATATGAAGCATAACATCAGCAAATATCGGGTCGGACCACAACCTAGTCTTAGGTAAACTAAATATAACTAAACACACAAACAACATCAAACCCAAAAAACCAACAGAGAAACTCAACATTGAAGGACTCAACACCGCGAGCACCCGAGATCTATACCAAAGGCGCCTATCGCAGAAGATCAGCACCCAACCAATAACAAGATGGGACACACCAGATGAAGCATGGACAAAACTAGAAAACAACATATTAAGCGCAGCTGAAGAGGCAGTAGGGAAAAGGAAGATAATAGGCGCTACTACACATTCCAAGCATAGACCATGGTTTACACCAGAAGTATAAGCACTGGCAGAACAAAAGAAGAAAGCGCGTCTAAAATATAAGTCAACAAACACACCAAGGGACTACATAGCATACATATCGACAAGAAACAACGCCAATAACGCAATCCGGAAAATAAAAAGGGAGTTCTGGGAACAATGGAGCAGAGAAATGGACAACGACATGTTTGGCACAAAAAAAAAAGTATGAAAACATCTGAGAGCAATGAAACGAAAAACCAATGAGACAGTGCAAATAAACATCAGTGAAGAAACCTGGCTAAAACACTTTGAACAAATATACTCGCAAGACCACCAACAAAACCAGGAAATAAGAGAAAACATTCAGTCGACAAACACACAAACCAATGAAGACCTTCAACTCACAACACCGGAAGAAGTACTGACCGAAATGAGTAAACTAAAGAACAGAAAGGCGGCAGGTCCTAACGGAATCCCTAACGAAGCAATCAAATATGGAGGAACGAAATTAGCAAAGAAAGTTTCAGAGCTTTTCAACATCATATTGAACAAAGCGGCGATACCACACGCATGGAAAAACAGTATCACCATACCCCTGTTCAAAAAGGGCAAAGCATCAGACCCGGCAAACTATCGAGGAATAAGCCTGTTAGACACAAGCATGAAGCTCTTTACGCGTCTTCTAACAAGCCGTATATCGGAGCAAAAAGAAATCCAAGAAGAACAGCAAAGTTTCAGGAAGAACCGGTCAACGATAGATGCAATATTTATTGTACGACAAATCGTAGAAAAGTCATTAGAATATAACAAGCCGGCTTATTTGTGTTTCGTCGATTTAACCAAGGCCTTCGATAAAGTGCTACTGCCGGACGTGATTAATGAATTAAAGCGAGAGAACATCCACCCAAATATCATTAAAATAGTCGAAGACCTTAACACCGGGAACATCACAAAAATCGTAACCAAAACGATGTGCACCAGGACCATAACACAGAACGTAGGAATAAGACAAGGAGACAGCCTGAGTCCATTGTTATTCAACTTGATTATGGACCGCATAATAGACAGAACTAGAGAAGTAAACGAGGGATACAGAATGGGAAACGCGAAAATCATGATTGTATGCTACGCTGATGACGCCGTGCTCTTTGCCGAATCAGAAAATTCCTTACAGCGATTATTATTCGCATTTAAAACAGAAGCCGAGGCGATGAACATGGAGATTTCTAGCAATAAAACAAAGACCGTAGTAATCGCAAAAACTCCAGTAAGGTGCAAACTGGTTATCAATGACAACATCATTGAGCAGTATCCTCCTTCCAATACCTAGGCGTGCAATTATCAGCCTACGGTGAACTGAAAACGGCAGTCAGTAAACAAACGAACAACGCCTCGAGGATCGCGCGAGCCTTAAAAAACACGATATGGAAAAACCAATACATATCAAACAGCAACAAAGTCCGGATCTACAAGACCTGTGTCAGACCGGTGATGACATATGCGGCAGAAACAAGAGCCAAGAACTCCGAATTCAAAAGAATACTGCGAACTGCGGAAATGAGAATTCTGCGCACAATAACTGGTAACACACTAAGAGATCGACGACGCAATGACGACACGAGTGCAACACGCCAGACATCGTCAGATGGGCGCGTGCAAGAAGAAGAGTTTGGAACGAGCACATAACTCTAATGGAGAACCATCGACTGGCTAAAGCGGTCAGAAGCCAGAAGCCCGAAACGAAGAGACCAACAGGACGACCACCGAAACGATGGAAAGACAGCTGGAGTTCAGTGTCCCAGGACAGACCAGACTAATGGAAATCCTTACAACAAACCAAATTGGCTTTCGATAAGAGGAAGAAGAAGAAGAAGCATCTGAGTTTGTTGAACGCCGCCTATGATTGTTGAATCTTTCTTTTGATCTCATATGATTTGTTCTTCTTTCCAAAGTGTATACTTTTTTCAAGGTATATAAATTCCTCTACTTTTTCTATGTTGTTACTGATACTTTCGATTTTTTCCAGTTTATTTTCAGTCCTACTTTCTGGGATTCTTTGTAGAATTTGGTTAGCATCTTATCCAAATCTTTTAGGCTTTCTGTTATTATGGCTACGTCATCTGTATGTCATAATTTGTTCAAGTTTTTGCCGTTGATATTAATACTTTTGTGTGACTATGTTGTTTTACTTTTCTTTGTATCCTTACGAGCTCTGAGTTTGAATGCCGTTTGTATGTTGCTGTGGTTGTTTTGCTATGTTGTGCAAAAGAGTGGTGTAACTGTAACCAATTCTACAGTTTGATAATGACTGTATAACTGCCCACGGTTCGATCAAGTCAAATGCTTTTTTGAAATTAATGAATGCTAGATATATTTGTATTTTGTACTTGGTTGTCTTTTCCAAGAGTATTGTGAATGTGAGCAGGTGATCAGCTGTACCGTAACCTTTTCTAAAACCAGCTTGTTCCTCTAGTTGGTAGCCGTCCAGTTTCTTTGTAAGTCTATTTGTAATTATTTTAGTAAGTAATTTATACAGGTGTGATAAAAGACTTATTGGTTTGTAGTTATCTTACTTTGTTCAATTCTTTTTTTGTAAACAAGTGCGTTATTCCAGGTTGCCGAAATTTTACCTTGTCGTAGGCACTTATTTAGTAATTTGGTAATCATAAGTAATAGTTTTTTGCTACTTAGTTTTATCAGGTCAATTGTTATTATCATCTTCTGGTGCTTTATTGGGTTTCATCTGTTGCATAACGTTCATTACCTTATATTTGTCTCTTTGTTTGTGGCGCTCAATTGATGTTATCTCAGGTGTTTTTAGTTTATAGAAATGGGCATAGTACTTCTCTACAATTTTAAGTAGACTGTCTCGATTTGTAATTGTTTTTTTCGCTGAATTTACTCGGGAGTTAATTTCTTTATGGCCTATGTTAGGTCTTAGGCATTTTTTGTTGAATTTTCTGTACTCTGCCGTATCTCTTTTTTGCTGTTTGTTTAGTTCCCTTTGTTGTTCAATTAGTTTTTTGTTATTGTTGTCAATTTCTGGTTTTGGTTGACTTATCGTTAATTGTTTATTTATAGTTTTAATACAAATTTTTATTGTTGTTGTTAAGATTGTTTATGTCAGCAGGTTCTAGTAATTGTGCTGTGTTTTGATTTATTCTATTTAATTGTTTGTTCAGCATATCCTGATATTCATTTTTGACTGATTGTAGTTTGATTCGTTGGATACTTTTGATATATTTGCGGAATAGTAGTCGTCTTTCAAGTTCAATGACTACCCTTGCTTTTACCAAACAATGGTTATTTTTTATGTCTTGTGCAATGTTTCTTTGATCTTTTAAAATAAAGTTGTTTTTTATTTGTCCGTTAGGGCACTGAAACCACTTTGGCGTTTATTATCATTTTGTAAGTGGTTGGTTCTTGATCAATTGCGGTCTTCAGTTAGGTATAAAATTGCTCTATCTCTTCATCCGGGTGACTTAAAGTTGGTGCATATACTTGGATTATTTTTATATGCTTTTCTCTGGCTAAGCTTAATATAATGTATGCTACTGTTGAAAACTCTAAGAAAACTGCTATCAAACCCGCAACTGCCAACTTTAAAAGTAAAAAAATAAAATCAGTGGATCCAATTCCACAAAAAAAAAGGAATTGTGGTGAGCTAATTTTGTCTTCTCTTCCTGCCAACACGCATCAGTTACCAAATTAGTAATTTAACCGAAATCAATACAAGAGAAAAGCTTACATACCAAACAGCGGCAATAACGATGCTGATTCCAAAGATAAAATAAATACCCAACAAAAATTAAACTATTCCCTCCAATTATTTTTAAAAACAAAGGTAAACAATAAGAGGTAAAAACCTACCTATTTACCTTAGACAATCTATCTATTCGATTCGAATTAAAATGTCTTAATGATGCAATTTGATTCATGCCTCTGAGGCACTCAGATCACCGGAAGGCTAAATTCTAGGCTAAAAAGTCAAGGTCAAGAAAAAGTTGAAATCATGTAAACCAACAAATAACTGGATATGCGTCAGATGCGCAGAGAAACATTCATCCGCACACTGCCATCTCATCTCTGCTGACAAGGAAAAAACTCGCTTTGCAAATTGCCAAGATTACTATTCTGCTTCATATAAAGACAAAAACTAAAACAAAAAACCAAACCTAACCGGATTCAAAAAAAAAGCCTAAATTTCCAAATTTCGACCTGATTGATTAACTAAAAGTGGTAGCACTGCTATATTAATTAAACGCTCCATAGACCATTTAAAAATTCTAACACCAAACTTTGATAACCTTGAAACCTATTGAGAAAATAAAAACCTTTTTTGCTTACCAATTTCCTGCAAACTTATGCTCAACATCCGCTTACTAATGGCCTTGTAGACATGTTGTCTACAATTATGAGAAGAGATTTAAATTCATCGACATCGGGCATTGGCCCGATATCCTAGAAATTGTCATCTCAAAAGAAATTAACAACTTCAATACATCTAATGCTATTAATAATATGTACTTCAATCATCATCCAGTTCTATTAAAAATCTACGAGAAATCTGTGGAAAAACAAACGCTGACAAAAAAAACTAATTAAAACAATTTAATTTTTATCTGGAAAATAATATTGATCTCACAAACTCTATTTAAGAAACATAGGATCGAGTTTCTACTTTTATCACCAACAGAGACAATGATCCTCTGGGGCTTTCCACATACATAAAATGTTTAACTAAACAGAAAAACATAGCATTATTTTCTAATGCTCAATTTGAAGAATGCAGTTAGAAATTTTAAAAACAAACAGTGGTAAAATCTTTTTGTGAATAAAAACGAAGTATTCACCAAAACACGTTAATATTCCAACTATGCACGGCCAAAATGAACTTGCGCATACTTTTCAAGAAAAAACAAAAACCATCGCTATATTTTTGGAAGATCAAAAACTTCATATAACATACCTGACCTTGATAAAAAGGAAGAGATTGATGAAGAAGTTTATTACTACAGGAACAACGTTAAAAAGGAAACACCACATTTTACTGAACCTTTAAAACTAGTTAACATCATTAAGTCTGTTAAAGCCAGAAAAGTATAATTTACTCTGCCAAAAAAAGCAATTGTTGGTCTCACAAACATTATAAACGGCATTCTAAGAACTGGCCACTTTTCACTACTGGAAACATGCCACCATAATAGTGTTCCTAAAACTCCAAAAGGCTAAAAGTTTTCCACTAATGACCAATAAACTTATTGTCAACTATGAGTAAGATTGTAGACAGATTCATCTTCAAATTTATCAGTATTTATAATGTAAACCGGAACATCATCCCTAATCATCAGTATGGCTTTTGCAAACAGTACTCTTGCTTTTACCAACTAGCCCAAGTAACTGAATTCATATCAAAAAGATTTAACATCAAAACGGCTACCGATGCTGTCTTCTTCAATATTGAGAAAGCCTTTGATAAGGTTTGGCATGTGAGACTCTTTGTCAAACTTTACGAAGGTAACTAGTATGGGACCACCTGGAAAGAACGATTCAAGTCAGAATTGACAATACGCTAGCTACAGTCAATCACATGACAGCAGAAGTTTCGCAAGATTCAACATTATTACCAGTTCTCTACAACATATACGTAAGAGATAACCTACTTATGGCTAACGGTACAATTCTAGCCCGATATGCAGATGACACCGCTGTAATTTACAGTTCTATTTCTCCAAAACTCATCACCGAACGACTACAAAAAGCCGCCGACACTATAACAGAGTGGACTGAAGATTGGGGCATCAAAATAAACTCCACTAAATCCCAAGCCATACTATTTTAGAAAAGACAAGTTTTCCTACGGCTACATTACATTGGACAACATCTACCATGGACTAACTGAGCCAAATACTGAATAAAACACTAACATAGCAACCCCACATCAAGAGCGTTATGTTAGGTTAGAGACGCATGATAACCCCGACATTAATACCGTAACTCAGGATTTAACCAACTTTACCAAACACAACAGACGGACTAACACGTTCAAACTCAAAACTACAATGACATAGTAACAAAGTGAATAGGTATTGGCATAACCACTAGGCAATAAACAATATATAGATAATGGGGACAAGAGTACAGATAATAAGAAGTAAGTGCCGCAACAAATTCCTTGATAACCAACAATTGGATGGGTGGGTGAGGACTTAGTTCACAAGTTATGAGTGTGTAAAAAATGCTGTTCCTGCTCACCCATCCAAGTGTTTGTTACCAAAACAGATAGTTTTCGTAGAGGCTAGCATTATGTCACCAAGTTTCAAAAATCATAATATAATGTTTACTAGGTAGTGCATTTTATTAGAAACAGGATATATTTTTTTACAAAGTAATTAAAAGAATATTTGCAACTTTATATTGATTTATAAAAATGTATTCTGTATAAAGGAAACAACGTTATTTGATTACAATTTATTACATAAACTTTATATAAATAAAATAAAATATTTTGCAAAAATATCATTAAAAATTGTTTTATAACATATACAGTTTATTTATTTTAGGAAATCTAAAAAAAAAATGCTTAAAAATTTATTTATTGAATTAACTTGCGTCTGGATTTAAATTGATATTTATCTTAAATGCCTAAGATCTGACAATTGGCTCTATTTCTATTATTAGACAGATGATTAGTTCAAAAATATAATTGTACCGTAAATTGTTCAGATACACATTAGATGTTAAGTAGAAACCTTATTTTATACTAAAATAATTGTGAACCGCAGCACATTTTTTAAAGTTATTTAGATGCAATGTGGATTTGTTAAATGTTTAATGTTTCATTATCTTAATTAAGTTTATTCATACTTCATATCCAAACTTATAATGTAAGGTTGATCACTTGCGATGAAAACAATGCATTTTATAAAAAAAAAATGTCTCTACAATTCGATCTGAATACGAATCATTTCGATTCTCGCGCCGGCAATAAATCCATATCTGCTGTTAATATTGTTGGTGAGTTGCAGGGGACGCAAAACTCGCCCTGCATTCTAAATTAATAAATAACTTTTTCATGAAAAAGAGAGTCGGCGGCATTAAAATGCAAAGTTTGCGGGTCGACAAAGAAGGCGCGGGTCCTTCCTGAGCTGCTTGCTACTACTTTTTTTCCACCCTACGAATATTCCTTGAAATGTAATTTTGTCGAGTAGATACGTGCTTGTATTTTTTTTATAAATATACTTCACCGACTTGAGATATATCTAATTTCCATTTCCTTTAATATTATAAAGTAAGAAGTTTTTTGAAATAAAGTGGCTAATTATATCAGCAAACTTTTTATTTTAAGAGATTGCGGATTTAGCTTGTTATATTTTTTTTGGGAAATATTGATTGTGTATACTTAGCAGATAAGGATTTTAACTTTTGTGAAATATATTTAAAAGTTTTTGCATAATATTATTACCTTTCAATGTCTTCTGAAATAAATTTAAAAATGCGATATCAATTCCTCGTTTTCTTTAGTTTTGATTTTAAAAACTAATTGAAAACTAATCAAATCTTGGAATAAATAGTACGACATAACTCTGAGTGGTAATTAGTAAACAAATTAAAAAGTTCTTGAATTTATATTTAAAAAAATTCTATAATTTTTTTCTTTTTTTGAATAGAATTTATCCAGTTTAATTAATTAAAATACGCCATTTTATAAAATAAAAACTTACCTGTTTATACAATTTAATCAATTAAATTTAAATATTTTTTCATCAACAAAGTAATAATAGAATTGCATGCGGAGTAGTCGACATTATTATTTTTTCATTGGCCAGTTTGTCCATTATATTCATTACAATTCTAGCGTATCGTGTCGCATGAAAATACTTGTAATTTTCCACATGTATTTATTTTTTCCTCTGCTACTTACAAACATATATTTTTCCTTTTTATAGAACCAACAGAAATAAATAACTGAAGTAAATTAGAAATGTTTTAATTATGAGGCAGCGTAAGAGCAAACAAATTGGAATACAAACCCACCTTTCAACTTCCTTATTTATACTCTCCGTAGTTTAGTAATTAATAATAATTTTTCATTAATATCCGGTAATATTTAACAAAAATTTCTTCTTAAAACAAAGCCGATGGAATAATATAAGCCCACGCTGTAATAAATAACAAAAGTCCTTTTTTTGAAATCATTAAGATCGCTTATCTTATTCTAGTGGATGATTTAGCTAAACCCACATTCGGACTTCTCAGTTCCGTCGCGGGGTGCCCTGAAACTAGAATCAAACCCAGGTAGCCCAGTGCAGTGGCGTAGCATAAATTATCATTTATTAAAATATATTATTAGATCGGGATGGCCTGAATCAATACGGTTCTACGCTAATTCTGTTTTGGGTAGTTCTATTACGGATTATGAGTCCTAATTGTGAATTATTAATTTGACGTGCGGGTGGTCCGGACCAGTTAAATTAGTGATGAGCTTCATTTCAATGTGGTTTGTCGTGAATAACTTACTACATGGGAACATTCCTTATACATTTCCTATGACAAATTTTAATTGCATAAATGCATTTATTACAAATGTCACATGGCACTGCAGCCATCAGTTTAATGTTTTATTAAATATAAATTTATGAAATAAAGTTTTAAAATATAGTCAACATAAAATAATTTATCAATTATAATAAAACTACAATAATAAGTACTAAATTTACAAATAGTTTATATTTATGACTTTTAAAAATGCCGTTATTTAGTACCTAATTCAGCCCTAATTGATTCCAAATATTAGCAAGTTGTTGATACATTTGAATTTTGCGAGCTTAGCACAATAATCAAATTAACAAAACTTTGTATTCTTTAAAAATATAATTTTTAAATTCACGAATTTTAATTTTGACTAAATTTTGTAGACAAATTTTTATAACTTTTTTGTATTAACTGTAGTTTCCAAGATGCCTTTTTACAGAAAAAGAAGATATAATAAGAAGAATATTAAACATCAAATATTTTTTTGTAAAGCTTTTATTAAATAAATGCGTTTACTAAGCGGTTTTTTTTTTAATAAATTTTACATAAATGAAATTCTTGCCTAATTGTCTGTAGACTGTTGAAATAAATACAAATCCTAAGCGTTATATTTTATGCAATAAATTAAATTTTTGAACAATTTTTTATAAATAAATACGTGCTATAAGCAATTTTTTTCATACAGAGTGTTAAAAAAAGTAAAATATTTGAGGGAGTGAGTACAAACCACAACATACAAAAAGTCTTAATAAACATAGGTTGTCATAGCAACGGTTTCGGAGATATGAAACATTATTTATTTTTATTATTCTTTTTCCCTTTTCATAGTTGGCTGATGTTTTGTAAAATAAACATTCAGTATTTGACAGTTGTTTTTAGTGCACAAGTTTGTATTGCTATGGCTGATTACTCTAATGCAGAACTAGCCGACATGCATTTCATGTATGGTCGTGTTAATGAGATTGCCACCAAAGCGCGACGTCTTTATGTAGAAGCTTTTCCAAATCGCCAAATTCCTTCACATCGTATGTTTGGAAAAATTTACTAGAGATTGAGAGAAACCGGTTTACTTCAAAAACACTGCTATCTTTCCGACAGACTAAAGTCGGTATTTGCTCCTAGAGCAGAACAAGAAATTACAGCACGGATAGAGCATAATCCAGGGACGATTGTGCGGACAATATCAGCTAAGGTAAGAATTGGTGCTACTCTTGTTTGGAGAACCCTCCACGAACAGCTGCTTTATTCATACCATGTCCAACAAGTACAGGCTTTTAATTTAATTGATTATCAGGCTTTGGTTTTTTGTTGATGGTGTCTACGCAAGGATGCTGAAGACTCGCAGTTTCTTACTAAAATTCTTTTTACGGATAAAGCCGGGCTTACACAAAATTGAGTTGTTAATTTCATAATGCACATCGTAAGGCGAACGAAAATTCTTATGCTATTAAATGTAGACATCAGACACGTTTTTTATTAGATGGGTATTGTAGGCAGCAGATTTATAGGTCTTGTTGTTTAACCAAACCTATTAACAGGTACTGCTTACCTCAACTTTCTGCAAAACACAATGTATGATTTTTTGGATGACATTCCTTTGGCCCACAGGCAACAAATGTGGTTTCAGCATGATAGTGCTCCAACTCATTTTTTGATTAGAGAGCATTGAGTAGGAAGAGGCGGACCAGTTTTATGGCTAGCAAGATCGCCTGATTTAAACACTCTTGATTTTTTTCTTTGGGGTTATTTAAAATTATTATTGTAAGCTACTCCTGTTAATAACCTTGAAGAGCTGCAGTTAAAAATTAATGAAAAATGCCAAGAAATCCAAGCCAATGAGAAGGTTTTAGAAAGTGTACAAATGTTCTTTAGACAAAAATGTTGTGCCTGTTTGGAAATTGAAAGAGGGTACTTCAAACATCTTCTATAACTTAGTTCTTTGTAAAAAATTCATAAAAATAAATAAAGTTCCATATCTCCAAAACCGTTAATACGACAACCTATGTTTATTTAGTCTTTTTTGTTTGTTGTGGTTTGTACTACCACCCCCTTAAATATTTTACCTTTTTTTTAAATAATCTGTATATTATAAAAAAATTTCTAAAATTTTATTTAAAAAATACTACTCTTTTTAAACTTTTTAATATTTTATGCAATCGAAAAAATTTTTGGACAAATTTTTGTAAGTTTATAAAATACTAAGACTTTGGAGCAGTTTTTTTTATAAATTACAAACTATAAATACACCGGGGCATTTTTTAAACTGTACATAAAATAAATGTAAAAAATATGAAAAAATATTATTTCTGGGTATTTTTATGCTATAAAAAAACATGCTTATTTTTTAAATATATTTGGAATATGGTACTAAGTAAACCTGTTTTAATTATTTTATGCTTATTTTCTCTACAGTTTATCAAATTTATAACATTCTTTGATATTTTTTTGTAAAATCTTAAAATAAAAACATATTTTTATATTTTATGCAACATATAAGATTGTTAATTATTCTTTTTGTATTTTGTGCAATTTGTATATAAAAAAAATGCAAAATGCTTTTAGTGGCATGTTGACAAAACTAACATTAATAATTTGAAACATACAATGTATACATTAAAAATGCTGATAAAGCAAAACTAGTTTGTATTGTAATAACAAATATAATGCATATTAAAAATAACATCATTAATAAAAGATTTCTCAACAAAAACGCCAAATGTATTTAATAAATAAAAACGCATTTTTGTAATTAAGCAAATATTTTTAATTCAACGTGAAGAGAAATAATTGCAATTAACCTTGAAATAAAACATAGCCAAATAGACATCACAAAACCTCTGACAAAAAGTCATTTTTTCTTAAAATTTAACGTTTTTGTATAACTGTAACTCTATTTTGCCAATTACGCTCCAAATCTTTTCTTTAAAGTGTTTAACTCAAAGAAAAAGTCTATCGGTGTTAGGTTGCGCAATCTTGGTGGATAATTTTGATCATTAAACCGAGAAATAGCACGGTTTGAAAACTTGGTTTGCAGTAACACCATTGTTTTGCACCACGAAAACTCGGTTAATGTTTTGCGATACCAAAAAAATACGGCCAAATTACTCCGCCAATCCAAAATGCATACCAAACAGATATGAGTTTCTTTAAAAAATTCACAATAATTTGGTGCTGCTCCAGCACTCATTCAACGGGGCTGCGCATGGTCCGGTGCAAACGCAGATTATTTCTCAAAATTTGTGACAAGGTTTTTCGAGGATTGTTTAGTTCTTGATTACAATGCCGAGTGGACTTTTGGCCACACCTTTTTTAAGGCGGTTATGTTTTGAAAGGACTGACTAGGACTGCAATAATCACTGGTCTTTTCATCTATCAGCGGTAATTGTGTCTCATTTTTTTTAATTAAACGGCAAACTGTCGATTTATTTGGCACATTTTTACAACTAAAAATTGTGATATTTTCTGTATTTGAGAACACTGGGTAATCAGTTATCAGTTTTTAATAAGTTTTTTTGTCAACTGATTCATATACACTTAGCATGTGGCACTTGTAAATAAATTATGCTTAGCAGTTTTTTTCGGTTTTCTTCTCTGCGTAAATCCTTATGTTGTCAATCTAATCTGGATTTGGCACTAGTTTGAGGTAAGTATCAGATGGCCCTCTCTTCCTATAGCCCCTACCTTTGTTTGTCTATTGTGCTTTTCTCATCTCTTTTTTTTTGTGGTTTTATTTTGTGTGGTTGCTTTCACTGTTTCTTTTTTTATATTTTTATGTTGTCATAATTATACATACATACACTTTGCTTTCCAGTATATTTTTCAGTTTCTTTCTACGCCTTTCATTCTACTAGAGTGTGTTCTGCATTACCGTGTGCTTTTTTCTAACAGAATAGAAATCTTTCCTCATTTTTTTTTATATTTTTTGCAAAAACTTTCTAAAAATGTCATGCCCGTCAGTATTTGTATTGTACTTAAACGCGTTTTAGGTTTATTTTCTACAAGTTTTTTTTTTTATTTTCAAGAATAGTCTTGTTCATTCTCATTTTTTCCCTAGTCTTGGCCATTTTTCCATTGTTTTTGTTGCCGCAATCACTTTTACTGCTTTTAGTGACACTGTTCTGTAGGCTTTGCTAATCTTTAACAAGTTTGCTATTGTAGCTTTTTTTATTTTATTTTTGTTTTTTTTTTTGGGGGCTTTATTGTTTTTCTTTATGTTTCTGCGGCGTATAACTATTTATTATTTATTATTTATCTTCTGGGCCTCTATTTGTTTGGCATAAACTTTTTTCATATTTTCTTTGTTTTAGTTTCGAATGTCATTCCAAGATATTTTTTTCCTTGTGGTTATCACTTGATTTTTTAACTAATTAAAATTAATTAAATTTAATGTTAACAAAATGAGCATGTTTTACTTAAATAATAAACAAATTTGTCAAACTGACACTCAGATATTTTAAAATAGGCCAAATATTTCTTATTTATAAAAAACAAAACTATTGGCGAATGAAGAACTTAGTTTTAGAAAATTTTGTCATGTTTATGTTAAATTAAACAGCAATTAATTTGTAACTGCCATCTTTTTTGATCTTAGAATTACATTAAATTTTTTGAAATTGTAGTTTATCTTCTTAAAATTGTATAATAGGTAATTTTCTTTTGCTAAGTGAGGTAAGCCAAAATAAGGTTGATATTGTTGTTTACAATTTTATACATCTTTAAATGATTTTTAAATGTTATTTAATTAATTTCCATACAGTAATAAAACGCCATAAGTAAAGAGAAAGTAAAATTCTTACTTTGGTTTAATAAAGTAAGATAAAGTAAAAATAACTGAGATTTGTGGAAAAGGAGAGCACTTAATATAAGCATCCGTGTATCAATAAGCAAAAGCTATTTACTTTTTATTCTTCTGTTAAGGTTTTGCCCTGTTTTTTTCATATTTTTGACCTTGGAATTACTTCTGCGACTTTGGCGTCTAGCTCTCGTGCCATTGTTTGGGCGGCTTTCCGAGAGGCCGTTTTGTGTTTGTTTTGATGTAGTTGATTGTTTCGTCATCTTGTCCTCTCCCATTCTTCCGACATGGTCTCCAGTACCTTCTACTGTCTCTTGTCCACCTTACAATGTCCTGTACTAAATGAATGTCACGGATCTTGTCGCTGCGTACTTTGTTGCGTAGGCTCAATCCGGTGATGGATCTCAATGTTCTTATCTCTGTTGTTTTAGCCCTTTGTTTGGTTTTTGTAGTGTCGGCTCTTGTCTCATCTGCGTATGTTAAGACTGGTCTTACATAGGTTGTATATATACAAACTTTACTTTGTGTCGATATATGTTTGTTCCTCTATATTGTATCACGGAGAGCACCCGATATTACTGCTGCCTTTGTTGTCTGAGTCTTCACGTCTGCTTTGTTATTATTGTGGCTGGATGTTTCTTCTGGACTTCTAGTTTACATCGGACGCAATCTTTAGATATCACCATTGATTGTGTCTTCTGGATTAAGATTTAAAAGTTGAATATCTTGGCATTAGTGTTTACTTTTTGCAGGAGGCGTTGTAAGTCGTATTTGTTTTAGGACAGAGTTATATCATCTGCGTAGCCTAGGATTTGAAATTTCTTGATTCTGCTGTTGTAGCCTGGGTTGGTGTCTTTTATTCTCTCTTAGTACATAATGATGTTAAAGATACATGGGCTTAAACTGCCACCTTGTCTGATTTTTTCTGTTAATCCTTTTTGTGTTTTGATTCTTGTTTTGTTCTTAGTGATTAATTTTTTTACTACTAAAGAAATTGGTAGTATTGGCTATAAGAATTACATCCGACAACATTAAGTTGGTCTTGAGGTTTCCAAAGAAAGCGAAGCTGTACCACTATTATTATTTATTTATAATTGTCCAAATATACTTAATGGAAGAGTGTTTATGGTTGCAGAAAAAAAATAGCATAACAACCATAAGTAAATAACAACGTAAAAGATGTATGAAATTAGTTTGATAAATATATTTGATCAAAAAATTACTTGCGTAAACTTTCTTGTTTAACTAAGTTTTTTTTTAATGTTTGTTAACTGCAACAACACTACAAATAGTAATAATATTTAATTCCTTCATGAGAAATTATAAACTAATATTTATGAACTGAGTGGCGTTTACCTAATAGAGTGTTTGTTATCAAGAAATTGGTTACGTTAATTATTTTTCAACTTAACTACTTCTATTAGTCATACTTTTATGTTTGTTAGTTGCAGAAACACGGCAAGTTGTTGTAACATTTAATTTCTTAACGACAAACGCTTGGGAGGGTGGATAGGAAACCGTCTTGCCTATCCACACGAGTTTTTGTATCAAGAAATTAGTTATCAAACAATCGGCCAGGTGGGCAAAAATACCTTTTAAAACTACCAAGCCATAACTCATGAACTGAGTTTCTAGCTCACTCAAGTGTTTGTTATTAAGAAGTTGATTTTGTCACTTTTCTATTATAACTTAAGACTATTGTATTTTATTTGTTTGTTGGGAAAACACAACAGAAAGTAGCAACATTTTTTTAATTTTTTTTTTCTTACAGCTATCTTGACTCTATCTTTGTACATAAGCATCTTTCATATCTTTCTACAAACCACGGTTTTGTGCCGTTCTCATTCATCCAAATCGACACTTTTAATGCCGTTGCTCCATTTCCATTTTGGCCTACCTCGTCCTTTCTTTTCAATAATTAAGCGCCATTTTAGAATAACGTAATTCCATTTTTTGTCTGTCTGTTTTCCGTTGTGACCAGCAAACTTCTACTTCAGCATTGTTACTACCTGGATAGCATCAGTCACTTTAGTTTTATTTTCTAATCCAGACATTTTTCTATTGGTCTTGTAGGATAATATGAAGAATTTGTCGTTCCACAGCTCCTTGTGTCGTTGCTATTTTGTCTACGTTTTTCTGTGTTAGCGTCCATGTCTGCAAACTGTTGATACTGGCAGTACACAATAATTAAAAAGTCTTGTTTTCAGAAGTTGTCGTGTATTTTTGTTCTTGAGAACGTAGCTTAATTTTCCAAATGCTGCCCAGCCAAATCTTGTTTATTGTAGTACCTATGCCCGCTATAATGTTTGTTATCAATAGATTGGTTGCGTTTTTTTTTTCTTTGACTTAATGGCATACAACAGTTATATTCTGTTTATTAGTTGATAAACGCTCTGACTGTTGGAAAAGAAACATTTTTCTAAATTACTGGCCCACAATTTATATTTATTTATTTAACAAAAAAACTAGTTGCGTCTTTTTCTTGTTTGTTAGCTGTAAGCAGTCACCAGATTATAGTAACAACAAATTTTTTAATGACAAAGGCTTATGCGGGTGAGCAAAAAAAAATGTTTTAAACTACTAACCCACAATTTATAAACAATCTTCTTTTTCTGGTGCCTATCCGTATCAAATGTTGGCGATCATCATAGCTATCTTTACTTTATTTGCTGTAGCGTGTGCAAATTTTTCAACCAGGAGGTTTTTCTTCTTTTTGGGCTTTTTACCTTTATTTACTCCTGTAGGACTAGCTGCAGTAACCCGTATCTCACTTAATTTTTTATTACAAGTCCTAGATATTCCCGTTTCCTTGTTTTTATTGTTATCATTATTTTCTTTTTTTTACCGATTCTGTTTGGAACATGTTGATTGCTGACATGATCAGTCCAAGGTATTTTTAGAAAGCGGCATTATAACCATAATTCATAGGATTTTTGCTTTCTGCATGTTGCTTCTGGTAAAGACCAGGGTTTGGTTCAGTATAGCAAAATTGAAAATATATAGCACTAAAGTAATCTTATTTTTCTTGGTATAAGTAGGTCGTGTGTTGTTAAATGAGACTCTGGATTTTTTTATTCTGCACTTTATCTCTCTTGCATGATCCCACGATTTGTAAGTGTTGTGCATAGGTAGGTATATGTTTCTACTCTGTCTATTGTTTTGTTGTTCACTTTTATATGGTTTCGATCTGATTCTGTTTGGAAATTATGATGTATTTAGTTTTTTTTAATTTTAAGTGCAAGGCCATATTTTTGGCTGTTTTCTTCTACTTTGTTCATTAATATTTAAAGATGTTTGTGACTGTCTGCAGCAGCACAAATTACTTATGATATTTAGGTCATGGTGTTCCAGCCCTATTTTTTTTAGTATCTCTATGAGCTTACCATGTACCATGTACATTGTCAAAAGCTTTTTAATAATTAATGAAACAAACATGTACATGTGCAGTCTACATTCCTGCTTCTTTAAACAAAGACTTAGACAGTAAATATAACCTCTCTGGTGCCTAACGCGTTCTTAACTCTAAACTGTGTGCGACTTATATGTTTTCTGCATATTTTGTTTATTCTCCGATGTATATTTTTTAGAAATAATTTTAATAAATGGTTCATTACGCTGAAGGTACGGTAGTCACAACATTGCTTTGCACTAGGTTTTTTAAAAAGCATTATAAACGTCAATTTTAGTCACGGCTTAGGTATTTCTCCTTTTGAGTAAACCTTGTTAAATATTACTGTAAACCATCTTATGCTATCTTTGTGAAATAGTTTTATTATTTGGCTGTGGATGATGTCTGGTCCTGAAGATTTGCTTTCCTTAAGTTATAATATTGTCTTTGAGACTTCATCTGTTGTTATAATCATTAAGTTAAAGTTATTTCTCACAGGACCTTGTTTTTCCCTAGTGACCTCAAAGAGTTCTGTTAGATACGCTTTCCACGTGTCCATTTTTTGCTATTTGCTTGGTCTATTATTATGTTTCCATCAGCATTATGTAGTATTCCTGTTGTATTGGGTTTATTAAGACCTGATGTTTCCCTGATGTTTTTGTGCATATTAAATGAATAGTATTTTTTCTCCAGGGTCTCTATTTTTGCTCATTGTATATTAAGCCAGTTTGCTTATTTGCTTATTTGTTTCTGCAAAGTTTTGTATTGTGCTTGGTTTGTTTTTACTTTTTCTCTTTTCTCCATAAGCTTTAGTGTTTTGTCCGTTATCCAGATTTTTCTTCTCTCCTGCTTATCCACTAGGTGTTTGTCTTCTACTTCTTTGAGCATTCTAGATAGGTTTTCTAGTGTTTTATTTGTATTATTTCTTTGCTCTTCTATCTTTTTACGATTAATGTTAATTTTTTTTACTGTTTTCCTCGTTTCTTGTTCTTTTAAACTTCTCATATTTAATTTTATCCTAATATTGTTCTTCTTTATTTTCTTCAGTTTATTTTTGAATTTTTTTATTAAAGGATAAGCAGATGTTGCATCTTTTATTTACAAGCACAAAATTTGATTTCTGATGTTATTCCCACGCGGTTTTGTGGTGATGTCTATGTGTATTAAATCGTCTGGGTGGGAGTTTGAAAAAGATGTTCAGTATAACAATATCTTCTTCTTCTACAAATAATAATCTATCTCTTCTGTCATTTTTGACTCCTAAGCCTCAATTTCCTATGTATTCTCCACTTCTTCTTTTTCCTATTTTAGCATTTAGGTCTCCCATGATAATAGTAATATCATGCTTGTTGAGTTGTTTGAGTATATCTGTTAGTGATTGGTATATTTCTTCCACTTTGTCATCTGATTTATCGGCGGTTAGGGCATAGACTTTAAAGATGTTCACCCATAAAGGGTGTGCTTTCTATTTGAATGCGTAGCATTCTATCTTTGCCGGCAGTCTTTTTTCGCTTTTTACCGCTTTATATATTATGCAATAATTATGATCTTACAGCAATTTTTTGTATGCAATTTTTTAAAAACTTTATGTATAAATCATATTCTTGATCAATTTTCTTAAAGATTTTTTGTAATTTTTTTCTAAAATTTACCCATTAAGACAATCAAATATAAGATGAACTAGTAAAAAGGATAAAAATATGATTACATCAAATTCAAACATATCGAGACCAAATAAATAAGAACTTTAGACTTTTCTTCTCTAAACTCAATATAAACTATGTATGTACTTTGAATATAATTTGCCCGTTCTAGCTTTCTACATTGCAGATTTTTGAGTAGCCTTTAAACCGACCACTTTGCAACAAATCGCAAAAGTCCCACAAAAACCTCGTGACGTTTGTGTTACAATAAAAAAAGGATAAAACGTAAATAATTATTGTTTAAAATTAAACATAAATCGATTAACCTTTTTGATAAATAAATATTAGTTTGATAAAAGATTTCTGGGCGACTTTTTACTTTAATGCAATATTTAAGTTTCTTGAGTAGTTTTTCATTAATTTTATGCATTTAATTAAATTTTTTAATTGCTAAACTTTAAAACTAGATAATTAATTTTTTTTATTTGGAAAACATTTAATAAATTTTATACATTAAGAATAGAGTTTACATAGTTGACATTAAAAAAAATCTGATAAAATTACGTCAAACGTATATAAAGTAAGTTCATTAAGGTACAAAACATTGTGAGCAGGGGAATAATAGCTTAACGACGGAAAAGGGAAAACGTAAAAGGTCCAGATAATTGATAAAGTTCACGAATACACACAGGTAAAAAGGAGACTGGTTGAGAAACTTCCACCATTACATTGATTAGACTTTTCCGCCTGATTTTTGTTATAAAATAAAATTTAACCAAAATGTTATTCCAGCGGATTTTGTCACTATGCTAAGCCGGCAGATGCAAACCCTTCTTTTTTATTCACATTTTGGTTTTCCTATATAAACACCTTGGCCACAAAGCTCCCCTTTTTTATATACATGTTTTGTACTTTCATCATATCTTTAAATAAAAGATGCAAAGGAAGTTTATTTTCGGTACGGATCACTCTAAGATTGTCAACTCTTACATCCGCTTAATAATAAATTCTTTTTTACTAGGAATAATGTACTGTTGCTTTTGTCGAGCTTATGAACCCAACGTACAAATTGGGATTAGAGGTAAGTAAATAAACAGATTAAAAGCGACCTAAAATAACAACGCTATTGTTGACAGTTTACATAGTTATTAGTACTAATTACATATATAAACACACATTTTTATTAAAAAAAAAATCTATTGAAAAGAAATACTGTGTCAAAATATTTTTTTAAGTTCTAGAACTTATTTAATTGCAATTTGTATATTTTTTTATAAAATTGATTAGTATTGATAAAATCGGAAATAATTAGTATGTACATTGAGTAGATCAAAGCGGCCTGATTAAAGCCCAACAAATTTGAAATTATACGCTTTTCATAATCAAGCTTCCTTTTAAAATAATTTCCCGTCCGCTTTGACACATTATAATTAATGAAAGATTTTTCGTTAACACAACAGTAATGATTCCTTAAACAACTAAATCTTTGTAAAATATTTTATTATTAATCTACTAATAAGATAGGGAAAAGCGGGTGGTATTCGCGCAAACTTAATAATTTCGGAATTTAATAAGCGCGATATCAAGAGTGACGAGAGGGGGGTTTATTTAACCGAACTAATTTGAAATTTCTTTAAAGTTTGCAACACGACGGGAAAGCCTTTGACTCTCTCTCGTCTAGGTACTTTATGCGAAAGTTTGCAGATTCTTCTTTTTAAAGCCGCGGTTCGAACACGTAGATACTACACGACCGTAAATATTTCGCAATTAATTTAAATTATTCATTAGCTTGTCCGGAAACTTTGGAAAGATTATGCATATCCCGTCGGATCTTATTTATTACCGTCAATATCTTCGTAGTTATGACAAAGTCTTTGCCGGTTTAATCACCCGTCGGGTGGCTCAAAAAAGTTATTAATTTCTTACAGAGAAATTAGAAATAAAATATCAAATGCAGACAGGAAATGCTTTAGCTAAATATTTATTTATATTAAATATTTATTTAAATAAATGGTTTGAAAACAAAATAATATAAAAACGCAGTATATATTTTGTTTATTATTTATGTGCTGGTAATTTTATTATAACAATATACGGGTATCTTAAGAACAACTTGAAAAACTTTTGTAAAAACTTTAATACACAAAGTATATTTTATATATTTTTTCAACAAAATGATTACAATGTACATATAATATAAATAATAAAGTTACTCTAATAGTGATATTATCATTTATATATATATATATATATATATTAAAAACGTCGAAATATAATGAATCGTCAAACGCAAAAAAAACATAAATAAAAATTAAAAAAATATATAATTACAATTGTTGGATTACATTTTCTTATTTAGATTGATGCAGAAAAATTGAAAATCAAATAATATGTAAATAAATGTCATATTTTTGAATAGTTTTTAAGTCAACATTTAGCTTAATATATAAATATTTGTAATGTCAAGGATAAAAATAGTTTAAGATGTGAAAGAAAATTTAGTAGATTAGTACGTGTTTTGTAAAAAAATGGATACAAAGTAGAGATTGTATGAAACACTTTCATGAAAATAATACTTTATTATTGTAAAAATATTGTATCAGTCTTACAAAATACTTGTAACTTAACCAAATTAACAATTAAAAATATTTTAATTTTTCAGAACAGGATTGCTAAGACTATTCGTTTATAAAACAAATAAAGTCAGAAAGCGAAACAAAAACAATCGCAAAAAAAAACTCTAATACGTTAACAAAATAGTAAATTTAAGTAAATATTATTAAGAACGCTTCTACGCTGTGCCATTCGTAAAATTTAGTTTAGGCAAGTGTAAAACAACATCTCTAAAATCAACGCTTGCTTGGTCTTCAACATCAGAAAAAACAAAAATATAAGACCTTGGACTTTTTCTAAGATATAACACTTGGTATTCAGTGAAACTGTATTTATAAGTGACTTTGGCTACATAATGAATTTAATAAGAAGCAAATTCCCAATATTTATATTTTTAGGATTAGGAATGTCAAACTCTTCTTCACCTCCTTTCTCTGTCTCTTCATCATCGTCATCATCACTTAATTTTAATAATTCAATATCACTAGAATCCAAATCTGACATTGGCTTCAAACGAAGACAGACTTTTTTCGTTTTAGATTTTTTAGTTTCTGTAAGTCCCAATAATTTTTTTGCCATTTTCAACTCTTATGCGTTTTGCTTCATCAATTTAACTTTTTGTTTTCTTTGTTTTTTTTTTTGTAATGTTTGTAACCAATTTTTTCTGATGAGTCAGTATAAACTTTAGATTTTCCTTTTCCTCTTCCTTTCTTAGATGTCTTTTCAATCAAAGCCTTTTTTTGAATATAGTCGTACAACTGCTGGAGATATTGTGTTATTACTAGTGTGATAGCTTGGTCCAGTCTTGGGAAGCGGTGAAACGTTGAGAAATAGAAAATATTTGCAGATATATCAAAATCCGATCGGTAACCTATAAGGTCTGTTTGTGTTTTGTCTCTGTTGCGGCTTTTATCAATAACTTTATCATTTTGGCTTCTTTCCGGCTTCACAAAATTTCCTGTCTCTCTATTTCCTAAGTATTTTCTTTGTATTCCTTTTGGAAATTTTTATTGAACATTTCTATAAGTGCAAAACCATCATCCCCGAATGCAAGTCTGTTAAATGGCCAAATACTTGGCTTTGAAAAGCCGCTTGTAATGTTTTTAGGTGTAAAACTTTAAAAAAGAAGATTTTGAAAGTTCAGCAAGGTGATATATAAATAAAGTCTTGCCAAGATTTTGAATGTGCCAATCATTAAATGCTATTTTTAGTTTACTTTTAAATAGACCAAAAACGCTGTATATACAATTTAGCTGTTATCAACCGTTCCTGTTTGCAAAACCAAAATAAACGGGTTTTTAAAATAGACTCTAGAAAAAATATAAACAGAAGGAAGAGCAGCACCTGTTGCTGTGACTATTCCACAAAACGTTACTAGTTCTCCACGTTCAGCTGACACAATTTGTCCTACTTGCCTATGTTTTTTTTTCAGCCAAAACTTTAGGCGTTGGTAAAACTGTAGTAATGCCTGTTTTATCTAAATTTAGTATACGGTTAGGATTAAATTTATAGCGTAACAATACACGCTCAAAATTATCAAAAAAATCAGCCACTGCAGTCTTATTAAATGCAAAACGTTTTGCGACGCTTGTATTTTCAGGCTTTTTTAGGCTGAGCTCTTGATTCCTATTTCTAAATGCAGCTGCCCAATTTTTCCCGGCGCGTTTATTATGTGTTCATGATTCTGGATATTTGCATCCCAAATATTCTGCGTACTTATAAGCTAATGTTAAAAGATGCTGCAAGGATAACCCATAATGCATCTTCAGCAAGTCAACAAATATTTTGAAAACATTTTCTCTTGCTGGGCAGTAAATATTTGAGCAACAGTATACTTTGACCCATACAAATTAGATGATGGCGATTGGTTTTGTTAAGAAGCTTTGCTAAACTTTTCAACACAATGTTGCAGAGTTGCAGATACCATACTATATTTTTTGGCTGTTTTCCTAATAGATAATATCTTCAAAGTAATGTCAGATAGGGCAGTCTTGATCCTCTCTTTATCTAAACTACGTCTTTCAGTCTTGGGCTTGTATGTGCGCACCATTTTCTGATGACAACATAAAATTTATAATTCAAAATATATTACAAATTTTATGGGGACACCTTGATACACATCAATGTGCCCCATACTTTGTTGTATCTATGTGCCTTAAAAGATTTTTTTCAAAATGTAAATTATACTAAGAAAACTAACTAATTTATTTTGAAAAAAATACTAAATCCATAATATTAGACGCTCTATCTTACCTTTGGTATATATAAATCCTCACAAGATGTTATAAAAGACCGGGGAAACACATTTACATTTCACTTTTTTTTTAGTTGACCGTACTCAAATCACGTTACGACTTGTAGAGCGCCAACTGCTGACTGGCTATTGGCGCAAACGCATAAGATGCGTTCAAACATTTTTATAAGTAAATTTTTATTTAGGCATAACAGCCTAAGAAGACTATTAATGTTTTATTGATTTGGTTGGTTTTGTTTACTCTTGATGTTAATTATTTTTATTCCACCAGGAGCAGTAGCAGTTAGAGATGATCTTTAGATTAATAACAAACTTTTTTATTAACATTTTAAACAGCAGAAAAAATATTCTGCAATAGAATTATGTTTATTTAGCTTCGGTTAGTTTTGTGTCAATTTCTACATCTTAGTTTTCTGACTTATTGTTAAATCATTTAAACTACATTTTGATTACCAAAATGTTCTAAAACCTAGTATTTAAGCTTTAGTATTTTTTACAGAAAAGTTGGTTCCTTAAAATCTAAAACAAAGTTTTTTTCTGATTTATTCTTCAAACTTGTTTGACTAGATTTAAACAAAACAAACTTTATCTAATTCTATAAGACTTCTGTTATCTGTTAAAAGCTTTTGTGTCATTATTAATTCAGCATTAGTCTACGGTATGGTCTTAGAATGAACCTGAAAAAGACAAAATACATGATAGTAACAAAATCACCAACACCAAGACAAGTGTTATACATCGACAACATAATAATTAAAAAATAACATCAAAGTATAAATATCTTGGAACTTGGATAACGAATTGACCAGACAGCGGAAATCAGAACCCAAATAAAATTGGCTAGAAATGTCTTCAAATGCGGGCTTTTCTATGTGATTGGCAAATAAGAGTAGAGCTAAGAACTAGAATGGTAAGATGTTACGTCTTTTTTATTTTTCTCTACGGAATGAAAGTATGGACGTTAAAACAAGCAGATATGAAAAAAGTGACGGCTTTTGAAATATGGTTCTATATATATTTGGCACAATTTTTTAAGCTTTTTTTGCAATATTTGAAGTTTTTATTTAGCACTTATGACGCTTGCTCCTCTTGTCTGGTTGCGTTTTCTTCAAACATTAGCCATTTCTAGTTTACAAATACGTAAAAGGCGTTAAATGCGTATTTATAAGAAATTTGAAATGCAATTTTTTGTAGTTTTGCTTTATTTTTGATATCTAATTTATTAACTTTTATAAGTTGTCTACAACTTATATGCTCAGTTATTTTGTGGTAGATTAAGGTTTTTTTTATATTATTACTAAGTTTTCGATGTTGCTATAGCAATTTTTTTTAATAATTTTCACCAATCCCGAATAGAAAACACATTTGTCTTGATGTACCAAAAGTAATATGAATTAATTTTCTAAAGTTTTGTTTTTATTTTGGAGAAGATAAAGGTCCAGAGACGAAAAAAGATAACAATTGTTTTTTTAGGATTAATATTTGTTTATAGGCTATAAGATGAGTAAATTCAAAATGCGTATTAACTTGTTTACAGTTTGTTCTTTTTTTATTGTGAGCATGAAAGCCAAGGAAAAAACATATGCTCATTTTTTGTAATTAAATCAAACGGTAGGCAATAATATGCAACAAAATATTTAATATTTTTTTCAAATTTAGCTCACTTTTACTAACAATTTATGATTGCAAACTAGTTTAAATTAAAGTGCCTCACTTGCTCGCTCAAGAGTTTGTAATAAGGAGATTGTATGTTTTCTCACAATAAAAAAATTACATAAAAAGAAATGACATTCATTCTACGGACCACCAACACTTGGGTGGATGATTAGGGTGCTTTAGTTTTGAGTTCAGACTAATAGTTTAAAATGTAGTACTCAGTCTACTGGCCAAAGTGTTTGTTATCAAGAAATTGGATGTTGTCTTCACTTTACAGACGCCAATAAAAATTAAATTAGAAAATTAGAGAATGTGAACGTCATTCTCTAATTCTACGGATTATCAACTTCTGCGAGTGAATACGGTGAACTAATTTATGATTGCAGACAAATAATAACATTTGATCTACAGATTACCAAAATTTGGGCGGGTGGTTAGGGTACACTAATTTATAATTGTTAACAAATAGTTGAATTGAAGTATTTCGTCTACCTGCCGCAGTGTTTGTTATTAAAGATTGGATGTATTTTAACTCTACAAATACTAATCAATACTAAATTTGAAAAGATGAAGATATCATATAATCTACTGATTAACAATACATGGGGGTTAGGCAGAGTACATCAGCTTATGAGTGCGGAATAATAGTTTAAACTAGAGTGTTTCGCCTACCCATTTAAGAGTATATTTTATGTATTGCATTTTTCCTTTAGAACTTCACAGGATATAAGTCATGTTCCTAAGGGTGAAAAAGCAATTTACGGCGGCGAGTGCATTGCGTAACTAAGACGTAAATTTTGAGCAGGCTTGGTGCTCTTTTAAGGTCATTAGCTCAACTCATTTGTGGTCGTCTTCTTCCTCTGTTCTCTCCCTATGGCCTCCATTTTAAAACTTTGCAACTACATTTATCTTCCTCCTCTAGCTACATGTCCAATCCATCCCCACTTCATTTTTGCTATTCTTGTGACTATGTCATGTACTTTTGTTTTTTGTTTTATCTAGGTTTGTTTTATAATCTCTTAGTGTTATTCCCAGTATTCTCCTCTCTATTGCTCTTTGATGTACTCGCAATTTATTTTAAATTTTCTTTGTAAAAACCCAGGTCTCAGCACCATAAGTCTGTACTGGTAGTATGCACTGGTCATAGAGTTGTGTTTTTAGACTGAGTGGTATGTCAATTGCTAGTGCATTTTTTAGTTTGCAGTATGCAGCACAGTCCAGTTTATCCTCCTCTCTATTTTTAGTTCTTGGTTTGCCGATTCTTATTGCTATTTGTTGACCAAAATAGTTGTATTTTTCTACTTTGCGGATTTCCTGATTGTCTATGGTTATATTTTCATTGTTTGAATTTGTCATAAATTGAGTTTTACTGAAGTTTATCTCTAGTCCCACTCTTTGCAAAACTGCATGCAGTTTGTTTAGCATATTCTGTAGTTCTTCCTTAGTTTTTGCAAATATTACAATATCGTCTGCAAGTTTTAGATGTTGGAGCATCTCCCCACAGATCTTTATGACTCTTTCACCCCAATTTATAAATTTGAATGCGTCTTCTATACTAATGTGAATAGCTTAGGTGAGATTGGGTCTCCTTTTTCTATTGTGACCTTTTCAGTGTTCTTGTGCATTTTTATGTATATATGCTATATAAGATTTCCATACTCTCGTGTTTTTTAGATCTTGTATGATTGCCCACAATTCTGCCGTATCAAAGGCTTTTTTATAATCTACGAACGCTACTCATAAGGGGATGTTGTACTCTGTTACCTTTTCAATTACGATCTTTATAGTTAGTAGATATTCTATGGTACTGAAATTCTTCCTTGTTTTTTTGGTTGGTAGAAATCCTATTTATTAGTTAGTCGATTGGTGATGATTCTTGAGAAAAGTTTGTCTACCTGAGATAGCATACTAATAAGTCTGTAGTTTTCCAGACTCTCCTTATCTCTTTTTTTGTATAGTAGGATGGCTAGGATGCACCGGGTTTATTTTAAAGAATAGTCAGTGGCCATCGCAGAGTTGAAATTGCTTTGTGGATTGTGGTTGTGAGTTGCATCTTAAAGTCGTGGATGACAGTTAGAATCATGTATGTTTTGTGGACGTTTGCAATTTGATAGTAACTGATTTATTAATTTTTCACAACTTTTTAGATGGTGATTCTATTTCTTGGTGTTGGCTCCGGATTTTTAACAAGTGGCGTAGGACGCAAGTTGTTAAAGCGGATTTTGACGGGTAGTCTGTGGAGGATATCTTTTACTCAACAACAGTTTGTCTTGGCCGTGGTGATTACCCGTTTAGGGTCTAGCCACTTGTTGGTTAACTTTTTTGCTAGTCTTCGCACTTTTACCAATCCTCTTCTTTGAAGGTATATTCTTTTTTGGTATGCGGCTTGGCGTTATCAAGCTTGTTGCAACCGGAAGTGATGTAATTCCAAACAAGAAGGATTTTTATTGGTTATTGGTTCAGCCAATCATTATCGAGGAGATGTTTTAGTATATAAAAAAAAAACTTTTTTTACTGAAGAGTTGAGTTGATCCCGGACCCTCACAGTAGCCAACCAACAGAAAAATTAGCAAAATGTAAGTATAGTGCAACTAAGTTAAGTAAAAGTGCAAACAAAAAATATTTGACGCCACAAAATGAAACAATGTTGATGACGACCGCTCAAACAGCATTAAGTTGATGTTACCTGCTATGGAATGGCTGACAAAATATGTATCAATCCACACACCAACGCCAGCACCGCTTCTTTGCGCCGTGTAAGCGGCCAAGCACTAACCTCACAAACCGTTTAACAGTATTGCACTTACCGCCCTAGCTGACGCATTTCAAAACAACCATTTGAGCAGACATTGCGCCGTCTCAACGTCGTTCAATTTTACAACTTTCGGTTGCACCCGGAAATCTTCGATCTCTTGAGGGCCCAACCAGCTAGTATATACCATAGACTAAACTGATATTTTATCAGTTTCATTGCACGTGATGCCCGGAAACTACACACACTTGTCTCTACACACCCAAAAACCCGGAATTGATGCAATTGCATTGCTTCCGGGGTGTTGCTTTGTTTGCGAATTGTTCCCAGATCAAGAGGACGGTGACAGTCGGTCCTAGGAGGTTTTACAAAGTGCGTTTAAATTTTTTGTTAAGTCAAGTTCTGACCTACCAGCTGCGTTTATCCGGCGGTTGCATTGGTAAACCGTTAACGGTAGGAGTTTGTCCTACTGTTTATGAGGTTAGATTTATTGCAGAGTTTTATGCTTTTCTTGAGCTCAGCTTGTCTGCGTTTTACCGGGTTGACTTGAGGGTGATAAGTGAACAATAAATTTTTTGATTACTAACATTTGGGTGGATAGGCGGGAACTTAGTTTAGATAGTAAGCGAGATCTTTTCTCTACTGTGACCCTCCCACCTGCTCAAGTGTTAGTCATCAACGGATCTATTGTTTGTTTTACCTCTTGTGTGCTTGAATATGAGAGAACTGTTTAGCAATAAATCTCTTCTTAACTAACGCTTGAATGGGTGGGTGGAAACTAAGATTAATTTGTAGGCGAGATATTGCTCCTTATGTGACCTACCCACTTGCTTAAATGTTTGTCATCAAAAGATTGTTCACCCCATTTCTTGTGTGCTTGAATTTGGATATGAGAAAATTGTTTAACAATTAATATCTTCATAAGTTATGATAGGGTGGGTGGGCAAGAACTAAGGTTAAATAGTGAGCAAGATCTATTTACTATTGTAACCCACCTACCCGCCCAAGTGTCAGTCATCAAAGGATCTATTGTTTATCCCACTTCTTTTGTGCTTGGATTTAGATATATCTCTCATATCTAAATTCAAGCACACAAGAGGTGGGATTGTGTAGCAATAAATCTTTTAATTACTAACGCCTGGATGGGTGAGCGGGAACTAAGTTTAGATAGTGAGCAAAATTCTTCTTCTACTGTGACTCACTTACCCGTCCAAGTGTTAGTTATCAAAGTATCCATTGTTTGTCTCACCACTTGTGTGCTTGGATTTAGATATGAGAAAATTGTTTAATAATAAATCTCGTGATAAGTAACGCTTGGTTGGGTTGGCGGGAATTAAGTTTAAAAAATGAGCAAGATTTGTTGTCTGCTATCACCCAACCACCCGCCCAAGTGTTTATCATCAAAAGATCAATTGTTTGACCCTTTTTTGATAGCTATCGCATGAGTGGGTAAACGAGAACTAAGTTTAGATAGTCAGCGATATCTTTTTTCTACTGTGACCCACCCACCCGCGCAAGTGTTAGTCATCAAAAAATCTATTGTTCATCCCACTTCTTGTGTGCTTGGATTTAGATATGAGAGAGCTGTTTAACTATAAATTTTTTGATAACTAACGCTTGGGTGGGTAAGCGGAAACTAAGTTTAGAAAATGAGCGAGATCTTTCTTTTACTGTAACCCATTTACACGTCCGAATGTATCATTAAAGGATCTACTGTTTGACCCACCTCTTGTGTGCTTGGATTTAGATATGAGAGAATTGTTTAACAATAAATCTCTTTAGAACTATCGCTTGGATGGTTGGGTAAGAACAAAATTTGATTTGTTGGCATGTTACTGCTTGTACTGAAATGAGCGTACAAAGAACGCAAAAAAATTGTTCCAGTATGGACATAAAATGCCCACAGGTCGTCAAAAACTATAAAAACATGGGTAGAATTAATAAAACTGATCAACTGTAAGGGATTTATGGAATCAGTCGTCGTTTGCGAGAAATAGTAGCACCGTTTATTATGAGAATTTGTTGAATTTGCTTTTGTCAACGCTTATATCATTTTTTATTTTTAGTTTCTGACGGTACATATAAGTACCTTGTTTTCAAAAGCATCTAAAATAAAAAATGAAACAAAAAATAAATTTTATAATTATATTTCCGGTTTGTTTTGGTTATAAAAATATAAACATATAATTAAATCTTGATTTAGTCACTAAAATATTTATAGTGAAAAAATATCACTCAAATGTGTTTATTTTGCTATACGTTTGTTGTAATCGCATATTGTATGTCTGTCAAAAATATTTTTATTTCTGTTTTACTTAGAAAAAACGGGTATCTAAATGGTATAATAATTATTGGTAATCTAAACTCATTTTTTTACACATCAATCTAAACATTTAAAACTTTAATGCACACGCTTTCATAAAGTTTATAATAGAAAATTTAATACTTGGTGTAGAGATCGGGCTGCAGTTTATTGTGACAACCTTTATTTTGGCAAAAATCCTTATGCAATTTTTTTATCATTGCCTGTGCTCGATTAGTACAGATTGCAGGCTAATTTTGTTATTATAATTAGTTTTTTACTAAAAAAAGTCAATTAAAAAAAAAAAATAGGTTAATCTTGATTGTGGTTCTAAAAAACTTTTCACAAAACAGAGTCTATTTTTTTGCGTATTGTGCTAAAAGCTGTAAAAATCTTTAAATTTTACTGATTTGTCTTAAAGCAAAAACATTTTTAGAGTCTTATAGCATTTGTTCTAAAATATCTAATTATCTAATGACAATAAATGTATGCTTTTCTTTACAATAACGTTTGAAGTTTGAAGTACACGCTGTTTTTGCCATATCTATAGCAGTTGGTTTAATAAATAACGTTTTTTACATTAAGTTACTTTTAAAGTCTCAATAACTTGATTAACATTTATCACTTATTTTAAAAAATTTGTAGTTATTTTTTTGTTGGTTTGAATTTGATTAACCATAGCACTACAGTTCAAACTATTTGTTTTGTGTATTCATGAAGCTAAGTACTATTCCTACCCAAACTAAGTTATTGATCAATTTTGGATCAGCATAGATTTAAATATGTAGATTATTTTTGACTAATTAAAAAGAGATAGTGTAATTTTATATGCTTTTTTCTATACTTTCAATTTCTTGATTAAAAACACTAGGTCCGGCTGGACGGAGAACTCCAGTTTTGGACGGCTGGGCAGGGTTTTGCAAAATAAAAAAACATCCAATTCCTTGATTACAAACACTGAAGCAAGTAGGCGGGACCTACAGTTTAAACAAATGTGTTCGCAATCGTGAACTGTAAGTAGCAGCCGACTCGCTCTATTGTTATGGATTAATAGATTAAATGTTATCCTCTTTTTATTAAATGTGTGATTTGGGGTTTGAAAAAAGGAAAAACATCCAATCTCTTAATTACACACACGTGGGGCGGCGGGAGGTCGTGGATTTAAGTTTAAACTATTTATTCGCAATCATGATTGTTAGAATGTTTCTTATCATTCTTGAGTTGCAGTTTTTTTTTAAACTATTTAAAATTTAATTTATTTTAATATTTTTTACGCAAATTTTATTAATTTTAGGAATAGAAATAGTTTGGAAAAGTCTATCTATATATCAAAAATCTCTCGATCGTAATTCCACTTTAAACCTTATTTATCAAAACCACCATCTCCATAATAACTTCATTAAGTGTATATTAATTTAGCTTTTTTTATTACTAATATGTATTTTTTGTTAGCCACTTTTGAACCGTAGATTCGGCGGAAGATAAACTGTTACACATTTAAGTAATGATCGTAAAAATGGCAACTGAATGCTGTATAAGGTTGCCCATTTGTAGAAATAATGAAAACTCCCCAGAGATCATCTGATAAGGACGAGCAGAAAAAAACATGTTTCGCAGCAACACACACTCGTATTACTTTTTTGAGGATTCATTCCAACAGAATGAAAGAGAAGAAGTAAAATAATAATTTAATTAATTATTGTTAAATAAATTTCTGGATAAAAGCATATTTACATTATAAAAATTAATTTCTCAAATGTAAATAATTAATAACGACTTTTTATGAATTAATTATAATGCATGCGCGGTATATAATTATGATATTTAAGCTTCATCCAAGCATTTAGATATTTCTTTTTCTTTGGTTTTCTTTTCCGAGTTTGATGATGCCTTGGAAGAAGTTTCGAACGAGAGACATTTGAGGAAACGAAAAGCGCCGGTTTTTGAAGAGGGTTAATTTATGTATGTTTCATTTTACTTTGAATTAAAATTTTAATGAAAATGTTTGCCGGCCAGCGAACGAGTTCTCCTGCTCGCCTGCTTAAACATTCATAATTCACGCTAAACTTGTTTTCGTTTTATTAAAAGAGGGTTGTACTCAATTCCGCATATTCTGCCCACATCTAAATACTAGCATATGACTAATTTGGCATTAATTAATTGGAAGTATATTATTATTAATAATTTTGTAGTCTCTTGATATGGGTTGAAGATAAATGTTGTCCTTAATAAGATTAATGAATTAATTTTGCATATTTTTTCTTAACAAATTTTATTGCAGGTATGCCATCTATTATTGAATAGTTTAATTTTGCAAAATTGTTTGCATACCTACGGGACATTTTTACCTGGAATTTGAACAAATAAATCTTAGAGCAACATTTAAAATTAATCATTCCAAATCTACAAAATAATAATAATTTTTTGTTTGATTAATTCTGATGGAATGCAGACGGTGATGTACAATGTCAATATTAACAATTCACCTGTTCTCAACCGCCGTAATATGTCACGAGAGAATAATGGGGAGAGAAATCCGTCTATTTTGTGTCTGCAGTAAGAACTGGATTATGTCCCACACATATATAAAAGATAAACTGGACCACACATGCGGCTATTTAATTCAAATAAGAAATATTTAACATTATCGTAGTTAGGCTAGCATTTTAGTTGGCGTTTCGGGTGGGTTGAAGCATTCAAGCCCAGGAAGCGACTCAGCGCTAAAACGGCGCGTCGGACACGACGTCAGGTGTCACTCAAGCTGTCACTGGCAAATGTAACATTTCAAAATGGATATCCAACGGTGAGTGTAGCTTACGCTAACTTCGAGATACCTGAGTTTGATGGGTATTTCAAATATTCACACCCATCCCTTGTTGTGTATTATGTATCAATGCGGCAGACGGTTCCATTAAAATAAAAATTGTTTCGAACGACTCATCCAAATTATAACTTTGTTTCCAATTGCACTTATGGGAGACTGTTAATTATCGATGCTAAAACACATTCACCGCTAAAAGCCTGCCTCTAGGAAACGTCATAATTATTTTAAAAGCGTAACCACTAAGCCGAATCATTCCCAGAAAATATTTTACATCCACCTACAAATTAAAACATAACAACCCATGAAAATATGTATTCACAACAAGGTAACACTGCGGCAACTAAATTATATTTAATATAAATTATTATCATATTTTTATTTCAATTGCAATAAAATATTATTTAATTAATTAATTTACTTAAATATAGTTGATTTAAATACATTTGTCACAAAAATTTTTGGGTATGCCATCTATCAACAAATAGCTATAAAAATATAAAGGGCATGAAATAGGTGCAAATTGTCATCCCTGAAAATCAGCAGCATTTCATACTGTAAGGTGTTTATTTGCTTGCATACCTACAAAAAAGGTTAATTTTCTTATCTAGATAATAGAGTTTACAAATCTAATTTCCAAACTTAGTGGAATAACCAGGAGCTCTACCGCAAAATATTGAGAAACACCTGAGACGGACTTGGAAGAAGGCGTACAATTTTGTCTACGCCACTGCAAAATATATAAAATAAAATAATGAAAACATAAACCTTGCGTTAATGTTAATGTACATAATCCTGACACAATTTTTCAATTGTATTGTATTGTATTGTATTGAACTTTATTTCTTAGATAGATTGCATACCAAACAAAAAGCCGATGTTTAGCAAATTGCTGCTCTTACACATTTAATTAATTCTTAATTATTTTTTGCTTTTCACTTTAAAATCTTTGTTATTAATTTTTGGAATTTGGTTTATATATCAGTCAATTGGACTCAAGATATTTTTAAATAAAATAAAACTAATCATTGCATTTAATTTATTATATATTTTCTTACACTTGTTACACGTTACGTTATGCGACGCTAAACCAGACATTCTGTGGTAGATATAATTTATTTTAACAGTTCAAAACTATATACTTTCTCTTCTACTAAAATCTATTGATAACTAATCCTAGGCGTTATATCTATCCTAAACTTAATAACATAACAAATGTAAACCTATTTAGAACTAATTCTAAGCTTTATATCTTTTCTAACTTAAGTAAACTAACTAAAGTAACCTATTGGTAACTAATCAATAACATAAATAAACTATCTCATTTTAATTAAAAAAATTTAACTTAACTTACCCATAACCTTTTTTTATTATTAATGTGGTTTAGGGAAAGTTTTATTAGCGTTGCACCCACTAAACCCTTTTCTACTTGACAATAGGTGTCTGGAATCAGTTTTGTTGTCGGGATAGATTTCTCACCATAGGTGTTGTTTTAAGTTTTTTTAGCATCGTTTTCTTTTGTTAGCGTTATTATTATGTTGATAATGAATTTGTGTATGAGGACCTATTCCTTTTTGCTCTCTAGCATTAATTTAACTGTATTTTTTATTTTTAGATATTTTACTTTTTTGCAGAATTGGCTTTTTTTGAAGATCCGTTTTGTGCTTCTTTTGAAGCTGAGTATCTGTAGAGTAAGTGCTTGAAGTTTGCCTTAAAGCACCCGTGACTACTTAGAAATTGTATCAATTGGTAATCAACGTTGCTTTCTAGTAGTTCATTTGCTCAGTATTTTAATTCGTTTTTTGGTCCAAGCTACTTTTCTTGTCTATTGTGTTCATCTCGTTTGCCATTTTTTTTGTTATGTTAGTTTTAATAGTTTTTTTTCTGTTTTTTTAGTTGCTTTTATTCTTTGTTTGACTATAAGTCCAATAATAGGTACTATCGAGGCAATTGCTATTATAGCTTCCGTTGATATTGTTTGGTTTACTTAATTTTCTTTACTTTTATACCGCTATATAACAGCACCAATTCCGTTTTACTATCTTTGACTTTTAGCTTAAGTTTTGCAATGGTCTTACAGATTTGGCTAATAGAGCAGTTTGCCAGTGGCACTAGTTTTTTTATATTTTTTGCTAATAGATCCTTTGATGCCTAACACTTTGGTGAGTAGGTGGGCTATTATAGCGTTAGTTATCAAGAGATTTATTGTTAAACAGTTCTCTGATGTTTTAAGTGAAATTTGACATTTATTGTCTTGTACGTAATAAATACAAGAATACAAGAGGTGGGAGAAGTAATAGATATTTTGATGACTAACATTTGGGTAGGTGGGTGGTGGGTTATAAGATGGGAGAAATAATAGATCATTTGATAACTAAAAGTTGGTATGTGGGTAGGCTCTAGTAGAAAGAACTACCCGCCTACATTTTAGACTTGGTCCCTACCCACCCAAACGTAAATATGCGCGGACACAACGGCGATCTTAGCTCCGATCATCAAACAGCGCTCCAAGTATAGAACACTAAAATTTGTTCTAAACTCGGACTCTCGCTTACCTCTCAAGCCTCGTATTTATATTAAACTGAAATATTTTTAGCAGTGTGAGAGTAAAATTATTTTATAAGTAAAAAATTTAAAACGCAACTGTATCTCACGCCGCTAAAAAAGTTTCAGTTCAATATAAATACGAGTCTTGAGCTGTGAGCAAAAATCCAAGCTTAGAACAAATTTCAGTGTTCTATGCTCGGAGCGCTGTTTGATGATCAGAGCTAGGATCGCCGTTGTGTCCGCATTCTTAGGTATCAAACAATTCATTGTTAAATAGTTTTCTGATGTTTTAGTGACATTTGACATTTATTGTCTTGTACGTAATAGCTACAAAAACACAAGAGAGGGGAGAAGTAATAGATTCTTTGATGTCTAATACTTACAGTAGATGATGCTATTCTCCAACAACTTGAACTTAATGCTTATCTACCCACCCAAGCGTTAGTTATCAAGGGATTTATTGTTAAGCATTTCTCAGATGTCTAGATAACATTTGACTATCATTGTCTTGTACGTAATAACTACAAAAACACAAGAGGTGGGAGTAGTAATAAATCTTTGACTAACACTTGGGTGGGCTATAGTAGAAGAAGCACAAATTGAACTTGGTGCCTACCCACCTACCCAAGGGTTAATTGTCAAAGGTTTTATTGTTAAGCAATTCTCAGATGTTTAAGTAACATTTAATATTTATTGTCTTGTACGTCATAACTACGAGAACATAAGAGCTGGGAGAAGTAATAGATCCTCTGATGACTAACACTTGGGTAGGTCGGTAGGTTTTAGCAAAAAAAGCTATTTGCACACAATTTAAACTTTGTGCCTACCCACCACTTAAGCGTAAGTTATAAACAAATTTATTGGTAAGCAATTCTCAGAAGTCTTAGCAACATTTGACATTCATTGTTTTGTACGTAATAGCTACAAAAACGCAAGACATAGAAAAAAATAACAGATCTTTAGATAAGGAACACTTAGGTAAGTGGGTGGGTCACAGTAGAATAAGCTACTTGCTCACAATTTAAACTTGGTGTCTACCAATCCACCTAAGAATTAGTTATTAAGCAATTTAATGTTAAGTAATTCTCAGATATATAAGTGACATTTGACATTCATTGACTTGTATGTAATAGCTACAAAAACACAAGAGGTAAAAGGAGTATTAAAAACTTGAGTGGATGAACTATAGTAGAAGAAGCTGTCCGCTTACAATTTAAACTTGGTTTTTACTATTATTGCAGATCATTTTAACCCTTTGAGGCTGTAATATTAGATCTTTGCAGTATCCCACAAAACAACATGAATATTCTTGTTTTGTAGATAGTTAGCTCAAACTGTTTTAATGGCGTTACTAATTTCATTTTTTTAAAAGCTTTTGTCAGCTCCTGTTTGCATAGTTTTTGGCAGCCATTGCCGCTTTTATTACTTTTTCCATAGCTTTTACTGTGGATCTTTCTTTCCTTTAACCAAATTAATTTTTTCTAGTTTAATTTCTATTTATCTTAGCCAAGCAGCAATAAACTACTTATAGATCTTATTTACAACTGTTATGCAAGCAAATTGGTCTGAATTTTGATTTTTTCTTTTGTTCTATATTTTTTTTAGAACATATTTTTGGAAAGATTATTTTATAAAATTTTATTAAGTGCAGCTTTAATAATCAGTTGTTTGATCACGGTCATTGGTAGCAAATTCAGTCTTGACGCTTTATTAGTTATATTTGTAAATAAATTTATTGTTTTTGCTGCAAATATCTTTAAACAGTTTGAATTGTATCTAGGAAATAACTTTAGTACAACTACCTTCTGTTTTATATTTGTTAATGTTGCTCTTTGTACTAAATTTATTTTTTTTGTCACAACTTTATAACTTATATCCCATCTTGCTCTTTCTTTGCACCGTTTTTTTAAGCAATTTCTTTTGCATTGATTATAATAATAATAATAATAATAATAATAATAATAATAATAATAATAATAATAATAATAATAATAATAGGTATTTTTTGCCCTACAGGAAACAATTCCCAATTACAAGACAACATACAAAAAAAAGTACCATATACAAATAAAATAAAATAATAAAAATACATATAAAAACTAAACAATTTAATCTAAGATTAACATTTGCAAAAAAAAAAAAAATTAAGTAACTTGTTCAATTAAATACTTAATACTATAATTAAAAATATCACAGCAGGGTGGCATATTATTTACTACAAACATTATCGATTGGCGACTTAAGACCATAGCTAGTACGTATTGTTGGTAAACTAAAGGTTGGTTTTTGTCGACTGTTAAAAGATGGTATATGCAATTTAATAAGTTGTATAATTTCATCAGAATCGACAATATTGTGCAAGAGTTTATACACAAAAATAACACCTGCCTTAAAACGTCTAAGCTCTAGCGATTCAAAATTAAGATTGTTGAGTAAACTGAGGTTATCATAGCCTCTGATAGGATAATGTCCTTCAATTTTAAAAAATAAATATTTTAAAAATCTGCGTTGCACACTTTCAATTTGTTGTGTTTGATGTTGGTTCTGTAGATACCAAATTAAAAAAGCGTATTCCAGTTTAGAACGCACAAAAGAATTATATAAAGCCTTTAAGGCACTAAGATTTTGAAAACTATTGGTGTTACAATGAATAAATTCTAAAGCTTTTATAGAACTCTGTACAACGTTTTCAATGTGATAGTAAATCGTTAGTTTAGTATCAAAGTGAACACCAAGGTCTTTAAAAGTACTAACATATTTAACTGAACGGCTTTTTATAAGATAATCAAACTTTATGGCATTAGTTTTGCGTGTAAATGACATAAACTTACACTTGTTAATGTTTAAAACTAATTGATTAGCAATACACCAAATAAAAATTTGGTTTAACATGTTCTGCAACTGAAAACAGTCATTGATGCTGTTGATCTTTGAATATATTTTAAGATCATCTGCATATAGAAGATGCTGACAACCGAGTAATGTGGAAAGGTCATTAATAAATAAATTGAACTGCATGGGCTCCAATATTGATCCTTCTGGAACACCAGATGTTGGAAAATAAGAATTAGATTTATAGTAATTGGAAGTGACATACGACTCACGTTTTTTGAAATAAGATGACATTAGTACAATGGATGAACTGCAAAAACCAAAATCTTTAAGCTTAGCTAAGAAAATATTATGTTCATCTCTATCAAAAGCCTTTGACATATCTGTTGAAATAACGTCCATTTGCCCAGAAGTGTCAAGAGTTCTAGCTATTTCGTGTGTAATAACACACAGATTTGTTACAGTCAAACGCCCTGGAACAAAACCATGTTGATTAGTAGAAATATAAGGTTTAACATAGTTGTATATTTGATTATAGAGGACACGCTCAAAGACTTTGGCAATGTGTGGTAAGATTGCAATAGAGCGATAGTTATCAATGTTGTGAAGATTGATATTAGTTTTAGGTATTGGACAAACAGAAGTTATTTTCAGATTATTAAGGAAAGTAGAGGTAGTAATGGATAAATTGAAAAAATTGTGAGAGGATGACAAAACAGAATAGCTTAATCTTTCAATAAAAAAGCAGGTAAATTATCATTGCCAGCAGAGTTTTTATTTGGAAGGGTTTTAAGAATTTTTAACACAGCATCTTCTGAAACATGAGAAAATGTATAGTTATGTATATAGCTGCAGTTATCAAGGTTGACATTAGTAGACGGGAAAATGTGTACGGATTCAAAAAACTTAGAAAAGCCATTAGCAATGTTCTTAGGATTATCAAATACTTTATTATTACTAATCAAAGTAGAAGGAACTCTAGATGAGTTGGATTTCTTAGAGTTGATATATGTCCAAAACAGTTTTGGGTTAGAGACAACTTCATTTTTAATTGAGGATATATAAATACTGTAAGCAGATTTAATTTTACGTTTAATTAAAGTTTTAAGTCGTTTAAACTCCGTTGTTATTGTCGGAGAGTTAAACTTAAGTTTTAGTCTGACTGAAGCTTTTTGTTTAATAAGTTTTATAATTTCTATATTGTACCAAGGTGGATATTTTCTTTTTTGTTTAACTTTGCAAGATGGAATAAACTTATGCAGCGCACTATTTAATATATTATAAAATTCAACAAAAGCTAAATTTACATCAGAAAAATTTAAAAGTGTACTCCACTCAATATTGCTCAGATACGCATGCAGTACCGGGTAGTTACCTCTTTTATAGTTAAGTTTGACAGCATCCTTATTAACTGGAGACAAATCCGGAAAACATTGTAAAGCAAAAGAAAGTGCAGGATGGTGAATATCTTCAAAAACTAGAGGAAATGTTTCTCTAAATACTTGACATTTGATGTTAAAGTATACTAAGTCCCGAATATTATTTAAAGAATTCTCAATTGAATTATATTGCCTAAGACCCAAAAAAGAACAAAAATTTGATATAATAGAAGCTTGACTAGATAAACTATTTTGTGTAAGAGTTATTTCTGAACAGTTAAAATCACCTACAAAAATAATTTTATTATCTCCAAAGTTAATTTGAGTTAGCAAATCAAAAAATAATTTATAATCATTAGTTAATGCGATAGTTGAAATATAAACAAGAACAATAAATAACCAACTGAATTTGAGTTTACATTTACATATTAAAAGATCAATTAATTTCATCAGAAAAAGGTGTGAAGTAAGTTTTAAACATATCATTCATTGCAGCAATAATTTCTACTTTAAATGACGTTTGTTGGTCTGCAGAAGTGCTATCATCTAAGGTAACAAGTAACGCAAGTCCATTTACTATCAGTTTTTGAAACAGTTTTGTATGTTGTTAGGAGCTATGAATTGCTTACATAGCTTGCAATTAGGCATGTTAGATAATAAACAGAAAATTTTAAAATAATAATAACAGAAACAAACAAAACGTAAAACAGGGACACTCGCATTACACTGCAGGGCCAGTTACAGTGACTAACTAAAATACAGCACAGGAAGATCACGGATTTACATAAATTACATAAAAGGATAGGATATCAAAAAGATAATAAAGAAACAAATTAAATTGCAAAAGGATAAAATGAATGTAAAATGTTCAAGTTACGCGACTGCTTACATTGCTTATTTTTAGCGTACTAATCTTTTTCTTATACTTGTTATTTAGTTTTTTTTTATTTTTAAATTTAGGCCTTTTAGTGTTTGCTCTAGTCGCCGCCCATCTTGTTAAAAATCTACATTTTCTTAGACAAGGCAAGGTTTTGTGTCTACCAGTATACTGTGTTACACTTTTTTGATGTGCTTTTTTTGTAAGTTAAAGGCTTTTCCTCATTTTTGTGTACTTTAAAATAATTAGGATCCTGATAAGTTAAATCAGCGCATAGTGATGTCAATGTATGATTGTGATGTTCCTTTAATAAAGGTTGTTTTTTTTGTCATTTATTATTGTTCAGCTATCCGATTTTTTAACATTTTGCTTCCTTTTTCCTTTTACTTCTCCTCATAATTTTGCTATGAGGTTAAAATCCCTTGCAATTAAAAAAAATAATTAAATTAAAACCAAGCTGTTATAAGTTTTTATGCTGTTTATCAGTTTGAAAAGGTACCTTTCTAGTTCTATTAATGTTATATTGGACAACCAGTTGCAGGCTTATACCTCTACCCAGACAAATCCATTACTTGTTTGATTCCATTTCTTTGTTACCAAATGTTTATTTATAATTTTTGGTAGCGCATTTTTAGTATTTAGTTTTTTTGGTGTTTTGATCTTCTTTAGTAGTATTGTTGTTGCTTCTGGATTTTTTTTTCAATCTGTTTTACTTTGCTTTTATTGTAGTTTGGAACGCTTTGCACTTTCCGTGCCAGCTTTGTGGGCAGTTTCTTAGCCAATTGGACTTTTTTGTTTGTTTTGGCAGTTTTTAGCTGTGTGTAAATATGCATTACAGTTATAGCACGGTTTTGTCTTGTCTGTGTCGTTTGCAATTGTATGTCTACCACTTGTAGCACTTATCAGTTTTTTTTAGAGAACAGTTTATTCTATGTTTATTAGCATCTTCTTTGCTTAACGTGATTATTGTTGATTGGGTGCCTCTTTGTTTGGAATATGCATTTGGTTATATTCTTTAGGTAATTTAGGATGACGCAATTAGTTCTATGTACTGCCACTATTTTATTTCCAGCAGTGTATTTTCTGATTTTTTTATGTTTTTCCAGAAGTTTTCCGTCGGTCTTTTTAACACTGTTTTTATTATTTTTTTCACTTGCTGACTACTTGCATTTTATAGCGCACTTTTGTTGTTTGTTCTATTACTTTAAATTCTCTGTCGTATAGTGCAAGTTCAAGAAAGCGTTCTTTGTACATTTTCTAGATATTTTCTATGCCGGTATTGTTTTGTTTAATAAACATTACCTTAGAGTCTATGTCCTTTTTTTCTATGCGATTACCAACTTTGACTTTAGTATTTATGGAAAGTTTTGATTTTTTATTTTAGTAAATCTTCATAAAATCTCACTTTACTGAGCAAGTTAAAGGCGTTGCGTTCTTTTCTTGTTTTTACGCTACTTTACAGAGGTTGCTTGTTTCAGTTTTAAATTTACATCGGCTATTTTTTTTAACCGCTGCACCTTGTGGTTTAAGTCTACTTTGTGTATTCACTCTTTAGATTGACGTTTTCTTGCTGTAGTGCCAACTTATTAAAGATTTTTTTTTCATCTGATATTGTCGGCTCCTTTTCCGCCAATTTTTTGAGAGGGTACAAAGCACTTTCCCTTGCACGGTCTTGTAGCAATAAACTGGCTTTTTTAAAGTTTTTCTTTATATCTTTTTTGTTTGTTTTCTTTTCTGCTTAGATTCCAGACTAAGCTCTTATTCTCCGACCATGTGCATTTATTTTTACCTTGCTTTTCTATCAGCCATTCTTTCATTTTTACAGAAGTACACTACCCTGAGGAGATCTCTTTAGCAGGTAGCACATTTGTTGCTTTTTTTGTGCTTCTGAAGGTATTGCGTTTTACGGGGAATTACTTGTCTTTCGGTCCCGGCTTGTTTAGTCTAAACAGGTCAACATTCTGCTCTTTGTTTTATTGGATTTTATTTACTACATCTTTTGTTTTATTGCCAGTTGTTTTTTTCAGCTTTCCGGCTTATTTGTCTACCGAGAAGGCAAGGCAGTTGCCAATAGTTCTTTGAGATCTTTTATCTTTAAAGTTTTTTTGTAGTTAAGTTTTTACTTTAAACCTACTGGAGTAAAAGATTTAAACTTGTGAAATATGTTTAACGGCTTTGAGTTCTGCCATAGTCAGCCAACGTGACTGCAACTTTACTTTGTTTAGCAATGGAGAAGAAATACCGGAACCCTGCATGTATCTCTCGCTCTCTTGACTTTTAAGTCTTGACTACTACGTTTCCCTTCTTGCTTCTTTACTCATTTTACCGGACACTTTGTGATAGATACATATTCATTTTCTTTACTGGATGACATTGTTCTGGTTTAATAACAGAAAATAAAACAATTTTTTTGTGAGGTTTTTGGCTGCAACATGTGTATTCTCGGAGTACAAGCAATAAACATCAAAATTATTAGGAAATTATTTTATTTTTACTTTGTTTACCTTAGAATAATAATAGATGGGCACGGTTTAGGTTTGGTAGTAATAAGAAAACAGTTTTAACAGCAACTTATTAAGTGAATGTTGTAATTTTTGTACTAGTTAAAAAAACAGATCTAATAACGATGGTTTACTAAGAAGTCATGTTACAGTCAAAAAAATAATATAGGGTTTTTATAATGAAGATGCTGATAAAATTAACTTGGTCACCCAAGGCTGTTGCACATGCGTTTTGCGTAGTACTCAACTAATATACTAGACCAGTATATTAGCCTAATTGTAAATTAGAAAATACTGTATATGAGCAAGATATACAGTATTTTCTGCTAACGGTAAGAGTGCATGAATCTTGTTTGATGTTCGCATAATTTAGGCAATATACCAGAACTATTGCTCAGTTTTATCGTCTTGAGCAAGCTTGTAGAATTCTAAACAAACTGGTTTCACTAATAGTATTAGCAACTTTTGCTTTGTAGGCCTATATACCGTTGCCCGGGTTACTAGCTATAAGGAGGTTATCCTATTTACTGAAACACCAGGACATAAACTATACAACAACTACTGTAGAAAAGCCAATTTAGTTATTATTAACAGCTAATCTATCACGCTGTAAGTGTGGTGACACTTAAAGCATCTCAAGAGTTTGAACCACAATAAAGATCAAAAGTTGTTAGTAAAAATCTTGTAACTATTAATAAAAGTTTCAAAAACTAATTTAATTATTTAGCTCACCAAGTCTTTTTGGATATGTCAGATGCAATATATTTTATGATTTATCTTGAGAGTTATCAAGCTTCCTTCTTATATTTTTAAACACTTATTGTAAATTTTATCCGTTAGAGACTATTGTTGAGCAACCCAGTGTTGTGGAAAGCTTTTGGTAACGGATGTTATCGATTGCTGTAAAGCAAGATGTTCTATATTTATTGAATTAAATAAAAATATCAAGTTAAATAATTTAAATGTTGAATTGAAATGAAAACAATTCATTTCAAATTTATTTTTTTCTGTAACTAAGTACACGCTATTAATATTCATCCCCTATTTAAAACGTTACTATAAAGTGTGCAATGCGTGAACGTTGCCCCGGTATAATTAGCCGCACATGGCATTTCTCATGTATATTCAATCAAACTAGATGGATATTAAATTAGGTCATTTGATTTATTGAATAACAGTTTGCAGGCGAAATAAATACTATTATATTAAATCGAACAATTAATAGAAATTATGTTAAGCTGTTGGGATTCCTCTAAGCTATACGTATTCCCTAATTTGAGTCCAGTTTATGGCCTTTGACAGAGCGACGTGGGATTTGATGCAAATATATATAGAGGCTTCGTCGTATGATGATGGCGTCCCTTGAAATTTGTAAATTATGATGGATAGTTACATGGATTCGGGATCTGCTTATTACCGAGCGGACCGGAGATACTGTTAGTGGACAAATGGGTTACTGGTTGAAACAATTATTGCCTGTCCGTACAATAGATCAATATTGCTTGACTAATAATTAATTATATCTTATTATTTTCTAGAAGTAAAAAATAAGTCGCATTTAATAAAAGTATTTAAATCACGTTCTTTCTTCTTTTTGAAATGCTAATCTATATTTTAAATAAAATTCAAACTTTATAATATATTTTTGCTTAAACAGACGTGTTAAAACTGAAATATCTCGTGATCCGGTGAATTAATTAATCTTTACACCCACTGCATATTTTATTAACCTCCATCCGAATGAGAATGAATGATTTCCACAATATTTTTCTTGTGGCTCACGTATAAATTTTAATGGGCTCCATATTAAAACCAGATAAAATCTCTTTTAATATAAATAACTTAATTTAGTAAAATTTTGTGTTGCTAGGAGGAATCTTGATAAGGTTTTCATCGCATATTTACTTTTTTCTTCTTCTTTCAAATAACATAATAATTTATTGCCGCTTGTTGCCTGTTGTGTACGCAATGCAATTACAGCTCTCCGGTTTCATTAAGGTTCGGTTAGTAACGTGTGTAATGAGCAAATTAAAATAAATTCTAATTAACCAGTGTATTCCTTCGCATAATTGCAATTTGTGGCCCCGATTAATTGCTGCTAGCTGAGCATGGATTAAAATTAGATGTTACTCCATTACCAAAAGCAGATTACGGACAATTAACACGTACTATTATTGTTGTAAATATGTAACATATTAATGCCAGCCGGTGTTTATTGTTTAGAAGTTAATGAGGAACGAATGCGTTTATCCGCGTCGCAAATTTTAATTGCTTTGGTCTATTGTTTCCTATTAATTAGATTTACAATTAAGGATTGTTTAATTTAAGCAGTGCCAGCGCAACTTAAAATATTATAAACAATGATTATATTATGATTAATTAACCAAAAATGACTGGGAAGATAATTTAGACTACATTGTTTGCTATCAGATTTTTCTAATTTTTAAAATTATTGGGGTTTCAACTAAGAACAAAATTAACATTTCTTGCATAAAAATCATATAGCACTCCGATTTTTTTCCCTATAACTTCTACCTTTGTCTATTCCTTTTGTTTTTCAATCTTTTATCTACATTGACATTTACCTTTAATTTTTTTCTAATCCGTGTTCTATTCATTCTTATTATTTGGTTTGTCCTCAGAGAACTTTTTGTTCACCTATTTTTTATTGTTTATGCAGTTTCATTAATTGTATTTTGTCAAACTTAAATTTGTAAGTTATAACCTTTTTTTAAAGGACGTAGTGAGGTGTTGGCCTCAACAAGTGGCTATTGAGAATAACTAACGCATGGCAATACCTTTCAGTTTTCTTTTCTGCGTAAATCCTGCTGTTAATTTGTCCTAGTCAATGTCTCTAATGTGGTACTAGTTTGAGGTGGGCTGGTTTCAACCTCGCGGAATTTACGCAGTCTGCTGCGGCAACACATGCTGACCCTGGTCCATCTCTCCCTATACCCTATTTTTCTGCCCTACTTCCTACACTGGCATTCTCCTCTCTTTTTTCCCATTCTTGTGTTATTCAGCCTAAATATTTGCATTGCTCTTAGGTAGGTATCTTCTGAGGTCGGTGCAAAAACCTGCCACAAGTGCGGGGGAACAGGGCACATAGCCAGCAAGTGCAAAAATGACGCTAAATGCTATCTGTGTAAGGAAGAAGGACATAGAACTGAGTCTACGAGATGCCCAAAGTACAGGGCCTTGATCCGAGAAACAAGGAGGAAGGGAAAAGAGGAAGTAAAACCCACAACATGCTAATACAAATACTGCAGGTAAATGTAGGCAGATCCAAAGGCGCCATGGACCTGCTGAAGCAAAGGTGCCAAGAAAGAAACATAGATGTGGCAATAGTATCAGAGCCAAACAAGTACATGGCCAGAAATAGCCAGAGATGGCTGCTAGACAGAAGAAAGGATGCAGCACTCTACATCCCCCACAAAAAAACAGCGGCAAATGTTGATGTAGGAGACGGATACGTAGGAGCACAAATAGAGGGTATATGGATGTACTCATGCTACATAAGTCCAAAAGCAACAAAACAGAACATGCGAATTTACCTGGATACAATAGAAAACTCCACAAATCAGAAAAAGAAAAACCTGCTGGTAGCAGGAGACTTCAATGCGAAAGCATATGGCTGGGGCGCCAGAGTAGAAGACAAGAAGGGCACAACCCTGATGGAATGGGCGGCGGAAAAGGACTTCTGCATCCTAAATAGAGGAAACATCCCTACTTTCAAAAAGAAAGGAGGATCTTCCAATATCGACATATCAATCTGCACAGAAGACATAGCCAGAAGGACCAAGGCATGGCAAGTAAGCAGGGAAGAAAATCTCAGCCTACACAATAGTATATACATTGAAATCAACGCAGACAAAAGCGGACAAAGAGGATACAAGAAGCGCAAAACGGGATGACACTACGACAAAGAGAAAGACGATCTCTTTATACAAAAGCTAAAAAAAGAAACTAGCAAGAAAAAAGTAACGCCAGACGAAATAAGTATTATTATCGTGAAGACTTGTAACGCCATCTACAAGAAAAGAGGGTGTGGAAGGGAGAAAAACCAGATTCACTGGTGGAACAAAGACATAGGCCAAATAAGGGAGACATGCAACATGATCAGAAGAGAACTGACCAGGAAAACAAAAAAAGGGATCATGGAGGAGATCGAAAAAATCCGAACAAAATATAAGGAAAAAAGAGCAGAACTAAACAAAGAAATTAAAAAGGCAAAAAAACGTGCCTGGGAGAAACTATGCAATGATCTAGACCAAGATACATTGGGATTGGGGTATAAGATTGTGACGAAAAGAATAGGAATGAGAAGCCCTATAATAATGACGGATGAACAGCAATACGAGGTGGAAAAAAAACTCTTCCCCCAAAAGCCGGAGGAGGTGTTCAAAAACGTGGGAGACCAGAGGAATGCTCTACTAAGTACCCTGCAGGAGATAAGAGAAGCGGGAAAGAAGATGAAGTGTAAAAAAGCGCCTGGTCCGGACAATATACCAGCGGAAGTTATTAAGGTGATGGCAGACAGAACACCGGAGATGCTAAAGGAAATGATAGATGAAATCATATCCAAAGGCAAATTCCCAAAGACTTGGAAAGAGTGTAAACTCATACTGGTGGAGAAACCCAAGAAGGAAGGAGAGCCAAATACATACCGGCCGATCTGTTTATTAAACACCTTGGCCAAATTTGTCGAACAAGTCTTGACCAAAAGAATAAGGGACAACCTAAAAGCGAAAGAAGATCTCTCCGAAAGGCAGTTTGGATTTAGAGAAGGGAAGTCGACAATTGACGCCATAAACGCAGCCCTTGACAAGGAAGAAGGAAGAAACAATAGACTAGGCAAATACGCAGTGCTAGTCACGTTCGACGTTATGAATGCATTTAACTCCGCACCATGGAAAGGCATAGTTGAGGAGCTGGAATGGAGGCAAATAGACAACAACCTCACTAATATACTAAAGAACTATTTCGGAGAAAGAACCATTCAAATAGGAAAAGACAAAAAAATGAGAATGACATGCGGGGTACCCCAAGGATCGGTGATAGGCCCACTGATATGGAACATATATTATGACAAAGTCCTTAAAATAACAACACCAGATACAGTGAAACTAATCGGCTTTGCAGACGATCTGGCAATGATTACATACGGAAATAGCGCGGAAGAGCTGGTGGAGAGAATAGAGGGAACGGCCGCAAGAATACAAAGGTGGATGGCAAGAAAAGAGCTCAAAATGGCCCCACATAAAACGGAGATGGTAATCTTGAGAGGAAAAAAGATCAAAGAAATCAAAGTCACGATAGGCGGAAAAGAAATTACCAGCTCAACCACAGTTAAATACTTGGGGGTGTACGCCGGGAAAAAACGGCAACATGGGACCCCATGTCCGACAAACGATAGGAAAAGCCGAAAAGGCTGCGGCGAAACTATAAAGGATGTTCCCCAGCATAGGCGGCCCCAGAGCCAGTAAGAGAAAGGTCATAACCAACACAGTAACCTCCATAATACTATATGCGGCCCCCATATGGAAGGAATGGGCAATAGCAAAGAAATACAGGATCATGCTAAACTGAGCCCAGAGGAAAACGCTGCTGAAAATAAGCTCGGCGTACCGCACAGCACCGACGAAGGCCCTACAGGTGATCACCGGGTGTACACCCATGCATATAATGGTAGAGGAAAGGGGCGAAAAACACGGAAACGACACAACAAAAGAAAACATAAAAGAAAAGACAAGAAGTAAATGGGAAAAGGAGTGGCATGAAGAAAAGGAAACGTCACAATGGACTAAAAGATTGATCCCGAACATCTCAAAGTGGGCGGACAGGAAGTATGGAGAAATTAACTATTATTTAAGTCAACTCCTAACAGGACATGGCTGCTTCGCACAGTATCTACACAGATTCAAAAGAAGGGCAAACGACAACTGTCAGTACTGCAAAGAATGCGATACACCGGAGCATACATTTATAAAATGCAAAGAATTTGAAGCAGAACGGGAAAGAAGCACTCAGACTCAAGATAGAGAGGTAACAGCGGACAACATCGTGGATATAATGCTAACTAGCAAGGGAAACTGGGACACTATCCAAAGTATGGTGAGGAAAATACTAAGGAAAAAAGAAGAAGACGAGAGAGAAATGCAAAGAAAGGGAGAACTATAGAACAAGGTACTAACAACTGACCCACGCTATTTCGAAGACTAAAACCGCAAGGTAGTACCGGAATAGCAAGACCAACTGGAGTAAGGAGGAGGCTTTTTAGCCGGTATGAACCCGGCACTACTGTGCAGCATCGGTGGCTGTCAGTGTCTTAGATGAAGATTTTTTCCTCCTCCCCGTATAAAAAAAAGGTAGGTATCTTCTTAGTTTTTCTATATCATCATTAACTTCTTCCTTGTCATATCTTCTTTTTGTCATAAATATTTTGTGCAGCTCCATTAAGCGCATCTCTTTTGGTAGTCCTACATTTGCCAGTTTAACTTCTAGTGAGATTTTAAAATCTTTATTTGGGATTAGTTTTTCGTGTCCTGTAGTTGCCAGATATACTCAGATCATTTTAAAAGTTGCATTTTTTGTCAACCTTGAAATGGCATATCTTCCGTTTGGAAATTGTTTAGTCATTCCGTCAACTTATTTTCTTCGAGCAGTTCTCTTCTTTTTCTCCTTATTTTTGTAATTTTTGTTGGTACTAATGTTTTAGTAAATGTTTTTTTTTGTTTCTTTGTTCATTTTCCATTGCTTGGCTAGCATAGTTGTTTTGACCTTCTTTGTTTTTTTCCTTTTTATTACTTTTGTCCATATTTTTTTGCTTCCATTTAGCTTCTCGCTTCTCTTTCTTTTGTCTTCTGCGGCTTTTAACGTATGTGTTTTCTTCCATTTTGGTTTACCTAAATCTGAAAGCTTCAAACTCCTTTATCTTTTTCTTAAGTACTGTCGTTGCATAGTTTCTTAGTGCTCTCCGTTTGTTTTTGTCACTTAGGCATATTTTAAGTTGTAATTGTTAGAGTTATTTTTGCATCTTTATCTAGGATTAATTCCTTGTCTCTTTTTGTTGCCAAGTATATTTTGACTATCTCAAAGGTTGCGTTAACAGTCAACCTTAAAATAACGTATCTACCAGTTTGCATTTGCTCAGATATTTCTGTTATTTTGCTTTGTTTCAACATTTTTCTCATTATTTCTGCAATTTTGTTTGATATTGTAATTTCTATAAATATTATACTTTTTTCTGGTTTTTAGTATGCATAATTTTTTATTTCCTTTGTTTTGTTTGTTTTTTTTAGTTTTTTTTTTGTCTCTGCACTCTATTTTGTGTGTTTGCTACCATTGTTTGTACTTGTTTATTTTTTAGTATTTTCTTAGTACTTTTATTGCAAAGTTTCAATGTTTTTAGCATTCATCAAACACCTGGAGAACATCATTGTTTATTGCCAAAAAGATAAGAAAACTAAAAACAAGTTTTGGCCCAAAGACAGGTCCTATTGATGGGTGACTACTAAGTCTAGAAACTAAAGAACAAGATAACAGCAAAGGTGACTGTATAAAGCCAAAGCAGCATTTCCAAAAACAATCAACAAGCCAAAGGCTCCCTTCAGGTGAACAAAGTAAATACTATTACCGCTGACCTTATGGACGTCTCACACCACCGTTCAAAAAAATTAATCTTGCCGGTTTTTTAAGCCAAAAGGCACAAGGGCCATTTGTGCTAACCTGCTGCCGTAGATCTCAGCTCTGCCACTAATAACAACGCCTCCAATTTTATACAACTTTCTAAAAAGACTTCAAAGTCTCGCTTTCCGGCATTTGTCTTGTCCAAGTAAAAATTTTTGGTCATCTTAAAGCCGATTTCTACATTTGGCCAAACCCTCAACGACTCAAAAAACTTAATTAAAGAAGATGTGGTTTAGGCACTTAAATTCTTTGGATTTGCGCCAAACAACATCTACAAAATGAAGAATAAATTTGTTTGTTTTCCATTATTCTCTGTTTAACTACCAAAATAAGCCAAAAGCACGGAAATCAAAAAAATTGACTAAGTTACTAGGTTTGATGATATTTGAAGAACCTCCAAAAAATACTTTTTCTTCATTTGTCTGCCATAATTGTTTGGGCTTCTCCCAATCGGTAGAACACCTTTTAAGCGATCATTTTGCTTTGGTCTTTATCCTACTTAGATTGAAAGTCAAATGTTAAATTGATAACTTTCAAAGTTGAAATAAAAAAACAACAGACTATGACCCAAGCCTGCGATAGCCACAGCCGCGTTTACTTAGCAAAACTCCGGTTTTTGCAAAACCGCAGCTGTTTTAGCATACAAATTGTTTGCTAGCATAATTTTTGCAAATGCATAAGCAAATGCCAACGGCAATACAGAAAAAAATGGTCAAAGTAAAAGAGTACTTTTTTGAACAGAACATTAATATCATGCTAATGTCTGAATGAAACTACAACTTTATTTAAGATTTCCAAAAACTTGTATGTTTTTAAAAAAGTTGGTAATAAACCATAGGCGCGGGATATTGATCTTTGCAAAAAGATATTTGCACTATTTCAAAACGCTCACCCTAGAAACAAATGCAATTGTGGTGAAAGTGCAGCTAGCATGGTTACAATGACATATGCTTACATAAATCCTGTCAACCCAATAAAAACGATAGATTTTGATACAGTTTTTACAAGGTTTTTTTTCACAATAATTGCTGAGGACTTCAATTTATAGCATTCATCGTAGAACAGTTTACAAACCAACGTCAAAAGTTAAGTTTTTTGACTATGTAGAGCAAAAAGGTTTACAAATACTGGATTTATGTAAACTCACTCTGCTGGCCATTCCAAAAACGTTCTTGGCATAGCAATACTTAATAACGTCAATTTCTAAACCAAGATAAAATTATTAATGAACTGAGCATTCATTACTACCCAGTACTAGTAGAACTCTACGGAAAGGAATCAACCGGGGAAAAAAAAAACTTTTAACCGGTACTGATTAAACTCCTTTCTGACAATCACTGAAAGCAAGCGTTGCAGCTTGTAGTAGTCACCATAAGAATCTATTACGGAAAATGAGAATCATACAAGTAGAAGATTTCCAAAAAAAATAAATTTTAATTTTCCATTAAGGTAAAAGCCCAACTAATTTCCAACAGCTTCAAAACTTCAATGCTCCTGAAGACACTGATCTGAATGACCTCAAAAAAGTCTATCAAAAAGTATAAGATTTTCTGAAAGATTTTGACTACGATGCACTGCTTTTTTTTTCTTTTTTTAAGGACGTAGTGAAATGTTAGCCTCAACAAGTGGCCCTTGAGAATAACTAACGCATGGCAATACCTTTCGGTTTTCTTCTCTGCGTAAGTCTTGCTGTTAATTTGTCCTAGTTATTGTCTCTAACGTGGTACTAGTTTGAGATAGGCTGGTTTTGGCCTTGCGGAACTTACGCAGTCTGCTGCGGCAACCCATGCTGTCCCCGGCATACCTCTGATTATACCATATATTTCTGCCCTACTTCCTACACTGGCATTTTCCTCTCTTTTCTCCAATTCTTGTGTTATTCAGTCTAGATATTTGCATTGATCTTAGGTATTTACTTAGTTTTTCTACATCTTTATTAGCTTTTGCCTTGTCGTATCCTCTTTTTTCATAAATATTTTGAGCAGTTCCATTAAGTACATCCTTTTTGGTAGTCCTACATTTGCCAGTTTAACTTCTAGTAAGATTTTTGAATTTCTATTTGGGATTAGTTTAGTCTTCTCTGGTTGCCAGAATACTCTGACCATTTCAAAAGTTGCATTTTCTTGCATGTTCTTCTCTTGTCTCTCTGTTCATCTTCCATTGTTTGGCTAGCATAGTTGTTCTGACCTTTGTTTTTTTCTCTTTATTACTTTTTTTCATACTTTTTTGCTTCTATTTAGCTACTGTCTTTTCTTTTCTTCGTTTTCTGTGGCTTTAAATTTGTGTGTTTTCTTCCATTTTGGTTTACTTAATTTTCAAAGCTTTAAACTCTTCTATCTTTTTCTTTAGTACTGTCGTTGAATAGTTCTTAGCGCACTTTATTTGTTTTTGTCAATCAGGCATATTTTAATGATTATAGATTTGTCTACTTTGTTTTCTAATATCTTTTCTAGCGTTTTTCTATCTTTCTTTTACGCTTCGCACTTTTTTAACGTATGTTCTGCGTCGTCATGAGTGGTTTCTAGACAAAATATACATTTTTCATCTTTTTCCATCTTATTTATTTTTTGTAAGTACTTTTCAAAGGCTCCATGTCCGGTAAGTAGTTGTGTTGTATAGTAACACGTTTTCGGTTTTTTCTATACTTATTCTTTTATTTCCGGTATTAGTTTCCTTGTGCATTCTCTTTTTTCTCTTTCTTTCCACTGTCTTTGCCATCTTTCCATCATATTTTTTCTTGTTTGTCTTTTTGCTTTTTGCTTACTAGTTCTTTTATATACCATTTCCTTTATACTTAATCTTTCTTCCATCATCAAACCTGCGGGTAGTGTCGCCGCAATTACTTTTAATGCATCCTGTGACACCGTCCTGTAGGCCCTGCAGATCCTTAACAAACTTGCTCTCATAGCTCTTCTTACTTTTTTTCTATTTTTGTTGTTTTCAAAGCTTCTTCCCATGTTTCTGTGTTGTTTTTTTCTATGTGGTCCACTGTTTGCTTCTTTTTATATGGTTTTTACCTTTTCAATGACTCTTAAAGTTGTTTTTCTGTAAATCTATATTGCTTCTGTTCCCATCCTCTTTTTTTTCTATTTCCTGTTCAACTCTCCTCACAATAACTTTTTCCATAATTTTCGCTAGTTGGTTGATCAGGCATATCGGTCTATACGTCGTTCTTTTACCTGCTTTATTTTTTTTTTCAATTAGTACTACGTTTGCATCTTTCCAGCAAGCCGGAAAAATTTCTTCTTTCAGACATCTGTTTATTATTTGTGTTATTTCTATCTCATTTCCTTTTAGCTCTGCCTTCACTATCTCTGTTGTTACTTTGTCTGGACTTGGTGTCTTATTATTAGGTAGTTTTCTTATAATCTGTTTTATCTCCTCCACTGTTGCAGGGACTGCTTCTGTTTTGTCAACTATTCCTGTTGGTTCTTCTACCATTCCTCCAGTGCAAAACAATTTTTCAATGATTACTACTTCATTTTCTTCACACTTTAAGCACACTGCTTTTATTTCTCCTCATTTATTTATTACTATTTTATATGGCTTGCCCCAAGGATCCCTGTCTATAGATTCTATCTTTTTTTTAGCATCTTCTCTAAGCGGATAAGGACACGCTTCCTTTAAAGCCTTTCTGTAATATTTTAGTTTTTTTTTTAGTTTTATCAGAATCTTCTCCTTGTCTTTTTTGTCTTTTGACTTTTCTTGCTGTTTGTGTTGCTTTCTTCCTGCTTTCCTTGACTTCTTCGCACTACCAGTATGGTCCTCTTCTTTTTTTTTCTGTATCTGGGAATTGATTCTTCTGCTAACTTCCTTAATTTTTCCGAGTACCTTTTGCATCTTTCCTCTAAGTTCTTGTTTTCAGTCAATACCTTTACTTCCATAGCTCTATTTATCCTTTCCTTTTTATGTTCCATTTTCCTTCTCTTTTGTCTTCTTTTTCTTCTTTTCCGTTTGTGCTGTATTGTATGTACTTATGTAAACTCAGTAATTTTTCTTCTGTCACTGTCCAGCTTCTTATTACTCCAGCCGTTTCCTATGTTGCTATGATAATGTCAATGTATGATTTGGATCTTCCCCTTACAAACGTTGGTTTATCTTCTTGATTGCATTCTGTAAGATTTACGACTGCTATCATCTCAAGAATTTGGTCTCTCCTGTCGTATTTGGTTCCTCCTCATCTTGGCAATTTTTTGTTAAAATTGCTTTTTATCAGAATTTATTTGCTCTTGTGATCCTTAGGCTGCGTTCTAGTTCTTCTATCCACTCTTGATAATATACCATATTGCAGTTTAGACTGATGTAAATACTGTACACTATGAGACCTCCTATATCAACCCACACTATTCTCTCCTTGGGTGTTCCCCACTTTTCTACTGTATCTCTACATTTACCCCTTGCTAGAATAGCTGCGTCTAAATTCTTATCGTTTATCCACTCCCCACTTAGTTTGTTTTTATTGGTTTACTTAGTATTACTTTGTCTATTTTTCCTCTTATTGCTGTTGCCTTCAATAAGTCTTGCGCCTCTCTTCCTCTGCCTATATTTGTTTGGATGATATTATACATTTTGATTTGTGTCTTCATTCTTTGTGTTGTCTCCAATTATCTGGATTCTTATCTTCTACGTTCTTTTTTGGTTTTCTCATTTTTCTTTTGTATGTGAGCGGGCATCTTTTTGCTCTTGTTTTTGTCCTGTTACTTTTCACTCTACTATATAATATTCCCTATTACTGCATTTGGCTACCTGATGCCCCTTTTCTCCGCATCATATGCATAATTTTGATCTGTCTTCCCCTGTACAGTCCGACGCAATGTGGCCTTTTATCCAGCATTTATAACATTGGCTTTCCTTATCCTTTACACTCCCTGTTCTGCATCTTATAAGCCCTATATTTATGCTTTCCTCCATTATTAGTTTTTCCGCTGTTTCCTTATTTGTTCTGATTATAGGCGTTTGTATATCCATGTACCCTTTCCTCATAGATATAATTGTGATATCTTTGTTGCCTACTCTATCGCCAATTTCTTCAATCAGTTTCTCTTTCTTTGTCTCCGGGCTTATACTTTTGATCAAAAGTTCTCCTGTGGGGTCATTATTTGCTCTTCTTACATTAAAACTCTCCATTCCGTCTTTTACTTTTTCTATTTTATGTTCCGTCTCCGACCCTTTTGTTACTAGTAACAGCTCTCCTTTTCTACTTTCTCTTATCTCTTTAAAAATCGTTTATTTTATCTGGATTTTTGCCTGTTTTAATAAGTCAGCGTAAGTTGCACCTTCTTTGCTTACCACAATCGCTTCTGTTTGAGGCTTTCTTTCTCTGTTTGGTATTGTTTGCAGTTGTACGCGACACACAATGTCATCTTCATTTGTGTACACGTTCCAGCTACCTCCATAATTTTCTTTGCTTCCCTTGGTGCAATTCCTGTCGGTATGGGTATATTAATTACTTCTATACCATGCTGTTTTGCTTTGTTTAATACTTTTTCTAATATGTCAAAAATATTTTTCTCTCTTGTTTCAAACTTCTGCTTGATAATGTGTATTTTTCCAATTTTTTTTTCACTAATTTTTTAAATTATTTCCACGTTTGTCGTTTCATCATTCTCTTCTTCCTCCATTGGTTCTGGGTATTTATTCTTTGCCTGTTTTAGGGTACCCAATTCCTTTCCAACTTTTTCTTAATTAGAATTGCAGTATCCGATTCTCTTCCCATTATCGACCCACTGCTAGAAAGAGTTTGACTTTTTTGAATTTGAAAAACTTTGTCTGTTTTTGGTTTCAATAAAATACCAAATAGAATTTTAAAATCATTTTTGCATAAAGCAATAATGGTATTTACTAACATTGTTAATTCAATTTGTTGAATTGAACACTTTCTAACATATTAAAAAGGCTCACTACTTATAAACATTCCAAAACTTGGTAAAAACCAAAGTTTTCTATGCATCTTAAGTTATTTAGCTGTCCAATTACTAAACAAACAGAAAAATCTACAAGAATAGTCTATTTTGACATTACATTTTTTTTTTAACACTGCACAAACAAAAACTACTCTCTGCGTATTATAAAGTTGATAACTTTATATCTAAACTTAAAAACTCAGGCAGTCAAACTGTTAGATCACATTTCTACAGCAGATTTTTTTTAAGACTGCATCTCTGCTATTTGACCTGTCTGTCGTTGAAATAGTGCATCCAGGAAAAAAAGGAAATTCTGTTCTCTTTACACGGCAATAAACTACACCTCATAAGAACGTCTACTTAAACGACGTTTCTATAGCGTGGACAACGTTTTGCAGTTTGTGCAAGTACAGTTCATTCTAGATAAAGCCAAAATGGCAAAAAAATTGTTGATGATGCGGCAGAACCGTGGTTTCCGGTTATACAAATCTACTATCAAACTACAGATTACTTATGCGTCCCATATTTAATGCACAGTCGCAAACTATTGCTTCAATCGTCTTAAAGCCTTCTAAAGTCTGACTTTGCGGATGTTCATTGTCTAAAAAAGTAAAATTTTGAACAACTTTGGGATATTTTTGTAACGTCAACACATCAAAGCTTTAGCCAAAAAATACATTTATAATCTTGAGGTTCACTTTAATCCTGTTCTGGTTAGACTTGCTGAGTCAGAAAAGAAAGTATAAAAAACCGGTAACAATTCCAAGAGTTAGTTGGTAGGTACTTTTTTTTAATAGTAAATACGCCACGAGTCTTTAAAAGATTCTACATTGAGTCTTTAGAAAATTTTCCTCTAAACCACTACAAAAAATAAGAATTAGTCAACCGTAACTCCGAAAAAAATTACAGTTCATATTGTTAGTTAGCAATATATTGCTTACATTCTAGCAATGTACATAGAGAATAGCCCCGATTGTCCTTTTTAAACAAGCAATTCTAATATTCTCAAGCTTTAAGCGTTCTTCAAATTATTAATAATTTACGTTAGATTGGGAAGCATTGAACTATTGGATATGCAAACAATAAAGATGATTTTGACTGATAAAATATAGTCACAATTACGTGTTTTAAAATATAAATTTCCTTTATATTAAAAGCATACAACACGCCTTGTCATTTCAACTTTGCATGAAAAAATGTCCGGTAATTAAGTTCAGATAAATTCAGGCAAACCGCACCGTTTTCAGCACGTAATGAAATAAATCAGATTATCTTTCATAAGTTTAATGCGAAACTGTAACGTGTGTGTGTGTAAAGTAAATTAAAAGCAGCGACCTTTAAATTTAGCCGCATTGACAACCGGTCACGCCATATATATTTTTTTAACCCCGTATTAATAATTATGATAGGGGAAATATGGGTAGTAAATTTAATCTAATTAAGGGACAAAAATAAACAAATTCTAATATTGTGACATGTAACACAGATAAATACCTTGCATTAATATTTCGTAGAATGCTTTAATCGTAAAAATAATAATTATTACAGTTAGACATGCGACATCTTTTAATTACTCGACATTTTCTCTGAATTTGTATAAATATGAATGCGCGGATCTATTGCGATAAGGTAATTGCCGCTAGAGAATTTATATGGACGTTTTAATGAAGCCCGTTGCCATTATGTATAAATTCTATGCAAATATTTATATTCCAAGCTAGGGGGTGGTGTATAAAATACAAACAAGACTATATTTGGCGTGCGCCCAGCTTGAAACCAGGTGACTACTACACCCTCGACGTAAAACGTGTCACCTAGGATGATATTCTAACCGAGCTACCCTATTTGTTACAACACTTTATGCACTGCTCTTTGACCCGAAATTTGTTTTCGCAGCTGCGCGGATTTATTCAGTTGATGTTACCAGATACGTACTTTTATTTACTACAAATTTCTGTATAAAACAAACATAAAATATTTTTATAGCTATTTGGTGGACCTCATAATATCAACAATGTTTCCATTTGTTTGCTCACCTACAGCATCAGTTGCAAATGGATCCTTGTGTAAATAATATATTATAGTATACAATTTTTGTTACATATTTTATTATCACATAAAGTCGATAAATTTAAAAAAATATCTTATAAAAATTGTATTGTTAGCAAAATAAGCTTTAAAAAGTATTTATTAATTATTGTGCAGCCGACAAAACCTTCCATTCAGGTCTAAAAGCCTTAAATATTGACGCATAATTTGTCGCAGGTAGAACATTTTTAAGAAACTACGGCAATTAATAATTAACATTTAACAATGTTTACGATTAATTTAATAAAATGTTTTGTTTGTTTAAAGTTTCGAGTAATATTTTGTTATTATATTTTAGTTTGGTATTCTAATTCATCGAACTTGCAAGATATAAACATCGATACAAACGCTACTACGCAAAGTAAATTTTAAACATAAAATAGAAAATTGATTTTGTATTTATAAAGATATTAAAAATAAATTTAATCTAAAGTAAGTTCAATAAAAAAATAAAATATTTGTATATTTTTTCAACAATTTTTTCATAATTTATATAATTGTATGCAAAAAAGCTGCATGCAATGTCAGTAAAGTGCAATTCGGTGTGATTTCGATGTGGGAAACAAGCTCACAATAGATGACAGGACGCTTTGTTTCCTCTCATTGCTCCCGTCAACCTGCCAAGTGATATGATCTACTCCTAAGAGTCCCCTCATTCTCCAAAATACATGGTAAGTAGTAAGAGCCATAGTGTGCAGCTCACCTCGACGTCTCTTGAGACCGAGGAATGTGAGACCCCAAAACTTTAGGTGTTAAGCCAAAGCAAATTACTGCGGACAGCCGCCGTGTTTCTTGGCAGAAATTTGATAAGGGACAATGACAAGATTTTAATCTCAAAACGAGTTGAAAAATAATATTTTAATGATGCTTTTTGATCTAACTGTACAGTATGGGTATATAACAAATTACTTCGTGTTGTAATAATATTTGTTTAAATCATTCCGTCTCGGATGAAATATGCTTTTTGTATATTATAATATTTTGCATATCAATGGTGAAATATGTTTAAGGAACCATGATCAATTTATAATAATCCGTTTTATGGAGAATGACAAGGCACGTCTCGCCAGTAATTTATTCACGGAACGCACGGACTAATTTACTTGTTGTTTGGCTCGTTAAGCGGTTTCGAGTAATTGAAAATAGCAGTTTCGAAAAAGGAGGCAACCTGTTGTCCGATTAGAACTCATTTCTATTACATAAAATAAAATTCTTTTTTTCTAGACGTCACTCACTAAATAATGTAGTCTATTATACAAAAGTTTAAAAATTAGACTACGGAGATTAAGTGTAATTAGAACTGAACTTCTTGACAGGGAGAGAAAAATGCGGTACATCCGTTGACACATTCTGGTATTTGTCTGACGTTTTGTTAATTCGAGTGTCATTAGGATTGAATGTTGAAACGATTTTACATAATAAAATACAGAGATTAATTTTTCTTTTGTTACTTTGCTCATGGTTATGTCTAATACAATTATTTATCAGTTAAATGAATAATTTTATACAACAAATTCCGATTCAGATTGTAAAAAAATAATTAACACATTAAATTTTATGTAGAAACATGACATGCATTCAATTGCAATTAACTATTTTTTATATTTGATTTAAAATCAAAATGCACTAAGAGTAATTGACATTAAGACTATTTATAATTTGCATTTTAAATGTCATGCTATAATAAATAATCTAGAATAAAATTTACTGTTTCTCGAAACTAAAATTAGACTGGTAAATTGCTGTGTTCCCGGCACTCTTTTGCGGAGACAACAATAAAAAATATGTAAGTTGTGGTTGTAGTTATACAGAAAATTTTTCAATATCCCTTGGACAAAATATATGTCTAATGAATAAGTTCTAAGGAGATTGAAGATTAAGACAAAAGTTATACATACCGTAAAAAGGAGGAAGTAAGAAGAGTATCTTGGACATATAATGTAATATCCAAATAAATATATTCTGTTTTTGTTTTAACAAATACGTCAAGAAAAAGTAGATGTAGAAGTGTGCCAAAAATATAAGAACGTGGTTTGGTAGAAAAACAATGAAGTAGTTTCGTATGGCCGCTAACAAATGTAAATATTGCTATGCAGATAGCCAACGTCCGGTAACAAATAAACATGTTAAGAAAAAATATTAATAAATTTAGTTAATAATTTTTTTTCGTAAAAGGGAAATATTTTCATTAGACACTGGGCTCTGTCTAATACGACTTATTTGTGTTACTACTGTATTGATATCATACGATATCAGACAATAGTCTTGTTAGAAATATTCTTGAATGTGTCAATTTCTTATAGCTTTTTCACAAGTTGCTGTGTTCCGGTTCAAAGGTTGCTGCATATTATTTCGTTTCAGGTCTTGAATGGGGTTTCAAAAGCAGGTTTTGGTTTAGTAGTTATTTCTTTTGGTCCTTGTATAACAAGTTGATTTACCATGATGCTTTCTTTTATTTCTGGTCTTTTGGTATACATATCAAGCAACTTTGCAGGCAATACCACTGCTTCCAGTCTGTATATGCAAGTCAAATCCAGTTTAAATTTTATCACTGGCGATTGCAAGGCCGCTTGACAATTTGACATAATAGTAATCAGTAGAGACCGGATTATATGCATCTTAAAAACACTGAAATATGCATGCAAATATGCAATAAAAAAGCCCAAAATATGCATGAAAATAGCAAAAATATGCCAAAATATGCAACTATAAGCAACATAAATATAAACAAATATAGTTTATAACTTATAAAAAAATCAAAATATATAAAAAATTCCATTTTTTAATTTTTGAAATAGGTAGAATGTGTCAAAATATACAACTTCATATATACAGAGTGTTAGACAAAAACGTACGACTAAATAACTCCATTTTGAATGGTTTTTTGAGTATCATAAAGGCAGGTACACATATGTATGTTTTATTTTTAGTATACTTGCTACCTGTTTTTTTATTTAATCTCCAAAATATTTTAAACTTTTAAATTAAAAAAAAAAACATTTTAATTGTTTTCAATTTAAAATAATGATTATAATTGAATAGTTGGCAGTAAAAATAACTAATTTTTAATTTCTGGAATACTTTTATGTCAATATGCATAATATAGTAACCTAAAAAATGATGTTTTTTAATATTGTTTTTTTAAAAATCGGTGAAATATGCATAAAAACCAAATAGAGACAAAATATGCAACAAAGCCTGAATATGGTCGAAATATGCAAATGCATATACAAATATGCATTTGCATATAATCCGGTCACTAGTAATCAGTCTTTAATCCCTTCTTGATTACGTCGTTAGGGCACCACTTAATTACAGCTTAAAAATTAAGGCATATTTACTCAAAGGTCTTTTGCCTCATTTGTGTACCAGATAGTGACTTTGACCATTTTTCGGTATCTATTGTTTATCCGTTTGTTTTGATGTGGTATTATCACGTTAAATTATTTAATGAATAAGTAAAATCCGAGTTATCATTAGAGTTTTATCCGAACACATTTGTTATGTTAGGTCTTTGGGTCCCAAGGTTTACAATGTGTTCATTTATTTGCAATCTGTATGCTGTTTGTTTTGTCTCCGTTATTACCATCAGATGAAGTGGCGGGATCAATAATAGTACTTTTATTGCTCTCGTTATCAGCAGACATGCTGGCTTTTAAATTTTGTCTAGTTTTTTAGCGTACATTTGAGATTGGTTTTTTCCCCATACAATATGATGATGCGTCTTACCAGTACTGTGTATTACCATCTGGTCATATTAAGGGTTAGTCCTCATGTACCCTGACCATTCTTTTGGTTGCAAAAAGCACTCAAATGACTTTTTTAATTATATTAGTCTTAGATATTTTACTCCTTTTGACATCGAGAACGTAGTTCTATACATCCTCAAGTTTTTTAGGTCTGTAGTGTTTTGCCGTCTTTTGAACGGTACAATCTTTGTTTTGCTTAGTTCACTGATAACGATTTCATTTTGCACCATTTTTTTACGGTATTAAGTGCATTTACTGTATATCAATTTTGTATGCTCCCCCTGTGAGCACCCGCCAACAATTTTGGCTTTTACAGTTTTTTCATAAAATATATTTACATTACAGTTCTATAGCATAGAGTTAATCCGTTGTTGAGCAAGATAATGGTCTATTTCTTGGCTTTTTAATGATTTTGCGATGGATTTAAAAGTAGTATTGTCAAATGCTTTCTCAATATTTAGAAAAACACTCAAAACTATTTCTTTGCATTGGACAGTATTTTTCCACTTGCTGACTAGGTAGTATATAGCTAATTTGCACAGTTTTTTGGGTCTTGTATGAACCTGTCGACTATTTTTTTCAATAATTTGTGCATTAGGAGTGTCAAGCTAATTGATCCATAGCATTTAACTAGAGCATACGTTGGTTTTCTCGGCTTTGGTATAAATACAACGTTGAGTGTTTTCCAGTTGCTTAGTATTTGTAAAAGTGGCAAGCTTGCTCTGAGCATAAAGGCTTTTTCAGCACTGCAAACTTTTTTGTAGCATGATAGGATATATTTTATCTGGTCCAAGCGACTTGAATGGTTTAAAAGTGTTAATCCCCTATTTTAGATTGTCCTGATTAGTTATATTCTTTGCCATTTTTTAGTCTCATTTGTCTTTTTGGCCAGAAGCTTCCGTCAGCATAGAGTCCAGAGTGCCATCAACTTACTCTGTGTATTTTTTGTTTTGGGTTCACAGAGATCCAATGTTTTCAGAACGGTTTTTGAAAGAGGTATGTTGGCATTTTTTATAGCTATATTAAAAGCCGTAAGACTAGTTCAATATGTGGCCTGATATTGAATCGGATGTTTGCATGATCAGACCATTATAGGCTTGTCCGACACGTACCACTTTTTAATTACTTTACTTGCTTTATAATTTGCTAATGTTAGTTTAACAATCTTCCTAGGCGACGCATTGCAACAAGTTGATGCGTTATTTTTGTTTATAATATTAAGCTTAAATTCTACTATAAATTTTAGGAGTTTCTTACTGTTTAAGTTTATGTCTTTATTCTCTCTAGCTACGTGATGGGCGTTGGCGTCGCATTTAATTTAAACAGCGGCGCGTTATCTTAGTTGTTTGTCAGTTGCAATAGATTTGCAGGTGCTAAAAGTCCTTGCTGATGATAGGAAAAGTATTCAGATTCAAAAAAAAAATTTTTTTTTTTTCTCTAACATCACCACCTTGTCTGACACTAGGTCTTAGAAACATAGATTTTATAATGGAATTAGATTAAATACATGTTTTGTTAAGGTGCCATCTGCTCAGTATGCTTAACTGCTCTGCAGTAATGTAAATTAATTTACACAATCTTTAACTTTAAACTTACCGTTATTCTTCATTGACTTTGACTTTCTCAACGGTTTTTGTCTTGTCCGGCTTGTCTCTGTTTTTTTGGAGAGAACTAGAGCTCAAAACGTTATCTTGGAAAAACCATACAAGAGTTTAACTCTTATATATATACAGGGTGTCCGGAAAATACGTGTACAACGTTTGACGACAGACTCCTGACGTCAAAATAGGTCGATCTAAGCCGACTTAGTTATATCCAAAATTGTCTCGTTTAGCCTTTAGAGGGCGTCAAAAATTTGTAAATATTAAAAAGAAATTACCTGTAACAATAATTTTTTAAGTGACCTTGTTGCTATGGCGTTTAATAATTTGACAATTATTGACAAATTGTCACCAGTCTATGAAATTTACTCAAGTATACGATCAACATTCTTGAATTACAAGTTCATTTTACCATTAAAAATGGAAAATTATACAAACTCTCAGAAAGTTGACATGCTTCTGGTATACGGGTTTTGTCAAGGAAATGGGCGTCAGAGTGTTAGGGTTTACATGGAGAGGTTTCCTAACCGTCGAATACCAAACCACCAAACATTTGCCAATATTGAGCGTCATCTTCGGGAAACGGGCAGTTTTGAGAAAAAGTATGCGAACAACTTGAACTGTGGAAACAGAAGAGATGATTCTGGAAAGAGTTGAAGAAGAACCAAGTACCAGTACCCGTCTCTTAGAACGTGAGTTAAATGTTCCAAAAACGATTGTCAATGAGGTTTTAAGAGAACAGTTGTTACATCCTTACCACATACAAAAATTCCAGGAACTTTTACCGACTGATCCCCCCATGAGGCTTACATTTTGTCAATTTATTAGAAACAAAAGAATCCTTGTTCCAAATTTTTGTAGAAAAATTATGTTTACTGACGAGGCATGCTTTACAGGATCTGGGGTAACCAATCTGCACAACGAACATATTTATTCCGATGAAAATCCACATGCCATTAAAGTTGCACATCATCAGCATCAATTTAAAATTAATATTTGGGCAGATATTATTGATCACTACCTTATTGGTCCCATTGTTATTCCAGACAGGTTAGATGGAAATATTTATTTAAATTTTTTGCAAGACACATTACCAATTCTTCTGGAGAATTTGCCCCTTTTACTTCGGAGGGAAATGTGGTATATGCATGATGGTGCCCCGCCCCATTTTTCCGTTGCCGTTCGGCATTACTTACATCATCAATATCCCAACCGATGGATTGGAAGAGGCAATGATGCACCAGTAAAATGGCCACCACGTTCTCCTGAGTTAAATATGTGTGACTTCTTTTTGTGGGGCGCTATTAAAACAGAAGTTTACAAGACTCCGGTAAACACACGCGATGATTTATTGCAGCGGATTTTAAATGCAGGCAACCATTTTAATAATCCCGAGACATTAGATAGGGTCCAATATCATTTTTTAAAGAGTGTTAATAAGTGTATTCAGCAAGATGGCGGTCATTTTACACATTTGCTTAAGTAATGTTTTTGTTTTACTTAGTTTCTTACAATAGATACTTTCAACTTTGTTATACTTTTGTTTTTTTTGACGCCCTCTACCGGCTAAACGAGACAATTTTGGATATAACTAAGTCGGCTTAGATCGACCTATTTTGACGTCAGGAGTCTGTCGTCAAACGTTGTACACGTATTTTCCGGATACCCTGTATATAATACGTTTATTTCTTGAAAATTACATTTACAAATACATTTATAACTTTTCGAAATTATAACCTAATTCTTATAAAATTAACGCAACTAAAAGTATTTTCTTCTCTGTTTATCTATTTTTTTTCTTTGTTTTTTAACTGCCCTCATCCATTCTATGCTTCTTCCATCTCCTTATAATATCTCTTTTTTTTTTCATCTGTTCTTTTCTCATTTTGTTACACTCTTTCAACATATGTTCCATAGTTTCATTAGTCTCTCCGCACATTCTGCACATTTTCAAATTCTCTTCTATCCAAAATCTTGTCACTCGCTCTTCATTACTACATCTGAACTTTGCTATTAATTTTTTATCATTTTTACTTTATCTATCGCTTTCCAAGTACATTGGCAGTTTGCTTTCTATAATATGTTCATAATTTGCGTTGTACCCGTATTCTCCTTTCTTGCTTTTGTATATCTCTTTATCTTTCCATAATTTTGTTTTATATCTCACTCCCAGATTCTCTCATTCTTTCAATTTCTTGGCTAGCATACCCATTTCTATTGTAATAATTTTCAATAATCTCTTCTAGCTTTTCATTTCTTGCTCTTATTTTTTCTTTCATGCATTCTTGTAAGATTATACATTTGTGTCTCTGTCTCATTATTTCTTCATACTTCTTTGTTTTTTTTTTCTGCTTCTACTCTTAACTTATATTTTTTAATTTATGACTAACTCCAGCACAATATATGCTAAAGTTTCTCTATTTAAACTTAGCACCCATCTCCAATATTTTACATGTATTGCTTCTAATTTTTCTTTTTCCTTCTATCCCCAGGTTTCTGATCCATACAATATCACACTTCTAACTAAACTATCAAACATAAGTCCTTTTATTCTCATACATTCAAATTTTCTTTTACTTATTCCCCAAACCTGTCCGACTAATTTATTTGCTTTTCGAGCCATTTCTTTAATGTGCGCGCTCTCAGTGTTGTTCGTGCAAAAAACATATCCTAAATATTTAAAAGATTTACCTTTTAGTTTACCTCTAAGGTTAGCCACTTTCTTCCAAGCATCTTTACCCATCAGCAAAATGTGTTGGATTTTCTTGGGTTTCAGTTTGAAGTCTCTGTATGATTTTTTGCTCTGTTAACCTTTTCAGGAGAGTTGCTGGTTTCAATTGGTCCCATTATTTATGTCATTACTTTTCTTGGTTTAGATAAGACTTTCAGATCTATTATCCAAAGTTCTTTTCAATAAGTTTTCTTTAGCCAATGTACTAAAAAAACTATTCTTGATTGGCTTGTTTATACATGTGTTTTCAGAAATTTCTCCATAAAAGAGCATTTTTTAAAACAAGTTGATTTCAGCTCTTAATGTATCTTGTCAATCCTACACAGAATAGAATAGCACTACTGTTCTGCTTCCTCAAAGTTGAGGTAACAGTTTTGGAATCTTTTTGGAATAATTGCTAGTATTTTTGTTGTTTTTGCTTTTTTGTAGGTTGTTCTTGCAAATCCGGCGTGCTGGTGCTAAAAATGTTTTGCTTTTGTCTTCTTGATATACTCTGGGTGTTTGATGCAGATATTGTAAAGTGTTGCTGTTGTGTCTTTGTTGCATTACCGAATGCTTTAGTTGGCTCAATTACCTAAGCCCTCTGTGAATCATTTTGTCTTTGAAATTTCCGCCTGTTGTTTAGTTTAGGTTTTCCAATGAGTCCCCAAGTGTTTTTATGTTTTTTGTTCTCAGTGATCGGTTTGGTTCTCTAGAATCCAAATAACGGACTACTTTTTCGGTAGTAGAGAATTGCGTTTGATTTTTCCATAGTAGTATTTCAATCTCAAGTCTATTTATTTTTAACCTCCCGACAGACGTTATGCGTGTGTCGTCATTGTAGTTTAAGGATATTTTATTTCCCCGGTTTCCTACTACAATCCGGCAAGAACTTCTCAATTCTAACGGAACGCACCCATAAAGAAATTGACAAATTCCCAAAGAACAAATTTATAATATTAATTATAATTTTAACAATTTTTTAATTAAGAAACTTTACTTAATAAAAACAAGACGCATACTTTAAGTAAACAATAGAATAAAATTTTATTTTGTGTAAAAGTATTTTTTAGCCATTTTAAAATAAGTTTTCTAAAATTGTTTTTTTTTAGTTTTTTTATACTTTCAATCACGACTAGTAGCATTTAAAATTTTTGGAATATTCTTTAAAACTTTTTATAGTTTTATTATATTTTTTGTTTTGTTTATATTGGCCTCAATTTCTTTTTATAACAGCATTTACCCATACGTTTTTTTATAAAGTTTTTAATAGTCACAACTATGATATATTCTAAAATTCCAAAAATATTAGCTTTAGTCTCCTACAAAAGCATGTGTGCTTTTTTATGTAAAACCCGTTGGAGAAGGTGCAATGAGTATTACCTCGATTTGGGTTCTGGTGCTAGAGCTGGTTTAGGTTTTGTTGCTGAAGGTGTTTCTTAAGTGCAATTGAGCTCCAGACTGTGTTATGTGCTCTACAGACATAAATTTGTTAGTGTAGTAATAATCTGCATCAATGCCTCCAATTTTCAAGACGGAAGCACCAACCACCTAGAAATAACTAGTTTCCAAAGGTCGTCTTGTTACAGATTGTTGGTAGTGCTAATTACCAGCCCGTTTTTCAAAAAGCTTTTATTTTAATTAATTTTTACTTACTTTTTATAGGATGAGGACAATTGTACCACTCGGTAATTTTAAATAACCAGTATTCAATATTATTCTTTTTATTCAATTAATGCGCTTAACCAACCACTCGCCACGGAGGTGTATAAAAAAATTGGTTTGTGTTACCGGCCAGGAGACGTCTTAAGAAAAAAAAACTTTTTTGAGACACGTGTCCTCCATAATCACGGAGTTTTCTAAAGCGGCGTTTTGCATTCGGTATGCGCGCTTAGCTCCAACTTTGTAAACACAACAGAGATTGTTAAAGCAGCTCTAGACGGGAACCAGGTAGAAATAACTCAAATAATCAACAGATGCCTAAAAGACGGAATTTTTCCAGAATGTTGAAAAGAGGCCACCCTAGTACTGATTGAGAAAAAGAAAGAAGTAGGAAAAGCAACGTCATACATGTTAAATAAACACACAAGCTAAAATAATGGAAAAAGTCATTGTACGGAGAATAAATAAAAAAATAGAAAAAAAAAGATGATGGAAAAAGAAACAGTACGGATTTACCAATGAAAAAACAACTTCAAAAGCTATAGACAAAGTAAAAAGCAATAGCAAAAGAAGCAAACAGCAAAGCGCAGAAGAAAGGCAACACTGTGTATTGATAGCGTTGAACATACAAAACGCGTTTAACAGCGTGTTATGGGATGCAATTACAGAAGCGGCGAAATAAAGAAAACTGAACAGAAAAACGATCAAGATCATATGAAGCTACTTGTAGGGTATAAACCTAGTGACAAAGAAAAAACATTTCAAACTTACAAGAGAAGTACCACAAGGCTCAGCACTAAGACCAAAACTATAGAACTTTGTTAATAACGAGTTACTACGAATGAGGTTGCCGGAAGGCATGACAATAACGGGATTTGCAGACGACGTAGCACTAGTATGTAGAGACGTAGAAATGGAAGTACTAAATAGAAGACTATAGCTGGCAATAGATATGATACAGTTATGGATCAAAAATAATGGTTTAAAATTAACAACACAAGAAAAAACGGCCTGGCTATCAACTAAGAAGACTAATAGAGGAACAGGTAAGATACAAGTAAAAGACCAAGTGATAACCATAAGGAAAAAAATCAAATACTTCAAGGTGACACTTAAAGCAAAAAGATGAAACAAACAAGAAAGCGGTCATGGAAACAAAAGAAATGGAGAAAAAGCTCGGTTGCCAAACAACAGAGGTCCAGGAAAAAAGCTAAAAGGCTAATAGCAACAGCAGCAAGAAGCAAATTGTTATTCGCCGCAGAAACATGAGAAAAAGCCATAATGACAAAACAAAATAAAAATGAAATAAGAAAAGCTACAAGAACCAGTTAGTTACTGGAATAGAGAAAAAAGGAAAAACAAAGAAAATAACTAATCCCTGAGATAAAAAAGTAGGTAGAGAAATACTGACCGAACATGAATCCTTTGAAAAATTTTTGCAAAAAATTAAAAAAATCAAGGAAAACAAAAAATGTATATTCTGTCAGGAAGAATCACATAATAATGCAGAACATGCAAAGCATAGGAGGAAGACAGAAAAGAACTGGAACAAATACTAGAAAGCAAAACGTATAAATCAACAATCATTAAGAAATGCTTAAGAAATGAAAATAAATAAAGGGCGCTAAGAAACTTTGCAACAAAAGTACTAAAAAAAAAAATTAAACAAACACACAAAATAAAAACCATAGAAGAAAAAAAAGAAAAACGAGAGAAGCAAAATAGAAACAACAAAACAAAAAAAAAGATCAAAAATAAAGAAATAAGGACAGGACAATTATGCATACCAAGAAATAGAATAAATTAGAAGAACATTTACAGAAACTAAATTACCAAACAAAATTGCTAAGATAAAAAGGAAAAAAGAAATGATAAAAGAATGCAGAATAACAAAAAGAACGAGGCAAATGCCAAATGGTAGATACGCTATCTCAAGGTTGACAGATAACGCATCTAATAAGATAGTTAGAATATACTTGGCAACGAGAGGACACAAAAAAGTAATCCTAGATAAAGATACAAAGATCACTGGAAGTAGAACAAACAAATTTAAGACTGGTTAAAAGAATACAACTAATGGAACTGCATAAACTATTCATGAAGAAAAGAGAATACAATGAAGAAGAAGTGAACAAAAATCTAAGAGAACTAAGATTGGAGAAAGAAAAAAATGCAAAGCTGGATGGCAATGCAGATAAAAAAAACAAAAAGACAAAAGAGACATACAACAGGTAGTGGCTTTAAGGAAAGAAAAGCAGGGAACAGCATGTGTGCCACAGATACTGTGTGAAACTCCGCAAGGCAATAACCAGCCTACTTCAAACTACTGCCACATCTAGACTAGTTTGACAAGGACATTATAACAACAGGATTTACGCAGAGAAGAAAACCAAAAGGTATTGCCATGCGTAAGTAATTCTTAAGGGCCACTTGTTGAGGAGAACACCTCACTACGTCAAAAAAAAAAACAAGCAACAAGCATTAGAGCACAAGAAGAACAGAAAAAAAAAGAGAAAAAAAAAGCAAAAAAAAAACGCAACCCCAAAGAAGCGGCAGAATTCCAGTTGACGTTGGAAGCGAAATTCCAAAAAAACAGAGAAAGCTCCCAGCTAGCAGAAGCCAAGACCTATGCAAGCACTACACCGATGACCAAAAGACAAGTTAAAAAAAAACTTTAACTGTGTCTATCAAACCAACGGACAAATACATTGAACAAGACCCAAAAGAAGAAGCGGAAGATTAACCCAATCCGATTGTCAAACACCAGCGGCTGCCAAAGAAAGGCGCAAACATGCCAAACCGGACCAGCAATCAACGGAAAATCTCTGAAATATAAATTACCCGCTATGCTTGCAGTCCGTGGTCATTATCAGGAAGACAAAAATTTGTTAAACCAGATAAAACCGGAAAAAAAAGGGACAAATTAACCAGACCAGACCAGCACTAAGAAAAAAAAAAGAAAAAAAAAACTTGGATACGGCCGGGAAGCCAAAGAGACCCAAACCCAAATTGTGGCTTGCATCAACGCTATAAAATTAGACAATCCACCCGCTCTTCACCCATTCTACCATCACAAGGTTATCTCAAGCGGCGTTTTGCGCCATAGGCCTTACTTTAACGTTTTTTCTGCAGATCTCTTTCTGAACCCTTGACGTCTGGGTTCAGAAAGAGCAGCAATAAAAAGTAAAAAGTTTTCTACAGCACTTCTGCCCAACTACGGACTAGGACTACTGTTCTTACCCATCTGACTTGCTTGCTAGAAATTACTAAATCAACCACAAAGACAGTCTCAAGAAAAGCTAACTGCACGGACAGCACTTTGATTGGACCAATTTAGCAGCCGTGGCTAAGTACTTGCAGATCCGAATCCGCAAAATTTTGTAATTTTTCAGTTATTTTTGCTGCAGCAACACATGCAAAAACATTGACCGTTAAAAGCAGGAATTATTTTGTTGTCATAACTACCCCTATATCTATGTAACTGCTCCTAGCGCATCCTAGACACGCAACAAACCCTGTTACCTCTAAAAGCAAACTTGACAGTTGCAATCATAACCGGCTCAAGATCATTTCAACTACAAATTAAGACAAGCCAGAGCGTAAACTGCACGTCATCACATATGACCCCGGTGCTTCCAAAAAGCAATACACCTGGTGCACACCACTAATACTACTTCTTGGCTTACCAGAAGCTGGATATCATTATTATTAAATTACATTTAAGCTGCAAACTGTAGCAACCGATCTTGATCAACAAGGTCATCAATCGATTTTTGGATTTGTGACGGTTAAGAATCTTATTCTACAAACTATTAGGCCGGTAATAAATAGCGCCAAAATAAAAAGCAGATTTAAAGCAAAGCGCTTAAAAACTACAACGCTTCCATAAAACCATAATTATTAGACACTATGCTATTTTGGGCAAAACCGCAGAATTGAAAAAAGCAAACAGAAATATCTTGGAGATTTTGGATCAATTTGCAATTTAATATAAGCAAATCCATTGGCAAAACAACATTTGAAAATGCACACCATCTGTCTATCTACCCGGCAGAGATTGTCATAGGCATTTATAACATGAGGAAGTCTCGCAAATTATCTAACGTAGACGTTGTGGAATACAAAGTAATTGAAAGGTTGTATTTGTTAATGATACCAACAAAGATAGCAGTTTGCATCATTGAGCACAAAATAACTAATTTCTTGTTAACTAACACTTAGACAAGCGGTATCTAGTGTTTAGTTTTAGGCAGGTGGATCACATCAGTGTACCCATCCCACCTACCTAACTATTTATAATTTAAGAAAAATTGATCCATTGTTAATGTTCTTGCAACTGAGATGTTAGAAATAACGACTTGCATAAATACTTTATTGTATTTTCAGCTGTAGCTATAAGAATAATATATAAATAAAACACAAACAAATTTTCTAAAAAAAGATTTAGCTGTTTGGAAAGCATTTTTGTAGAAAAGAATTGAGAATATAACATTGGATAAACTGTTTTTTTAAATTAATTTCTATTTGGAGTTAAATGAAGGTAAATTGTTTGTTGATACTGAATTGAAATAATAAAGTAATGTTTATTTACCAGTGGAAAAACTAGTATTGTATTTGTAAAAATTTGTGGTAAAAAACTTAGTAAATAGTTTTATTATTTCATAAACATGAGTTATCACGTAGTAGAGGTCACAACCATTATTTATATTGAAATTGAATTATTTAATATAGTTTCCAAAGGAATTAATCCATTAATTAATAGTATTTATTGAGATTATTTATAAAGTTAATTCTAGGTGTCAATTCGTTTAACCATATTGACTTTCCAACTCCATTCATAATTTATATCTCCACACCCCAATGAATCAGTAAAAAATGGAAGCTGCACCCTCTAGGCTTCAACGGTAACCTGCACCACACTTTACTTTACGGCCACGTTAAATCAGCTCGTCTGTTGCCACACCGTGCGGACTTTTATGACGTCCAAAACAACCCTTTCTGCATGTATGCTTCGACCCCTTACATCATAAAAAAAATATATAGTGTTTGGTTCGGTCAAGCTATCGCCGCAACCATTTCACACCTACTACATTTTTTTTCTCTTTCTCTCCGACAGTTTGGAAGAGTTACGTTTATTGCGGCCACAGGAAATACAACAAGCTCCTTTTTTTGGCTCAAATATAATATATTGGAGCGGTTATGATTTTTCAAAGTTATTTCATGCAGCAATACTGCAACATGTAATATTTTATTAGTTATATTAAATTTTCTTTCGATGTAAAATATATTTCCCCAAAGGGAATTGAAGACTGTGAAATAACACATTCATATTATGTCGCGAGTTATGTTATCATTTGTAGCAAATAAATCTCATTTCGTTGTGTAGGAAAACGTTTCATATGTTATTCATCGTATAGAAAACATAAATAAATATATATCAAATCGTTGCGACCGTAAAATTCGTAACAAAATACTTTTGTGTGTTTGATAAAACATTTGCAGAAATATTTTTATTTTTATAAAAATCAATTATGATTCATCCATCACTATTACATAGAAGAAATTTTTTTTTAAATAAATGTTTTACGCAATTTAATTTTGTATAAATTTCCATTTTATTTCCATTTGCGTTCAAACGATAAACTATTTTCAAAATAAATAACATTCAATTTTCTGGTAACCAACAATGAAATAGTAATTGGTTATACTAGCAGTACTGCGTAAATAATCGCCTCTTTACCCGTCAACCGAAATGATTGCATTAGTTCAATTTAATCGCTAATAATTACCAATTAAAAATGCGGTTTCATCAGAGGGGCAATAAAATTCAATGATTACAAAAAAATGCTGATGTTAATGAATAGCCACATCATCAGCCAATTTTCCGCATAACTTATATTGAACAGTTTCCATTGTTTTAATTAGTAATGCGTTTAATCCCCTTTACGAGCCTGTACAAACATATGATAAGAAGTTATGAATCACAGTTTAAGACGTTTGAGTTTAATAATTTTAGGAATTTCCAAGTCTTTCCGTTTGCATGCGGGCAATGACACTGCATCGGACTAATTAATCGGCGACTATAAAATGATTATATTTTGGCACGCACGGTCTCTATCAACGCCGACATTCGATTTGCGTATTGAAAAAGAAGTATTATGAAGAATATTCGGTTAATAAAACGATAAATGATGATGATATGTACGGGAGCTGATTATCCGATTTATGCGTTATTTATTCAGTCGATTTTATAATCTGCCCACGTGTGCGTGTTTGATGTTTGCGCATGCAAAATTTTAACTGTATAGGAGTAATAAAAAAATTATTATGTACTCTCTAATTAGTTTACATCAACAAAATGAAATCTTGTAATTGTGTTTTTATTTAAAAATTTGTAATAAAATATATTATTAGAATTATTAAGTAATGTTGGTGATAAAATATATATCATTCTAACAGTTACTGCTAGAAATATTTTTTTTCTAAAGGATCTGTTTTATTTTCAATATCATAATAAAAAATTCAAACTTTTTTTATAGAATAGAAATATGTGATGGCCAAATTTTTGTTAAAAAGTTATCTGACAACTAAAACTAAATTTAAATTCTATAATTAAATTTTATGTATAAAATAAAAATCTGTAATTTTTAATTTTACAATTCTTAATAAATATAATTATTTTTTATAACTAAAACTAACTCGGATTTTTTTGTGTTAGCCTTGATTGCCCGGTGTAGATGTGCACCGGATCTTGGGCGACTCCCTAAGAAATTTCTCTAGGTGTGAAGTGGCATCAAAATGTAGATACCGGAAAAATCTGTTAGGCCCATGGTAATAAAATTTCCAATGTCATAAAATGTACAAAAATCCAAAATCTTTAATTGTTTATTTTGAATTAAATTGTAAATTAAATCCGATCTTAAAACATTAAAATAATGTCGGAAAGCACCAAAAACCGGCCCGTAAATGCAAAATTCCGTTTATGAAATGTCAAAAATAGCTAAATTTAAGTTAGATACATCAAAATAGTGACAAAAAGTAACTAGAGTTGCGTGGTTAAACGGCGTTAAGATTAATTAAGTGGCCGTTTTAAAATACAAGGAGACTTACCAATTGTCAGATTCCCTCTCACAAGCGCCTATCGACCTTAATATTGAATGCTGGAAGTTTCACACCTTTGTAGTGTATAAACCTTTCTGTCTAATTGAAAAAATAATGGCAAGTTTTGGAAAAGTGCTTAATGCACTTAGTGTGCCTCCCTATAGACGTTGCATAAATTTTGTAGAGAATTAATACCGCGTCAATGTCTGGGTTTTGGACTGTTGGGCAGAATCTGAAAGCTTAGTTTTCTGATTCTTCTTTAAACAAAAAAAAGTTTTTACATACGTTTCCGTAGCCAAGCGATCAATGTAAATCTTTTTTATTGTTATCAATTCTCCCCAACTGCTTTGACAGAAGCAAGATTTTCCTAAGTTTTGTCAAGTAGTCTAGCAAGTGATGCAAGCCAATAACGTCTAGATAGAGTTTAGAAAGAGCCATGTGGCTCTGTATGAAAAATCTAGTAACAGTTGTAGCCGGCAATAGTAATAATTTTTTTTAAGCTCATATATTTATTTGCAAATTCTTTTTCTTTTCCGCGCATTATGACTTAGTTTTCTGAGGCGGAAGTGCGGACGTTAGCCTGTCTTATTTAGTAGGTAGTCTACGTTGTCGTAACTTTTGTAGTTGTTGGTTTAAATCTGATGAGCCACGACTTCAAGATTTTTCTAAAAATCATCTACACAAGAATCTACAAAAAATGCGAGAAAGATATTAGCAACTTACAATTTGAATTCCACAAGGGTTTGAGAACTAAGAAAGCTTTAAATGGTCTAATTGTACTTCTTCAAAAATGCAGAGATTAGCAACAAGACGCATTTAGATGTTTTATTGACTACAAGAAGATCTTCGATCGACCTCCTAAAAATACTGAAATTAAAGAAATTAGACTGGAACAATATTGATATAATCATGAATTTGTATTTTCAACAAACAACCGCAGTCAGAGTTAAAAATACTACTACTGAACCCGCTAAAATTAAAGGGAAGTGCGCCAAGATTGCGTTTTTTTGCCCTTATTATTCAACTTGTATTTGGAATTTGCCTTTAATCATGCACTATAAGACAAAACGAACAAAACCAAAATAAACGGTAGAATATTGAACAATATACGGTACGCTGATGATACCGCTATAATTGCTGACAGACCGGAACCACAACAACGGTTGTTAAATAAAATTACAGATGTTGTAGACAACCTTGGCTTAAAGATTAACACAGATAAAACAAAGGTTATAGTAAACAGGAGAACACCACCTTGCCATATAAAAATTTACGGATAAACCATTAAAGTAAAACCAAAATTCAAATATCTGAAAAGTTGGATCACAGAAGATCAGGACCCGAACTGTGAGGTTTGTGCTAGGATAAAACAAGCCCGTGCCACCTTCAATAGCATGAAACCACTGTTAACAAATACAGGCCTAAGCTTAACCCTTCGACTAAGATTTGGGAAGTGCTATGTGTATTCGGTATTGTTGTATGGCTATAAAACATAGACATTAAAGATGAACACTATGAATTGATTAAAGACTTTGTGAGCGTTTTGTAGGCTTTTAAGAGTGTTGCGGGTAGATCATACCACTAATAAAATAGTGTTGAGACATATGTGCCAAGATCGACAATTACTGCTAAATACAGAGAAAACCGGCATATTTGTAGCACATATTCAACAATAAATATGAAATATTAAAGTTAATAATGGAGGGCAAGTTAGAAAGGCGACGAGGCATTGGCCGTAAGAAATACTTCTGGCCGAAGAACATCCAGGATTGGACTAGCCTAGATGCTCAATTTCTGTTTAGAGCGGCAAAGGATTGGATAGGGTTTAGCATGACTGTTTCCAACCGTCAGTAATGAAGATAGGATTTTAAGAAGAAGAAGGTTTGAGTCAGGTAGTTTTTTGGTTAGTGCATCTAAACTTTTTGGTTCTGTTAGGTTGTCTTCAAGAGTAATTCACTTGGTGTTTCTTCGGTAGCAAAACTGGATCTGTAGTTATTGTAATATACTGTTAGTGGCAATAGTTTATTCTTTTTTGGAGTGTGTTTAACAAAGAAAGTAATATCCTATAAGAGTAATGACTACCAAGTTAGTTTGGCTTTGGCAACAATAAAGTTATTTACCCAGATCAATACTCTGTTGTCGGACTTCAAAGTAAAAGGCTTATCTTTTAAATGGAAAACTATTTTCAACGCACACACAATTGCTAACTGGAGTTTGTTGAGTTTACTGACGTACTACACTTACATGTTTCTAGTTGTTCTTCAAGAACCAGGTTAAATGCTTCATAATAATAAATTCTTTATTTTTTATCCTATTTGCTCTTTTCTCATATCATTGCATTTTAGCAGAGTGTTCTATGTTTTTTCTAGCTTCTGCACGTTATTTTTATTGTCTATCCAAAATCTGATTCTTGTAATCATTCTTTTAATATATTTTTTAATAATTTACACTTTCTAGGTACTTTGGTTGTGCATCCATTATAATATGTACATAATTTAAATTGTACCTAGATTTATTTATCCGCTCTTAAACTTGATAATTTTATCTCTCATTATAATTTTTTTTCACATCATTTTATCTATTATCAATTTTTTTACTTCCTTACTATCGTTTATGTTAAAATATTTTTTTCAACATGTTGCTATTTTTCTGCTTTTAGACCTCATATTCTCCTTTAGGCACTCTTGTAATATTTTACATTTATTTCTTTTTTTGCACGTTTTTTTGCTTCTATTCTTAATTTATCTATTTTAACTTTTTCTTTTATTATTCTTGGTCGAGGTTTGGCCAGTTCAATAAAAAGGCAATAATACAAATTTTAGGAATTAATTTATAAAGCCAGGTACAAATTCTCATAAAACAGTTAAGTTGGTTTTTGTTTCATGTTTTTTATTTAACTTTTTTCCAATAATTTCATGATGAATCTTGTGAATTTGTTAAAAATTTGCAAGCTTTGTAAGTGTATTAAAGAACCGGAATGTCTACAAGATCAATTTAATGAATAATAGTATTTTATTAGCCAACAGAACAATGATACTGTTAAATATAATGTAGATTTACTGGAAGAAGTTAGTAAACTAGGCTTGATTAAGAAACGAATTGTTGGATTTTTTTTGCTACACCTTGGTTGAGTGTTGTTTTTGTACTGCAAACTTTGACGGGAATAGTCAAAACTGACTTCCTGCACATTTAGCAATTGGTGGCTTAGTATTACTTCTTCTCTTAAACTAAGTGTGATGAGAAATAAAATTGGCCGTCAATCTTAACGGTTGTTTTTACCTCGGCCGTGATTTGCACTGAGGTTTTAGAGTCAGCACGTTTGACTGACTAATTGTGTTTTGGATATGCAAAGCCGAGTAAAGTCCCCAAGTATACCAAGGCTTTTATCTTTCTATTCTGTCTTCTTTTTGGCGTCTTGTTTTGACTTTTATTATTTTTCTTTAGAATTGTTTGTTGTTGTTAGAGAGACTGACGGAGATACTCTTTTTTAGTAACATGTACTTTTTTTAAGTTAGAATACTCTTTACTCTTTTTTTTTTTAGTTGAAGCTTAATAAACCTAATTGTTTTTAAATTTTATATTATAACAAGAATGGCGTCCAGTAAAAATGCTTTGGTTTTGGATAATTCCTCTGTTTCTCTGTTTTTTAGTTTTTGAAGTGTTAAATTTGACTGCCAAACTTTTAATTTGGCGTTTAAATTTTAAATTTTGCTGCTAATCCGAATTTGAAAACATTATAAATTTGACTGATAAACTGTTAATCTGGTTTTCAAACTTAAAATTCTTCATAAACCGGATAATAATAAAACATTTTACTATGTTTTTTATCACAAATTTATTTTTACAAATACAATTTCGGCTCTACTAAAGTTTTTTACAGATAAAATAAGTTATATTCAATAAATTTTACTGCCAAATTGTGATCTTGCCTTTGGCTTTAAAAAGTGTAAAATTAGCATTCAAAATAGACAATTTAAATAATAAGGTTTGGTTTTAATATAAAAAGAACGTTAATTTATGATTCAAATAAAAAGCATTTGTACCTTTAAAACTGAAAATCATCCACCAACGAATTAAATTTCTTTGCCAAACTAACAGTTTATCTGACTTTCAAATTGTTAATCTGGTTTTATTAATTGTAAATTTGGTTTTCAAAAGTGTAATTGCGACTTTTACAAATTAAAATCTTGTTAAAAAAATAAATTTATGAAAAAACTATCCTAAACTAAAAACATCCATATACGCGTATTGCTTTACAACTGTCTCATAAGAAAACATTGCGTCTCTTCTTTATATATTTTATACATAAAATCTTGTTTTTAAATTATAAATCCAGTCTTTAAAACTGTAAATCCGGCCTTTAAAAGTTTAAATCGGATTTCAAATTGTCAAATTTTACTGTTAAATTGTTAATTTGGTCTTTAAAAGTGTAATTCCGGTGTTTAAAGAGTTTAATTTAAAGATTACTGATACCACATTTTAGTTGTGAGCTGTTGTTGAGACGGTTTTAGAAAAAAGCATCAAAATATAATTTTATTAATAAAGGTTAAAAATAGCTATATCAAAAAAAACTAAAATCTGACTAAAAACTATTAAAAAGTGTAAAATTCTATTTAATAAACATTAAAATTAACAAGTTTTGGCGTTAAAACATGAAAATATTGTTAGAAAAAAATAAAATCCTTTTCCGTTTAAAAAATTAATAACTTTAGTTTGTAAAATTTAATAATTAACAAAATTGCGGATTAAAAACATCAAATTATTTTTAGAAAGTAACAAAATTTAGCTATAAACTATCAAAACATTAAAATATTTTCAGATAGAATCAAAATTTGGCATAAAACGGTAAAAATACATTTTTTTTTGCATTAAACCAAATTATTGTTGAAAAATTTAAATTTTTTTATTTTTTTTTTTAATAAATTTTTATAAACAGGAAAATCTGGCTATAAAATTGTCAGACAATTTCAAAATCTACTCATAAACTGTAAAAAAATATAAAAAATTTGCCAAAAAGTACCATAACTCACCATAAACTGTTAAAAACTGAATTATTCTATTTATAAAAATTCAATGATGGCAAAATTCCGCCATAAAATCATTAAATATTAAACAAAAATTAGCAATGGATAGGTAAAAAAAATCATTTCATTTCAATACCTTTTATTAAAAAAATTCTGCTTGTGCTTTTACTAAATATGGCGATTTGGCTAGAAGCGTTTTATTTGGTGAAGAAAATCTATTTGCCAAATTTAATCAAAACTTTTTTTTAATGAAAAGTTGCTTGACTGTAAGTTTATAAATGCTTTTACCATACTACAATATTGCTTTAAGCTTTAGACAGTCATTCAAAGTTTAAAATATTATATATTCTTTACTTTAATTGCTGGATTGACCGCTAGCAACTTGTTTAGATGCTTCAGTATTTTTTGTTCACATAATGAGGTTTGCTATAATTCTTGAAATTACACCTGGACTCTGTTAGTACGTTTTTTATAAAAACCTTTAACTTGACTATAATAGAGTCTCCACTAACTATTTCTAAAGCTTTTTATGTTTTGTTTGTCGCAATTTTTAACTAGGCTATTAGCAATATTGCCTTTTTGCTGACAATATGTAGCGGTGTGTAGAAACGGATTTCAAATTATGCTTTTCTTTTTGTTTGTTTTGGTACTCATTATTGTAGTCGGTTTGTCAGTTCTCTTTCTTTGTGTCAATTTTTTTATTTTTTTTTACAAACCCAAATTACTCAAACTTATCATATTTTGTAAAATTTTAAAAACATTTCAAAATTTGCAAATTAGTTATTTGTTTTTAATTTGCAAAAACTGGAACTGAAACATTTTATTTTCAAAAATATACAATTGTATTTTTTCAACTACAGTGTCCGCCCACTAACCCAAATATTTGTGATTCAATTTCTTTAAGCAAACACTTGGGTAGGTGGATGGGGTTCTCAGTTTATTAATTGCGGGATAGTAGTTTTAACTGGAGTGCTTGTCACTTTCTTTAGTGTTTGTAAACTAATTTCTTGTTCATAAACAGTTAAACGGACGGGTAGGACACTCAATTCATTGATTGCAAGACAGTAGTTTCAACCTACCTATTCAAGTGTTTGTTGCTCAATTTTTTGTTCACAAATATTTGGGCGGGTGAATAGAGCATATAGTTCATTGATTGTGGAATCATAGTTTTTTGCCCACCCACTGAAGTGTTGTTTCGGGTGTTTGTAATTAAATATCTTGATTGAGTAGGTGAGTGAAAGATACAGTTTATTGATTACAAGACAGTAGTTGCAACTGGAATTCTCGCCCACCCACCCAAGTTTTTTTATATAATTTTAGTTTCTTTAATAGTTTTTTATATGTCTTAAGATTGTTTAGTTAAAATTTTGTGAAAAAAACCTTAAAATTGTGCTTTAAATTGCAAATTAACCAAAAAAAAAACAATTCTAGCATTCTAAAGTATTTTCAAAAAATTCCAAAACTTTTTTAATTTTTTTTAATACTTTTGTACGTGTCATCTGTCTTCATTGGTCTCCCAGCTAATTCTACAATGCGCCGCTAATTTCACAAACCCTACAAATATATTCACTCCTTTTGTTTCCCTAATGCAAACTCCCACAATGCCAATCAACATTTTTCAATTTAAAATTATGTGCGAATGCACATATATGTTTTGCAAACATTAAAAATCAGAAAAGAGTATGATGAATTTAATCTCATAATAACTAACATTTGGGCGGGTGAATCTGTTACATCAGATCATGTTTACGAGGGTTGCTATTTATGTATTGAAAATAGAAATAACAAATAAATGAATTTTATCAAAAATATATTTATTGCTTTTTAAAATAATTGCCTTTAAGATGTACACACTTTTGCATGCGATTGAACAATCTTTCAAAGCACTTTGTCCAGTCAGAAGATGATAGCTCTAAAACATACGTTTTAAAGGCTTCAACCGCTTCTTCGAGCGATAAAAATCGTTGTCTGACTCATCAAGTCGATCTTTAGTGTGTTCAAAAACTTGTTTGCTTTATGTGATGTGTGTGAGCTCTCATTGTCGTAATGCAAAATAATTCGTCAATTTGAGTTGTTGTTTCTTAATTTACCAAAAACTTCAAGCAAGTATACCATGCTGAGTTAACCGTCTTTTGATTTTCAAGAGCCACAGTTGCCTCCTGCCCGGCTTTAGTAAAGAAACACGCCACCATTTGCTTTTTAACCCTTTGAGAACATTTGTTGGCTTTTCTTCACATTGAAAGACCCAAATTGCTAATTGGTCTTTTCTTTCTGGCTCATATGCATAAATCCACAATTTGTTACCTGTGCCGATGCAGTATACGGCTTTGGATGCACCACAATTGTATTTTGTAATCATTTTACGGTACCAATTGTGCAACAAATGTGGAATCCAACGATTTTCTTCAATTAGTTTTGTGCAACATCGATATTTTTTGGCACAACGCCCGATTTTGGACAATTTTTTTTAACTTTGTCCATGAGCAAACTACAGCCTCGTTTGAATTCGGTTTTTTTCACAAAATTTTAACTAAACAATCTTAAGACATATAAAAAACTATTAAAGAAACTAAAATTATATAAAAAAACTTGGGTGGGTGGGCGAGAATTCCAGTTGCAACTACTGTCTTGTAATCAATAAACTGTATCTTTCACTCACCTACTCAATCAAGATATTTAATTACAAACACCCGAAACAACACTTCAGTGGGTGGGCAAAAAACTATGATTCCACAATCAATGAACTATATGCTCTATTCACCCGCCCAAATATTTGTGAACAAAAAATTGAGCAACAAACACTTGAATAGGTAGGTTGAAACTACTGTCTTGCAATCAATAAATTGAGTGTCCTACCCGTCCGTTTAACTGTTTATGAACAAGAAATTAGTTTACAAACACTAAAGAAAGTGACAAGCACTCCAGTTAAAACTACTATCCCGCAATTAATAAACTGAGAACCCCATCCACCTACCCAAGTGTTTGCTTAAAGAAATTGAATCACAAATATTTGGGTTAGTGGGCGGACACTGTAGTTCAGTGGCTGCTGTTTATTACCAAAAGTTGAATTTAGTTGATTGAAGCACTGTTCTTGAGTTAGACCACGTCGAAAGTCATAATAAATCATAGCTCAAACATTTTCACGACTTAATTCCATCTTTTGGCCAATTTTCAACTTACTGTAAACAACACAAATAGTGCTCGCATGTCAAAACGTTCTAAATATAATGTCAAAAATGTCTAACTTTAGGATGGCAAAGTCAGATTTCACCAGTGTTGCCAGTTCTCAATACATAAATAGCAAACTTGTACCAGCAAATAATTTAAACTGCAGTGCCAAGCCATCCGCCCGAGAGTGTGTTATCAAAAAATTTAAAAAAAAAATTTCTGCATGTGTTAGAAGCCTTCTAGTCAAAAGAGAATGTAATATCCAATTTCCTGATTTTTTTATAAAATTTCAAAAATAGTTAATAAAATCCGGTTAAAAAATATAAAAATATTGTAAAAAATTAGCTGTTTAAAAGTGCAAAGAAATCAGATAAAATCAACAAGCGTTTAAATAGTCCAAAAATAGTAAAATTTTATAATAAATTATTAAATTATTAAAAAAAATAATCCGGCAATTGAAAAGTGCAAACCACAACTTAGATTAAGTATATTTTTGACAGTTGATTATCTTTCCACGTCAATATAGTTAGCAAGTTTTTCTAAAAAAAAATTTTATATAAAAAATATTTAAGACTTAATCTTGTACTATTTTTTACTTGTAATAATCTGGTCACCCTGTTGTTGGCTTAAATCTAGCACTTCACACCGTCGGTGCGGCATTGACAAGAATGTTTGCCGTTGTTGGTGCTCGTGGACTATGCAAAAAAAGGTTTGTCAGTTTCTATCAATTACAAAGATTTTTAAAGTGATGGTATTCAGCTTTATTTAACGTTTTACTAAAGTTGCAAAAGTGTTGATATGATCTTCTTAGAGTAGTGCGGTTATACTCAGAAATACAGAGCGGCCTGTTGTCTTAGGTAACCTTCTTCTAGCTTTTTGCCAGCTTTACAGGGTTTGCGTACTGCAAATAATTCTTTGTTTTGAGTTTACATAATTTAAGAAGGGCTCTTTTGAGTACTAGCTTTTGAAGGTTTTGTCTGTTTTCTAAGTTGTTAAAGCTGTTTTTAGGATTTTTATAAAGCTTTTTCCAAAACTTAGTAGTTTGGAAAAGTATTTCTAGCTTTTAGTGTGTGAATATGGCTTCTTATGAATTTGCAATTTTAACCAGAACATTAGTCTGCGCTTTTATGAATTGTTTTTTGGTTAATAGGGCTTCCCCTGAAGCAAAGCATTTTTTTGAATTTTGTGTATTATTTTTGATTGCACAATGTAGAAGACAGCACTATGTCTGTCTAAGTGGCCGTTCTGAAATGCATCAGCAAGAACGATTGGTACAATCAAAAAATACAATGTATGTACAGTGTCGGTGAAGTGTTGTGGCTAACTAAATCTATGTTTAAAAAATTGGTTTTTATATACGTTCCGGCGGCTATCCAAAAGCTCTTTTTATATGCTTGACAAAGATTACTAATTGAGAATTGTTCTTATTGGTATTAATAGAGCAGTTGTTAGACAACCATGGATAGATAACAAACACTTGAACGAGTAGTCAAATCAAGATTAAATTTTTATAGCCTGAAGTAAATAATTATTGTTTGATTTGGGGAAATATATTTTTATGTAGTTTAAAAACAAATTGCTATTGCATGCGCATATTAAACCCACATAAGCAAAAATTGTTTGCAACTGCTGAAATAACAAAACCAATCTTTCTAGTGATGAAGAAATTGATGTTTTGCAATGGAGCCCATTTAGATAATCATGGTTTGGAGTCAATCATTAAAAATTTATAATTAAAAAAAAACTATAATATATGCAGTAAGATTGTGATTCAAAATGTTATGCAGAAAAGCAAGAAAATTGTGCGCGGTGATCAACTTTGAAACATAACAAACTTTTTTTTATTATGTTATAAAAGGCAGGCCATAATTTAGTTAAATTTTGAATCATTATGTTTCTACCGACGCTGTAAATTTTTGTGTCACCATTACATAAGAAAAATGTGGTTAGATACCTCCGTAGACAGAAGATACTAAACATTTATTTTGAAAATGGGTCTCATTTGTCTGTAACAGCTCAAAAACTGCGTACGTTGTTTAGAAAAAATATAGTTTAGATTTTTGGCATATTAGCTTAAGAAGACTATTAATGGTTTGGAGGAAATGAAGCGCCTTCGATTAAAGGAATACGAAAGTTTGTAAAAAAAAGTGCGTGAAACTGGAACGCTAGTAGACAATGCGCGCATCAACCATGCTTTTTCAAAGCGTTCTGCGTTCTGCCAAAATTGTTGTTTCCGCGGCTCAAAGTGCATGCAAGCACCCAGGAACATCAACTCGGCGCAGAAGTCAGCAACTCGATGTTTAGCAAACCACTTTGAAGCGGATTTTTCACAAAGACCTTGGCATGTTTGCGTACAATGTTAAATTAGTCGACCTTAATGTCCGTTTTTGCTTTAAACAAATTGTTGACTCTAGTTTTAACTAAAAAATTATCTTTTTGGACTAGGCCCAATTCTATCTTAGAGATTATGTAAACAAACAAAACTGCCGTATTTGGGAAACAGAAAACCTACATGCCATAGTTGAAAAACCAATGCATCCATTGCGAGTTACCGTTTGGTGCAGATTTTAGAGTGGTGGAGTTATTGGGCCATTTTTCTTCAAAAAACGATGACAGAGCCAACGTTACTGTTACCGGAAATTGTTACAAAATTATGATCACTGATTTTTTGTGGCCCAAATTGGAAGAACTTGATTTACAGCAACTCTGGCTTCAACAAGATATAGCAGCATTCCATACTGCACATGCCACGATCAATCTTCTGCGCATCAAATTTAACAACCGCGTTATTAGCTGTTTAGATGATGTAAACTGGCTACTTCGCAGCTGCAATTTGACTTCGCTAATTTTTTTTTGTTGGGTGCATTGAAGGTATAAGTATATGCGGACAATCCATACACAATTGACCACTTAAAGCAAAACATTTGCAAAGCTATCGTCAAACTACTGCTGGAAACAGAAACAGTGGCGTAAATATTTGATAATTGGTCCTCGAGAATGGCCTACTGCCAAGCTTGCCGCGGCGGCCATCTAAATGAAATCATATTTCTTACTTTAATCGGAATATACACTCTCTGAAATAAAATAAAAATAATTTAAAAATAAGCCGCTTGTTCTTTATCCTATATGATTAAAATGTCAACTTAAAGATGGCATACCCTTTATTATTAAACAATGCGTGATTAGCCTATGCTGTCCTTGTACGAAATAAACCATATTTGTCTTGAAAAATCATTTTTTAAATTAATTTGTCAACTATTTTAATCATTTTAATTATAAATTATATTGATATTCTATATGTATTTTTTGTTTATTGCTTATTTGCATATTTTTTGCCTCAACTGATTCTTTGAAAATTGAGAGTATTAGAAAAACACAATTTGTGTCTAGACAGTGAGAAATCCGTATATAACTTATTTTCGTTGCTTCTTCAAAGTAGTTTTTTGTGTGCACTGAGAATACTCCGTCGTCCTATGTCAACTATTCGATACGTCAATTGAAATTTACGATAAATAATGGAAGATCTAAATAACCATCAATCTTTTTAAGAAAAGTATTTTATTTATTTTAAAACAAGAATAATAGCAACTTTTGTTGTTTAGAAATAGTATTATGGAACAGTCGCGTGCCGTGCTAATGCGGTCGGGCGGATAGTAGTAACCAGAAAGGATTGCAGGTGCCGTATCGATCAGGACAATGGCTCGCACTTCCGGTCAGCTGACAGGCCACTGAGTAACCGTATCCGGTATATCTATGCCCCTACTTCCACATTACTAACTACACCCGAAAATATTTTACTGCAGAAAAAATATATATAGAGACAATAACGTTCAAATTTAATTTTGGGATTTGTGCATTAAGATGATATATAAAAGCTTTATGTATCCTCACATTCGAAGTGCCACTCAACCAAACACAAATTTACCCGAAAATGTGCTTGCTAAGCTTGAAACCAAACAGCCTCCGCTTTTCCCATTTGCACAGCCGACTGAAATATGCATAAGCGCGTGTAGACTTACCACAGATACAGATATATAATACTATCACCTGATTGTAAGATTACTGCAAGAAATAACTCAAGCAAAGAAAATTTAATAATGGAAGCAATTTAAATAAATTTCACTCTAGTTTAATAAGAATGCACAAGATAAAAACTTGAATCCATTACCCGATGCGTAGTAGTAGCTCTTCATCTAGGCGTCCAGCTATTTTAATAATCCGTCGTCCGGCTACTGGCACATCTAAGACCGGTGATTAGGCTACTACGAAATTATACGAGGAGGAGGCGCATTAAAAAATATAAAACACAGATGATGATAAAATTTTAACTATCTATAATACATTTTTTCGATAATTAAATTATAATTGCTGTTATAATATATTTTTATCGTTCCCCTAGGCGACGAATGCCCAATACGCGTTTTTTATTATTATTTTTTGGGCGATAGCTTTAATTATTACCCGGAAAGAGAGACCAACTATTTGATTCACTCGACTGTTACAGCTGCTCCATATGTTAATGGAATTATTTTCAATCCAATTGTAATTAAATATTAATAATGCATTGAATATACATTGAGCAGGGACGGACTTTTTTTTAGTTTAAGAAATTTTATTAATAACCGATAAATATTCTACTTTAGAGACGCAACGAAAATAAGTTATATACGCACTTTTCACAGTCTAGACACAAACTTATTTTTTCTAAAATTCTCAAATTCCAAAAGATGGATAGAAGACGATAAAACAAAATGTATGCAATTTAACTATTAAAAAATAAATAAAAGCTAATAATAATTAAAAAAAAATAATATTTATTAATATATATCTTTATTTCCTTATTAGAATATTCTGATGAGAATATGCAAAAATATATTTTGCCAAATCCGTTAATTTTATTAACAATATTTTTTGAGTAGTTAAAATGTTTTTTAAAATTTTTTTGTAGGTGCAATCTACTCTACTCTCAATAAAAAAGTATAATATAACAGTGTTAAGGATGTTTATGATTTTTTTTACAAAACTATGTTATACAATGACCGAATTTTATTAAATTTTGGTAGAATTTGTAATCAATTTTTACTGGAATTGGTGATTATTACAAAATATATAAATTTCCAATCATTTAATTAATTATGACCGGATATTGCGGATTTGTGAAATTTTGATCAAATATGTCCAGATTTAGATAGTTATAGCCGTATTTGCTAAATTTTAATTATATCTTTTTCCCGTTCTACCATATTTATGGTGTTCTTCCATTCTTTTCTATTTTCTGCAAGACCTTTTGCTCCATTTTATGTTTTTCTCTTTCTTCACAACATTTTCGATATTACTTGATCTCATTTTTGTCTAGGTCTTCTTCTCTTCTTGTTCTTTATTTTTACCCTCTTTACTTGTCTTGTTTCTGCCATCTTGACCATGTGACCCCATCATCCCATTTGCCTTTCTTCTACGTAGTCTAATGTTGGTGTTACTTGTAGCTCTCTACTTATATTAATGTTTTTCATTTTTTTATATTTTTGTAATTTCTCTAACTCTTCTCAGGAATTTCATTTTGGCCGCTTGCATTTAACTTTTTTAACTATTGATTAATGTTCATGTCTTACTTCCAAATGTTAATATTGATCTAATTATAGTTTTATATTAGAAAAATTAAAATGTATCTCTCCTAATTATCTTATTATTTATAAATTTGTTTATTGCATAAAACATTTTTATTGCTTATTCAACATCGTTGCCTCTATAAATACTCTAAGGTGTTTGAAAACCTCTTCTAGTTTAGTTTAGTTTAGTTTTTTCTTCGTTTATTTTAATTTGGTAATTCTTTAATGTTTTTTTTCAAATCTCCATATTTTGTTTGTAGTTGTTTTTTTACTATTAGCATAAATAACTATATTGTCTGCAAATGCTCGTTCTGACTTAGATTAAATTTCTTTCTTATCTTATCCATAAATATGATAAAGAACCCTGGGTAAGTGCTCCTCCTTGTCTAAGTCCTTTGTATGTTGTAAATTGTTTTGTTGTTTTGTTACTATATATAACAGAACTTTTTATTATTTTTATATAATTTTGTTATCACTTTTATCAATTTCTCTTCGATTTTTTTTTTCTTAATATGTTTCGCATTATTTTTTTGGCACCTTTTTCATATCTATAAAAGCAAAATATATACTTCTTTTCTATTGTATTGTTTTAAGAACTATCTGCTTTATTGAAAATATATAGTCTTGTATACATCATTCTTCTCTAAAGCCTTTCTGCGTCTCCTCCAACTGATACTTGTACATTTTTATTGTAATACTTAACAGGTTTATACTTCTGTAATGTTTACATTCTTTCATATTACCTCCTTTTGTAAATTCTATTTCTTTGGTACCTTTACTTTCTTCCATGCCCGGTTGAATATTCTGCACAGCATCTCTTTTTCTTTCTTTCTCATGTTTTGTATCATCTTTCCTGTTATTTTCCTTTTTTCATTTTTAAAATGTTTACACTGTATGACTAAATTTTGCTATATTATGAGCAAAATTTAATTATTATCAGAAAAATTTTAATAATTTAATGCCAAATTTGAAGCAAACTAGACACAAAAAAACTGGATTTCTACAACTTTGGACCAGATTTTTATAATTTATAATCTCTTTAAAACGGATTTTTTGATTATTTCAAACTAGATTTTGATGATTTTAAATCGGATTTATAGCCGGGTTTAGCAGATCTCAAGACCTAATTAAAACTGCGTCTAAATAATTTAAAAAAAACTTCGATTTAGATAATTTAGTTTGATTATTTATGTTTGAATCTTAATCATTCATTTTTATTATTCAAGAATTTTTTTAATTGTAATTTAAAATTTTATAATTAACTTTTGACTTTTGACACTTTTTGTTAATTCATAACAGGACTTAAATTAGTTATTCTTATAAATTCTTAATCAACTTTTTGGATTTATAATTACTTACACCGCTGACGGGCAATAAAAAATGCAAAACAACCAGCAAATTCCTGTAGAATAATTTTAAACTAACAGTTATCAAAAAAATTTCAGAAGTCTCTCATCCGACATTCTTGAGTCTTAAAAAATTAAACTTTAACAGCATCGGGTTAGCTAATAACAAATTTGATGGAGTTGGTTCAGCAACTTAATACCGCTCTAAAGTGTTTCTATTGGTAATCAGATAATGAGGATGTCTGATCTTACCTATAAAAAACGCATTTTTTTAAGAAGTGGCAGTCAAGAAGTGGCATGCACTAAAAGTAGTTTCTCAAAAGGGACGTTTAGAATTACTCCATAGCACATTAGGACCGTGACTATGACCAAACACACTCAGAAACTAAATTAACATCAAAAACTACAAGCTCAGATTGCTACCAACAACTGAAAGCAAACTTTACACTGACAATCACACTACTCTAATACCTGAGAGAGCAATACATGCTCTATTGTGCATTTAACAGCTATTTTACATTGTCCCAGAAATCTCACGACTGGTTTAAAAAAGATTGATGAGACCAATGGTTTGTTAAGTAACTTCAAACTACTAATATATATTTATTTCAACGCAAATGCGTAGCATTGCATCTACCGCTACTTAAATTGCTAACTTGGTTGGACCTTGTTCAACTTAACGCCGATATACCACTTGGGAGTTCTTGTAACAACAAAGGCTTAACCAGTTACTTACGTCCGACTACGCAGCAGTTTTCCCGGTGTCTTTGCTCATTTAGATACCAAAGATCACCAAACAACAAATGCCTTTAGTTTTCCCACCTAAACTACCTCCCCAAGAAGTTGCTTGTAGAAAGGTAAAATTTCTTTAAATAACCAACCAAAATCTACAATAAAATTTCACAACACACTAAAGAAAACCTAAGAAACAGAAATGATACATTTCAAATGTTATTTCGAACGTGTTTCATCTTAACCGGGCTGATTCCTAGTTTTATTAATACACCAAAAATGATAACAATAAAACTCGTTTAAGCAAGACTCAAAAAGTAGAAAGAGGAGTTACAAACTCGTAAACAAACTAAGGTTTATTTAGCCCGGATAATAACGCCTTGGAAAGCTCAGGATAAAATTTAAAAAAACCTTTGAAAAAAAAAATTTTTGGTCCTCTAGGTTAGAAGTTAAGAGAACGAACTAGTTTTCCGCTTCTTGTAAATACATACATTTTGCTAAAAAACTCAAACATTTATCTAAGCAAAACCAAACAAGGAAATGACAACACAAATTGGCATCTAAAATATTCAGGAAACTTTACAAAAAAAAAAAAACTTATAAGAGCAATTCCATTTTAAACGGACTAGAGCAGGGCCCCCCTGCATCGATAAAGTTGCTTTAGTATTTTTTACCGTTTCTATAACTTATTAGTAATCTATTGATCGGTTTATAAAAGTATGCAATCCGTAAAAAAAAATCTGCAAATTTTAAAAATAGCAATTTTAACTAAAAAAAAATTACATTGCAAAACGGTGCATTTTTTAGATTTTGTTAACCGCCATAGTTGGCGTATTTTAATGTAAATTAGTTGGAAAATAAATAAAATTGTTTTCTGCATTTGCGTTTTAGAGGTCTAAAACACAACAAAACTGTAAGTATAAGCTTATTTTTTGACATAAACTTTTACAAATACACATTTAGCAGCGTTCAAAAAAACTATACACCAGATATTAATAAAAATTTAAGTTTTGCAAACAATTTTACATGGAAAATAGTCAGTGTCGTGTTTATCGAGCGTAGAAAAGTCTATAAAAAACTACAAATTAAAAAAAATTCTTTACTAAGATTATTTAGCTTATATTTTTTTAAGCTTACTTTAGAAGTTTAACAAGGACATCTTTTGTCTCTTTAATTTTGGACAATGTTACTGTTTGTTTGATAGTTTTTGCGTTTGCGGTACAAATTTAGACTCAATCTGTCAGCGTTAAAACATGAAAATATTATTATTTTTGGCATTCAAACACAAATTTGCATTTTGAGCTTGTAAATTTTGTAAAAATTTCTTCCTAGACAGACTTTTTTACGGCCGATGAGCAAAACACTGATTATTTTCCATGTAGAGTTGTCTTTTAATAATTTTTAGTATATTGTTTTTCTACGCGCTGCTAATCGTGTATTTGTAAAAGTTTATGTTTAAAAATAAGCTTATTTTTGTAGTTTTTTTGAGTTTTAGACAAGTAAAACCCAAATACACAGAACAACAAAGAAAACTTTAAAAAATTCAATTTTTTTTTTTAAAGTTTAATATTTTTATAATCTAATAAATAAACTACTAACAATTTATAGAAACAAACAAAAATACTAAAGCAAGTTTCTCGGCGCACCCTCCCCCTGTTCTGGTTCTTTTGAAATGGAATTGCCCATCTCTAAAAAATAACGTATGAACATTATAATTTATACAAAAACTAATAAAAAAAGACAATAATCCAAAAAAAAAAACAACGAGTTGCCGTAGTACTACATAAAACCATAAAAAAACACATAACAAACTGGGCACTATTATATAAAAAAATGATTAGGGTAGATATGAACATCCATGTTTATTGCAGCTCAATAATAGGAGTATATGCAGTAAATTATAATAAACTAGTGTTTGTCAAAGATTCTTCAAAAAATTTAACAAAACCATAAATAAAATTTTAATACTAATTTTGTTAGAAAAATTGAACAGCAAAACTAGTAAAAAAAATAATGACCCAATAATAAGAAAGTACGAAGGAGATGTTTTAAATGACAACGCTACAAGGTTGTTTAAAGTATACCAGCAACATAGACTTTTCAGTAACCAACAAGTATTATGACTACATATGGATCTAAAAAACACAAAAATAAATAATAAACTACGGCATTATTAAACAAACTTAATTTAAAGTGCAAGATGTAAGGGTAGATTGTGGAGTAACGTGCGGTTTAAATCACTACTTACTGGGCGTGAAATTTTTTATAGATCAACAAAACAGTACCATCTGCACACACAAACATATTACAAACATATTACAAAAACATTACGAGACGCAAACGTAAAGGCTCTCAAAATAGTAAATAAAAAATCAAAGATAAACGTGCCCTACTGGTCAAACAAAAAAGTTGAAAAAGAGATAGAAAGAACAAAAACCACCTTACTCAAGTTCCTTACCACAAAAAACAACCAAAATAAGTTTGCATATAAATGGCCGCAAACAAATAAAAAATATGCAAAAAAAATAAAACGTAAAACAAATAAATATAAAATAAACAAATTTATAGGTAAAAAAAGATGTACGGTGAGCTGAAACATGCTTAAAAAACTAACGGCAGACTCAAAAAAAGAGAACTTTAAACAATTGGCAAAAATAGGATAAAACCCTACTTACTGAAATTAGGCATCCACCTTAAAATTATACTTAAATAAGATTAAAAAAGTTTGTCAAAAACTGAAAAAACAGTGTGCCTTTAAGCTTTTCAAACAGCTGAGAAGACTATTCAAAAAATAACTAAATTAAAAAAAAAAAATCCCAAACAATTAGAAAATAGCATATAGTAATAAATATAAGTAACATATACAAGAAAGGTAACAAAACTAAATGTAACATTTATTACAAAATCTCAGTAACTACTTACTTGCAGTAAATTATATGAAAAAAAAATTCGACGCTGGCAATTTTGTTTGACAATCACATAAAAAATTGTGATTTGCAAGAACCCAGGAACATCAACTTGGCGCAGAAGTTGCTGACTTCAATATTCAGGATACCACTCTGAGGCGGATTTTTCACAAAAACTTTGGCTTACAAAGTGCAACGCGTCCAAGAAACTAAAATAGTCGACCTTAGTGCCCGTTTTTGATTTGCTCAGGCTAAACCAATTAAATGTTGACCTAAATTTTAACCAAAAAAATCATCATTTTACACAAGGCCCATTTTTATCTTAGCGGTTATGTAAACAAACAAAACTGCTCTATATGGAAACAAAAAATACACATGTTATAGTCAAAAAACGAATGCATCTACTGCAAATTTATTGTTTTTATGTGGCCCGAGTTAGAGGAGCTTGATGTACGGCAGCTCTGGTTTAAACAAGATGAAGCAGCATATTATACTGCACATGCCACAATCAATCTTCTGCGCACCAAATTTAACAACCGTCTTATCAGCTGTTTTGGCAATGTGAACTGGCCACTTTGCAGCTACGACAGTGGCGCAAATACTCAATAATTAGTTCTCGAGATTGGCCTACTGCAGAGCCTGCTATCTAAATGAAATCATATTTCATACTTAATCAAAATATACAATTTCTGAAATAAAATAAAAATACACATATCATATGATTAAAATTAAACTTCAACAAAATAATTAATGAAGCAAAGATAAACGAAAAAATACAAATAGAAAAATGCAAACTAATATACAAAATTAAAAATAAAGAAATTAAAACCAACCTCCAAATAAAAACCAACAAAGAAATTTACGGACATAACACTAGAAGAAGAAGCAATATACATGTACACACAACAAGGACAGAAAAGGCAAAACAAACAATACTAGGCAATGGACTAAGAAAGTATTAAGAAAATATAGAGCTATAATGAATTCAAAATAAAAATAAAAGAACACTATATATTAAAAAGGTCAAAACAATGAAATGAATAAAGTAGCTAATACAAACAACATTAACAACAAATAAGAAGAATTGAAACAAAAAATGGTGCCCCAAATACGAAGCTATGCAGCCATCAGAGACGGTGTAGAACAGCAAGTGGGGAGAAAACAAAATGAAATATAAACTATAAATATGTAAATATATTAAAATAAATAACAAAAAAAAAAAACTTAAAGATGGCCCATCCTTTATATCAAAAAGTACACCTGCTCATTGTAGATCAATAACTAAATTTTTTTGATCATTTTGAATAAAAGATATTAAAAAATTTAAATTACCTTGCAAAGAGTTTCTAGTCTTATAGACATTTTTGTTGTGTATGGAAAACTAAAAAGTTTGTTTATGTTTTTGTCATTTTTTTAGATTAATACAATGTTTACAATCGGTTATGTAATTCTGATTAGTTTAAAAAGAAAAATTACTGATAATTCTCTATTAATTAATTTTTTTTTTGTACAATATGTGGATTTTTATATAAGCAATGAGTGGAAAATTGTGCCATTTTTGTTTGTTGCCTTAAAATACCGCGGTGCATGTAATGGTTGATCACGTTGGTTGTATTGATTGAAGGCAGCATTAACTCAAAGCTTATTATATAAAAGACATATACGCAGCAATGAAGTCAAATGGATGTGCAAAGTCTGTTTGCTCACAGAATATAGCAAATAAAGTATCTTTAATCAAACTTGCTAAACCAATAATTTTGTCTATGATTAAATCTATAGTTTCTGAATTGACTAATTTTAGATTAGAATAGAACCAAACATAATTATAAAAACATTATAAAAAAAAAAATAAAAAAATTGCATAGAGAAGACAATATAGTTAAAGAAGCGATATATGCAGAAAACACGTTTTTATATTAAAATACTATTTAATCACTGTCTTCACAGCACAATTTTAGACAAGTGGTATAATACAATTACTTTACAAAAAATAGGTTGATTGGAAAATTATTTACCAATAACACTTTTGTGCTAACTTTACAAATTGTTGAAAAAATAATAACGTCAAGACTAGAGAAGAAACTTAATTCTTACTAACAAAATAAAGAATACGGGTTTTGTTTGGGATTTGGACCAAACGACCACCTACAAAGCATATAGGTTCCAGTAGAAAATTAATAGATTACAACAGATCACTGGCATTTGCAGTTGTAAATTTTCATAAAGCTTTTAACGCAGTTGAGCTAAATACCATTATAGAGACTGTGATAGAATTTTATATAGATAACAGATACTCTAAACTAATCTATCTAATTGGAGTATGCCGTCAAAAAATATAGACTATATCTCTAAAACTGTATCTAACTATTTTGGAGTATGCCGTCAAAAAACTCAATTAAGACACAAAAGACATTACCATAAATAGTCATAAACTTAACTATTTTTGTTTTGTAGACGACATAGTCTGATAACCTTTTTTAATTCAATTATTTAACGTCGGTATATTTTTGCTGCTAAGACAGTACACAAGACCACCTAAAGTTTCTTTTCTTATCCAAAAGAAGGCGTACTCATCACAACACATTTTTGTCAACCAGAAAAACTGATTATCCAGATATTGGGCTTGAGGCACAAACCCAAAACCACTAGTATAGCAATCGAGTACGCTGACCACTACCCCACCCGGGCGGTTATAGCCGACAACCTAATAGAGCTAAAACAGACGGTAGGAAAACTTTACATTATATGCTTAAATGTATGTAGGTTTAAAGATTGTTTTTTTTTTAAACAAAAATAATGACAAATTTGGTACCGATGTTCAATATCAGAAACGCAAACGTGGATCTAATCTACAAAAAAAATATACTTTAATTATAAAATACAAAAAAAAATTGGTCAGCATATGGAAAGCTTAGTTACATCTTTAAAAGTAAAATCTCAATATGCCTAAAAAGAAAACTTTGTGATCAATGTATTTTACCTATGTTTACATGTAGAGCAAAAACCATAACTTTAATTTAATGGCAGACAATTTAAAATAACTCAACGTAAAATTAAAAAATTAACACCAATCAAATAACAATACTCAAAAAAGATGGCAACGTAGGACAAATGAAAAACGGAAGATAAGTTAAAAATTTACTGGACCGACAACCTAAGAAAACTTTTAAAAACCGGATACAAAAAACCTAAGAGAGAAACGATGAAAAGCTATGACAGAAGTCAAATCAATTAATTTCTGTAAAGTTTTAATAGCTTTAGATGTTGGTTCTACTTTTTTTATATGTTACAATAGAGAATTTTTTTAAATTCTAAAATCTGTTCATAATAATAGTCCTAGAACATCTCAACAAAGCAAGATTGTACCAGTTTAAAGTTAATCAAATTGGTTCTTGAATAATCAGTATTTCTATAAACTCATTATAGTTTTTTTTTTATTTATTAATAGCATCTAATAAACTTATATTCAACTCCTATTGGTCAAAAAAGCTTTTTACCTTTCACAATATTTGCAATTTTCATTACGATAATAGTCATCTTTAAATGTAACATGCCAACTGAATGTAGTCGCTTGAAAATTAAATAATTATATTGCAATGAAGCAACTATTAGATACTCTAGCTGAGATTTATTTAAAATTTTCTTTATCTGAAAATTTTCTTGTAGTACACCAATATGTCTTCAAATGTATACAAATTCTCATTATTTACTGAAAAAAGTATTTGCACTTAATTTATCCTATCTCACAAGAATGACAGCTATTGAAACACACACAATAGATATATGCGCACTATCCAAAACAATACTCAAAAGAAAAGGAGATCTCTTATATAAATGATACACACTCAAATACTGTGGAAACAAAAAACACAAAAGAACCACAGCCGGAGTAGGGCTACTAATCACTGATAAAATTATTCAGAATATAGAAGATACATTTTATGTTAACGAAAGAATACTTAGAGTGGTCCTAGACATAGGCAAGAAGAAAGCAAAATAGAAATTGACTTCTTCTACAAACATTTGCAGACCGAAATTGACAAAATACACAAAGAGCAGAAAACTTTAATCATGCAAGATCTAAATGCCAGAATCGGCAATACAATTGTAAATGGCGTAAAACAGCGCTTCAATGAAGAACACGTTAGCTATAGCGGATAAATTCTCAACACATTTTATGCACAAAACAAAATAAGAATAAACAACACATATTTCGACCATATGCCATGTTTATCTATATTCTAGCAGATGACTTTGCTTGTTTGTGTAGAACTACTCGAGGTAAATTCAACAGTGAATTTACGCTTCATTAACCATTATGACATTTTGTTTCTTAGTTCGACGTTATAATTATCATTTTGCTGTTTTATAGTGATTTTAAAACATCGCAATAAGAGTACTTTTCAAGCTTTTTATATTTCTAAATACTTTTAATTAGAATTGATACAAATTCAACTTTTATTAGCTGTACTTTAATTAGTTTATAAATATTATTTATATGTCTTTTTTTTAATTAATTATTATATTATTCTGTATATTTAATCCAAATATAACTAAGTAGTTGTTACATTTATTTTTAGTAGTATTATTTTTACAATTTTAATTTAACGTGCACAAGTATTATCAGAAAAGATTGAAAATTTGTCTCGGAAAGTTGTATGATACAGAGTATAGTCAACATGAGACAAAAAAACAGTTTTAATTTAAATAAATTAACAAATATGCTAAACTTATAATTATATTTCACACAAATTCTAACTTGCTTTACAACAAAAAAGTATAAAATAAACGATTAACTATAAAAGATTTTATTAACGCATTATAAAAACTTTATCAGATTACTTACCCTATAAATCCACATTAATCGTCACCACACACATCAACTTAATTTAATAAAACCGAAAACTATAGAAAAACTAAACAATACTAAAAGATTCAGCAACAACCATAATGCTATTACTGACCGATGATAATGGATTTCATCTATTGTTGAGCGACCCTATTCGCAATATGATTTTGACATATCTATTGATTTCCTCCGGTAAATTGCATAATTTCTTTCAGTAAAAAAGGGAAAATATACCAAACGGAGGGCGATAATCAAATAATACAGAACCGGCGTTTAAGCGCGATGGTTACCAACAATACCCACAATCACCGCACGCTCTTTTCAACCCTCAATAAAAAAAAAATAGATTTCCTCAGAGAGTGTCATTAAGCTGCATTGATTTATGATTATTTAAACTATTCAATAATACACAAAGCTATATTATTATATTTATATTTAATTATATTCTAATTAACTTTTATGATGTATTGTGATTGATGAAATTGATTATGAAATATTCAGTGCAATGATAGCACTACCGGCCATTGCTGTAATTGATCGAATTAATGTTATATCTCAGTTTGGGAAGTTTGAACAGTAATAATATCTGATTTAATTGGCATTTCCATTAACACTATTTTGTCAGTCAATTATTAAACATATTGTAAATTTAGATCGAGTACTATTTTATTAAATTTAGAAATACATTTACATTTATTATTTAATGAAGATACATTACAGTTTCATGTATATAATATTGCTAAAATTAGAAAACAAAATTTATCAATTTTAATTTTGTAGGTTTTTTTTATTAGTTGATTTTTTAAATTTTCAGTTTTAATTTCATTTTATGTCTTTTTGCTATAGGGTTTTCTAATAAAAGGTTTCATTTTGATATTTAATAGAAACGGGTATTTGTTAAGCGGTTGTTATTTTAAATCTTTGGGCTATTCTAAATAGTTTATATAACCAATCAAAAGCAGTTAGCAGTTATATTCTAATTGTATAAAATTGTTTAATTAATTTATAACTCAGAAATCATTTAAGTTTGGATTATCTTTTCTATTTATCTCTTTTTCTTCTTAGGAATTGTAAATATAGTAATAAAAATTTGGCTTTAAAATTAAAGAACCCCGATTACAACTAAAATTCTTGCTTGAGACTAAAAATATTGCTAGTATGTATTGTAATAAATTAGTCAAAATATCTAAAGAATACCAAAAATAAATTAAAAGATAGTGATATTCAATGTAGAGTTAATTAATACTTAAGGGTCGGTGTGGTTTTTTAGTTTATTATTATGGACAAATAGTTTAAACTAAAGTTGATGCTCAAGTGATTAATATTAAGGGATTTGATGTTATTTTTTTTTCCTAAATACTCAAAATCAGTTTAAAAAAATTTCTGCACTTTCTTATTACACAACCAAACTTTATACAAAAACAAACTGAACACACATTACCAGGTAGCTTAAAGTGTTATGCCATAACACCCGTAAGTCGTAATGGTAATTTTAAGCGCAAGTCTTGATTTGTTACAGTACACAAGAAACAGAAAAGTTGTAAATTACCAAAACTTGCTTACACGTCATCACTTTAGTATTTGATATGGGTAGGTTAAAGATGGCCAATTAGGACAAACAAAAAGTTGAATTATGTGAAAAGTATTTTATTTAATACTTATACACGGGCAAACGTTTCGGGGATATATCTATTCCCCTTCATCAGTGCTAAAAACAGATATTATAAAAAATTTGGTCTTATAAAAAAAAAACAAAAAAAATGTTGTATTAATGTTGTTTTTTATAAGACCAAATTTTTTATAATATCTGTTTTTAGCACTGATGAAGGGGAATAGATATATCCCCGAAACGTTTGCCCGTGTATTAGTATTAAATAAAATACTTTTCACATAATTCAACTTTTTGTTTGTCCTAATTGGCCATCTTTAACCTACCCCATATCATACATACTAAGGACACTGAGAAAATATTAAAGGAATAATCAAACTTTAGTATTTTGTCATCAAAAAAGCATTTAAATTAAATTTATTGTTGCAGTTAAATCATACTATAACTAAATACCATCGCCGTTAAGATTTCTAGCCGGTCATGGACAAGATGCAGGTATGCACACGTCTTCTAATTTAAAACTTTTAAGTAGCAAATAACGGATTTTGGGATCACAAATTTAACATAAAAAAAACAAATGCATTATTCAGGTAGTTATATAACTAGATATCTATAAGATAGGTATAATCAGATAGCGACTTTAATGCAAAGTTTTTTTTTTCTTCATTAGCCTTGTATCATCTAATACTGGTTATAGGCTTCTTCTAGTTTCTACCATGTTTTCCTATTTTGGGTTTTTTCATCCACATTTTTCCAGCTATTTCCATCACATTATCTAGAGATCTCATTTGTTATTTTTTTCTAATCTTCTTGGTTTCTTGTGGTCTTCATTTGATTATTTTATGTGTCCATCTATCTTGGGTTTGTCTTGCTCCCATCTCTACTTAGACTTGCAATGCGTTCCATTACATCTGTTATTTTTGTTTTATTTCAAATTTTGATGTTTCGATTCAATCTCTTAGAGATACCCCCAGCATAGCACGCTCTATCGCTCTTTGCGTGACTCTCAGTTTTTCTGTCATCTTTTTTGTAATAGCTATGGTTTCCAGTCCATATGAAAGCACCGGAAGTAAGCAGCTATCATATACTTTCCGTTTCATACTCCTCAGAACGTCTTTATCTCTCAGTATTTTCCAGTTTTAATTTTATGACCAAGGTAAATATAGCGTGGAACCTTTTCTATTGTTGTGTTATTAATGGTTATGTTTTGGAGGTCAGTAGATAGTATTTTGATTTAGTTTAAATTCATTTTTATTCCAATCTGTTTTGAGTTTTTGTTTAGCTTTGTTAGCATGTAGGATAGTTCTTGGGCATCTGTACTTACTAACATTATGTCGTCCGCAAATCTCAAGTGGTTAAGGTATGTTCCATCAATGTTAAAGCCCACGCTAATGTTTTAAAGACGTTTTCCAATGCCAATGTAAATAATTTTGGCAATATAGTATCTTCTTGTCTGACTCATTTGTCAATAGGTATTTTATCAGTCTTTAGTTCCTTGTCTATTCCTATGTGGAAGGTTGCGTCTTTGTATATACCTTAATAATTGTGGAGTATTTAGAATCGATCCTGCATCATCCATTGGAGAGAGGTAGGCCTAGGTTTTGATGCTGTCAAAGGCTTTATAGTAATCTATAAATGCAATGTATATTGGTATACTATATACTGTTGTATTTTTTCAGAATTCTAATGGTTTGCAGATGGTTGAGAGCATCAACATTTGATTGAAACCCTAATTGTTTAACTGGCTGGTATAGATCGAGTTTGTCAGTAAGTCGATTTGTTGCAAAAATAGGAAAAAAATTAAAAACATAGTCGGAGATTTTAGATTGGGTAAGAATGATCGTAGAGATTGATTTCTGCAATATTGCCAAGAACAGAATAAGATTATTCCAACATTTAACAAGAAGTCGCTACAAAACACGGAAGAACAAAAATCAGATTGATTACAATAAACAATTTTGCAGCATAATCAGAAAACTCCACAAGTAAAAATAGCATAAAAAATAAATAAATTGCATCAAACTTAATGACCCAAGATACTGCAAGAACTTATGCCAACAAGCAAAACACTTACGTGAAAAAAATAATATTAACTAATACTATATTGGTAAAAGAAACCTGGCAATAATTAGTAGATACAATAAAAACTAGTGCAAAACAAACTATAGGCAAGCATCAACAACATCGCAAGCAAGAATGGTTAACGATAACATCTTAATAATAATGAAAATTTAAAAAAAAAACATTTAATTCATTCAAGGAAATACAAAATGCTAAAAAACAAATCAAAAATGAAATCCTAATATCTTAGCAAAAAATGTCGTTAAATTTTTTCAACTCTCTCAAAAATCAAGAAGCAAGAACAAAAAAAAACCTGTTTTCTATGACAGACTAACCATCTCAGGGAGTGTAAGGGGTGATGGCACTAAACCAACCCAATTGACAACCTCACTTGCACGTAGTACACCCTGCTAGAGAACCATCGAGGTTCTGTTGACCAAATGTTTGCCGGGATAAGCGCACACCTCTTGTTGGCCAACAGCTTCGGGTGGATGAGCTAACAAGAGCAAAAGGATCTTTTTGTCGAGAGGACGAGAAATCGTCGCTAAAAGCGGATGAATCAAGAAATGATCAACGGCATAAAGATGCAGAAGGCAACGGGAAACCACTGCAGTAAAGATCACTCTGGATATCCCTAATAAAACCATCATTATGGCTGATAAGAAGACAAAAAATATACCGAAGCAAATAGTCCCCCAATCTCCGGGGGGGGGGGGGGGGCAGTTTTGAAGAAAGCTATGAAAATAAGTACCTGGAATGTGAAAAGCCTGCAAAGATTAAAACTGAATATTCTCGGAATAAGTGACCTAAGATGGCCAAGAATGGGAATACATTTTACAGATAAATCAGTTATGTAACACTCAGGAAGTACCGACAAATTAAATAAATAAGGAGTTGCTATCATGGTGGATAAAAATATACATAAATCAGTGACCAGCTTTATACCCTACTCAGACAGAGTTATGTTGATAAAGATCCCTTCGCATAAAAGAAACATAAATATCATACAAATTTACCCACCAACAGCGGATAAATCTGATGACAAAATCAAACTGTTCTATGGAGAACTACACACGGAGCACCAAGGAACAAGATATTACTATTGTTAAGGGAGATTTTAATGCGAAGGTGGGCGAAGGAGCAGTAGAGGAGATTGTGGGTATGTATGGACTTGGAGATAGAAACAAAAGAGGCAACATACTAACAGAATTCTGCCAATCAGAGAATCTAATAGTAAGTAATACCTTCTATAAATTGCACAAAAGAAGGCTATATACATGAAAGTTTCCGCAAGATAATGAAACAAAGTCAGTAAAAAACCAAATTGATTATATACTCATAAAAAAGAGATTCAGAAATAGTATAACTTCAGTCAAAACTTACCCGGGAGCAGACATTGGTTTGGTTCAGTCCACAACCCAGTAGTCGTCCAAGTGCACATCAAATTAAAACAGTTAAATTCTAAAATAAAGAATAACAAGATAGCAACAGAAAAACTCAAAGATAAAGATACAAAAGAACAAGTACAAAAAAAGATAAATTAATGAAATAAAACAAAAAAACACAAGCCCAGATATAGATCAGAAATGGGAGAATATAAAAACAGCATTAATAATAGGAAGTAAAGATTGATTAACACCAGATAAGAAAAAACCTAAACAAAAATGGATAACACAGGAAATCCGCCTTATGAATGAACAAAGGGGGCATAAAATCAATCTGAAAAAATATAAAGAGCTGCAGAGAAATATAACAAGAAAAATACGAGACGCAAAAGAAAGTTGGTTAACCGCAAAATGTGAATATATAGAAGAACTACAATCAAAATATGATAACAGTAATCTACATAAAATAATTAAAGATTTAACAGGAACAACACGGAAAAAACAAACCACTATTATCGAAGATAAAAATGGTAAGATCATAGTAGAACCAGCACAAAATTAATAAGATGGAAACAATACATAAAAAACTTTTTCAAGACACGAAAAGTACTAGAACTAAACAGAGTGACCAAACATAATAAAAGAAGAAGTGCTCTATGCTATAAAGACCCTAAAAAGCGGGAAAGCAGTTGAACCTGACAAAATACCAAGCAAACTTCTAAAACTAATAAATGAAGACCAAATAGATATAATGGTAGATTTTTTTAATACAATTTACAGAACCGGAATAATACCAAAACAATGGATAAAATCTACCTTTATAACAATACCAAAAAAACCAAATGCCAGAAAATGTAGCAACCATAGAACTATTAGTCTGATGAGTCACACACTAAAAACATTTCTCAAAATTATTCACAAGAGATTTTATAACAAGCTAGAAAAAGACATAGGAAACACTCAATTTGGTTTTAGGAATGGCTTTGGTACAAGGGAAGCATTATTCAGTTTTAATGTATTGACACAGAGATGTTTAGATATGAATCTAGATACACACGTATGCTTCATAGACTATGAAAAGGCTTTTGATAAGGTTCAATTAGATACTCTTATAGATCTATTGAAACAAAGAAATATTGACTCTCGAGATATACAGATTATCAAAACGCTCTACTGGAACCAAACAGCCACGATAAAAGTAGATAATGACAAATCAGACAAAATACATATACTAAGAGGAGTACGGCAGGGTTGTATATTGTCTCCCATGCTGTTCAATCTATACTCCGAAGCGATATACAGGGAAGCACTAAGTGAAGATAAAACTGGAATTTCAATAAACGGCTAGACGGTTAACAATTTAAGGTATGCTGATGATATTGTTATAATGGCAAAAACTCTTGCAGATTTTTAGATATGAACAAACAAGTTAAATGATGTCGGTCTGCAATGTTGTCTTAAAATGAACTTGAAAAAGACAAAGTATATGGTAATAACTAAAACCTGAACACAACATCAAAATCTATACATTGACAACACAACTAAATACAAATACTTTGGCACATAGATAACCAATACTATAGACCAAACCATAGAAATCAAATGCAGAATTGAAATGGCCAGAAATACATTTCTTAAAATGCGTGCTTTCTTCTGTGATAGGCAAATTAAACTCGATTTGCGTACACAAATGCTTAGAGGTTACATGTTCTCCATACTACTCTATGGAATGGAAACATGGACTCTAAAGCAAAATGAAATAAAAAAACTAGAAGCCTATGAAGTATGGTGCTACACACAAATGCTTAAAATATCATGGACGGACAAAGTGACAAACATTAAAGTGATAAAACGTAGGAATAAAGAACCAGAAATCATGCAAACAATAAAAAGAAGAAAGCTGCAATATGTAGGGCACATAAGCAGAGAAGCAAAATACGAACTACTCCAACTGATAATGCAGGGGAAGATAATAGGCAAACGAAACATCGGTAGGCGCAGATGCTCATGGCTACGTAACCTGAGAGAATGGTATAACACCACATTCCAAAAGTTATACTGTGCTGCTGCTTTCAAGATAAAGATAGCAAAAATGGTTGCAAACTTTCTGAAAGGAGATGCCACATAAAGAAGAAGAAGTACCATCTCAGATAAAGCGGACACTATGACGGCAAAAAAAAACTTTGAAGAGCAATTTAAGACCTAAAAATAGAAAAACCCTGGATCAGACAAATTTGCTCTAATTGTACAATATCATCTACAATACTTTTTTGAGCTGAGCGGTAAAATCTTTACTAGACTGGCAAAGTGTCGGATACGAACCGACTAAAAACTGCCTGTTAAATTGCTTTTGAAAGTTTGAGTTTTTTAACACATGCTTTTTTTGTTAAAAAAGAGTAAGAAAAAGGAAATTGAGTAGTCCTTTAGGATGTGAGGGATTAGTAAAGAGTCCACTTTCCTTACAATGCAATCTGGTTGATTGGTCTTCTGATGGAGTGTGGTTCCTTGTCTGGTTTTGTCAGCTTAGCCAAGTCCAAATTGAAGTGGAAATCTAATATAGCAAAGTATTTTTTGATCAAAGTTTTTAAAAGCTGTTGCAGCGAGTGGATGCTGTATTATTGGCGTATTGAACCATTTTTATTAAGTGCTTCCAGCCCAAGAGCATGTCGGCGGCAAAAAGGTTAAATAGAAGACAACTCGGGTAAAAGAGAATTAAACTTATGTTCAGAATTATTTTAGGTTTTGGCGCGGATTGAGATTTAAGATTAGAAATGATTTGTCCTTGTTACCCTGTTTAGGTGCAGATCATTGGTATCTAAATAGCTCTTGATTTTTTAAGCATTAGAGTTCTAAGTTGTCGACAAATGCTTTGGTCTTTCCTTCTATAAAATATTGGAGCTTATTCTCACCATAAACGACTAGTATTGACATTTTCCTGTTTGGCAATGCTTTAGAGATTTTTTACATTAGATTTACATCATCTGTGGTCGATTTAAATATTTTTTGCAAGCACTGATTTTTTTGAAGCCTTATAGTAAACCTAATTTTCTTGTTAAGTTTGTTAAGGTTTTTACAATGCCTTTGCCATTGATGTCTGGCGGCTTTTTTTCTATAAATCAAAGTTTTTTGATAACCAAATAATTAAAGTAAATTATTAACCCAAATCTGAAAGGTTTTAGGAAACTTTTCTTTAGCTTTGTAAATCAGTTACGTGAACTTTTTCTTTTTAATTCCGCAACCGTCCATAATGGATATAAACTTACTATGTTTCCTTCCATGTATTTCGAAAAGAGAACCCCCTCCTCCGTTGGATACTCTTTTATAGAGTTTCAAAATTACCGGCATGTGGTCGGACCTTAGGTCATTGGTTGTTCTAATCTTAATTTGAGAGTTTCGGTATTGCTACACCCAGGATGTCATTTTGGTAACCAGTAAAGCTGTAGTGTGTGGGTTCTACTAGACCCAAGGTTTAATGTCTTTTTTTTTAAGTAAACTTGCAATGCACAACCTTTTACAGTTATTTGAAGTTGAAATCCTCAGCTAAGATGGTTGAAAGTTGCGACTAGAAAACCTCATTAAAATCCGCAATTTTGATTTGGTTTGTTAGGTTTACGTACCCAGATGCGATTTTAAGTGTGCCCATCTCCGGCACAGTCACCACAATTGCATTTGTTTCTAGAATCAAGGCAAGGTGTCTGGAGTGTTCACTTCAGAGTGGTTCAGCTATCTTCTTGCAAAAATCACGCTTCCGGTCTTTGAAATTCTCAACAGGTGTTAGGGGCGGTAGTTTAACTTTTCTTTGCGTTAATTGTTATTACTAACTGATAAATCAACTAAATCGTCAGCTTTTTTGAGATTTTGTTTTGATTGTTAATCCAAATCATTAAATTCTATTATTTTGTTTTTAGCTCTACTACATTTTATTTACTGTCTTTAATAAAAATGCACTATTTGATTTATCTTTGAGTTCAGTCTAAGAAATTTTGACGTAACATACATAAAAAAGCATCTTTTAAAATTTCTAATTTTTAGTATGTAACAAGAACTTTTCACTAAAAATTAGGCAGTTTAGAGTATAATGTAAAGTTTGTAATTAATGCAGTAATGTTTTTGTAATGATCAAATTTATAATATATGTTGCTTTTAGCACTAATGAAGGGGGTTAGACATATCCCCAAAACGTCTGCCCGTGGAGAAGTATTAAATAAAATACTTTTAGCATAAGTTTTTTTGTTTGTCCTATTTGGCCACCGTTAACCTACCCATATTACTACTAATAAACTTAAGAATTTGGCTTAAAAAAAACAAAAAATAAACATGTAAACAAAGCAAAAAAAATTGCTAGAAAAACATAAAATATATTAGGCTTTAACGTTTCAAATATCTGATCTTATACATTTAATCAATAAACAACAATTTTTAAAACAAATTTAATAAACTATAATAAAAATTTGTCATAAATATCAAAATATAAAATATCAAAAACTAAATCTAAACATGCTATCTATAATCTAAAGAATTCAAATTGTTTGATAACAATTATTCCTAATTTAAGGCTAAATTTAACAATTTTAGTGTTTACTTTCAAATTTAAGAAAAAAATTTTAAAGTACCTCGCCTTATATCTACAGCATTATGATGAAAATGGCTTCCTTATCATCAATTTAATAAAAACAATAAAAATTGATTATAAAATAGAAACATCCACTAGACACTTGACATGAAACTTTATTTGTTCATAAAATATTGAGTACAGAATAGTCACCATACATTGTTGCAAATGGAAGCTATTTACATTTTAATATTGATGTCATAAAACTCTTCACTGATATAAAATGAGGAAAATAATATAAAGCAAAAATACAACAAAATTTTAATATTCATAAAAATATACGTTTAATAGTTTAATAACAAGAAAACTATGTTTATCATAATATGTAGATATGATAATATAAACCAGATAGCAGCAGCCGGTTTAACCAAATTTAACAATATTTTTATTGTTGTCTAGCTTAAGTATTGTACAAATATATAAAAAAGTTTGTAAGACTTCCATGCAAAACAGATAGTGTGAAAAGGTTAAATTGTTCGTGGGAAAATAATTCAGCGTCCAACACGACCGGACGGATCGAATTTGGTTTCACATAGTGGTGTCAAGTGTCAATCTTACAGGTGTTTTTATAAACGCAAGGTAGTCTAAATTATTACATGACTGGCCTACTGATTATAGAAACTTGATATCGATCAAAGTAAGGGCTAAAATGTTGTTATGATTCAAGCTTAAAATAGTCGCCGGGGGTTGTGTTTGCCGGAGAAATTTTTAACACAAGTATCCAGGCTTGAAGCTCTGTTGTTGTGTACAATATTCGGAATCAGCTCATGTAGTAGTAGTTGCGAATGGCCGGAAGCTATCGGTAGTCTGTAAAGCCACCCTTGGGTAGTCACGTAGGAGGTAAAAGCAGGTGGATATATATATTTCTGTGGAAGGGTTCATAGCCGGTATCGTCTCGGACGGGGTTCGCGTGACCCGTTGCAATAACACTCACGAGTGCGGGGTAGATTTATTCCCGACCAGCGGCATAACTCTCCTATTATCACTGTTTGTCCGAGCGAACGCCACAAAAACCTGCATACATTTATAACTGGAGACGCTGGGACATATTTCAAGTGGCATTTCCTCCCTTTCTGTCTATGAATATGAATTATTTTCTATTTTGCAAAATTTAGAGGCTTGGCCCAGTTTGATAACCGGCGCCCGCTTTGGAGAATAAGAAGAATGGCTAGAATTTACATAATTCTCCTATATTACGCCGATAGCCCGTGTAGCCTCTTTAATGTAGTATTAAGATTCGTATCGTGAAGTATCATTTCCTCATTTAACCAACGCGGCTAACCACAAAGCAAAAATAACATTTGTGAAATATTCAATAATTAATTACTGAAAAAAAAGAATAGTATTCAAAATAACATCAATAATATACAAGATACTGCAACAGGTTAAATTTTTAGCCTTAATTTTGAAATTTAAACTTTAATTTATAAATATATTTTTTAAATTATTAAAATCATTTCTTTTTTAATTTAAAATTTTAAACTGCACTCCCAAAACTTGTTGTGCATTTTTTTGTTGGCATAAACAGACAATTTGTAAAATAAGCGTTACGGTTTATTAGTGTCATGGCATAACTCTATAGGCCTAGTGGTGATTTGTGTGTTGTGTTTGTTTTTCAATAAGAAATTTGCAATGCAATAGAAGTACAGAATTTATATTGACTTGGGAGACTAGAGCAAGTTGGCAGAACACTACAGTAAACTATTTGTCTAGAATTTAGAGTACCTCACTCAGCCCCCCAAGCATTAGTAATCTATATATTAAATGATATTTTTTATTTGTTTAGATTTAATGATTTAAGTAATTTGCAAAGAGGAGAATCGTGAACACTAAATTTTAATGCTTTTTACTTCTAGAGCAACCAGACCCTATATCAAATCAAACTACTGTTGCAGTTTTTTTCTGGTACTAAATCTTGGTTATTTAATTAACTAAATCTTATAACAGTATTTGCAATACTATAGTCACTTTATTGACAAGATAGAAAACTGTTACATTTTTGTTGATAATGACTATGTTGCAATTAGCCAGTTACCTGTTTACTTTAACTCAAATTAAAACTTCACCAATCAGTTTACTAACGGCGTTTTATACTTTAAAACATTAAACACCAACAAACATTCTTAAACTGATTATTTTTAAACATCAAACGCTAATTGTTAAGCATATCTTTAAAGTTGACTTTTGCATATTTTAAGTAATTTTAGCTACAACACCAAAGCGAATTATTACTAGTCTCAACACCATACCCAACAAGTCATCAACCTACTTGTTTAATTAGAAAAAGACTGACGGCCATTGGCCAATTTACTTACACTCACACATGAGACGCTAGCATCAACGTTTGATCATTGTTGAAGATGTTTTATTTCTTTTCAAAGAAGCAGATATACTAAAGTTGAAATACTTCAACTTTTAATTCAAAAAAACATCTATTTTATGTGTTTGTTAGTAGTATAATCATTATTGTTTTATGTATATTAGAGAGGTACACAACTGAAGTGATCATGATCAACAAATATCAGAAGATAGTAATCGCTAAACAAAAATGTAAATAGTATCATAAATACAAAAAAGTAGACAATTACGAAGTATATAAAAACTTTTGATATAATTAGAATTGTAGAGACGTAGATAGATTACAATAGATAGAAAAAGTTAAAATTCATCATGTCAATAACATAAACATAAAATAAATTTGGAAATGTTAACCGGCTATAAAAGAGAATAAAATAGGAAAAGCCAAAAGAAGCATAATTACAGGTATAATATAAATAAGCCAAGAAGAGGAGAGGGTTACGAAAAATTGAGGAATACAAGAAAAAAACTTTTTGTAGAGAAGAAAAATTATAAAGCACTAACTAAGTATACATCACAGATATAGAAAAGATTAGGCAAAAGTTAAAAACTCTAATACAAGAAACTGAAAAAAAAGTTAATTATACATAAATGGTGTAAAAAAACTAAAAGTGAATTAATTAAAAAAGAAGAATTGAAATTAAAAAATTAAAAACAGAAGCAGAAGCATAGAAATACATAAACAAAGGAAAAAAAACAAGGACGTATTAAAGCAATTACGATGAAGGCGTGAAAAAAACGCTTTTTCAGTTTGGTGAAAAAATTAAAAAAACAACCAATAAAAACCAGACAGACAACAGCCAATTCTACAAGCAAAACAAATTTCAAAGAAACAATATAGGGAAAGATAAAAACAGAAAGCGTTAAATATAGATAAGATAGAAAATGAAGTGTTGTTCTATTATACGGAACAATTGATTGAGAGATTTAGTAAGTTAATAAATAAAGTATAGAAGGGAAAAGAATTTCCGAGTCAATGAAGAAAAAGTTTTGTATACTTGCTACTCAAAAGTGAAAGCAATAATCAAGTAAACTACAGAGGAATAACACTGCTGGATATGGCAAACAAGATCTACGTCACAATACTAAAAAAAATTGTATAAAAAACAAACCGGTTTTATGGATAACGTATATATTCTACATCATTGAGTCCCACTTTGTTTAAAATTTACATAGCAGATGTAGAAGAAAAACTGTGGTTGGCTCAAACTGGGGAGATAGTAGTAGGTAGAAAAAAGGTGTGGTTGCTAACGTATGCCTACAACAAAGTTGCAAAAAAGGCAAAGAAAATAAAAAAAATGACAAAAATACAAAATAAAAAACAGGGACATAAATGTAAAATCTTACAAGAATGCATAAAAAAGACAATAAAAGCAAGAAAACAAGCTAAGGGATGTCATCAATAATTATTAGAGAAATTGAAAAGATAAGATAAACTGAGACATAAGACAAAATTATAGAAAAAAATAAAAATATTCAAGGTGGGGAGATTGAGCAATAAAGTTGACGGAAATTATTATGGTAGATTCTAAACCTGCAACCAAACAATCTTGCCCGTTTACGAACGAGAGAGCTAATGAAGATAGAAATAGTACAAGTAGAAAGTTTGTTATATATTTGATTGTTAAATGTTCTAAAAATGGCCAGAGTCTAAAGGAGGTTTTTCCTTTCTTAATTCATAGGACCATTTCCAATATTATTAATGGAACTTTAAATTCATGTAAGAAGTTGAAAGTACGGTACTTTGCTTATTAAAGTAAAAGATAAATTGCAGAGCAGTAAAATGCAGGAATGCACGTCGTTAGGTGATATTGCAGTGACAGTTGAGCCGCATAAATCCTTAAATATTTTAAATATTATACTGCAATTAGGTGATCAGGTGTTGCAACATGTGCAAAATGCAGTAAAGAAAAACATGACCCTGATCCATGCAACAGTTCACCTTTATGTGTGAATTGCAAAGGTAAGCATCCCGTTTATTCCTGAGATTGCTCAAAAATGAAAGAGGAAAGGAAGATAGCCGAGGTCAAAGTAACAAACAAACTCTCTTACTTTGATGCTTAAAAAAAGTATAGAGCAATTACGGCTCCTACCTTTTCTAGATTGTTTGCTTCAGTTGCTAAGACACCTATTGTTCAAGAAAAAACTTCTTTAAGTAAGAACTATGACCCTAATGTGAAGGGTAAAAAACCGGTTGTGAGCCCATCAGGCTCAAAACTAAACGTGACTACGATCCATTCTGGACCAAGGTTACAACAAGTGGGACTTTAACTAAAACCACTCAAGATGGGGGCTCATTTAAAACCTAAACCATCTAACGTATTGGCTCGAATCGGGTCAAAACCAACTAAGGTGGCGACTTACAAGTCAAAGCCTAAACAGGCTAAGACTCTGAATCAAAGCCTGCAAAAACGGCAGCCCAATGCAGGCTGCCGCCACCTGAGGTGCAGGTTTCTAGCAATACTGCGCTCACAGACCCTAATATTGACAAGTCGTTAGAGTTGATGGATGTGGAAGTTATTCTCGCACAACCTACTCTGACAGATGAAATGATGTCAAATAGTGAGAGTTCTTCTACTCCCCCAGATAATAATTCAGAACAATCTTTAAAAAATTTACTAGATAAAATTTCACCTATCTGCGTTTTCTTACAGGAAATTAATTTTAAGGTTGGAAGTTCAGTTAATCTTCGTGGTTATACTATTTATCAAAAAAATTGTATAAATGTAGATGGTGCTCAGGGTGGAGCGGCATTAGTGGTTTGTGATACGGTTTTTAGCATAAAACTCCGTGTCAACACTTTATTAGAAGCAGTAGTCGTTCAATTACAATTCCCTTTCCCACTGACCGTTTGCTCAATCTATACTTCGCCGAACGTCAGTTTTTACATTCATTTGATTGATCAATTACTTGAACAACTTCCGTCCCTACTTTTCCGTGGCCAATAGATCGTTCTTAGCTATTGACCTTACTATTTGTTCTCCAAGTATTGCAGCATTTCTGGATTGAGAAGTCTCGGAACATCTTTATGATAGTGACCATGAAAACCGGAATCGGAATTGGAGAATAAAAGATGCTGATTGAAATAGATTTGTTCAAGTATTTGATTATGATGACAGTGTACAGGCCACTATTGCCGAAGATGTTGAAACTTTTACCAATTCCATTATACAAGCAGCTCATGCAAGTATTCCACTGTCTTCAGGGAAACCTTGCAGAGAACCCGTTCTTTGGTAGAATTTTGATTGTGAACTAACTAAATTAAACAAACGCCGTTCTTTTCAAAGGTTTAATCACTCTCCAACTAAAAAAAACCTGTTAGCTTATTTGAAGTATAAAGCTGTTGCGCAAAGAACTTGCAGAAAAGCTATAAATTTGAGAACTCCCATCGGGAAGGTATGATAAATAGTCAGAAAAATTTCTGACCAAACCGCCTCTGTACCTGTTAGTGGGTTATTGTCAGGTGATCAAATTATTACCGATCCTTTCCATATCTCAAACATTCTGGCCGATGTTTATTTTGACGCTTTCAGTGATAATAATTACAATGACAATTTTCAAGAGATTAAAAATAACATGGAGAAGAAACATCTGTCATTCGTTTCCAACGATGATGAAATATATAATGCACCTTTTAGTGTTTGGGAATTTGACTTGGCATTATCTAAAGCGCACAATACTGCTCCAGGTGCCGATTTGATACAGAATGCTATGCTTAAGCATTTAAGTCGCTATGCCAAACTTCAGCTTTTGGCAATTTATAACCGTGCATGGTCAGCAGGGTACTGCCCTGAGTGATGGAAGCTGGCTATCATCGTACCAGTACTTAAACCTAGTATAGATAAAAAGCTCCCGACATGATATAGGTCTATCTCTCTAACTAGCTGCTTATGCAAGTTATTAGAGAAAATGATCAATAAGCAACTTACTTGGTTATTAGACTCAAAAGGTCTAATTGCTGATATACAATGTGGTTCAAGGCGCCATTGTTCTACGACTGATCATTTGGTTGGCTGGATACAGCAATTAAAAATGCTATTATGCAAAATCAACATCTTGTCGCTGTATTCTTTGACAATGCAAAAGCATATGACATGACGTAGAAAAACAATGTTTTACAAACGTTTCATTCGTTGGGTATTTGTGAAAGTATGGCATTGTTTATACAAAGCTTTTTAACTTCCCGTATGTTTAAGGTACGTGTAGGTGATAGCATCTCGGGCATATGTCAGCAACAAAATGTTATTCCACAAGGGTCCATTTTAAGCGTGACGCTTTTTATGATAGCTATTAATGGCATAAGTCAGTTCATCAAGCATCTGGTGAACGGATGTATGTATGTTGATGACGTAGCTATCTATTGCGCTTCGAGAAACATGCCAACATTCAAATAACTATCAACCGCTTTTTGAACTGGACTAATAGCAATGAATTTACTTTTTCTACAAGCAAAACGTTGCTTATCCATTTTTTGTAGAAGGCAAACCCTACACGGTGACTCTTTATTATATCTTGGGGAAGAACTCATTTCTGTACAGGAATGTGTTTGATTCCTTGGTGTCACATTTGACCGTGCGTTAACTTGGCGTCCCCATTTAATAAAACTGAGATCAAGATGTGTTCCTGCACTAAACTTGCTCAGGTCGTTGAGTGGAAAGTTATGGGGAGCGGATCGGATAACAATGCTACTTTTGCATCGCGTTTTGGTGCGTTCAAAATTAGATTATGATTTCATAATCTATGCTTCTGCAGCACCATCCACATTACGTATTGTTGATCCTGTCTACAATACAGGAATTTGTTTAGCAACAGGCGCTTTCCGCACTAGTTTTATTGCTAGTTTTTTGTGTGAGGCAGCTGAACCATCACTCTGTCTCCGGCGTCAAATCTTGACTGTTAGGTAGGCCGCAAAATAAAAAACTAAACGCTTGCATCCGACGTTTTCTGTCGTGTACAATAATAGTCTCGACGATCTATACAACATCAGGATACGGTCCCAAAGACCGGTTGCTGTAAGAAATTGCAGTATACTTCGGGAACTGGATTTCCAACTTCCTAATGTATATCAACTGTCTTACTGTCGCGACCCTCCTTGAACTTTTCATAGTCCAAGGTTAAATACTGCATTATCGAGAATGAGCAAAGCTTCAACATTACCAGTTGAATATCAAACTGAATTTGCAAAAATTCAAGCAATGCACGTAAATTCCACTTGGATTTAAACCAATGGCTCAAAAAGTAACAACAGTGTGTGTTGTGCTTTTCTGGTTGATGAGTTGCAGTTTTCATTTGCCAAGTGTTAGCAGTGTTTATACTGCAGAACTATATGCTATATACCAGGCTCTTCTCTTCATCCAACTAAGTGCAGGTATATTTTATGTTATATGTACAGACTCGTTGAGTGCATTAAAAGCTATTATCAATATCCTGATCATTATTTGCTAAGGCAAATTCACTCAATTTTGCTTCAAGTGTCTGAATTAAATGTCACTGTTTACTTTGTCTGGGATGTTAGTTTGGATTTTTGGCGTATCAGCCTAAGAAGACTATTAACGTTTACTTTGTCTGGATTTCCAGTCACGTAGGTACCAGTGGCATTGAAAAAAATAGTGCGCTTGCCAAATTGGCTATAATTAGCGCTAATAATGTTACAGACAAAGCTTGTGTTAAGGATGTTTGTAATTTTTTACAACAATTGATGTTGTCTAGCTGGCTGACAGAGTGGTTTGCTATACAAAACAACAAGCTACAATGTACTAAAAGCGCCATTACACCGTGGAGTTTGTCATTCAGGCCGATACGTAGAGAAATAGTTATCCACACGAGACTTTGCATCGTTCACTGTCGATGGACTCACAGGCATTTGTTGGCATCTGAGGTGCCGCCAGTTTGTGATACTTGTAATGTTCCATTAACTGTTCGTCATATCTTATTGGATTGTCGGCAGTTTTCGGAACAAAGAGTTGCGTCTGAATTATCACCCAGTTTGTCGATTGTCTTAGGCGATCAGATCGTTGAAGTCAATCGTCTGCTCGAATTTATTCTACGGAGCAAATTGGGTATATGGATTTAATTGTTTATTTATTCTGATTAATGTTTGTGTATCGTATAATCCAGCAGTGTCTTTTACACCCTAGACACTGTTGAAATTATCTAGTCATTTATGCTAATCTTTAAAGTTTGTGAATGTTTATTTTATCTTTGTTGTTTATTTATTTATTTAATTATATTCTTTAATATACCATTTTACAGCATATTATTTTACACTTTTTATACTTAGAGAAAAGAATCGGCGTTAATAGTCTTCTTAGGCTGATACACCAAAAATCTAAACTAACTAATTAACTAACTAACTCGTAAGAACCAATGTTTATATTTTGTTAAATTTGTTTTAACCCATTAGTGCATATGATCCGTTTAAACGGACGTTGCATATAATTATGTTTCTGCTGTACCTATCAAGGAAGGGGTTAAAATGTGCGGTTGGGCGTGTTGTCAACAGTCTGTTCACGACGCTTGCTGCGTAAATAACGTGTTATTTGTGTTGGATATAGTTTTATTGAATAAAAATAGACCCTAATTTGTATTCAACAAGAAATGGGGGGTAAGCATTAATTTTTGACATAGTAAATATAATAAAAAACAATAATTTCTTTCAAAATACGCATTTAACATCTTTTTTTGTTAATTTCTATAAGTTATATTTTATAACAGATAGTTGTCGTTCTTAAAATTTTGTGTTTTGTTTTGAATCCGTTTAAAAGGATCACATGCATAGAATGCCTTTTATGTTCTTTTGTTGTCTATTTTAGATAATTGTTACATCAGCTACTTGCAATTCACAAAAATGATGGTGATAGCACATATGATAACCCAAATAGCCATGTTGACTTTCGAATTTATTTACAACCTCCTGCTGACCCTGCACTAGAAATTGAAGAAAATAGTGATCTTTCTGATCAGGGGTATGGTAACATAAACCATTTACCAAGAGGTATTCTAAAACAACCATGTCAAATTGTTAATAGACATGACCGCAGTGATGATGATGATGACGAGGAATATAATTTACCCTTGTCAGTGTTACAAAAAAAAAATGTACTTGTGTTTCTCAACCATCAAAAAGAAAAAAAAAAGAAAAATGGTCCTCTTCAAAACTTTGAAGTCAATACCGTGTATACTGGTAAGTTGCCTTCTGATAAGGCACATAAAGCGGAGAACCCTGCAGATTTTTTTAAGTTTTTTTTTGTGAAGATGTTTTGCAAAATATTATTTTGCAAAGCAGTATATATATATGCACTACAAAAAAATGTAAATCGTGATATGACTATAAATGAATTATATGTACTTCTTGGAGCAATATTGTTGTCTGGATATGCTAAATATCCAAATAAACGTATGTTTTGGAACAATACAGAAGACGTCCCAAAACTTTTATTAAATTTGATGAGGCTAAATAGATTTGAACAGCTTTTACGCCATATTCATTTTAATAATAATGTTAATCATAATTATGAAGACAAACTTTTTAAAATTCGGCCACTAATTGACGCGTTGAACACCAGTTTTCGAAATCATGGCAAAATAGAAGAAAATTTAAGCATTGATGAAAGCATGATACTATACTATGGCAAACATTTTGCAAAGCAGTACATAAAAGAAAAACAATTAGATTTGGTTATAAAAACTGAGCACTTTGTGCTAGTAATGGGTACATGCTATTGTTTGACATATATACGGGAAAATCAAATAAAGAAAAGCAATTTGATTTAGGTGGAGACGTTGTTATATCCCTTATAAAACAAGCAAATATTACCGGAAACATGGATTGTTAATTTTATTTTGACAATTACTTTACTGTTATTTCCTTATTGTCTTATTTGGCAGATAATAACATATATGCAACAGGAACTATTAGACAAAATCGGCTAGAAGATTGACCATTTCCAAACAAAACGGTCTGGAAGAATGAGAAAAAAGGCACGTATTGATTCCAATTAAATGGAAAAAATTTATTTACTCAATGGAAAGATAACAAAGTTGTAACACTAGCTACAAACTTTGAGAACCACTCTATTACTAGTGCAAAACGTTGATGTGGAGAATCAAAATCAAAACAAAATATTGCTCAGCCTCAAGTTATTGCAAACTACAATAAAAAAATGGATGGCCTTAAGGCTGCTTACAGATCAAGGATGCGTCAAAGAAAATGGTATTGGCCAATTTTTCAATACTTTATCGATGTAAGTGTAGTGAATGGTTGGCTCCTTATGAAGAAATCAAGACCTTCAGATCCAAACTGCATTTCGTTACTGAACTTCAGACATTATATTGCGCAAGGTTTATTGTTAACTTATGGCAAAAAACCCCTTTGCTATAAATCATTCACATCAACAGAAAATGTGAGATATGATAATATCGGTCATCTTGTAAGTTATACAGAAACAGATAAAAAATGTAAATTATGTAACAAAAATTCAAAAATTATATGTGTAAAATGTAACGTTGGGCTTTATCCAAAAAATTGTTTCTTACTGTACCATTCAAAATAAAACGTTAGTTTTCTTGATTGTGTGTGTTTTTGTCTATTATGCATAAGATCCTTTATAACGGATGTGCCATAAAACAATAACTAATTAAAAAAAATTAAAAAAAAAAATTAAAACATAAAGTAAATACTCAGTTGAAAGCATAATAATCAAAATTTACAAAAATATAAAAAAAAAAAAATTCTATGCACTAATGGGTTAAATAACCTAAAAGCAAATGTAATAAAATTTTGTAATATATTTATATTTTAGTTTTGAAACATATTGGCGGCTACTACACTATTATAAATGCCACCACTTAAATAGTATTATATAATTATCTGCCTAATTACATCCATAATAGTCTAACCGCATAAATGTTTTTGTCGAGTCACTATCATCCGGGATAATAAATTAAACGTTTCTTGTTGATATCGCATCGATTACTTCCCGATGCAATGAGGTCCTAATTTGAATATCCTTTATTGTCGCGATGACAAATTGTAACTTGGTACGGGTGACGCAAAACCCCGACTGTCGAAGAAGGTTTTATATTTACCTCAGACATATCTTGCATGCGACTTGGTGGTTGCATGTCCGAACCCCATAACTCCTCAAGCCCTGTTGATTTACTGACATTAACCGACCGGCGCTGCCTTATATTTAAAACAATCTTTACTTTTATAAAAGCCTATTTTAATAAATTCAATAGGAATTACCAAACTGTTGCCTATTTCAAACTCAATTTACCTTAAATAACACAAGCACGCGTATCATAGTATTTATCCAATCTTATTAACGAGCATGCATCGCCTCATTACTGCACGCAATTCTTGAATGTAAATAATGCACACTTTTCACGAATCGATTTGCGTTGCTAAATATTTTATCGCGTTTAAATTGTTAGATATATTGTAATTAACGCGGCATTCAGAACGAATTACGTTGAATAGTGGTCGATATACCGAATAGACATAATGTTGTGTAATGTATTAATTTATTCTTGGATATTGGAGCAAAATAATCGATAACAATCTCTAGGAAACTAGTGAAAATACTTTACTTGCTTGATACTTGATTAAATTAGCATAATTAATGTCATAATCTAGCAAAAGTTTTAAAGATATCCATTAGAAGTATTATAAATAACAAAAAACTATAATTTATTGTTTTTAGTATTAATGATATTGACCTTTTTTCTAGATCTAGCTATTTTTAGCAAAATTTTATTTCCTGACAATAAAAAACAGATTTATTTCCCTAAGAGAGTAAATGCCTTTTCAAAAATTCATTCATATTAGCGTTTCAGAGTTTACGCAATTAAGCAGTTAATAATTAAAATTAAAAAACTAAATTTTGCATACACGTAAATTAAGTTTTAAGCTAAGATTTTATCAAATTATTATTTTTTTAATTTGTCACTTTTACTAAGTTTAAACTCATGTATTTTACGCAGTCTTGTGTGCTTTTCCACCAAATTAAAAATCTATTTTGATAGAATCCTAGTTCATTTCTTTGTTAACAATACCTATAAAACCAAAACGTAATTAATTGCCAATTATGTTGTCCAAATGTTGACCCTTGCATTGCTGGCACTTTTCTAAACCAAAACAAAAATTAACAGTCACGCGTTGACACATCTCTCTAGAAACGGCGGCCATTTTAGTGCGGGTGTTGTGCTTGCAATTGCAGTAGAGTTTGTGGTTGTTTTTATAAACTTTTTCTTTAAAGTTCTCAAATAAGAAATAATCAAGGGGCTTCTTGAAGGCCAGTTGATGGTGCCTCGACAAAAATTCACTCTTTCAAAAAAAAGTTGATTGACAACCTTAATTGCTTGGTTTGAGATGTGGCAAGTGACCCAATCTTATTAAAACCATATTTCCACATTAAAACACCTGCAGTTCTAGAACAAAAAAATTCTTTAACATATCGCAATACCGTTCACTGTTTACCGTAAGTGCTTGTTCTTGCCAGCCTTTAAAAAAAGGCTTAATTCATTATTTTTTATCGGGGTACCTTAAAAAGAAAGTTTATAAAAACAAACCACAAACTCTACTGCAATTGAAGCTGGTAAGCAATTTTTAATTAAATTACTCCATTCTCTATTAACTCTATCTTGCTTTGTGTAACTATTTGTTTTCTTAAACATAAAAAGTTACCAATATAGTTGAAGTGAGTACTGGTACATCAAAATTATAGAAACATATACAACAAATTAAAATATCTAGATTCTTAAATGTTTCTAATCCAAGGGTTAAAGGTTTTTACTTTTTGCAAACTAAACTTGTGGGATTGTTGACAAAGTAATCAATATGTAATGTAAAGTTTTCCGAGTTGGTAATCAGGTTTAAGATATTTGGGGTTTTTGATGTATTGAGATCTAAATTGCTGCTAATAAATTGATTTATAAAACAAATCTAACTAAAAAAATTCTAACCAATCTGAAACAGACCTGAAATTAACAAGACATTACTTTTTGGCAGATCAAACTCATAATTTTTTTTCCAAAAAAAACATAAAAACAAAATTTAAAACTGCTGTTAGGATTATAAATACGTCTGCAGGTAGCAAGACGCACAACCGTTAGATTATGCTATCACTTAGCAATATATTAGAAAACACAGTTAAACAAACAGAAGCATTACGCAATGGTCAAAATACTTAAAAAAGTTATTAGATGTGGTCTACTTTAAATCAATTTTTATAAATATTAATTAATGAAATGATATCAAAGCTCTCTTGAAAGTATTCCTTTCAGTTGACAGTTGATGATAGGTAGCTGACATTAATTTTTGGTTGCTATTCTAACAGTAGCTGTCCTAGACGTAGTCATGCTTCTATTTGTAATGATGCATCCTAGAAACATACAAGTTTATTAATTTGCAGATTTGTGATTAAAAAAAGTCTATTTATTTTTTTGCTGAAGGTATGTAAGGTATTTGGATGACCATTTTTGCCAAAATATTTTTTTTATTTGACACATTTGTTGCTAATGACTTAATCGATTGAAATTGACTTTTATTAACATTGGTTTTAGTAAATTCGTTATTGCAGTTTTAGTTAAAAAAATATCCGGAGTTAGTGTATTGAGATTATCATAAATTTACAATAATGTAAATTTTATAATCTGCAACTGAAAACTAGTGAGTGAGTTGCATTATTGACAATAAAAGCGTTTTACACAAAGCGGTCTACTTTGACGTCGTCCGTGTACAACCGATATTAGTTTAGATGTTCTGCAGTCCAAAAACTTGCCTTGAAAAACACCGGGCATTATTTTAGTGAAATCAGGTTTAATCGTTTACTTACCCTTGATAGAACCAAGGAAGTCACATATTTAGACTTTTTATCAGTTTTTGCGCTCAAATGCACACCTGCTTACCATTAATAAAATCTTGTCGGTTTATGTGTCTCTTTTTAGTGTTGCCACTCTAAACTACTAGCGGCAGGTGCAACGCTACCTACTATGGCGCCCCTCTACAAATTCCAAATATGTCCCGCGTCTATTAACACTCGCAAAGAAGAAAAATTTCCATTGTTTTTAACAAATTTTTGGGCACTTTAGTTTAAACTATTTCATGGTAATCGTAATTAAAAATGACCCACTAACCTGCCCAAGTGTTGGTGGTTCAGAGATTGGTCATAACCTCCTCCTCTTTTGATAAAAAAACTTCTAATGCTTGCAGAAAAGAAAAACTTTTATGGCTATAACAACAAACAGTTAAGCGGGTGGATAGGCACTCCAGTTTAAACTAGAGATATAACCTCTGTCTCCTCTTCTGAATAAAAAACTTTTAACACTCGCAAAGAGAAAAAACTTTTGCTTCTTTGATAACAAACACTTAATCTTAGAGTGGGTCTGCACTCCAATATAAACTACACGCTAGCAAATATGATCTGGAGAGACTCACCCATCTGCCCAAGTGTAGGTAATCAAGAAAAATAAATAAATAAATAAAGTGTTGGTGATTGAACATTATATTCTCCTCCTCTGACTAAGAGACTTTTAAAACACGCAGAGAGGATAAACTTCCATTTCTTTAATTAAAATAACTTTGGCGGGTGAATAGGCATTTAAGTTTATTATTACCAGCAAGTCGATTAAACTAGAAAGCTTAAATTTTTTTTTTCCAATAGTAAAAAAATGTATAATAAAATTGTAAATGCACTACTGCTCGATTCAACAAATGATACAGCAAAAGAAACAGAAAAAACGCCAATATATATGTAATATATAACCGGATTTATTCTATGCAATCGTGTTGCCCGCTACATCATGGTATGATCTACTTATAGGGCTGCACGTTAAACATTGGAGTTAATCGATCATTAAGGTAGATGCTCATTCGAGCTGCTACAAAAGGACATTAATTTACCAGTCGGTTGCTGACGGCTTGAAATTCAAATCTTCCCCTTCAATGACTGAATCTAATCTGAGCACGTCAAAAGGGTCCGTCAAAAAGTCAATAACTTTTTAGAAGATATTAACGACAACATAGCGTTTGACTGACAGAACTCAAATCAGAGCACTTTTTTGCACTGGGTACTTCCCAAAAGCTTGAAAAGGTTTTTACGTCACAAACATTCCAAAACCTAAAAAAGACCGGAAGTTTCCTTCCCACCAGTATGGGTTTTAAGACAACTTTGTAGTACACCAAATAAACCGAGTGATTGACCACATTGTCAATAGTTTCAAACCAAAAACATAAACCACAAGGGTAGTCTTTTTTTATGCTTAAAAAGCTTCCGAAAAGGTATGGCACAAAAACCTTTTTTAAAACTGAATATTTTTATAAAGCTAATAACTAGCGGAAAGAGTACAAATACGCACCTAAATCGTCTCAAGTTTTATTTTACAATGGTTTGTCAAAGCCTTATAGTATGTTCAAAGCGGAAATTTTAGCCAAAAAGTATTTTGATAACCTAAGGTTTACCCCAACCTGGATTTAGCCAGACTTGCTGGCCAGACAAAGATGAATACTCTCATAAGAGACCAATCAATATCGTCACTTTCTAAAACGATTTATCCCACAATCACACCACACAACCGATAGGACGTCCTAACCAACCTTTCTCTAAAATACAATCTCCAAACAGTAAGTAAATATCAAACTTTCAGTTATGGTTCAGGAAAGTTAAGGTAGTAAGCACTTTCCTTCAGAAAGTAAATTAAACAATAATGTCAAGACAGACTATCAGCCCAGGAAACACCTAGCAGAAACATCAACCAAACTACAGTTAGGACCAGATAATATCCTGTTTCAAAAAAGTCTTTTACTAACGCACATATTAATTGAATTGGCAATCAAATTTTAAATTGCCAAATAACCAAGCAACTTCTGCACTGCTGTACAGTAAAGTCGAGATGTACCCGCAAAAATAATCCACAAAAACGCTACAATTATCCAAATTAATACTAAGTTACTAATCTAAATACTAAAATGTACTAACATAAATAGTTAAAGAATCCGATCGCAACATCATGGGTTCCCAAAAATTAGCGCGAAGGATCTGAATCTAAAATCAAAACTAGCATTTGTCCTTTTTTAGCACCGCAACCTGTTCTATTTTTTTGCGGAAGCCATCCGATTTCATCCGACGACAAAAACGGCTTCTCAATAAAATATACAATAATCAATTAATTTTTGTTTTAATTGCTGAAACCGGCTTTATTTTGTTGGCGCGCGCTTTCTTCTCCGTCATACGCGATTTTGCGCAAAGTTTTATCATAATTTTTTTTGCCTAATTCTTTGATTGGAAGTTTGCGCTTCAATCGCGTCTTTGGTACACCATAAAGTAACAATAAAAACGGGGAAAGTAACGTCCAATCGGAACAAAACTGCCTTTACCTCTTATGCCAAACTAGCGGATTACTAACAACAATTCACAAAACAGGTTGAAGGTTGCAGATACAAGAATTTACCACAACTTTTCTGGGGAATTGTTCAAAACCCAACTCAAAAAATTCAAAAAGATTCCGAGCATCAAAGCTAAAACTTATCGGTCAAATTTGTTGTATTAACGATACCATATCTATCTTTTTAGCAAGCAGTTTTCAAGTCCCAAAGACGGTAACAAAGTAAATCGTGATCTCAAATCTTATTAGTCAAAATAATATTATGATTCTTTATATTTTCAAAAGCAAATTAAACTTTTTTTTTAACTTTGCAATACGTTAAGTTAAAAGATAATATTGAAAAACAAATGTTTTAAAATAAAATAATGCAAATGTGAATCATTGCATGTTACGGCGCCCTTGACGTGTTGCGCCCCAAAACGGCTCTTACTTTGCTTACCGCTTAGGGCTAAAAAAATATTTGATTAACAGCAAATGAGCATAAAGTGCAACCGTAAAATTCCTTGTTTCAGCATCTTAGTTTACTTTAAATATAGTGGTTTAAAATTTATGTGTTATGGCAAAGATAGTATCTCCCGCAATATAAACCACTAAATCATCATTATACAAACACTTTTTAATCGGTATAACTACTAAGGCAGCAATATTATTGACCGCTACAACAAAAAGGGCACGCTAACCGTTGACATTTGAAGAACATAAAGTTTAAGAAAACTAAATTTTTGGTTTTGTATAAAAAACTACAAACAAAAGCATGAGTTTTTTCTGTTCTTCATCAACTAGCTGATTGCTTGACTTTGAAGCAAGCACATTTGCTGCTTAAATCATATTTTATCTAATCTGTGAAACAATAGTTTTAACAGCAATAAAAAAATGAATGCTGCCGTAAAGATACTTTAAAACATGCTACAAAAATTGTGTAGCAAAACGAGAGGACAAACATGTTAAATTAATTTCTAAAAACTCTGATCCTCTGACACTAAAATGTGTCAAAAACCTCGTATTGAGAAGAACCGCCTTGTTTTGGCCAAAAAACTTTTTTGCTAAACGACCTGGCGTTTGTTTTTAATGAAAACCCCGGAGAAGAGTGTCTGTATTAATATCACCCAATAAACGAAATGGCAGTAGAAATTGCGCAACCAATTTTTGTCCAGAGTAGAATAATCTAGAAGATAAAAGTTGCAGATTGTGGCTTTTATTAGAGTTAAAAAAACAGAATGCTGTTGCTTAGAGTGTAGTTCTAAGGGTAATTTTTCTAAAAGGAAGACTTTTTTGCAGAAAAATAACGACTCCACCTTTCTCTCGGCAACGCGCCAGGACGTAATTTCTAATTTGGAGTTTGAAATGCGTTCCAGATTCTTTTTTAATTTTTTTAAAAGCTAAGGTTTAGCTTAAACAATTTTTTGTGGGGGAAGCATAACAATTGCCGCTGCCGTCCTTTTAATTTGATTCAACTCGGCTTTTATAATTTCCGTTAAAATACTGAACAGCAAGGGCATAATATTGCCAATAATATTACTTTTATTGATTTGGACGCAACTTTTGTATTTAAAATGCCTGTTAGGATTAAAAAAATAACTTTTGGTTTTGTTTCAAAATAAGTATTTGTTTTTGACTTTGATTTTTTGTATTATTGGATTCTGTTTAAATATTGGACAGTTTGCAATGTGTCGCTCATTACAGTTTACAGTAATGGTTCTGAGCATGTGCTTCTTTTGTTTAATGCTTTTCCACATATGCAAACCTGTTTTCTTACACCAAACTCTAACATAGTCAAACATTTTGACATGTAAAACATATTATAAGTGCTGCTATATATGTTCTGGCAAACAAGTTGAAGGGCATTCTATTGGTTTTCGGGTACTAAACGTACAAACTTGATGTAGAGTTGCGGCGCATTTGACTATTTAACCCTTTCATTATTTCCTCAATACAAAAAATTAAAAAATCTTTATATGTATTTAAGTGTTTTTACTTAATGACCTTTTCTTAACTTTTTTAATAGATTCTGCAACAAAGACTCACTTTATCAAAGTTGTCTTCTTCCATTGATACAATCAAGGACCGAGGAACTGGTTCATTGTCACACTGCTTGATTGCAATTTATGTTTGAGTGTATTAATTTGTGAGGAGTGTGGTGATCATGTAGCCATATCCGAATAACTACACCAACTATTGTTCTACAACTCCGGTAGTTGATTTACCCGTGCAGATTCTTAAGCTTCTGTCACGTGACTTGTTGCATGATTTCTGATTTGATATCATAACAAAAATGCATTTTACTTAATGTCAGGTTGTAAAAAAAAGAAAAATAAGGTAAGGGTTAAGAATATTAAAAACAGAAAAATTGAGAAGGGCAGCCAGAAATAGCTTTGGGTACAATTGTTTTTGCTTTTGCTCTTTGACCCTGTCAGGAGTGACTCCTGCCGGTATGGCTTAAGTAGATGGTACTCATCTCCTCACCACGACAAGTTAGTACATAGCTTAAACAATTTCTTAACAGATAAGAAAAAGTTAAAAATATTTAAGAAAATATTAATTTTGAAATAGAATTTGTTGTAATTCTTATTTATACACAAATTTAAAAAATCTTATCAAAGTATGTCATCAAATTTTTTTTTTTAAATTGTAAAAATCTAAACACAGTTTTCCATATTCATAAATCTTAAATAACAAAAGAATAAATACAATTAATAAATAAAATTTCATAATCATAACATAATCTACTTCTAAATATATAAAATGGCCGAATTTATATGCAACGCTGCACATCCGCTTCCCTACTAATTAAGTCATTCAATTCAACTAACAAATGAACATTCTTTAATAACATATATAAGGGGAGAAACAACTTAACATCCAAAAATACCAGCCGCAATGCTAATTACAGTTAAAGCGATGCATACAAAAAACAAAGATGTAAATTAACTTAACATTAGACAATAATTCAACACACATTTCATATTCCTTACACAATTCTTACACTATAAAACGTGTACATTATTATGTACTTCTGTCATGAATTTTAATACAGTTGTATTAATTAAAACGCCTATGGTACATTAGGCAGCCGTTTGTTTAAAAAAAATTATAATATAGAAGAGAGACTCCTCTATAAAAAAGGGCATGACTTATTTTCGTCTCTGCCCATAGTATCCGGTTCCGCATAACAAAAAAAAATGAAGACGATAGAATAAATGATTAAAATGGGAACTAATTTATTTTATTTTTATTTTAATTAATTGCAGCTATGTAAACAAGGCGGACGCATTAAATTGCTTTCTTTTATAACCGTGTGATTAATATTGGGGAAACAATTACTGAAATAAGATGTTTTAATTAGTTAAGTTGTATTTTTTGTTGTTAAAACTTTACTTTGGGGTAATTACGCGTGAATAGTAATTTATATTTTTAGGAACTAATAATAAATTTTTTACTTGTATAGAAATACTCCAAATAGTACTAATATATTGCTCAGATTAATAAGCCTATCAACTGTAACTTTATTACATACTGAGAATAATATACTTAAGAAAATATTTTACTGATTGAAAAATTAGTCTTGGATGTTTCTAAATCATTTATTATTTTCGCCTTCAATAATTAAAAGCTTGTATACATTTAACCAGACTAAAAGAAAAAAATTAAACCAACAAGTAAACTGGTTTATTAAACAAAGCCCACGCTATCATTTCATAAACTCGGTGCGGCTTTTTTCATCCGGCATTACATTTGTGTAATGCTCGAAATGACAAATGTGCTTCTCATATCACCGCCCAACCCCGTCCGTCGGTCGCGTTGCCTACCATTTTTTTCGTCTCTCTTTCTCATACAACCAACCATTTCTGCACTCGATATTATTACGCCATACATAAAAAGTTGATATTTATGTCGTTAATTCAGCGAACGGGACAGAGCCACGCGAACCCGACTAAGCTCCTGGGTTAGTTATCGTGTTGACAGTTCCTACTCTGTATATTTTATTAGTTAATTTGCCGGTACGGTGCCCTGTATTAACTATAATCTACTTGCAAATTTATTACAGACAAAATGCATACTCGAGATAATGCTTGCACGTAATCTAACTTAATAGATGCATCACTGCTTTCAATTTTTTTCACTTTTCTATCTAATTAGAATTTTTCAAAACGTCAATCAACCGGACATTTAATCAAAAATATCACTTATCATCAACATCCATTGTTTAATTATGGCTTTATAAAATATTACAGCATTAAAGCCTACATCTACTCCTAATATTCAACTATATTTAATTTCTTCATGTTTTTATTAGTGCCGGTGTTGATGTATTGATAACTTTATTTTTATAATAATTTGACTAAGAGGCAGACCTCAAGCATTGCGTCATTATGTATTAGCTGCTTTTATTTCTATATAATACATTTTATTTTAGTCGTAAACTAAACTGCTACTAACATTGTTGTCAACAAAAATCATTTTCCAAGCCTAAATTACTAAGAATAGTGTTCGGTCACTCAACACCGGTTCCCCTCTCAAGTAGTGATAGATGAAGGAAGTGACGTGGCTCTTCTCTAAAAAGTGGTGATGTGTTTGTGCTAAAAACCTTGGGTTTCTCACCTGGTGCATTGGTGTTTAATTTTTTCTTTAGGTTGGAAACCTTTGTAGTCCTTTAACTAGGTGGTCATAATTGGAATACACTTTTGGTTTGCCTGGTGCAGATTGGCAACATGTTGGTGTGGTTTTCCGGGCGTCAAATGCATGGCAATCATAAATAATGTTTCTATAAACTTTAAAGGTGAGCTTAGTATTTCCCCAGAGTTGGTAGTACGGACTACTTTATCTATAACAAAATTAAGTGTAAAAAAAAGTATAAAATTTATGTAGCTACGCTAACTTCAAAGCAAAGTAAAATTTTAAATATCCGCCTGCAGCAAAAAACAAAGATGTTTGATAAGGTTATGAGTAAAACAAACTAAGAACTGAGAGTCTATCCAAAAGAGTTCCGTTACCAGGCTTTTAGTAAATTGTGGTACGTATTTTCAATCAAATACAAACTAAGTTTAAGATAAATCTCAATATGTACGTTTAGAGTTTTTCAATTTGCAAGAGGTAATATTAAGAGTATATTACGATGTTGTCAAAGTACACTTAAACATAATTTTCCAGTTATTCTGAAGCGTTTTTTATCTTAAACGGAATGCCACTTTTCTATGTATGCCAATAAGTTTATTTCTTTCTCGTTCTAGTTTTATCGCTTTCTTCCATTTCAGTGCTGTATACAGAAAAATTGAGTGTACCATATTCTCAAGTATTTTGCGCTTGTTTGTTATTGCATCTCAAATGTTTGGAATTATTTTGAAAATTAATTCCTCTGCCTTAAGGGCGCTAATTTTGTTTACGGGCTGTTTTATGTTGTTGTTTCTAGCACAGTACACAGGCAAGTATTTAAGGTTTTCTTTTGATTCTATTTGTTTTCTCCCCCTCCCTTACCCGTTTTTACTTTTTATCATTTTGATCTTATTTCTTTGACTTAATATGGTTATTTTTGTTTTTTTCAGCAAGTTGTAGCAATTTTTCTATCTGTTTTGCCTCTATCGAGTAGTTCTACAGCTTGTGGCTTTATTAATATAGCCCTGTCATCTGCAAATCCAACGACGTTTACTTCCTCAGGTTGATTGGTTTTAGGCACTTTGTAGATGTTCCACAGTTCCACGGACCTAAACACCAATCTCATTTTATTGCTTATTAATCTGATGAGATGTTTGCTAATCTTCGTTTTGTTAAGTGTAGTTATTATTCCATTCCAGTGTGCCAATTTGAAGACATTTTTGATATTTATTGTAAAAATGTTTGATGCATAAAATTTTGTTTTTGTTTGTTTTTTGGCTTCAATCTCTTTCATTGCATCTATTTTTTCTTTGAACTAATGTTGTTTATTTAAAAGTTTTTCTTTCACTTTTTTTATACATTTTGCCACTATTAGTTCCTTTTCACATTACGACTAGATAGCAAACTGGTTTTGTCTTTGTTTTTTCTTCTTTTGCAGTTTTTCTATCTGCATCAATTCTGTTTTTTTTCCATATGTTTGAAAATGTGGTGATTTATCATTTTGAGGATTTTTTTCAAAAACTCTTTAATTATTGCTCTAATGATCTCTGGAAACAGTTTCTCTGGTACAGGGTATTTCTTGTTCTTAATGAGTTTTGCCGCGTTTATACTTTTTTTTCTGATATCTTTTATTTTTATGTGGTCCCATATATGTTCTGTGTATTCTTTTTAACAACAACAAAAAAAAAGAAAAAGTAAGTTAACATATTTATGCATCTCTAAAACTAGTAAGAAGACCAGAAAACAAGACGTTAACTACATTAACACAAGATTAGAAAAAATGCTACAAACTTTTTCAAAATTTTTCAAGGCATAAATCTAAGCTAACAAGAAAAATTAAATCAAATTAAAAAACAACAACAAGAGAACTCTAAATTATTAACGCAAGAAGCAAACCTAGATTATGCTGAAAAAAACTAAGAAGATATCAAGTTGCACAAAAAAGAGGACCATTGTATTGACGCCTCCCATGTAACACATTTTAGCACCGCCAAACATGCCACTGCTAAACGTCTCACATTAAGCAATTATTGGAAGTTAACTTGACACACACCCAGAGACTAATACAATAAAAAAAAAGATAAAGATTGTTTATTTAATTGAGTGTAGCCATTTCACATCAAAAGCAACGATCAAAACCCAGCACTGTGTGATGGCAGGAGTAAGCAAGCCAAGAAGCAAACATAAAAGTTTTTTTTTTTTTTATTTAATACATTTATTTATACAAAATATACATACATATATACATTTTATTTGTTGTCTCTACGACCAACTACCAGCGCATTTTACCAGCGCCAAAAGACAGAAAATTTAAAAAATAATTGATCTACATTGCTACATTAAAATGATCACCAACGTTTTAGACAGAAAATTGATATTGGGAGTGTATAGTTTCATCAGAGTAGAACCACGGTCCACATACAGCAAAAACCTCAAAGAAAGTTTTTCGGATTTTTTTAGAAACAATTTATTTCACGTTTTGGCAATGTGCCCTAGCCACATAATTCTTCTAATTTAATGGCTTGTAATTTCTTGTCGGGTTTTTTTTTTAATCTTCTGTTTATAAAAATAAACCTCAGACATTAGAAAAATTAAAAAAAATTATGATGTACTTTAAACATTCAAACAAATTTACGTTTAAGAAGAAAGTTGTCATCCAAGTGATGATATTTTCCGCTAAATAAAATAGCATTCTGTAACAAACATTTTTATGTCAATAAATAAACAATTTATGTAAAGTTCTTTTAAATTACCTTGTATATGGAAACTGCACTTTCGACAACAACGTCCTTGTTAATTTTAGAATTACATGCCAAGAAATGGTAAAAAGTATTAGTAGGTGAGTTAAAAGTCAAGAAAAGACCCTGTTAGAAAAAGCCGCAATTGGCCTGGCCTGAGTCTATTTATTACACTTACACGTACGCACACCTACACTTCTTTACATAACCACATACCTCAACTACACACCATCCTTACCAAATGTCGCCAAGACTCCTTGCCCATCATTCAGAAGCCAAACAACTGAAAAGAATAAAAACCAATCAACAATTTAAATTAGAATAAAGAAATTAATCAGAAAATTGTTATTTTAGAGATAATCAATAATAAATTATGTTGTGTTGGGATAAATTAGGTTCCTGCAGGAAAATTTTTATCTCTACTAGGCGCGTCCCTAAATAGTAAATAAAAAATTGCAAAGGCGGACTCTTTTCTTTTTAAACTGTTGTCAGCTTTTGGACAACTTGTTAGTCTTCCTTAACCCCCTTTTTGGATACCAACGCTATTAAGTATTGAGAGTCTGGTAATTAAAACAGCTATGAAATCTTTTTTCTTTTAGTGGAATCAAACACTATAAACATCTATAAAGGTGCACGACTGTCAGAAAATAGGATAATGGCTGCCATTACTCCAAAATGGAAATCGCAGAACAGTTTAGACAAATATATTACCAACAAAAAAAAAATAACACCCCGTCTTATAAAGCGTATACAGCAATAAACTAGACAATTAAAATGAAACTCAACACAACAACGAAAGAAAGCATGGATGGATGACGTTCTAAAAGAAGTAGAGACGGTAGCTGTTGTGATGATATGGATACTCGCTAAACTCATCAAATGATAAATCAAGCAAGGAAATTAAAAAAAGAATAAAAAAGAAGACATTCAGTTAACTCAGCAAAAACAAAAACTTCAAAGTCACAATAGCCTACCAACACTGTTTATAAGACCAAAACAAACTTTACTGGCTTAAACAAAATGAGTAATGTAAAAATAAATCTTATCCCAAAGATACCGAGAACTAGTGTAAAAAAAACCGACACTAAAAACGATAAACAAACCAATACAACAAAAAAAGCTAGAAGAACTCCGGACAGCAAAGGCAGAAGAAACAACTATTTTAGAAAGCAAAACTAGTGACCTTAAAAAAGCATTAAAAAATGCAGAACAAACGCAAGCTATACACAACAAAAATCCAACCAAAAACGACAAAACTAATTAAGAAAGCAAATTCTTTTACAAAGTTTCTAAAACTTAATGCACTTAAATGTCCAGAAAAACTATTTAAAATAACTAAAATAAAAACTATCCAAACATACGAAAGAAAACAGATTTTAATCTAATAGAATAGGTGAAAAAAGGTCTCAAAGGAGAATAAAGCACAAAAATAAAAAAAATAACTGCAGTAACCAATAAAATTTAAACAAATTATATTGACAGGAAATTCATTAAAACAATATTAAAGTAAAAATAAAAATGACATCCAAAAAGTGATCAGTTGTTAATTTCACAACACACAACAATAACTATGCATAGAGGCAAAAACAGGATTTAACAAATAGAAAGAAACAACAGAACAAAAAAAAAACAAAAACAAAAAATCTACGTTAAAGATCAATTATATATGTATGTGGAACTTCTTGAAAACATTAACAGGAAAATAAAAACATAACAACATACAAAAAACAATTATAAATGCACAATACACAATAAACAACAAAGTGACAATCACAAAGAAAAACCATTTTTACGGCTATTTTACATTGCTACAACTTGTTTAAAGAGGTTTGATGAGACCAACAGCTTATTAGGTAACTTTCAAACTACCCTGGTGAATAAAGAATAAGTTTATATTTCAGTTATATTTTAGAGATTGCTTGCATGATATGAAACCATTAATACTAAAAAACTTCTCTACAAAAAAAGGTATAAGCAAAGCAATTTTAGATGCAACTGGGAAAAACCAAGAAACATAACAAGCAACCGGTCAAAAACCAAAAACCATTGAGATAGAAGAAAACATTGCAAAACAACTCTCCAAAATAGAATAAATAATTGGGTAAAAAAGTGCAAGCCAACCAGAGCCAGAGTATGCTAAAGATGCGATGCTGAAAAACATATTAATCACGCGTGTACAAAGCAGCAATACTGCTTCAATTGTAAAACAGACAAATAGTTTATATACAAAACTAGTCAAAAAAAAAAAAACAGAGGTACACAAACAAGAGACGGAGAGCCATGCAAGCAAAAAACATTGACCGCAGTAGATGGACCCTGGATCTTTTTTATAAAAACGTCAAAAAAAAGTGCTATAATTGCTAAACCAAACCCTAAAATATCTAAAAAAAATTAAATAATAGATGATATGAATTGATAATTTATTTAAAATTGGTCAATCAAATCACAGCGGCCAAGGGTTAAGCATAGTTTCGGTTCTACAAACCTTCTCACTATTTCATCAAAATTTGCAGTATAGTCATCTGCATTTTCATCCAGGTGTCATTTTTTCCAACAAAGTATTTAAATTTCCAATCATTCATTTTGAAGGAAGATGAGGCAAGATCGGAGGCCACATTCAGATTTACCGTGCCTCAGTTAAGTAAATTGAAGGATTTTGTTCTGTCTCCACCATGTTATGCAACTTTTCATGGAAAATCATGGTTGTGCCAAGATCAAGCCACACGCAAGAAAAAACAGCTACAAAATTACTGGGTTTTTTCCTACAGTGCAATGGGGAAAGGGAATCGAGTTCTTGGTCTTGTTATGCAATTGCTGAGCTAAGGTTACTTACTGTTTGAGCATGCATTGATAATTGTTTTAAGATCACTTTTACTTGGAGTTTCTGAAATACTTTTCTGTTGTGCTTTTATTGTTTTTATTTCAATCTCACTGCAACTTTCATTTGACGTAATATTATAATCCATTTGAACTGGAAGTTGCTGCAACTTTCTTAGAGAAGTTTTTGTTTTTTTTTTCGGTTTTTGCAACAGGTTTTTTCTTTTATGGCGCTTAATTTCTAAGTTAGTATCCTTTTTGATATCACCTATATAGCCTCCTAATTTTCTTACCTTTGTGTCTATTATTTAATTATGTTGTTCCGTATTTTTACCATATATGTTTGCCACATATTTTACTTCCGGCTTTCCTGCTACATGTTTGTCAGGTGTGTTGCCTAATGTGAACACATACAAATCAAGTCCCTGCACCGATTTGCCAATACTCTTCAGGATCGTTATGTTGGGATAGGTTTTATTGTACTCCTTCAAAAATCTATTCATGTCTTCAAATCCGTGGCCGGATTTAGCATAAATCCGTACTGATCAAACATTGGTTTTGTGATATTTACCAACTGTGTATTCGGTATCTTTTGCCGTCTCTACTTGGCCTTTGACCACTTTGACAGTTATCGGTTCAGATGGTTTATACCCGAACGCTCTGGCATGCATTTGATAAGTTTCAGGAATAAGAAGTCTCCAATATTCCCAATAGACGTAGTTAAAATCTTGCATGCCCCTTCGTACTTCATACCAGAATGGTGCGTTTGTGATGCCGTTTGTAAATTTGTCATGGAAACAGGCATCGCCTTTCGACATTAAACTGTATATTGTATAAAATTAATAAAATAAAATAAAAATTGTAAAATTAGATAAGCTTAAATTAAAAAAAAAATAAAAAAATATAATTTTGCGTGCTCTGGCGGACAATGCACGCATTATTGAAAAAAATTAAAAACCTAAATCCATTGAAAATTTTCCGCTCTAAAACATTGATCTCTTAAATTTTTCCAGAAAATGCATAGTTTTGGTTGAAAATCCAAAAAATCAGCAAAAAATCACAATTTGCGACATTTTTCAACATTCTTTAGCGGAAAATGCTCTCAGAATCGGGAAATTCAAATCAATTAGAATTTTTTTGCTTCACAACTTTGATCTCTTGTAATTTTTTACCAAAATGCATAGTTTTCCGATCTACAACTTTTAATAAAAATAATTTTTGCCCAAAATGCATAGTTTTTGCTAAAAATGCAAAAAACCATTAAAAACGCAAAAATTGAGATATATATATATATATATATTTATTACTCTAAAACCACCATGTTTTATACGTGCGTTATGTGAAAATAGTCTTCAGACAGTCCAAACACACTTAAGTATATAGGTCGCTAAGCTGTGGGTGAAATTTCTCTGAAAAATGTCTAATTTGAAGGAACTATAAATAGCTAGTTGCTCAAAAAACAGGTATCAATCTATATATGGAAAAAAAACTAAAAATAGTCAATCTCAAGATAAAAAAAACAAATGTTACATCAAAAGAAAAAGTAAAATATCTGGGCATAGATATAAACAGGAACAACAAAAAGAAACAGTCAACAAAAAAACTTCTATGTGCAGTAGTTTACTCGACAATTCTCGATGACAGACCAATCTGGCATACAGCTACTTGGCACAACAGAAACTTAGAATATCTTAAAAAAAACACAAAATACCATTTTTGTAAGTTTTCCAAGCGTACAGATCTCTGTTTGCTAAAGCATTGCAAGTTATAGCATGCGTCGTGCTATTCTACTTACAACTACGGAAAAAAGCCAATGACTTTAACAGAAAAAAAAAACTAGATTCACATAAGAAAGCAAAAAAACTAACAAATACGGTAGACAACTAGCAAATAGAGTAGGAAACAGATACTGGCAACTTCAAGTAGACCAAAAAACTGATAAAAATGTTAATTCTAAAAAATCACGGGGAAATAGATTACTTTCTATTGCAGTTTTTTGGAGCAACGTTTTGAAATTTTAAATTACGCTTCAAATTGCATTTACATCCGCTACATTCTCTAGACTTAGCCTTCTCCGACTGTTCCTGTTTCCGAACATGAAGAAATGGCTCGGCGGAAAGAAATTCGGCTCCAATGTAAAGATCTTCGATGCAACAAACGCCTATTTTGAAGGGTTGGTGAAATTGTATTATTCGGAAGAGATCAAAAAATTAGAAAAACGTTGGACTAAGTGTATCGAGATAAAAGGCGACTACGTTGAAAAATAAAATGTTTTTTTGCCAAAAAATATTTATTGGTTTCATTTTTATTAGACTTCTTAGATTAATCTCTATTGCAGTTTCTTGCAGCGACGGCATTTTTGTGGCATATTTCCTTAGATTTAAGTTGAGAGAAAATAACGGCTGCACTTATTGTAGTAAAAACGGCACAAAACACGCGTTTTTCTATTGCTATTTATGAGAAGAAACAAGACAGAAAGTTAAAAAATTAACCAATAGAAGTCTTACACCGGAAAATATAATTGCTCACATGTTAGACAAAGATTCAAAATGAAATATAAAACACTAATAAAAAAAAAGAAAATAAATAGTAGAAAATTAATACAAAAAAAGACGCGCAGATATGCCTACGGGCTGATCACTTGTAAAAAAATGCAAAGTAGTTTTAGTTGTTAAAATTCTTCTTAAAATATAGAGGAAATCTTACACTACTATGTTTGAATATGTGCAAAAAACATTTTCACATCTCAAAAATAAGAAAAATACTTTGCGCTTGGGGCAATTGGTGAGTGGATCAAATAAGAAAGGTTCAAAAGGTGAGGTTAGCAGCTTGCTCAAAGTAAAAAAAAAATACAACTTAAAAAACCAACACAGTCTCAAAAATAAAACGGACTCATAGTAACAACTCGGCAAGAAAAAGGAAAAGTCAATCACAAACCACCAACAGCAAATAACACACGTCAAATATATTAATTAATAAAAAAAAATTAAAAAAATAGAATACTGGAAGCCTAGAGACCTAATGAGAGAAACAAAAAGCAGTGACGTAGCTAGGGTTTGTGATTTGTAGGCCCCATCGCAAAATATTGAAAAAAGTCACTTTAGAGTTAAAAATAGCTTGTATTTTATTCTTTTTCTTTTTAACTTTCTTCCCCCCCCCCCCCCCAGCTTTGATAAACCACAGCAATACCTACTGGCTTAACTTGGTTAAACACCAAAGGACAGAAATTGACAATTGACTATATCATCACTAACATACAAATTCACCCATTACAAATAGACAATTGGCTAACATAGGTTAGCACCAGTTTATGATCACTCATAAACTGGTGCTGGACAAATTTTGCATACCAATAAAACATGCAAAAAGAATGCAGGCACAATACATCAATAAACTAAATGTAAAATTGTTTTCGGATGCAAATACAAAATACCTGAACGCCAAACGTCTTACCAAAAAAAAAAAAAAGATAAACCCAGCAACATTTGACGATAATACATAGTATTAAAAAATTTCTTCTGACATACTAGCAGCTGCTGACAAAGCATTTGGAACCAGAATAATTAATATCAACGTCACCACTAACTGTAAAAAGCCATGATTCACTACAAAAGTAAAATAAAAAAGAAATAATCTACTTAAAATATAGAAGCTTCAAAACGCCAAATACCGAGTATACACTGCCACAAGAAACAAAACCAATGCCAAAATTGCCAAAATAAAGAAAAGTTTGTAGGAAAAATTCTCTAAGAACATGGAACACAACCTATATGGAGGGCAGAAAAAGATCTGAAGCATGCTCAGAAATAGGAAGAAACCAATCAACAAACTTATCCAAGGAAGATCAATATAACATGGATAAAACCTTTAAAAAAACTATACAAAAAATCCACAGTCAGCCATGATGACTCAAAAGATACAGTAAATAAAAATGCAAATAGCAATAACGAAAAAAACGCAATAACAACATAATACTGATGACAATTAAGAGACTGAAGTGCAAAAACTGCCGTGCTCCAACAACATCACCAACAAAATGAATAAATATAAAGGAAAAAAATTGTAAAATAATCAACATTTTTCTTTCAAAAGATACTAATTACCGAAACAGTCCCAGAACAATAAAAAACCTGTACTACTATTCCATGTTTTAAAAAAGAACTAAATACAATGATAAAATTCTTTCCAAAGATCATTTCAAATAAAATATCAGAGCAAGTTGGAATAACCAAGAAGAAACAATAATAAGGTTATAAACATCATCAAAGTTCTGAACACAGATAACAAAAACAAGTCTTATATTAAAACATAAACTTACAAGAGAAATACTGATTTCAAATGGTATCAGACAAAGAAATAGTTTGAACTCATTACTGTTTATTACAATCATAGAGAAAATATAAATATTGGATATAGAATGGGCATAAAAAAAAATTTAACATATTATGTTACGCAAAGAACGCCATAATAATCGCAGAAAACAAGGAAGAACTGCAATAGTCATAGCAAAGAACACTATCAGATGCAAATTGGTGATCGATGATAACCCAATAGAATAGGTCAGGCGGTTCAAATATCTAGAAATTAAAATTTCCAGCAAAAAGAGACTTATACAACGATGCCCAAAATCAAATAGCAAAATAGGTTAGGTTAGGTTCGATGAAGCAAAAAAAGTTTCAAATAAAAAAATGGCAATAAAAGTTCTCCTAACTTAACCTAGCTTAATTTTTGATAACCAGTTTTTGTTTTTCTAAGAAAATGTTTTATTTGTAAAGCAAAATTTACATTTATATGTTTGGCAGTTAATTATTGAATACCCGTTTTGGACAATCCATGCATATGATTTGGTGAAGGACGTGTGTTTTTTTTATAAGGGATAGACCCACAATTATATATTAAAGCACGCCTGATAATTTGTTGTTCCTTATGTAGAACTTGTTTGACTAATAAGTCATGGTCATCAAACTAAACCATAAAACAAATTTATGAGATGAAAATCATCATGTTTACAAAAACCTTAGCTAAAGTAAAATGTTAGATCTAAAAATAGAGATAAAATTTAGCAAATTAAAAAAATAAATAAAAATTAGACTAAAAAGTATAAAAAATCAAATGAAAAAATAAATAAAAACCTGGCAACTTTAATCTGTGCAATAAAGTCAAAAACCTTCACAAATATTTGGTCCAAAAACATGAAGTCAAAGAAGAAAACCATCTTTAATAAAACTAAAAATCCAGAATTAACATTACTTTATTGGAACATTATGTAAAAAGATAACACACACATAGATAAGTATAGTTTGAGCATTAAAAAAACTAAAACAAAGCTAAAAATATCAAATTTTATAAATTATAAAAAGAATTCTTAAATTCTCTTGAGTACATTATATGCATAACCAAAATATCTTACCCAATTATATTCTAATGCGTCAGTCGTAAATTAAAATTAACAAAAACAAGATGTAATAATTACAGGATATTGTTAGCAAGGTGTTGAGTTAAGTAAAACAATAATCTGATTGACTCTCCCCTAGAACCATTAAAATGAACTTCCTATGCAGAAACTACATTTGAGAAGGCAAAGTAAAAACGGATCCGACATTCCCCAAAATAATGTGATATAATAATTAATAATTTGAAATATGGTGTCATTAACACCCCGGCCATGTGCCTTTCTGACAACATAGGGGATGAGAGAGAAATGCAATAGGGTGCAGGTAGCAACTATTATGAAGATTGATGATGAAAATATGCATCATAAAGCGCCACCGCACTGATATTTTCAACCATTTAAAATTAATGCCACTGTATATTTATAATTAATATTCATTAATATTAAACAAAAGTTTATGCAGTGTTTTATTTTTTGTGTTGCATCGAGCTTCGTGTCGTTCCGATATAAAATGTTTAGCAATTGTAATTCAATAGGACTTAAAAGTTTTGCGTGAGTGTAAATCGGATAACATTATTTACTTTATGCGAATACCTCCTATCTAAACTGCATCTGTCTTTCTGTTTATTCAGTGGACTGAAAATAGGAAAACTTTAAATATTATTATGTTTATACGGTGGCGTTATGCAAAAAAATAAATAAAAAGAAATGCTATTCCGCAGCAAGGTGGCAATTATAAATTAGCTGCGTGCTGTAAGTCATATAAGATAGGGATTAACCCCGTTCATTTGCATATCTGTAATTGTTTCTGCTTTGCCAAAGGGGGTTGCCAAGGGAAGTGATCTTTTTTGTTGGAATTGGGTGTATATTCAATTAAGCCAAGCACATATTTAATTTATATGCTTAAATTGTTTAATTGAGATAATATCTTTGATTGTATGGGTGGTATAGTATATTGCTTAGAATGCGTGCAACAATGGTATGTAAATGAATAAAAACGTTTAAGTTTGCAAAACATTAGGAAAGGAAGTAACTAACATGAGTTAAAAAAAGTAAAGCGAATTCTATGTCATTACTGCAATAATTTTAAATTAATTTGATTTTCTATGAATTACAATTTCTTTCGTTTAGGAAATTATTAAATGTGCAATTGTTTCCCATGGATGTTGTCTCGCGTACTGCAACCACTTAAATGCAATTATTCTACTCATAAATTTATCCTTTTTGATTGCACCCGACTGGAATTAAATTGTTATTTTATAATTATTTCCAGTTATTATTTACGCAGTATGTGGAATCGTCTTTTATATCAACAGATTCAGGTTTTATTACAACGTTGTATAAATATAGTGTTGGTGAAATTAATTTATTTTTATTGTTTCAGTCGGTTGGACATGTTGCAATTCATCAAATTACAGCGACTAACTCACTTATATCTCTCTTCGACGATGGAATTGTATATCTTATTTGCATGTCTAGACTTTAGAAAAACTGTTTTATACTGAATAAATATTGAGTAAGAAATATTTTAATATTTGTTTTAGCCTTAAGATATAAATGCAATTACAATAGAAATAAAATGTATCAAATTGAAATTTAGTTATGTAAAGTATTAATTTTGAAGCCACAAATTATATAAATCAATATTTTTTTTAGTTATTTTATTTAAATGTTAATCGCAAAGCAAAAATTGAGTTACAATTTTTTTTTTCTAATGATAAGTCACTAAGGGCCGGTGTTTCAAAATCGGTTTAAACTTGGATCGGAGTTTTACTTCAGTTTGCACAAGTTACTATGTTTTTCAATTATGAGATCTAAGCTTACACTTAGATCAAGCTGAACGGCCTAGATTGACCGCTTAAGCTCAGTTTATAAATTTTAACCTACAAAATTTTGTTAATGTCAACGTACGTAACCCGTAAAGTTTATAAAAATGTGCAGTAATATTATTCAAGATGTTAGTGACCTTGACGCGGACACAATAGGATACCTGCAAAGAATAAATATAAAAAGAAAAACGCGGGTTGTAAGAAGCAGACCAAATCATTTTGAAATGTGGAGTGATCTTAAATTTTGTAAACGTTTTCGTCTCTCAAAGACAACTCTTTTAAATATAACAGCAAAAATTGAAAATGAATGTTCTCCGATTAATGATCTTATTCCTTTGTCAACACTGTTTATGACTACAACTGGGGGTCCACCCTCACCAGTACCATTAGTGTAACACTTTTCATCTGCAAATCTTTTCTTGGGTCTCTTCTTTTAATTTTCAAATTTTTGTCTTAATGTTAAGACATCTCTATAAGAAAATCCACTAATATTAAATTCTTCGGGTAATTTAATTCAAGTAGCTTCTTTTGCTTTAGCTGAAGTGGCATCAGTTCTCTTACACTCAATTACTTGTTGATGCTTAATTAACAACGATATCTATATATAAATAAACTTATTATTTATAAAGATTCTACATAATATATAATAAAATAATATTTGTAATTTGCAAATATTATTATTAATAAAACTATAGTTACCAAATATTCATCTTCTGACTTTGTAAAATTAGCAGCAAGTTTGGATTTATCCATTTTGTTGTTGTTAATTACAATTAATTTCACAGCAAATAAGAATAAAATTGTGTTTACAAACAAGCTAAATAAGCGTAACTCAATTTTTTCTCCGCCGCCTTTGATTTAAACTTAAATATAACAACAACTTGATATTAGCCGCGACAGTTTATTTTAGTAATTTTTATAGCCAACCTAACAAAAATCTCGGTATTCGTGAACTCGTATTATCACTGAATCAAATAACACTAGCAACGTAAAACGGAGTTTTTAAATTAATCTTGGATCAGAAAAACTAAAGTTTAAACAAATATTGAAAGAATTATATGTCAATATTTTTTTAGATTATGTAAGTAACAAATTGAGTTTTTTTTCTAGTAGAGTTTGTTACGGCATAACTGTCAATAACGAAGCGACACATGATTTGTTAATGTTTTATTTAAGAGCATACCGACCGCTACCTTGATTTGTAGTATTTTAACAAAAACGGCAACTTCCCCTTCATCGCTGCTTCTACAAATAATTTGATAATCGATTAATTTTTTTACCAGTACAATTAGAAAGGATTAAACTATGATATGTCGAAATATAGAAATAAATGCGTTTTTCTGTATTTTTGAATGCATTTTTTTGCCATTTGCAAATATAATTTCACAAAAAAGACTTCGACATTTCATAGTTTAATCCTTTCTAAATGTACTGGTAAAAAAATAAATCGATTATCAAATTATTTGTAGAAGCAGCGATGAAGCCCAAGTTGCCGTTTTTGTTAAAATACTACAAATTAAGGTAGCGGTCGGTATGCTCTTAAGAGCTGTAATATCTAACTCCAAGTACTTACTTTATTAGAAGTTGGATATTACTGTCCAAAATGTGTAAAATATTAACTGCAAATCGAAAAATAGAGTTGTTATTTTTGTTTACAAATGTACACTACTATCAATTAACTGACAAATTGAGTATTATTTTTTTTTTCAAATAATGTATGTCCTTATAAAACTGTCAAATTGACTAGACCTTTTTTCATCTGATAATGGATATTCACAACTGTCATTTTCAAAGCGACAAATTATATGTTAATCTTTTTTGTTTTTTAAGTCAATTGAGAAAAAAATTAATTGCAAAGCAACAAATTAGTAGTATTTTTTTTTCTTCTGATAATGGATGCATACACAACTGTTATATGTTTAAGTCAAGTGAAGAAAATATTAATTGCAAAACAACAAATTAAGTAGTAATTTTTTTCTGATAGTAGTATAAACAACTGTAATTTTTAAAGCAACAAATTATATGTCAATATTTTTGTTAAAGACAAAGGAATTTCATATTGAGTTGTACTTTTATTTAGTTGTTCAATGGCATTAATGAGTTTAAATAAATTCTGAAAAAGTTAGTTTTTGCATAGTTTTCTTTGGTTTTGTGATATTATTATAAAGTCTCAACAACATGCTTACTAATTTAGCTTTATTTAGGCACAACTAGTTACTAACAATTTATTCTGGTGTTTTGTATTTTTGTCCGTCAAAAAAAGCAATTAAAATTATTGTTTCTGTATCACCAACTGCTGTTTTTATTTTAAGATTTAAAGTATATTAACAGTTTTTGTTACATTTGTGTTAGATTGTTTATTACAAGAAAAAGACAACGTTTCAGATCAAATTAAACAGAAATATATTCATAGTTACAACACTAGAACTAACTCTAACTTAATGCTACCAACTATTCTTTTCTTATCAGCCATCATTTATCCACGTCTGGATGTACTCAGTGCATTTTTCAATAAGATTACAAAGTGTCTGCAAGTGGTCTATAGTCTCAAATCTTGCGGCATCTTGCTTGTTTGCATGGTTGGTATAAGTCCATTTTGTAAATTAATCAGTTTGTTACAATTTTTGTTAGTAGCTTGTATAAATGAGACAGCAAGCTGATAGGTCAGTAATTTTCAATGTTGTTTTTGTCACTTTTTTTATATAGCAGAATAACTTTGGCATTTTGCCATTTGTTTGGTATTCTTCCTTCCATCAAACATTTGTTCAGTAAAATTTGTACATTTTCCAGAACGGCTTCGCTTCTCATTTTGATCATTTCGCTGGTAATTTGATCCTCGCCTGGACTTTTTCTGTTTTTCATGTGGTTTATTGTTGCTATTAGTTTGTTTTTTTTCTAATTCGGAAATTTCTTCCGATCCCACGTTTAAAATTTTTGATCTATAGTATTGATTATCCTGGGTTATAGAACTATATAGCTTTTTATAAAAGTCCTGAACAGCATCTGTGATATTTTTCCGGTTACTGACTATGATGCCAACCTTGTTTGTAATTCTATACGTTTTTGATATTCCTTTTGATAGTCTGGATCTGAGAACCTTCATGATTTTGTTATCTTTGATTGTATTTTTATCAATTTTGTTTTATGATCTCTTGGGTCTTTTCGGATATTTTTGCTAATGTTTTTATTAATTTCCTTATAGCTTTCTGCTTCCCGATCCATTTGTCTTTTTACTTTCATTAGGTTTCTTGTGTTTGTGCTAATTTTTTTTAGCTTTCTTTGTGTTTTGAGCATATTCCCTTCATTGCAACTTAAATGCTCTTTGCGATGTGCTCGGACAAATATTCCGAATTGTAGAAGTATTTTTGGTTTGTCTAGTTTAAGGTGTAGAGTACGTTAGAATGCGTCTTTGTTTCCGCTCAGCACCTCATCAGTTGGGTATTTTTGTTGGTGTATTTGTTTATTTCTTTCAAATTTTGTGTTTTTTTGTAAGGTTGTTCGGACTAAACGATGGTTGTTATGAGTATCAAATTGGTTTAGAACGGTAACATTCATATATCCTTTCTGTTGGTTATGATGTTTGACCGTTTGGACTTTTTCAGGTACATTTTTATTGCAGGGGTTTTTGAAAGAAGGAGTTTATACAGAAAAGGTTTTCATTTCTACAGTAGTTGATTAACATTTCTCCTTTATTGTTCTTATGACCAAAACCAAATTTAATTAAAAAATAAACTAATAACGTGTTTTGCCAAATTTTTTAATTAAAATCTCCAATAATTGTCCCCGGATGCACTGGTAGGGGCATACACCTGGATTACTTGTAGGCTGTACCTGTTTTTAATTTGTATCATGATGTATATGACTCAATTTGATATAAATTTTGTTTTAGTAACTTGATTCTTTAGACGCTTGTTCATCATCAGAGCAACTCTTCCTATGTGATAGTTGGTTTCTGTGTTGCATTGATAAAGTAAGTGTTCTGACTTCAGAGATGTTGTTAATTCTCCTATCCTAATCCTAAGACGTCCCATTTTATATGTTGAATTCTTTCTTTCCGGTGATGGTCGTTGTTTATATTTCTTTGTCAAATTTGTGCTTCCTCCAGAATCCTCAAGGCGGCTTGATATTTAAGTGCAAGATTCTGAGGGAGTAGCTTTATTTGCCAGGAGTATTAATGTTATGAAAATTTTTCCAGTTCATGTTTAGAAAGTTAACGGCATTTAATCGCCACGCTTGCCTGGCGTCTTGGTCAGACGCTGTCGGTGTTCGCTTGCAGCCGCTCAATTTAAGGCAGACGCTGCGCTGCTGAGCTAGTTTTGGTCCGCCTCGGGTATTTCACCGGTACCACCTATATCTAGGAGGCATTCCTCTATCCGCCACTTGGAGAGGCACCCGATGGGAGACTAGCAACCCCCGCTACCAACTGTTAGACTGAATAAAAATCAGAAAAGTTATAAATATCTTTCTATTAAAATATGCAACCATTTACCAACTAAAATAAGGGAAACCTTTTGAAGTTTATTTAAATCAAGAAGACTGTTTTTTTTTAATTGTGTTTTAAATGCCTTTTAATTTGTCAGCTGTCTCTTATGTTAGTCATCTTTGTACTTGTCTAGCAAACTTTGAAAATGTAACAAAAGATGAAATAAACCAGCTAAAATTTACTGCCGCTTTTAAACAACATTACACTCACACATTTTTGGAAAAGCATCTAGAGGAAATCATACAAGTTTGCTCTAGATGCTCATTTTTAAATAATACGCCGGGAAATGGCAAATGATTTATATATTTTTTGGAACGCCAACACTCACACAATGACAGACAAGTTGAGAGTCAAGAGAGACCCCACAAGTTAGTAGCAGCAAGCTCAGTTTTAACCATTATACTCACAAACACACTTACAACCTACAATTAACTACTCTTTCAACATCACTACATAATGTGTTAGTGTGGTACACATTATCCACACCAAACGCAACCAGGTCTCTGAACATAAACATGAGCTCAACATTAAAGCTCCGTTGTTGGTTCCAACCTACGCCAATTAATTCCACAGTCTATAAAAGGCAATTACTAACCATACAATTTAATCTTTAATAAAGTTATATATTTAATTAATTTGTTGTGATTTAGGAGTGACATTTTTTATTAAAAGTGTTTGGCTTATAAACCTTTCTAGCAAGAGAATCCCAAAATTGTTCAAAATTTCACAATTTTAGATAAACCATAAAGCCGAAAAATATCTTCAAAATTAGACTTTGGAAAAAAGTTGCTAGTTTGCGGCGGTTTTCCAAATAGAAAACGCATAAGTGACCGTTGGTTTAATGGTAAAAGCGTTGAAGGATATTTTTTTATAAAGCATCAAACCACTCTTCCGCCGCAGGTTTAGTTAGCCAGTCGTTCAACTAGTCTTTGAAGTCGGTGATGGTTTTTTGTAGTTTTATAGTAACCACTTTGGGTAACTGTGTTGTCAAATTAACCCTGTGCGTTCATCCCAAAATTATGACCGCGACAAACAGGTTAATAGTAAAGCAGATAGAATAGAACCTTAAGGAACTTCTTTTGTGATATGCCGTAATCTGCCGTGAGGTAAAAATTTAGTGTCGTTTATTGTTAAGTGAGAGCATTGGAGTTTGAAGTTGTTGGTAAATGCTTTGGCTTTTTCTTTGATAGTATATTAAATCTCATTTTTTTCAAAAGTGGTTGCAATGGATATGAACTTGTATGTTTCAAAAGGCATTATCTTATCATGTTGGATTGTCCGTACGTGTTACAACTTTTCATTTTTCCCAAGTTAATCCCCTTCCGTATAGCTCTAGTAGTACTTATAGTCGGGGTTAAGGTCATTGATTACTTAAACGTTGAGATGGAATTTGTTTCTAGCAAAATTCCGTATCCACTTCAAAACGTTGAAGGTATTTGTAAATCTCAGAGTTTGAGTGAGATTGTGGTTTGACTTAGATACTAACATAACTTTGATGTTCTGTTGGATGAACAACTTTTTCATTTTGCCCATTTTTTACAGACCCAAAGTAATATTTTTTGTGTATTGTATCGTATTATTGATTGTCAAAAAAAAAAAAACATAATTTTCCGGAGAAAATCATTAAAGTTAGCTAGAAGAACAACTAATTTTTTGTTTAGCGATGCCGGCAAAAAGACAACAAGTTGTTTCCTGTAATCATAGCAAGATTGCAAAAATTTGCACTTTAAAATAAAAACGGGGCCGTGGCCGTCGCATTATTAGTTTTGACGTCTGTTTTGCCTTTTTTATAACAATTTTTTAGTAATAATAATAATACTTTATTCACGGTATAATCTTACCATTTACATCTACATCAAATATACATAAACAATGATGTTTTACAATACAAAAATAAAGAATACAAAAAATAACATACATTAAAGCGCACATATTAAACATTAGTCAGCATGACTTAGCTGACTTCTAAACGTAAATTTAGAGACACAAAATACATTAATATCAGTTGGTAAATTATTTGCAAATCTACACATTCTACCGAGTGGATTGTTGTAACCATAATTAGTAGAATGGTGCTTCCTGCTTCTTTAAGAAGTTGCTCCAAGACATGAAAAATTGAATGCTCATGCAATGGAAAAGAATTTCAAAGATTCCAATGAATGATTCATTTTATGTTCAGTGAGGTATTTTGGACATGTTGGATAACTCTTGCTAATGGTTGTTAGTTGACAGTCGTTGAAAGCGGCGGGGAGTTGGCTAATAGGCCGGTAGTAGTTAAAGGAAAGCACTAACCTCAATTTTTTTTAGTGGGATTCTTCTTTCTCTAGATGGTAATATATCCTTAAGCGTTTGTATTCTCTTCTTTAGCAGTTATGTTAAATGGAAAAAGAACTGTTTTTTCCAAAATGAGCGTGTCCAGGTAGGTGAAGCCTGTATCATTCTTATCGGGCATCTGGAGGTCTTGGGCTGTGTTGCTCTTGTCAAGACATTGCTTGTTGCTAAGGTGGAGCTCAACGTCCATTGCAGTCTAGTCTACGTTTTTTTTTTCTGTAGAAGTAAGGACTTTAGATGTAGTAAACTTCTTAACTACAAACTACAACTACAGTTGTATCGCGGAATTTAGCTCCACAATCCTCTGATCAAAGCTGTTGATAGTTGACGACATAAAATTCATTTGAGTTTTTATCTTCTAGACTGGTGAAAGAGAGCGGCCATCCTGCTACTTGTTGTGTCTCTCAGTTAAGGTTTGTTTGTTATTTTTTTAGTATTCTTGAAGTTATTGAGGTCTTATCTAGTTACTTTTTTTTTGTCGATAGGAACAAATTTGGGCAGCTGCGTTAACACTGATGCCATTGCATTGCATTGAATGTTATGCTGAAAAGCATTTTTATTTTATTGTATAAAATTTATACAGTAAAATAAATTAATTGTAAATTTGATGTAGTTGTTAGTTGATGATGCTGGATTCTGCGGGTGTTGTCGGTCTTTTCTATGTCTCCAACTTTTCTCTAATCTTCTATGCTAACGTTTTGGTAAACTACCTATACTGTACTGTTATAACCTGTAAAAGTTAGTACTTACAGGTATATATGGGGAAAGTTTAATCAGTAAGGCAATTTCAATCTTACCTAACAAAAAAATTCAGTTAAATCTTAGCAACAACAAAGGCAACACTTCCAAAGACAAATTTAACCTTGCTTAAAGTCAATTTTTCATTAGAGGATGCAACTAGGAGTAGATGTTTTATGTCTGACGGGTGATATAGAACTAAGAGTGAAGTATTTGGGGAGAAGGGAAGACGGTCAAAATGAACGGAAAACCAAACAAAAAAGACCGGCTTCTTTGCTCTTAACAATACAAAAAAAAAATTCTATTCCTTAGCGCCCTATAACTCTGTAACTGATGGAAATACAAAAAATGTATATGATCATTTTTATTGCAAATTTTATCAGCTTTCATTATGTATTTAGTCAACTTTTACCTACAGTTCTTGAGATATTAACAAAAAAACAAAAAAGTGCCATGTTTTCGGTCATTACCGCTAAAGCTTGTGTTATATTTGTCAGGACTTTTAGTATATTCTTCATTAGGTACTTATAAATCAGTGTACAAAGTAACAAGGTAAGATCAATATTTGAGCATATTTGACTGGACTATAAATATATATATGCCTGTAACAGTTAAAAAAACTAAAAAAATTAAAATGGTTATAAAACAAAACTTTCAAAACATGTAGAAAATTACGAATTTGCTTCAATTTTTCTACTCCTTAGAGTCTTCTAAACTACTTTAATGTGCTCAGCATTTTATCAGACATTTCTAGTCTTCTTTTTCAATAATGTTTTCAATAAAAAAACCAAATTTAAGATACTTTTGCATTGCTTAATATTTTTTGGCATTTTTTAAGTAAATGTACACATGCTTTATAAAAGCAATAAGTTAAAAAAGACTCTTAATTTATAATATTTGTGTAATAAATTAATGTTTAATATGATTTAATCAGATTGAAAATGTTGCTATTATTTAATTTCATTACAATCTCAAGTTGTGAATTAAGTCGAAAATTATGGGCGACAGAATCGCACATTTCGTCTTATTTATGCTCGTTTTCGCACACTTTAGAATAAGATATGTAACTAATATGAATGCAAACAGATTAAATATATAATTCATCTAGAAAATTAAAAGCTTAAATTACTTGATTTTTTTAATAATTATTCTAATTTTTTTTTTAATGAACTTAATAATGAATAAATTTGTTATTTTCATGGTTGCATATATTTTATATCATTTCTATAGACATATTTATGGTATAAATCATGCAACCTATATTTATGTACTAATGGCTTGTCATACGCTTTTTAGATATATCGGCCTTTGGATAGACAATTGTCTATTAGAGCGCGCAGTAATATTGCAGTGAAATTTGCCTATTGAGGTGTGGCTGATAATATTTGAAACGATTAATATTGAATCTTTTTTATTAAGCGATTGAAATTACCACACACCTACTCTTTAATTGATGCAATCAATACGTGGTGTCGGTTAACAGAATGAATCATTACAATGATATTTAGGTTTGGCTTTTGTACGGAAGGAATTATTAAAAAAAAATATGTTTTGTGAAATTCAACTTAGTATGTACAGTGTGTAAATCTACAAATCATTATGTATGTGGCTCATTAAAGCTATTCATCTATACTTTAAAAGCTTCTGCTAATTAGTGGAGGACACATAATAAGTGCCACTTGTTTCGGCCCTATTATAAAATCTCTAAAATTAATATACAAATTTTCAACTTTTTAACTTTATAGGTTTTGCATGTATACAACCAGAAGCTTAATTTAATATTCCTAACAATAATGGTACAATAAAATAAGATAATAAAAATAAAATTGAATGCCGTAAGATAAATCAATTTGGCAATATATAAGTGTAAAATATTAAATATCCAATCGACGGAGACTGTTTATTGAATAGTAATTTACGCCGCTGAATTTAATTACGCTAAAACGGTAATGTTATTGGCCATAACATAAATTGCGCAAACGGACCGATTTTTTTTCGCCGCCGGACGGCTTTTGTTAGTTTATTAAAATAGCTGTCGTCCCCGCAATAAAGTATAATTTATGCGTTTCCAATACTAATGGTAAGGTGCATGTAATGGGCCCCCAAGTTCATCCACAAATCATCAAGATCGAGGCATCTGTTCACAGCGTAGTTAAATGCGGTTTTTTTCCGATCAAGTGGGCACCGGAAAGCCATAATTTAAGCAAAAACTCTACTTACAACTATTTTATTTCGCACTTCTTATTTTGAAGAGGGTAAAGTTTAATATGTGTTATTTTTTTTTTCTCTAAAGAATTTATTTTTTATGCAAGAATGCCGCCCGAAAAATCTCATAGGGTAGCATAATAAATATGTGACATGTTGAGGAGGGCCATGCTTATATTAAAAAATATCAAATTGGTTGCAAAAGTTTTTTTTTCAACGAAGAGTAAATATTTTTTGAGAAAATAAGAATTCGGCGTCTTTTTTAAGCATTTTACAAATATTTTCAATATGTTGAAATGAGTACAATAATCGCATTTCTTATGGTGTAACTTGTATGTTTTAAAATGGGTTTTGTAACATATTATCAGTTCATATCACAACAGTGTTTCCTCTTCTACATAATAAACTTATTCAGAACTGCCTTATCACAAAGAAACGCTATTTATTTCATTTTCGAAAGAAAAAAGTCTGATTGTTAAATAAATAGAAAAAAGTGATTGTATATACAAGAGGATAAAAACGTAGAACAGCTTTGAAAAACATTATTTGTTCTTCAAAAATAAAAAATTCAGTATTATAGTTACCTAGACGACTCTATATGACTGATAGAAATTGTGTTATTTAAAAATGATAGGCATCATTTGTTTGTAGCAGTAAGCGAGGTACGTATGGATTATTTCCGAATAAAAGTATCATCTATTAACGTGTTTTGTTTTGTTGATATTGTAGCACGCTTTTATTCTATTTTTACTAATTTTTGTATTAATTTTCTATTACAAAGCAAAAGTGTTTTTGTATTTTTATGTTTACAATTTTAGAGATTCAGTCTTACGTTACGTCCGCTTGATTACAATAGATCCAAAGACGTATTGAAAGATTTAGAACTATGCCCGTATTCATAAAAGCTGATTAAATTTAATGACTATTAAATGTGACAACATAACCTCACAACTCAATAAAACGTCAAAACTATTTTTATGAATTTGATAGAAATACATGTTATTTATTTTGCGTTATTATTAAATATTATTTTTCATTCATTTCTGATAGTTATTTATTATGCCAAACTTGTTTTTATGGTAGAATAAGTATAAATAATTTTGCGGTTGTCAAATTTAACGATCCGTTACTGTAACTGACTTTTATGAATACGGGCACTAGACTAATAGTCTAGTTTGTTATAACTTAATTTTAATTAAAGCTGCTCTAAATCCAAAAAAATATTTATAAATTTAAATTAATATCTAAAACATGTTACATTGGAGTTTTATGCAAGTTGGTATTTATGTAGCTGAGTACAATTAGTACCAACAATAAAATACCTCATTTGAATTAAATTCAAATTTAAAGAATTAATAAAAAAATTAAAAAAAAAACCTCAAACATGCAATACGCATAATTTGGTATAACCTTGCTACAATCAAAGCTATACACGTAAAGCTTATGAAACTTGCTTTTTTTGTTTGTAAGAACTAAGTTTTAGTGATTTGGTTATTTAAGTCTTATAAAAAAGCTGTGTTATTGTAATTATTCTAGTTTTTTTTTGTAGTTAAGTAATTGGAATTCGTAAGTAATTGACCTGTACGTATTTTCCCACTAGTAAGCGCATAAACGCTCCCTATTGTTTCTTCATTGTGTTTTTTTTTACCATTGGTGTAACAGTTTGGTTTTATTCCATTATTATTTGTGTTATTTAATACTGCGTACACATTTGCAACAATCTGCCGTATCGCAACACCGTCGCGTATCATCGTCGCGTACCATCACTCCGCAACACAACTGCGAACCGCAACATCGACGTGTAACATATTCCCGCAACACAATGCCGTTCCATTGCCGTATTGTTGCGCCCTGCCGTACTAACTTGTAAAGAGAGCTGCAACATCGTCGCGCAACGTTCCTTTGATCCGACGGCATAAAACCGACAAGCGATGGGACGCTAGAAAAGTCCCATGTTGCGAGGAAATGTTGCGCGAGGATGTTACGCGACGGTGTTGCGGTACGGCAGATTGTTGCAAGTGTGTACCGACTATAACGTATTTTGCAGCTTTTTTACTTCTATTTTTGTAATCGTCAGCTATTTATTATTTATTTTAGTAAGGCGTTTGATTAACTACCTTGCCAGTGTAAAAAGTGTTACTGTTTTTATCTTTTAATTTATTTAAATGTTAAATTTTAAAATTTATTTGGCATTTGCATTTACTCTAAATATAGTGTCTCAACAAACGCGCCGGATTTGAATTTTGTTTGTGTGAGTAGTACGGTAATTATTTGTCAAGTGCAGACCACGGAATTAGAATTTATGGGAATCCTTCTCCAACAAGTAACGTTTAATTTTTGTGAAAAACTGTTTGCAATTTACGTACAATTTTTGGTCGCAGATATGCGTCAAATAAATTCACAGTGTGCTATTTAATTAAAAAAATTGAGAAAACTACTGTTTGTTACCATTTTTGCATTTGCACTTGTACAAGGTTTAATTGACGCAAGAACTTAAACCACCGGACCATGCACAGCGCCGTGGATTTGTTGAATGGGTAAAACAGCACCAAAACATTGCAATTTTTTACAGAAAATATTTTTTTCAAATGAGGCACTTTTCCATTTTGTAAATAAGCAGAACTGTAAATTTTAGGGTGCTGCTGAAAATTCCCGTGTAATACTCGAACAACCAATGCATACGCGATGAGTAACTGTTTGGTGCTCATTTTGAGCTGGAGGAATGACTAAACCGTATTTATTTAAAACTGCCGCTGGAAATGCTGTAACATAATGTTAACTGAGTTTTTGTAGCTTCAATTAGATCAAATCGATGTGAAAAATATGTTTTTTCAACAAAACGTTGCAACGTTGCGGAAGTTTCTTGGCCGTGTCATCTCTCGGTTAGCGATTAAATTTGGCCACCTAACGCCAATAGATTTTTTTTTAACTACGTGAAAAAAAAAGTGTAAAATGTTTAAAATAAATAATAAGGATAGGAAATATCTTATCATGATGATCTATAATATCATACAAAAAAGTCTAAAAAAAAAAAACTAAAAGCATGTCCAAAAAGAAAGAAAACAATTCTTTTTTAAAGAAAATTTAATTCTAGCTAACTGCATGTACCTATTGCACACACACACACACAGTTTAACTGAATCTTGTTTTTTAAATCTAAATCAATCTGAGGGTTTTTCCAATATTACAAAATTAATTGGCAATAAAATTATAAACAATTATATACTTAAAAAAGTGGTGTTTGTTGATTCTAATAAGTTATTATCTTGCCAATTAAGGTAATTTTTATTAATAAAGATTTAGCTAAAGCCATAATTTTCAAAAAAACATGCAAAAATCAAATCAAATTGAAGAAAATTAGATCAGCTTAAGGTTTATAAAAAAATTGGAGAAAATAATGTTATAGATAATTTAAAACACAGACATTAGCTATTTATTATCAAAATGTTAATAGGTTAAAAACTTAGTTAAAAAAATTGTCACGTAATTTTAAACTTGCATTAACATCAATTACTTTTATAGAAATACTTACTAAATTGAAAAAAGTTGTTCATAATCGTTTTAAATCTTCAGAACTGCTGTCTAATTATAATGAGATTGAATCTATTTGCACTTTATGTAAAAATCTTAGCGCTCGCCTTTATAAGCAGTATATTGCACATATTCAAACAAATTCAAAGCATTTTTAGAAATTTGTCAACAAAACCCGAAAATCTGGCTTTCCGTCTACAATGTACTATGGAGACCTAATCTGCACTAATAGTGATGATTATGTCAACAAATTTGCTGAATTTTTTTCATCTGTTTACGATTTTGAAATTCATACAGCTCCAACGTTTCAAAACAACGTGATACATTCAAATTTTTCAATTAGTTTGTTTGATGTTTTTAAAGGTATTAAATACCTTCAAAGTAATCTTAGCACTGGCCCAGACGGCATCCCTTCAATAATGTTGAAAGAATGCATTTATTCTATTTCTACGCCGTTACATTTACTTTTTAATGCTTCCTTAAGCAAGTCTAAATTTCATGATATATGGAAACAAAGCTACATTATGCCTTAATTTAAATCAGGGGCTAAGGAAGACATATCTAACTAAAGAGGTATATGCATTCAATTATATTAATCAATTATTTGATCAACTTCTTCTTCTTCTTCAGCCCTTAAACGTCCACTGCTGAACATAGGCCTCCTCCATTCTCTTCCATGTCGTTCTATTCTGTGCTGGATGCATCCAGTTTTTCCCTGTCAGTAGCTGCAGATCGTAACGCCATCTCGCCTGAGGTCTGCCAACACTTCTTTTTGTTCTTCTGGGTCGCCACTGCATTATAGCTTTCGTCCACTTGACGTCGTCTCGTGCTACGTGACCCGCCCATCGCCACTTCGATGTCGCTATTCGTTCTATGACATCAGTCACTTTGGTGCGCTTGCGGATATTGGTATTGCGGCATTTGTGTCTGAGGCTGATACCCAGCATTGCTCGCTCCATTGATCTTTGACAAACTCTCAAGCGTGCTGTGCTTTTCGCTGTAAGAGTTGCCGTTTGCATACCATAAGTTGCAACGGGCAGGATGCACGTGTCATAGACTTTCCTCTTGAGACAGATAGGAACTTTAGGGTTCTTTAAGATGTGTTTCATATTGCCGAACGCTGCCCAAGTCAAGCCGACTTGTAACTGAACAAATACAATGGATGTGCAAAAGTATTATAATAAATGAACAGCATGGTTTTCGTGAAAGTCGTTCCACACTTACTAACTTATTGTGCTACAAATTTTTTATTTTGAAAGCTTTTGAATCAAAAGTACAAATTGATTCTATTTACGCCGATTTTTCAAAGGCTTTTGATCGTGTGAGCCACAGTATTTTGTTAGTTAAGCTTCATGCTTTAGGTTTTCATTATGCTGTGATTTTATGGTTATCTAGTTTTTTGGAAAATTGTACTCAATGTGTAAAAATTAATAATTTTCTTTCACAGCCAATTCTTGTTTCTTCAGGTGTTCTCCAGGAATCACACTGCGGTCCAATTCTGTTCCTGCTTTTTATCAGTGATATTTCTCAGTGTGCTTATTCATCGTCTTTTCTTTTATTTGATGATGATCTAAAGCTTTACAGTGAAATATCATCTGTTAATGATTGTCATCTGTCACAACAAGATTTAGATTCCGTAAATGCTTGGTGTCATAATAACTATCTTTTTCTTAACGTAAACAATTGTTTTTCAATTAGTTTTAATAGAACACTGAATAAAATACCTAAAGGTTATGATATTAATCATAAACCGTTAAAACAAGTTTCTCAAATAAAAGATTTGGGCCTAATCTTTGATCACAAACTCACATTTGTCGAGCATATTAACTATATATGTAACCAGGCTATGAAAATCAGATTTATCCCCAAGTACGCTTAAATTACATTATTGTTTTTAGGTGCACTCTTATTTAGAATATGTCAGTCAGTCTGGTGCCCGTCTTACGAAATTCATATTCAAAGTATTGATCTTACTCAAAATAAGTTTGCTAGATTATTATCTTATAAATCGGGGATTTTATCGGTTGATTTTGATCGCAATTACATTACATCTTTGTACAATTTGCCACCACTAAAACTTTGTCGCAAAAGGGCTGATCTTTTGTTTTTGCGTGGACTAGTGATGTCTGAAGTAGACTGTTCTGAGCTTCTTGCATTTCTAGACCAGAAAGTAGTGTCCAAAAAAGCAAAAACATGTTTTTTTAGACTTAAGCAGCAAACAGATTCTTACATTTTTGGAGCACTTTATATACCACTATGATTATATTATGATTAAAATATATGGATAAATTATTATTATGAACAATAACGTAGGTGCTAATACTTACATATTTGGTGATTATAAGGTTCAAAGGTTTTCTAGACACAGAAAAGAGTGCTATTAGTTTGTCAAGACATCTTCTAAATGAAGCGTTTTTGTATTTAAATATGCACCAAGAAATAGTAAAAATCTTCTATTAGACTTGGCGTTTTTCACTAACAACGACATTCTTCTTAGTACTGCCGACAATCACTTGATTTCTTGCAATAAAAATTAACCATTTCTGCATACAACTATCAAATCTAAAATAGAAATCAAAATATTAAATTATTTTAGACCACATACATACAACTTTAAAAAGGCTAATCTGGTAAGCATTCAAAAATATCTAGTTCGTAAATTAGATTTTTTTTTAAGACTGCACACAAGTATTTTATGCTACATCCTATACTTGTATTAAGATTATTGTTTTTAAATTAACAACAAATGTGTAATTTTGTTATCTAATTTAAGCTTTTCAAAAAATTATTAAAATTAGTATACATAAACAATTGCACTTAAAATCCATAAAAATTTTGGACGGTTTAAGAATTATAACCACTTTAGAGACATATAAAATAAATGCAAATTCAAAAATAATTTATGTTACAAAAAGTTATTCAAATCTAAAAATTTTAATCATAGCATTTCAAACATTATGCATATTAATAATGTGACAGCATCTACTGAAAAAGAGAGTTTTAAATTTATTTTTTTAGTATACTTTTCCCATAATTACTGGATTTCAAACCACTTATACTTAGATCTACTATCAATATTAACTTTGTGAAAGAAGTTAAAAACAAAATATTTAAAACTCTTATATATAGTAGTTATGTTTACTGAAAAATTTCCACACTCCAATGTTACAGCTACATATTCAAATTAAATTTATTGCCAACAAAAATTAATACACCACCATTTTTAAAATTAGGCCTACATTAATAATCAACTACATAGTACCCAGATATTGTGATTGAGTCAATTTGAGTTTCTTGCAGTCCATGCTTTGATACACAAAAAACTTAGCATTTTATATCATCTGCAAATACTTCTATATTATTAACTTTATTATTTATACCTTGTACATTTTGATGAAGAATGGTTAATTTTTTTTCTATGTTAACATTAGTTTTTTGTTTTGTATTATTCAGTTCTTGAGAATTGCAAAATGCGTCTGTTTTCTTCTCTAATAAAACTTTGTTTTGTTAATTTATTGTATGGAACTTTCCGAAAACACATCATGTCGTTATTTGGTTTTATATAAAAAAAAAATTATTTGCAGATAGACTATTAATAACGGATAAGTTGTAGAAATCAATTTGATGGTTTATTGTCTTAGTGATGAAGTCTTTACATAAAGTTATATTATATATACACGTTGATATAGAATTCTCTGGAGCATCAGAACAAGTTGGAGAGTTGGTATTAATAACTTTTAAACGTGTAGGTTTTTCTATAATTGACTTTAAATAATTAGCTAAAAAACAAGTTCCTGTTTTATTTAGGTTTTTTCCATGTAATGTAAAATGAATACGACTTAAAATTTTGTTTATGACTGCAAAGTAAACGTTGTTTTTATTCAAACATAGTTTTTGAATAAAAGTATTCTTATGCATGATTAGTTTAGAGAATTCCAAGCGATCTTGGCGTATAGGTATAGCAGATATAATAACTGGCATGTCAACAATTTCATTTAATTTATTTTTTATTGTTTCTTTTAGTTTTAATAAGTTATCTGAGTTAAAATATTCTTCAATATCTACGGAACCAGCCATAATTGTGGCGCATGTTTTGGTGCAGCTTTTAATTCATTAACTATTTGTGCAAATTGTGCCCCTGGTTTAATTACACCTTGAGATTTGTGATTTTTAATTTGTGCAGATAATCCTTTAAAAGAAATGTGCGAATTGGTAATGGAAAATTTCATGAAAAGAATGTGGTATTGCAACCGTAATCGTGGCGGCCATTTGACTGATATCCTTTTCAAATGTCAATGCATACCTTCCTCTTTACAATGAAATAAACATTTATTAATTTTTCTTAAAAAATACCAGTTTTTTTTTTAATATCAAAATGAAACCACTTATTGGAAAACTCTATATTATTGCTGCAACTTTGTTATGCCTTTCTGTATACTTGGTGGTACTTTTTTACACTTGGTATTATATGTGTTATAGTTTCTGTTTCTTTTCTGCATTTTCTATATTTATTGGTATCAATATTGTTTTTGAGTATTTGTCATAGTTTCTTGTTTTTATGACTTGATATTGTATATTATAAATCTTTCTGTTTCAGGATCAAAATCTCCATTGGTGAGCCATACATTTGATACACCAATGTCGATTCATTCTTTGCGTAATTGGTAGTAGTGCTTTCTATAAATTTCTTTTTGTGACTATTTAGTTTCTTTAATCTCAATTGTAACAGTATTACACGGTTATATGTCATTAAGTAGATATAGAAGCGTTTGATATTTGTCAGGTTTTATTACAATTATGTGTTATGTGTTATTTTTAATTAATTGTAATATTTATTATTTGTTTGTTGTTCAAATATTTAATATTGCTCTTTCACCCTAGATCTTGGTAGTGTTCTTGTTGTATACAGGGTTTTGGATGATGAGTTTTATATTTAGTAAACGTTGTTCTTATTTGTCTGTTTAAGTCATCTAATTCAGTATTATTCCAATTGATGATGCCAAAAGAATAAGTAAATACCGGAATAGCATACGTGTTAATATATTTAGTAAATAAAATAATTTTAATTTGCCACTGGTAATCTTTTTTTTATGTTTTCTTTCATGCCTTTGTTAACAAACATCTTTTTTAATTTTTTGGACAATATTAATTAACTGAGTTAGTTGATGTTTGTTGAATACATATAGTTTTTATCATTCATGTACAACAAGTGATTTATTGTTTGAGTGTTGGTTGCACCTTTTAATTTGAATTCGTATTTGGTTCTATTTAAGAAGTTTGAAATAAGTTTTATAGCCATACAAAATAAAGTTGCGCTTAATGTGTCGCCCATTTTTATTAAAATTTGTTTTGATTTTAAAATGGCACTAGTTGTTTATATACTTTTCCGTTTTCTAGTTCTGCATTAAATGTATAAGGAATGTATTTATTATTGGATTGATTTTATATATTTGCAGTACTTCTTGTATTCATAAATGAGGCAGTGAATCGTATGCTTTTTGGTAGTCTATATATCCTGTAAACAATTTTTTTTTGGTTTATAGATTGACTTGTTATAACTGTATCTACAATAATCTGATATTTACATCCATTTTTTGCAACCTTTTTGCTCTTTTGTCATTATTTCATGATTTGTTATTTTACTAGTTGTCATTGAAGTTATTAACTTGTAAATAATTGGTAAGCATGTGATGTATTTTCCAGAATTTTTAGTGTTGTATCTATTTTTAGGTTAAGGTATGTAATTCCGTGCATCATGTACTTGGGCTTTTTATGCGTATTTTTTATTACATCTGTATAAAATCTTGCAAAGTGTTTGTGTGTTGCTGTAAAGAGTTTTTACAAGTAGTTCTGAATTTTATCCTTTCCAAGTGTTCTCCAATTTTTTTTTAATTAATTAATTTTTTTAAATTTTTTTTTTTTAATGACGTAGTAAAGTGTTGGCCTCAACTAGTGGCCCTTGAGAATAACTAACGCATGGCAATACCTTTCGGTTTTCTTCTCTGCGTAAATCCTGTTGTTAATTTGTCCTAGTCATTGTCTCTAATGTACTAGTACTAGTTTGAGGCGGGCTGGTTTTGGTCTTGTGGAATTTACGCAGTCTGCTGCGGCAATACATGTTGTCCCCAGCTCATGTCTCCCTATATCTTATTTTTCTGCCCTACTTCCTACACTGGCATCTCACTCTCTTTTCTTTCATTCTTGTGTTATTCACCCTAAAAATTTGGATTGTTCTTAAGTATTTTCTTTCTTGTTGTATCCTCTTTCTTTCATAATTTTTTTGTGCAGCTCTATTAAATGCATCCTCATTGGTAGTCCTACATTTGCCAGTTTAACTTCTAGTAAAATTCTTGAATATCCATTTGGAATTAATTCTTTGTGTCCCCTGATAGCCAGATATAATCTGACCATTTTAAAAGTTGCATTTTCTGTCAACCTTGAGATGGCATATTTTCCGTTTGGATAATTCAATTCTGTCAACTTATTTTCCTTGAGCAGTTTTCTCCATTTTCTTCTTATTTTAGCAATTTTTGTTAGTACTAATGTTTCAGTATATCTTTTTCTTTTGGCACTCTGTTCACTTTTTATTCCTTGGTACGCCTAGTTGTTTTGACCTTCTTTGTTTCTTTCTTCTTTATTACTTTTTTCTATATTCTTTTGCTTCCATTTAACTTTTTGCTCCTATTCTCTTAATCTTCTGTGGCTTTTAATTTGTGTGTTTTCTTCCATTTTGGTTTATCTAAATCTTATAGCTTCAAACTCCTCTATCTTTTTCTACAGTACTGTCGTTGCATAGTTTCTTAGTGCTCTCCATTTGTTTTTGACACTCAGGCATATTTTAATAATTGTAGATTTATCTACTTTGTTTCCTAATACTTTTTCTGGCGTTTTCCAATCTTTCTCTCACGCTTCGCATTCTACTAGCGCATGGTTTGCGTCGTCATGCTTTAAACTTAAATCTAAAAAATTGTACGCGTAATTTAGTACAACTAACAAATAGCAAAACTAAAGTTTGCAATAAAAGTTCAACTTAAACAAGAAATTTGTTTAAAATTATTATTATTATTATAATTATTATATGTCTTTATTTACACAAAAAAAAAATACAGATTCAATATAACAATATAATCAGGCAAAGTTCAGTTTTACCGCAGATACGGCAAACCTGGAAAATTAAAAATAACAATACATATTTGAAATTAACAATAATCATTAAATAAACATAAAAACACACTTAATCACTAACAAAACTAATGTTAAAATGTATACCAACAACACATTTTCAAAACATATATATCTATTGGTTTTCAAGAAAATATTTTTTAAAAACTTTCTTAAATTTTATTATTGGTAGAGCTTTAATCCATTGAGGTATTGCATTATACAACTTTGAAACATTATAAGAAAACGATCTTTCATAAAATGTTGTTTTATGAGCTGGTGGAATTATCATACTATGAAACCTTAAATTTAAGTTATGAATGTCAGTTCTAAAACGAATTTTGCGTTAAAGATATTGAGTTATAATTTTATGATAAAGTGTACAACAATGAAGTGAACGTCGATTAGCCATATTTAACCAGCCCAGCTTGTACATTCCTTCGGAAGTTCTGCATGATCTACGTAAGCCAAATATAAATCTAATACACGAGTTTTGTATTCGTTGAATTCTTTTCTTGGTTTTTCCATTAATGCACGTATTGTAGACAACGTCTGCGAAATTAAAATTACTTAACACAAGAGCCTCACAAAGTAATTTCTAAGTATTTATACTCAAAATATGTCTATTTGAATATAACAATTTTAAGGCACCAAAAGCCTTGCTAATGCACCTGTTAATATGATCTTCAAAATGAAGATCAATATCCATAGTTACTCCCAAGTTCCGAGCGCTAATGTCAATTGGTAATAAATTATTATCAATCATTATCAATCATTATCATTATTTCATTTTTAGCCTTAACTACTTCTTTTTTTTGCCAAATAGCATAACTTTAGTTTTTATAGGATTAATTTTTAATGAGTGTTTGTTTGATATTACATATAAGTTTTTTAAGTCCTTATTGACTTTGTTGTTTGCATCTTCAATTTCATTTAATTTAAAAGAGTAAAGTAACTGTGTGTCATCGGCATATAAATTTGATGAACAAAATTTTAATGAATTTGTCAAAAACGAGGAATAAATGCTGAATAAAGTAGGACCTAATATAGATCCTTGAGGCATCCCTGCTACAATAGCTCTTAAATCACTGATGCAGTCATCTATCACTACTCTTTGTTGCCTGTTTTCAATATAATTTTTTATTAAACTAAGAGAATTTTGACCAAAACCAATGTGATGAAGAATTGCAAGCAATGTTTTGTGGCTAATAGTGTCAAAAGCTTTGCTGAAGTCGACTAACACTAGTAAGCTTAAGAGACCTCGATCTGTGGTTTTAAATATACTGTCTGTAACATTCAGCAAAGCAGTTGAACAACTATGATTAGCTCTAAAACCAGATTGCGTTGCAGGTAAAACTTCAAAATTATTTAGGTGTTGATTGATCTGAAAGTTCAAAATTTTTTCAAAAATCTTAGAAAGAGGAGGTAATATACTAATTGGCCTAAGCTGTTCACAACTTTCTGGATTTTTTATTTTTGGCAAAGGAATAACATTTGCAATTTTCCATAAATCAGGAAATACTGCCTGTTCTAAACATGCATTATTTATATGACACAAAAATTGTATTATATAAGGGCAGCATAGCTTCAACATATGAACTGTTATTCCATCAAATCCAACTGAATTAGAATTTATACTAAATAATATTTTTGAAATTTCCTCATTTGTAGTCAATTTAAAATTAAAAGTTTCATTAATATTAGATTTAATTGAATTTGTATAGTGATTAATAAGTGCATCATTGTCGTGACTTTGTATAGAGTTTATAAAAAAATTGTTGATCTTGTCAGCATCAGTTAAATTATCGGGCAACTTATTATATTGTTTTGATGTGATAATGTTATATTTTCTAAGATTTTGCCATATATTTTTGGGATTACTTTTTGCAATTTCATCCATAAATGCACGTTTCTCTCTTTTGGCAGCAGAATTTACTATATTACGCATGAATTTATATAAGTTCCAGTCAGCAAGTAATTTTGAACATTTATACATGTTATATCTAGTACGCATCATGTCTTTAAGCGTAGGTGTTAACCAAGGAGCTGGTTTTTTAGTTATTCTAATTTGTTTAAGAGGTGCGTGCTTATCAAAAAGGGATAAAATACAGTTGTTAAGGTATGATAACTTAGCAGGTATGTCTGGTTCATATATGATATTTATAAAAGGTGTATTAACAAGGTCCTGATGGAAGTCAGTAGAGGAAAAATTTGAAAAGCTTCGATATGTTTTATATATACAACTAGTCTTTTTAAAATTACATTTAATCTCACAAAAAGTTAAGTCATGATCAGCAACATTGTGTATTCTTAGTACACCATGAGAAATAACAATGATATTGTTTGAAGTAATTAAAATGTCAATTAGAGTAGAAGACTTAAAAGTTATTCTACTAGGTTCACTAATCCATTGTTTAAGTTGGTAGCACTCAAAAATATCTACAAGCTGAGCTGAGCTGCAATGGTTCAGATTTAGTAAATTTATATTTAAATCGCCGGCTAATATTAATTTATCATGATTGGTTTTTAAAATGCATAGTAAATCTTCAAAATAGTCTAATGATGATTTGTAGTTAGAAATAGGAGGTCTATATAATACTCCAAAGCAGTAACAATCATCATCAAAAGTACATTTAATAAATAAACATTCGATAAGGTTACTATCAACTAAATCTAAAAATAAAATTTCATATTTGATATTTGATTTTATATAAAAAGCCACACCTCCTCCTCGTTCAATTCTATCTTTACGAATAAGATTATAATTTGTTATTTTAAGTCATTAGGAATTAATGGAGTCAAACGTGTTTCACTTATTGCAAAAATATCCACTTCAAGATTTTCTAAATAAAACTTAATATTTTGAAAATGTGCTGTTAATGAGCAAACATTAAGATGAGCATACTTTAAATTCATTTTTTATGTTATTGTTAAATTAAATAAAATGATTTGATTTGCCCCATGAAATGTTAACATTTGAAAAAATTTACATCAAGTATAAATAAAATATGTCATTGTTTTAACAAATAAAAAATAAAAGTAATAATAAGAAACAACAAATAAAATTATTTCTAATAAAAACGGCATGAATGAAATAAAAATGTACTTTATAAAATATCATATCTAAGCAATAGACAAAAACTAATATTAATATTGAAAAGAGAAAGAAAAAAATACTAATAATATTTATGTATAACAAATATTAATTTAAATTATAATAAACGTTAAATATATTATAGTTTAACAATTTTATTTGAACAATACCAGATCGTTGATATCCTTGATTCGCTCTTTCTTTTCATTCCCATGTATGTCTTTTACTTTTGCGAAGATTGTACCATTAATAGTCCATACATTCATTTTTCCAACTTTATCTCTTGAGACATAAAACCATAACAGAAGCCTAGGAGTTGAACCTAATGTACAAGCACTTAGAAATAGTTTAATAAAATCTATTACTACATTAGAAGGTATAATAATATCAAATTTGCATTAAAATTTAATACTTTGATACTAAAAAACTAGCTAATTTACAAAGTATTAAACAGACTGAAATAAATAATTGTCTGAACATATTATAAATTCAGTTCATGCTTCTGACTTATAGTGCACAATTTAAATAAATTCAATATAATATATAGGTCATCAATGTTATATAGCTCCATAAACACACCTAGTGTACATAATTAAGCCAACACTAAATTACCTAATATATAAACAAAATCCATTCAAATCGCAATTACGTCGCAACCCCGTCAACGTTGACAGATTTAAACGTGATGGTTATTTAATTTAAGCTGACATAATTAATGCGTATTAGCACTATTAAATGTCCATAATGGTGATTTAATGGCACCGGATGACAATGGCAAAAAGATATTGACGAGCAGCCACTGCCAGCCACTACGTCTGGATTAAACCGACTCAATTTGTACAGTTTAAATCAGGGGAGGGAATTGTATATTAGCTGCATGAAATATATATGGTTTTTATGCACATAATACATAGAGGGTTGATCTTGGTCCAGTTGAAATTTTTAGTTAGGGGTTGTTGCTATATTAAATTTTTATTATATCAGGGGCTGGATTTAATTTAATTAAACTTCTGTGAATAATTCATGACTATTAATTAATTTTGATTTAATAGAATTCAAACGCTATCGAAATGCTCGCTAACATGGGAATCATTTCAACCGTATGAGATTATAAAAGGTATTTAGGTCCTTGAAACACAATACATGGATTCACCTGCCTCTAGATTACTTAAAAAAGTTACGAAAAAAGGTACTTAAATATTTTAGGCTCGTTTATCTATCTATATATAAAAAATGCTAAAGTAGCTACATACGAAGCACCTGCTTCTTGAAACAATTTAGATTTTTTTCTAGTCTGATCGATACGGGTAATCTAATATGTTCATTATTAATATTAAGGGGTTGTGTAGCGTCGCTATTCATTAAATTGTTTTTAATATGTAATACTTTGAGAAAGAACTGAAAAAGTTGTTAAGTTAGTTAAGTTTTTACAACAAAGTTATGAAAAAAAATTAATTAAAAAGTTAATAAAATATTACTTTTTGGTTCTTCATATATTTATATTGAAAAATTTTAAATAAGTGCAATGTTATAATAAATCAAACTTAAAATTATAATTTAATAAAAAAATAAAATTTTATCAATTTTGATCTCGTAGCTCAAAAATCTTACTTTTATATATTTTTTTAATTAGTTTAATTACGTCAACTAAAACAGGCCGACCAGGCATACTCTTTTTTAGTAACATATACAAGAACATCCGACCTCTCGTTTGAGTTCTTTGCTCATTTACATATATAATGTTAAAATTAACTAAAATCAGTCTTAAAATATTAAAATATTGTTCAAAACACAAAAGTCCAGCCATAAACTGTTAAAAAAATGTTAAATACTATTCATAATGTTTAAAATAGCTACAAAATATTGTTAAAAAGCACTAAAATCCGGCCATAAACTGATGAAAAGTGTAAAATTCTATTCATTAAATATCAAAAATAACAAAATCCGGTTATAAAATATGAAAATATTGTTATAAAGTAACAAAAGTCGGCTATAAAATTTCAAAAATAGCAAAATCGTTCTTTGAAACATTAAAAGATTTTTAAAAAGTGACAAAACTCGTCTATAAACTATTGGAAAGTGTAAAATTATTTTTATAGAGTGTCAAAAATTAGTCATAAACTGTTAAAAAATGCAAAATTTTAACATTAAATGTTAAAAATAACTAAATCCTGTCTAAAACATTAAAATATTTTTAACTAGAATCAAAATCCGGCCAAAAAATCCAAAATTTTTTTTTATAAAATTTCAAAAATAGAAAATTCCGGCCACAAATTATCCAAATATTGTTAAAAAACACCAAAACCTGGCCATAAACGGAAAAAAAAATGTTATTAATTATGTCAGAAAAATTTAAAATCCAGTCCATAAACTGTCAAAAGCACTAAATTTTATTCACAAAATGTTAAAAATAACAAAACCTAGCTAAAAACTATAAAAATGTTGTCAAAAATATCAACATTCATTTTATATAGTCCAACAAAACATAAAATTTATGAAATATTAAAAATTAGTGACAACAAAATTGTTCAGAAAACTATAAAAATTACTGTAAAAAAATTTAATTTCATAAAAAAGCATTTTTTACTTGAAATTCGCCCGTAAATTACGTACATTATATTAAATCTTATGCCAAGATTTGCCTGAAAAAAAAAAACAAAAAAATTATTTTTTGCATAAAATTTGCTTAAAAATTATGATTATCACATAAAATTGCTAATAAAACTAATTTTTATCATAAAACTGTCGCACAGAATTTTCTTTAGAACCCTCGCTAAAACCATATTGCATAGAAACAACATTTATAAAATTAAAATCGCGCAAAAAACTCATTTTTACCATAAATCTCATTTGTAAATTATGTATACTACATGAAATTTATCAACATTTTTGTAGTAAACTCAAATATTGCATAAGATTTTCTTATAAAAGCTCAATATTACACAAAAAAAACATAAAAATTGCAGTAAAAGCCATTTGTAGTATAACATTTGCTCAAAAATCACGTTCAGTACACAAAAAACCCATTTATAACATAAAAATTGCTCAGAAAACTACCATAAAATCAATTAAAAATCACATTTACTGCATAAACTTAACCAATATTTGCGCAAAAATAAACATTTAAAGCATAAAATTTGCTCCAAAACCGCAAAAATACACAAAAAAACATTTATAACATAAAAATCAAACAGAAAACTCATTTACAACATAACATTTTCTTTGAAAGTCTTAAAATTGCATAACAATATCACATTCACCACATAAAGCAACAAATTTGATAAAAACTCACCTTTATTATAAGATAAGATAAGATAAGATAAGATTTATTTTACACAAAATCCAGTACAAAAAAAAATACAGTATGTGCTAGTCAAATAAAAATAAAATACACATCAATTGCATTAAAACATTAATTAAATACGTACATACAGTTTAAAGTTACAATAAATTAATAGACACTAAAATTATATTTGCAATCTTAACTATACTTTAAAATTAATTGCCATGTATTCGTCGATGGTGTATATTACTGTAGCAGTAAGGTGTTTTTTTATTACAGTTTTGAACAGTTTATAATTATTTTTCTTGATTTCTTCTGGTAAATGATTGTATAGTTTAATTCCGGCATAATCTGGACTTTTTTCAAAAAGCACACTTTTATGTTTAACAGCATAAATACTTTACTAAAATTAACGCAACAAACTTCAAAAATGCGCAAAATTAACATTTATAGCATAAAGATTGACCAAAAAAACTAATTTTTAGCACAAAATTTGTTTCAAATTGCATAATTGCACAGAATAAACATTTATAATATCAAAATCGCACGGAAATTTTACTTTTAGCATAAACTTTATTGAAATTTGTAAAGAAATCTCAATTAGAGTATAAAATTTGTTTAAAAAATGTAAAAACTACACAGAGTATACATTTATAACATCAAAAATGCAAAAAAAAGTTTAATTCTAGCATTAAATTTGCTCAAAAACCACAAAAACTTTATAAATTTGACTTAAAAAAATGCACAAAACTATTATTTATTACATAATTTGTTAGCATCTAACTCACTTCAAAACTGCACAAAATGAACATTTATTATAATATTAAAATTGCCCAATAAACAAACATTTGTAACAAGAAAATTGTCTAGAAAACTCATATTTAGCATCAAGATTGTTCAGAAATCATGTTTATTACAGAAACCTAACCAAAAAAAATTGTTTTTTTTTTAATTTACTTACATTTGTTAAAGTATATAAAGCAGACATTCACAGACACCCACAGAAACGTACAGACACGCACTCACTTACATTTGTGAAGGTATATAAAACAAACTCATTTGATGAAAAAATGGCTTTATTTGAACTGAAGATCATTTTTAGTCCAGTAATAATCTTCATTTTAATCAAGATTATTACTGCAATAACATTCAAATTGATGCATACGTAATCATCTTCAGTACAATAATAATCTTCATTTTAATCAAGATTATTACTGCAATAATCCTCAAATTGATGCAAACATAATCATTTTTGGTCCTGAAATAATCTTTATTTTTTAATCAAGATTATTACTGCAATAATCCTCAGATTGATGCAAACATAATTATCTTTAGTCCTGTAATAATCTTTAATTTTTATGCAAGATTATTACTGCATTAATCCCCAAATTGATACAAACATAATCATCTTTAATCCAGTAGGAATCTTCATTTTAATCAATTTTTTTTTATCTCTACTTAATATCATCTTTAGTTTAAACAAGAATTTTCATATTGTAATCTTTAAATTAATGCAAACATTAACACCAACACCTACAAACAATATTGTAGTTTATCCTATTTTTTTTTGTTAAAGACTTGTTAAAAATAATACGTGTTGTTCTACTTATATTACAGTTTTTTTTATTAGTAAAAAATATCTTTTTAATAATAAAGAAAAATATAGCTGCGTATGCAGATAACTTTACGCTATATGACAGTGGCGGCGTGTAAACAATTGGATCTTTTTAAATAAATATTTGGCTTAATCAATCATCCCATATTATCCTACGAGGTATTTAATTAGAAACGATTGACAAAATCATAATACATACAATTATCAAAGATAACACAAAGTTTATAGGCAATATTTCAGAATTAATTAAAAGCACGAGTTTAATACATTTCAAACCAATGAATTGATTGGCAATATCTTTGATAGAATAATATGGACATGTCCAAAACGAGTCACTCGGAGCTCCAGTAATTTTCACGGCAATCCGATAAAAAAGAACAGAGATATTCACTATAAAGTAAACACGTGGAAAATCCAATTAAAAATACGACGCGTTTGCATCGAAAGCCGATACAAAACTTGAAGTTTAGAACAGATCCTTTAAGAACTACGCGCCAAACAAACTAAACATTTTACCTTGAGTCTATATTCGTAAAGATAAAAAAGATACGGCCCTTTTAAAGATTCGCGTAAAAATCCATCAGAATTCTCCTTACAATACATTAAAATAGCTCCACAAAAGCGCAAATAACCATAGAAGGCAAAGTCCGATAGAAACAAACTTGGGTTTTTCAAAGAAAATTGTGCGGCGGATTCTAATATGCCGTCAAAACGGCCTTAAAACGTTTTTCGGCAATAAATTGAATAAAAATTGGCCGACTTTGAATATTTGTAAAAAGGCCCCTAGCTAAAATTTGATATAGTCAATTTTGCTCCGTCTCATTCTTTTTCGAAAGAAACTATGCGCGATCTTTCACGTGCAAACCCTGGGCACTTCTGTTGTTTAGCGCAACCCCAATTGTTGGCCAAAAACGCGTTTTTTTTAATCTTCAACGCTCCGCAACGGGTTAACGCGCGGAGAATTCAGAAAACGGTAAAAGGGATCATTGAAAGTTAGAGAACAAATTGCGCAAATAAAAAGGTTTCAGTTTATTGCGGGACCGAAAAGACCGGGTTCTTTGGGAAGCGGCAGGTAAAAAATGAAAGTCAAACTAAAAAATCGCTTCAGCTAAGATAAATTTCGGGTGCTTCTTCTTTAAAAAATTCTTAAGGTTTTTGTCGTCCAACCGCCGCCAGGACTCGCACGGTTGTTTACCAATTTTCACCTCGGAAAAACGCGATTTTTGACTTTAAACAAACAATTTTTGGTGACGCCGCCCTTCGATAGGGACGGGAAAAAATTTACAGACGGGGCTCTCAAAGTGAAACGTTTTGACGTGTCCGTCGATACCGTTCGGTTAAAAACGGCGTTTTGACCTTATCAAAAATGGATCTAAAAAAAGGAGTAGAGAAGTATTCGGCAAACGTTCAAAATTTTTTTATAATTTTTTTGCCCACCGGTAGCAAAGATAATAAAAAAAAACGCAAAATCCGTTTTTTGCACATTGCCGAAGAAACGGAAAAGCTTCCGGGTTCCAGTTTTTCCCAATATTTTTTTTTTTTTTTTTTGGTACAATTTTGGTCGGTGAAACCGTCTCATTGCCCGCAGCACCTGTCGCCCGCAAACATCTTTTTGAATCCAAAATAGTAATGAAGAAAGTTTAAAGTTTTTTTTTACTTCTAAAAATATAGTCACCCTGGCTAAAACGTTATGATTAAATTAACTGCGCCGTTTTATCAAAATAATAAATCATAATCTTTATAAATTACTAAATTTATTGTTTTTTGTTTGACAACTTTTGTTTTTTTTTTTAACTGTTTTTATCTGTTCTATCCTTCTTTCAATCGGACAATTCTCTATGCACAATGTTAAAAGTAAAGTATAATATACTTTGTTTACCTTTAATTTTAGCAAATCTTGCTTGCTAACATAATAATTTGTCACCACATCAGGAAGCGTGGCAAATCTAAGTATTCTATGGATAAAATAATAATAATATAATAAAAAATTATTTTGTTAAAGTGACAGTTCATATTATTAGCTAGCAAGATTTATTAAAATGACACTTTAAATTGTTAGCTAGCAATATATATCTTGCTTACTTCAAGCAATGTGCATAGAGAATAGCTCAAAATATCTCATTTTTTAGACTTCATCTCATTACACTCTTTTAATCACATTCTTTTCATAAAATTTTCATGACCAATTTGCACATTTGCGGCTGAATGTCCTCAATAACTTCACAAATTCCATCTTTAAGGTCTTGAATCGATTGTGGAGTAATGGCATAGATCTTATCTTTCACGTGGCTTACAAGAAAAAAGTCTAAAGGTGTTAAATCACAAGATCTTGGTGGCCTCCGATGTGAAAATGGGCCTCATCACTGAAGATTTTTTTTAATGAAATTCCGGATCATTTTGATGCACTCAATCAGCAAAGATACAACGATCATGGTGATCGACAGGCTTGAGTTCTTGTGTTAACTGAACTTTAAAAGCCTTAAGACTTAAGTCTTTATGCAAAATACGGTGTAATGTTGTTTGTGGAATGTCCAATTCCATAGATTGACAAAAAATCGATAAACCTGGATTTTCTTCAATACTACGGACTACATTAGCAATTCTGTCATGGGTTCTTGAGCGATGCTCACGGTTTTGATTCTTTGCATCACAAACTTGTCGCAACAGCTAAAATTTTTTCACCAGGTTTACTATTGTCGGCCGAGAAGGTGCTTTACGACGACCAAAAAGTGCTTTAGTTTTGCAAACTGTGACTGACAATTTTTTACCATTTTTGTAGTGACTTTAAATAGTTTTAATGCGTTGTTGAAGCGTGAATTGTTTTTAATAAGGGCGTAATTTTTACTTGTCAAATGTCAAAGATAATAGCTTTAAAATTGACAGCTGCCCAAATTAATTGAAATGAAACTTTTTATTAAAAAACCAAATTTTTTTTACTTATTTTACATACTTCTCCCACTGTTGAATTTGCCTTTAAGCCATCTCTTTAATATGCTCGTTCTTGCTGTTGTTTAGTACAAAACGCCTATTTCTTTTCGAATCTTCTACTTTTTTAATCCATTTTCTAAACACTATAATTTTCAATTTTTCTACATTGAACTCAAAACTTTTTTTTCTATAACATTTTTCTAAATTCTTTAACATTTCTTTAATTTCTTTTGTTTTTTTATTGATCTATTAACAATACTAGAGCAACAACCTTTTTTGTATTGTATCTACTACTATTCTCCTGCTTGAGCCAACCTCACTTTCTTATCTACATCTGCTATGTAAGTTGCAAACAAAGTGAGACTCAATTGCCCTGTCTCACTTTTTTTGTTATCTAAAATCTTTTACGCATTTTTTCGTTAACCTACACTTTGCTAGCTGTTTTTTCATACACTTCTTCCATTTTTTTACCAAATGCTCACTAATTGTTTTTGTTTCCATACACTCCTACAATTTCTTTTTATCTTTTTATAGTGCCGTGCTTGCTACAAGCGTAGACACCCTTCTCGTATGTTTGAGATGTGCGATAATAGTTATACACAAACATGCGGGAACTACAGTGTAACGTGGAATTCAAACCACACCACGCCGCTGCCGGGATCAAACCCGGGCTGCCTGCACAACATTCCCCTCACTAAACCCATGTGCAACGGTCAACACTACACACACTATCAAATGCCGCCTTTAAGTTTAGAAATAGCGCATATCCTTTTCCACCATTTCCTGCTGGTTTTTTTTTACCATATAGTGTAGAATAAAAGTTACGGGAAGATAAACTTATCACTAAAATCAAGAAACATTCTAATTCAGTAAAATTCAGAAACCAACTGCAAGAACGGCGATGTAGCTCTGATCGTGAATCAAAAATTAGAACACACAAGAATTACCAAGCAATATCAGAAAGAGTAATCTACCTAGTCCTTAAAATAAGCAATAAATGCAGCATCCAACTAATTCCCTGCTATGCGCCAACAGCGGACGCCGAAGGCAAACTCGTAGAACAGCTCTACTAAGATATCACAATCGCCATCAGCCAAGAAAACACTACTTATACCATATGAACAGAAAACTTCAAGGTTAAACTAGAGGAATGAAACACACAAGATTCCAACCACATAAGAAATTTTGGGACCCTTATCTATTTTCTAGATAAGGAAAAACTGTTCTGCTTAAAAATCTTTTATAATAAACAGATACAGAGAAGATAGACTTGGTGACATCTAAATGATTACACGCTAAACGAAATTGATTATATACTATGCAACCGACTACTGCGTGCAAACATTAAACTCAATACAAAAGCAAAGAGAACTAAATTGATAAAGTAAACTAAATATCCAACATCAAACATACTACTACTAAAACAAAAGAAATACCAATCGGTACTAGATACAAAATTGAATCTCATAGCAACTAAAGAACCGCATAATGTAGATATATACCAAATGACAAAACAGATAACAACAAGTATAAAAACTGCTACAAAAATGACTTGTAGCAAAATACGAAATCAAAAAAGGGCCAAACTAACACAACATACAGTAGAACTGATAGTTCAAAGAAGAACAATCGATCGAGATACACCTGAGTACAATGACCTATCTAAACTGGTAAAACATCAGGTACAAAAAGATCTAAGAACATATAGAACCAACTAAGTCCTTCATACAATCAAAAACAACAAAAGCATGAAAATCCTAAAATCAAGTCAATCAGCAAAAAAACAGAAAATCATCAAATTACGGAACCATCAACGAAATATGGTGTCTGATAAAACAGAAATTGAGTTAGTTATTACCAAATTTTATGAGGAACTGTACACTTTAAGATTTCCAACTACAACATCACATCCAGAACTATCCTAAACGTGAGTTTAGAAGATATATTAGATATTACAATTTCTAAAGTCAGATACGTACTTAGCAGTATGAAAAGTAGAAAGACGCCCCGCAAAGACCAAATAACAGCCAAAATAATATAACTAGAGGAAAGCACTCTCAAAAAGACACGTGTAATACTACCAAACAATTGCCTATCAAAGGAAAAAATATTTAAGACTTGGAAAAACGCGGAAGTGATACAGATACACATGAAGATACTAACATGAAAAACTATTGACTCATAAGTCTACTATTAATTTTATATATAATTGTTGCAAAAATTATTATCAACAGGCTTACCAATAATCTAGTCTAGACCTATACCAGTCAGTTGAACAGGCGGCCTTTCAAAAGAGTTTTGGAACTTTGGATCACCTACAAACTCTGCGATCAATTATAGAAAAGGCAACAAAATATAATGCACCATTACATCTGGCATTCATAAATTGCCACAAAGCCTTCGACAGCATTGAAACCTAGGCTATTCTTTGCCAGAATCGATTCTAGATATTCCAAGATTATCAGAAACATATACCAAAACGCCACCTTTCATATCAAAATAGATGAAGAACTCACCACAAGGAAAATACCTATATTCAGAAGAGTCAGGCAAGTTTGGAAATTATTTTGACAGTTGAAAAATTACTCAAACACGTTGACAGTTTGAATGAACTTTGTGACAATATAAGTTTATTCTAACAGTTTTAAAATCTTTTTGAAAGTTTGTTGGTTTTTGTGATAGTTTAAAGGTTATTTTAAAAACTTTATATTGACCGTTAGATTAATTTAACAGTGGAAAGATTAAGTGTACAGATTAGAGATTATTCTAACAATTATTTTGCATATTTTATCAAAAACAAAATTTTGTAATGTATGTAATTGAAGATTATTTTGTTAGATTATTTTGGTAAATATAATGATAGTTGGAAAATGATTCAAACAGTTTCACAACTTGAAAGATTTTAACAATTCAAATAAATTTCAGACTTTTAAAAATCAAAATATTTTTGATAGTTTGAATATTTTGGTAAAGATTTTTTTGACAGTTATACTATTCTAACAGTGAAACAATTATGTACACAGTTTGGAGATCATTTTGATAGATAGAAAGATTATTCTGACAGAAAGATCATTCTGACAGATTCCAGATTATTTCAATACTTTAGAGAGTATTTTGACAGTTCGAAAACTGACAGTTTGAAAATGAGTACAAATGTTTAGAGATCATAATTCCGACAATTTAAAAACTATTCAGTTTGGGTTTTTTGTGACAGTTTGAATATTTCTGTATTTAGAGCCGATTTTTTTATATTTTTAGCAAAATTCTTTAAACCGTTATTAAAATTAATTATTAATCAGTGAATTAGTAATTTGATTATTTGCGGCTTTCTTTATTTTATTATTATTATTATTGTTTTATGTGGCAGATTGTACAGACAGCACATCCGGCATAATGACCAATAGCAGCCAATTGTAAAATAGAGTCATTATCTTTCGATGCGGGTCCGATAATAAGATACAGGCACCTAATTCAGACTGCGGTAATGGCGACAGATATATATCGGCCGCTGTACCTAGATATCCGACCGGGCGGAATGTATTGTGCAGAGATATTCCTTGACATCGGGTGATATTGGCTGCCGATAATCCGCCATTCAGGCCACACTATCTCACATGGAAACGTGTATAGATCTACGCCCGTTCACTCTATTAGGTTATGTGATAAGGATGATCTCATACCGGAGTTAAATCGATATCTTAAATCCTCGGGGGGGATATATACATTAGAACGGCAAGAGGAGGTGAGAGAAGAAAACGTTTGAGAATCAATTGAATTCGCCTATTTTCTACTTTAGATACGAAATCTCCACGCAAATCTCGGAACGCGCTATTTGCCAAAGAATATATACGTCAATTAGATTTACACACATATACCGAGCAAATCAATACGTTATTTCATTCTGAACGCATTTAAATAACTTGAATGTCTTATCTGCACGCTTCAATGCGAATTGAAATGACAAATTTATTTAACTAACTTAAAATCCGTAACATCTTTTATTAACAATTCAAAAAAAGTTGTAAAAAATTTCAATAAAATGTCCAGTAATACTTCGCAGCCATAAAGCTGAAAAATAAGCCTGATTAATCATTCAATCTGTTGGCATTAAATATGTAATGCATAAAGTGTCGAGGCAAGTCCGGTTTAAAGTTACATATCTTATTTTAAAGTGTTCGAAAGCGACATAAATATAAGATGGTGGTGTTTCCCAGATAATTCTCTGCAATAATTTTCGGCGCAACAGATAAACAGATCCTTAACTTTTGATATAATGCTGCGAGATGTTCAAAGCAATAAACAATCTAACCATATTTACTCCTTTCCTTCAACAGATTCCTATCTTGTTGCGTTTCAACGCGCGCCTGTTTGCTTTTAATGAAAAAGGATGGTCCAAGTTTCGTATTTCCGTTATGGTTATTAACTTGGAAGACGCGAGTTTATGAACTATTGCTCCCAAAGCCGAGCGGCCTCGGTGTGTGCTTTATCAAAATAATATTTCCAAACTTGCTAATTGTTAGTAATGCGAAACATTTTCGCGGTTTTCTTCAATTTAATTAGTATTATGCCAATAAGTTAAAATTTACTAAATATAATTGATGCTCACCCGCTGTGTTGTATACCTAACATTGAGTTTTAATTGAGTCTGTAAATAATATATTTTCCTTTTATTAATTAATGAAGTTTACCCAATTATTAATTAAGGACGTAGAAACTGCAGGACGCATAAATTGATTGTATTGGTAATTATTCTGCATTCGTTTTATTGAATCACATGCTGATTTTTTGAAGCGGAAATTTATTTATAGATGCATATTGATATGATTATTCGAATATAAAGAATGTAAATCCATTGCTTATTCAGTTAACATTTTATCATATATATTTAATCAATTATTTAAAAAAAATCTTTTTTGTGACAATTAAAATAATTATAAACGATCAAATGCATTTCTCAAAAATTCTAAGAAAATTAACAAATATGATCTGTTGCTTATCAAAAACATATATTTATAATTGTGACTTACTAGACTCAAAAAAACTGTTCATAAACGTTATAAATCTTCAAGACTTTTGTCCGATTATAACGAGTTTCAATCAATTTGTGCTTTGTGTAAAAGTCTCAGTACATGTCTATACAAGCAATATATTACTCGAACAGTTTGGAAATTTGTTAGTGACACTAGAAAATCTAATGATTTTCCAGCTACAATGTATTATAAACAAAAAACTTGCAGTAATGGAGATGACTATGTTAATAGTTTTGCTGAATTCTTTTTCTTTGTTTACGATACACAAACTCACTCAACTCTATTGTTTGACTTAAAAAAACGTATTACATCAAACATTTTCAGTTAGTCTGTTGGATATATTTAAAGCGATTGAGAACCTTAAATGCAACTTTAACACTGGAATAGACGGTTTTCCATCTATGCTGTTAAAACAATGTATTTATTTAATTTCTACATCATTGCATTTACTTTTTGAGGCTTCTATTAATGAATCCAAGTTTCTTCTAGTTTGGAAACAAAACTACATTATGCTTTTACATAAATCTGGAGCTAAGGTGAATATTACTAATTATAGAGGTATATGCATCTAGTCTGCTATTCCTAAGTTGTTTGATCAAATTGTAGCTGGTCAAATACAATGGAAGTGCAAAAGCATTTCAGTGGAACAGCAACATGGGTTTTGTGACGGTTGTAAGAGTAGCTTACATTTTTTTTTGTTACAAAAATGATCTTTTGAATGCTTTCCAATCAAAAGTTTAAGTAGATTCTATTTACACAGATTTTTTAAAGGCTTTTGATTGCGATAATCTTAGAATTTTGATTGCTAAACTTTGGGCTTTGGGTTTTCATGAATTTATTGTTGCGTGGTTGTGGAGCTTTTTGGAAAATTGTACACAGTGTGTGAAAATTAATAACTTTTTATCACAACCAATTGTTGTTTCTTTTTGGGGTTCCTCAAGGATCTCATTGTAAACTAATTCTGTTTTTACTTTTTAATTATGATCTTGTTTATTCTATTAATTTTTTGTCTTATCTTTTATTTGCTGACGATCTTATAAAAGAATATTATCTATCAATGACTGAATTAGTTTGCAAAATGATTTGGGTTCTGTTCATTTATGATGTTTTATTAATAACTTGTTGTTTGACGCAAAAAAAATGTTTTTCGATAACCTTCAACAGAACTTTAAGTAAAGTATATTATGACTATACTATCGATAATAATGTTTTTGAACATGTTACACAAATAAAAGATTTAGGCGTAATTTTTGATTCCGTCAGTTTGGTGCCCATTCTACAGCATTCATATATACAACATAGAACGTATTCAAAACAATTTTTTTTGTTTATTATTGTACAAAATAGACATGTTATCCAAAAATTACAATTTTAACCTCATTGCATTGCAATATAATCTTCTGCCGCTGAAAATTCGGTGCAAAAGAGCCGATTTATTAATAATATTGATTTATTTTGTGTTTCAAAATGTAGTTTTAAGAATCAATTAAAATGTGTTGATGAATAATTTTTTATTTTGTTTTCCATGCTTTTATTATTCAAAATTTTTGGTGATTTTGACTATAAAGTTAATAGCTGAGTGGTGCTTTAAAAATTTCTTTATAAAAGTAAGGCTTTTGGTTGTTAATGGTAAAAGATTCCATAACTATGATTTTATCGACACAGTTTTTGATGTTGATAAGTATTATCATTAAAAAAGATAAATAAAGTTTTAACTGATGTCGCACTAAATGTTGATTTAATACAAGAGGTTCATTGCTCTTACATTAAAGTCCAATTGTGGTGTTATAATTATTTTGTTTATTAATTTTTTAAATTTTATCTAAAGTAATAACCAATATTATTATTAAACTCCTAATTTTAGTTTAGTTTAGAATGTACATGGCTTTCTCAATAAAGTTTTGATGTATTAATAATATTTATTTGACTACTAAAGTGATTAATTTGATCTACATTTGGATCTACAAAACTTTAGTTAAGCAACTCCTGATTTTAACTTTTAGCTCAATTAAAGTCCTGCTAATGAGAACAAAATATTAATTTAACAAACATCTTTTAATTCAGTTATATTTTGATCTAGATAAAATTAGTTGTATTTAATGCAATTTTGCATAAGCTTAAATTATGTTAAATTCTTCCAATAACTCCACCACATAATTATAAAATTAATTTTTGTATTAAAAATACTAATTTCATCTATAATTAAACACAAAAAAAAAATGGATATGCAAATTTTAATTTTGGCATTGTCTTAAAATGTACAAAACTTCAAAATAAAGTCCTGATAATAAATATAAAATATTTTGTTAACAAACTATACATCCAACTATATTTTAATGTTTATACGTTCAATTTGCTAAATTAGAAGTGAACCAAAAGTATAAATCAAGCAAATCAAAACATTGAAAATACGTTAGCCATTTGGATGACTTGTCAACAAGACAACAAAGTGTACAATTTGTGCAATTTGTAAAATTTATGAAAAATTTCGCTTACCATTCTAGAATTAAACGTAGTCTTTATGGTTGTTAATCAAAAATAGGTTTGCTTCACAACTTACAAAAAAAAAATTGCAATACAGAAGATCCTAGCATAGAAATTTGTTTAGAAACAAACCAAATATGTGGTTTAAGCCAAGGTTCTAATTGCCACAAAGATTGATAAAAGAATTTAAAAAAAGGAATATCAACTTAGACTATAAAGATAATATGCCACTATCTACAAGATAGAACTATAGTGTGCAGCTCTAGAAAAACTCTAGATATGACTTGCGCTGCGCCACAGGATTCTGTGTTGAGCACCACCCTTTAAAACATTTACTATGACGGTCTGCTAAAAATACAGATGATACACAAAATTATCATAAGAGTGTTTGTGAGCAACCTTGCCATGGTTGCAAGAGGTAACAGTATAAATAAATAACGCAAAAAAAGCTTTTTATATAATTTAGAGGTGGATGAAAAAGTGTTTACAACTAGCAACACAAAAAACAAAAACCGTAATTCAAAGCAAGCAAAAGGTAATTGCAATAAAATCCCAATATAGCAATAAACACTTAAGAATAAAAATGGTTAAAAACATGAAATCTTACATCTCTATCTTCATCGACATCGTCTGCACGTGCCTTATATGTGACCTATAGCGTTAAATAATGTGAAAATATTTTATCAAAATGTGCGCGGATTACGCACAAAATTGTTTACTTTAAATGCCAATATATCATTAATGGAGCATGATATTTTTATTCTTAGTGAAACGTGGCTTATAAGCTCTATTACAGACTTAGAACTAGAATTTTTTAATTATAAAGTGTACAGGTGTGACCGTAACTATATTACAACATCAAAATTACGTGGCGGAGGCGTACTTATTGCCGTGTCCAATAAGTACCATTCATATGAAATATTTAGTCATTGCTCTGTCTATGAGAAATTGTATGTTTGTGTTGATATCGGCAGTATAAAAATAGTTTTAGGTACTGTTTATATTCCACCTGGTTCGGATTACTCTATTTATCAACGTCACTGTGAAAGTGTAGAATTAATTAGTGAATGCAACACTGTTTATATTATTGGCAATTACAACTTGCCACAAACGTTGTGGATTAATGATGAATTAGGTGTAAGAACGGAATCCACTTGTCCTAAAGGTACTTTAGTTGCTAACACGTTTGGGTATATTAATTCGCATCAATTGAACTACATACTAAACATAAATTTGGTTTTGCTAGATTTATTGTTTGCGCCTTTGGCATTTTCTTCAAACTTGTGCCTTACAGAATCGCTGTTTCCTATTGTACCATCCTGCTTTAGATGTAGTTTTAAAACTTGACTCTTTACAGGATACATCTGACAACGTATGATGTGGAGAAGATAACGTGATGCAATATAATTTCAAAGATGCTGATTATGTTTCCTTAAATGATGTTTTTCTCAACACTAGGTGGGATAACATGTTTGTCGATTGTAATATTGATAAAGCATGTCACCGTTTTTATTCATTACTTTTTTACACAATTGACCATTATGTGCCCAAAATAAATAAGTGTTATAAAAAACCTTTAAGTTTCCAATAATGCTTACAAGAGAGCTAAAAGACCTTGTGTTTTCTTAAAAAAAGTTACACAAAGCATATATGCTGTCTAGATCAGCAGCTGACTACCACAAATTTAGTTCAATACGTGATAAGTGTAAGCAATTGGCTAATACGTGTTATTTTAATCATATTAAGAAAGTGGAAGCTTTTTGGGGGCACGTCAAATCTAAACGTAGCAGTAATCAAATACCATCTACTTTCACAAATGGTAATTCTCAAATTGACACTATTGATAGCATTGTAAATCTCTTTGCTGATTTTTTTGGGTCAGTTTACAATAAGCTAACGGTATCTATAAGTCCTCCACCATCTATTTTTACCCATATAAATGAATCGCATCTTGTTCTAAATATATCTGATGTTGTCAACGAACTATCACTATTAAAACCCAATAACTGTCTAGGGCCTGATAGATTAACTGCTTTCTTTCTCAACAAATGTGCGTTTGCCCTTTGTCGGCCCTTATGGCTTTTATTTAACTTATTTCTGGTTATGGGTACTTTTCCTACTTGCTGGAAACAAACTTATGTCACTCCGATTCATAAGTCTGGTGCTACAAATAATGTAACAAACTATAGACCTATATCTATTTTATCAGTTATTCCAAAAGTTTTTGAAAAGTTTGTTACCTGTCAATTGACTGCCATTCTGCAATCTGAAATTACTCTCAATCAACACGGTTTTCGAACTGGCAAATCGACATCTTCCAACTTTTTGTTGTATGAATCTTATATAACAGATGCGCTCGAAAACAGATTCCAAGTAGATTCAGTTTACACTGACTTTTCAAAAGCTTTTGATTTTGTTGACCACAAAATACTAATTATGAAACTACGTGGTATTGAAGTTAATGGCAACTTGTTACTGTGGATTCAATCCTATTTATCTTACAGATCTCAATTTGTGCGCATCGGCCAGTGCGTTTCTCGTAATATTGATATTACGTCGGGTGTTCCACAGGGGTCACATCTTGGACCTTTACTGTTCAATATCTTTATCAATGATGTGGTACACTGTTTTTCTAATGCGCGTTGTTTATTATTTGCGGATAATATAAAAAAATGAAAATTCAGTTTTTGGATGATACTGTACTTCTTAATGAAGAAATACAGATTTTTTCTATTTGGTGTCAGGCTAATAACTTACTACTTAATTTAAATAAATGCAAAGTGATGACATTTTTTAGACGTCATCTCTCATAAATGTAATGTTGCTAAGAGTTAACACTATTCGTGATTTAAGCATTACGTTTGATTCAAGCCTTTCATTTGCACTACATATCGATACTGTTGCTTATCAACTTTAAAGATTTGTCAAGCGTAACTCAAAGGAGTTTTGTGACCATCGTACTGTAATTATCCTTTACAACGCTCTAGTACGCCCCCATCTCGAGTATTGTTCAAATGTGTGGGCACCATACACCGCCGTCAGTAAAGGAAAAAGTGAACAAATACAAAAAAAGTTTGTTCGTTTTTTGGCGTATAAATGCAACATTGCAGGCAGCTACACGAAACTGCTCTCTACATTTAATATGATCAGTCTTGGAAAAAGACGTTTTAATTTTGACGTGACTCTAGTTTTTAAAGTCCTTCGCGGGATTATTGCCTTTCCTGACTTGCTCAGCTCTATAGGTATTCATATCCTAGCTTGAGTTTTACGCAATGACTATTTATTTCATATACAGTTCAAACGCAGTGATTATGCAGTGCACTCTGCATCTACTCGTATTTTGCGGCACGCCAACGAAGTTAAAATGGATTTTTTTTTAAATTCTTTTAAAAACTATTTAAGTTTTATTCTTATTTTTAATATTAGTTGTTATATGTTTAATTTATGTTTTTTTAATTGTAAATTTATACTTATTTTGTAATAGCTAGTAAATAAATAAATAAATAACAGAGGTCAAACTAAAAGCAGAATAGCCAAACGTGAGAAGCCAGAGAGCGGATAAGCGTAGAGTAATAAAGGCAACGGTAGATTTAATATAAAAAAACACAAGGTAATACTAGAAAAGACCAAAAAAAATTGTTCAATAAAAATAGCAACTGTCTACATAACAGTCTCAACTAAGGTTATACAAGCAATAACAAAAACAATCCCCATACAATTACTTGTCCAAAAGCGAGCCGACAAATGGATGTAGGTTTTCATATCTTTAGTAACACTGTAAGTAAACAAATAACATACTTAAAAAACGTGTATTTTAGTACATGACGACTACCCCTTCTGTGGCAAAATAGAGAACCCTGAGCATACACTGAGCAAGTGCTTTTGCTAAAATAAAAATTAGAATAAAGGTTCAGAAGTTGGCGGAAGGTGATTACCGTCAGAAATCTAATCCCACGTATGCTAGAAAGTGCAAACAACTAGAAGGACGTTGATAAAAGCTTAAGGAAAATATTGGCAACAAAAAAGGATAAGCCAAAAATACAAAGTATTTTAAGTTGTGGAGTAATACCACAAAAGTAATTCTACAAACATCCATAAACTATTGATGCACCTAGTTTGGCTGTTTTGCATTTTTTTTCTATCTTTCTTTTCTTCCAGAATTGTTTTAATGCTCATTATCTAATTTTTGCTATCTTTGGTTGATCCTCTATTTCAAACTATTTGCTTGTAATCAATAACTTAAGTGACAAGCCTACCCGTTTTAGAATCTGTTATCTAGACATTGAGTATACACATTTTTTCCTCTTACATAATGATTTCAATGTTTGTAAATAAAAAAACATTTAATATTTTAATAACAAACACTTGAACGGGTGGACAAAATACTTTAGTTTAACATTTTTGCCCTTAATTATTATATGGCGTGCTCAGCTCAATCACCTAAAAGTTTAGTATCTAGATTTTAAATATTATATTGTACAACTTATTCACCTAAGTGTTTGTCATCTAACAACAATTTTATAGTTTAATGATAATAGCATTTATTATGTTGCAATCAGTTGGTCAAGTTACACTTATGTAAAAAATCTGCACCCACTCATAATCTGCGTGTCACATCTATTCACTTAAGTTTTTGTTACCTTGAAATTGGTTGTCTAACTATTCTTTTATAGTTTAATGACTACTACTATTTGTTTTTTTATTTTTCAATTTTGGATTTAAAGTTGAATGGTACATTAAAGTTTACTGCACGTAGGTTTTATTAGGCTCTTTGTACCTCTTTTAGTAGTGACCTTACTTTGTTGTTTTAGCATTCAACCAACCTATGTGGCTGATATATGGCTGTCTTAGCGTTGAAGCAATCATTGCCTTTTTTTTTCTTAGTGGTAAAACGGTCTAGGTTTTAAGTCCACACGCCTTGAGGGTTGATCTTTTACGCTCCAGTTTTTCCACCTCAATGTTTACTACTTTGTTAGAATGTTCTTTTGCCCAGAGCAGTTTAATGTTATTTCCACAAGCTGGTAAAATAAGGGCACGATAAAATTAGCTCTAATGTGATTTTAAGCTTGCAGCAATTAGGGTCTTTTTTTATCTGTAAAAATGTGAACATTTTTGCCAGATATGTTTCACTTTATTTTTTCCATAACCCTATATGTTATCCTAAATAATTCTGCTTAGAAGATAATTGTGTGCGTTCTTATTGGCAAAGATTTTATAGTCTTTACTAGTTTTTACGCTATCCATGTAGATTCTACTCAAATCATTAAACATACTCTGTTTTTTTTGTTAATGTGTACTAACAGAGGTGTTTTCTTAACAGTCGATGAGTTGCAGACACAACATTACCTGCAGTTGGTGTTGTTCGTATGTTACCTATTATACTTTGGCATGCCATTCCTTTCAACTAATTTAGTTTGTTTGTCTATTAGTGATCTTTCGATTTAGTTTGTTACAAGATGTAAGTCTGATTTGGTAGATCGTAAGTTTGGGTATATAGGATTAGTAATAAAAACTGTTTTTAAAATAGTTCTTTTTCACAACCTTTCTAATGTCTTCAGTTAAAAAAATTTGCAAAGGTATAATTGTCTTGGTTTTAGTATGAATATTACTTTTGATTTTCTCTATGCTATTATTATGTATCAAAAAGCAATCAAAAAGTTAGGTTATTATCTTCACCCCATTGTAGAAAAACAATAAAGACTTTGTCTAATCTTGACAATTAGTATAAAAAAAAGTTTTTAATTTTTCATGCTATGCGCACTTTTTCATTTCAACATAATGGCGAGCAGCTTGCTTGTTTTCTCCCAAAAGAGTTCTTCTATATTAACTACATACAAAGCGTCAGTTTGTTTTAGGCAACCCAGTTGCTGTTGTAGCAGTTTAACTGTTTTTAACATAATTACAAAAAAAAATTTATTTAATTATTTTTTGCTTTGTTGAGGGGTTTTTGTGCAGCTTTTTTAAACCGGTCAAATTTCCCGCACAATCAAGGTATGATGTCGAAGTTGGTAGCCAGCTTAAGATTACAAGTTCTTGTACGCTTGTGTTAAAGCATTTTCTAATTTACTTATATAGTTTTTTATTTCTTCTACATTCCGTATTAGGTTTTTTTTTTAAAGTTGCCTTAAATTGCGCTAGGGTTTATTTTATTCATATGTGATTTAACATTGAGACCAATGTAGATTCGTGTCAGTCATAGATTTTGTTAAAATTCGAAAGGTTGCCAGTGTGACGTTTATCACAGTCTAGATACGAGACGTAACAAACTTTGGTTTAACGTTAAAGTTTACTTTTTCTAGGTTAGTACTGATAATAAAATTGTAAAGTTGCTTATTTTTTTTAGTTGTTTTTTTGATTTTCTAGACAATATGATGCAAGTTGGCGTCACATTCAACAATAAAGTCAACGCACACAGCGTAGTGTGTTACGGTCGCTCAATAGAGATAAACATAGAGAAAATCTTTAAACCGGTTTTGTCCAAGTAAATCAATCACCTTTGTTTTCATTGTTTCTTTCTGCCGCAGCACATTTGTAGCTATTTTGATAGTGAGTTTGTTGAACATATATAGCTCAACAGATTTGTTTTACCAGTTAATAAGTGTACATATTTTTTGTTTATTTTTAAAATAAAAAGTTGGCATTTTGGCTCCTGTGACTTGGCAGTGAGAAAGATGCACCAGTTTAATTTTGAGCCACTAATTCTGCTTTTCTAGGCGACTCATGATTAACTCTACAACATCCGGTTTTCTTGAAAGTTACAGAGTGTCCTTTGTTAGTTTAAGAGGTCGACTCAATGGCACGTCTAGTAGTGAATTTGGTCACGAAGGTTGTAGAACGGAAATTACTTTTTGTAGCTAAGTTTTTTTGTGTACGTGACAGTTTAGTAAAGGTGAGAGATGTTTTGCCTGGAGTGGATAAAATATGATCCAACTTTCAGGTAAGAACATATTTTATTAAATTGATTGCCACTTGAAAGTGCGATGAATCTTACGTTTTGGTAATATTTATCTTAATATACTAACACGTAAAAAATTCTTATAAGTCTTTTACCTACGCTTTATAATAATAATAATAATAATAATAATAATAATAATAATAATAATAATAATAATAATAATAATAATAATAGGTATTTATTGCCCTACAGGAAACAATTCCCAATTACAAGACAACATACAAAAAAAAGTACCATATACAAATAAAATAAAATAATAAAAATACATATAAAAACTAAACAATTTAAACTAAGATTAACATTTGCAAAAAAAAAAAATAAAAAAAAATAAGTGACTTGTTCAATTAAATACTTAATACTATCATTAAAAATATCACAGCAGGGTGGCATATTATTTAAATTACTACAAACATTATCGATTGGCGACTTAAGACCATAGCTAGTACGTATTGTTGGTAAACTAAAGGTTGGTTTTTGTCGACTGTTAAAAGATGGTATATGCAATTTAATAAGTTGTATAATTTCAGGAGAATCGACAATATTGTGCAAGAGTTTATACACAAAAATAACACTTGACTTAAAACGTCTAAGCTCTAGTGATTCAAAATCAAACCTGTTGAGTAAACTGAAGTGATCATAGCCTCTGATAGGATAATATCCTTCAATTTTAAAAAATAAATATTTTAAAAACCTGCGTTGCACACTTTCAAATTGTTGTGTTTGATGTTGGTTCTGTGGATACCAAATTATTGAAGCGTATTCCAGTTTAGAACGCACAAAAGAATTATATAAAGCCTTTAAGGCACTAAGATTTTGAAAACTATTGGTGTTACGATGAATAAATCCTAAAGCTTTTATAGAACTCTGTACAACGTTTTCAATGTGATAGTTAAACGTTAGTTTAGTATCAAAGTGAACACCGAGGTCTTTAAAAGTACTAACATACTCAACTGAACGGCTATTTATAAGATAATCAAACTTTATGGCATTAGTTTTGCGTGTAAATGACATAAACTTACACTTGTTAATGTTTAAATCTAATCGATTAGCAATACACCAAATAAAAATTTGGTTTAACATGTTCTGCAACTGAAAACAGTCATTGATGCCGTTAATCTTTGAATATGTTTTAAGATCATCTGCATATAGAAGATGCTGACAACCTAGTGATGTGGAAAGGTTATTAATAAATAAATTGAACAGCATGAGCCCCAATATTGATCCTTGTGGAACACCAGATGTTGGAAAATAAGAATTAGATTTATAGTAATTGAAAGTGACATACGACTCAGCTTTTTGAGATAAGATGACATCAGTACAATGGATGAACTGCAAAAACCAAAGTCTTTAAGCTTAGCTAAGAGAATATTATGTTCAACTCTATCAAAAGCCTTTGACATATTTGTATAAATAACGTCCATTTGCCCAGAAGTGTCAAGAGTTCTAGTTATTTCGTGTGTAATAACACACAGATTTGTTACAGTCAAACGCCCTGGAACAAAACCATGTTGATTAGTGGAGATATAAGGTTTAACATGGTTGTATATTTGATTATAGAGAATACGCTCAAAGACTTTGGCAATGTGTGGTAAGATTGCAATAAGGCGATAGTTATCAATGTTGTGAAGATTGATATTAGTTTTAGGTATTGGACAAACAGAAGTTATTTTCAGATTATTATGGAAAGTAGAGGTAGTAATGGATAAATTGAATAAAATTGTGAGAGGATGACAAAACAGAATAGCGCAATCTTTCAATAAAAAAGCAGGTAAATTATCATTGCCAGCAGAATATTTATTTGGAAGGGTTTTAAGAATCTTTAACACAGCATCTTCTGAAACATGAGAAAATGTAAAGTTATGAATATAGCTGCAGTTATAAAGGTTGACATTAGTAGACGGGAAAATGTGTACGGATTCAAAAAACTTAGAAAAGCCATTAGCAATGTTTTTAGGATTATCAAATACTTCATTCATCACTAATCAAAATAGAAGGAACTCTAGATGAGTTTGATTTCTTAGAGTTGATATATGTCCAAAACTGTTTTGGGTTAGAGACAACTTCATTTTCAATTGAGGATATATAAATACTGTAAACAGATTTAGTTTTACGTTTAATTAAAGTTCTAAGTCGTTTAAACTCCGTTGTTATTGTCGGAGAGTAGAACTTAAGTTTTAGTCTGACTAAAGCTTTTTGTTTAATAAGTTTTATAATTTCTATATTATAATAACAATAAAGTTTAGCCAAATGTTTTTTAGTGTTCAAATGTTAATCTTTAACTCTTTGTACTCTACAAGGTTATCTTAAAAACAATTAATTTTATTTTTAATGTTGAAGGATTTAGGGGCAATGAGGACATTAATATACAATTTTAATATAATTTATTTTGACATACTTTGCAAACGTTTCGATGACTGAACTGTCACCTTCTTCAGTGCTAAAAACAACTATTCCACAACATTACACAAATAACATTAAACTACTACTTCTACTTTTAGGTTTAATGTTATTTTTGTAATGTTGTGGAATTGTTGTTTTTAGCACTAAAGAAGGTGACAATTCCGTCATCGAAACGTCTTTGTAACATCGTCCTCCAACTAATCGATGATTTTAGTTGGTTGTTGTGACTGGCTTATTTTGTACTTCTTAAAGTTAGCTAAGTATAATTTAATAAATTAAATTTTATAGTTAGCAATGTCTGCAATTCATGGTGTTTTTAAATGTTTAATTTAAATTTTTGGCGTATCAGCCTAACAAGACTATTAACGTTTAAATGTTTAATAATGTGGGCTCTAATCACTTAAGATTTGATTCATTTGAGCTAATTTCACATAAAAATCACAACCTAATAATTTTTTGAAGTCATATAGACTAAAAAACTAGGTGTATTAAGTGTTGGACAAGCAGGACAAGAATAAATGTTGCTAGTGAAGTCTAGCAGATATAAACGCAGATATAAACACAGATTCTTTTAAGTTTTTTTTATTATTGTTAAGTTTTATTGGGTTACGTAGCAAAAATCATGTTTTTATTATTTTTTTATTCTCGCTGTATATAGTGCAAGTAATTTAAATATCTCGTTTTTTTTTTATTGTTTGTTGATGAACTATTAACTTGCCAATTTAAAGCAACAAAATAGACAATTACGCAAAAAAACAGTATGGCTTTTTTGATAGTTGAACAACAAAAACAGAATTATGTACAGAAGAATAGAGCCTAACAAATGTGCTATATAGTTGGTTTCTATCCGCTATTCGGAATCTTTTCCGAAAATAACCATGCAAATTTGCAAACATTGTACCCGTACAGAGTCTCAACGTTTTGACTTCTTGTTGAATTAGAAACCACTTTAGGTGTGCTCTACAAAGAACCACTCCAAAAAAACGCGTAAACATTGCTTTTTTTAGTTCTTAACAGAAATATACCATTTGAAAAAAAAACAAAAGCTTATCTGAGTGTGACAGTTTTAAAAGTAAAATTAAACTTTGTTAAACATAACTGAGAGTTTCATATTTGTTTATTATTTTGAATTTATTAAAATTAGTAAAATCTGAAAAAAGATTAATTAGTATAAACTGATAGAACAAAACTCTTCACTACAGTCCAAATATAGATGTATTGCCAAATGACTAAAAACTAGATAAATAATCTTCAGCTAAGAATTAAAGTTAACAACCAAAATAAACTGAATACAATTAGTAATCTAAAAAATATCAAAGTATAAAGCAGCAGTGTCAAAGTAAAAATAGCAAACAGAAGATAAATGCCTGTGCACTAATTTGAAGAATGTGTGCAAAATAGTTTTACAAGAATAAGTAAGCAGTAGATTTAATTTTAAATTGATATAATACAATTTATTGTAATATTTAAACCATAATTGTTTAAATTATTTAGAAATTTGCTTCAAATTGAATTTAAAATTTAATTTATGTAGTGTATTGTTTTATTACTATTGGGTCTTGTTAAAGTATTTTAGTAATTATATGATATATTGTTAGTTTTCACGAGATATTGTAAGTAATAAATTATGCCTTGTTTATAAATCCAATAAAAACAAGACATCCAATTTATATAATTATAAAAGTGACTAGACAAGCTTTAAGAACGTTTCACTTGATGCGCGCCTGCCTTATTAATTATAAATCAGTTTACCCGTCGTCTTTGAAATTTCCTGTGAAGGGACATGATAAAAAATTAATTCATCGTGTTTTCGTAAATAAGGGGATGTGTATTTTTTCTCTTTACACACACACATACTAAATTTAAAAAAAATAATACTAATAAAAAATACATCTTGTTAGTTTATCACCTGTCATGAAATAATAATCGATAAGGGTTGTTTTCTTATTTAGAAAAATCAATCGACCTGTGTGATGTTTCAAAAACTATGGTTAATGAGGCGTGAATAATTTAATGTTGTTTTATAATAAAACAAAAAGATTATTTCGGAACAAAGGTATGATATCACAAACGTCGTGTGTGTTTGATAAAAAAAAACAGGAAATATATTTGTATGATGGAGTGTGTAATGTCGGATTTTGTGGCAATTTTTCACACGTGGGAATAGACATTCCCGGCCCATTTCACACCTCTAATGACAATTATGACAAAAAATATTAATGAAATGGGAAACTGTGAAATCTCCTTTGAAACGTTTAGACAATAGGATGTAATTATTTAGAAACGTATTACATTAGTAAAACACAATTAATTAAATTTTCTAAATAAAAGAAACATCCTTTTTTTAACATTTAAATTCGTGTGAGGGTGGCGAGAAGAAAAGGAAAGACATCGTTTGCGCAAATAAATTGCGTTCCGATTGAATGGAGGATTCCTTTATAATCGGATTCTATTAGTCGGCCCATTTTAAAAATTGCCTGCTCAACTGAGTCACGCATTTAGCTCAATGATTGTCTTGCACAAGGGGTTGAATCAGAATGTAAAAGAAGAAATGAAAAAAAATCTAATCTCAATCGATTGCGATTGGGGGAGTACAACCCTTAAATAATTTAACCATACATGGTCGCATACATTTATCGTCGCTACATGTTGGGGTGAATATTTTGTCTTTTGTGAAATCGGACAGTGGCGTACCGAGATAACACAAAAGTAATCAATAAAAATGCAAGAATCTATAGGCATATATATAATAAATTTTTTAAACAAATAATGTGTTTTTAAATGTATTTCTCGCGTCTGAATTTTTGTTTAGGCAAATGTTTGGATGACAAAAACTCGAGTGAGTGCTAACTATCGACAAATAGTATACGCCCACCTACCGACCACACGTTCAAGTTTTTTCAATTAAAAGAATGAATATTTCATCACTTACTATTGATGACTCTACTCTACAGTCAAAGTAAATAAAAAAATAAATGCTAGTTGCCAATAACTATAAAAGAATTGTTGGGCAACAAATTTCCGGATGACACACAGCTTGTTTGCTTACCATTGGTCAAGCGGTTTGCAAGTATTACGGATGATCAACGCCGTCTGACGCTCGTAACGATTTCGTCCACTTTAATAAATCAGATTTGCAGCGGGTTTGTCCGGAATTGTTAGATGTTTAAGTGAAAACTTTTCTGCCTGATTTTTCTTCAGTGGTACATTTTTTTCAGATTACAAAACACAAAGCGTCTATTGGTACGCAAACATGACGCACTAAACATTGCAGCACAGCGGCAAACTGTTTAAAAGCACAGTCGCGGCAAAGTATAAACCAATATTCGGCAATGTTTTCCAGGTTTGTTTAAGGTTTAACGCAATCTTTACCGGTTTATTGTTTAAAGTTTTATCCATAGAATGTCCGTGTTTGTTGAATGTTTGCCGCGCTGAAGGCGTAAATCTTTTACTGTATATGTGAAACAGGTTGAGATTTAATCTTTAATGCCCGTACTAATAGTCAGAGATTAAATCTCGGATTGAACCTGAATTCATGAATCCGAGATTAATTTTGATAATCGTAGATTGGTTCTAAGCTAATTCACGGATGTTGTGACAATGCGGAACTAGTTGAAAACTATGCAACCGTCAATGTAATCCTAGATTCCAATAATCTTGGGACCACCCAAGATTATTTAAATATTGATGGTTGTATAGTTTTCAACTCGATCCAAGAATTAGGCAAGGAATACATTGACCAAATGCAACTAAAGTTGCCGTCACAATATCCGTGAATTGAATCAACGAATAGCAAAATGAATTATGTGTTCCGGCTCATTTGGGATGACTACACTAGGTCCAGTTTTGTTGTCTATATTGTTTGGAGCATGACTTCGGCTGCAAAGTAGCTTTCATTGGAGTGACTAAGTCGGATCATATTTTTCTGCAAATTGTTTGTGGTCTTTGCATGTACAGCGAGCCACTGATTTGCAATTGTCCATAGATCAAGAAAACCAGTTGTTGTAGATTGTTTCAGCCAAAGTTCACCTTTGTTATACTTTTGTAGAACCAGTCTATCCGGCTGAATACGTCGTCCAACACATTTTGTAGATGTGCCGTCAGTTTTGTCAAACTTTCTTTCGAAAATGCTTCTTTTGAAGTCCCAAGTTGGACGCTTGAGGGTTGTAGTATATACTTTACAATAATCTCTATCAACTTTGCTTGTTTTCCCAAGTGGTTATTTGTGAAAAAATTAGTAACCGGACGTGAGCTCTTCAAGATTAAGCCTGCAAGTAGTTGTGACGGTGATGTTTAATAGTAATGCTTCCGTCAAGATTAGATAATATAACTCAATGTTTACGTGAGGTGATATTTAGGTGCTCTGCAAGGTATTTGGTCAATTTATGGTAATCTGTAACTTAATGGCAAGTGCACGTCTCTATAGCGTTGACGCACTTTCCTTTAGATTTTAGAAAGTTGATGGTTCTTAACAAAAAGAGTATAAACTGCTTGTGTTGTTTTTGAAAACATAGGTGGTGATATAACTCTCCGACGGATAGTAGGGTACGTAATAGAAAGTACGTCACGTCTTTGAGTTGAGTTGTCGGCCGGATAGTTACAACATTGGTGTTTTTACGGAAGCCGTCGTCGTGGCAATCCACAGATACTCAATTTCAAAACCATTCAAAATCTTGCAAATACAAGTTTAGCCATGTGGCAGCAACGTCTTCAAAGGTTGGTAGTTGCTTAGCCTGGTGCCGTTTGTGTTGTGCAACGTCAAGAAACTTAAAAATACCTACAGTAGCTGTAGTGAAAGTTACCCTTAGTGGAGTACGCAATGACACAGAATATTGAAGCAAGTCTCAATTAGGTGGTAGTGCAGAACCTAGATTAGACGTAGCAAATTGCAGTTATTGGGCTCGTTGGTAAAGGCGGAATTCCAGCCAAAGATGTATTGAACGTAGTTTTGAAGTTCAACCGGGTTTGAAGAAGAAAGTGATTATTGAACAAAATTTTAGTTATGAGTCACTTGACTTTTTCATCAAAAATGCAAGCAGTAGTTGGCTATCCGCTTACCATTGGTTCAGCGATTTGCAAGGTTACAGATGGTCAATCCCGCTTACCGACCTTAACATAATGATATCTAATATCTAGATGACAGTTTTCGGGTAGGCGTGGCACTCTATTTAATAATTATAGGAAAATATTTTAAAATGGAGCATAGCCCGCTTACCCAATCATCAAGAACAACAAAATAAACAAATTTTAACCTAACAAATTTAGGAAAACAAAAAGATGCAAAACAAATTTATTGATCATAAAAAAAGTTTTGGTTTGGCAATAAAGCAAAAAAAAAACGACTGAAAAAGTATCAAAAGATTGCCTGAATAAAACTGGCTAATCCCCCACTATTATCCCGGATAAAATAGAGCACCGTATCCTAAAATTTAACCGTAACTGACCCACAAAAGCAATTAACCAGTTTTCAAATATTATTTTAATCTTAAACAAATTACCACAAGTTCCGCCGCATAAAAAAGATAAATCTAACAACCATGCACACAACTCGGTTTTATCATTAAGATTTGTAAACGGTTTTAAACTTAAACTTAACTTAAACCGCTTTGATTCTAGCTTGTAAACCTAATTGTAAGGTATTTTTGGTGTCCAATTTGGCACTAACTTAATTAAGAGAATTTTCAGCGTTGCACAACTTTTGAGCAAAAAATTAAATCCTAAAAAGGCAATTTGGGGAAGAGAAGCTTTTTGTTTTGTAAGAGAATCTTAAGTGTACCTATGTTTTATTTTCAATTTTGTCGCGTACACAGTTTTTGCCATCCAATTTCTGGATAACTCTTTAAACTAACCTCAACAATGACAACCTCAGTTACGTCTCCGGTCAACCTCTCAACAACTTCTTACACACCAACGTCTGCACCAGAAGCATACCACGGTCTCACCTGTTCCAGCCATGCACCCGAGACGTTTAGAAAACATTCTCCTAGCGTCATCGTACCAGAATGTCACTCACACAAACAATTTTCAATTAATATATGCAAATTTTCTTTTGAAGAACTTCTCAATGAATACCATTTATTCCGTCGCCAAAGGGCACCCACATATTCTTAGACCACCGACGTTGCTTTACGACCAAATTCGGCACCGCTGTCAGTAGCAAATGACGCTCAAACAAAAACTTACCATAAGCATGGTGCCTTTAAGTCCTTTATACAAACGTGAAAGAACAATGTATCTATTGACAATGAAATTCAACAAAAAATAATCCGCAACTAATCACAAGCCAAAGTAGGAGTCAGAAGAAACTAAACATAACCAGAGCCTCAGTACCTGACGCCGTCAATACAGGTTGAACCACAAACATCATAGGCACACCCAAACTATTGGGTATACCTATCATCCCCAATGAGAAAGAAACACGTATTGTTGGCACCAAACTACCCTAAAATAACACCTTTTAGGGTTAAAATACAAACGCTAGCGGCAAAACAAATGACGTCAAATATCACCAGAAATGCCAAGCCTCCGCAGTGCCTTCTGGATACCAACCAAATTCCAAAAAAACCTGCTAATGTTTAGAAGAGATACCTACAAAATATAAAAAAAAAAAAAATTGCGACATTTCTAAGACTACTTCCACCATCACTGAATCCCGCCGTCGGAGTACCACAAAACATTTTAAAGAACAGTTCAAACGCAAACTACAACCCCAATACAAACGATGCAAAACTAGACTGGTCCGGCAATACGCCGACCCCACTCCCAAAACTTACCTGGCTGAAAACTTGATATTAAATTCTCACTACGCCAAAGAACCCGTTAAAGTGTTTTTACGCAGATAAGCGGCTTTATACTTTTGCAGAATCTTGTATAGAACAGTATACAGACACAAAGCAATTTGTTTTGTTTGATATGATATAAGTAGCAATCAAACGCCAAAAATAGCACTAGTTTTTGCCAAAACCAGCAATCGCTTAGAGCATTTTAAGACATTGAAAAACACGCACCGGGTTAGTCTAAAAACAGACACCGCTGATTGACACGGAAACAAAACTAATATCACATCTACCAACGCTTGCCCTTAGAGGTTGTGACGACTTAAATCAGACAATACTAAAATGGGATTATTATCGCACAACCAACAACGCTTCAAATAAATTATCTATGCAGTTCTGTCATACTCACAAGATAGATGTAGCTAATTCTACTTTAATTAGCGTTACAGGTACAATGTCAACGCCTTGATCTCCAAGCAAATTAAAAAATTAGCAAGTACTACGCGCTTATTGTAATTATCAAAAAAAAATTCATGAGTTACCCTAATTTTGTATCGACTACCGGAAGCTCAATAAAGCTATCAATCATAAAGTAGTTCCATTAAAAAAATAAGAGAAACCCTCAAAAACAAAAGCTTTAAAAGCACCTTAAATTTTCCACGGACAGCCAAAGTTGATACTCCAACAAACCCGTCACCACTTTAATTAACTAAAGTTTTTGGCTATTGTCTAGGCTACTATGTACAGGGCATATCTTAAAGACAAACTAATAATTAAGAGCTCGTGTGGATAAACACTTCTACTTACGCAAAAGTTAAGATTACCAGGTGGTTTCTGCTGCTCGAAAAGTTAAACTATACTCTCCTAGAACAATAAACAGCTAAACCAATGACACTACCAATGGAAAAAATAAATCAACTTTTCCCGGACAAAAACCGTGGCAGAACGATATCAAATGTTGGTTTTTGACTTAGAAAACCCTGTTAACATAAACAAGCCAGAACGGTAAATTGTTTCAAACAGAAACCGGTTGGGACCCATTGTACAAACGCACAAAAAGAAATCTCTATGCATTTCTACTTGTTCAACATGGTGGGCCACCCGGGACAAGACAAAACAGTAACCATTTATTTTTTACTAGTATCATTAACCAGAATTTGTAAAAACGTACGCACTTTTGTACGTAAGAGTTTTATTTGTGACCGCACCAAAGCAGGTGCGCAACATCTAACTTTTAAAGAAAATAAAGTTGTGCTAACAATGATAAACATCTGCACTTGGTAGGTAAAAGTAGTGTCTGACTTTGCCGTCAACAGGGACACTACGGTTCCATAGTAGAAGAAAAGTTAATTCACCAATTTGGATATTCCAAAGCGATATTGTCGGACAATGGACTGAGGCACAATTTACCAGCCAACATTTTGCTGACTCATATTAAAATTAGATACGAGCCCATTACACTACGGTCATTTACTATCCTCAAGTAAACCCGGTAGAACAAATGTGCACCAAGCTAAAAAAAGCAACACCTCAAGAGCACCTAGAGCAAACTATTGTTGTTGGCCATCTACTATAACAACCAAAGGATTTACGCAGCTGTAGGCCAAAGCACAAACCAGCTACTGATAGATCAGGAATTCCACTAATCTGGAGGTTGGAACAAGAACCAAGCTAACCAAAAACCGCGCAACCTTGACTAACCTAACTTAACCTAACCTAACCAAAAACCGCGCAACATGGACCGTCAACTCCAACAAGTCAAACACCGGTAAGCGTCACACCGAGACTGTTGCTATACTCAAAAAATTAACAAACAACTTTGCAAAAAACCAGGAAATAAAGTCTTAGTACGAGGACGTGTAAAAGGGATCCATTACAAATGGATGGGCTCTAAACTTTGCGGAAAGCAATTGTTTTTAAATCAAAGGCAGAAAATATGATACAGATTTACCAAACCACTAAAATAAATAAATAATTACGTGAGTAAGATAGTATTTTGTGAAGACCTTTAATGCTTTGCCCAAAAATATGCTAAATCAAAGATGATACTCTTTGTTTGTTTTTCTAGGTACAAAAGAAAATTTGATTGATTATTTATTATAACTATTTGCGTAAGCAAAAATAAATTTAAAAAATTTCAAATATCGTAACAGTAACTTTCAGCTTAGGTCAATATTAATAATCTTTGGATTCTATTCTCCAATAACAACCAATTTACAGCAACAAATAAAATCTTATTAATCATTCTATGACTGTGTCGAGTAAGTAAAGATAAGTTTTTTAAAATGTATATATATTTTTATTAATTAAAATACAAAAATAATTAGGATATGTATTTTGTAAACAGTAGATTGCTTTACGTCTACAAAGACACAGCACTAAGACCAACTGCTTTACAAAAAACTGAGCAATTATTCTTTCATTACTTTTTTTCACTAAAATTAAAATATTTTTTTTAATATGTGAACAAACTGGCGCTTAAAATAGTCAAATCATTGTAAATCGACACGAGTATATAATTGTCACATTTTGCCAATTTTACAATAACTCTTAATTAAATTAATAACAGAAATATTATTATTGTAGTTAATTATCGATGTACCAAACCATGAGGATGAATTTCCGCATAAAAAAACACCTGCATTAATTGTCGATGTATATCCAAGCCGAAAAGTAAATACGCCGGGTGCTCATTGTTTATCCAATTCATGTTTTTTTCTGCTTTCTATATATAAATAATACCAAATAATGCGAAACGTAAACAGTAGCTTTATAAATCCCATTGAACCGTCAGCGCTTTTGTATGGCCAGATCTAGATGGCCGGTGTAAATTGAAAACGATGGTAAAAAGGGCGTCCCTGACGTTCGTGTGAGTTACTGCGCTCAGTCCCGCGACACATTGCACGCATCCCCACCGCATTTAATTCGCATCCGATACTTTTAAATTAATGAGATCTTTTTGTTAATTGATATGAGCATTTTATTTAATCAAAGTTTTTTATTTAATTAAACTTAGTATAAACCAAAACTGTTAAACTAAGCTATTGATTAAAAAATTGTACGAAATCCTTTAAATGTAAAGCAGAGAGAATTGCGATTATTAGATAAAAGACACAAATTATTTAAAACAGTCGGCATTAAAGTTGTACGTGAGTGTATTTTTGCTGTGCTCTCGTTTAATGTGGGGAGGACTTAAATCCGTGTATACATTCCATTTATGTGTGTCTCTGTTAAGCGTTCCTAAAAACCTTCATTAAGCTCAATTACATTAACTATTTTATTTTATTACATTCCGCACTGCACAAAAAAATACAAATTGCATGTAATTGTATTCAGTGAATCTATATACCAAAGCGAAAAAATAAGCACGACAACTGTTCAACAGTTGTAGACAGATCAAATTCCAATTCAAATGCAACCCCGATTGACAGGGTTAGTGTGTCAGTGTAAGTGTGATTTATAGCCTCTGCACATGAGAAAAAATAGCAAAGTTTCAAACAGCTTTTTACTACGGGCAACGGAAATTGTATTCAGGAAAAAAATATAATTACAGACTATTAAATGGTGGTAATTATGGCATTGACAAGAAAATCCGTTACATTACAATAAATTGAAGTTATTTTTTTACAAAGTACAACGTGATGTGTTTATTATTCGCGTGTTAGATATTCAGATAGGGTGTTATAATGACTTTATTTAAACCTAATCAATCAAGATTCTGTCATTATACAACACTGTTTAGGTTAATACCCAATAACATTTCTGTATGTGTGTAGTTTATAACGCATTAAATTGTAAGTGTGTGTTGAGAGTTCAGGGCCCTAGAAACACCAACAATGCCACATTTTATATTAAAAGCTATAAATAAATTTGTTCGAGGAAGAAAATGTGATTACCCATTTGCACGCATTTATATTAATAGAATCAATTGTTATTATTAATTAACTTTTAGAGTCTATTTTATATTTTATTGATTTTATTGATAAATTTGAATGATTTCTCAAAACAAACAAAAATGTAATGTTTTAATAAATTGAGATAAAAAATTACGACCAAACTACTAACACCATAACTTGTATTGCTTATTTGATATATATATATTTCATATATCATGAACCACAGGAGCAAAAAGATTTGAAAACTATGTAATTCAAGAAGTAACTGTATTTAAATAAAACAATATGTATCGGTTATAAGGTAACAGTAACAATAATTTTCATTTTTAGCTCCCAATTGTTTTGTGGTTTATCAATAAAGAACTTGTTTTAAAGATAACCCTATTAGAATACGCATGCCCTGAGGTTGATAATTTTGGGGGCCACACAATGTTATCGTATTTTCAGATAACGCGACCTGGAAACAATTTATTGGTTTTTGCAGTATGTGCGTTTCTTGCTAGAAACATTTGTTTTGGTTGTTTTTTTTTTGGAAACATGTCTAAACTGTGGTATCAGAAAGTGATCAGTCATCTCAGTATAGCGTGCAGAACTGACTGTCAAAAAGTTTTCGTTATGATCCTCAAAAAAATGAAGCCATTGTACACTATACTGCTATGTAAAGGCTGTTGGTAAAGTTTTTGTACATTTTCCAAAGATCAATAACAGTACTTCTGATTGTCGATATAGCCATATAAATAAAAATGTTTTTATCAGACATTCATAAGTTGTGAACATTAATTTGATTTATCACTGTTTCATAAAAATGCAGAGAATCTGTTGGCTTCATTTGTTTGAGCAAATCCTTATTAGTTAACTCCACGATAGTTCGGACAAACGTTCCCACATCGACATCTCCGATTTTGCTCAAATTTTGTACAGATGTTGGGAGTACTAAAATATGACGATTTTTAATTTTAGATCTCTAAGTGCTATACAGTGTAAATGGCGGTCATTTTAATTGTTTAGGAATTTTGTTGTCTCTATTTAGTTTTTGTGCTGTAAATAAGAAAAAATTGTCAAAAATCATATTCAAAAAGGTGTATCTGGGAAAAAACGCCATTTCGTCTACTAGCTCCTCCATCACCAAACCACAATGACAAAACAATAGTAACTAACAAAAACGCTCAACCCTCAACAAACAACGCCTCATCTTCGAACATATCCAAATGGATCAATCCCCATGCCAAAAAGCAAAGAAGAAAAACGACTTCTATCTGAAAACAGCAGCAACGAGTCTGACAACAAAAGCACAGCTCACCCAAATTTAAACACTTCTTAAGTGAAAACTGCAAACTAGCAAGCAAATTAAAACTTACCTGGACAGCAAAAGCTATTGCTTTTACACCTACCAACTGACAGAAGAAAAAACCTACAAAGTTGTCATACGATACATTCCTAAAAACGTACAAACAAAAGAAATAGCCACTGGAAGAACAAGGCTTCAAAGTCAACTCTATGAGCCGCCTACACAATAATGAAAAAGTCTACTCACTCATGTATGTCCAGCTTGACCAAAACCCAAAAAACAACAAGATCATAAATAGGACTCACATCCTCGGACGAAAAGTCCAAGTTGAGGAAAAATTATAATCTGGAAAACCAGCTTATTGCCACAGATGACAGGCAAATGTCACTCCTAAAAAACTAATAAACATGTATGCGTAAGATGTGCTCAAAACCATCCATCAGCGCACTGCAAGTTAACATCGACTGACAGCGACAAAGCCCTAAGCGCAAACTGTAGAGGTAACCATTCGGCAAACTATAAGTAATGCTCTTCGTACCTAAAACAAAAAACCAAGTTGGAAAAACCAGCATACAATTAGACACGCTCAATAAGATATGAACAACCAAAACCACGCCCCCAAACAACTTCTTACGTTAGAGCTGTTTAACCCCCGACAGTAGCAGAACCACAACAACCAAAAAACATGACGTTTTCAAGATCATCAATTTTTCCACCAACGACAAAATTTAATCAAACAAATCTTAAACGTTGCCCTACTTAAATTAGCATAACGTCAACACACAATAACGTACTATCTATCAGCTTATGGAACAGCGACAGCATTTCAAATAAAATTGATAAGCTAAAATATTATTTAACAGAACATCAAATTGACATTACGCTATTATCTAAAACAGGCCTCAAAAACAAACATAAAATAAAATTCCCTAACTACAACATCTAAAGAACCGACAGAGACAGCAAAAGAAGAGGAGGCACCGCCTTGCAAAACAAACAATTTATAGAACAGGTAGAAATCGATTTGCCTGCAATTGAAACCACCGGGGCGATCATCAATCATATCAGCTTATCAACCACTACCCAAGCCAACAATCCACGCTAATTTAGACTGCGCTCTTAACAAAAATATCCCAACCGTCCTCAAAGGAAAAGTACGAGCGAGCAGCTGACCAGACCAGTCCACTACGAGAACGAGCCAAGAGACGCACCGACTATTGGATCCAATTGAGGATAAATGCAATTGTTATTGCACGCTAGGCGCGGATGAACAGTTGAAAGAGACTGTCATCCACTACTAATTTTGACTGTTTTATTAATTAATTATTAATTTAATTAATTTATTAAACATTTTTATTCTAGCATGGACCCCGACGGTAAGATGTCGGACCGGGAGATACTGTAGCTCATGTATGCTTTAATGGAGAAGAATAAGATCACCATTGAGAACCAGGCGAAGAAGATCCACTCGCTGGAATCCCAACTCATGGCATTGATGGAATGCCAGACGAAGAGGATTAGCGAGCAGGACGCCCAGGTTAAAGCGATCCGAAGAAATGCTAAGGAAGCGAAGGCCGGCATTAACAAAATGGAAACCTCTATCCATTTCACTCTCACCGAGCTGCCTATCCAGCCCACAACTTCTCCAAAAGCACCAACCCTCAACCACCACCAAAGAGGCCTCGATGGAAACCTGCAACTAGGTTCCAAGCAAGAGAACCTGCCGCCGGAGCGCCCGACTCCATCTCCTCCGAAGAAGAAAAAATGACAACTTCCCAAAGCAAGGTCAACCTCTACCAAGAAGACCCGTCCGAAAAGGGCAAATTTATCCTGGTTGAAGGGAAAAAGTGAAGTCAAAGAAGATAAGGTGAGCCTACTCAATCCTTTTGCTCTAATAAGCCTTCAGCCGGCCCCTCACGTCAGGTGTTTTCAGCACCATCAAGGCCATCACCATGGATCGCGCAGTAAACGTGGCCGTTAAAATTTGCCTGCACCCCCTAACGCAGGATGACTTCAGGGCGGTGATTGATTATTGCAGAAAGCACACCACACCTACCAACTAGGGTCCAAAAAGACCTTAAAAAATGTTATTTGAGGTGTGCCCACCTGCATTAAGGTTGAAATAGCGCAAGTTGAACTCATCGTTCAGGGGTATACTCCAAAATCAACTACACGTATGAGAAGGAACGGGAAATCTTTCCCAATTGTGTACGTCCAGCTTCCAGGTAGCCAAAAACAAAGAGATCCTGTCTCTAACCAAGTTGCTCGGACTTCGCGTGACCACAGAGGTCAAACGCAAAAGCCCCGAGATTGCACAATGTCACCGTTGCCAACGTTACGGCCACGGGGCATCCCGGTGCAACGCACCATATCGGTGCGCCGGAGCTCATCCGAGCGCCGGTTGAACTCTCACTAAAGAGAGCGGCCATTAAGCAAAATGCGTCGCGTGTGGTGGGGCCCACACTAATGTTGTATTAGACCACTAGACGTCTAATAATTTCAGACCTGGTCCGTCAGTCTAAAACTCAGACCTAGAATTGGAACCAGATCCCACTTATTCTAGGCACCACCTATATGGTTGGCACATACGTGCATTATGTAAATATTTCCCGTGTAAAACACACAACAATTCAGGAAGGCTATATCCACAAAAGGACGAACTTCCAGCAGTCAAAGTGGGGGGAGTTTAGTCTGTAGGCGCCCGAGAGGGTGAATTCGACACTTTTCTCCTCTTAGAACAAAAAAAAACATCCTTGAAGGCTACCTGATCTCCAAAATTGCTGTTAAAATACAGCAAACAGCACAGAATTACAATCTACAGCATAGACACACCTACTTTTTTCAGTGCTCAAGGCCATCCACCCCAAGGTTAGTAGAAAAAAAAAGGCGGAGACGTGTGCACGGGTCTCCTACTTACACAATCAAACAATATGTTTCTTGGTTATAGTAAACAAACATTGCTATTAAATATTAGACGTGTTCTTTAAATATAAAAATGGAATTAAATTAATTAATTATTTTTTACACATAATTTATATAATAAATTAGCGGATATTAGTGGGCAGTGGTGTACTTCAATAAAAACAAAAAAAAAGATTTTGTGTGTTTTATTAAGCTGAACTTAATTTAGAACAACCATTTATTTTAAAAGAACATATCTAAAGCGAAACATTGGTCTCCCTTCACGTCATCAAACAATTTTACTCCGCACCACTACCCGCACCTGTATCATTTAGAGGCAAAACCAGGCAACCTTCTATATACGTTTTTTTACCAACCTTGCACCAACCCGACATCTTTGACATTGTCATAACAAAACTCTTTAACAACAATATCACTATCACAGTAATAGATAAATTCGAATCAGACCATCTGCCAGTGTTTCTTCAAATCTTAAACGTTCCAAACCTCAACTTCAACAACTGCCGAAGACCAACCATTCCAGCCGCAATAGTATGGCTCACAGTGAAAGGAGAACAGTTGAATCCATTGCCATGTCCATCAAAGATTAGTGCAGCCCAGTTTAAGGCATCCTTGATACAGACATCATGGAAGAAATTTAAAATAAAGTAGAGCAACATCTTCAAGCAACTGAAGACCAACCAATACAACACACCACTTCCATAAAAATGGCAAAAATCATTAAAAACATCTCATACAAAAATTGCAGTTGTCTGCCTTACTAACATTAATAACGCCATACTCAAAAATGGCCATTTTTCCCAAATCATGGAAACTGGCTACCATAATAGTTTTTCCTAAACCGTCAAAATCTCTAAAAGAATAAACTCAACATCTCACTAACTGGCCAGAATCACCAATTACGTCAGCACAGGTTTCTGTGTAAATAAATCAGCGGGTGCCATATTCTTTGACACAGTATGGCACCAACGTCTCATAGCTAAAATATAGAGACTGGGATTCCACAAATAATTCAGAAAAATTATCTATTCTTTCAAGAAAATTCCAAAAATTGGAAAAAACACTATTCAGTATAAGACCAATTACAGCAGGTGTGCCACAAGGATTGGATCTCTCACCATCCTTATACAAAATCTATGGTGGGCACATGCCTACCCCCGACAACGGCACCATGATAGCCCAATACGCCGATAAACTGCAACATGTCGCTAACCTCATTTCTGACTGGACAAAAAAATGGGGCATTAAAATTAACCCAGCAAATAACCAAAAACTCTTCTCCCTATGGAAAAAAAAACACTTCACGACAACATCACATTTGACGACACTAAAATACCATAGACAAAACGCGTAAAATATTTTGGAATTACTATGGATAAATTATTCACATGGCAAACACACACACAAAACGTGAAAAATGTCAACATAGGTAACACATTGAAGTTATACTCACTACTCGCAAACAAAAAAATGACGCTAAAAACAAAATGCTATTGTATAAGTTCACTATCCGACCTCAACTAACCTATGCGTCATCTGTGTGGGAAACAACTGCGAAGACTCACATAAAAACACCCTAGATACACGACAAATAAACTGCCTCCGTATCATCACCGGTGCCTCATGGTACATGCAAAATGTCTTTAAAAAAACCTAAAAATTACTACTCTTAAAAAGCTCATAACAACATCCAATTAACTGTTTCTTAAAAGAGGCGGAGTTCATGACAATCCAAGAGTCAAAAGCATAACAGATGACCTACCACAGTATTGGAAAAGATTCAAATGACCCATAGACCTGATCTCTCAAAAAATTTGAATGACCACGCAGTAGTAAATCTACCTGCAAAAATGATATACATTGTGACTAACTAACTTAACGAAAATTAGCCATGCATAATGTCATACCGCCCATTAGGCAAACCATACGTCAGCAAAAAAATATAGGAGAGATTCCGCTAGCTTGCAAACAAACAAAGAATAGTACGGCAAAATTTAAAAACTTTTTACAACTATTAAAAAATCCTAGTTTTTTAAATACTTTCAACGCTATGTTAATAACATAATTGTTTCAGAGAAGATAAATTGAAGAAGATTTTGATATGAATTCGTTGTTTAGTTTAATATTTGGTACTGTTAATACCAAAAATTTGAATTTTGAAACAGTAAGTTGAGTGTATTTAAAGTTAAAATTAACCATGTTGGAAGTGCTTTATTGAAATATTGTTTTGAGGTTTTTATTTATAGATGCTACAGATTCTAACCTAGCAATTTCAAGACGCTTTGCCATATTTGTCGATATTGTCTTTGGAAAGTATAAAGTAACTATAAATAGAACTTTTATTTATTTGAAGAAGTTTGTTAATGTAAATCAAAAATAAAGTTGGCAAAAAGCAAAACCTTGAAGAACACCAGCATTTATAATTGTAGAGTTAAAAACATCAATTCTAACTATAAAATTTGTATTGTCAAGAAAACTATTAATAAAATTTACAGTTTTTTTCAGTGAAGCTTTTTGACAAAATAAGGATGCAATACTCTATCAAACGCTTTGGAAATGTCTAGAGCTACTGCAAGATTTTCTCATTAGAAGGTGATGCATAAATAAAGAGCAGTGTGAAGGCAGGCATAGTTGCAGGTTGGTAAGAGCCTTGTTTCGATACAGAAGGTAGTCTGCCGGTTAAACAACGGCCATACTTGTTGTCACCATACATAGCAATCCATCTCAATCAGGAAGCCTGATTGTAAATTTGTACCAACTAGACCTTTTAATTTGGCTAGGAAGCCAATTGTAGTAGCTGTACCAACCAGCTTTTTCCAGTTTTGCTAAATAAGTTTTGTTTTGAAAGCTGTTTTGATCTAACTATTTAGGCCGTGTTTATAATACTATAAGTATACTCTGGCAGGAGGCACATAGATCCCATATTCAAAGTGTGAGTCCAAGAGTTGATTGAACAATGTTACAAATATATAATTTCCCCAGTTTTATACTAACCAGTCTTGCTCTAAAATAAATTTTGTTTTGGTTTTATTTGTGAAATTTACTTTTCCCTCCTCCCGTTGTAGGAGAATTATTGTTTATACTCTACAAGCAGCCCGTTCGACAGGTACTACACAAGACATATTAACAATTAGAGCCCGCCGACCAATTGCAATTAAAAACCGCAACCCATTCCAACAAGCTAAGCTGCAACTACCGAGTGGCACTGTGACACGCGCGTTGGTGGTACACAATTATTCAAATTCATCGTTCACTATCAAGCAAAGCCGTACAACCAAAATGCGCTGATAAGAAATTGTAAGAACCGAAACAATTGTCTGTGTTTGATTAGCCGCTTTGGAGTAAGATTGAGTTTGAGTAATTGATTTTAAACTTTTGTTTATCATTAAATTAATTAGTAGGTTTTAAATTTGTTGTAAAGTCTACTAACTGAAGATACTTACGGCGTAGGGCAACTTAAATGTTTTGTCTTCATTTAGTTTATACGAGTGCGAGTAGATTTGCAGTTGGTCAAAATGAGTTTTTATTTGTTGGTGGTTTTCAGAGCTTTTTGTGCTGTTTCTTATGGCTAAGAAAATGCAAGTTATGTTAGATTACAATTTTAATTTTTTTAGATCGTCCCTATTTATTTTTGTTTTCTACAAAGATTAGTGAATGACTTTTTGGTGTTTGTGTCCGGTTTTGAGTAGCTTTATTGTCCAAATTTAATTTGCTATATGAGTTATACACCTTTCTGTTGTTCTTAATTAAAGTTTTGCAATAAAACAATGACTAACAACTGATTTTAAATTTGACATTGGTATTATTATGTTGATAACATTAAAAAAAATATGAAAGCAATATCAAAATAAAATTTGGCTCTAATTTAAAAATAATTACCAATAACATTAATATGATTAAAATAAAAGTCTTTGTAAATCCATTGCATGAAGTTTTGTTTAATTGGAGGATATTTGTAGTGTACCCAGGGTTCAAATTTCCCTTGAAAGTTTTTTGCTTAAACAGTTTTTGTTTGAGCTAAGTCAACTTAAAAAAATCCATTATGCCAACACTTTGCTCATTATCAAATCTTCATGCAAAGTTTTAAAGCACTTAGATTTTCTGTCTGTTTCAGTTTATTTGATTAATTTTGTTATATACCAGAAGATGGCTACCCACTCTATTCAATTTTTTAATTACTTAAAGCTTTTTGTCTTACCTTGCTTTTTTATACCCAATAATTTCTTTTGCCAATTTTTATAATTTATTTTTTGTAGTAGTTTGTGAACTTTACATATTCAACGTAAAAATGTATGAAGTTTGTTCAACTAAGATCAGATTACTGCAATTAAAATTATTCAAACTAAACCAAACTAAATTTCTGCTCCAAACAACAATAAGTTTATGCAGCATAAAGTTATAATTTTTAACTATTAATTATTAAACAGAGCACTACATGTTTTAAATAAATTCCGATAACTTTTCCAATTTTATCAGGTCACTGCGGATATTTATAGCGAAGAGTGTATTCGAGTGATACCTGTAAATTAGATGGATGCATCCGGAAATCCGGTCACGTACACTATAAGGGCTGGAATATCTCTGCTCCGGTCAGGATATGTCTATCAAGGGGGTGGGTAAATCAACCAGTGGGCCCATTCCGGAGAGGTAGAAGGGTTGAATTTACTATTTCTGGGTTACGCACGGAGGAACCTAATTGAATTAATTCAAAGAGATAAAATATCATTTTGATGAATTAAAATATGGAGGTATTAGTTATTCTATAGAGCCCAAATTTAACGACTGCTAGTCTATGCATAACTTAACCTTAAGAGAATTCCGACCGCTACCTTGATTTGTAGTATTTTAACGGCAACTTTGGCGTCATTGCTGTTTCTACATTTGATAATTTTTCACCAATATATTCAGAAATTATACTGTGATATGTCAGAGTATTTTAGTCAAATAATAGTTAGGAAATATCCGAAAAAACTCATCAAATATATTGAATGCATTTTGTTGCTATTTGCAAATATAATTTGACAAAAAAACTCCGTCATATCATAGTTTTATTTTTTCTGAGTGTACTGTTAAAACTTAAATCGATTATCAAATTATATGTAGATACAGCAATGACGCCAAAGTCGCCGTTTTCGTTAGAATACTACAAATCAAAATAGCGGTCGGTATGATCTTAATAGTAATATTAAGAAAGATAATTAAAAAAAAAAAATTGTTAAAAAAATAAAAAAATAATGATATTTAGGTTAAACAAATCTGAACATTTATATTTCATAATGTTATATTTAATTAAGCCATATTTCCTTAAACAACAAAGAAAATTTACTCCTTCTTTCATGCCTTGCTTTTTTTGTTGGCATTAAAGTGTGGCTACGTAGCTGAAAGGAGCAGCAAGGGTGTCTGCGGTTTATGAGCGCACGGTCCAATTAAACCGCCCCCGTACACTAATTAGACTTTTACAGTCCTCTGAATTTATTTTCATCCTGAAAAAGGTGTTAAAAGTGCGTCGTTTTACATGGACTAAATTTCTTTGAAAGAAAAAATAACATAAATAAAGTGCCAGGATTAAATCATATATTTTTTGCATAAAAAACCTGCACGATGCAGACGATATATTAAACCAATTATCGGACGCTCTTTGCAAACGACATCGTGATAAATCGCAGAAGACGGCTATTATTTTATTGAGTCGCTTACAAATTCCACAACGGCACGTTTTTCGGGTAAATTATAATAATAAAAATTTCTATTCTACTAGAATGTTGCACTAACTGCAATGATTTACGATCCTTAATATAATTATCTACGCCGTAAAGTTAATTGTTATAAAAATTTACGACAGATATTGCTTCCCTTATCGTCTTTCATATGCATATTGTGCATGTTTATGTCCTATAAATTATTGCATGCTTCTAAGGGTTGGAAAAAAATCGTCTAGTCAAAATGCATGCCAAGGAGAAGCTATAAGTAAATGTTGAAAGAAATGTGTAGCATAAGTAAATGCAGAAATTTAAAATAAAAACCATAAGTATGGCTTTTGCATGCAAATATATCATTTACATTAAAATTAATTATACAAGTATAAATTCAAAACGATATAGAATATATCTAAATTGGTTGTATTGGTTTGTAACTGAAGACGTAGCTTTATTTGCTTTACTTGTTAAAAATTACTCATTATATGTATTATTATAACTATCCATTTTTAACCTTATAATACAGTATTTAGTATTACAGATACTTTTTGTAGTATAAATACTTTACTTTACAAACTTAATTATGTTATTGAATTGATGAGAATTATTGTTTAAGTTTTTAAGACTTGTTTGATATATTGCGACATGTTTGCCCCACAGTTAATTGGTGTTTAAAGAGTAGTAATAAAACTACTCTAGCTCTATCTTACTTTATTTTATTATTATGTTGTTTTTTGTGTTTACTAAAAATCTTTTAGACTCTACCGTCGGCCCTTTTGAGTTCAAATCAGGTTTTTGTAATCTAAATGTTCTTCTTGTAGCTGTAACAATAGTTTAGTTAATGTTTCATAAAAATAAAATAACAATTGCTCGTTATTGCTAACTAATAAGTAAACTGTTTAAAATTAGACAAACATTTGGCTGGGTAGATAGAAGACGCATATTATATTTCTAAAGTTATAACAAGTAAAATAAAAATTGTTAGTTATTACTAAAGTATAAGATAATAGTTAAACACCTAATTTTTAGATAACAATCAAACACTTTGGTAAGTAAGTGAGAAGGTCACGCACATTAGAGAGTTAGTGTTGTCGGACCGGGTCTGTTAGTAGAACAGGGACGGCCGCTTCCGGGTCCTGTAAGAATATAATAATTTGTTTAGTACTTGTAATATGTTTGATTTTAAATTTGGACAAGACCACAATTATGAGTGTAGAGGTATAAATAAACAACAAAACAATAGAAAATGTAAACAACTATATTAAACTAAGCAAAAAAATAAAACACCAGAAGTAAATAGACAATAAGTCTAACTTGGGCAGCGTTTGGAAAGCTAAGTTATATACTTAAAAAACAAAATATACCAATCAACTTTAAAAGAAAAGTATAGGAGACATGCATACTACCTGTAACCACTTATGGCCTCAAAAAAGTAACACTAATAAAAAGTAGTGTAATTAAGAATTACGCAAAGGGCGATTGAGAGAGCATAGTTTACAGAAGTTATAAAAATATTGCAAGGCAATTAAAAAACAATGGACACCCAAAAAGATCAACATGGAAACCAAAGACAAATTTTGCTGTGTTTTTTTGCAAAGCAGGAGATTTGAAGTCTAGGTAGTTACGACGGATTGGTGAGGATTGGTAGCGTCTCTGTTGACAATGTCAAGCATTTAAAAATCAGTAGTTTGGGAGGCAGATCCAACTAGAGTTTGCTTTAAAACTGGTTGTCAATTTCTTCCTTCTATTTGAGTTAGTTTTGAGATGCGGACTACTTTTAAAACGCCATTGACTTTTCTACTTTAGAACTTTAGATAGTAGAAGAGCTTGTGTCCTCGTTTCGACTTTAGAGTGCCGTATCTTTGCAGCATTTGAAGGAATTGTTTTTGCAATTGTAACAATCCTCCTTATTTTCTCGGAAGAGCTTTAAGGTAATCTTTGGTAAGATAACGGTCTTTGTTTGAAGGCGATAGATAGTCTTTGGTAGAGGACTGCCACATGTTGTCTATATGGATTTTAGTTGGGACTCTGTAGGGGTTATTGTCAATCCAGTAGCAGTTTTTATCGGCTGTAACAATTACTTCGATCTATTTCAAAGCTTTATCCTGCGTTTTCATTTGGGATTGTCCCATCTGCATAGTGATGATAGGTTTGCTCATAGCAGGGTCACGCTGGGAGTACATAAAGCAATGGAAAATTTTGTGTTCTAGGAGTCAGCATGTATTCTCGGGGATATCGCTTAATATTGGAAATGTTTTGGTTCACCGAGTGCTTATGTCCATCACCGTCAACGCAAAACGGGTTTTTTTTAGGGTGACATTGAACGGGCCCAAGTAGTATATTGCTATGTTCTCCCAGGGTCTTTATGTGAGTAAAACACCTCTTAATAATTTTTTTTACGTTCTTGATGACGTTTGGCCAATGATATGCTTTACAGATAATTTGAATGGTCTTATCGCATCCGGAAGGTTCATCGGTCTTTACTCCGTGGTGATGTCAAATAACCAGGTTGGCCGGGTATTTATCTTTACTCCTCAGCTCTTTAAATTGGCTAAAATTTTTTTTGATAAACTGGCAGTCCTCCTGGCCGTATCGTGGTTTTCACTTCTGAGTAACGTCATTTGACCAATCTTCGCAAACTTTAGAACGTATTCTTGCAGCTAGCTGCAGATGCTTAGAAAACTTTGAAACTGCTTCCGTGTTGTGGGTTTTGAGTAGTTTTTGATCAGAGTTATGTGTTGTCTCCGGCGGTGACTGGATGACCTAGGTAGTTAATTTTCTCGGAGTGTTTTTTTAGTCAAATCAAATTTTTGGAGAAACACTTACGTGGGTAAAAGATACACGCATATTTATAAATATGACAGTTTTCATTAATGTACCCAAGGATTTGTCTAAAAATTAAAATAAGTGAAGACTATAGATGTTTTTAAAGTAATGACAAGTAAAATAATTAAGGCGGTTGTCATTAAACTAAAAAATAATTATTTTTATTTTTATTTTAAATTGTATATTTTAAATTGTATAATTAAATTTTTTTATACTTTTATATGCTTTTATTATTTTTAATATTTAAACCGGTTTCTCCGTTTAAGGCATCATCAGTAACTATAAATATAATTGTATTAAATTAAAATTAAAATATTATATAAATAAAAACTTACGTGTATAAATATATAAAAAAATATTTTTGACATTAATATGACAAATATGTTTATGTTTATGTAATATTGATTAATAAAAAATTTTAAGTGTTATTTATTTAATACAACTATATTTATAGTTACTGATGATGCCTTAAACGGCGAAACCGGTTTAAATATTAAAAATAATAAAAGCATATAAAAGTATAAAAAAATTTAATTATACAAATACTATATGCAAAAGTAATTAACAACTAAAAAATAATTGTTATATAAGCAATTTTTAAATGACAAATACTTAATTAAGTAAGAACTCTAAAACTATTATATTATTTTGACAGTTTTTCAAAATTTATGTTTTACTATTGATAATAAATAAAACATTTTTAAGATTTTACGGCATGTATCATTTTTCTTTTATTATTGTTAGACTTTTTTTCTTTTATTACTTTTAGTCTATTCTCATCTTCAAACGTTTTATTAATATATTTATTTTATCTTTCTATTTATCTCTTAGTGCCACAGATTATTTTTTTATTTTTGTTTTGTAGTGATGCAAGCACAGATACGCAATCATATTGCGCTCTTTTTGTGCTTTCATTATCTGGTTTTATTTGCAATTCAAGCTGTGTTTTATTCCAAATGAACTACATAAAAATTTTTTGTCTGTTCAGAAATACATTTATAATTATTATTATTATCAAGTTGTTTAGGTCAAAAATGTTTTCTGTGTACTGACTTTCATCAAATTTTGGCTGTGTAGTCAAGTTATTTTAAACCTTTATGTTCATGTTCTTCTTTGATTAGAAAACCGTTATTTTAATCTTCAATTTTCTCCCATACTGTTTTTTAGTTTATTGCCAACTTATTTTTCAACCTTTTCTTTTTCTGTATTTTTTCTACTTTGTTCATATTTTTTTTTATTCGAAAGTTTTTATTTATTTTTTCTGTAACTTTAAGATTTTTGCTTGTTTGACCATCATCAGAAACAAACCGTTTATTTTTGCACAGATAACACAACTCTAGAATGGTTGGGAAACTCAACAAAAGCCAAAGTAACATTTACACGTTAGTCTCTCCTACTACAAGAATACAACTTCTATGTAAAACACACACCGGGAGAAATAAACCTGCTACCGGACGCCCTCAATCATAACCGTTGCTGTGATCTGATAACATCAACAGTAAAAAAACTCAAAAAGATTACTGCTAACAGAGAGCCCAAGCAAACCAAACCTCAACAATAAATTATTTATACACACGCAACTATGGTCTGTGGTGCGCAGACGGAGAACACTAACATTCAAAATAATATACAAAAATGTCATAAAATAGCAAAACCCAAAACGCCCCAAAGATGAAGACTTAAATTAAAGAATCGGCATTCAACAAAAACTCCTGAGAACAAATCAATTAGTAATACCTGTTTACGTACAACATAAAGTCATTAAACTATACCGCCGGACACCCAGGTCACAACAAAACGACTGCAACCAACATTTAATCTTACCATTAGCCAGGAACTTAGCAAGACGTTTGAACATTTATTAAGAGGTGTTGACTTTCTTCTTCTTCTTCAGGTGCATATTCGATTTTGTATGTTTGCGATGAGCACGATTATCTTCACTTTATTGGTTGCTATTCTGAAGAGCTCCTTTGACGTCTTCCCGTACCACGCCCTAAGGTTCTGCAACCATGATATTCTTCTTTGTCTTGCGTCTTCGTCCTGGCTTGCGGAGTATTTTGTCTTGAATGATGGCTTGTAATAGGGCGTACCTGTTCTCGTTCTTCTTAATGTGGATATTAAAGATTGCAAGTTTTGATGGTGTCTATGATCTTCGTCTATTTCTTCATCCTGCGGAGTATTTCTATGTTTGTTATTCTATCCTTTTAAGATATCCGCAGGATTCGTCAATGTACATTTAAAAAAATCAGTTTTTTTGTTGTTGTTTCATTGAGAGTCCAGGATTTGAGATTGTGAGCGTATAGATTTACATTGGGTATTTTTTCTTTGCTTATGACTATGAACTTTATTTTGTTGCTATTGATTTTAAATCCAATTTTTTTACTAACCTCTACAAATTTGTTTAATAATGTTTGAAGTCCTTTAAAATAGTCAGCTAATATCATTGTATTGTCGGCATATCTGATGTTGTGCAGCTTAGCTCCGTTCAGTAAGATGCTTTTTTCTGTGTCTTCTAGGGCTTTTTTGAAGATTTGTTTGGAGTATACATTAAGCAAAATAGGCAAAAAATGCACCCGTGTCTTACTCCTCGCACTATTTAAATGTCTTCTACTTGTTCATCTTCAATGCGGTCTGGTTTCAGTACAAATTGGTAAAGATCTTTGGCGTTAAACCCCAACTTGTTTTAAGATTTCTATCAATTTGTAATGTTGCATCCGATCAAAAGCTTTCTGGTAGTCAATTAGGTATACATAGATATCAAAGTTTTTGTCTCTGCTTCTTTGGAAAAGCACCTGTACTGAGAAAAGTGCTTTTCTTGTTCCTACAGCGTTGATGAAGCCGAATTTTTTTTGTGTATTTTTTATAAAATATTTTGAGAAGATGATTCTTGTCGTTGATACTTTTATATTCTTTACATCTTTTTGCTCCCATTTCCTTTAGTAAACGATGTTTGACTTGTTCCAAAGTAAAAGCCAGAACCGCCAACCTAACGCACCGCTAAAAACTCAACTGTCGAGAAAACCATAAAAAGAATGACCATAGTAGGCTCTTGATACTAAATCAGGGAACAAATTCATGCTGACAGTGATGTACATCTGCACATGATAGTTTGAAATCAACAAGCAAAACCACAACCAGAGTATTTAAACAACGGTTTTTCTAAAGGTGGGGTACCCAAAGATGGTGCTGTTAGACAACAAACCGTAATTTAACAGCTAAAGTGCAATAAAACTGTGAAAAGCAATACAATCCATCTAAACGCCGTCATAAAAAATTGAAAAAAAGCAAAATACGGCAGAAGCTAGAATGGGATAAACACTTACTCATAGCAAAGTTTTACTGCAGCTGTCAAACAAACACGGCCCAGGATGCACAACTTAAAAACTGGGACAAACCGGAGCAACCCCAAGAGGATAAGATGCCAGCATCACACCCCTAAATCGGACAACGCGGTAGCAGTCCAGAAAGTTAGAGAAGATTGATGCCGCTTAAGAACAAAGCATTACGCACCAATGACAAATCAAATCAGGTCAGGCAGAGTCAGTTTACAACAAGCGATCAAAGCATATGTACCAAATTGGCAACTTCCGTTCATACTAAAGCCCAAAATGAATCCGACCTACTTTAACTTTAACGACCTAAGCAATATAACAACCTTTGCTATACAAGTATCGTTCTTCGAACTATTCATCAACCCCACATTCAATCGTTGCAACGTGTCCTCGTCTTTATACTGCGCATTCGTGACGCGTATCGCCGATTTCAAGATGGCCGACAAAGTGTGACCGTACAAACTTTGAGCCGGCTTGGATAATTCAGGCCTGCAAACATAATGATACTATATAATCACAGAATAATTTTGTTTTGACTTTATTTCCCGGGGCACATGAGTTTAAAGTTCCCTTGCATGAGTGTTTGATGATGAGCACCACGAAATGGTGTTTTTTCACTTGAAAGGTGACTAGAAATCTTTATAAAAAAACCTAAAATTTCTTTTAACAATTTACTTACGCTCTTTGCCGCAAGAAATTACTAACCCTACAACATTGTACTCTCTGCCATAGGAAATTAATTAACCACAATGACAACCTTTACTACAAACATGGACAGAACAAGTCTGGATCCAACACCGATACCAACGTACAAGCCGGAGGCGCACTCCGTGCATCAGAACCAATTTACAGTCGGTGGTTTTAAACCACTTGCTGCAAACATTGCAGAGAGGAGTAATTTTCAATTTTTAAATAACAAACAATTGAGTACGCGGACAAGACAATTAATTCATAAATACAAGCGCGTAGCTCTAGTTTGAGTGCCCTACCTACCCGCTCTAGTGTATCATCAAGGATTGGATAACTTTTTTCTCCTCTACATAAATTTATCAGATACATTGCGGAAATCAATTTCTAATCTTTAAACAACAGAAACTTAGTAGGGTAAACAAGATTCATAATTCAAAATCCCAGTGGCCCACTTACCCATCCGAGTGTAAGTTATCAAAAGATTGGATGTAATTTTCTCTTCCGCTAATTGAATAATTAATTATTAACGTTACGCATAGGAAAAAATTTGCAATCCTTAAATAACAAACACTTATGCTGAACACTTAACATATTATTACAGGCGCGTATTTTTGTTAGAGTTTTTAAAGGATTGGATGTCATTCTCTTCTATCTTAACTAAATAAATATTAACGATACCTAGGGGAAACATTTAATAATTAAATAACAAACACTTAAACAGGTAGGCTTGATACAAAACTCTTAATTATGAGCGCGTAGTCGCGTATTCTTAGTTGGACTCACCCGTCCTAGTGTGTCATCAAAGAATTAGATGTCACTTTTCTCTTCGATAACTGTATTATCCAATACATAGCGACAAAAAATATTATTCAATCTTTAAATAACAAAGAATTGAATGACACTCTCTTCTCCTCTTTTTTTTTTAGTTTGTTTTTAGAAATTAAAACTTCTTTTTGCAGAGACAATTATCCCAAATTAACATCGCATTAAAATCTTCTCTTTTAGTTTTGGGCTTATTCTACGTTCCTTCATCATGACCTGAAACATTGTCATGTATGTCTTAACAAACATCCAAAAATTGCTTGAGTGTTGCTATTATCCATCAAGTTTTTGTTATAAAAATTTAGTGTTCTGTTTCTTTGTTATTTAGTAACAACTGACTTGCATACCAATTCAATTTGTTGATAACAACACATATCAATACAAATCCTTAGTTCACAAGATGTCATCAAAAGTTTTTAAAATTAGATATTTCTACTTTTTTTTCTAGCTTAGTGACTACTGGCGTTTGCACAGACATGAAATGATCAAGAAAAATAAATGATAAATAAATTTTTAGTTAATTTAAAGCAATTCTTTGATTCACATTTTAACAAAACTTTCGACAATTAACACAAAAAAGCACATTTTGTCAAAAATTGACAACAGAATCGAAAGAACAAAACTTAAAAAAAAACAAATTTCCTTTGCCATAGCTACTAAAGCCCTCAGAAATGTATTAAAATTTGAAGTGGAAACAATAAGAAACGCTTTAAAAAAGTACTCTAGTCTTCTGAGACGTGCACAATGCATTGCAAACAGTGCCACTTTGATTTGCTTTTGGCGTCTTCTTCAATGTTGATTAATTCAAAACTAAACGTCGTTTTTTATGCTTTGCAATTTTAGCTGATTCCAGAATCTACAATCTTTATGTGTAAATTTTTTAACTAAATCCGGGGTTGACATTGCAGGATTATTTTGTGATTGCCGTTGCATAAAGTTTTTAGGCTTTTTGTAGGCTTCTCCGCCAATGTGTTCTCAATATATTGTCTACGTTGGTTTGTTGCAAATAACTTTTAAAGACATTCAACTATGCATGTTTGTCCAAATATTTTTATCATGTTGAAGTCGCTTGTTGCAGAACTATATAAAAAATAATTATTTTCATTTGTAATATTGTTAAGTAGTTTCATTTAAGCAATTAATTAGCTTAAAATGCGTCTCAACTTGATATATTAAAGTTGAATAATTAACAAGATATAAATTACGTAATTAAATGTACACAGAGAGTTAATTCAATTAAAAACAGAGCATCTTTTATTAGACTAAATCAGTTATGGTAACTATACAATGCGTTAATTACAATCGTTTGATATAATGACCGTGCAATATCACACAAAGAAACAATCATATTTAATGCCCATATGTCATTTAGCAGGAGGTATAAGTCAACAGCCATTTCACACCCGCTAAACCGGGTTGACGTTTTCATGAAGACTAATGATAGTTTCATTGAATGATCATGCGTATATATAGTACGTATGAAATAATAGACGCTGTGTTTGTGCGACGGGAGTTTAATCATGCCGTCCATCCACTAACTATTTGTTAACATGTAATTAAAGCCACTTAATTCGATCAAGTCGAGCTTTTTAATAATTTTAATTGTCGCCCCGTCTTTTACAATAATAAATCACCTTTTAATCTCGATATTTATTAAACGGCGACGGGGCCCGTGTAATCCAAAATTTATTGTCCCGACCGTCCAGTTCTTATATGGTGTAGTAACGTTGGCCGTGCGACTTCCAGTGAGGTCTTAAAGTGCACCTCTTGTATGTGTGTAGGAAGCTGATCTACTACATAAAGTAATAGCAGATGATCGTCTTACTACTATAAATAGTACGTGAAAAATTATCCGCCCTTTGCCTACGCAAAACAGACACACACCACATCGGGGCCATGCGAAACTCTAAACAGTTTCGCCTTTGTTGAGCTGAGCGCTGCATAAACAAGATTGTGTGATACTCGGATTGTATTAAGCGCTTCTTATGCGCTCACGCCACTTATATAGCATGATTGTGTTTATAAATATTTAATGCTTCGACATTTTATAAGGTAATGTTCACCCAGTAGAGCATTCTTAACATAATTAATATTAGAATCAAAATATTTTCTTACAAATAAAACCAAAACATAAGTGTAATATTGAATATTACAAATTCCATATTATTACACTATGTTTCCTCGAAGAATTTTACATATTTTTGATATTTTACTAAACATTATGTAACAAAATTACCTATCTAAAAGGACTGCTTTGAAAAGCTGATCAATATAGTCTGAGAATTTATATAAACTATAACAGAAGAATCAATTCTATTATAAAAACAATCAAAGTAGCATTATGAATCATATCTAGAGAACTTTTCTCAAGCGTCAAATCGATACTTGTTGCATGGTTGCAAGAACAACTTTAATTGTGTTCCTTTCTCGGAATGTAATTGTGCAAGACAACTAAGTATCCACAGACGGGATCTTCTTTTTAACGTCGCAAATCAACTTTAAATTAAATTGTTCCCGGAACTATTCATTATTTAATAGGAAAAGTTACATTTGCGGTCCCGGAACTCCGTAGAGGATAGAGAATGTGGCTTTGGTCTTTCGGACTCTCCACGGTCGAAACAATCCGCTTTCTGGCGCACCAATTGCATATCGCCGCAATTATTCGGTAGGGGTTTCACTCCCAACGGACAAAGAATAATCACGTACTGCACGGAAATTAAAATCCCTTGTATTACGTGTCTCTCTGTGTGTATGTTGACGAATTTATTAAATTTCAAGCATTAATATTTGATTAATTGTATAGGCTTAAATGTTGCAACGGGTCTTAATTGCATATGCATATAGCAGGAGATGAATGTTGCTATATTAAACGTACCTTACATTCAGTAACGATTTATTTGGTAGCTTTGATGTTGAATTAAATTTGTAATAGAGAACCATAATTAGATTTCATCAGTATTATTTATATATAACTTAAATATTGGATCATTTTATATTCAATATAAGTAAGTACGATTGATACTAAAAATTTAAATTGATTATATTCGATAAAATATTAACTATTAAATGATAAAATTATGAAGAGTATCAAAGAGGAATTACTTAAACCAAATACTACTAAGAAGAAATCAGGGATAACAGACAAAATCTTAGAACTAATGAAAAGGAGAAGAATAACTAAAAACCAAAACAACATGAAAGAATATAGAAATATAAGAGCAATGATTTAGGCAGAAATCAGAAAAGCCAAAGAATTAGAACTTAAAGATATCTGCAATAAAATCAAAACCCTACAATTCAAATACGATAGCTTTAATGTACACCGGAAAATTAGAAAAGTAACAAAAAAAATAAACTAAGAACAATCAATAAGATCAAAATCAAAGACACCTGCAAAAATTATATTGAATTACTGTTTTATGACAATAAACCAGAGTCTACTCCTAAAGACAATGATAAAAGTCTAACAATTTTAGTAGAAGAGGTGAAATCAGCAATTAAGGCAATGAAAGAAGGCAAAGCATCCGGACCTGACAATATCCAAACAGAGTTTTTCAAAATCCTCGACAAAGAAAGCATAAAGTAGCTGACTTTAGTATTCAACAACATTTATAACTGTGGTAACATCCCACAAAAGTAGCTGAAGTCTGAGTTCATCACCTTACCCAAAGAGCCTTGTGCTAAAAAATGCAAAAAGTTTAAAACCTTAAGTCTTATGAGTCACCTTTTGAAACTATTTCTCAAAATAATCTATAAAAAAATATACGAACTTTGTGAAGAAAAAATATTACCAACGCAATTTGGTTTCAGACACGGTGGGTACACGAAAAGCCTTCTATAGCATTCAAGTGATATTTCAACGATGTAGAGACATTAACTCTGATTTTGTTTTTGTTTTATTGATTACCAAAAGGCTTTTGATAGAGTACAACATCAACATAGAAATTTTGAAGAACGTTGGAATTGATGGAAAAGACCTATAAATAATCAAATACTTGTACTGGAACCAATCAGCTGTTGTCAGATTAGAAGGACAGAAGACAAAAAAGGTGAACGGTCTACAAGGGGTGAGGCAAGGCTGCATATTATCGCTTTTGATATTCAATATATATTTGGAATATATATTCAGAAAAGCACTGAAAAACTTAGAAGTTAGAATATCGCTAAACGGTAAAACCATAAATAATATACGCTACGCGGATGATACAGTAATATTTGCTGAGAGCATAAAAAAACTACAACACCACATGAATAGAGTAACAGCTAGTAGCAAAAGGTATGGTCTTAATATAAACACCAAAAAGACCAAACTCATAATCATCAGTAAATCCCACATTAGAAATTGCTAATTCACCGTCAATCAGAAACCCATCAAGAAATCAAAATCTGAATAGAGAAAACAAGAGTTGTTTTCAATAGTATGGGATCCTTACTAAAGTGCCACGACCATTGCATACAAAGCTGAGAACTCTACGCTGCTACGTGTTTTTGTTTTTTTTACGGAGTTGAATCGTGGACACTAACCGATGCTATGAGCATTTAAAATGTGGTTATATCAATAAATCTTGAGTTTTTTTTTTGAAGGATTGCATAACCAACACTAAGATTCTTTACAGAATGCAAAAGGAGTAAGAAGTCCTTAACAGTGCCGCTGCTAGATGATTTGGCGCCGTTGTGCAAACTCGACTTATGCGCCACTGTCAAAGCAAAAGTTTAGTTAGGTTATATTATAGGAATATTAAGAGACAAGATAATTTGACATATATAAATTTTAATAGTTAGTAAATTTACATTTTGTTCTAAAAATATTATTATGCTTTTTTGGTCGCAAATTCTTCAATTAGGTCTTTAATTGGTAAATTATCCAATATTTGATTTTTAATTGTTATCATTTGATAATGAACTCAACCTGTCCTGTAATTTTATAGCTTTTAATTCATTGAAAAGTTAAACACTATGGACATCAGCTTTTCTTAGGCTATTGTCTTTTAATTTTATATGCAAATCTTTGCATTATTTCAGAAGTTTATCTTCTGTTATGGAGCAATTAAAAAAAATTTCTAAAAAGCCAAAAACATCAGCAAACGTGGTTAACTTTTCAAATCTATTTTGCAGAGATGTTAATGTTTAGTCTAAAATTAGATAGAAGAAATTAACTTTATAATGTGTTTTTAGGTTTAGTAAAACGCCTTCATCACTATGTTCACATGCAAAAATTTTGTGGGCAAATTGACTAAATTGATGGAAAATCACAACAATTTATTTTTGTTTGTTCTAACATTTTTTCAAAATATTCATTGGAGCAGTAATTTTAAAACTTGGTTATAAAATTTTTAAGATTATTTACTCGAAGCTTAATGTTAATAGTAGAATTTTGCATCATTTCACTCAATGTGTTAATTTTGTTTAAAATGTCAAATCTGAAGTTTTGAAGAAGAATTGTTAGCAATTTCTAAAAGAGCATCAAAGGTTTTGCTCATATTATACTTTAACGGTTTCACAACATCAACTCTGGTAGACCAGCGAGTGTCCCTTTCTTCTTCTTCTTATGGTGCCTGTCCGTTTCGGACGTTAGCGATCATCATAGCTATTCAAACTTTGTCGGTTGCTGCTCTGAAAAGGCCTACTGTTCCTGGTCCTCTTCTTCCTTCCTTTCTGCCTTGTAGAATCAGTTGCAGCAGTCCGTATCGTTAATTATTCCTCATTATGTGCCCTAGGTATTCCAGTTTTTTTGAATTTACTGATAATATTAGTTCCTTTTCTCTGCCAAATCTTTCAAAGACTTTTTTGTTGGTTACTTGTTCTGTTCAGGAGACCTTCAAGATGCGTCGGATGCTTCAAGTTTCTTACAACTGGTCTCGGTTTAAGTCCATGATTCTACCCCGTATAAAAGTATCGGAAAAACATAGCATTTTAATAATCTAACTTGCTGACAAGGATAGATCGTGAGTTCTGATCAGCATCATCAGCATACCTGATACTGTTTATATGCTTGCCGTTCATTTTGATACCAGTATTTGTGTTTTCTAGTGCATCTTGGAAGATTTGCTCGGAGTATATGGAAATAGGATTGATGATAGAACGCAACCTTGTCTGACTTTTTTTTTTATTTTGATGTATTCCGAGTTTTCCCCCTGAATACTTATCTGATTCCAATACAAGTTACCAATGACTCTTATACCGTTGTTCTCGAGTCTTATGTTTCTTAATATTTCTATAAGTTTGTCGTGTTGTACGTTGTCAAAAGTCTTTTGGTAATTGATGAAGCATGCGTGTACATCGCAGTCAAAGTCTCTACATCTCTGTATAAGGACGCTGAAAAGAACCTCTCTTGTACCTAATGCGTTTCTGAATCCAAACTGAGTGGGACTGATGTGTTTTTCGCATATTCTTTGATGAATTATTTTCAAGAATAGTTTTAAAAGGTGATTCATTAAGCTGATTGTGCGGTAGTTGTTGCAGTATTTGGCACTCGGTTTTTTAGGTAGTAATATGAATGTAGATTTTAACCATGGTTTTGGTATTTTTTCTGTAGAGTATATGTTATTAAATACCTTTGTTAACTGTTTGATACCCACCACATTAAATCATTTGAAGAACTCACTGTAGATGTTGTCTGGGCCTAGAGATTTACCGTCTTTGAGTTGTGCTATGGCTTTTGTGACTTTGTTTATTGTTATTGCCATGACTTCAGAGTTGTTGGGCTCTGAGAATTGTTCTGTCCTATTATCTTTGAATAGTTTGGCTATGTACTTTCTCCGTCTTATCGATAATAATCTTGCCATCTGTGTTGTACAGTTTGCCAGTTGCATTAGTTTTGTGTATTCCAGTTGTTTCTCTGATTTATTTGTGCATGTTAAAATAATCGTGTTTTCCTTGTAGTGTTTCTATTTCAGCACAGTTTTGCTTGATCCAGTCTGCCTTTGCTGTTCTTATCTCTTGTCTTATTTATTTTTGAAGGTTCCTGTACTTTGTGGTGTTGTTTTTTGCCATTCTTCTTTCTTCCATGAGACTCAATATTTCATCTGTCATTTAGCTGTTTCTTTTAATTTTTTTGTCTCCGATTTTGTTGAAAGCTTTTGATAGTTTCTCAAGGGTTTTTTCTGTGTTTTTCGTTGTCTCTATTTTTTTACAGCTCTGGGTTTTTAGACTTGTTACTGTTTCTCTTATGTCAGGTTGTTTTAATCTTCTCATGTTTATTTTTTGAGTGACCCTTTTCATCCTTATTCTAAATCTTCCAACCAGTGCGCAGGGGTCCGATTCTATATCAGCGCTAGGGTAAGTTTTAACTGATTGGCAGCATGAGTATATAGTCAATCTGATTTCTGGCGACCTTGCTGGGTTGGTTTTGAGGTGAGATTCATGTATATAGACGTCGTGGTGGAAGTTTGAAGAAGGTGTTTAGTATTACGTATTCTTCTTACTCTACAAAGCGCTTCAGTCTGTCTCCACGTTCATTTCTTGTGCCTAATCTATATTCGCTTATATATTCACCGCTCTTTCCATTTCCAATTTTAGCATTTAAGTCACCCATGATCATTATTACTTTGTGTTTGTTGAGTTGTTTTTGTGTATCTGAAAGTGTGTTGTAGAATTCTTCAGCTTCTTCATTAGGTTTGCTGGAGGCGGGAGCGTATACTTAAATAATGTTTGTTTTTACTGGGGAGCTATTTAATTGGATGAGTAGTATTCTTTCTGATATTGTTATAAAGTTTGTGACGTTTTGTTGGACTTTTTTGGATAAGATTAATCCCACCCCGTGTATATGTTGGTGGTTAGTGTTTCCAGAATGGTAGACTGAGTGATTGCTGATTATGCAGTATCCAGATCCGGGCTATTGCATTTTGCTGATTCCCATTATGTCTATACCAAGTCTGTTCATTTCTTGAATGGCGTTATTGATTTTTCCTGCCTGAGACATTGTTCTTACATTCCATGTGCATACTCTTATAGGTGGTACTTTATTGTTTCTTGTGGCGTTGTTCAAAACTGCCCCCCCCCCCCCCGGAGATCCGATTGGGAGACTTGTTGCTCCGAAAAAATTCGCTTTACACTTTGCCGTATGACTGTACTAGAGAAACCGCTTAGGTCTTTAATACGGTGGTTTCTCGTTGCTTTCCGTATTCTTCTGACCATTTCTCTGGTTCATCCGCCTTTAGATCCAGTTTCCCAGCTCTAGCACAAAATAGTACCCTTCTCTAGCGGCTCATCCACCTAAAGCTGTTGGCCGTCAAAGTTGAATTACTTATACCGGCAATCTTTCGGTTGAATTACATTTCCTCAATTCACATTTTAATGGTTATACCGCCATGACTCGGTTGCCAGAGCCTCGTTAGTTTTCTAGCAGCAGAAAAAATGTGGACAGGTAATTTGAAAAATCAGACTTGTCTTTAAGTATAGTTTAAACATTTCCAACAATTTGCAAATGTTTTTTTATGATAAAGCATAATTTTTAATCAAAATGAGAGCTAATTCATTTGCTTTATTAGACTCATTAATTTACCACTAGCCAGCATTGTAAGCAGAACAGTTTGAGAAGATTACCAGTTCTTAAAAGTTTTATTTAACTTGTCTGCGTTTAGAATAAATATAAATATGGCATTTTGAATCCGGGACACAAAAATTCAGATAAATCAGTATACTCGAAGGACACTTCTCTTCAAAAGGTAAACCTGTCTACTAAAATCCCAGGTTTTAGTGCTAGATTTAATTTTTTAATTTAAAAATATGATAAATCTATGTAAGCCGTTATGACTACGTAAATTTTTTTTTAAGAATTTTGCACAAATACCTATTTATGCATGAACGTTAATTAAAAAACTAATTATTGACAAAAATTTATGTAAAATTGGTAAAAAATCCACTTCTACTTCAACCTTAATTAAAAAAACGCACAAAAATTTCTTACAAAATGGATCTAACATCACACAGAAATACTATTTATAGCATAAATATTTAGTCAAAAAACCAAATTTTGTCTTTAAATTGATTTAAAATAGCCAAAAAACACAATTACTACACTAAATTTGTCTAAAATTGGTCATAAACACTACTACTACTACAAAATTTATAAAAAATACACAGAAATTAATCTAAAATCATTAAAAATGCCTTTTACTTCAAAGTTTATTAAAAAACGCACAAAAATGTTAATTATTACTAAAATATCAAATAGAAAACATGTTTTTTTTTATCAAATTTATATAAAATATTGCAGAAAACCCATTTATAGCATAAATCGTTATTCAAAAAACCGAATTTTGTCTCTAAATTGATCTAAAATTGTCAAAAAACACAATTATTACATAAAATTTGTCTAAAATCAATCAAAAACATTACTTTTACTACAAAATTTATATAAAATACCCAGAAATTGATCTAAAATTGGTATAAAAGTCTACTACTTTAAAATGCTCATTAAAAAACGCGCAAAAATGTAAATTATTACAAAAATATCACATAGAAAACCTGATTTTTTCAAAAAGTTTATCTAAAATGTTGCAGAAAACCCATTTATAGCACAAATATTTACTTAAAAAACCAAATTTTGTCTCTAAATTTATCTAAAATTGTTAAAAAAACAATTTTACACAATTTTTTTTTTCTAAAATTGGTCAAAAACACCACTTTAGTTACAAAATTTATAAAAACATAAACAAAAATGCGTTGGATTGCATCAAATTAGCACAGAAAACTATAAAAATTGCTTTCATTTGTTTAAAATGTATGTAAAATTGTCAGAAATTACAATTGCTACACATTATTTGTCTAAATTAAATTAACTTTTACTATAAAACTTGTTAAAAATTTCATTCCACTCTAGTACAAACTATTGATTTGTCATCAAGCTATAGAGTAACTCACTCGCTCACCCAAATGTTTGTTATCAAGAAATTAAATTGATAGTTTGTCCTCTTTGCGGACGTCAGAAATTAATTTGTTACGAGAAAAGGTTGTGGTCTAACTTTTTAATAACTAACATTTGGGTGGGTGGGTTGGCCACTCCAGTCCAAATTATTGACTTGTCATCATGCTATAGAGTGACACACCCACCCAAGTGATTGATGTAAAAAAAATGATAACTTGGCCTCACTTCAGACGTCAAAAATTATTGTATTGTAAGAGAATGTTGTGATCTACCTTTATAATAACCAACACTTGGGTGGATAGGTGGGCCACTCCAGTCTAAACTACTGACTTGCTATAATGCTATGGAATGACCCACCCGCCTACCCAAGTATTCGTTATAAAAAAATTGATAGTTTCACCATTCTGCGGAAGTCAGAAGTTATTTTGTTACAAAAGGTGGTTGTGATTTAATTTCTTAATAACTAACATATAGGTGGGTGGGTGAGCAACTCCAGTATAAACTATAGACAAATCATCACCCAACCAAGTGTTTGTTAACAAAAAATTGTTAGTATGACCTCTCTGCAAATGTCAGAAATTATTTTGTCCCAAAAGAAGATTGTGATCCTACTTTTAGATAATTAACACTTGGGTGGATGGGTGTGCTACTCCGGTCCAAACTGTTAACTGGTCATTAAGCTATAAAGTGACCCACCCACTCACCCAAGTGTTCGTTATCTAGAAATTAATAGTTTTTCTGCGGACGTCAGAAAATATTTTGTCTTAAGAGAAGATTGTGATCCAACTTTTTGCTAACACTTGGGTGGAAGGGTGGGTTACTCCAGTCCAAACTATTGACTTGTCATTATGCTATGGAAAAACCCACTTATCCACGCAAGTGTTTGTTATCAAGAAATTTATAGTTTGACTTCTTTGCGGACGTCAAAAGTTATTTTGTTATAAGAAAATATTGTAATCTAACTTCTTGATAACTAACACTTATATATGCTTTTTACGGCTATTTTACATCGCCACATTAAGTCTACGACTTGTTTAAAGTGGTTTGATGGGACCAACAGCTTAATACGTGACTTCCAAACCACGCTGGTAGATAAAGAGCAAGTTATCATTTCAGTCATATTTCGGGGATTGAACCCCGGACTGCTCGCATGATATGCAAGTGCTCTACCATTGAGCTATCACACCATATACTTGGATAAGTAAGTGGGCTGTTTCAATCCAAACTACTAAGGTGTTATTAAGGTATGGAGTGTCCCACCTACCCAAGAGTTTGTTATCAAAAAAATTGATAATTTGACCTCTCTGCAAACATCAAAAGTTGTTTTGTCACAAGAGAAGGTTGTGATCCAACTTATTGCGGGCCATTCTAGTCCAAATTACTAAATTGTCATCATGCTATGGAGTGACCCATCTACCCACCCAAGTGTTTGTTATCAAAAAATTGATAGTTTGGCCTCACTGCGGACGTCAGAAATTATTTTGTCACAAGAGAAAGTTATGATCCAACTTTTTGATTACCAACACCTTTGTGGATAGGTGGGCTACTTCAGTCCAATCTACTGACTTATCTTCATGCTTTGAAGTGATCCACTCAAATGTTTCTTATCAAAAAAAAATTAGTTTGGTTTTACTGCAGACGCCAGAAATTTTTTTGTTACAAGAGAAGGTTGTGATTCAACTTTTTGATAACTAACACTTGAGTGGGTGAGTGAACAACTCCTGTCCAAATTATTGATTTGTCATCATGCGATGGAGTCGAACTTACTTGGTGGTTCTTGCCGTCACCCTTTACCCAGTGTCACAGGCTTTAAATTAAGATTAGGTACATGCTTTTAAGTAATAGCCTATCTTTTGATAGATTCCGGAAAAAAAAACTTTGTAAACCATATAAAAACTTGGAAGTGAGACATTAAATAATTTTGATATTTGTCTAATGTTAGTCAACTGCATGAGATAATTTTGATAATATTTTTCCTTAAATCAAATTAATAAATAAAATTGGGTTAATTTAAATGAACAAACATATTTCTGGTGATATTTTAGTTAATATTTTTTTAAACAAATAATTAGTAATTATTTTTAGAATGGCAGCAACCGGATAAATACTCACAGTATTTTAGCATGTAAAGCCGGACAGCTGTGTGAAATGTAACAGTTAGCAAAATACCATAACAAGAAAAAAGTGTTACATTCGTTGCCCATGGGGTCACATTAAAAATAAAAAACAACATAACATAATATTAATTTCTGTACTAACTTCCTTAAATTAGTATACGAATGTTGCATGTTGGTTCTTAATAAAATGAAAATTAGATATCACTGTCAGAGCGAGCTGACAACCAGTAATAAACTTTAATAAGCATCTCCTCGTATTAATTTTGCATAATTATATCAGATAGGGAATTAATATTAAAAGGAGGTAGAAGCCAATGGAGCGATTAATTATATTTGACTTTGTTTTGGCGATATTAATAATGGAATGCAAATAAACGGTAATTAACTTGGATAAATAAAGCGTGCGGTTATCGAGCCGCGCATCACAGCATAATTTTTCAGAATGGGGTGACGATTAATCACATCGCGGTTAATTAGTGCGTCAGATCGGCCTGTTATTGATAACAGGCCAGGTGAACGATGATGCGAAATAAGAAGAGACTCCTCGAATGCAGTGGCAGTCAGCGGAGCGAGCGAACCAATTTGTCACAAACATTTTAATCTTTTATGTTTCCCTTCACTAGCAGCCTTTATCTGGCTGCCCTTAATAAACCCGTTCGTTCGTGATTCGAAACTGAAACACACACATACAAAAAAAAAACATTTCGCAAATAAAATAAAGGAGAGTAAAAAAGGGGCGCAGATATCTTATTTAAAAGAAATTAGAGCGGAACGCGCAGTGAATACGAATTTGTTCTATAGGCTCGACGGCAAACTCTATAAATTTTCTAAGCGGTTTTCATTCGGACACCTGATTGCTTTATTTTGAATTGAAAATGGATTGCGATGTGTTATACTCCAGTGAATTGGATAAACTATTAGGTTACGGGCAACACTAGTTTTTTATTTCATCTATATTGAGAGAGGGTCACTTATTAAGTGTAATTGTTTAGGATTTTTGATTAAAATTTTTATAAAACCTCTTTCAATTAAATAGTAACAAAGCATTAATCTAACCCTTGCATATTAACGTGTATTGTTAGTTTTATTACCAGAATTGTTGGCTAACAACTCACTCAAAAAATTTTGGGTACTAATACACAACTCATGTGTTTTTGATTTTTGTTTGATTCCACTTTGAAGGGAATTAATGGTTTATATATAGATCCACACATTTTTAAATAAAGATATGTTTCTTTTACAGATATTTTGCTAACTTAATTTTGGTAGGTTAGGTTAGGTTAAGTTATAAAAAAAATATTGTTAAAATAGGACTAAGCAGATGTAGAATCATTAAGCGCGTAAATGTAAAAAAGAGCTATTAATGCTGGGACTATGGGCATCATGCAAAAAATTGCAATGGAACAGATAGGACAAGTCTATGCCGCACCTGCGGCAAAGAATGGCACACAGAAAAGCAGTGCCAAGAAGAAAGTGCCTACTGTGTGTTGTGCTAAAAAAGCGGCCACAAAGTAGGAAGCTTCGGGTGTATCAAGTTTAAAGAAGCACTGGCATAAAAAAAGAGGCCCAAAAAAGCAGCCTTCAATTTAGTACAGATAATCGTTGGCAGACGCGCTGTGGCTCATGACCTTCTAGAGACAACCGCAAAAACGGTTAGCTGACATATTGGTTAAAAGCAAACCTAACAAAAAGAAAAATGGACAACAGACATGAACAAAGACGCTGCAATTAAGATATTAAACCAGAATATAATAATTGCCGACAAGGGGCAAAGGGAAGAGATAGTCTGGATTAAAATTGAAAAAAAACCAACAATATTTAGCTGATACATATCACCAAACTGCAGCCTAGAAACTTTTGAAACAATTCTGGGCATGCTAGACAACAAAGTTAGAAACATAAAAAGCAACATTGTGGTAGCAGGAGACTTTAATACAAAATCGTCAAAATGGGGCCCAAAGAAAAAAACAAAACAAAAGAGGAAACCTACTAGCAGAATGGGCGACCAGTAAAAGCTTGGTGGTAATAAATGATGAAAAAAAGCCAACTTTTGCAAGGAGAGATCAAAAATCCTACATTAATGTCACTTTTTTGTCAGAAGATCTAGCGCGAGAGGTGTCAGACTAGAAAGTGCTTGATGAAGAAAGTCTAAGCAACCATAGGTATATCACCTACAAGCTAACAAAACATACAACCCAGGTCAACATAAGATCCAAAAACAAAAAAGTATGGGTGAAGCAAGTTAAAACCCAAGAAGCGGAAGAATGTATAGACATTATCTCCAAGGTGTGCAATAAAGTAATGGAGAAAAAGAAAAAACCCAAACAACAAAAAGATGCTCTACTGGTGGAACTCTGATATTAAAAGTCAAGAAGTAAATTATAACCGCGAGAAGAAAAGTTACAAGACTGAGGAAAAAACAAAACCAACCCATAATCACAGAAGCAAAAGAAAAGTATAAAACAGCTAAAAAACTGAAGACGCAAATAGCACAAACTAAAAAAGAAAAGTAGATGCAGCTAATAAAAAAAGTCGAAGAAGATGTATGTGGAGCAGAGTATAAACTGGTCATGAAAAAATTCAAAGCTCCAGCTCCGCAGATTAGCCTAGATTTCAAGTACAAAATAATTAATTGAACAGTTTCCCACAGACCCCAAAATGGTTTGGAGAAGTGCAAGAAAAAACGATAAAAACGCAGAAAGCAGTCAAATACCTTGACATTGATTTTGATCAGAGATTGACATTTGGGGAACACATCAGTCAAATCACGGAAAAGGCAATGGAAATCACAACTGCTTTCAGCAAATTGATGCTAAACAAAAATGATCCAAGTACAAAAAAAAGAAATGCTGCTGGGTATGGTAGTGTGGCGAAAAGCGCTAACTTTCAAAAAGTACAAACACAAAAACTGGAAAAAGTGCAAAGAACAACAAATGTAAAAATAATCAGCTCGTACAGAACCATATCCAAAGAGACGGCAAAAGTCATAGCAGAAATACCACCATTTGAATTGCTAGCACAAGATAGGATCAAAAAGCATAACAATCCGGAAATCAACACAAACTTATTAAAAAAGGAAACAATGGATACGTAGCAAATCAGATGGGAAACTGAGACGGAAAAAGCCACTTGGACAAGGCAACTAATACCAAATCTAAAAACATGGACAGAAAGAAACAACGGCGAAACAAACTACTATTTAACACAATTCCTAAGCGGGCATGGATGTTTTGCAACATATGAAAAGAAAATGCATATACGGGCAGACGATGAATGCCAATATTGTAAACAGACAGACACGGTTGAACACACAATTTTTAATTGTGAAAATTGGAAACTGAACAACAGTTAACGCCAGCAAATGTGATAGAAGTAATGCTAAAGACAAGAAAAGTAGACAGCTGTAAAAAAAAAAGATCTGTGAAATATTGAAACAAAAAGAAGAATATAAAAGAAAAATCCAGAATGAAAGAAAAGAATAAAACTAGATACAAACCCAACCTGAAGTAATGCTTAAGCTGGTTTTAGCGGTTAAAGTCTCTTTTGAACAAGAGGAAAAGTTCCGCACATGCCCAGGTTGACTGGCAGTGCATTAAGCATTTCCAACTCTAAAAAAAAATAGATTAGGTTAAGTTAGGTTAAGCGCCACAACAGAAGACGGAAAAAACAGTTTAATAGTTGAATAGGTAAATAAGCTAGACTTCTGCGTTTTGAATATAGAAGTCACTCTATGTATACAGAACATCAGCAGGCAAGTGGTACAATGGAAAGTTGGAAAAGACGAGGAGATAGATAGAGCTGGCAAAACTAATTGCCAAGCATGGTTGTATCTTAGAGATGCGTGAGTCAAGGAATTTAGTTGTAACAACAGTGAAAAGAGGACACCGCAACCATACAACTAACCCTAAATGCAAAAGTCCGCAATGCCACCTTCATTCCAGAAAGCTCTATCAACACTTGCAGACAGGCTCACTGGTAGAACAACCTGTGTAAAAGCAAGACGGTAACTTAAAAAAAAAAGCAACTTTACCTGATTTACGTAGAATCAAAGATTGGCCGTCAAAAAGAAAATTAAGGCTTCAAAGAAGAAATTATTGGCCAACAAGCTATGTGCAAAAGTGGATGACTTATGGAGCACTGAATAAAAGATAGTAACCGAAAAATTAAGAACACGCTCTCCGATAGCCCTGTCAATAGAAAAACAAAGAAGACTGGTTTGCAAGATTTTTCCACATTATGCCAAAACCCAATGGCCGGAGAAAGCTATAAACGCTGTAGAAATATCTACGTGCACCTTTGACAAAGTAAAAGAAGCAGGTAAGCGGCTGAAACAAAGGAAAGCTGCAAGAAGTAGCAAAAGTGCTTGCTAATAAAAACGCAGGGTTTTGTGTATAGCACTTTCATCGTACTATTAAAGAAAAGCTTCTTTTCCAAAGAGTGATTGCTGACAAGGTTAGTCTTAATAAAAAAAACAGCCAAAGGCATTGGTGCAGCAGCTTATAAACCACTATGCATTCTAAATAGCCTTTTGAACTAATCTTAAATAAGAGACTGCTGGAAAAGCTCCTGAGAACCGGTAAACTGACTTTGGAGCAATGTGGTTTTACGGAAGTCAGGTCAACGGAAGATGCTATCCAACGGGGCAAGAGCATAGTGTTGATGACGTTGGACGTCAAAAATGTCTTCAATTCGGCTACGTAAAAGAGCATTATTATGAAACTGAAGAGAAGGCAAGTAAAGCCGCATTTTGTCAGATAAATATGCGATTACTTCTACAACAGAATAATTCAAGTTAGCAGCGGCAAGTTGGAGATAACCTCAGAGGTACTACAAGGCTCAGTACTTGGCTCCACGTTATAGAACACCTACTATAACAGGTTGCTCAGGAAATTCAAGTCGGAGGGAACAACTTTTGTAGAGTATGCGGATGACTTAGCTATGGTAGTGTACCGGCCGTGCGCGCGTAGAAATGTGGCTTGCAAGAATAGGATTGGAACTGGCTGCGCACAAAACTGAAAAACGGTTATACTTTTTGGACGTAATTCACTCAAATCTGTGTCCGCAGACTAGAAGATATCATTGTCAGCAAAAATAACGCCAAATACCATAGCCGTTTTTGATAGGATCTACGCATGAGAACCCACTTTACAGAAACCACCAGCTGCAGCGCTTGCGCAATTGTAACCCAATATTGGAGAACCCAGAACAGGCACAAAACTGGCCATTATCTCGGTGGAAAACTCCATTGTGCAATAAAACTCCATTGTGCACAGATACCAAGGTACTGAAAAATATTGGAAGGGTGGTCAAGCTAAACTCTGTTGAAGTGAGAAGCTAAATAAAACGTCTAAGGCGACACAGGGAGATTGACAAAAAAACTAAAAGTGATTCCATAAGTTACAAAGAAACATGGAAAAGTTGAATACTACTTTACTCAGATCCTAACGGGTCACGGTTGCTTTTAAGCCTACCTGAAAAGAATAAACATAGTAGAAAAAACCGCTGCGAATATTGTGGAAAAGTAGATATACCCAAGCACATCATGTTTCAATGAGATAGGTGGCAGTATTCAATTCAGAAAACGACTAAAACCTAAAATATGATTGAGTATATTCTCAAAAGCAAAGATGCATGGAAGATGATAGAGAATCATGCTACGGAAATCATCAAAAGCAGGCAACGGTAAGATAATAAACGTATGCGTATAAGTTTGTTCAATTTTGAGGTCCTAAAATTAATTATAAACTCGAGTAGAGGTTTTGAATAAAAATAAAGGATAACTGAGATTGTGCTGTTTTCAATCAATTCAATCACAAAATATTTCTTTTGTTAGATGCACATTGTCAACCCTAATTAAATTTTTAGCTATATGGAAGAGTCAATTCTTATACAACAATTTTTGATCAATTTTAATCAATAAACTGATGTACTAGCTACTTTTAATGTTTTTTTTTGTAGAGCAAATAGGTTTCTAAATAATTTAATGTGTAAAGGTGATTTCTGAGCAAATTTCATGCCAAAAAACAGTTTTCTGAGGGATTTTCAAACTATTAGTGCAATTATGAGGTTTTATAATTTTTAATTTATAATTTTTTAGTATAAATGTGTTTTTGTTCTAATTTTGATACATTTTTTTGTGATTTTAGCAAATTTTATTTTAGAAATAATTTATCAATAAATGATTTTTATGTTATAAAGTGCAATTTTAAAGTATTCTGGACAAATTGTATGCCGCAAACGGCTATTCTGTTTAAATTTGATGTTTTCTAATCAGCTTTTTTGCTATGAATGGGCTTTCTGCTTGACATACAATAAGTCTCATGTTGTAAACGTGATATCTAAGCAAATTTAATGCTAAAAATGAGTTTTTGTGCAATTTTGTTACTATAAATGTGCATTCTGTGCAATTTTTAGATTTTCTAAGCAAATTTTGATAAATTATATATGCTAATAACGTAATTTTTGAGCAAATTTTATTCTATAAACAAGTGTTTTTATGTTATTTGGGTTTTTTAGATGCAATTTTGAGCAAATTTTATGCCATATTTGGGATTTTTGGGTTCATTTTAATAAATGTCAGTAGAAAGATTTTTGAGCAAATTTTGTAATAGAAATAATTTTTTCGAGCAATATTGATGTTATAACTTTTTAATTTGTATTCCGCTCAAATTATTATAAATTCAATGTTAGAAATGAGTTTTTTGAGTGACTTTTATGACATAACGGTTTATTATGTTTTAAGGCTATTTGAGCAAATTCTATGCTTAAAATGAGTTTTCTGCATAAAATTTAAAGAAGTGGTAAACCTTATTTTTGACCAAATTTCTTGCTATAAATGAGTTTTATGCGGTTTCTGCGCCAATTTTGATAAGTTTTGTGTTTATTTTGTGTAATTTTAAAGCATTCTAAGCAAATTTAATGCTACAAATTGGTTTTCCGCTCAAAATTTGTGCGATAACATGATTTTTAAGCAATTTTTAAGCTAAAACTTAATTTTCTTTTGATTATGATGTTATAATTGTCTGTTTTCTGTAATTTTTCAAGCAAATAAATGAGATTTATCTTAATTTTTGAATTCAAATGTGATATCTAAGCAAATTTTATACTAGAAACAAGTCTTTTAGTAATTTGTATGTTATAATTGTCTTTTATGAGCAATTTTGAGGTTTTATAAATTTCAGGTAATAAATGTGATTTTTAATCAAATTTTATAATAGAAAGAAGTTTTTTAGGCGATTTTGATGTTACAAACGGCTTTTCTGTGTAACTTGATAATTTTTAATTAAATCTTGTGCTAAATAAGTTGGTTTTCTGTTCAAATTATGATAAATTTAACATGATTTTACTATCTCTTCTAAACTCTATTTAAAAACAAGCTGTTTGGATCATTGCCAATTCAAAATTGACTAATAACGTAGATAGTTTACAATCTTTGCATTTTTTATAAATATTTTCAAGGTTCAAACAAAATGAAAGACATATTGCTATCTACTTGTAGTACAAGCGTACTATTAAGACATGAAATAAACTTCTAAATTTGGCATTTCCCGAGACTTATAAGCCACAAATGTTTAAGGTCAATGTTCATAGACTGTTTAAATCTAGTCTTCAATGTGATAATTTCATCGAGTGTGGTTCACCCGTTGAAAGGTATTTTTATGTTATTGTGACATATTAAGTAATTTCTAAATATCACATTTTAAAATTTAAAAAAAAAGTGAATGTGATATCCATATAAGGAAGTAAAGAAGAAACGAAATGGGTAGCCGCTGCTACAAAATACTTAACGGTGACTCCACAGTGATCTACGTTAGTGTAGTGTTTTTTAGTCAATAGGCGTTTGGAGGCCATTTCCAAATAAATTTGGCACAAAGTCTTGGAAGATTTTTCTGCTCTCTCCTTAAAATGAATTTTTTTAGTTTATAGGTTTGTTATCTTTACATATACCAATCGAACGACTGTGAGGGTAATTTTTGGGAGTTAATAGGCGCTTGAAAACGATGGACATGGTTTGGATAACTAAATTATTTTTATATTTTAAGGATTGAATTCAAATATTTGCTGATTTTAATTTTGGTATATTACAAAGCAATTCTTCAAACTTACAAATAATAAAATTACTTTAAACAATTAAACTTTTCTTTAAAGATTATATTTGGAATCTCATTGTCAAATCCACGTGTTTTGTATGTAAGTAAAAGTATGATAATAAATGTAATGCATGGTCGATAAATATGTTTCTCGAATGTTAATAAACCGTCGTTGAAATTTATTTAATCGTGACTTATTCTTCTTCAGAATATTGTAAACAAGTTAAAAATTCAGACCGCTTCTTAGAAAGAAGTCAACCCTAAGAACACGTAGATTCCTCCATATATGAATCAGTAAACAGCGACGCGACGGAATGTGTATTTTACGACACCGTTCACAATTGTTAAGAACTATACGAATATCAACACGATGATATTATACGTGAAGATTTCCGATATACAAAAATATATATCCGGATTTCCAATATTTTTCTTTTAGGGTCATTTTAATATAAGGGAAAGAGCATTCTTATGTCCGGCCAAGGGTTCTTGTTAAACTTTTCCACCTTTATAAACTCCACGGGTCCGGGACTCATAAACTTCAGATCGCAAATCAAGTCGACTCCTCGTCGCCGACCTCTTCAGTTGATTGAAGCATGTGCCTTTTTGATTTGTCCGTCGTCCCGAACACAACGAAAACTTTTCAATAATACATGGAGTAGTAGTATACCTTCTAACAATTTGCAAAAAGATATAAAGAAAAATAGATGAGATTGATTAAACTTAACGGGGAAAACTTTTTTAATTGAATATAAAATGATACGAAATAAAAAAGTTCTCATGTCCAATTTAGACTTGATCTGTTACATGATATAGAAAAAAAGAATGTTTCTAGATACATGTATTGACTGTACGAGATAAAATTAATTTGATTGAAATGATATAGCTTAAATTATTAATAATTTTAACAAAATTGTAAGAAGTATAACTAATTATTTCCTATAATTACATAAAATTATTTTCAATAAGTTTCACACAAAAGTGTAAAATGTAACGAATCGTTTGTAAAGCCAACGAACGCGCAACAAAAACTAGAAACCGACCCCCTGTTGACTTAATTACCAACCACAATTACCCCAGCAGCAATTTTTTACGCATCCACGGCCACGGAACAGTGGCTACTCAGCAGTACCATATCTACGAAGTGTAAGTAAATATGACAATGGTCGAGCAATCTGTCGGCCGCCACCTGGGGACTGTTATTATTGTAAGAATGTGGCGGTTCCCTCTGATGACACCACGATGCAATTTCAATATTAGAAGCGATTAATTTATCTTATTAATGTGACCGCGGGGCAACGTAAATTATATTTACTAACAAATTCATAAATAAAAAAAACAATACAAAGACAGAATCAAACGAGACGTGTTTTGTGACAAAAAAATTATCGGGTTATATTAAAATTGTTTCACGTTTTGTTTTGTCATGAATGCTTTGCTACCTACCACATGAATAATGCAAGAGAATCTTTCGATTGTCCTTACGACAATAAGTTATTTCCATGCACCTAATGGTAATTTAAATGTATAATATTTTTCTTCTTGCTATTAGATAAGCGCGCGATCTATATCTACTTAAATACACAATAAATCATCAATGTGGCAATTATTATGTTTGAAAACAATTTCTGATTCGATTAGAATATCAACTGATTTGTATCACTGACAGCATTAATTTATTTTTGTCGGATAATTTAATTATTATAATATTTAACCATTTTTGATTATATTTAGATGAGAAAAGAATTTATTGCTGCTAACAGATTTCTCCATATTATTTATAAGTTATAATGATGCAGGCGTTGGGTTTAATATATGTCGTCAAATGAGATTCATGCTCGCAATAGTGGGGTTTTTATATGCCAGCAGTTGCACGGTATACATGCCATTATAAGAAATTATAAGAAATACAATGTTCACAACTACAATGCTAGAAAAAGTTTTGCAAGCAACTGCTATTTTCAATCTTGTGGCTGTGGCGTAAATTAACTTAATGTGAGTTCATCCAGTGTTTGTCTCTAGAAGTTTGATCAGATGACTTATCAATCTCAAGTTTATTTGATATGACGTTGTCAGAAGCTACAGTAACAGAAATGTATATTACTGTTTGGTTTTTAGTTGCTCTATTGTACTCAATGCGACTACAATAAAGGTTGCTTGTCAACTGAGGTGCAACGTCTTGGAGAGGTTAAGTTGTGCTAAATATGAATATTTGCAGCTTTATTTAATATATTTTGTAAAAAGGGCGCATTTCTGTTTTTTGAAGCTTTTTTGTTAATTTTAAAGACACTTTTTCTATAACATAACAACTTTATCCTCGAGATTACAATACAAAACAAGAAGTTTTTGCTAGCAACTACAACTTACAATCTTGCGGTTTCTTAATAGTACTTATGGTATGTATGCCAAAATTCATTAAGATTTAGATAAAATGCGTAAGTTTATTTTTCTGTTTGTTATCAATATTTCTTCATGTACACCTACACAAAAGACACAACAAAACTTTGACATAATGATGGTTTAATGACAATTTTATTAAATGTCGCAATAAGCTAGAACAACTTTTGTGTTTTAGGTTTCAAATTTGCAAGTAAAATATTTTAATGTACTGCTATAGTACTAACAAGTTTTGCATTATTATTATATATATATATATATATATATATAGGTGGGCAAGCAGTAACAGACTATAATATGTAATAGTTTAATAACGGGGTATAAGTCTTGAATAAAAAACACCCTTGTTGTTAGTGTACGGAATAAAAATTTGTTTTTGTTCAAGCCACTGAAAATGCCTTCCTCTACATGAATCCTGATTATGTGAATTTTTTTAGATTTTTTCAGTGAGCTATTTCCAAGTAATAAGCAATTAAAATTTGATAAAAATGAGGTATAAAAAATTTCAAAATTATCCAAAGAATAAGTTTTCATAGCAAAAATTTTTTTTGCTTAAATTTTGAACATTTTAGTGGCAATGAATCTCTTCTCATTTTCTACCTCTGTAACGTAGTGCATCCACGGTTTTCTTTTTGTTTGCTGTGTTTCTCTGATGAGATTAGTTATTGTGTATTTGTTGCAGAAGTTTCTTACGTTCTTACTTTTTTTTAGTCAAGTCAACGAAATGAATTTTTTTTCCCAAACCAATGAAAATTTCTTTCTCTACATCAGTGGAGGCCAACCCGCTGCCCGCCTTAAATATTTTTTTGGCCCGCGAGATTTATTACACTTTTACAAATTATAATGGCTAAAGTAGTAAAAATCAATGTAAAAAAATACGTTATTTGTGCACCCACATATTCAAAAATTAACTGTAAAAATTATAAGAAAAAAATTACTTGCCGTGCTCGTTACGAGCGTAGGCTCCCTTTTCGTATGTTTGTGGTGTGCGATAATAGTTCTACACAAACATGCGGGACCTACTGTTTAACGTGAAGCTCGAACCACACCACTAAAGGAATTTAATAGGCAATTACTTTGCTGGTTTGCCAGTGCCTTGCAAAGGAGAGGACCACATAAAAAAATATACAACAAATTAGATATTGCCGCTGCCGGGAATAGAACTGCACAACAGTCTTCGCACTAGACTAGATTTTTGCGCATATATGATTGATATATTCTGCGCTGAGTTGATGTTGCTTGGTTCTCGCGTACACTTCAAGCCACAGAAGTGACAATTTTGGGCAGAACGCCTTGGATGAGTATGCTTGATGGGCGCATTGTCTAACAGCGTTCCAGTTTTACGCAATTTTATCACAAACTTTTGTATTTCTTTGATCGATGGCGCTTTATTTCTTCCAAACAACGTACGCAATTTTTGCGCTGTTGCAGACAAATAAATATATAAAATATTTTTTTCTTAAAAATTGTCCGAAAAATAAGTTTTCATAGCCAAAAATTTGTTTTTTTTTAATTTTCAAATTTTACAGAACATTAAAAGACAGTTTTTCTTAAAAAAATGTCAGATTTTTTTTTTCAAATATGGATAAAAACGTTCTACGAGATATCTTACATTGTATCCACAAAAATAAAAAATAGCAAAAAAGCTTAATTTTTAAATTTACATTTTTTGATCGTTTGTAACTTATCAGGATTGCATTTTTAGGAAAAAATTATTACAAATTTTTTTCTTAAAAATTGTCTAAAGTATAAGTTTTTACAGACAAAACGTGCTTTTATGTGTAAAATAACTATCATCTTTTTTTTTAAGAATAACGTCATTTGAAATTTTGCATAATTTTTAAAACTCAAAGAAAAAAGATTTTGCCTGAAAAAACTGTCTTTTAAAGTTTTACAAAATTTTCAAAATATAAGGTCAAACATTTTTGGCTAAAAAAACTTATTTTTTGACAATTTTAAAGAAAAAAGTTTCTTATAAGTTTTAGAAGAAGTTACAAATGATCAAAAAATGTAAAAAAACTCAAGAATCTAAAAAAATTCATACATATAATCAGGATTCATGTAGAGGAAGGCATTTTTAGTGGTTTGAGCTAAAACAAATTTTTATTCTGTACCATTGAATGATACATGGCCATATATATGTATATTAAGGTAGGACTTAATTTTCTTTGTCAAATTTTTATAAGATCACTTTTTTTAAATTTGGTGCCGGTAGATTGAGTCTAAATAATGCAGCAAACGCAAAAAGTATGAAAAAAGTTTGTCAAACTTCTAAAACTTTGTTATACGATAACGTTTTTGATAAGATTTTATGTTTTCAAATCAAATGTTATCTACTAAAGTCTATTCAAAACCACGCTACACTAAAAGTATGTAAACAAAACCGCGTAATCAGTACTTAAATTTTTATTGCCTTTCGACCTTGTCTTTGTAGATGTGTTTGAGGTGTGCAGGTGAACAACGCCTGTATTTGTTTACATCAAGTCTAGCATAGTTTTGCATAGACTATAGAAGATCATACAATGTGTAGGAAAAAGATCAAATAATCTCATAAAATAAATTTAAAAAAAAATTGTATTTAATGTTTTGGAAAAAAATCAAACAAGATGATTTTCTGCATAAAATTTACAACAAAAATAAGTTATTTTGCGTTTAGAAAATAATTGATTTATTACCATTTGAAAAAGATATTTTTTTATATCTTTAAGCATTGTATGACCTAGTAAAACTTTTTTGTTTTTTCTTGGCTAGGAAAGGAATTTTCTTAATGACATGCAAAATGTAGGATTGCTGAGGGAATTTTCTTTTTTTGCAAATATGAAGAAAAGTGAGCTTTTATATTTGAAAAAAAAAGAAAATACCTATAATCTTTTTTTTAACAAAAACTGTCACTTAATTTTGCAACATTTTCAAATTTAAAGAAAAAAAATTTTGTTTTTGAAAACTTATTTTTTAGACAATTTTGTAGAGAAAAGGTCGTAATAATTTTTTTTTTAATGCAATGCTGAGAAGTTACAAACGATCAAAAATTCAAATTTTTTTTTTTCGCTATTTTTAAGTATTTCTGTGGTCACATTGTAAGATATCTCAGAACGTAGCACACGGCATTTTCTGAAATTTATAGGGTATCTTTTGCACATATAAAAGCACGTTTTATCCATATTTGAAGAAAAGAAAAATACCTTTAAAATATCTTTTTTTATGAAAAACTGTCTTTTAAAGTTCTGCAAAATTTTCAAAATTTAAGAAAAACAATTGTTGGCTATGAAAACTTATTCTTTAGACAATATAGAAGAAAAAAGATTTTATAAGTTTTTTCTAAAAATGCAATCCTGAGAAATTACAAATGATCAAAAAATGTAAAAAAACTCAAAAACCTCGATTTTTTCAAAATTTAATTGTTTATTACTAAAAAATTGCAAATTAAAAAAATCTAAAAAAAAATTACAAGATTAGGATTCATGTAGAGAAAGGCATTTTTAGTGGTTTGAACAAAAACAAATGTTTGTTCCGTACACTTGACTCAGACATGACCACATACAAAACAAATAGTATTTTTAGTAAAAAACTTAGTTTGTATTATTATTTCCAACAAGATGGAACAACCTGGCATACAGCCAGAGTGTCAAAGGACCTGCCAAGAAACTTTTTTCCAAACCGCTTGATTTGTAGAAATGATAATATTCAATAGCCTCCACAATCACCTGATCTGAGCTCTTGTGATTATTTTCTATGGGGATATCTGAAGGCAATGCTAAAACAAGTCAGTGAGTATTTTAGTATAAAACTTACACATTGTTTACAAAATTTTGGTCGCTACCTTACTGGGGTAATTTTCAACAAAAAAAAAATGTTCTTTTTTTATACAAAATTTCATTTATGTTCTTGAAATTTGTTGCAATATATAGAGTTTTCCAATAAGAGGTTTTATTTTAGTATTAAAAAAAACGGGTATTTTTTAAGAAAAATCAATAAATGTTCATTTCATTGTAAAGAGGAAGGTATACTATTAACATTTAAAAACGATATCAGTCAAATGGCCGCCACGGTTACGGTTGCAGTACCACATTCTTTTCATAAAATTTTCCATGACTAATTTGCACATTTGCGGCTGTATGTACTCGATAACTTCGCAAATTTCATCTTTAAGGTCTTGAATCGATTGTGGAGCATTGGCATAGACCTTATTTTTTACGTGGCCCTAATAAAAAAAATCTAAAGGTGTTAAATCACAAAATCTTGGTGACCAATTGTGATCACTTTTTTGAGATATAACAGGGCCAGGAAAGTTTTCTTGCAAATTTGCAATTGTTTCGTTGCTTGTGTGGCACGTAGCGCCGTCTTGATGAAAATAAACGTCGTCCACATCAATATCTTACGCTGAGAATGCAAAAACTTTTCAACAATCATTCTTGGATTTTCTGAGCCCCAAATCTGACAATTCTGCTTATTAACGTAGCCTTCGAAGTGAAAATGGGCCTCATCACTAAAGATGATTTTTCTATGAAATTTCGGATCATTTTAGAACTTTAAAAACCTTAAGACTAATCCCAAATATCGACGAGGAATCAACAAACCTGGGTTTTCTTCAACACTACGGGCTACATTAGCAATGTTCTCATGTGTTCTTGAGCAATGCACCTTAAATTTTTACTATATATTAATGGTTGTAGACACAAATTTTGCGGAACCCTTAGAAGGCAGTTGGCAGTTTGACGTAGTTTATGGTAATTTTATTTGTAAAGGAACGTTGTTGATTATTATATTTAGATTTATTTTCTTCACCATGAATGGGCAGTTGACCGTTATGTGTTTTGGGGAATTAGTAAACTTAGTAGCAAACAAATAAGATATTTAAAAAATATTATGTAAAACACCTGTTTTGTTTTATAGTTATATGAATTATAAAAGAATAACTAGAGTTTGAGTAGACCGGGCTTATCTTTGTTTACTTTTGCGGAGAATTTTTTGAAGTGTAGAGCCAAGTTAAATAAGATTGTAACCGCTATTGATACCAAGGACCTAAAAATAGAGTTGCAAAGAAATTTAAGCAACTGTTGAATAAACTGGAACTGTTTCAAGATTTAATATCAAAGAAAAAAAAAACGTTTATATAATCCAAGAAATTTTAGGTTTGATGGACAAACTTGAATCAACACCTAACCCAGCCGCTATTTCTAATTTTATTGGTAATCTACCTAACAACTTTTTTTGTCTTCCTGCCTTTTTTGGAATGCAGGAGCAATTGGCCGTCGTGTGTTTTGTGAACTTAATGAACTTAGGATCAAACAAATAAACTGTTTAGGAAAAATGATGTATAACGCCTGCTTTAAGATAAGTTGCTGAAGGAGTTGGCAATTTGTAGCGTTAACCTAACCTAACCCATTGGTAATTTACCTTACAACTTAACTAGATCAGTTGTTTTACTCAGCTATCAATGTATTTGAAAGACATGCACCTTTTTGGTTTAGGGCTAAAAGACAGATAGCAACAAATTATGACAGTTTGGTAAAGATGTTAATGGAAAAATATGTACTTTATGACTATAATGGCAGTTAGTGTAAAAAAATAAAGAGTCGTACTCAAAAGACCCGTTTAATCTATGGGGACATATCTGGTAACAATTAAGAACTCATTTCTGAAGGTAATCAGTTAGATAAGTCTACTAAGTTGCAAATACTACGTTAAAACATTGACCCGGACAATCAACTACAGTTGGGCTTTACTAAAATGACCAGTTTCACTCATTTACTTAATTTGCGTAGACTGTAAGCCAAACAATAATTGATAAGCAATAGAAAACACACAATGAATTTTAAACTGAACCTTGCATAAGCAGAGAAAATCATGCAAACAGCAAAAACCGATTAAAATTGTAAGCGACTATAACAGTTTGCAAGAGATTGTAAAAACCTAGCCGTAAACGTTGTTTTAGGTATAAAATTAAGAAAACATATAATAAAGTTTACTTGTCCAAATTATAAAAAAACCCAATCCAAATAATAGGTGATCCAACGTCTAAATACTTAAGTATATTTGGACTATGTTCACATATGGACACTATTTTCATCAGGGGCACGCATAAAAAAGAGTGATTTTAGATTGATATTAATTTTTGCGTTTTTTAATGTTTTTTGCATTTTCTACTACTATATATTTTCAGCAAAATTTATTTTTATTGAAAGTTGTAGAGCAGAAAATTTCCAATCGATATCATTGATTTTTTTTATAATTTCCCGCTTTTCCGCTAGAGCGTGCGGAAGATAAATATACTTTTTATATATATATATATATATATATATATATATATGATTTCATTTTTTTCTGGCGGTCAAAGCACGCATTATTGGAAAAGTCAAAAGAGTTAAGTCAATTGGAAATTTTCCACTCTACAACATTGATCTCCTATAATTTTTCCAGAAAATGCATAGTTTTGGCTGAAAATTCAAAAAATCAGCAGAAGGTCACAATTTGCCAAACTCGTCAACGCTCTTTAGCAAAAAATGCGCTCACTATTGGGAAATCCAAATAGCCAATATCAATCGGAAACTTTTTTTTTACAAGTTTGGTCTCTTTTAATTTTTTACCAAAAGCATAGTTTTGACAAAAAATGAAATCATATATCCGCTCTCTGTCAGAAAAACGGAAAATTATAAGAAAATTCAAATAACCAATAGCCTAGATCTATTGGAAATTTTTTGCTCTACAACTTTTAACAGAAATATTTTTAGACAGTTCAAATACACCTAAGTATATAGGTCGCTAGGCTGTAAGTAAAATTTCTTTAAAACGTTGAATTTTTGTCTAAACTAAAGGAACTAGAGTGTATTAGAGTAGTGAGCATACAATTGTGACATAAAGTAAAAATAATTGAGTTGTTAGTTGTTCCTACTTTAATCTTAGAACTAAACTTTAAAAAATCAGTGGACATTGTGCCAAACTTAAAACCTAATAGTAATAATGCTTATAAATGAAGTGTATTGTTATGCTGTAGCCATTAAAGTGCTAAAATCAGATAAGAAGGCACAGCCACCCCAATAAAAAAGCATTTTGGTATCCAGTATGGTAGTTTGAGTTGTGAAACCACTGTTAAACACTTTATTAGGTCCGATGAGAAAATCAATCAAGCAATGCTTCTTGTGTCTCTGTACATACAAAAGTATATCGATTAAGAATTTGATACTATTTTGAATTTGGGTGTTAGAGCTATCAGCAAGTGCATGGTTTTTTCCAATACTTATAGTGACAAAAAGGGATGATAGTTATAGAATTTGCGTAAATTGAGCAAAATGACAACAAAACAAATATACCTTATTTTGTATGTTAGCAACACCCTAAGTAGTAAAAAAGTATTTGACTATCTTGGGTCAAACCTACCTATTAGAAAATTGCACTAGATGAGAATTATAAGCAATTTACGGCGTTTACCATCTTCAATCAAAAACTCTACCAGTTTACTAAAATGCTTTTTGATCTTTACAGTCTGCAGCCACGCCACACGTATTTGTGTACTTTGACTATACTGTCATTATCACCTCGGACTTTAAAATCCACGTGGAGGTATTCTATAACTTTTGGAGGTCAGACCGGAACTAAAGTATTTTAGGTATGTAGTGCATATTTAGAGTTTACACTCAGAATCGGGTGAGGCACTAGCAATTGTGGAAAACCTGACTCTTACCCTGGTATGACCTTTTAATACCGGAAATTTATACCTAATTTTTTTTTCTACATTGGCACTAATACATGCATTAACTAAAAATAAGAAGATCGTACTGCGTGTGCAAAGAGGAGTTCAAACAACTAAAAAAGTTTCTGGTATCAGCACTTATAGGCTTGCCGAACAAGTACCTACATAATAGTTTGCTTCCCAGATTAGGTGTCTGATGTGAAAAGATGGAAACAAACTAAAAATTTAGCAGACTCATAATAATCCGGTCATGATGTGGAGTAGCGGATAAGTTATATTGTGCACAATACGTGCGCAACTTAGAAGCCATCATAAACGTCACACAATGGGTCTGTTTGATCTGTTTTGACGTTTTTGCCAAACTATTTAGAAGTAAAAATCAGATACTACTAAAATGTTTACAGAAAAATTAAAGATTTCAAAACCACTGCCAACAATTTAAAATAAGGCTATTAGTTGTATTGTCCCTGGTTTAAGATTAAGACAACCAAAAATCTGCACAGGATTTGAGTTTTTCTAATAAACAGGAGCTAAAAATTCTAGTTCTGTTTTTTTTAATCTGTCCATCTGGTTCGAGGAGTTATGGATGTGGTTTTTATTGAACAATATTTTTTTAACTAATTTTGAATGTAACTTTGAGTAATAAGCGCTGGACAATTTTTGCTGCTTTTTTTTTTTCTTTTACCGATCGACCACTTTTCAAGCATCAGCCCTAGAGGAAAGAGTGTTAAATATATTTTGAGTACAACTTGTTTACCTCCTTAAAGTATTTTTGCTTTTAGCCATCTATAGCCATCTTCGTCATTGCCTGTACCTGCATTATCCAAGAATGTTTGGTTGTTTTATTTTTGTGTTGGTTTATTTAAAGTGAGTTATTATATTTTAGTGTCAGTGTGCGGACATTTTATGGGGAAAGGTTTTAGGATCTCAATTTTATCTAATGCCCAGTTTTGTTTTGGTTGAGTAGTTAACTTTTGCAGCCTTACTTAGAATGGATGTTTTTTTTTTACTTCATAAACATTTTTGGTATATTTCCTTAAATGAATTTGTATAATCACACTTTTTGAGCTACTACCAATGTTGCTTTCTGTAATTAAAATATGGGCAGATTTTATATCTTAATTAGAAAATTATTTGCACAAATACAGTTAGTACAGTACTGTTTGTTATTTGGTTAATTAATACTACTTAAAATTATGTAAAATTAGTTAGAGAATATCTTATTAAATTTATTTCCCCGCTTAGAACGCCTCTGTTCGTAAAGGTTAAACAAATATTTCGATAATAAAATTTGACCATTGAAACAGCATTTAAAATACCATTTCTATTAAATCCGGTCCCATATAAATAAAAACAAGTCAAAGAGAGGTAGAGGCATGCATAAAAGGTGCCGGGCAAAAATTTATGTCATCCACATTAAAAATATATGACCTAGTGGAGTTTGCATACAATAGTCGCGCAAGGTTCCCGATCTTTATCTTTGGCATCAACACTCTTTTTTTGTTATTCGTGAGTCGCGAAAGATGGGGAAAGCAAAAGGACGAAAGGGAATTAAAAACAGCAGCCCCGTGTACTGGACTGGCGAACACAGTTTATAGTTATTTATACACAAAGAACATTTTGAACATTAAATAATGGTCTTGATATAACAAAGACGACCGTTGGCCTCTGTTTCGCAGCGCACCTAATTAAATCACAATATAAGCATGCGGAAAGTTTTAGTTATTATTAAGAAAAATTTTAAATAATTAAAAATATTTCAAATCCCTTATGATTAGAAAAATGTATTTGGCAGAGTGCTCTTTAGAAATAAATTTATTCTGTGGTGATGATCCCCGCGGGTTTATGCAAGGAAGGATTCTTTAAATATTTTTCGTGATTTACAGCACGGCAAAAAGACAGTTTTAAAATAACATTAGCATCAGTTGTCGTAAATTTTTTATTACTTTTTTTCTTCCATTCTTTCATTGCCTTTCGTAATTAGTAACGGACTTAATGAAAGATATAAATCTTAAACAGTAATATTGTTATATCTGCTATTAATTTTTTTACTTAAAGTACATATGATTAGTTTGTGCATACTTTAATTACAAATAGTGTACATCTGTAGCTTAAATGAAGTTGTTAAATTAAATGATGATTTGCAAAATTTAATTTAAAAACAAAGCTTTATTTTTGTTTAACTACTTTACAAAAATGTTTTTGTTTATAATAAATAAAACTATTTATAAAAATAATTGGCATATATTCATTTTTTTGGATTATGAATATATAATAAGTTAACTTATTTCATTTGTAGAAAGTTTTAGTAAAGCCGAAACTAGTAATGTATTCGTAAGAATAAATTTATCATAAAAAACATAACAAATTGTTTTATTTTGTCACAATTAGGTTAGGTATAATTAAACAAAATAAATTTTGTAAAAGCTCTTTAAAATAATTAAGATTTATTGCGGATCAGATTAGTTTTTAAAATCCGAAAAAAGTAAAGATGTTGATAAATTATCCTGTTCCAATTTACATCACAGAGTTAAAACAATTTTTGGGTTTTTAGATGGTGTCAACATCTTATATAGCGTTTCTAGACTTTAGTTGCACTTCTGAATGCTCTAATAATCAGTGAAAAAAACCCATCAAGTAAAACCCCAAAACCCAACAAGCTGTTGACAAGATCAAAGACGTGCTATTTTTATCATTTGAATCCAGTTCAAAGTTAAATTCCGACGTTGGTGTAGGTGCAGTACTCACACAAAAGTGAAGAGCAAAAATTATACTATAACCTATCCAAAACGCAAACTGGAAAGAATTACAGCGTGACAAAATGCTAGTGTTAGGTATTACTCTTTGGCGTCGACCGCTTTTGCCCATACATTAAAGTTACTCACTTTAAAGCAATTATTAATTATTATTGCCGACTTTACCTGTTGTCGTTAAAGTTTTCACATTATAACTAAAGCTTATACACCAAAAAAGCAAATTAAAAAAAAGCAGATACCGGTAATTGCGCTAGTTGGAACAGGTGAGATAAAACCGCTCTTACGGGTAAAATTTAAGAAATTATTTAAATTAATTTGTAAAAACCATGCTCCTTATAGCCAATCTGATTGAAAAGTTGTAATGCCCAAAGAAAACCGACTACAAGCTTTGAAAGAATGCCATGACAACATTACATCTAGTCACTACAAATACTTTAAAACTTTTTTGCAAGTAAAGAAAACCTGTTACTAACCAAAAATAAAGTTTGACGTCTATCAATATGTAAGGAACTGTTTAGTTTGTGGTAGTCAAAAAACAATTAAAATTCAAATCTAACAGGTAAGGCAAATAAAGTTCAGTTTCATTGACATCATTTGCCCGTTACCAAGATTATCACAAAAGTAATAGATTGCTTTTCAAAGTTTGTATTCCTCCATCCAATAAAACAGGCAATTATAAAAAAGTAAGCAAATTTATTGAAAACCATGTCTTTCTTATGTTTGGTGTACTATAATAGGAAGTGTAGACACCGGAGTGTAATTTAGAAGCAAAAGGTTTTTTCTGTAATCTTTGTTGTTATCTCATAAAATTTTATATATTTTTGCACGTCGTTTTTTTGCATTAATAGTTTAGCAGTGCTTCCTCCTTTTTGTTTAGTCTGCTGCTTCTGTATAAATTGTAATTAAAAAAATTAAGAATTTTGATAATTTTTCTATTTTAGTAGGAAGATTTTTACAGCTCCAAAAACATATAAACAATAATATTGCTATTATAAAATGAGTTTCAATAAATCTTTACCAATGTCTCAGAAATTTGAGTTTAAAACTCCTTCATACTTAACCATTACAATTTATGTTTTCTTTTCTGAACAAATTTGACTCCAAGCAACCGACCTGTCGACACTATATCAAAGTACCGGCTCAATATTCATATGCTGTGTTCCAGTCATTCAGTCAGTCATTATCTCTTGTTTGATAGCTGTAGGAACACGCCAGGTGGTACTTACTTTGAATTTCTTGATGTCTAACACTAAAGTGGGTGGGCGAAAACACTATATCAGGCTACCGGCGCAATATAAATGTGTTCCCGGCTACTCACAACAGAGCTCAAAAGGATAACTGCAATTTTTATTGCAATTTTTACAGATAATTTGTTTAAGTAGTATTAATTTACTTAATTAATCATCAACTAATTAATTTGACTAAATTATTTAATTAAAAATTAATTAATTAATCAGGCCAACAACACAGAACTCCTTTTTGAATTGCACAACAACTTTCAATAGATCTTCTTTTCTCAGAAGGTTGGCGACCATATGTCGAAACTTGTCTAGATTTTGTGCGAGTCGTATTAGTGTAAAAGCCTCCCTGATTCCAAACTATTGTTGGTTTAGCAGCCAGAAGAATCTCTTCCTTCCGATTCTTCGTTTACCTTCTATTTTCTCTTCCATGATTAATTGCAGAAATTGGTATTTGTCCCAACACATCACACTCCGAGCCAGATTTTATTTTTTGATTTGTGTATTCAGCATTTTGTATTCCCTAGAATAATGGTACTTATGTTTTCTTTGTTCTTCCGATAACAGTAAGATGTTATTGCTCATCCATTCTTGTTTTCTTTGTTGTTGGCACCAGCCTAAGGTTTGTTCTGCATTAGTCTTCATTGTGTCCAATATGATGTTGTGAAGTATTGTATTCTTCATCTTGGTATTTAGCTTGTCAGCATGGGTTTTTAAGATATCTGAATCCTTAACTTTGATGTAGTCTAACTTTTTTGATGTTATTCTCGCATGTAGAGTTTTCAGAGAGAGTTGAACGGTTGCAACTACCGGATTATGGTCGGAGCCGATGTCTGCTCTCGGGTATGTCCTTACGTTTTTTATTGTGTTGCAAAATTGTTTGTTCACTATAACGTAATTGATCTGGGTTTTTCACCAGGTGATCCTCCGTGACTTGTGACAACCTCCACCTGAATAAGCGTCTTGCTGAGTGCTAAAACCAGGTGTTACTAATCATCATGTTTTTTCTTTGCAATAGATAAAGAAGAGTAAAACTGCATCTGCAGCGGTCCTAATGTCCATAATTGCTAAGCAGACTACTCAGTTGCTTACGTCACTAAAAATTCCGGCCCTAACATCTTCTAAAGGCCTGCCAAAAACCCAAACAAATAAGCTGTTTACAAAAACCGAGGTAGAATTTACCCTGGTGAGAAGCAAACAGAAACTTTAGCTATCTTTGCTAATAAGTTATCAACCGACCTATCACGTCAAGTACATTTAGCACACCTCCAAGATTTAATTATCCTCAACCCAGCCGCCCCGTAAAGCTAAGGCAAATATTTTTGGTCCGCTTAATAGCGTACGTACCTCAACAAGCCTTCCTACTTCAACAACGCCTATAACTGAGACTATCACAAAACGCTTATACGGAATTTCAAAGATTGTCGGCAGTGTACAAAAATTTACCGCGTCATAAACGTGATTGTAGAGTCCAAACGCACCTGTTATCGCATTGAAATTTTTGTAATTTTTTAATAAAGGTCTGAAAAACCTTAAAATACGTTAAAAAAGTATTCAAATGCATCAAAGATATTGCGGTGCAAACATAGCTAACCATTTTAAGGTGCTTATATCTGTAAAACGCATGGGAAAGAATAGAAAACTATTCACCATGTTCTGAGTTCGATTGTACCAGAACGCATAAAACAAAATGATCATGTACAAAGAAAGTCGGGTGATATATAGCCATACGGCAACAACGTGCAATTTACCATTTGTTTGCGTAAAATTTGCTAAATTCAACCAAGCTTCAATTGCACTAAGACAAAAAAATCTGACCATAAAACAACATGAGCCGCGTGTGATGAGCCGTACACTGCAAGCTACAAAGATTGCTCAGCTTATCTCAAATCTATTTTAATGCACCTGCTTCTTAAAAGCAGATTTTAGTTTCTTCTGAAGCACATCTTACGCCTACAAGAAAAAAATCTACTCTATGGCAACGGAAAACTTGGCGCACCACGCAAATATTTTAGTTATAAATTAGATTGTTCTTCCACAGCACAAACAAACAAAACGCTATACATAGACACAAACTCTATGCATTTTTAATATTCCCCAACAAGATCAATAGTTAGGCAAGAATGTCATTGCATCACAAAATGCAAACTTAGATTAAATTGGTAAACGTTCTGTGTGAGTGAATCAAAATTTTTAAAAGTTTTTAAGATTAAGATTCTGTATCTTTGCTCAATAAAAAAAAATTCTTTGTAAATAGAACATTATTTATAACTTAATGTGTGTTTCTATCCGCATATATTAGTTTGCAGTAATCAGATGAGTGGTTTTGTGCACAATTGACTCAAACGTATTAAATATGTACACATTTTTGCTAAGTGACCGGAAGCTTGGCAACGATAACAGTGTGTTTCTCTTGATTAAGGTTTTCCTTCATTTTGATTTTGAGCTTAATATTATCGTTATTTTTGTTTTAATCTAGTTCCTTAGTGATTAAAATTATTTACTTTATATCCTTTTTTCCAGAGCTAGTACAGTTTTCTCTTTGTTAGTTTTATTTATATTAAGTTCATATGTGTGTGAGTAAAGGTTTTTGCTTGATATGTTTTAATTCTGCGGTAGTCTAAAGATGTTTTTGGGCGTATCTTGATAGAAAAGTCGAAGACACTTGATTTGGATTTACTTTCGCCGCTGTTCGGTAGGTGTTTCTGCCTTTTTCTTAACTTTTTTGGATCTATTAATTCTAGCAAATTTTAAATGTTATTGTTGATAGAAGGTACTGTAGTGATGGAAATAGATCTCTTCTTATTTTCTATCTCTCTGTAACGTAGTTCATTTTATATACATCTTTATATACGTCTTTATATTGAATATTGTTTACAAGTATGGGAAAGAACAGCTGAAACTACAATATCTCTTCTAAATTCTATTAAAAAACGAGCTATTCAAATCATTTCCGATCCAAAGACATTATTGAAACCAAATACAAGGCATATTTGCCATCTAAACAAATATTCACTCGTAGTATAAGGCTATAGGTTAAAAAAAATCTAACAAATATTCAGTGACACTTCAAAGATGTAAGAACAAAAGTTTTAAGAGATCGATCTATTTAACCGCTTAATCAATACCTGGATTAAGTTTTTTTTATGCTGTTCACATATAAAATAATCCCAAAAATTACAAATATCCTCATTTCTAAATTGATAAAATAATAATAATAAACAATTTAGTTTAAATATACCTGTATACCATTAGTAAAAATAAGTTCAAGTTAATAAACAATTTAAAAATTTGCATTAGATCGAACTCCTCAAATGTATAATAATGCTGTATGCAATAGTAATAATAATTTATTTTATTGGTAAATATAATTATTATGACTAATGTAAAATTTGCATCGTCAAAATAATTAACATTCTTTAAGTCGGATAAAAGCGAGACAAAATCAATTCGCTACTCCATTTTCCATTAAATATAATTGCTGAGCATTTTAAAATCATACACGCAATTAAATCGTAAATTATTTTCCAGTCCATCATAATATTTACGACCAATATATAAGTATTTAAAAAAGATTTTTTGCAATTTTAATTAGTCATTATTTACAGTTTTATTGTTTGCGCCGCCTTTGTGCTGTATGGATTTCGCATGAAAATGTAGAGAGTTTCTAATATGTCTGGTGGGAAGTTGATGGATGGATGTGTTTATGCCCTAATTAAATGAAACACGCATACTGATACCGTCGCACATGATGGAAGAAAGAATTAAAACGGGTGGAAAATGAGTTCGCGCAACTAATTGGTCGTGAATTAATAATCCTCCATAAACATGGTTAGTGTTTATGAAGAGAGCCGGCTTCCTAATTCTATTAATAATGTTATTGCAAGGGGGTTGGTTCAGTAATGGTTCATAAATCATACATTCAAGACGGTGTTATATAGGCCGACGTATGTAATCACTATAGTATGTCAAAGAGGGGTCTCATCCTTCACTCCTGTTGCAATTCCTCCTGAAATAATAGCTACGTATGGAAATTACACACCACAATACAGCTATCTTACTATTCAGACATTCCAAATGCAATAATTAATATATTTCAATATTAATTGATGAAAAAATAAATTGAGTAATTTAACATCAATGTCTGCATGAAGCCTAGACCACCGATGGAGCGAAACGTACTCGGAATTATTACCACGGGCAAATTGTTTCCCGATAACCGTTTCAAACGTTTACTGGGAAATCGTGTAAAAAGTATGTGAACAAAAATTGTAATATTTATGCAATTAGTTTAAGAGATTTTTTTTGTAAATTGTTTATTGGTTGTAAATCATTATTAATGTAATTGAAAATGCAATAATTATGCTGAAATAACTTCATTTAAAATCAATATATTTTGTAAAATAGATTGGTGGTACTAGAAGCGTAGTAATTACTTGTGGTTAGCTAACAAAAATGTGCCTTGTATAATAATTTTAGCGGCAATAATTTAAGTCTACAATTCCTAATATGGTCTATAGACTCAATTTGTGCCAAAAAAGTTTATTTAGTTATTATAGCGACAATCCAATTGAAGTGCTTAATTAATCAATCAAGTATTAATGAAATAGATTTTGTAGGAATTATAATTGGCGTAAACCATCTGCTCTATTAGTTTTAATTCATTGTGCATATTTTTAAATTTATTATCGGCTTTCAGTAATAATATTGTCACGATTGTAAAATTAGTGTCATATTAAGTATGCTAAAATCAATTCAGAATATGCGCGTAGAATTCGATTATCAAAAATATTTCTAACATATTCTATAAGCAATTGTAAATTGAAATTGCCAGATTATCGAACAATAGTACCTACAGAGAAAACAACAAGTACACTAAACGATAAGCACGATGATAAATGTGTATCATATAGATGCCCACACATTATACTTATGCAATGACCATACGTCTCTGCAAATGCTTCCTGTACACGGCTTTCAAATACATTTAGGCTGTATATAAAATTATTAAAATCTCATTGTGTGCATTTAAAGAAAACCGTTCATGTACATTGAATTCTGATCTATATTAGATACCAGACAACAAACATTTAATATATAATTTCATGCAAATGTCCCACGAACAATTTCAACGTCCAGTAGCGATAAGTACAATAAATATTTATTATGGTATTAGAATATGGGCGAGATGGTAATTGACGAATGCGGAACGTGCAAATAATGCACAATTGTTAATAATTGATAAGAATTTATTTATGGAAGAATTAAATGTTATCTTTTCAATTATTGGCTCATATTTTATGTCTATGTCCGTTTGGTCACGTATTTTCTTAATTAAATTTATTCCTACGTCTGCACGCAACGGGCACTCATTTATTTCGCAACATACATGGAATCTGATACGTAATATTTATACATCCTTAATGATTTATATAAACGTTCAAGTGGCAATAATTTCGACGTTAATTATTTTGATCAACAATATATTTTGCTTGTCTAGATTCTTAATAGGTTTATAACACAAATAGTATTAAATTACAGAAAACCACGATTTATTTTTTCTTTATATTATCAGTTTTCAATAATTCAGGCTGACCACATAAACTCTTTTTTAGTAACATAATATATACTCTATATACAGGCTGTTTCTTAAATAACGCCGGAAGCTATAATTTTCTTATTTTAAATTTTAGACCCAACAAACTATATATATATATTGTTAAATGGCAAGAAATAAGCTATCTTTTGACGTTCTCAGTTTGTAAATATATTTTACCTGTTTCAAGTAACAATATCCATCATCGTTATTTTAAATGGAACACCCTGTATATTTTTACATATTTTGATTCAGGGTAAAATTCTGCATACAGCAGAGTATTTTGTTTATTTATTTGTAAACGGAAATTTTTTTAAAAAAATTATGTGCAAGAAAAACAATCGTAAATACTGAAATATTTTATTGAAAAAAAAAACTAGAAAACATAATATCTACAAATATTGTTCAATTTGATTCCCACCGTGCTGAATACAGAAGTGACATCTTTTAGTTACTTCATTACTGGCATTAATATCAAATTGGGAGATATTTTGTGGCAAGCATTGATAATCCTAAGCCTTGGTATTTCTTTGTTTTCTGGTTGTGTCAAATAATGTCAAAAATGACATTCATAATCCGGTTATGAAATATTAAAATGTTTTCAAAAAGAATCTAGACAAAAACGGCTGAAAAGTGTAAAAATCTATTTATAAAATGTTAAAAATAACAAAATCCTGTCTTGAAACATTAAAATATTGTCAGAAAGCACCAAAATTCAGCCATAAACTGTTAAAAAGTATAAAATTTTATTCATTAAATTTCAAAAATAGTAATAACCAGCCTTTAAATTTGAAAATATTGTTAAAAATTAACATAATCAGGCTATAAACTGTACAAAAAAATTTTTTTTTTGCTTTTTACAACAATTTATTTTATGAATTGTTGCAAAGAACAAAAGCTATTAAAAGGTAGAAAATTTTATCAAAAATCATTAAAATCTTAAAATCCGGCCCAAAACTGTTAAAATGTTCCAAAATCTACTCATATAATGTCAAAAAAGCAAAATTTGGCCATAAACTGTTAAAATTTTTTTTTTTTTATAAAATAACAAAATAACATTATTTGGGCATCTTCTGTTAAAAAATGCATTTTTTTTAATTTAAAGCCAATAATAGCTAAATCCGGTTATAAATTGTCAACAAGTGATAAATTCTAATTAGAAGATGTTAAAAACAGCAAATTTGATCATGAAATAAAAAGTGGGCCATCTCTTAAAACCTTTTTGAACTACCACTTTATTTTTACTGTCATGATATTTGACATCTGATGTATGACAGTTCTTCAATATACAACACCCGGTTATCAAAATTTGTTTTGCATCAAGACATCTGTTTATTCGCCTATAAGGTCCTAATAACACAGCAGTTGAAGAGAGTTGACCATCTACTCCAATACAACTTTGCTAATTAGGCCTTAGAGCAGCTGGAAGCCGATGGTGAATTTTGGCAAAAAAATATTTTTTCCGATGAATCGCATTTTTACCTCTGGTGCTATGTAAACAAGCAAAACTGTAGGATTTGTGACAGTATGGTGCGGATTATGGGCTGGCGAAATCGCCGGCGAAATCGCCGGCGAAATCATCGGCCCATTTTTCTTTGAATCTGGCGAAACGGTCAACGGAAACCGCTATAGGACCATAACAGCAAATTTTTTTTGGAAGCAAATTACAGGTTTAGATGTGGGTAACATCTGGTTTCAACAAGATAGGGCGACATGCCACACTAGCAACAAAACTATCGACTTATTGCGGTTATACCAACGATCCAACAACGATAGACAATCTTAAAGTTAATATCCAAAATGCCATTGCTAAGATAGAACCGCAGACGTTGGAAAAAGTTCTGAAAAATTAGGTCGAGAGATTGGACTATTATAAGGCCAGTCGTGGCAGCCATTTGGCTGATGTAATATTCTATGTATAACCGGATACTTTTGGCTACAAAATAAATTTAAGACCATAAAATTCTATCCAGCCGTTTGTGTTTTATTAACATTTTAAAAAGATTCCATTTGATGGCCCGCCCTTTATCAAAATATTCCAAGAAAGAATTTTAAGTGCAAATTTTTATTCATAAAATGTCAAAATTAGGCCATAAAATATTAAAATATGATCAGAAAGCACCAAAAGTGTAAAATTTCATTTAAAGAATGTCAAAAATAGCAAAGTACGACCATAATCTGTTGAAAACTGTAAAATTGTATTCACGATATGTCTAAATATAAATTTAGAAATAGCAGGTTTGTAGGTGTTTTTTAATTAAATACAAAATGCGGCTAAAAAAAATTAAAGTTTGGCTACAAAATAATTTAGCCAAAAACTTTGATAAAATTGGTCAAAATTGTCTATATTTTTAAAATAAAATTTATTAAATTTGGTAATTAAAAACAAAATCCGGCCTAAGAAAATTAAAACCTAACCTAACCGGAAAAAAAATACAATATTTTATTGTAAATACAAAATTTGACAAAAAAAAAATACTCTAAAAAAATTTAATAATCTACTTAAAATTGGTAAAATTTGTACCTAATATCATATTAAAGACATAATCCGACCTCAGATAATTGAAATCCGCTTATAAAGTACATAATTTCAAAAATTTGGCTAAAAGTACAAAATTTGACTAAACAGAATTAAAAGCAACTAACTTATTAGTAAAATTTTAATATAATCACAAAATCCGGCCGTAAAAGATAATATCCGGTTCAATAAAAATAAATTTTAGACAACAAATATAAAAATCTGCTTACATTGACAAAATTTGGTCATACTCTCAAAAATCTTATCTAATCATAATATACAAAATATGGCGCAAGAGAATTAAAAACTGCCTGATACTAGGCTCGTCAGTATCTACAGCGCTTCTATTCTCTCAATTAACAAGTGCGATAGTATATATTTGTGTTTTTAGGAATTCAAAGCAGTTTGTGTAATAGTAGCATAAAAGTATGCCTTAAAATATCAACACTTGCAACTGAAATAAATGTAATTAAGTCCGTTCAAAACAAAAGTTAGTAATCAGATTAAAACTGGTAAAATGCAAACATAATTTTAAATTGTTTGCCTTTGTACTAACTATATAAGTATATATATTAGGCTGGTTTTTTTTTGTAAATTTTTTTTGTGTTCACTTTTATTAAGTGATCTTTATTCAAAAAAAGTAAACTATACCAAATTTCAGCTCTAAAGATTCCAGTATGTTTGAGTAGAAATGTTTAAGTCATTTTTTGGTGTTATAACTTCATATTGTGGTTTTGGAGTTTTTAATGGCTAGGCGTTTATGGCGGTAATATTTTGAAAATCGCTTTTGACGTATGTGGCTATGCCATGAGCACGATAGTTTATTAATGCCACCATTTAGAAACTATTGATTTTTGTTAAGAGTTGCTTATCATTTTTTGAGTGTGTAGTAAGTATTTTTTTTAAATATTTAGATTTGTTTCTATTTACTCCTTTTATATTAAGGTGGCAAATTCGGACTAAAGATCTAATCTTTTCAACAGGAAATATCTTCCAAAGTCTCTGTGCCGGATTCATTTAGAAGTAGCATCCAAACTCTTACTAACTAAAAAACCTTTCCTTAGACTAATCTAGGTTGCTGTGAAATTACCATTAAGTATTTTGTCGCAGTGACTACCTATTTTGGTTTCTCTATACTTCTTTATTCACTTATACGCGTAGGTTCCTTATCAGACTCTTGCCTGCCTGGCTTTGGCTAGACGGTCCCTTTCTTCGTAATGATTTCCGTAGCCTAATTCTCTATCATCTTCTATATATTCTTGCTTTTGAGCATATACTTCATCATATCTTTGGCTGTCAGAGCTAAGCCTCTAGTTGTTCTCTGCCTTGTGCACTGCTACCTATTACATTGAAACAATTTGTGTTCGGGTGTATCTACTTTTGCAACAGTATACGCATCAATCACTTTTCACTATATTCATCCTTTTCGTGTAGGCTTGAAACCAGCCGTGACCTGTCAGGATCTAGGTAAAGTGGTATTTAACTTCTTCGTGTTTCCTTGTAACCCACGGAATCACTTTTGGGATTAGCTTCTTTGTCCATCTTTCCGTGTCACCTTCCATGTCCCATTCAGCTTTTCACATCAACAAATTTTCAGCTCTGGATATTGTCTTCTGCGCATTCCAGTTTGTACCAGCCGTGTATTTTTTTAGGACCATAAGATGTATGAAGATGGTCACTGCTACCACCTGTATGGCCCTGGTGGACATGGTCCGGTACGCAACTGACACACATATTACCATCTTTCTCTATACCCATTTTAACATTTTTCTGTACCTTGGGATTTGTGCACACCGAGCCACCTAGCTAATAGCCAGTCTTCTGCCTGCTTTAGTTTTTTTGATATTGGGCAGCAGTCGCGCAAGTGCTGCTACCGATGTTCCAGCCTTTCTGGTAGTGTCTGCAATGTGAGCTCCTATATGCAGATTTCTGCCAAAATAGACACAGATTTGAGTAACGTCCGACTAGTAAAACCGTTTTAGTTTTGTGCAAGGCCAGTTCTAATCCTTTTTTTGCCAACCACATTTCTACGAGGTTTGCACACCACCATAGCAAGATCATCCGCTTACCGTACTAAAGTTGTAACTTTCAACATGATTTTTCTGAGCACCCCGCTGTAGTACTGAGCCTTGTGGTATCCCGCAGGTCATCTCCAACTTGCTGCTGCTAACCTGGATTACTCTGTTGTAGAGGTAGTTGCAAATTTTTTTCACAAGATAAGTCTTCACTTGCCTTTTCTCTAGTTTTATAATAATCTTCTACGGGGCCAAATTGAAAACATTTCTGACGTCCAGCGTCAACAACACTGCAAACTTTTTTTTTCTTTTGTTTAGATTTTTTGCTAAAAGCACTGCAACATAATTTTCAGTAACTTGCTTGACAAAATAGTGCAAGACTATATTGTTAGAAAGATGGAAGAAAAAGCTCAAATAGTTCATCATTTAAAAAGATCAGAAATATGATGCAAACATTATGAAAAAGAAGCGACCAAAGAATAGCATAAATATGCATATAAACCCTTTAATAAAAAAAGAATATTAATAGAATGGAAAAAACAATAAAGAACAAAACCTTAAGCAACTAAACATTACTTACTATACATTTTCAACTAATGTCAATTAAGAAAACAGACTACACTGCAAGAACTAGACCAACGCAATAACTATTAAAATGTTTAAAACCAATAAGAGTTAAATTGAAGGTATGTTGGCTACGCAAAAAAAAGAAAACATGAAGAAAAGTACAAGAAAAAAAAATGAATAAAAAACATAAAAAACAGAAAAAAAAACAAGTGGTTCTATAGTACCGTCACCTCAAACAATTAAACTTTTGACAATAAATACGTAACAAACATTAGTTGGAAAACCAAACTATAGCATTATAGGCACAAACGACTTTGTTTTTCATAACAATTACAAAAAAAAACCAAAACCCTAAAACTTAACGTAGCAACACTCCAATCTAAAACTAGAAATAAAACCACCGTTGGAACCATTACCGCTTCTAAAAAACATTAACTCATCTGCATTACTGACAAATTTGAACACAATCACCTGCAGAACTAAAAATTAATTTCGATTACGGACAAGGCCAATAAACATCACAATAGTTAATCAGAAAAGCGCGGTTTAGTCTTTACTATGTAAGAGTAAAATTGTTTACCAACACCAGTTAAGTCAACACTATCCAAAGAGATAGAAACACGAAGAAATCCAGTCAAATCCTTAAATCTAGATCTTCAGAAAAGTTGAGTGCAAATATTTTTGTGTTCATAGATGGATAAATGAACAGATCTAAAAAGAACCATACAGTACAACCACTTAGCACACAAACCAACGCACAAAAAAATAGTGGCAATTATAAATTATTAGTTTCTGCTAAAAAATAGTTAATGAGTTATGCACCTAACTTGCATCATCGCCGACAACAGCCTAGGAAAACAACACATCATCTTAGGTGACTAGTACTTCGGCTCATTTAACAAAAAACAACTTCTAAATGTTCTTTGAAAATTCTACGAGACTTTTGCAAATTAAGTAAAAATTCAAATAACTCAAGAAGTTAAACGCTTCAGTACAAGCCGTTCAATAAATTCATTGTTGTTGCACTAAGTGGATAAAAACCTTCATCTACATGTCAAGGTTCTTCAGACTTTGACGGCTAACCACAATGGCCATCAACATTGTCTGGTTTCTAACAACCGCTTCTTAGCCAGAAATCAAGTTATATTTAAATCAAGTTTTCTGGCAACAAAACATTACTGTAGCCGAAGTTACTTATATTGGTAAAGCTACTTATAGATTAGAATATAAAGTGTTGACGCGATATAGTCCCAGAAAGTAGAAGCGCAGTTACATTAGTAGTAGTAGTAAAAATAGAATATAATTGTCTACAAAAACTATTAAATAAATATTTACGTTTATTATTGTTTAAAATAAGCATATAGAACAAGTACAAATTAACAAAGCTAATATTTAATACTAATTGTTGTTTTATAATAAAATAATGAGTGAGTAACAAATAAATTATAAACTTTTAGAAATTATATAATTACCAACATTAAATCGTATTATAGCAAAATAAATTCAACCCTTTGCTTTTATATAAATCAAATTGTTTGAAAACATAACTAACTTTAATTAAAACATCACCGCGTTAATGGTTTCTGATCCAATCTTCCCTTGGTGCACAGTTCCTTTGTGGACGAAGCTTTCCCATTATTCCGACCATATATTTATACATTTTTTTTCTGCATTTCCCTCGCGTGACTTTATTTTGTTGCATTTTTTCCATGACACATAATGCGAAAAGGGCTCAAAATAAAACTGCATTTCACCCCTTTTGTGATAAAATAATAACGGCTACCATTTATCTTCCGCATTGTATGCTCTTATTATATTAAAATACATATATGTAACTGCCTATAGTTACAGTATACGGGGAAAAAGATAGGCAAAAAAATATGCACGAGCACATTAAAGAATATAAATGTCAACTGTACATAAATTAAAATATTAAAATGGATTTTTTGTTGTGTGATATTTTTATTGTTAAAAAGTTCTAAAAAATGTGCTTTCGTGTCTCATATTGTAACAGGTTTTTGTTATTAATACTTTACATTGGTTAATGACCGGAATTTTGTTTATTTGGAATATTTATTTTACAATTACTGCAATAATTTTAAAATATATACTTGTAAAATCATCAATGTTTGTTGAATCGTTGAAATTGATATGTTATATTAATTAATAAACATTCAAGTGCCATTAAATGTAATTTATGCTTTAGTTTGCCAAAGGATTTTAATTAAATCAACAATAAATATTTATTTATAAAATGATTTCTTTAATCAATTTTATTAAATTAATTAAAGTTAATTGAGAATCCTTTCAATATTGTTAAACTCGGTAAAAATAACTTGTTGATCCTTTATTAATTTTTGACGAATTTATTAAGCCCCTTGATTCCTAACACTGATACTGCGTCGTCATCCCCTTATTATCGTTAATGTTGCACATAAAAAAAGGCATAACATGTCGAGTGGTGTGTTTCATGTGCTGCTGATGGTCGAATGCAGTAAAATGTAAAAAGTCATTCCTTGTTTGTGGTGTTCGTGACGGCGCTCTGACAGGTAAACCACGTCCGTCTAAATCCAGTATTAGTTGTCAACGCGTTTGTAATTTACGGGGCGCGGCGCGTGAGACTTTGCCATTAGTGGGTCCGGCGGTCTCTAAACACCTCGTAGAGGTAATGGGTAATTGAGCCCGTGCGCCACTGTTTGTTCAAGGAAATGATGGGGGTGGGTGCAACACTTATTGACCATGATTTACATACAAAATTTTATAATATGGTGTTAATACTTTAATTACAAACTATATAACAATAAATTGCAGCTTAGGTTAATGTTTATTAATATAAAGAAATAATAATAATAATAATAATCTTTATTTACGGAAAAATTCATTAGAAAAAATAATATAAACATTAAACGGTATTAAACATAAAATTTGTTGTTTAAACATGGAAAAAGTTGATCCAAAAATACTAAAATTAACATTGTTTATTAAACTATTGCATTCACCCATCAATCTTGTGATTGGGATATGTAGTCCATAATTTGTAGAGTAAAACTTTTCTTTAAATATTAGTGTTACGAGTTGTCCTAGTAATAGACAAGTTGAATTGAAATTTACTTAAGATCTCCTCGCAGTTTATACAACTATTAATAACTTTATGCATAAAGCATAAGTCAAAAGTTAATCTTCTCCCATTTAATGGTTTTAAATTATACTAAGTAGCATGGTTCACTGTTTAAACTTATTGCAGTTACATATTGCAAATATTAAAAAAAATGTTTTTCACAGATTGCAGTGCTTTAGATTGCCCTTTAAGATACGGAGACTAAATAACAGATCCGTATTCCAATTGGGATCTTACGACTGCATTTCTCATCACAAATCCTAGTAATTTGCGGCTTTTGTTGCATATTTTTTGTATATGGCTATTGAAACTGAGTTTGTTGTCTAGTAGTAATCCAAGATGATCTGTTATTTCTTCTACAATTTCCAGGTCAGTCTTATTTATGTTTTACGTATTATTGACTGAAGCTGTACCCCTGCAAAACGTGATGGACTTGCATTTGAAAATTTTAAAATGCAAGCTATTCAAATTGCATCAAGTTGTAGTTTTATCCAAATTATTTTGAATTTGATTGCAATCATGTATTTACATATACAGTTTTAAAACATCGGCAAATAGCAAATACATAGAACTTCTTATCAAAGCTACTAAATTATTTATAAATAAATTAAACAGAAGTGGACCGCAATGCGAACCTTGCGGAAAACCCAAAGTAACGCTAAATTCTTTAGAAATGAAATTGTCAATTTTAACGCATTGCGTTTGATCCAATAGATAGCTTTCCATCCAATTAACAATTTTTGTATTAACCTCAAAAGCTTTTAATTTTTAACCAAAATTTATTATTGCTTGTCAATTAGCTGTTAAATATTAGTTAATTTTAAATTACCTATCAATTAACTGCAAAATATGTTTAATTGTTATTTAACTAATAGTTAACTGCTAAAATATAAGTTTCCATTAAGATAAACATCAATTTTAGGATAACTTTAATTTAACTATTTATTATTTAAAAAAGGTTCATTCCGCTGCCCACCTGTAGCACATAAACAGCGTGTGCTACACGTCGCGTCAAAAATTAGTTTGGTATGAGTCACTTGGTCCATTCAGCATTTTTTTCTGTTTTGTCTCATTTGTTCTGACATCAGCTAATGATTTCTTCTTTCTTCTACTGTTCAACCATTGATGTTGATAATTTTTTTAATTTCTTATGCTAGCAGTTTGATCAGCTTTGCTCTGGATACCATTTGTAAAGCTTCCGTCAAAAAACTGCACTGGCTACCCGCAATAGGGGTTTCTTCTGTACATTGTTCCGCCAATTTTTGTCTGTGTACCATTTCTGTGCGTTGTATAGAATTGTTGGCACAGTAACGGATTTCAACATTTGCCTTTTTCAGCTTGACGGTTATTATTCTAGCTTACCTGCTTCTTTTCTGGTTTTTCCACTATTTTCTTTATATGTTGTAAGAAAGTAAAAGCGTTATCAATTAGTATACCAAGCTATTTAATTGCTATTATTAATAATTGTCTTAACCAAAGTTGGCATTTTTTTTCTAAATAGTCCCACATGTACTACGTTTTAAAGTAGTGGTCTTAAAACTGACTACTTTTGTTACGACAATTACAAGACTTCTTTCCACCTGAATTTTTTTTTTGTGCTTAAGTAACTTGAAACTATGTTTTGTAGCTACTGTGAAATACTGCTTCCATAAAAGAACGTTAAATTTATTTCTAATATCTATGGTAACAAACTTTCTTCATTTATCTTTTTTTTTTTTTTATTATATTTACTACATTTTTAACATTGGATCTGCTTTTTTAAAAACCGTATTGTTGCTCTTAACGACCTTCTTCATTATCGAATCTTGTTTGCTTACTGATTGTGTTCATCAACTTTGCCGTTTTCCACTTAGCAGAAAATATTTGTTTTTTCAGCAACTGCTTAAGCATGTCAACCAACCGTTTCCTTCTTTTAAGGCCTTTGATAGAATATTGTCTAGCCCGAATAATTTTCTTGCTTTTAGTTTGTCTTCTTTAAATAACGTACAACACGCAAGAAAAGTGTTATTTTTAGTTTTCTATTATAAGTTTGTAAAGTACAAAGTTTCCTATTTTTGGTTTAGGTTTTTACACAGTTTTTGTTTGTCTGCCTCTATATCTTTGTAGATTTTTTTTTTAAATTTATCTTTTGTCAAATATTAATTTGTTTCACTTTTACTGTTTTTTACTAAACGGAGCCAAACTCGCTTTTTTTATTAAAGATTTGTATGCAGCAAGAGACATCCTCTTGGTTATACCTCTTTCTATTTTCCAAGAAATTAGTTCTTTAAATGCCTTTCAGTTGTGTTTCTTCTGTGCTTTCCACTTTTGAAAGAATATGTAGTTATGCTCGGTTGCAATTTCCTTATCTAAAACTTTCCAGTTGTTAACAATTCTTTTATTGCGTCAAGCATGTTTCATCTATAAAATATAATAAAAGTTTTCCTTGTCGACTGTTGTTATTATTTATGGTTGCAAACTAGTCTACAAAGTGTGCGTTTCTTTTGTTTACTACTTAATATTCCCATTTGTTGGCTTCTGAATTTATGTTGCCAAGTATAATACGTTCTTCTTGAACTGTACGGACTTTTTGCATTATTGATTCTACGTCCATTTTGTCTTTGAAAGTTATTCTTAAAGTTAAGTAGCAATAGTAGATAATAAACTTTTAAATTATCCTTTGTTTTTTTTTTATTTTTGTAACTTTTGTTTTTCTTTTTATCTTCTATCCGGCCCTATCAGCGTTTATTTCTGACACGGTGGCGTAGACGACGTTGTATGAATACTACCTATACTAGTTTGTAGGTTTGTCAGTAGACATTTAGTTTATTGCAGCCCAATAATTTGAAGATGCTTTTAATACAACTATCTTCAAGAAACCCTTCAATTAGTAGATTGATAAAACGCATGTTCAAGAAAGGAACAGTTATTGTTGCTGTGAGGGACTTGACGATCAAGAAAGTTAATACTAAAGGTTGTTCAAAAAGAGAAATTTATTATTTCTACTAGTATGGAATATAGTAGTTTACAGCCTTATACGGCTACTCAAAGATTCCCGCTTCAGAACCTTTATTAGTTTTTGACCATCCGTGTAGATTCTAATCGAATCATTGACCACGTTCTGCTACTCTTGTTTATGTGTGCGCACGTTGTAGGGTCTTTGAAACACAAAGAAGGGTGACATGTTATTGCTAACAGAAGTGTTTTCTTAACAGCCTTTTTCAGGAAAGTACAGTGTTTGCCAGCTCTCCCTGTAGTGTGCCAAAGTCTAACTGCATTCAGATGCAAAGCTGCCATTATCGCTATCTCCTCGACGTAAATGTCGAAGAGCAGCTGACACAACATTGCCTCCATAGCTGCAGTTGATGTTTTCCGCATGCCTTCTGTTATACTTAGGCAGGCCATTTGTTGCAACTGATTCAGTTTGCTTGCAAACGTTTTTTGTCTAGCTTTTGGCCACCATATTAGTGTCCCGTATGTGATCATAGGTTTGGAGACAGTCCCCATGTTTTCCCCACAGCTCGCCTGCATTGCCAAAAAGACATATGAACTTTTTTACATCTAATGTTTAAATGTGGTCCCCATGTGAGATTATTGTCAAAAACTACCCCAAAATATTTTACCTTGGTTGATAGCAATAGTGAGGTATTTAGGAGTTTTGGTAAGTTTACATTTTCAATTTTCTTTTTTTTGTGAAAAGAACCAGTTTGGTTTTCAGAGGGTTGACCATAAGAGTCTGGTTTTTGCACCAATTTTTGATTATTCTTAAAGCCTCTTGCATCAAGTTGCAGAGTATACTTTCAAAATTACCGCTTAGTAGGATTGTTATGTAATCTGCATAACCAACTGTGTAGCAACCAAGATTATTGAATAGCCGTTTAAGGCTGTCGACTACTATATTCCATAGTAGTGGAGATACAACATCTCCCTGGGACATTCTTTAGCAACGATTTTCCTGACCGTCAAATCCCCTACATTAAGAGTAGCGGCGTTTTTTAAAACCTTTCTGGGCATTTTTGTATAACATCCAGTCTGATTGTTTTTTTGAGTTTTTTGCTCTGTTGAAGGATCTCAGTGCAGCTTCCATAAGCCGGTCAAGTTTCTCACACCACCAAGGTATGGTGTTGTCGGGTTTGGTAGCTAGCCTAAGTGGGCAAGAGTCTTTGTACGCCCGAGTTAAAGAATTTTCCAACTTACTTACATAGTTTTCTATTTCTTCTACACTAATAGGTTCACTTAAATCTGCACAAGTACTTAAACTTTGCGATAGGTTGTTTTAAAAAGCAGCTTTATCGGTCAACTTCGAGTTTTGGTAAGGCCTGATTATTGTTTTTTGTTTATGTTCTACATTAAATTTTATCCACCTGTGATCTGACATTGAGACTGACGTGCTAAAAGTTGCCAGTGTGATATCTATCACAGTCTGGCTGAGGGACGTAACGAACGTTAGTTCAACGCCTCGATTTAGTATTTCTAGGTTAGTACTGATAATTAAATCGTGAAGTTGCTTACCCCTGCCATTTGTGTCTTCACTTCCCCAGACAATATGATGGAAGTTGGCGTCACAACCAACTATAAGGTCAACATTTCCTCTTGTACAGTAATGCACCAAGTCCTCCAGTTATGTTGTTGGAGGTGGTATGTCGTGCGCGAGGTATGCCACAATGATGTCTGGCTTCCGTTTGTCTGCCGAGCTGATTCTGACGGTTGTGAGGTCACTGTCGAAAAGCTATGGCATAAGAAACGCTGTTATGTGCTTAGGTATGTATATACACGTCCGTAGCTTAATGTTAGTTGGGCTTGAAGATACCTTCCCAGATAGTTTGCTCAATCCGCAAACCCTGGTTTGTATGATCCAAGGTTCTTGTATTAGGGCTATTGTGTTCTGCATCAGCTCTAATTTGCGGTATAGTGTCGCTACGGCCACTCGACAGTAATGCAGGCAGCATTGTATAACATTAATGTGCCGCGTCATTGGTCGGCTTTGGGGACAGTATGGTGTATCTCCAACCCCATTTTGACCGAGTGGATCAATCGCCTCCATTTCCATTGCTTCCTCCTGCGGCACATTTTTTGTTATTTTGATGATGCGTTTGCTAAACATATAGCTTAGCAGATTTCCCTTACCATTTAGTCTGCAAACATCTTCCTCACCTGTTCCTAGAACAAGGAGTTCCGGTTCCTTGGACTCGGAGGTGTGAAAGATGCACCAATCGTTTACTTTGAGCTACTGATTCTGTTCCGGGCAACTCATGACCAAGTCTACGACATCCGGTTTTCTCGGAAGCCACAAAGTAGCCTTTGTCAGCCTAGGAAGCCGGCTCAGTAGCACAACGCCTAATTGTATTTCCAACCACAAAAGCTGTAGACCGAAAATCATTTTTTGAAGCCACCCAAGTGAGGCGTCATTATCACAGGTGATCCTAAAGATTTCTCCTGTATGTGTCAGCTCACTAAAAGTGGGAAGTATTTGCCTGGGGTGGATAAGGTATTATCCAACTCCCAAAAAAGAGCATTTTTAATCAAATTACCCTGCTCACTAGTGATTTTACTCAGGAAATGAGTCAGGCTGGTAACCGCCACGCAAAGATGCGATGAGGCAACCTCTTTGTATGTGTATGTACGGGTTTCCTTCTTCCTGGGTTGTCCAGGTGAGGGTTCAGACGTAGAGGAGCGAATCCTATTTCCTCTTAGGCTTTGGACCTTGCCACTTTTGAAGGAATTTTTGGGTCGGCTTTGACGCACTATGTTTTGGATTACCAGTTGCTCGCCAAGCACTTGAGATGTCTGCCTTGCTGGAAAAGAGCTTTGTTTGCTTTTCAGCTGCCAAACACCGGTCTGTGGGGTGTGGTTCAAATGCAAAACAGTTTTGGACGTCGATGAGGTATCCGTAGATGCACCCACCAAATCTGTAATTTTTGAGGTATTCAAAGATTCACTTGATAGATTGGTTCTGAGATTTTGGTTCTCCATAGTTGAGAGACTAAAATTTATTTCTCTGGCTCCCCACCCGCCATGGAGCCCGCAAATTTGGGGACGTCTACAATAGATTGCCAGGGTTACCAGAGAAATATAGCCCCAAAGGTGGGTTGTATACAAACAAGTGACACACACCAAACCGATAGGCCGCTGCATACCTCTTCACTTCCAAGGATTCACCCTGTTGGCCATCTGACTGGACAACTCAACCGATTGATCGAGATGGGTTAGTCTCGTCCACCCTTTTAAGAAGAAATCCAGGCCAAAGTGGAGTGTTGCCAAGTCCTAGATACGCATATGTAGGGTGACTCAGCCACTAGGACCCCTTCATCCTCCATTACGGGTATCCACGCACGGCACAAACACGTGAGTAGTCATACCACAGACCCTCAGCGCGACGGGGTGATTGTAATTAGTCTAGAACCTTGCCCTTGGTCGCTTAGCAATTTGTTGTTCAATACAAAGAAGTTTCCTTTCCGAACGGACCCACTAACCACATCCAGGAAAAACGTTGCGTTTGATCAGCTATTGCCTTTAGAGTAAATTTTGCTTTTTCTGTTTTTATTTTTTCTTCTATAATTTCTTTTAGAACTAGGATTGCTTTTTGCGTTCATTTATTCTTCCTAAATCTAAATTGGTGTTTGTCTAGCTTTTTTTTAATTTCATCTATAAATTAGTCTTATTTTAAAACTTATATCTGTTTTCTTTTTCTCATTTAATTCTCAATTTCTTCACATTTACCATTTATTCATTTTTCTTTGCCTAATCTACATTTTCTATTAATTTTGTTCCTTAATTCTTTATATTTTCTTAGCCCTTCTTCTATTTGTATATTTTTTAATTTTCTTCTATTATGTATCATGTTATTTATCTCCTGTGTTATCCATTCCTTTTTCTCTTCCCGTCTTTGTGTTTTACCTAATACTTCTTTCGCTGATTATTGTTTTTTTCAATTTCATTCCATTTGCTTTCTATGTTATTCTCTTTGTTTATTACATTTAATCTTGCTTATTCCTATTTTATCCTTTCCATTACCTAACTTTCTAATTTTTCTGCCCTATTCATGCTTTGAATATTCTCCGTACCGATTCGTAGGTTTTCTCATTACTTTGCACAAAAAGAGTGCGTATGAAAAAACTTTAATTTGCCAGTCAGTTAAATTAAAAAATATATATATTTTGCATTTAACTATTGGTTAACAGTTAATTGAATTAGATTTAACTTTCAGTTAAATAAAGAATTTTAATTTAAATATTAGTTTACTACAATATAGAATCTGTTTAATTTGTATTTAACTATCCTTAGATCATTGCTATATAAGTGAGAGTCATGACATAATTATTGTAAGCTTCAAAAAGATAATTTGTTGCAATCCTTGCATTCGATGACAATGGTTTGATGTTGATAACTAGGTTTGTCTTAGTGGAAATGTGGTGCTCTAAATTCAAACAAGTCTTTTGTCTATGGAATATTTAATAGTATTGCCGTTGTATTCCTTGAGGAGACATCAAAACTCGGAGATATATTTAGGTCGATTATAATGAAATCACTGAGTGTGTATCTTGCAGTTGGTGATTAAAATTGACAACAGCAGCCAACCGATGATTTACAAATGCATCCTGCAGTATTCACGTTTAATATTTGCAGCAAAGTCCGTCCACCCACCACAATATGGGCGAGCAACGACATAAAGTATCATTATCAATGTAATCCCTTGAATAAAACATTATCTCCGGTTAAATGGCCGGCCGTCATAAACTGTCTGTAGAAAAATCCATTTACTTACAATTTCAAATCCGGCCATTTGCACATGAAACAAGTATAACATGCCCCCGTATATGGGGTCTAATGCCCCAGACATGCAATAGCAAGCGACTGTGTTATGCATCCAGTCAAACAGTAAATTTCGAGAAATAATTACATTTGTCATTGTCGTTGTTTGTTTTAAATTGCGCGACTTGTTCAACACGGGCAGCCAACGCGAAATGATAATTGAACAGAGTAGTATCCTTCCTTTCCCACTCCGCGCGTTTACGCACGTCGGTATTTTGCATTGTAAATTAACGGATTGCTATCTTTATATTTTATATAATGTGCATTTCTCATTAAAAACGTTTATTCAATTATAAAATTGCGTGACTATATTTTTTATTTGCTTTTGCTTCCCTTAACTTAATACAGAAGAAAAATAAATATTGATAGCAGCTTTTTTAAACTTTATTGTTCATATCCCATGGGGCGATATTAAAAATTATTACTTTTATATCGGAACATTTTTATATTCTTTATTTATGTACTCGCGGTGCTCCAATCTGTAGACATAACTCATCATAACAACTTTTCTATTTTTTTTTATTATTTTAGGCGCATAGATAATAATGTAAACAAGGGCATTTCATAATACTGTTGCTAATTAGACTAACATATTTAAATTATCAGAACAAACGGAGATTTCTCATAATAATTAATACGCGTAATTGGTTAACAATGTTATTCGAGTTCGTGTATGTTTTTTCACATATTTTTTTATATTTTATGTAACGCGGAATTTCATTAATCAGTTTTGTGTGCACTGCTGAATAATACAATTTGATTCATTCTAACATTTTATGATATTTGTTTGTATAATGTAATGTAATCTGCTTTGTTGTATAATTAAAATATTTACGTAATTTGAATCTCGCATACTATTGCTAAAATATAACGTGGTGTAGATTTTTGTAATGATATCTACTCTATAAAAAAACATATTGTAAATATGTTTTGAAAAAAAAAATTATAAACTATATATGGCTAAGTACAAGTCAAGTGTACGAAATAATTTATTTTTAGCTTAAACCACTGAAAATGCTTTTCTCTATTTATGAATCCTGATCATAGGATTTGTTTCTGAATTTTCAGTAAGCCATTTCCGAATAATAAGCAATCAATTAAAAAAAACGATTTTTTTTCCTTTTTTGATCGTTTGTAACTTTTCAGGATTGCATTTAAAAAAAATAAGAAAAACTTTTTTTCAAAATTGTTTAAAGAATATTTTTCACCAACATTTTCTATTGTAAAAATTTTATAAATTTCCTTGATTTTTTGTTTTAAGTTGAAGAGTATATATTTTTTTAAATGTGGATAAAAACGTAGTTTTATATGTGCAAAACATACCCTGCACTACGCTTCGAGAAATCAACAAAAATAGCAAAAAAGGCTTAAATTTTAAGTATTTCTTTATATACATTGTAAGATATCTCATATTTGAAAAAAAATTACTTTTTATTTTTTTTAAGAAAAATTGTTTTTTTAAAGTTCTGGGAATTTTGACGTAAATTTTCTCTTATTCAATTTGTGCTTTAGAAAATTGGCAGTGCCAAATGATTGGAAACATGTTGTGTTAAGTATCTCAAAAAAAGTGTTTACAAAAGTATTGAATGAAAGAGTGCGTGAAGTATTGACTGAGAAGATTTGGGGAGTGCAATGTGGTTCTGTGCTAAGTAGGGAAAGCACGGACCAAATTTTTGCACTTGATGTATATAATGTAAATCAGTAAAAAAAAGTATACTGTGCGTTTGTTGATCTATATGTTTACTAAATGCCATTATTGGTATATATGATGGTAGCAGATCGTGCGTTATATGATAGTACACTGATACTTTGGTGTATCTGGAAAAAATGTTATGGAAATATTTGAAAAAAAGTGAACGAAAAAGTAGTAGAAGAAATCGAAGATGGCAATTTATAAGTGTGTTAACAAAAACTTTGCTGTATGAATTTAAATCATGGGTACGTAAAAAAAACGCAAAAGTAAAATAAATGTGGTTGGAATGGAAAACTGTGTGTAGAAAAACTTGTATAGGCAGAGTAAAAAATGAGTGGATTATAAACAGACGTGGTTTAAATGTAATACCAATAGACCATTATGAACGTAGTATTCTACATTAGTTTTCTGTGTTGAGAAAATAAGCAAGGATATAATAACAAAGCATTGATGATGATGATTTCGATCAAAATGCAGAGGTGGACTACGTAAAATGTAAATTTTGTGCAAAAATTGTCGTTTGCATAGCACTTGTTACACTTAAACATGCCATTTTGTTGGCTTGCAAACGTTTCTAACTCTAAGTTATTGGTCACAAACCAGGTGAGCATAGGTTTTATACTGTGCATTCGTTGTTTAGAAATCATAAACAATGTAGACTTTAGCAAGTTCTTTGAAAATTGTCCAGTATTGTAGATACGATTAAGTAGCTTTAGAATGTTTTTCTATATCTGCTTGATACATTTCGAAAAACCATGTGAAAATCCAAAATTTTTCTCTTCTCCACGCGTTTTGTACGCGTCATGCATGCGTAACTTACGACATAAAAAAAATAAAAAAAAAAAATATGTTTTTACGCGATTGCATCTGTCACTTTAAGAAAAAATTAAAATTTTCAAAAATCATGTAAAAATTCAAAAAATTCCCTTCTTCACGCGTTTTGTACGCGGTTTGCACGCAATCGTGACTTACGAAATAAAGAAAAATTTTCAAAAAAAATAAATATCTGTTTTTACGCGTTTTGCATGCAATCTGTCACTTTTGGAAAAAAAAAAAAAATTTGAAAAATCATGCGAAAATCCAAAAATTTTAAATTTTTGCTTCTTTACGTGTTTTGTACGCGTCTTACATGCAATAGTGACTTACAAAGTAGAGATAAATTTTTAAAAAATTTTGATATCTTGTAAAAATCCAAAAATTTTCTCTTCTTTACGCGTTTTGCATGCAATCGTGACTTAAGGATTTTCAAAAAAAATGGTTTTTACGCGTTTCGCATGCAATCTGTCACTTTAAAATAAATTGAATTTTTAAAAAATCCAAAAAATATTTGATCTTTCGCGCGTTTCATACACGTTTTGCATGCAAATGTGATTTACAAATTAAGAAGAAATTTTCAAAAAAATATCTGTTTTTTACGATTTTCGCATGCAATCTGTCACTTTTAAACAAAATTAAAATTTTGAAAAATCATGTAAAAATACAAAAAAATTCTGTTCTTTACTTCACTCGATTGGTACGTGTTTTGCATGCAATTGTGACTTACAAAATATGAAGAAATTAAAAAAAAAAACTGTTTTTTACGCGCTTCGCATGCAATCTGTAACTTTTGAAATTTTCAAAAAAGTAGTGAATCGTTGGAAAAACAATTGGAAGCAAAATACAAGGAAGTCAAAATAGACCAAAACTCCTATACTTGACATAAAACCATTTATTAAGAGAAAATACAGCAAGGTCAACTACCAAATAACCTAGTTGTGGTCATTGATGTATCAAAAAATACTTAACAAGATTTGAACTAGCAAAAATCTACCTGTGTGAGAAGTGCAAAATAACAGAATCGGTAAAGCACGTTTACTGCAAGTGCAATACAATAAGAACAACCAAAAAGAAATCTGAAGACGGAAATAAAATAGACAATATTTTTGAAAACATAATTAATTGAGATTATGATAAAAAGTAAAATATGTTTCAGAAATAATCCTACAAATGAAGACAGAAGAGAAAAAGGTCTAGATCTATTAGTTAGAAATGAATAAATGACTAAAAATGTCTAGGGTGCGCAGAAAGCGTGTCCGGGCGTACTTATTCTAAAAAAAAGCTAAAAGTTGTAGTAAGTGAAAGTACCACACACAAGCTGGTAAATTTTTCCATAAAAAAAATAATTTGTCTAATTGATGGATTCTTCAAAATGATGATTTTTTTTTAGTTTTTTGCAAGCTCATTACTTCTTCTATTTTAAAAATAAGTACTCTGATTTTTTCTAAAATAATAATAATTATTATTATATATTAGAAGTATTATTCTATAAACCTGGTTGGATATCATTAACAAATGTTTTTTTTTTATTGTCTAGCTTATCTTTGTTGTTTAATGGGATTGTCAAGTTGGTAGTTATTTTTAATTGAAGTTTAAAACTCTACCAACTAATTAATCTATTTGTCAATCTAGATGGCATTTTTATTAATCAAATGCTATCGTTTAGGGAGTTATGAAAAATCAATTATCATTAAAATTAATTATGTTTTTTTTGTTAAAATCTCAATTTCAAATTTTAAAATTAAACACGTAGTTAATAAATTAGGTTTAAACTCGGATTTAAGTTATGCTTAGTGAATTTGCATTCGGAAAACTTGAATTAGTAAGGAAACTTAATTTCAAATCTTAGAATTAGTTACAAAATTAATAAATTTGGTTTAAACTCAAATTTAAGTTTTTTGAAAATATTGCTTTCATTAATTTAATTGCTCTAACATCATTGCTGTTTGTAATTTTAAGTTATGCTTAGTGAATTTGCATTCAAAAGACTTGAATTAGTAAGAAAACTCAATTTTAAATTTTATAATTAAGCACAGAACTAATAAATTAGGTTTAAACTCAGATTAATGTTTTTTGAAATTGCTGCTTTTGTTAATTAATATACTTTTAAATTAGAAATTGCAATAATTTGTTATTAACATATCTCAATAGCAGAAATAACAATTGTAAAAAATCTTCCTTGCGTCTAGAGCCAAAAAAACTAACTAAAAAATTCATCACTCAAAAACGGTTTGTTGTTGATGTAAATTGGTAGCAAGATACTTTTATATTTTGAGTACCAACTGTGTAAAATTAGTTTAAATTCATACGCTCAATTTAAGGTAACCTCAATTTGATCAACTTAAGTCTAAAACCACAGAGATAATTTATAAACCCATAACTTTTAAACGGTTCATTGTATATTGATGCAAATTAGTACCAAGGTACTCTAATACCTTTAGTACCAACTGTGTAAAATTGGTTTAAATTTATACGCTCAAATTAACTTAACCTCAATTTAATCAACTTAGCTTTCTTGAGTCAAATGCCACAAATAATAACTCAAAAATTCATAATTCAGAAACGGTACATTGGATGTTTATGCAAATTAGTGCCAAGATACGTTAATACCTTTAGTACTAACTGTATAAAATTATTTAAAACTCATACGTTCAATTTAACCTAACTTCAATTTAATCAACTTAACTTACTTAAATCTAAAACCACAAATGATAACTCAAAAATTCCTAACTCAAAAACCGTACATTGGATATTAACACAATTGGTACATAATACATTATTATTTTATTATTTTAAGCACCAATAGTGAAAAATTTGTTTGAATTCATCATAAACTCAATTTAATTAACTTGACTTACTTAAACCCTGAACGACATAAAATAGCTCAAAAATTCATAACTCATAAACAGTACATTGGATATTGATAGAAATTGGTACCAAAATATTGTAATACCTTGACTACAAAATTGGTTTAAATTCATAAGCTCAATTTAACCTAAGCTCAATTTAATCAACTTAACATACTTGAGTCTAGTGCCACAAAGGATAACCAAAAAATCCATAACTTACATGACCTGTAAACGTAACTTTGAAGTCCTTTCCAATAATAAATCTATATCCGTGAATATTTAGAAAGTCCAAGTATTGTTTTTTTTTAAACATGATGAAACGAATAGAAAATTTCAATGTTCTTATATGTTTTTGATAATGCATAATTAATTTGTTGATAATAATGTCAGTACCACCGTTGCTGCGTTTTTGGGGTGTATACTTAATACCCCTGAATTTTTTAAATGATTTATTAGTATAAGAATTTTTAGAAATTAGACCTATGTCAATACTTTCTATATCTAAAGCTGCTTGCAGTTTTTATTTATGTTTCAAGATTGACATTCAGATTTTTGGGAAAAGCTGTGTTCAAGTCTGCTAATACGTTTATCAAATTTTGTTAGTTTCTCCATTATTTGTTGAAAAAAAAACATTATGGTTTTGTTTTTGTGTTTAAATGATTTTAAATGTTTTTAGGCTTACTGGTAACTATATAACAGTAGGATATTTTTTTTGCACTTGTAATCACATTTTAGTTTACCGTTCTTTGGTTTATCACAACTATTTGTGCGTTAACTCCTATTATATCAGTTATTCTATAGATGTTGTCAACACTTTTGCAAATGAGAGCATAAACATTTAGAGATAGCGTTTCGTTTTCTCGTATTATTCTTAAGAATTTTCTAATGCTGAATGAGCCTTTTGTTTGAAAATTTACGAGTTACTCAATTAATGCAATCACCTGCGTAGGTGAGTTATATTAAACTCAAACTTTCTAATAAAATTAATCTATAATATAAAAAATATGTATTATGCGTACTGTTTATCTCAAAACTAAAGATACGTTTTATCGTTTCATGAATAACTTTAAAATGTTTTAATTATATCAAACGGAATGTGTTACTTTGCAATTCATTATATATTTAATTAATTAAATTAATTGTTCACATATTTAATGACTATTTATTTCAATTAAATAAATAATTTTGCACAAATTTTAAGCCATTGAGTAATAGTTTAAAAAAACACAAACAATATTATTGAATTAGATACAATGCGGGCCGGGCAAACTCAATATCCAACCACATAAACATCCAACATTATTTTCTTTATTTTCCCCTTCGAACATGTATCCTTTGTTTATTTAGTTGGCGGCAGTAAATTTCATTTCCAGTTCCCGTGTTTCTGTATTGGGACAAGTTTTTCCGTGAATTGGTGACAGGCCATGTGTGTTTGTCCGTGCCGAGGGCCGTCTCGCATAGGAATCTACGAGGACAGGGGTTCGACTCCCAGTTAATAAAATAAAGAATGAGTGAATAAGAAAGAGAGAAAGAGTATTAGTTTGCATTTTATTTGATATTGTGGTCGAAAAGTTTATCTTCCCTTTGTGTGTCCCTTCGTATAAATTTAACACGCGCGACTATTCGATTTACCGTGAGGTCCCAAGAAGTATGCAAGTAAGTAAATTGCCGGAGACGATTACGGAATCGCGATTGTTTTCGGATGTCTTTTATTGCATCGCGATGAATGGTGCAATTGAACCGTTTAAGACATTCCATACAAATTCAGTAATTATTCACAAGCGATGTGTTTCAAGGATATAAATTCATTAATGAAACTTAAATAAAATATATAATTTTTATATTTCAAAATTTACATATTGTACATTTATGTTTGTTTCAGTATACAGTTGAATATATTTTGCATATAGCAAAACACTATTATAAAGAATACTTTTTACTATTTTTATATCAAACAAAATAATTAACATTAAGCGTTAAAAATGTCAAACAAAATATTAAACCTTTCACCCTTATTGTTTGTAATTAAAAGATTGGATGTTTCTACTTTACGACGCTAATCAAATTTAAATTAGAAAAAAAAGGATAACACTCAATCTACGGATTGCCAACATTTGAGAGGGCGAGTCTTTCAGTTCATGATTGCGGAGAAATTGTTTTAAATGTAGTGCAACGTCCACCCGCCCAAGAGTTAATAATCAAGAGATTGTTTTTCCTTTTTTCAAACGCCAATAACACTAACAACTGGGCAGGTACACTACTTTTTTGTGTCACAAATCGGGAGTTGAACAGGAGCGATGTCTAAAAGCAGACTGACTAACAATTTTTTCTTGGATTTCTTTTATACTCATAACAATAAACAATTTCTTTCCCACTTAGGAATAATGATGTTATCTAGTTTTAACAGTTTAGATGTAGGAGACTATTGCTAAGAATAAAGTTGTGCAATAACACTGAATGTTTATTACAAAGTTTACTGAGTGTTTGAGACAAATTACTTAAACTACTTTTTTTTAAGTTTTGTTAAACTGGCAAAAACATATGAGGGAGATAAGAAATGTAGTATTATACATAAGAGTTACTTTTAGACGTAGTCGCCATCAACTTTGAGGCATTGTCGTAACGAGGCACCAGCTTTTCTATACCTTTTTCATACCACGTTGTCGTAGGGTTGTCACCCAAGGTTGTACTGTTAAACCACTGTTTTCACAACCATTTTTTCATCTTAAAAAACAAATAGAAGTTGCTTGGTGCTAAGTCTGCGTTGTAGAGCGGGTAGTCAAACAACTCACATCCAACATTCTTGAGAAGCTCCTTTGTTGTTAAACTGTATGAGGTCGTGCGTTATTATAATAAAAACAATGCCTGATGACAACATGTCTGTCTTTTTAGTTTATATTGGTTTTTGTAAACGTTTAAAGGTTTCACATTACGTCGCAGAAATCATTGTTGTCCCAGGATTTATAAACTTGGATTTGGCGAGAGCTATAATTGTATTGGAGATGATAAAATTAAGCTCACATAAAACTACGTAACAAATTTGCTGATTCGGTTAGAAATATTGATAGATAAAGTACTAAACACTATTGCAAACCTAACCTAACAGAGCTTAAAAAAATATGTTCAAGTACTTGCAATCACGGGGTTCTGGGAGTACCTTTAGTAAAAGTTTGTTTATTAGTGGTACACTTTTATAGTAGTACGTACTCGGGCAATGCTAGTTTGCTAAAACAATTTTTTTTCATGACTCAAAGTTTATTTCTAAACTGTGCAACAGAAGGTGAAGTTGTCAAGTTATTTGTTTTCTTTAGGTTATTTATTTTAGAGTTGGTGATCTGTTTGATGGAATCTTGTTTTATGTTTTGACAACAATTGCCAATATTGTCATAACTGGTTTTAATAACCTTTATTGGTGATGGTAGTGTAAATTTAGAGAAAAGTTTAAGTGCAAGCCTATTTATTAATAATACACTTTGTTTTTTTAACATAATTTAGAGTTAGTCTAGAAATCTCTAATGAGTGAATAACTTATACGCCAGGTAGTCCTGCTCTTGGTTACTTTGAGATGTTGTCAACGTTCTTGGTTAGCTTCAAGTAATTCACTCATTAATTAGAGACCTGTTTAGTAGAATCTTCTATGAAGATATATGCCTTAAACATCACGCCTACCAATAGTATTTGGTTTTGCCTGGCAGATGATCTAGGTTGTTGTAGCTAAATAGTTAATTTTGCTGGTGACTGTAATAACGGAGGTTTTGCATACTTTGAAAAGTTTACAACATCTTTCTATCTTTAACGTTGGCGCTTTAAATTTGGTTGCATTAAGTTTTCTTACCATTTCTGCAAAATCAGCGGTTTTGTAGCTAGATGGTTTAGTTGTCAATGCTTTTGCAACTATTTTACAGATTTTAGAGGTGGTTGTTATGTTATTGATGACGTGTTTACCAATTTTGGTTTTGTCTAGAGTTTGCATTACTTTTATTGATATTCTCTAGTTTTGCTCAAAGTTTAGTTTTTAGTTTGCTGTAAAAGTATTTATTTTAATAAATCTAGAGAAACCTAGCTAACTGAATTGTCTGCTGTGACTAAGAGTATAGCAGTTAGTATATCTTATGAACTTTGCATTGTGTTATAAAATGTAAAAATGAAGTATCATTCTTAGATGTCACAGCCACAGCTTTGAGAGGTTTGACGGTAGCGATCTATTCGGAAGCAATTATTGCAACATTGTTTTTTTTATGTTGTATTTCAGCTGTTGTGTAGGTTGAGACACATTGCTTCAAATAAAGAATTGAACGTACATTTTTACAAAATGGGTACTCTATGAGGAGCTTCTAGAACGCCGGGAGGTAGAATCGCTTTTTTAGATCATGTCCAGTTCACAAGATTTCACACAGAGGGCTCAGCTTGCATTTGTTCAGAATACCACTATGGATGTTTATATGTCTTCAAATAGCTACATACTTACATATATTGTGTTTTGAGTTGTACAAAGCAAAGCTGCTAATAGTGGTCGTACTAAAACGTCTGAGATTAAAGTGCAAAACTAGCAACGGTCGTCGGACGTTAAATGTGTTTCTACGTAACAAACACCAATAAAAATTATAAAAAAATTAAATGACACCCAATGTAAAATCACCTCAAATTTATAATATATATTGATTACGTATTAATATTAATTGGACTAATAGGCTGAGTACACTAGTTTATAATTGTTAATAAATAGATTGAATAGTGATTCACCTATCTGCCCCAGTGTTTGTAATTAGAAAATTGAATGTGTTTTATTTTTACAAATGTTAATGTAACATATCTAGAAAAAAAGTTATGACTTTCAATCAAGGGATATTTAACACTTGGGTGAGTGGGAAGAGTACACCAATTTATGAATACAAACAAATAGGTTGAACTGGAACGCCTTGCCCAAGTGCCCAAGTAGTAGTAATTTTTTTTTCTTTTTAAACGCTAATATATACGTACCACTAACAATTAAGTTAGTGAACAAAGTACTCCAGTTTATGATTAGTGCTAAATAGTTTGAACTTAAGTTTAAAGTATAACAAGCTGATCTCAAAAATTTGTTTATTTTATTTTGTAAAAGTATAAAAAGGGCTTATTACCTTTTTATACTTTTATACAAAAAAAGTCACTATTATCTTCCTAGCTGTAATGACTGCTTAATAACATTGTTCTATTAACTGTTTATCAGTCAAAAACAAATTGAAATATGTTCTGCTTAGATTTTACTAGCAAGCAGCAAGACAAACCTAAAAGCAAGACTGTTGACCAAAATTTTGTCTAAGCTTATCACACAATTGTTGCTGCAGCTGGATTATTTCCATACGACAAAATTGTTAACCAAATTAACGTAACTACAAAAATCAGTTTGACAAACTGCTGGGTTTTACTATAAGTGCTCCCAAACATAGCAAAATACCGTTAGAAACATACGTATATAAAACTCTTACCAACAAGCAAACAACTGTAAATTAAATCAATATTTTATCATCGTCTCTGATTGAAGTGATAATAGATAATAGTATTAATTTCCTTCAGGTATAATAGATAATTGTGTTTACGCAAAAGTGTAAAGCGACAATGAAAATGTTTGAAAACCCTTCTAGACCATCTAGACTAATGCTTACTTTATCTTCTTGTAAAATGCTGAATCAACTTTTTAAGGTTATTAAGATGTACTTATTAAGTACATTAACATTGGTCAAAAATCTACGGATTACAAACACACGATTGGTGTACAAGTTTGAACTGAAGCGCAGTGCCTATTTGTCCAAGTGTTTGTAATTATGAAATTGGATGTTTTACTTCTTTACAAGCTTTAATTGTTACTAAATAAGAAAAAAGTAATTCACATTTATTTTTTTTTTTTACTAACAACTGGGCAGGTGCCTAGGATTATTGATTGATGAGAAATAGTTAAAACTGGAGCGCTTGACCACCCGTATCTGTAAATCAAAGAATTTGATGTTTCTCCTTCATGCAAACACTTATAGTCACTAAATTAAAAGAAAAGAGAGTGGAATTTAAATATAATACATCAATTTATAATTGTGGATATTTTTTTTTAATAAGCTCTAATAGTCACCAAATTAAAAAAAAAAGAAGAAAATGCCATCCAATCTTCAGATAACTAACACTTGCGTTATTAGTAGGTGGTGTACTCCAATTCATGATAACAGACAAATTGTTTGAAATGAATTGGCTCTGGTCGCCGCTAGTCAACGTAACATCGTTTGTAAAACATAACCCACTACCAGACAGCAAACGTGTGACGATGGTTGTTCATTGTAACAATGCTTGGTAAAACACATAAAGTTTTATTAATTTACATTGTTTTCTACTGTTTCAAATAGTCGCATTCCCACTTTTTGTTCAAATGTTTAACGAGCTTTTATTTCTAAATTTTGCAAAACGTTTTCTGACAACAACGACTACATCAACAACTTACTCCAACATCTGGTTATCCGTCTGAAAACAAATTAAAACCTTTGATCTGCCGAAACAATATTGTACAAACCCTACAAGTAGAAAGCAGCGACACAGAATCCACGATAAAACTGCACAAAACCGACAATTTTAAACTTGTAATACTGGCATAAATACAAATTACTCTTAGGTCTGAACAAATGCATTAACCACTTTAATCACACTTGCAAATAACTAACTCTTTATCATCTGTGATATCTTAGCCAGTGATCAATTATAGCTCACATATCTATGGTACATTAGAAAATAATATAAATTGGTATAATACACTCCATTATCACTAGTACTAATTAGATAAAACAGATTAAAATTGATACATTTAATCTAAAATCATTTTAAATTAATTGATATGACCTGATTTATTCATTATTCTTATTAACTCTATTACTTTAAATACCTACTGTATAAAATTAATAAAAACGTAAAATTTTTAGTAATTTAAATTTAATTGACAAATGTACAATGATTTTATAAAGTTAAAAATATCAATTTTATTTTTATTTTTGCATAACAATTTAAAGAGTAGATAACTTGGAGCATTCTTGGCTGCTCAAAAATACAATATTAGTTGATAAGAACAATTTTTTTACAAACATCATCATTTGTGAGACTAAAACTCCGATCACAACTAAAACAATATTTCAAGAAACAAAACTTGAAGAAGAAATATCGGAGTCAAAAGTATTAAAAACGTACAAATTTCTAAAACTGGATAACAGAGTTAAATGCCTTGATGTGATCTACTAAAACAAACTAAAAAAATAGTTTTTTTGAAGCTCTGCTAGAACTAAAATATACATTGAACATCTTGTTGCATCCATGAATTTGATGAATATTAGAAACACTCATTTATAGGAAAGTTACATTGGTGCCATTTAAAGTATTTAAGTTGGCGTGAAATATAGATCTCAAGTTAGTCGATCAAACCCTTACAGCAGATCTCAGTCAGTTGACCAAGCCATTGTTAGCATTTTTTTGACATTTAAGATTCGATTGCATGCAGCCGAAGCTGAACCACTTTTCACAACCGTAAAAACCAACTCAAGCATCAAATGTATGCAATTTTAATTTCAAATTCAATTTTAACAATTATTATACCTAAAGAGGTATGAATGATTGTTAATACTAATTAATATACTCTTTTTACTGTTTTAAAGGATATCTTACCGTGGTGGTCCATCCAGAGCAGTGGCTGCCTACCCATGTACACAAGGAAAACCCACACCGTTGATGATTGACGGAGAGCAAAAACAGAAAAAGAACCGCTTTTAACACCAGGTGCAGATACAAGTCCAAAAGGCATTCCAGTCTATTATATGGAACTAATGGTTTACATTGCCGTCAACGTTGCTACCAACGCTGCAAGAGCAGAATCCAAAAAAACGAAGATGGAAAAGGCTAATAAAGACAAGACACAGAATACCCAAACAAAAAAAAAACGGCAAAACTGCAAACTCCAACCTTCAGATTGTCTATCTTACCAGCTGCCATAGATCTCACCGCCCAAAAGCAGGAAACTTCCTCTCTAGCTTCCGCCACCAAAAGGCCCATCATGGACAACAAAGGAAACCAACTGGTCCAATCCTAGAAAAAAAACCTTCACCCAAATTATCTAAAAAACTTTTAGCCCCCAGCCGTTTTCAGCAACTGCAAACAGTTACCCATCAGCGGCAAAGTTTTTGGGCCCATTAGGCCAAAGAGCCAAAACAAAAACGCCGCTCTTACAAAAAAAGAGTTGCCCGAACAGAACACATCAAAGTAATGTTTTGGCCTGCCGCCTTAAATTTTAACCCCGCCGGTAACGTAAGATTCGATTCGGATTCCACCGCATTTAACAATTTCTAAATCCCATTTTTTGGCATTTGTGATTACTCAAAAACAATTGTTTCCTCCAGGCTTATCAAAAGCAATAGAAAAATGGTTATCTTGTCCAAGCGTAATATCCACAAAAGTAAGTAGAAAGGCAACCGCTTATCTCAATTCTTGAAATACGGATTTTTAAGCCAGAGCTAGCACAGATCCTACACAAATTGTTTGTAAATGATTTTGTTTCTTCAACATATCAAGTGGTCTTTAATGACAAGATTGCCGCTATTTTTAACAAAATGAGTAAATTTCAGATAAGACTCATGGCAAACTAAACAATTGATAATAGACCAAACGTATTATTCTATATTTGCTGTGAGCAAAATGAAAAAGTTTTTTATTAAACAAAACTTTAACATAATGCTAAATTTTAACTCTAAATACGCGACATAGAACAGCTTGGGAACTAACTAACTAAGTAGCGGGTCCAGACAAACTTACCAATTACAACTCTGCGGACAACCAAGGGGACGTTCTTGACGTAGCAATACTCAAAAACGTCAATTTTCAAAACAACGCCAATGACTTTACCTCCAACCACAACCCAATAATACTAAAACTTTACCGAAACGAATCAATCAAGAAATTTGTACAGATTAGACTTTCTTTTCACAATTCCTGTAAGAAAGCATTAGCAAGTTTGCTACAAAAAGAATATCAGTTGAGAATATCAAAAAACCGTAAAACTTTTTATTAAACAAATCTAGCAAGCCACGGAAAAGGCTTCTAAAACTTATCAGGTTTGCGTCGATAATCTTTTTTGACTAACCCGCATCAATGGCAAAGACATTGCAACTTCTTAGGTTGCAAGTTCTTGAACTCGCTTCTCAGAAATTGATCCATAAGATTGCACAAAAATGTGAACTGGGGAAACTCCTGGGAACCAATTACAGAGGATAACAATCTAATATAAAAGATCTTTAAAGCTTCATGAAACATATGAGTCCTCATTTCAACAATTCATGGCAAAAATGGAGAATTAATTCACTAACGAGGAAAAGGCCAAAGCATTTGCCGACAGCCATAAACTCTAATGCTTTTCCTCATACACCAAGGATACTGATCTGGAGCAAAAGGGTCTACCAAGAAGTTAGAAGCTTTTTAGAAACTGCTGACAACGACTACTGGAAAGCATTTAAAGCGATTAAGTTTCTTGAATTAGAGACGTTATCAAAAAATTGCTCTTGGTTTCAATAAAATAATAAACAAACTTCTTAATTTTTTTTTGCACAAAGCATCAGTTCAAGCTCATCAACATTTCTAACGCAATTTTTCAAACCGGGCACTTTCCTACAGAATGAAAACGCTCACTGGTGGTAAATATCCCAAAAATTTTCAAAAACTACCGGCTTATTAGTTTTCTATGCACTTTAGGTAAAGTCTTAGAGAGAGTGTTGCTACATAGAATCCAGGACCACACGACAAGTAACAAACTTCTTCTCGCTACAAACGTCCTATCCACGTCTTATTGACGTACCCATACCGAGGTCCGATGCTGCCAACTATAATCTTTACTCACGTATAAATTGCACGTGCAGATAATTCTTGATAAGTCAGATTGGCAAATATTTTTTTTTTGTGACGTATGAACAGTAGTTTGTTGCTCCGGAACAAAATCTGGCTCTACACATCTATCAGACCACGCTCATTTATGCGTTTGCAATCTGGAAAACGGCCGCAATTTGCCACCTTAATACTCTCGAGATTTTTTAAAGTAACACTTTAAAGAAGATCTTCGGAGTTCCATAGTTTGTCCAAAACAGGAAAATTTAATAAGTAGATAACATCACATCCCACTCTACAGTCTATAGAGGGTAATCTTACCCATCTCTTTAATCTCAATCTTTAAATGGAAAGTATATGAGCCTTTACGGTCTTAAGCTTCCAGGTGTCGGTAGGCACTTTCTAAATGAAAGTAAATCCAAACCAGTGAGTTTTTAGAAGATTAATATGATTAGATAAAGAAAACTGCAATGCATAGGTTATATAATGCAACATAACCGGTATGAACTACTGCAAAAGATCATGATGGGTAAGATTGAAGGTAGCAGAGCAGTTGGAAGACGTACAAAATTATGGTTACGAAATATAAGAGAATGGACAGGAATATCTTGCGCTAGCGATCTATTTAGGATGACCAAAAATAGAATAAAATGAGCATTGATGATATCCAATCTTCACTAGTTGGAAAGGAACCATAAAAAGAAGAAGATTCTCATATATAGATCTCAATGGTGAATGCATGTATCAATGACTGCTCTGTCTCTTGGCAATCTCTTAAATAATAAGATAAATTATATTTTGATCAACTGGAAAATATCACGAACAATTTTGTTTGTTTTAAGTATGCTATTGATAAGCTTGAATGGGCGTACGTGCTAGCTAATTAAAAAACAAAAACAAATTTTAAATAGATATATCAGAAATGAGTGGTAATAGTAAACAAACCAGCCCAAATGACAATTCTTGCACGCAGTACAATGATAATTAACTAATTAAATATTTGGATGTCTAAAGAAAGAAATCAAAATTCTATAATAATAACCTAAATACTTAAATAATTAAATAGTGGTGGCCGTTACTATGTGACAGTATATTATAAATTAAATAAAATACATTTACTATGTTCTGTATCACAACATTTTATTTGATGATATTGTACATAGTAAATGTGTTTCATTTAATTTAAATACTCAAATTAATTTAATGTGGAAGTTTACACTTTTTAAACAAACACTTTATTAAAATATAGATACAATAAAGTGTTGATTAATAATTCCACTATTGGAATATAGTAAAATTGATTTTATTAACTAATTGTAGATTAAATTATTCAAAGAATGTTGCGTCTTTTAGTTGACATTGTAATTGAACAAATCTTACTTTGTTATTTTCCTGCCAAATATTAACTTGAAAACAATAACTTCAGAATGATTACAATAAATCGTACAGTTGTACATTGTTTTAAGACATTAGCGAGCGGATAATAATGCATATTACATTATGAATTAACTGCTCACCGACCAAATATTTCATTACATATCGGATATAATTTATGTGTCTGCGTCGAGTCGCATCAGTTTAAAAATAAATTACCCGAAAAGGATATCTCAATAAATCTCCCCACCACCCACAATAACACAACACATAAATAAACCCATTACATCTCCTTTCAGGTACTAATTAGAACCATTAGATGAAGTTGAAGACAAATTAATACGCTGTAATAGAATTACTAATACTGCAAAGGAGTGTCCGTGTTGTTGTTGTTGTTGCTGTTGTATTGCTGCTTGTATTTTTCCAAGTTATAGAGGAAACAATTCCTATCGTAGGTGTGTGTAACATGCAACAAAGAAAGCAGTGCGAGAGCGGATCCAGACAGGTTTTCAGGTTCAAAATCCGTGGCACAATCATGACCCAGACCTCCGTGCCAATACAGCCAAGGACACGTTTCACGTACGCGAATATTAATTAAATTTTTGATAACATCAAATGCTGTTAAATAATATAAACAGTAATTAAAATGTTAAATAATGTTTGCTTGATAACAATCTCGTTTTATTTTTTGTATGAAACAAACGTGATGTTTATATTAAATATGATTAATTAATAACGATTCTTGTAATATAATAAAAGTGTGTCTACCACTACAACACAATGCAATTAGTTTGGGTTGGTGTGTCTTCCCCTTGGAGAATTACATTATCTTCACAGATATTCCCCCGTTTCGGTTTCGGATGGCAAACTTAATGTTTCCATATCATTATTCTCCGGTTTCTGTTGTGCTTAAGGAGAGACATTCCGCAGATGTCTGATATCATATCCCCCTCTAAAGTGCAATATCGATAAAAATTTACCGATATAAATATGCTTGGAATTACATTTTAATGCATGATATAATTAAAACTATAGTGAGCAATATATCCTTAGGGATTTTATAAAAGTCAATTAAAAACCGATTAATTATTAGCCGCTGCATCGAAGGGAATTTATGTTTTGCTTGCAAACTAGATAAATTTAATTTAACTTATTAAATTGTTTTATTTATCCGCAATACCCACCTTTCATAAGTTTTGAACCATTTATCATCATTAATCAAAATGATTATTTCCTTATAATTGCGGTTTAAGTTTTCTTCTTGCGTCGTACGGTTGGTGATTAACATGTGCTGTGTTGGAATATATCAAGACATCAATTGAGGTGTGGAAAAAATTTACTCGGACTCTAATTGCAAATTCTATTGCGCATTCATCATAATTACTCATATGAATTTCATTAGAACTTGTTGTCAATTAAATTATTTACCAACTTTAATCATATTTTACCATGCAGCTTTCATTTTAAAATTAATATTGAGTTTAATTTAAAATAAAATAGTTATACATAGTTATGGTTTTAATTAAATTCAATAAATCGCCAGAAAAAAATTTGATATTGTTTGGTACTTTGATACTTTTAATGCTTACGCAGTTTTCGTGATTTTTTTGAAAATGGTTTTTTTATTAAATTTTGTGGGTACCATATAATAAAGTATCTCACTTCCGGGTGAAACAGAGAAACGCGGTTGCTTCGGCTTTAGTAAAAACTCGGCCAAATTGAAGGGGTATATGATATTTTTTTGTAAATTAAAATCAAAACATAATTCTATTAATTTTTTGTAATAATTTTATTTTGAAAAATAGTTTCTTTTGTATTTGTTAATAGAAAATTAATATTTTTTCAAAATTATGAGTTTATTAGGAAGATTCGACATTTTCATTTAAGAATGAAACACATCATTCAAATGACTGCCACGGCTGGCTTGACAGTAACCCATCCGATTAATCCAAGTTTTTAGTACATTTTTGATTGTTTGGGCTCCAATCGCATGAATGGCTACTTCGATTTCGTGTTTTGTCTCTAGATGGTTAGCGTAACACTTATCCATAATGTCTCCCCACAAAAAAAAATCCAACGGGGTCAAATCACAGCTCCTAGGTGACCAATTGACAATGCTCATTTTGGCCAATTTTTTGATTTCCAAAAACAGTGCGTAAAAGATCAATGGTCACGTTGGCTATATGTCAAGTGTCCTGTTGAAACCAAATGTCATCCATTTCATACTCTTCAATTTTTGAAAACTAAAATTTGTTTAGCATGGCACAGCAACGTTTGCTATTGAAGGTAACGGCGGATTCTTGCTCATTAAAAAAAAAGGCCCAATAATGCCACTTGACCAAAAACCACGCCAAACGGTTACTCGTTGTAGATGCATAGACTGTTCAATAGTCATGTGTAAATTCTCTGATCCCCAAATGCAACAAATTTGCTTATTGGCATAGCCTCCGAGATAGTAAAAATGCTCATCTTTGGCCAAACAATCTTTAGCCCATTGGGCAAACTATGTTACGAAACTTTATTTCTTAGACTAATTAAACTTACCAAAATCTTTATGCAAAATTCTCCTCAGAAAAATGAAGACAATTTCAGGTAGTGAGTACAATGACGAGTTGATGTTGATGCATGTTCACGCGCACTCTGAGCAACAACATTAATTTTTTTGGCTAAGCGCAATGGACAAAAACGTGAACGTGTTGTTTTATCCACTAACAATTCAGTTTTGTAAACTCGCTTCACAAATTGGCCCACAAACTGCGTTAAAGGAATTTCTTTTTTATCAAATTTGTTTCGTAAATTTTTTACCGTTTGAGTAAAAGACTCACCCCTTTGGAAGTAAATTTTCATTATTTCCTATTTATGTTCAAGTGTAAAGCGTATCATTTTGTAAATGTCAAACATAAAACTAAACTACTGTCAACTCATAAATGTCAAAAAATAAATGAAAAACAAAATAAACGTCAGTTTAAATTTCAAACGTTACATAACCCACCCTTTATGACTGAATGTTACAAAGTAATAAATTTATTGGCGGAGCTACCTGTAAATAAAGGTCTGCAATGCAAAAGAACTCAAAAGCACAACGATTTCCAAAAAATATTTCAAAACAAAGAAAGAAATCGTGTGTAAAAGCTTTTAACAATTTTTTTGGTGAGTCCCAAGAATCTTAATTAAGCTACTCCAAGTAATACATAAGAAGACTATAAAACCTGCTATCAAGTCTATCAATTCAGCTTGAAAAATATTTTACACAGTAAACATTTTAAAAAATTCCACACAAATTGTAATTAGGCGGAACACTACACAACAAAATTCACATCAAAATAATAAAACGTCATAAAAAAGCCAAAATCTGTGTTGACTGCTAAACTTGCAAATTGAAAGCCGCTGCTGAGTGCAATAACATAGGTAAAAAAATTAATAATAAAATTAAGATTTTTTGCGTAAGAAAAAAAAAAGACCTTGAGCTGTACCGTACTGTCCAGTAGTGTCAGGATTTCACTGACTAAAAACTCCACTTTTCTTTTTTCTTTCTTCAAGGCGCACATCATTGGTTCTTACTGCAATGGTTGTTTCTATTTTTTTATGAAGTTCATAAACTTTTGGTTGAGCTCTTGTTTAGTTAACTTGTGATTAATCAAAAAAGATTTTACGTTTCTTGTTGTAAGCTTCACACTCGCTCAGCAGATTCCCTGCATAAAATATACTTATGGAATCCCATTCTATGCATTTGTTTATTTAAACCCCTGTATTTTGTTATCATGTCTTGTAAGCTTTTGCAGTTTAGTTGGGTTATTTGTATTATCATAGTTTGAGCAGTTCAAGATGATTCTGTTAGGAATAGTCTTGTGTGCTTCAACTATTGATAGTTTTGCTGTGTTCCATTTCAAGTTTTCTACGGATTATTTGTTTACCAAAATTCAAAAAAAGGTTTTAATCTAATATACATTGGTATTTATCTTCTTAAGGAGCTGGTTTGCCTTAGGGTTCCTTTCCATGTCCTTGGTGTTCACATCAAGCGTACTTTTTTGTTCTTAGCTAATGTTTCCAGACTGGTTATAATATGCAGTCTATTACCAAACTAGATTTTATGACTAGTAAATGTATTGCCCGTAGAGTTTACTAATAAAACAAAATTTAAAGTAGACACCTAGATCTACCGTTTAAAGATCTTTGTTGTACGGTAATCAAGCTATCAAAAAGTTTAGTGACAAAACCAAAAATTTTTCCACCATCAAACTCTAACTTCCCAATAGTGACTTTCAGTTTGACTTTAACTACTACCTAGATTCAATTTGCAGGAGATGAAGTGATTTAAGAACACAAATGTGATTTTATCAAACGTAATTTTTGGGATGCCCAAGTAATATTCTCGGTTTAGTTTTAGATTAAATTTGTTTATTGCTCTTTATGCTTTAACTAAAATAAAAGGTTCCTCATTGGCACCAACCGAAAATAGCAACTTTTTGCATATTAAAAAAAAATTATGGTTGGGATAACGTTACAATAATAAAAGCAAAATCTAGAAATTGATTTATATACAAAACCAAAAAAGAATCAAACACTCTTTGCAATTTTCCATTTTTTTTATTGTTAAAGTAGATTTTTTTACAATTACTGATAGATAAACCATTTGCAAAGCATGTACTAGCATAAGTGAATAACCACTAGAATAAATGTGCCTATCTACTTTACTGAAAAGTGTTTTTTGTAGTTCAAAACTTTTTTTCATTTTTTTGGAATTAAGTTGTTTTCTTCATGTAACCTATTAAGAAAGACAAGGCTGCTCTTAGTGAAGCAATTTAACTTGATTGGCTTTTGATTTTTTGGCGTTGTCCGGTTTATGTTGTCTATAAGGTTGTCCGGCAGCTCCTTGTTAAGTAGTTTGAACTGGTTGTAGATTTTTCCACTATCAAAAAAGACAATTTAAATTGATTAGCTTTTGCTTTTCTTTTTAGGGTCTTGTTTGTTGTTGTAGCGATCAGTTGAAATATTAGAATCAATTAGATGTTTTTTTTTCTTACCTACATTAACACTTTCATTTATGTTGTTGTGTTTTTGTAGATTAGTAAAACTGCAGAAACTTTACTTAAAAACCTAAATATATTTTTCTAAATCAATCAAGTGAATATAAAAATAATTTAGTGTTAGTAAAATATAAATATATTAAAGTTGATTTCATTTATAATTTTTTAGTAAGCAAAATGTGTTTAAATTGTTAATGTATAACACTACATGCAAGTTTGACTGAACAAATTAACTACACTTCATATTAATTACAATCTAGATCGGTTTGCAAAAGGAATTTGTTTCATTGTTGAAAATGCCCCTACTGTACATACATTACATGCAATTACGTCTACTATATCAGCTATTATAGGACGCGACGGACGTGCAATAATGCCAATTTTATTAAATAATATATTACGCATTATCAACTCAGACATTCATGCGCGGCGATAAATCTCTCCGGGAAAATCTAAATACACCATAAACATGTCAGTGAGTGATATTGATTTTGATTATATTGTTGAATTGCATAATTGGACAAAAAATATTATATCCGTGGCAAACACAGAGCGATAAATTCTGCAATGACAGTGAATTTAGGGATCAGGTGGGCCATGTGATTTAATGCCTAATTTCTATAAATTGCAAAGGATCTGATAATATATAATTTATTGTCGTGTTTTTAAACAATGTCTTTAATAAAAGTATTCACGCTTTAATCCAATCGGATACGCTACCTTCCGGATAATTTTCTAGGTCATGAAACCATATTAAAAATAATTAATCAGTAGCAGCTAGACACCACCCACGGTGATAATTACGCCGGATTCGAACACGGCATGTCTCATTATTAATCACACCAATTATTTTTTTGTCCATCCATCACACAGAATAATTTCCACCTTGCAATCAAAAATATTTTTCTCATGCGGGGTAAATAAGATTTTTTTGTAGACTAGCTCGGCGGGTGATAATTAAACATCGCCATTTGATATTATAATTATAGTCGGTTTTTATTGAGGCACACGAGGTGGGTGTAAATCATCTATAGCGCGCAGACAACGTCATTCGCATCCATCATATCATAAAAAGAGTTTCGCGATTCACTCAGCTCTGACTTTACAGCCTACTAAAACTTTTTCGTCTGCAATAAAAAAAATAACACTAATTGAGTCCGCATTTTATTATCTGGTCAGTATTTACCATTCAAACCAAGCGCAATTAAAGATAAATAGCTGGCTGTTGTATGTTGGTACCACACCTAAAGAAGGAATAGTAAGATAACCTATTTAGGTGTTGGTTTAGATCAGATAAGGGCTGCCCGTTGCTTTATAGTCAATCAGTAACGACGACGGTAATTATATGAATAAATGCAAGGCGATGAATGCGAATTAGACGGGGGTGTAAACTGGCTCGTTTGAATAGATTGCACACGTGTGTGCGTTGATTAAATTTAAATTTACAGGTGCCCCTTACACGGACGATAAAACTGGACGTTTTATTGCTCGAATAAAAAAATTATGGCGAGACTTTACATTGCGGCCCATCAGTCGTTTAATTACATGGAAATAACTAATGTTCTCTGTTTATTTGTTATGGGTGACACTTTTAAAATTTAACTGTACTAAAAACTTAATAATAATTTCATTATTTCAAAGTTTTTTTTTTTTCAAATAACATTTGAATCAGAAATTTAATAACAAACTTGTTTCGAGAAAAATGTTTCCTTTCAGAGTTGTTTAGGGTTTTGTTTCATTTTTTTGCAAACATTTACTACATTTTTTAATCGTTTGATGACAAAAAAACTCAAAAACAGCATTTTTTTACGAGATCAGTTTAAATTTAATATTACCACGACAATTGACTTAATTTTTATATCGTCTTTTGCCAGGCTATGTTAGTAAAACGATGCGACATTGCAACACGTTTTCTTGTTTATAAAGATCACTTAGTAAACTATTTTTAAGTAGTATTTTTTATATGAAACTAAAACCATTTAACTCATTTTTTGAGTTGTTTCGCTTTTCTTGTATACAAGCAATTTTCATAATAAAACAATTCTCAAATTGTTTCAAAGATTTATATCTTGCATTACTGCTTGCAAAACAAACATTTTTTTTGGTAAATTTTGTACTTCAATTTTAGAAAAATTATATAAGATCAATTTTTGTGTGCAAATTTTATGATATTGGTGGGAAGCAGGCCAAACATGCTAAGTAAGAAACTTCTCATAAGAATAATTTTTAGTATAAGCTATACGCAATTATAATTTGTAGTTTTATTTATTGATTATAATTCATACCTTTCTGAAGTTGTAATGAATTCAATTTTTACAATATTGCTCTTAATTTCATTAAAATTTCAAGATAAGTTAGTAGTTGTAATATCTATTTTTGCATGTAATTTTAGCAACATTTTTATATTTAAAAGACTATGCTGCTACTAAAAACTGCAAATAATTACACAACTAATTATGTAGAAACTATAGAATAATTAAATGGTGAATAAATATAGAATTAGCAACATAAATGTCATTACATTTTATTTATACAAATTATTAATAAATTTGTATTAAAAAATTACATATAATTAGTTTTTAAGTTATATAATCAATTCACAAATTGATAGTGTGTAACCTAATAACAAAATATCAAAACGTAATTGCAGATAGCAGACTTTTTAGCATTCGATAAAGTTCAACATAGCAAACTCATCGCAATTCTACGTGAAAGCGGAATCGACAACAGAGACATAGACATAATATCCAATCTGTACTTACAGCAAAAGACCATAGTCAGGATAGAAGTTTAAATATCCTAGGAGTTTAGGGTGAAGAGAATGGTTTGCCAGGGTTATGTACTATCACTACTTCTGTTCAACGCATATTCAGAACAGCTATTCAAAGAAGCACTAGACAACGTAGAGGATTGTCTAGTAATAAACGGCAAAACAATAAACAACCTCCGATATGCAGACGACACTGTTCTGATCGCTGATACTGCCAATGGATTTCAGAGACTGATAGACTGCATAAAAACGTGAGCGAACGATACGGAATGAAATTGAACTGCAAGAAAACGCAAATCCTAAACATCAGCAAAAACCGCATAGATAACCTTTGGTTTACTCCCAACAATACAACGTTACCAACAGATGAAACATACATACTTAGGATGTACCTTTAATAAAAAATGGGATCACTCTCAGGAAATAAGATGAGATGCTAAGTATAGGATTTTCCAATAATAAGTTTTATTTTGATTTAAAAAAATGGTATTTTTTAAGAAATATCAATAAATGTTTATTTCATTATAAAGAGGAAGGTATGCCATTTGAAAACGATATCAGTCAAATGGCCGCTACAGTTACGGTTGCAGTACCACATTCTTTTCATAATATTTTTCTTGACCAAATTGCACATTTGTGGCTGTATGTTCTCGATAACTTCACAAATTCCATCTTTAAGATCTTGAATTAATTGTGGAACATTGGCATAGACCTTATCTTTCATGTGGCCCAAAAAAAATCTAAAGGTGTTAAAATCACAAGGTCTCGGTGGCCAATTGATCACTTCTTCAAGAAATAACACGGTCACAAAACTTTTTTTGCAAAATTGCGATTGTTTCGTTGCTTGTGTGGCACGTAGCGCCGTTTTGCTGAAAATAAATGTCGTCCATAGCAATATCTTCCAATTCCGGGCATAGAAAATCATTAATCATAGCTTGGTATCGTAATCCATTCACCGTAACAGTTGCACCAGCTTCATTTTGGAAAAAATAGGGTTCAATCACACCGCCAGCTCAAAAACCGCACCAAACAGTGACACGTTGAGGATGCAAAGACTTTTCAACAATCATTCTTGGATTTTCTGAGCCCCAAATGCAACAATTCTGATTATTAACGTAGCCTCCGAGGTGAAAATGGGCCTCATCACTGAAGATGATTTTTTGATAAAATTCCGGATCATTTTGATGCATTTAAAAAACCCAATCAGCAAATACGACGTTTATGGTGATCGACTGGCTTAAGTTCTTGTATTAACTGAATTTTAAAAGCCTTAAGACTTAAGTCTTTATGCAAAATACGGTGTAATGTCGTTTGTGGAATGTCTAATTTCAATGATCAACGAGGATTCGACAAACCTGGGTTTTCTTCAATACTACGGGTTACATCAGCATTATTCTCATGTGTTCTTGAGCAATGCACACGGTTTCAATTCTTCTTTGTGATGACAAAATTGTCCCAACAGTTCAAAAACAACTAAAAACAAAATACAAAACTAAAAAAATACACAGAAAATTAATAAAAACACAATCCGCAACTATAACGATGCAAAAAACATTACTGCTGAAAAAAGAGGAAAGGTGGTCTAGAGTTTAATTAACAAATCTAAACTAAAATTAACAATACAATTTATTTTGAAAGCAATGAACAAGTTACAAACAACCCAAAAACATATTTGGACTACATTTTTCTACTGTTACGGATGTAAAAATAATTCAACACTTTGGCAAAAGTTTGCACTACCTCTATTGATTCAGCACAAACAATGTTTATAGAACTATTTACTTTGCAAAAAATATATAAAGTAATATGCGTATTAAAAAATAAGTCGGAATCGACAAAATATCGGCAAAAGTGCTAAAATCAATGTCATCGAAGATAATAAACTTTGTTAACTAATAAATTTAGCAATAACCACTAGCTTGTTTTTGAAAAAATTGCTAAAATTGTGGCAATATTTAAAGAAAGAGACGCGTTAAACGTGGATAACTATCATCCGGTTACATTTCTAGATACCTTTTCTAAAGTATTTAAAAAAATAATACAAAACGCGATAACCAGCGTGTCTACAAAAACTGCAACAGTCAAACTTATTCAAGTAGTCAGTAAAAGTGTAGATGCAGGACTGTGTTTGGTCCTTTTTATGATTTATCAAGAGCTTTTGACACAGTGGCTGTAGAATTTGTGCGTAGCAAACTGTATGCCGTTGGAATCCGTGGTAATGTACTTGGTTTAATTGTCATTTTTATCAGACAGTTAATTGTATGTTAGAATAGATCGGACTACCTCCGTTACATACAACATCACAAAAGGTGTCGTGCAAGGTTCTACTAAGACCACAACAATAAGTCTTTACTAAAGGATTTTGTTTTTGTGTAAACACTATTGTACACATAATTTAAACATTCAATTTACAGTTTGCATAGTGCACACTACAATTAACAATTTATTATTAAATATTTTTCTTGTTTTTCTTTAAATGTTCAATGCTTTCTTAAGGTTTCTTTTTTTAAACCATCTTAAGTCTACTTGTATCGAGCTAAAATATACAGGCTAAGATTAAGTCTGAGTTAAAACCTGCAAAAACAATAGCAGTTGCGGGGTTCTAACAATGTGCCCACGGATTCTAATATTGAGATGATAAATCAAAAGAAAAACACAAAACGCTAATAAATATAGAGTTAAAATTACGTTTTCAACGTAGCTCTAAAAATGGTTTTAACCATTATACAATGAAACTGTTACAAATATAATGCACATTACTGATCTTTTAAAATTTTATTTGATTAAAATTTACCTATTTGCGTTTCCTTACAAAAAACTAATTTTAAGGTTAAAAGTTCAGTTGATCTTTGTGGTTATACTATTTATCGGAAAGATTGTATAAATATTTATTGTGCACAGGGTGGAGCGGCTTTATTAGTTTATGATACGGTTTTTAGCAAAGAACTCCGTGTCAACACTTCATTAGAATTAGTAACCGTTCAATTGCTCTCACAGTTTGTTGAATCTATATTTTGCCAAATGTCAGTTTAGACATTTGTTTCATTGATCAATTACTTGAACAACTTCGTTCCTAACTTTGCTTATGGGTGATTTTAATGATTACAACACTATGTGGGGCTCAAGTCAAACCAATGTGCAAGGCCGTAACTTGGCCAATCTGTTTTCAGACAAGAATTTAGTTATTTTAATTAAAGTTAACAATACTTACATTTCAATGGCCAACAGGTTGATTTTGGCTATTGACCTAATAATTTGTTCTCTAAGTATTGCAGCATTATTGGATTTAGAAGTTATGATTGTGACTACTTAGTCATGAAATCCATAAAAACCTTTATCGGAATTGGAGAATAAAAGATGCTGATTGAGATAGCTTTGTTCAAGTTCAAACCCGAATAAAAGAAGAGAGTTCCCAATCAAAACCAGCATTTTGCTAGAAAGAAAAAAACACAGCGCTCAAAGAACCAACAATTTAGCCTCAGACAGTACTGAAACAACAAACAACGACTCGACAAAAAAAAGATCGACGCACTCTCAAAAACTTTCAAAGAAATTACTAAGAAAATATCTTCATATAAGAATAAAAATAATAAAACAGCGTCAGGCGTTGGAATGTTACTGCACAAAAAATTTGAAACCAGCATCAGCAACACAAAATACATCAACGACAGAATCCTACAAAGCACAGTACAACTTAGAAGTACAACATTGACACATCTAATCAGCGTCTATGCCCCGACATCAATAAACCAAGGGAGAAAGTAGATGCTTTCAATCAGAACAAAACGTACTCGATAACATTAGCATACATGCCGAAGTATTCTTCCTCGAAAACCTGAACGCTAGAATTGGACAAGAAGTAATATTTAACGTAAAAAATCAGTGCAACATAGAAGACAAAAACAACAATGGCAAACAACTAATACAGCTATGTCCGCAAAACAAACTAAGAATAAACAATACTTTCTTTTCACACAAGCCGCAACACAAATATACCTTCTATAACACACAAGGTTAGAAGTCCACTTTTTAATCACAAACAAAAATATCCACCCCGCAGAATCCAGAACGTCAGAACTCTGACCTCAGAAAATACCTAAACCAACCACAGCCTCGTACTGGCAAAGATCACAGCCGCACTTCATCACAAAAAAAGAGAGCTAACCAAAGGCATCAACAAACTAAACGCAAAATCTCTATCAGACAACTCAACGAGATTTCTACATCAGCAAACATTAGAGGAAAAAATCTAGGAATGCAAAATACAGGAAAAAGAGAAAGTAAAAACCGCATGGAAAAAACTAAAATGCTTAAAAACCAAAAGAATACATTAAACAAACATCTACATACAAACAGCGTAGTTTACGATCGACAATTGGGAGAAATATTTTCAAGAGCTATACGGTAAAGACGACAACAACGTCATTAAAACACAACACAAGGATAGTAGTACACATCAAACGTAGAGGGAAAAAATAAAACATTACGCCAGCAAACTAAAAAGTATAAAGTCGCTGGGAATGGACAAAATATACAACAAAATAATCAAATACGGAGGTAAAGAAAATATTACTAGACCAGATTCGTGTGTTTTACAATAAAACACTGCACAAGAAAAACATAGCAGGGGAATGGAAAGACAGCATAACGAAACTATTATTTAAAATGGAGTGTAATCTAACCTATCAAACTACAGAGGAATTGGTCAGCACATTATCAAAGCTCCTCACAAAGGTCTTTGAGTAAAAAGTAGCCAACTTCGGATAATGCAAAAAACAACAAGGGTTCAGGAAAATCAGGTCCATCATCGACGCAAGATTCGTTATCTTACAAATTACCGAAAAAGCTATAAAATTCAACAAAACAACCTTACTCAAGCTTTCGACAAATGCTAGTATCTAACTAACATATATGTTAGCACGTGTGCCGTGCAATGTATTTCATCTATGTAAAATGCTTTTCAAAACTAACTAAAAATGTTAAAAATATTGATTAAACATTTTTTTTATTTTTAAAAATGAATTGTTTCAGAAAACTCTTTTTGATTGCTAAAGGAACACCAGTGCTTCCTGTTTAGCAAAAGCAACCGTACCTTGGTATCAAGGCAATAAAAGTGTTTTTATAAAATGATTCTAACTTGTTTTTGTTTTATATATTTTCAACAATCACTATTGCCTCCATTAAGTAATATTACTAATATCAGGGATAAAGTTGAGTAAATCTATAAATAACGCAAATTGTAACATAATAAACTATAAAATAAGCTGATAAATAACTATTAATTTTAAGTAATACTTTTTCATTCCAAATCAAACAAGCAGCATTGACAAATTATAACGATTTGCCCTCATTGCCTCATTGTATAAACAACATTGAACATGACCACATACATATATTATTAAGATGGTACTGAAAACTACTAAATAACTTACTGTTAACAAGTATTATACAAGCAACATAAAACATGTAGGTATATATGCACAGCTGTTCTGCATACTTCCAACATTAAATCGGCGTGGGCTGAACGCACTCTTTGCAATTTTTCATTAATCTCATTAGTAGCATTATATTCGATTATATTTAACGTTATCGTGATATTATTCAGAAAGTATATTATTAATTGAAATAAAAACGCTTCTACTAATTGGTATAATTACATTTGAAGACTTTTAAAATTAAATTGACTCTCAATTAGGAATACTGCAAAAAATGTGTGCGAGATCAAAGGAACAAGCCTCATAAAGTATGGGTGGCAAAGGACACGATTTTTATTGGTTAACGTTGTGATACATACAAAATACAAAGGGAGGAATAAAAAGCGCTTTTACATTTTCCTAGAGCGTTTAAGGTGGCCTCCGGCCTTTGTACTCCTGTGGCAGTATTTCGCATTTATAAAATGATAATTAATTAACACTGTAATTTTTTTCTATTTAATTGTTACTTTGTTCATTGAAATATGAGGTACATCATATGGCTTTATAAAAAAAATATTTTTTATTAAAGCAATGAAGTATACAATATAATTTTTTAATTAATAAAATAGTTTGTAATTTTAATTAATACAATTATTATTACCAAGAGAATTAGGCAATATGCCAGTCGGAACAACTGCTGTTGCTATCAGCTAATTCAGATACAATCATTGCGAGCCGCAATTCCCACAAGGAGAATAAATATTCGCAGATTATATAATCCAAAGAGCCGTCGGGTAAAAGCAAAAATTAAAAATTAAAAAATAGGAATATCATAAACTTAATCATTCATTATAGCGGTGATTAAACCTAATTAGTTTCTAGTTTTACGCGACATCGGTCTCGCAAAAATTTCCATAATTTCCCCATCTCGTATAGTTTATCTAGTATGCAGATTCTTAATAAAGTCGCGACCAACAGTTGTTTTCACGATGGAAACTTTTTAAACTCTTTTTTAGTGCCGGGTGATCTCCGGAACGACTATATAAAATTAAGCTTCAAATAAGAAATAAGCGCTGCACGTATATAAACTTTAATATGTTCAACTTGGATCTGCAGTAAAATGTTTGCTGGAATTAGAAAATTTCATTGTCTCGAGTGGAAGGAATAGTTATTAGTTTAGTTGAGTAACAATTTTCTTATATATAAGGTCGACTGAATGATGGCGACCTGGAGTGTCCTATATAAATTAGGTTAGATTCGGACAGAAGCCGTAAATATGTCGTCCAAAGCTACCGATATCCTCTTAATACGTGAAAAAATACCAGGGGAGGATTTAAAAGGAAGCGTTCCGATGTTTCTTGCGAACATCTGAATAGTTCTACGTTGAGTTTGATTCCACTGGTGATTTATTTTGTGCAATGTTACAAATGAGATTTAGATTTGGGAAAAAAATAAAAATGGAGAATGCTAAATGTTTTTACATTCATCTATTTCACAAAATAATGTTTCACATTTTCTTTTAAGTAAAGCAAAAACTCATTAATGCGCTGCTTTTAAAATAAATAAAAATTATTATTGTGTTAAGCTAATTATATCTGGTGATTATTATTTATAAAAAAAAATTATCGGTAATATATATTTCAGACTACTAATCGATTTTTGACACTCAAGTCAGTATAGTTGAAATTTATATTCACTTACTTAATCGCGCAATGCAATCAAAAGTGGGCCAATTCTTGCTTTCAGACGTTTTTTTATAAACAAAAAAATACATTCGTAAAAACAGTTAAACTAGAATTATAGTTAACAAATAAAATAGAATATTGCCAACTAAAATAACAAATGACATAGCGTTTGTCTTTCATTTGTTGGTACAAAACTGCACCTTGGTTCACTAGCATCACAACAAAATTTGTTTAACAGCAAAAAATGCATCTTGTTGTGCTTTTTACGCAATACAGACGTCATAAGTGCCGTAACCACTGACATATTTTGTGCAAACACTCTGTCAAAATTGGCAAGGTCAAACATTGTTATAGCTGTCTTACAAAAGACAAAAGTAGAACATTTTAAATTTTGGAGTTAGCCTTTGAGGCGTTAACACATAGCCAAAAAAGTTTAATTTAAAACAAACAAAAAACTACTTTTTTTAAGGTTAAGTTTAATTTATATGGTTCAGATGCTTCAAAAACAAAGTAAGCGTAATCAGTATATTGTCCACATACGCGTGTGCAAAGTATTTTGGCCAAAAAGGAAGATCTTGAACCGATAAGCTCAAGCACCGATTCTTCTTATTCATCTGGTGCTTATCCGTATTGAACGTCAGCAATCATTTTAGCTATCTTTACTTTATCTGCTGTAGCGCGGAATAGGCCCACCGTTGCTGTGATAAACCATGTGCGTAGATTCTTCAACCAGGAGGTTTTTCTTCTTCCTGGTCCTCTTTTTTCTTCTATTTTTTCCTGTAGGACTAGCTGCAGTAACCCATATCTTCATTTCTCATTACATGTCCTAGATTTCCTTGTTTTTATTGTCATCGGTATTTCCTTTTCTTTACCGATTCTGTTTAGAACATATTGATTAGAATTTGGCTCCGTATTGCAAGATTGAAATTATGCATCACTTAAGTAATCTTATTTTTGTTGGTATAGGTAAGTCGTGTGTTTTAAATATCTTTGACATTTTTGTAAATAAGATTCTGGATTTTTCTGTTCAGCACTTTATCTTTCTTGCATGATCCCAAGATTCGTTAAGTGTTGTGCCTAGGTATGTGTATGTCTATTGTTTGGTTGTTCACTCTGTCTATTGTTATGTTGGTCACTTTTATTTGGTTTTGATCATGATTCTGTTTGGAAATTATCATGTATTTAGTTTTTTTAATGTTAAGTGCAAGGCCATATTTTTGGCTGTTTTCTTTCACTCTGATCATTAATATCTAGAGATGTTCGTGACTCTCTGCAAATACCGCTGTATGGTCTGCGTATCTTATGTTGTTTATGATTTTCCCGTTAATCTTAATTCCATACTCCGTACCTTCCAGTGCCTCTTAAAATAGAGTGCTCTTATTCAATGCGTTCGGAGGCTGATTAGATCTAGTACAAATTACTTATGATATTTAGGTCATGATGTTTCAGCCCTATTTTTAATAGTATCTCTATGAGCTTACTATGATGTACATTGTTAAAAGTTTTTTGATAATCGATAAAGCATACATGTACATTGCAAATAGCTTCTCTGGTGCCTAACGCGTTCTTAAATCCAAATTGTGTGCGACTTATATGTTCTTTGCATATCTAGTTTATTCTCCGGTGTTTGATTTTCAGAAATTGTTTTAATAAATGGTTCATTAAGCTGATGGTACGGTAGCCAATACATTGCTTTGCACTAGGTTTCTTAGAAAGCAATATAAACGACGATTTTAGCCACGGCTTTGGTATTTTTCTTTTTTAGTATATCTTGTTAAATATTGCTGTTAGCCATTTTATGCCATCTTCGTCAAAAAGTTTTATTAGTTTGCTGTGGATGTCAACTGGTCCTGGAGATTTGCTTTCCTTAAGTTGTATAATTGCTTTTGAGACTTCATCTGTTGTTATAGTCATAAAGTTAAAGTTATTCTTCACAGGCCCTTATTTTCCTCTTGTGTTCTCAAAGAGTTCTGTTAGATACGCTTTCTACGTGTATATTTTTTTCTGTTTGGTCTATTATTATGTTTCCATCAGGATTGTGAAGTATTCCTGTTGTATTGGGTTTATTAAGACCTGATGTTTTCCTGATTATTTTGTTCATATTAAATTAATCGTATTTTTTCTCTAGGGCTTCTATATTTGCGCATTGTATATTAAGTTTTGCTTTCGCTGTTCTAATCTCCTGTCTTATTTGTCACTGTCTTTGTTTTGTATTTTGCTTGGATGGTTTTTACTTTCTTTCTTTCCTCCATAAGCTTTAGTATTTCCTCCGTCATCCAGCTTTCTCTTCTCTCCAGCTTATCCACTGGGTGTTTGTCTTCTACTTCTTTGAGCATTCTTGATAGGTTTTTAGTGTTTTATCTAGTGTTTCATCTGTATTATTTCTTTGCTCTGTTTTTTCACTGTTTTGCTCGTTTTTGTTGTTCTTTTAAACTCTTGACATTCAACTTTTTCCTAATAATTTTCTTCTTTATTTTCTTCAGTTTAATTCTGAATCATCCGATTAAAGGGCAATGGTCTGATGATATATCTGTTCCAAGATAAATCTTAACTGATAGGCAGCTGTTGCAAATCATACCTTTGTATAATGACTATGCTGGCGTTTAATGAGCATTTGCTAATAAAATAAATAGAAATCTAATAAAGACAAATACGGAAGTCATGTATTCTTCAAGCGTATCATATAAAATATAATGATCCTAGAGCACGGAAGTTTGGGTACGCAAGGACACTACCCTTTAAAAACTGGATCTGTATACTCAAAGCTAGAATGTCTAGCTTTGAATGACAAGTTTATTATGCCTGGTTTAAAAGTTATGATTTATAAATTGTTGTCAAATTGTACAAAATTCAATTTTTGAGCATTAACCTCAACTTGAAATTTCTGCTGGAAAAAGGTAAACTTGTGCCTGGCGATATGATATGCAGCATTACAAAAAGCGGCTGCATATCAAGTAAAGAAAAAAACAGCAAAAGCGATAGATTTATCTTTGTAATTGCCACATAGTAGAAAGACCAACAGGTACAGTTCATCAACAACCTGCGTAATGTTTTTGAACAAATGAGAGACACTGACAAAGAGAACAAGAAGAAGAAGCTGGTGTGCGTTGTGACAAAAGGTGCACACACGCCGGCACACGAGAACGTACTGGAACAAGTTTTGAGGCATGTAAGCCTACACTTAGCAGAACCAGAAAAAGAGTGGCACAAGTAGCGCCAAGCCTAGCAAAGGAAAGAAAAAGGTAAAAACCATTATCGCTAAGCTTAAGGGTGGGATGACATACGCCAAGGTCGTTAAAGACATGAAAGGCCAAGTAGCCGTGAAAGAAGTTTTGGTTGACAGCATCACCAGGACAGAAAATGGCAGCGTACGGCTAAAGATCAAAGGCAAAAATGGTAAATCCACAAAAAACATTCAAGAAATTGCTGAATTTAAAGTTAAGGAGCATTGCAAGCGTAGAAGTCAGATAGAAGCAACCGACCGTCATGATGGACATCGACAAGCATACTTAAAAAAAGCAAAGAACGTTCTAATGGAAGAATGTCTATGTTACGCTGAACTTAAAATGAGCTCAAGACCTTGTAAACATGGGGTGGAACAGGTAGAAGACAAATGAAATGGTAGATCCCTTGCGGTGTTATAAATGCAGGCTGATTGGTCACAAAGCAGTTGAGTGCAAGAAAAAGGAAGGCAACAAGGTCTGCTACAATCAAACACCTCCAAAGACAGTGTCAAAATAAAGAAGCATGCTACATAAGCAAACAAAAAAGGACACAATGCAGAAAGCATGAAATGCCCAAAATACAAAAATATCTACGCAAAGCAAAGTACAAAATGCGTGCTTCAAAGTAATCTCAAAAAAGCAATGCGGCGATAAAGCTTCTGTTCAAAACCTTGATGTAGAAAAAAATAAGCCTGGTTGCGGAGCCATTTAAAACTGCGGTCCAAAAATCAAAGTGGATAACCGTAATGGAATCTAATGTTACCTTGCTAGTAAAGAAAAGTCTGAAAACATCAAATTACAACCAAACTAAAGAGGGCTTTGATGGATAGAGGTAAGAGATTACGTCATCTACAGATAGTACTTCTTACCCAACAAACCATGCTATGAAGCGCTATTATCATTGACAGCATGAGCAAAAAAAATCTAGATTGGATGGCAAAAGCACAGTTCATAGCGGCAAAAGTCAAAAACGAGCCAACCTTTGTAAGGAATGAGTTCTGCTTGCATATCGACGTTACCCTCTGTAACGGTCATACCGCAGGTCACATCTTTGAGTAGAGGTTAAATGACAAAAAAAAGCTTGAAAAAAGCTGCTAGAAGAGGTGGAGAACGACGTGTGGGGTCTGAGGTATAAATTTGTTACGGACAAGTTCAGCCAAAAAGTTGGTGTCCAGTTTGGAGATAAGAAGCAAATGGTAGTTTTTAATGCACCTGTTGGTGAGATGACCAGCAGTCGTAAAGGAGGAAGTGACTGCACCCTTTACCTTGCAGAAAGTACAAGAAATGTCCGCAGAGTTCAAGAACAAGAAAGCTCCAAAACAAGACCAGATACTTCAAGATTGCAAGAGAGATGGTAAAAACCGCACCTGATATTGTCCTAAAAATGATGAACCAAGAATTTTCGAATAATAAGTTTCTTAAGGTATTGAAGCAGCCAAAACTGGTGCTGCTTGAAAAACAGCAAACAAAAAGCAAACAAAGCTCCAAAATGTAGGCCAATCTGCTTAATAAATACCTTGGAAAAATCAGTATAGAAGTAAGTAAGAAGTTCATCAAACTAATCCAGAGCTAGCTTCATAGTAAAAATTTGATAAGAAAAAGAGGAAAAATAAATGATTGTGTCACAAAGCTCTATCTTGGGTCCTCTACTGTGGATCATATACCACAACAACGTACTGGAAGTGGTAATGCCAAGGGGATATAATTTAAATTTAAAACAGGAAATCTGGGTAGCGGGAAAAAACAAATTTTAAATAATTTATTAATCATAAATATGGCATTGAAAATGCAAATCATTTTGCGAAACATGTTTGCCATTTAAAAATAAAAATAATTATATAGTAGAATATTTTATTATTTATGAATAAAAAATGTTAAATATAATTTGCGGATAACACCGGCATTATCACAATGGCGGAAAGGAATAGTGACTAATACGGCTGTAAAAAGGATCAAAGTTAAAACTGAGAGGCCGGCATCCTGTACGGTGGCAGGAAACTGGTAAAGGTAAAAATAACGGTGAGCAATGCCAATATAACAACAAGGATTGCTGTAAAATACTTTGGTGTGTGGTTTGATTGGAATACGAGAATGACTGTTGACCTAGGCAAAACAGTAAAAAAGTGGAGAAATGCGCAACAACCAAAAACTTTCAGGCAGGAAGAGGAGAATACTGGCAAGCATAGCGCACTTGATAATGCTGTATGATGCCCAGGTGTGGAAGAAAACCGTGAGATACGATAAACACAAAGGCTGTTGAAACGGCAAAAAAAATTGGCCATTTTCGTGATTTTCTCGGTTATGCCAATTTATTTACAGGTCAAACTAAGAGAGGAAGGATACAAAACAAATTAGCTCACTAAGAGAGAATTAAAAAAAGAAACAACCATAAAATGGAAAAAAATATGGAACCAAAGAAAATTGGTTCTGTCGACTATTACCTGTGCCAACTCGTGAGCAATCACGAGTACTTCAAAACGTATTTCAAAAAATTGTACCCTACAGTTGGCAACAAATGTGCAACTTGCAGAATAGATAGCCCAGAACAAACGTTTCACCCCAACCGCTAATGGGCCGCGGTTATGGAAAAGATGAAGAACAAGACAAGTGCGGTAATGACTCCGGATAACACCATTGAATACATACTGTCGGGTGAAGCAATGTGGCTCTAGGTAAAAAAAATTACCAAAAAAGTGGTTTTTGCAAAGGAAAAAAAAGAAAAAAAAGAGCAAGGTCAAATTGACAAACTAGAACGTTAAAGATAACGTCTGTGCGTGAATCCTTAAAAGTATGCTTTGCAATTGCTAGACACAGAGATCACGCCAAGTGAATAAGAGGTTTAGTGGATAAGAGCTTTCTGAGACCACAATAAAAAAATTTAAAAAAATTGATTGATTGCTTTATCAATTTTTTTGTAAATAATTTACCTTTGCTAAAATTTATCAATTGTTTTTTATTACAATGTTACCCCACCTGTATTTTAATTTGTATCTATTATTTTATATTGAACTATTACATATTAACGGCCACCACCATGAATACATTGTATTTGTATTATTATAGTTAAGTAATTGTATAATATTATTTTTGATAAAATAAAATTTACGAATCTGTGGTTTTCATGTTAAATATTTATCTTCAGTGCATCATACTGCAATTGATACACCAACACAATATTTGATATTGAAATAAAATCAGTTGTATTTATAGAGGGTCGACAATGAAATTTTCAGGGGATCGCACGTCGGTCATTCAAGTCAGTCTGACAAATATCAACCGGACTGAGATTTAAAATTCATATTAGAGTAGAAATTACCATTAACACGACCATCTCGACCTAGACGTGCCTTTTTTTATTGTCTTAAACGGTGTTTTTAGCTTGTTACTTCGGTATTTAGAACTGATGCTTGTTTTTATTCAACGATAGCCGATGTCGATTGTAGATTAGATACCCGCACGGGAACAATGCAAGGATTTATTTTACTTTATCGGCCGCGCTGTTTGTTTTAATTGGGCCAGACTGCATTCTATACAGTAGTTTTGGATGTTAACCATCCATTTTTTTCAATTTTATTTGGTTGGATTTATATTAATAATGTTTGCCAATTGTAAATGGTGCTTAAGTGTATCGGTCTGTTATAAATTGATGGTGGTAAAGGAGAGTGTTAGTGGGTACGGATGTCTGCCGCAGAAGCCTCGCGTAGGTGTTCTGATATTTGATCTGATTCCACAGACAACAGGCCGAGGGAACTATCTCGCATGACACTTAACACTCTTTATTTCAACATAAAGTATCCGTATGGCGGAGCTTCAGCCTACATTCCTGTCAAATTAAACCGCATCGAAGCTTCAATAAATATTTGTTTTATTGCTGAACTTGTGCATAGGATTATATTGATGGATGATATTTAATTAAATACTAAGAACGTGATAATGCTGATCGATCATTTGTCATTAATTTGTAAATTAATGGCATTGTTGTGAATTGGGTTTCCAATTAGGGTTTAATAATATCCATTTGGGCTGTGGATATATCAAACAGAAACCAAATTAATTCTATAACAAGCAACATTACCGCACCCGATTTATATTCTCCTCACCGACGCACATTTAAATGAAAAATAGATTTACATATGTACGTATTTTGTTAATTTGATTGGATACCTGATACTAATTAATCTATCTTTTTTATATCTCCGTTCGGAAATATAATAAATAAGGATGAATTGAATTGGGTAAAAAGTTTATGACTAAAGTTGTAACGGCACCGCGGTGTCCCATAAACTAGAACTAGCTGCCTTCTATAATGTATCCATTTCGATAAGTTTCGTCCATTAATGAAATGATACTTTTGTTTCCAGCTGTCAAAACATAAAACAGTTGTCAATGGTGAAGAGAGTACGGGTTCACCCTGCGGGGTGCCCCCAACGCGTGCCAGAAAACCCGCAGGATTTATAATCTTCAGGACCGCGCGCTGCTTCACGCTGATATTTATTTTATGGACGGACGCCGGGAATGTCGTTAGAATGGCTTTGTTTTATAAAAATGGGGACACATTTTTATATTCTAACATAAAATATAACATGTATTATAAAATAACACTATAACGCTCAAGTGTTTATGTCCGGGCAACGATATTCAGGAGGTGGGACGGTATTATATATCAATTTGTTCTTCTATATGTGTAATATTTTTCCTGCAACTTTATACTTGCATAGGCGGTGCATATATTTTCTATACGTATCTTTAGATATAAAATACATTTCGAGTTTCCAATATTCATACATAATACAGATAGTTCAAAGAGTCTGTGCATTCGTTTTCTACAAAAAAATTAAATTCAGATTTTTATAATATACTGAAACTGACACAATATACTTTGCAATTAAGTGAGATAAAAATATGTTGTTTTAATAAAAAAGTTAGCAAATTAGAAATACGTCAAATATTAAGTAAACAAAAAAGCAGAATCGTTATTAGAAACAATTCCCTACTTTTTAAAATACAATATTGATGATTCTGCTTCATAACCTCGCTTTAATGATAAACTTAATGATTTTTGCAAAAATAAAAAACATTCAATTGTTTGATAATTGATACTAGAGTAGGTGGGCGGAGCACTCATCTTTATGATAACTGGTAGTATTCCAAACTGAAAGTTATTGGAAGTAAGGTTACAACCAAAATCTTCTAGTGGCAAAAATAATGCAGCTGTCAAAGCATGAGTAAAGAAAGATTTAGATGCTCAAGCCATAGTAGAAATGAATGTTCACAGAATTGCAAACTGTAATTGTATGATCCAAATGTTAAAAAAAACTTTATCTGATACATATAAAAAATCAGAGCACAAGTCGCTTATGATCAAGCTGAGCAAAAACATCAAGGAGAGTTGGATACTATTAAAAACCTAGGACTACTACCTACAAAACTGTATCAATCTCATAAAACTGCTGTTGCCAAAAAGATTTTCTTCAAACTTATCAAACGCTTCTAATTTGGAAAAAACAAACTCGACAAGACTAATTCAATCCAAAACGCTTTTATTTTAAAACAAACCAGAAAGCCACAATAGCACCAAAGCTAAACTTTTAAAAAATTTAGGAAATTTTGTCAGTTGAGTGCTTCAAACGTGGTAGAAAAACAAACAACTTTTGTGCTAAATATGTAACTTATTGCAAAAATAACAACGGTTGTAATACTTGCAAACAAAAAGTCATTTTGCTTTCAACGTGGACTTGAAAGCTTTTAATAAACAAGATTGGAATTGAGTAACATTGAAAAATAAACCAGAGCGGACTTTTAACTTGTTTTCTGTAACACAAATGTTGGATAAAAACGCAAGTGTCAATTTATAAGACTCTTGATAAAAAGCAAGCCGTTGCTACAGCCAAGTAAAACGATAAGTTGTTTAAAATAATGTTTTGTCAAGTCAAATCTGAAAAAAGTCTACTGTCAACTTTGATTAAAACTTGACTCACACATCAAAATGTCAAGTATGTCAAAAATACTCTTAACAAGAATGACATTGAGTACAAAGATAGTTAGGAAGATAATGTGTGTAAAGAATGTGGATCATTAAGCATCATCCATTTTTTTTTATTTTAACAATCAAATAACTGCTAAAAAGTTCCAGATTTGATTTATGTCAATCTTTGCGAGGTAAATGTCATGTCTCTAGAAAGTGCCAAGTTTTTATATAAAATGTTTTTACACTTTTATACTGTTTTTATTATTTTTTAAAGACTAATGCCGTAGCAAGATGGTGGAGAATCAATTTTATAAAAGGATAAAGTGCTTATTGTCAGACAACGCTACCAACATCAAAACTGTTTGAACACAAGACCTCCTGGAAAAACTGGGAGATTTTCACATCAAGTTTAATGCATATACTCTTCAACAAATTGGTGAAATAAAAAAAAAATGGAAATAGTTGTAAAGCACGTCCTACTATACAGGCGCAAAATTTTAAAACAAAATTTATGGGTTAAAGGTGTATTATTTAGTGTTCACATTAAATTAAATAGAAACCAGTTTAGTTTGGATTAAAAATAAAATTGAACAAAATGAGAAGCGTGATATACTCATCCCTGACCACAAAGCAAAATGAACAAAATGTCAGAAAAAAGTATTCTAGTTGGCTAAAACTTAGACTTGGAGAAAAAAAGATTTATAAACTTAAAACCTGCAATAAAATAATCAATAAAAAAAATAACTTGCGCAATCATTTCCTGCACGTGACATACAAAAATTAGCAGCTGAACTAGTAGTCAAAACTTTGTAAATATCAAACTTTAAATCTTCTTGTTTATTAGCATTGCAGTATCAAAATGTTAGAAAATGACAACTTTTGATGTTAGCACTGCATTTTTGTATGCAGATCTTAGAGAAATAAACAAGTGCACAAACTGAGGATAGATGTCTATGGTCTAAAACTAGTTTTTTCGCAAAATTATTAAATAAGTCTTTTACTATATGAATGGAAAACAATTTTTTTTTTTATAGAGATGATTAACTTTTTTTTGTAGTAGATGCTAAAGAATTTTGATTTTACTATCTAGATTATATAAGAATTTTGCCCCAAATTTTAAAAAACAACTTATTTTAATATTTTTGTCAAATACTTTTCGCAGTTGTAGACTGATAATTTAAAAACAGATCAGGAAGTGGAAAATGTTTTTGCTATGGACGCCACATCCCATTTATGGTTCTTTTATTAAGTTTTATGTACCTCGCAAAAATATAGTTGCAGTAAGCATTGTTTGTAAATTATAAAGTACAAACCTAAGAAAGAAATACTTAAAAAAATCAGTCAAATCGGTGATAGCATTGATTATTGAATGCAGTGTTTGGTAAAAGTGTGTGTCAAGGTTTTTTTGAAAGCAGATTTTTAAAACAATATAGCGTCTTATTTAGTTTTATAGCCGTTACTTTAAGACCTAAATGACAGTTTTTTGGGGTACCACTTTTCACTTAGTTAAAACTTTTGGCTAGTAAACTGAGAACCGTTATTTTTGAAAACTTTATATCACCAATCTGGCCACTTGCTGTTTCAGTAAATTTATGCTAATAGTCATTTTAGTAGCAAAGATTTTAGTCTAGCAAGTATTATTAGAATAAACAAAAATCTTAACTAGCATTCTTAAGTTATAGATAACAATTATGCGGGTTTACACCCGAATAATTTCATTTGCAATAGTTTTTTTTTCAAGCAAACAAATTTAAGTTTTCGTGAAGTTTTAATTTCTTTGTGATAGTTGATGGTTTAACTCGTTTACTAACAATAATGAGAAGAAAAAAAAACATGTTACAAATCGGAACGTGAAATGTTCAATGTATAAAATGGGCCAAAAAATTGAAAAATCTGAAGCTGGAAAATAAAAAATTAAAATTAGATATTGTAGGAATAAGCGAGAACAAATGGAAAAAACAAAGATTTCTGGTCAGGGAAATATAGAGTAATAAACACAGCAGCAGATAAAGGCCACTCCGGAGTAGAATTTATAATGAATAAGAAAATAAAATGTCGGGTAAAATTTATTTGCCAAATGAGCGATAGAATTATATTAATTAAGATAGACACAAAACCAACAGACACGATAATATGCCAACTACAAATTATGATAACGAGAAAGTAAAAAATGTCTACGATAATATAGAAGAGAGAATTAGGTACATTAAAGGACATAAAAATTTAATTATATTAGGAGATTGGAATGTAAGAGTAGGTAAGGCAAAGATGGCAAAATGGTAGAAGAAAGTGAATTAAGGATAAAAAATGATAGAGAAAACTTGACTAGTTCTGTATAAGAATTAATTTAGTTATCACAAACATGATTTTAAAAAAAATATAAACAAATACTAAAGACATAGAAATTGCCAGAAGATATAAGGAGGTATCAAATAGACTACATACTAGTAAAAGAAATATTTAGAAACCAAGTGAAGAACACTAATAACACAAGAGATAATTAACGTAATACATAAGAAAAAAAAAAGAAAAATTTATAAAAACAGAAAAAGGACTAAGAAATTATAAAGAAGTAAGGAACTAAATTAATAGAGAATGTAGATTAGCCAAATAAAAATGGATAAATGATAATTGTGAAGAAATTGAAAATTAAATGTGAAAAGAGAAAACAGATATAGGTTATAAAAAAATTTAATTTAATTTTGGAAAAACAAAAGCGAAAAGCAATATTACAAGAAAGAAAATTACAAAAAAAAAACAAAAAAATACTTAGATGAGTTGTCTACAGAAAGACAAGAGATGAACAAGTTAGAAAATTTAGATACAGTAAACAGGTATGATATAGGTTATCACATAATTAGATCAGAAATTGACAAAGCAGTAAATGATTTAATGAATAACAAAATGACAGGAATTGATATGATACCAGCCAAAATAATAAAACATGCAGGAGTAAAAATGAAAAACAAATTATACAGATTAGTTAAAAATATACATACAAGAAAAAAGATATTTTCATTTCCAAAAAAGCAGAAACCACTTTATGTGACGACACGCGCTTGTTTGTAATCTAAAACAAATACTGGGCAATAGATGTTTTTAAAAGAGCTTTACCAAGTTTTTCAAAACTGTTTTTGTATCATTTAATGTTTTTTGTTTTGTTTATCATTAAAGATCAGTTAGGATAACGAGTATTTTGTACTAACTTTGTTTCTATTCTAGGTACCTTGTGTTTCAGATACTCAATCCTAATATAACTAATTTGCAGCTTTAAGGATGAAATTGATGATTATTCCTATTCGCCTTAAACAAAAACCTAAATTGTGACCACTTCTGAAAAATGAGGACGTGCTGAATGCAAAACCGTATGATTAAAAATTAATTTTGTTGACAATGTAGCTGTTCTATTACAAAAGAAATCAATTGAATAAATTATATGACTCAGGTGTGTACAGTAAATTAACTTTAGCTGCCCCTTGGAATGTGTTAAATGTAACCGTGAGAAAAAAAAAGCAGACAATATTTTTGTGTATAGTAAGTTGTCTATTATAACAGCTAATTTATATTTTAAGTGGTATTGTATATTGTTATATGAGATGCTCGTACCAAAATAAATACAATAGGGAATTCCCCTATTTATGTTTAACAGGGAATTCCCCTATTTATGTTTAACCTTTTCTTAACAAAGGACCAACCGGCTATACGAACCAACCATGTAAATGTATATCAGTATTAGTCTGGCTCTCGTTGAGTAACGTACTTATAATAAATATATACATATTATTAAATCTTACTTATTATTTAATCCCATATCCAATAGGTTATGGGCCCAGAACGTTATTTGTGTGCATGTGTAAAGTGACTAATAACAAAGTTCTTTCTATAAATAAACTAATTATAAACTAAGAGTGATTAATAAATATAAATGAAATAAAAGTGAAAATGTCGAACAATCAAAAGGTTAAACGTAATATTAAACCGTTTAATGGAGAAAATTATAGTATCTGGAAATTGCGATTAAAGGCGTTAATTGACGAGGAAGGTGCTCTTCGGGTTCTAACTCAAGACCCCCCCTGAAACAGTTGACAATGAATGGCGGAAACAAGAGACGTCCGCTAAAGGATGTATCATAGAACATTTGAGCGATACATTAATTAGCATTGTCACCGAGGATGCGACGGCGAGGGACATATTGAAAAAGTTCGATGCAATTTATGAACGCAAGAGTTTGGCTACGCAACTTTCAATACAAAAGAAACTGTTAAGTTTTAAATTGAAAGGAGAAACTTCACTTATAAACCATTTCAACGAATTCGACAATATGCTCATAGAATTAACAGCAGCTGGAGCCCCTCTAAATGAAATGGGAAAAATTGCCCACATTTTATTAACATTACCCCCGGCTTATGATGGAATTGCTACAGCTATACAAACATTAAACGAAGATAATTTAAATCTGGCGTTTGTGAAAACTAGGCTGCTAGATCATGAAATAAAATTAAGAAATGAAAGTGAAGATACAAGTGGTAAAATTCTACAAACGGAAGTGGTTTACAACAGAAATAAGGCAACAAAGAAAAATTGGAAATATAATGGAAATTATAAACAGAAACAAAGGGCTCCTCATTTTAAAAGTAATAAAAAATTTGACAACCGGCGTGTTTTAAAATGTGACTCTTGTGGAAGAAAAAATCACGTAAAAAGGGATTGTTTTTATTATAAAAAGAAAATTGTTAATTCACACAAAGACAGACAAGCACAAACTGTTTTAACATGCTCAACCAGTGAACAAAGTTTTGCGTTTATGCTCCATAATGGCACGTTAACAAAGTTGAATAAACTAAATGAAATTATGTTCTTACTAGATTCTGGCGCAACGGATCATATAATTAATAATTCAGACTACTTTACGACATATGAGAAATTGAATACACCTTTAAAAATATCAGTAGCTAAAAACAATACTACAGTTATGGCTATAAGTAAAGGAACCATAGATGTTACCTCGAATATGGGAATCAAAGGATCTTTACAAAATGTGTTGTACGTTCCTGATGTACCGTATAATTTGCTTTCGGTACGCCGAATGCAAGAGGCTGGTATGACAATTATATTTAAGAAAAATGGCGGAGTAACGATTAAAAATGGTGGTAAGGTGATTGTAAAAGGTGAGTGTTTAAACCATCTAATAAAAATAAAATTCAAAATTAATAAGAAAGTTGAAAAACATTTTCACCAAATTAACAATATTAATATTAATAATGAGAGCTATAAAATCTGGCACGAACGTTTAGGCCATATAAGTAAAAATAAATTTTTGGAATTAAAAAGTAAAAAAAATTACAAGTAATATTACTAAATTAAAAAATATTTATCCCTCAAATGAATTATGTGAAGCTTGCATATATGGAAAGCAAACAAAACTACCTTTTTCTAAATCTAAAGATAAAACACATGTTCAGAGGCCCTTATTTATAGTTCACACAATCGACAATAAAAAATTATTTTCTAACATTCATTGACGAATATACTCATTATACTGTAACATATCTTCTAATTCATAAATCAGATGTTACCAAAAATTTTCAAGATTTTGTAATTAAAAGTGAAAACCATTTCAATTTAAAAATTGTTAATTTATATTGTGACAATGGGCGTGAATATATGTCAAATGAATTAAAAACCTTTTGCATGAATAAAGGTATAAGTTTTCATGTAACCGTACCATACACACCGCAACAAAATTCAGTTGCGGAGCGTATGAATAGAACGTTGACAGAAAAGGCTCGTGCAATGATCCATGGAGCAAATGTAGAAAAACATTTTTGGGGTGAAGCAATTTTAACTGCTACACAATTAATAAATATAAGCCCCACAAAATCAAATAAAGAAGGTAAAACACCTTATGAACTATGGCATAATAAAAAGCCAAGAATAGACCATTTAAGAATATTCGGTTCTACTGTGTATATACATGATAAAAACCGAAAAACAAAATTTGATAAAAAATCTTTTAAAGGTATACTGTTTGGATATGTACCAAATGGATATAAAATTTTTAATCCAGAAAATAATAAATTTATCACAGCTCGTGATGTTATTTTTGACGAGACAGATTTCAAAAATTCAAGACCATTATTGGAAATTGATGAAGGAGTTGAATATAAAAACTACCAAAGAATTAAAATTGTTAAACAAAATAGCAATCTGTTCAGTGACAAGAACAAAAATAATAATTCAAAAACATCAAAACCAATATTGAAACTTGAAGAAGGGATTCCAAATAAAAACTCAGATGGTGTTATTAATTTAAAATCTGATAATAAATCGGTAACAGATTCCTCAAATATAAATAAGGATATACACAAAATGACAGATAATAATAAAACTGTCAGTGAAACCGATAATACAAATCAGTTAAACACCAGTAATAAATCTGAGAATATTGAACCCAGAAGAAGTGAAAGATTAAAAAATCGCAATAAAATATCATTCAATGAAAGTGATACTGAAATTCTCATATGTTTACAATCTTTATTAAATGAAATTCCTAAAACATATGATGAAATAAATAAAAGGGATGATAAAGATAAATGGGAAGAAGCGATTAATAATGAAATTAGTTCTCTCAGAGAAAATAACACATGGTCTTTAGTTACAAAGCAACCAAACAAAAATATTGTAGATTGTAAATGGGTATTTACAATTAAAAATAACATTAATGGAATACCATCAAGGTATAAAGCGCGACTAGTTGCCAGAGGTTTCAGTCAACAATATTTATCAGATTACAATGAGACTTTTGCACCAGTAGCCCGGATTGCTACTCTTCGAATATTGATAGTTTTTGCTAACCAACATAATTTATTAATACATCAAATGGATGTCAAAACAGCATTTTTAAATGGTTGTTTAAAAGAAGAAATCTATATGCGTGTACCTGATGGTATAAAAACTGAAAACAAAAAATTTAGTTTGTAAATTACATAAAGCTTTGTATGGTTTAAAACAGTCAGCTAGATGCTGGTTTGAACGTTTTGATGAAGTGTTAAAAGCACACGGTTTTAAAAATTCTTCAAGTGACCGATGTTTGTACTTATTAGATAAAGGTCATATATACGAAAATATTTATGTAGTTTTGTATGTTGATGATTTATTAATAGTCACTGGTAAAATGGATACAATGTCAAATTTCAAAGAATATTTAATGAATACATTCAAAATGATAGATTTAAATGAGGTTAAGCTCTTTTTGGGTATTGAGATAGAAAGAAACGAGAATCAAATATCTATTAGTCAAATAAATTATTTAAATAATATTTTGATTAAATTCAATATGACTGATTGCAATGCTGTTAGTACACCACTTCCAATCAAGTTAGATTACGTGGCTTTGAATTCAGATGAAAAGCCATAATAAACCTTGTAGGAATCTTATAGGGTGTCTAATGTATACCATGCTATGCACAAGACCAGATTTATGTACAGCTGTTAATTTTCTAAGTAGATATCAGAATAAAAATAATAAAGAACTGTGGCAGTGCCTAAAGAGAGTATTGAGATATATTAAAGGAACAATTAATTTTAAGTTAATTTATAAAAGAACAGAAAATAAAGAAATATTAATTGGTTATGTGGATGCCGATTGGGGTAGTAATGAAGCTGATCGAAAGAGCATCACAGGCTATATTTTTAAATTATTTGGAAATTTGATCTGTTGGAATACAAAAAGGCAAAATTCAGTAGCAGTATCATCAACTGAAGCTGAATATATGGCTATGTTTGAAGGGGTCAGAGAAGTATTATGGCTAAGATCTCTATTATCAAGCATTAATATAGAAATAAAAAAACCAATAACCATGTATGAAGATAACAATGGTTGTATTTCGTTGGCTAATAATCCTGTAGATCATAAACGTTCCAAACATATCGATATAAAGTACCATTTCACCAGAGAACAAGTTGATAAACAAGTAATAATTCTTAAATATATGCCAACAGATCAACAATTGGCAGATATGTTCACCAAGCAAGTACCAGGTCCAAGATTCCAGGAATTCTGCTTCAAACTTGGTCTGGAAAAATGAAGTTTTTTTTTGTTTCAATTTTATTGTATTTTGTTTATTGTTTTTGTATATTTAATTATCAATAGATAATTATATTTAACACTGTAATAATGATTTGATTTAGGTTTTTAAAAAGAAAGGGGTTTTTCCTAAATCCTAGCAACAAATGTTGAATCATATTAATATTAATGTACCCCTATGTTTACTCACGAAATATTAAAACTAATAATAGACGTTGAGAATTTTTTTTTTTTTGTAAAGTTGAGAATATTTTTTTTTTTTGTAAAGTTGAGAATATTTTATTTTTTTTGTAAAGTTGATTTATTTTGAGGGGGAGTATTGTATATTGTTATATGAGATGCTCGTACCAAAATAAATACAATAGGGAATTCCCCTATTTATGTTTAACAGGGAATTCCCCTATTTATGTTTAACCTTTTCTTAACAAAGGACCAACCGGCTATACGAACCAACCATGTAAATGTATATCAGTATTAGTCTGGCTCTCGTTGAGTAACGTACTTATAATAAATATATACATATTATTAAATCTTACTTATTATTTAATCCCATATCCAATAAGTGGTGTAGTTTAGCCTCTACTTGCAACAATAATGAATTATTGATAAGTCGTTAAACACTAATCTTAAAACTAAAAATTCAGAATGACAAATAGATAAAAAATTACTTGCCTTTTGGCTGTTTCGTGATTTTTAATGTTGTTTTGTCTACTAATTTATTGTTTGTCTTCATTAGTTTTACATTGCCTTAAATCAGAAAGTTTAATTTTTTATATATAGTAAGTGACATTAAAAATTAGTACAATTCAATAATATAAAGTTTTTTGAGTATTGTTTGGTGTTATCTGTGCGACGATAAGACGTCGCAAAGACAATGGCTCAGCTAGTTTTGCATGTAAATAATTTATATAACGTACGTGTAGTGTAGATAAAGCAGTCGGAATTAATCATTGAGTGATTTTTTGCATCTATTTTAGTCTGAACGGTAACTCAAAGTGTTCATGTGGGGTACAAGATAAACAACGCGGCGTTAAATTGTTCACGTGATATATAGTTAGATTAAAAGTGCGCTAATCTGTGCCGGTATTTTATATTACAAGGCATTTAATTCGAGCCGCGCGCGTTTTCAGCGTTGATAAAATTATGGTCGAGGCCGGTGCATACGTTTGAGAGTATAATCTGGTAAAGTAGTCAGGCGGTAAACAAATCAAGGTAAATCGGTCGTTACACAGAAGACCGCACAATGCAAATTGTCGCAGAATTTGTCTAGATTATCGGCGGACTTGGTATTTATACATTCACTTTGTCCCGCTGATGTATATCAGCGGCGGGACTATAATACATCCTGCAGCGATATGCGGCTTCTTCTGTGTGCTATCTTATGACTCTCAATTAGCAAAAAAAAATGCAAGTTGATTATCCGTCCGGTTTTATATAAATTATACCGCTCGGAAAAATTACGTAAATAATTTTCCTGGAGTAGTTGAAATGGTTGCGCAGCGCCACTTGACCTCTATATTTCGAATAAATATTAAAATTTATCTGAAATATTTCATATCGCATAAAATTCCTAAATAGTCTGAATAATATGACGACTATATAGGTTCATAATAGAAATTCCGTTCGAATTTAACGGTTCCTTATTTCCATAACCGATTCACTCTGGTCACATTAAAAACGTAGTAGCTCTTTATGTATCAGATCCAAAAACTATACAATCCATAATTTAGATGTTTAAAACGCGCTGCACAGATAACGCGACACTGACGACCCACGCCTCTATACATATACTCTTTTTTATCTATCTTTGGATTGCTTTATTTATACCCTCGTAAATTATAACATAAACTTGCTTATAATAAAATGTTTAAACAGAATTAATTCCTTAAAAGCGGATAGTTTTTGAAATCTCAAATTTATATTTGTTTATTGGTCATTTATGGAAAAAGGAATTTCAAAACCATATTCAAAACTAATTAAAATGAGTTTCACATAGTGTGAAATATGACATTTTGTAAGATTTTTTTTTTTTCATAAGAATTTTGCTATTATGTTCATATTTATTATCAACGGACATCATTGCAATATGACGTGAAGTTATATTTGATTAAATTTGTTCATAATAATAAATAACTAATTAAACTTTTATTTTAATGTATACATATATTATGCTCAGATCATTAAAATTTTAATATAATCAATCAAAAGATGTTTTATACTTATATCAGTTTTAAAATAATTGTATATGCAATACAAACTCATACCACAAGACTTGTACAGTTTGTCGGATTACTAAATAGCAAGAAAAGTATGTATGCTTGTGGTGCAAATTTATAAGACTCTTTTTAGATACTGATACTCTAGACATTTCTAAAGCATTTGATAGGATATGACATTATAATCTTATTAACAAGCTTCATTGTATAAGTCTTAATTACAAATCTATAACTCTCACCAATAGCTTTCTTGATACCAAAAAAATTATAGTTGAAACTGATGGTTTTAACTCAGATCTTAAAATAATAAATGCTGGTGTTTCTCTATGTTTTGTTCTTTTGTCGACACAATTTTATTAATTTACATTAATGAACTTTAAATAACTAAAAGTGTTATAATCATTATACTACTTTTCAAAAACCACATTGACAAATATACAATTTTTTTAGGTTGAAATCTCTAAACAACCTTGAAACTATAACAGGCTTGGGTACTACTAACTTGATCAATTTTAACTTTTAAAAAACTTACTGTTTCAAATAGTTTTTTTTAATGTTTGTACAACTTTTCTTATATATAATGTTACGCTTAGTTTATAAAATTTGTTTTTTATATAACTGACGCTAAACCTTCCTACCACCACACCGTGCTTTAGCGACGTATACTAATTAACTTAAACTTGCCAAAAACACCTGAATATAATTGAATAAAATTTTCAAACATAAAAAAAAGTTCAAACTTTAAAAAAAATATTGTAATAAGTCGTTTCTCCTTAATTATTATTTTTAAAATTAGAGTGTTTATTTAGTGCTTCATTAATTAATAAAACATCTTCATCTTCAGCTTCAGTTGGTAACATATTTAAAAGTAATCATATTGAAACCGTCGGATTGTTTGATAAATGCCAATGAAATCTCAGTTCTAATCGTAAATGATAAATAAATGAACAGAAAAATTGACATCATACAAACTATTCTTTTACAAAAGTGTTTGGTTGATAATTGGACATAATTTAATCATGTAACAAGATGAGATTACTTGATTCCGTAGAATGCAGGAAAGTAACATTAAAAGACTTCTTAAATCCGTAAAACATTTCCTAGTTTGATTAGAATTGCTAAGGGATTTATTGCAGGACTTACCACCTGGACTATAAAAACACGATTAGATCGAATCTGCAGCGACGTAAACGATCGGAAACTTTGGCTCTACGACTTTTCTACTTTACTAATTGTTATTAAATCAAAGTCGGAATTAGAAGTTAAACAAATCATGTAATAGAACAAAGCATAAAATGACCTATTTTCTATTGTAATTATTCAAAGTCGAAAACAAAAACAGAGTTAAAATTAAATAGTAATTATACGAAATATTCGACCATCAACTACAGATTTTTCGATGTGTACATTAAAAGTAACGAGCGGCTATTAATTATCGGCTTTGTTCTGATGGGAAGATCCATCGGATTGCACGTCGTATGCATCGGGCGAACATCAATTTTGGTTTTCCGTTCCTTTAGAAATTACACACTAGTGCAGGAAATAATCTCAGTTGTGCCATATTGCGATTCCAGGAAAATTAATCAAAAACACATTTGCATCCAGACGTAATAGTCTCTTTCATGAAACGAATTGCTTTATTAATTTTCAAATTCAATTATGATTTAATCTAATAATTTATGGATCAATATTTATAATTTAATAAAATTATTGGGTCTCAGGGATTGATTATCATACAGTAGCTTGAGATCGGTTTAATAGATTACAAATTAATGGACGCAGGCACAATAATCGTTTATCAAGATTAATATGAGAAAACTGGGATTCTTATTTTAAAAATAATTACTTCCTTAGTCAAACAGATTTAAATTAAAATCTGATCAGATTAATATTTAGACCGATTATCATAAAATGAAAATGTTTTGCTTCTGACATCAACAAAAATATCCTATTCAAACCATAGCTGGTCATGAAAAGAGAGTTTGTGGGTGCACCTGAAGGAAGGAAATACTTATTCAAATATTTCAGACGATTTCTTTCTATATATACACACAGTGGATTCCGGTTGACATATAACGAAAGTTCCGGGCACTTTTTGAACTGTACTGGCCCCTAGCGCAAAATGGGCACCCCCTATAAACATGCAGATGTCGCGTTGATCGAAGCACCGGGATGCATTTTTCATTCACGTCCGCGACACATGTGAAATCCCCGTTTTATGTATTATGCAGACCGTGCACTGGAACATATTTAGAATTGAAAATGCGGTTTATGCAGTCACCTAAGCACTTTATATATTCGTTTGTAGAAGTAAAGTTTATTTTATTAATTAATAATTTTGTTAATTTATGACGAAAATATTATTTATGTATTTGACGCGGAATAAACCATCTGTTTCAATAAGCTTCTCGCACATTTACGGCCTCTAACGGTGCGCGCAAATTCTTTTTTTGCGTCTTCCTACTTGCACCGTAGGTTAACTTCGTTATCTCGCATATATACGGTTAGGTAATGAAACAATGCGTATAAGGAATGCGGGACCGGCTAAATACACGATGTACACCGTAAATATTAATTGTTTGCTTAATATTAACTTTCCTTGTAATTATCTTAACGAGTGATGGCAATCTCTAATAATCGGTGGCTATGTGTATGCCACCAGTACTGGTAATACTACTTCTTGATTAATTTTAATATACAATGTTTAAATCTTTATCTTTAGTTATTAGATTTATTAGAAGATATATTTTTCTTATCAAATTATGTAAATTGCAATACAGGTTTGTTCAAGAAATTCAATTATATTAAATAAGGTTTTTAATTTACTAAATAGTATCAATAGTTGTGTTTTTTTTTGCTTTCTTTACCAACAACCCAATGCCTAAAAAAGGAATTTGTGGGTTCAAACCTTCACCCTTCAAAATGATACACATAAATGATCAATTTAATTTCTAAAATATAATTTTTTAGATTTAATAAAAATACTAAGTCTCTTCAAATAAACTAGTTTTTTTTTTATTATAAAACGTTTTTAGAAGACAATTCTAAATATGAATCCACTTATTGGTATTATCTAAATGACCAATTTAAGTCTAAATTGTCAATTTAAATTTAAGTTGTTTTAACCCAATTTTCTTAAAAAAAAATTTATAAAAAAAATTCTACATATAAACCCACTTATAAATATTGTCTAATTAATCAATTCAACCTTCAAATTAAAAGAAATAGATATTTTGCATCTCAGCAAACGTCAGTAGTAACTATGTCGCAAGACTTAAGTGATATCCAATGTTTTAATGACTGACACGTGGGTAGGTGGTTGGAAACTTTAGTTCAAGCTTCTTGCTTTGGAATTACCAAAAAATTAAAAAGTCCTCCTTTTTGCAAGCATAAATAGTCTTTTTGTTTAAAAAGAAAACGATAATATTTAATCTTTTAATGACCCACATTTAGTCAAATAGGTAGATCACTCTAAATCAAGATTACAAGCAGTGAGTTTAAATTGTAGTGGTTATCTATCCTTTTGCACAAATGTTAGTTATCAAAGAAATGTTAGAGGTCTCTAATCTAAAGAGAAAAAGATGATCCAATCTTTATAATAAACAACACTTGAGTGGGTGAATTGCCCCAAATTATGATTACCATTATTAAATTTGAACTGGAGCATTCACCAACCCGCTCAATAGTTTGTTATTAAAAAGTTAGATGTAAGTGCTAAAAGTTTCTTTGTTTAAAAAAAAAGAATATTGTTCAAATTTTGATAACCATTTTCTTTTTGAAGCGAGTTGTTAGGTTACTAAAGATTTTAATTACCTACAAGTAGAAATAAAGTGCTCACTAACACACCTAAGTGTTTTTTACTAAAAAAAAATTCCACCTTGCAAATGTTAAAAGTTTTCTAGTCAAAGGAGGAATAGATATTATCAAATCTCTTAATGACCAACACTTGAATAAGTTTCCTAAAATCATGATTGCCATCAAGTAGTTTAAACTGAAATGCTCAGCAGTAGCACCGAATCCAGAAAAAATGAAACAAACAGGAAACAACGACGCAATAACAACATTATAGCAAATATTAGAAAGCAATGGGCTTAAAATAACCAGAGTCAGTAAAAAAGTAAAGCCATTGTGATATTCACACATGTTCAAAACACAGAAGATACAAGAACGACGTTGCTAGTAGACAAGCTACCTTAACTAAAAATAATTAATAAAAGAGTCTGTAATAAAGAAACTTATTGGTAGATCCAAAAGAGAAAATAAAGAAAGGAGATGTAAATATGCAAACACTTTAAAACCACGAAAAAAAAAGATAAATTTGGATAGAACAAGTACCTGAGTACTCTTAATCAAAAAGGAAGACAAGAACAAATTCCAAGAAACAATAAAAAAATTAGGAAACAAAACAAAAGTAAAAAAAATAACAAAAATAAAATCTTTCCTGATATTGGATATACATAAAACAACAAATAACGCGGAGTATTTGGAACAGCATCGAAAACATTACAAAAAAAAACAAAGTAGAAAATTAGTCAAATTGACCAAAAAAATTAATAACTATAAGCAAAAATATACCGTGGCAAATTGCCAAACAACGTAGCAAAAACCAGTTTTAAGAATTCCTTTATTTTATATAAAGGAATTCTTAATACCGTCCAGATTTTACAACTTTAGGCATAATGTAAAAAATAGAACATACAGAGATAGAAAAAATATGGACAGCAAAGCATAAATGTAATAATAAAAAGCATTGTTACAAGTGCGGGAAAGGTAGACATCAAACAAATAAATTGATATGTTACAAGAAAACAATAAAAAACATAAGGAGAAGAAAAACTCTACAAATACTAATAATAATAATAGTCTTTTAGAGTAATATAAAAGCAAAAAAAGCGGCAATGAGTCTAACCTAACCTAATCATATTTTTTTCTGAGGTGGAATCCTTTTATAAAACACCCCGAGAAGTAGTGTCAGATTCTTACTTACTAAACTAAAACTAAAACCACTTCCCTTTTTTTTGCGGGAATAGCAATCTCTTTCCACCTCGGAATTGCATTAAAGTATTATGGTGAGGTGAGTTTCGCGCATCAGATTCCAGGAGCGCACACAGTTTTTCTAAAAACACTAAACACGTTTGTGGTGCTCACACATTTGTCTTTGAGCTAGCTCCTTCTCTTTTTCCTCTTTTGTACGTAGCATGAACTCTATCTATCATAGTAGCCACAATGTTCCAATTAGACACTGAAGACAGCATTACTACCACCATGTTATCCTAAACCCAAAGCTCTTTCTCAACAGTTTTGCTTCACATTTAGTAAGGCAAACCTTCCTCGTCGTCTTCATTTGCATCACAAGATCTAACGGTTTTGTGCCTGCCATAACCAGAAAGCCCGCCGTCGGCGCTGTCCTATGTATATGTAGAATTTTTTGTGCCTTTCTTTGCGGTACACTACATTTTTGTATATTTCTGCTCCATAGAGCGCTATGAAGAACACTACCGAGCACATCAAGCGACTGGTAGAAAATTGCGCTCCCCCCAGGTTTGGCAATAGCCCTGCTAAGAACCGAGCCGCCCTTTCCGTTTTCTCACATACTTCTTTCACATGCATACTCCACGATAAGTTTGTACTTAGCGCAACCCCCAAATATTTAACCCGACATTTTGACCTGACGGTGGTCTCCATTTGCGGCACTCTTTTTGAGCAAGAGAGCACCACAAGTTTGGTCTTTTCTGAGGCCAATTCCAGACTATACTTGCTTATTTTCCAGTCTCCTTTAGTTCCCCATTAGATCGTTTTGTAACAATCCACCCCAAAAAGCAGTTCTAGGTTTACCACGTCGTCGTAGAGGACTTTTCACAACGTGGGGCCCAATACTTAACCCTGTAGCACCCCGTTAAAATTTCTTCCACCTTTTCTTCACCGTCACCCACTATTAAAACCCTGTCCCACAAATAGCTACTGATAACATTCAGTGGGTATTTGGGAACAACCCTGCCCTCCAAAGCCCTTAAAATCGCTCCTTAATTAGCCATGTTAAATGCGTTTATTACGTCCAGAACAACCAAAACTCATGTATGCAGCTGTACTTCCTGGCAGCTACGCTTTTACCTCAACAAGCGCGCTCAGGGTTTACCGGTTTTTTCTAAACCTATCACCCTGCTGTGCCTCCAGCAGGTTTTCCACTATTAGATGCTCGAGAAGCTACGTCCAAAATACATATCGGATAAAAAGCTCTTGCACCTACCCGACCCTTTCGCTTGTCCAGCAGAACAAAACTTGCTTTTTTCTACACTTTCGGGAAGTCTCCGTCCATAGTACACGTGTTGGCTACCGATGACTACACCTTAGAACATTGTTCCACCAAGGCTTTGACAACTTTTACGGAAATACCGTCAGGGTGCCTTTCCACCACGTATTTTTTTTCGAAGTTTCCCAAAACTCGTTTTCCGAGAAAGGACAAACCTCCCCGCTACCACGGGCCTAACCTAACTAATACCACGGTAAGTAAAATCGCAGACATAGGTATAATCGCAAAATTATAGTACAAAATAGTAGCAGGATGACAGATAACAGGAATATCAATGTACAGCTACAATCGGCAGGAACAAGGTTTTGTGTAAGTAAACATTGGGGAATATATAAACTGCAAGTGCCCAAATAAAGCGCAAAGAGTTCAAAAAATTTTTGCAAAAACTCTACAGCAGTGTGAAGCGCCATAAAAAAAACACATTATCATCGCCGAAGACATGAACTTTAATGCTATGATATGGGGGGCAAGTTTTAATAATATAAATAAAGGCAAATTTTAAACTATATGGCAAGAATCTAGATTACAGCCAACGTTGGAAACAAACCAACCTTTGTTAACAACACACAGCAGAAAACGTTACAATTAAGAAGTAAACAATAAAGTAAACCTAAGCCTACACAGAAATATTTATTTTGCGTTGACACTAATTACCAACCATAAAAAGTGAACAAAAAACAGAGCATCAAGAATTAAAGACAAACTTCTACCAAAATTTAGAAATAAACTCTGCATATCAAACTGGCTAGACATAATAACCTAAACGCCAACAAATCAATAAAAACCATAAAAGTAGCTATAAATAGAACATTTAGAAAAAACCTAATTTAATCTAAGTAGGAACGTATATTGGTCACATCACTAAAGATTGTAAAACAAAAAAGCAACTTTTATAAATTTCACAAATTGTACGAGGGCGGGTCAATAAGTTTGTGACTTTTTAAATGAAACACAAGTATTTAGATAAAAAAAATATTATTTTTTAACGTAGTCTCCTTTGAATACACTTTGTCCAACTTTTTTCCAATTTTTTTATCTCTTTCAAAAAATAAGATGTAAAATGATTTCTTTGCTGGAGTCAAATCTCTTTTCGCCAAGCTATTTCTTCAAGTTTGGAAACAAGAAATAATCACTCGGGGTTAAATCCAAAGAATTGGTCGGATGAGGGAGCAATTTGTTGCCTTATTCATGGATTTTTGCCATAAAAACTGCACATGTGTGTACCCTTGCATTGTCCTGGTGAAAAAGAACTGTTTTCTTAGCCAAACACGGTCGTTATTTTTTTCAAATCCTTTCTCATTCAACCTAATAAGTTAGCATAATATTGGCCATTGATTGTTTTACCTTTTTGAAGGTAGTCAATGTAGATTTTACTGCGTGAATCCCAAAAAACGGTCCCCATGACTTTATTAGCTGACAAACCCACCTTTGCCTTCTTTGACGCCGTTTCACCTCAAAAAACCCACAATTTTGATCTCTGGTGTGTTTTGTACCCGAGTAATCATTCCAAATTAAAATTCGATCGGCCAACACTAAATCGTAAATTTTTTGTGTAGGGACATCATTTGGGCGCCCAGAACGTTTGGCATCTTCCGTGCTTGTACGGCCACAACAAAATTCAGTAAACCACTTTTTTACCATTAAAATTGATGGTGCAGAGTTCTTATAGTATTTATAGAGCTTAGCCTTTGTTTTGGTGATGATATTTTTCCTCAAAAAATAATGCTTAATAAACTCACAAAATTCACTTTTTTTTTATTTTATCCTTAAATCACGAGGTAGTTTGCTATCAATGGCTGTCAAATACAACTAAATGACGCAGCTTATTAAAATTTTAATTAAAACTTTAATATTGCTACTAACTTACATAAACTGCACCCTTTAAAAGTTATCAAATTGTTTAATCATTAACTTTTGTTTGCAGTTAGAATAATAATGTTGATTAAGAGAAATCTTTAGAAAATATCTAAATAATAAACATTATCCCTAAAATATTGATTATTCTGCTTTAAAAAGTAACAAGTTGTTTAAATTAAGTTAAATCAGGCAAAAATTCTTTTTCATCCTTAACAATCGAACACGTGTTTCACTGTTAAAATGTTCTCAATGCTTATCTCCTATTGTAGTATATTGATATGACTTGTATTTAAAATGCATTAACAGATGATCGCCCCGATGGATCCGTATTGCACGAGAGAAGGGAGAAAATAAAATCATCGTCCTTTTGTTGTATAATGAGTAACGCCCCGCTGCATAATATAATAGCAGTCCTTGTTCCATCCGCATTACCATAATCGTGAATGACACTTTTTAAAGTTTGATGCTGCTATCGCGTTTCAAGTGTTTATTAATGGCGGTGCCACTACAAAGGATGTTTATCCGATACGATTTCTAGGGTGGTTTATAAAAGGAAAAAAAAAAATAACCACCCTATTAAATATAAAACACAACTGCACTTTGACGGACAGAGTGGTATTGTGTTAGTATATTCAACCCTTTATGATACTTTTAATTTATGCATATTAAACCATATTCAATAATTACAAATTAATTTATAGACCATTTTTAACAATGGGCGTCATTGAAATGTAAATCAGTACAAATAGGGTTAAGGTAAACTAAGAAAAAAAAAACAAATATCTAAGGTGGTAAATAGTTTTCAGTGAGACCATCCATTACAATTAAACTTAATTATAGGTAGTTGCTTATCAGATATAGGCAGTGTGTTTAATAGGCAGTTATTCCACCTGCACTGCTGATAGGTTCGGAATGAAGTCGGTTGGGATGGCCGGCCAAGAGCAGCGAAGCTACATAACTCAAGTGCTATCACAGACACATCTTGTTTACACGGCTTCAGCTCATCAGTGTGTTGGCAACACATTACTATTCCAATATTCGGGGCCTATCGATTTTGAACACTTCAACACTTTCAGACAGGGGAAATCACATCTATAAATTTTAAGTCGCGATCATCAAGCAAACCTCACACGAGGTGGTGGTGCGCACTGGAAGAAGATTTCATTAGCGATATTTCAGACAGGCCGTCAGATGGATTGACGTATTATACCTCCTCTTATTAAGATAATGTCTTTGATGAAATTTCCGCATATATTATAATTACAAAACGAACTGTTGCGGATTAACAGTGGTGGTGATGGTTGTGTATCCCCATTACAGAGCACAATATGCTAAAATACCTTATTATAATTCTCAGTGATTCGACTAAACAATGCCGATGTGAAGGAAATTCATTGCTCTTCCTTCCTTCACTAACTGCAAACAATTCAACAAACACTTTAACTTAATATGCTCATGGTTATTAATTGCATCGCGCTATTTCCACATTTACATGCATCTAAATCACAACTCAAGCCGATTCATACTAAAATATCCGTGTCCAAACCATCAACCATAAATTACTCACTGAGATCAGACATACACTTCATAATTAACTGGGTCAAAATTGTATATTATTACACAATTCTAAGCCACATATCCATTTAGAGTAACTTGTGGTAACTATTGTCCGCTTTTATCATCTAGTACTAAATAAATTTGCAAGCATTTGCTATTTATCATTATAATATTTTTGAGAATAGAATATAAATAGATTTTCCTTTAAAAAATAAAGATGTCGCTTTACTCATAAACATAGCTTTACGAATGGCGGCAAGTTATCTCCGAGTTGTCATTAGCTATTTTGTTTACTCTTGATTTGAGTTGTGCCCACAATTTTGTGATTTTATTATCCTGTCATTAACTGTTAAAAAGTGCAAAATTCTATTTATGCAAGTGAAAAATAACAAAATATCGTCATAACATATTGAAATATTTTTATAAAAAACTAAAATCTGGTCAAAAACAATTGAAAAGTGTAAAAATCTATTAATAAAATGATAAAAATAACTAAATTTAGTCTTAAAATATTATCAGAAAGCACCAAAGATCAACCATAAATTGTTAAAAAAATTATTTATAAAACCATAAAATATTGGCAAAAAGCATTAAAATCCGGCCACAAACTTTATAAAAGTGTAAAATTCTATTCATTAAATATCAAAAACAACAAAAACCGCCATGAAACAAAAGAATATTGTTAGAAAGTAACAAAATCTGTTGAAAACTGATAAAAAATTAAAAAAAAAAACTCATGAAGTTTCAAAAATAGCAAAATCAGGTTTTAAACATCAACATACTTTTAGAAAGTAATAAATCTTGGCTATAAACTATTCAAAAGTACAAAATTCTTTTTATAGAATGTAAAAAATTTAGTTATTAATTATTAAAAAGTGTAAGATTCTATCATAAAAAGTCAAAAAAAACTAAATTTGGTCAAAATATTAAAAAAATTTCAGTTAGAATCAAAATCTTGTAAAAAAATCCAAAAAATATTTTTTTTTATCAAATGTCAATAACAGCAAATTTCGGCGGTAAATCATTAAAATATTGTTGAAAACCACCAAAATCCGGCCATGAAATGTAAAAATAGTCTAAAATTTTGTCATAAAATATAAAATTTATAAAATCTTAAAAATTAAAACAAAATTGTTTAGAAACTCATGTTTATTAGAAAAATGGCTGTAAAAACTTTAGAATGTTGTATAAAAATTTCCGCCAATGCCTGTCCCAAGCCAGAATAAAAAAGGAAGAGTGGGAAAAGTAACAACTTTGTTAAAAAAACCAGGGTTTAGCTGGCCCGGCTAATAACACCCTGTTAGGCTCCCGCCTGAGGTACAGGATGAAAACCACTCAACGGTCCCGAAGACAGAAGATGACAAGAAAGTCACAATGGCCCTCCTGAAGAAGGTTCTGGCGTTAGGCGTTAACAACCTAGCGCAGAGAAAAAGGTAATAAAAACAGATTTGGAAAGCAAATCCAAAAACAGACCCCGGATGGAAACCCAAACCTCGTCAAGAAGGAGCCTCCAATCGGATACGGGGGGAGGCAAAGATGCTCAAAATATTAGAAACCCAGTTAGATATTTTAGTCAGGAAACAACAAATAAGAAAAGCAAAAGATGATAGTAGGTACATGGAACGTGCAAGATTGGAGACATAAAGTGATGAAGGTCACACAATAACTTTCTTAGAATGAACATCGACACTCTCATAACTAAAGGAAGCGGGTGCAAAAAGGTAGATAGAGTGCTGCTGTTCTAGAGTAGATTGGATAAAAACTTGAAAGCAAAGACGGGCGTTGGCATACTTATCAAAAAACAACTAAAACGATTAATAAAATTATAGGAACCAATAAACAAAAAATTGATTAAGATTGAATTGGAATTTTACGGCAGAGACATAATAATATTAGGAGTGCACAAAGAACCCAAATGACGATAACCATATACAAGAAAAAGAAAAATTTATAGTAAACCTTAGTGAAAACATCAAAAGAATTAAAGACACACAAGAAATAATTCTAGGAGGTGACTTAAATGTTAGGACAGGACAGGAATGAAAGGACGAAGATAGCGTTATAGGAAAGTTTGGTGAAGCAACAATAAACAATAATGACAAACGACTAATGGAACTATGTGAACTGCAAAACCTAAAAAAATTAAACAAATTCTACAAACACAAGAACATCCTCAAATAAACATGGACACAATAGACCAGGAATAATAATTAAACTTTACAAATTTAAGGACTTACGGGTAAAAGAAGCCCAGAATGTAGATCCTACTATAAGCTAGTTATACCAAAAATAGAATATCCTCAGAGCGGACACCAAAATAACAACTTTAAAAACTCAGATAACACCAAATTAAAAAACACGGCCAATAACAAAAAAAAGCTATATCTGTACTATAATAGTACTATAGTAACTTGCTAACGGAATCACGAAAAGAATTTTTAAAGGAAATAAAAAAAGCAGCAAAATCGCTAAAAAATAATCAGTCAGCAGTTTTTTTTATGGGGCTAGGCGGTAAAATCTTCTATTAGACTAGCTATTGTCGAATTTATTTCCTTAGGTTGAAATGCCTACCGACTAAAAACCGCTCAATAATGAATACCAAATAAAAGTTTGAGACCTTACGGCTCATGTACCTTTTTTTAATTAGCTTTAGATAGTTTATAGTTAGTATTAGGCCTTATAGGCTGCGGAGAGATAGTGGGTTAACCTGATCTCTGTTAGTATTATTAATAAATTAGAGTGCGGCTACTTGGTTCATTGGGCGTTTATAAAAGAAAGTTTCCCTGTCAAACAAGAAAATTTATTGCAAATCTGGCTTTATCAAAAATAGAGTGCACGTGTATCAGTCAGCGGCACCAGGAGACATAAGCCCGGAACTAGTCAAACATAGCACAGAAAAACTATTTAAAGTGATAACACCTACAATAGCAAGAATATATAAAAAAAAAACTATAGGAAGATATGGAGGGCAAGATAGGTGACAAACAAGCGGGCTTTACAGCGAAAAGTCATGTGTAGACCATATATGTACTCTTCAACAAGCAATAGAAAAAAAAAAAGAACCAAGAACCCATCGGTGCACCTGGCTTTTGTAATCCTCAGAAAGGCTTACGACACAATCCCACAAAAAAGACTATGGCAGGCAATGAAAAACTTACAAACAAACCAAACAAACTTAATAAATGCGGTAATGAATATAAACAAAATAACCATAAAAGTGGGTAATATACTAACAACTCCATTTGAAACATCAAAAAGACTACTCCAAAGATGCTGTAAGCCCTCAACCTTCTTTAAGATATATTTAGAAAACACCTTACAAACATGGAAAAGGAAATGTCAAAGGATAGAACTACCCATTCAAAACAAACACCTATTCACTTTATGTTTTGCCGATGACCAAGTAACCATCGCATAAAGAAGATCTAAGCTATATGTTAAAAAAACTGAAAGAAGAATACCAGAATACCGAAATAAAGATAAATGATAGCCAAACGGAATATCTTGTAACGGGCAGCAACGTGATACAAAATCTAACCATCAACAATAACATCGAGATAAAAAGCAAGTCAAAGTTCAAATACCTGGGCGTCACCATAACAAGAAACAAAAACATGCATAAGAAAGTTACACCCCATTATATAGAATAGGATCATACATAAAGAGACAAAACATAAAATATAAAAAATAAGAATGGCGTATGGAGAGGAAATCTGGTGACAAACAAAAAGATCAGAGACAAAATACATGCAGTGGAAATAGAATATTGGAGAAGACGCTGTAAAGTAACAAGAATAGACAAAATAAGGATAAAAGAGATCCGGCATAGGATGAGCGTGTAATCTGACATAATCAAATACATAGAAGAATAGAGATTAATGTGGAAAGAACAGCAAGGGCCAGCAAATGGATAGGAATAATAACCAATTGGAGCCCGATGGGGAAAGAAAAAAGGGGTAGACCAAGGAGTTCATGTCGAAATAAAATAGATAAAGCAATGGAAGCAAGAAACCTACGGGATGGAGAATGGAAAGACCAACCTGGCTAAAAAAAGGAAAGCAGTGATACACTGTAATATCCTAATAATAACTAAAAAATTAAAATATTGCAAAAAAATATTTCTTGCTTGAAATTTGGTCGTAAATCACCTATATCATATAAAATTTACCAAAAATTACGTAGAAAATCTAAATATTGCATAAGATGTCATTGAAAAACAAACAAAAAACTTATTACTTGCAAAACTTTGTTGAAAAATCATGTTTACCACATAAAGTTGCAAACAAAACTAGTTTTTATCATAAATCGTGTAAAAACTGTCGCCTAAAACTGATTTATAACACAAAGATTACTCTTAGCACTTCAAAATTACATAGAAACAACATTTATATAATTAAAATTGTGCAAAATACTCAAGTTTGTGTTGTAAACCCAAATATCGCATAATTTTTTTTTAGAAAACCTCAAAACTACACAAAAAAGCACAAAAATTGCGCTTAAAAACTATTTGTAGTTTAAAATTTGCTCAAAAATCACGTTTACTACACAAAAAACTCTTATATAACAGAAAAAAAACCACATAAACTTGATCAATATAAGCTCAAAAAACTATTAAAATGATAAAACTTGCTTCAATAACATAAAAAATGCACGAAAAAACATTTATAACAAAAAATCGAGCGGAAAATTTATTTGCAACAAAAAAATTTTTTTTAGAGTCTTAAAGTTGCACAGAAAAAACATAAAAACCAAAGCGAAAACTTATTTATTATATAAAATTTAGTGAAAAATGTAGTACTTTTCACTGAATTTTTATAAACTTTGCACAAACAAACTTTAGAGAATAAAATTTGATAAAAATACTTAAAATTGCCTAAAATAGACTTATATAACATTATTATAAAATTAATTCTAGCAACAAATTTGCCCAAAATCACAATTACCATAAAAATTTTACTAAAATTACTAAAAAACCAACATCGCACAAAAGCTCATTTTTAGCACAAAATTTCTTTCAAAAACTGTAAAATCGCGCAGAATAATAATTTATAATATCAAAAAACTCACTTTTAACATAAACTTTGCTAAAAAACCAAAATTCGTAAAAAAATTATTATTTAAAAAAAAACTCAAAATATATGCATAAATATATAAATGCAAAAAGCAAACATTTGTTAAATAATTTTTTAGCATAAAAGTTTGAAGCAAAATTAAATACTAAACTTATTCCTAGCATAATTTTTTTTAGAAATCACTCATAAAATTAGAACAGAAACCTTATTTATAACTAAAGCTGGGAATTATATGCACTCAAAAGGTTAAAAATATGCGCATATATATGCACGTAATTTTCCCAAAATATGCACTAAATATGTTAAATATGAAAAAAAATATGCACATATTATTAATATAATAATAATTAATATATACGTAAAAAAGTGCAGTATGTGCATGTTTTTTAATGTTTTTAATTGAAAAACTACTTAAAACAAGCAAAAAAAGGTTGAAAAAATAAACAACTAAGTATATTTGTAGAACCAAAATATTTTAATAACATAAAATAATATATAAGAAAAATAATTGCTTTACGCAAAAAACAAGACATAATCATAAAAGTTACAGTAGAAACCAAACATTAATTAAACTAAATTTGTCTATATTTTGTTAATTAACTGTAAACACCAACAATTAAATGTTTTTCTAAATTATCTATTAAAAATGATTGACTGCGGTCCGACAATATCTGTTTGTATGCAGAAAAACTTCTTTCTACATCAACAGATGTAATAGGAGCATATTTAAACTTGCAGGCAATTAAAGGGTTTATTTGAAGTGTTTCTTTGTTGTTCCCTTCCTACACGCTGGAGATTTTTGTAGTAATTCAAAGCCTTAATCTTTTTCTAAAATATTTTTTAGTTTGATTTTTATGCGCTCTCTAACAGAATTATTGACTTTGTTGATTTTGTGTTTAAAACTTTGGATTAATGCTACAGATTCAGTGAGTTCAAGACTCTGCTTTTAGTTTTATTAAGGTTTTGCTTATAAAACCATAATTAGCAGTAATAAAAGCCAACTCTTGGTTCAGTTGCAGTTTATTTAATATATTTTCGCAATCATTAAAAGCTACCAAATCGTTTGAAAAAGAAAGCACTAACTCTTTTATTGCTTCAAAATGCTCCGTATAAAATATAACTGCATCAAGCCATGTTCCCCACCTTGTAATAACGGGTTGAGGAGGATTCGAATTAATCAAACTATTTATATCTGAAAATTCCATACGTATTGCTTCTGCTATTCTGTTAACTCCATGTGCCAAACATGTGACATGAATCAAATTTTTATAAAAAACTTTTAAATTTGTTGTTGATTTTACCATATATGCTGCAGCGTCCGACAACATCAACAACACTTTTTCACTTGGAAGAATATTTAGCAGATAGAACTTTGTTAAACAATCATTTACAAACCTTGAGATTGTGACATTATTTGTTCGCTCTAACTCTTGTGAGGCAATTAAATAAGATTTTCAACACAATTTTCATTGAAAATGCCAATTAACACGTTTGCTATATATAAGTAAATGTAATTGTTACCTATTGCTTTTTTTTAATTTTAGTTATTATTTTTAGATATACTAGATCAATGTATTTTTTTCTAATAGTACTGCGAACGGGTACTAATTGTTATGTATATTTTTCTATAAAAGATTTAAATTCTGGATTGTCTAGTTTGGCTAGAGGTATATTTGCCCTGAGAAATGTATTGCATAAATCAAACCGAAAAGATTCTTGTTCTTTATTTTTAGATGTTGAAGCAAAAGATTCTTTTAAAGTGACTTGTGTTGAGTTTTTAAATTTTATGGAATTGCTTTTATGCTTATTTGTGCTAACATGCTGTGCTATTTGAAATTTTTTTATCACATGCAACCTAAAATATTAATTTTGTTTAGCATATAATAAGATGAAAAAAATTAAACTTACAATTTTACTGCAATATTTGCAAAACAAGCTTCCGCTATCCAAATACAATTCTGGATAATCTTTTATCTAGATCGACACTAAAGCATTGGTTTTTGGCATTTTTAATATTGTAATGTCGACGGTAACTTCCACGAAAATGAGTACAATATCTTGTGAGCTGCGTATTAATATACTAAATATTTTACTACTACAAAAAGGCAGTGCTTGTTTTTAATGTTTCAATGAATTATTTTTTGCGCAAAAAATCGTTACTCCACAGTGTACAAAATACACACGCATTCTTGTGTTGTTTACGTATGTTTTTGTCGGTCTTTTTTTGTCTCACAGAGAACAAAAACATTTACACGTGTGGTGTGTTACATGTAAAACCAATATATTTTTACAAGTTTAACGCTCACTTAAAAATAATTTAAAATTATCGCAATTTGTACTAGTAAAATTATACAAATATGCATCAAATATGCAAATATGAAAATATGCACCAAAAATGCATCAAATATGCACCGATATGCTGCTTTTATGTAAATATGCTCAAAAACTCAAAAATATGCAAAATATGCAAAAAAATATTGGTTAATATCAGTTGTTTTTATCTAATTCGTGTAGATACGAAATTATTTAATTGTCATATTAATATTATAGAATATGCAAATGCATAAAATCCCAGCTTTATTTATAACATTAAAAATACGCAGAATAAACATTTGTTACATAAAAATTGTCTAAATAACTCATTTTTAGTATTAGATTTGCTTAGAAATCATGTTTATAGTTTAGAAACCCTTAAAATTATATAAATTAAACAATTGCACAGAAAAAATTTCTTGTATAAATCAGGAATAAAAATTTAAAAAATTTACATAAAAAATCAAAATATCGCAAAAAAACTGCTTAGCAAACCTCAAAATTACACAGAAAAAGCATTTATTCTATAAAAGGCGCGCAAAAATCTTATTTTTTGCATAAAATTTGCTGAAAAATTATGTTTACCACATAAAATCGCCCACAATACTAATTTTTAGCATAAAATTTGTCAAAAAGTGAAAGATATCGTTAAAAATAATCAAACTCCGAAATAAAGTATTAAAAAATATCAGAAATAGTAAAATCCGGTTAAAAAACATGAAAAGATGTACCAAAATTAAGTCATTAACTGTTAAAAAGTGCAAAAATTAATTATAAAAAGTCAAAAAAACAAAATATTGTTAGAAAGATTCAAATCTGGTCTAAACTGTTGCAAAATTTACATTCACATCTTAGGTTAAGAATTTTTAACAGTTGATCTTTCATTGGTTATATTTTGACAACTACTATGTAAGATTTGATAATTTTTGACATATTAGGTTAAATAAAATTATATTTGTCAGTTAATCTTAAATTAAGTATTTTTGATTATTTTAGATTGTGCTAATTTATATGTTTACAGCTACTAATAAGGATTTTGTAATTTTTGACATGTTAAAGTATTGTGTATCAGTCGCAAGTGTTGCGTGTCTCGTTAAAATTGACTAAATGATAAGAAAATTAAGCCATCGGCTTTTGTGAAATATTACAAAAAAAATATTTTTGATACAACATTTAAAATTAAATTCTCTACTTTTTGTTAATTTTTTTTACGAAAATCTGTCTTGATTTGAGACTCAATCATTATTAATTTAAATTTCATCCAAAATGACAACACGTCCTCTAGACGGTGCTTAGGCAGATACAAAAGACCGCAGAATTTGTAGAACTTCAATTTGCCAAAATCCAAACCCTGGAAAAATTTATGGTGACTTTTGTGAAAAGCAATTCTGAAAGGATTAACTTCTCAAAGAATGCAATATTTCAATTAAAACATGCCACCAACAATGAGCGACTAGACTACCGCCTCCCTCAAAAGACCAGCCAACAATCCAGCAAAGTCCAATACCGCTTCCTTCAAAAAACAAATGGAAGTAATGTTGCCAGCCACCAAGAAACCCTGCCTTCTTTAAAATCAGCAATTTTGCCAGCACCCATAGAGAGCACACGCTGCCCTTTGCTCATAACTATCAGGGACAAAACCGTATATTGTAGACTGTTAGCAACTTTTATTGAAAATAATCATTAGCCGCATACTTTTTTAAAATAATTATTTTTTTGTCTTTTATAATTTTGCAAAAAAAGTCAAAATAAGGAGATTTTTTGTAGAACGCGATTTTTTTGTCCGTTTTTTAAAATTCTCCTAAAAAAACCGAAAAATTACGGAAAATCTCTTAAAAGTAACCCATTTTTAGCAATTTTGTGTTATATTTTACCCTAAGGCAAACAAATTTGTTTTTTTTTTAATTTTTGCTATCTATTATGTTTAAGGAGTATCATATTCATATTTCAAGTCTCCAGGAGTAGCGGAATCAAAAATATCAAACTTTTAATAAAACTTTCTATATATTTTCCTACAAAATTTTTGGAAAACCAAAGGTGGGAACGTGTTCTACGGAAAATTTCTTACAAGATTCACCTTTTTTGAATATGATTTTTGACTATTTTTTGTTTATTTACAGCTCAAAAACTGAAAGGAGACAAAACATTCCAAAAAAATTAAAATGACCGCCATTTACACTGTATGTATTTTAGTACCCCAAACATGTGTACAAAATTTGAGCAAAATCGAAAATGTAAATGTGGGTCCAAACTAACGTAGAATTATCCGTAAGGCATTTGCAATCCTTACAGAAAAAAAAAATGCAAATTTTTATTTGTTCCAAACACGTAACAAATAATACATTAAAGCAATTATTAAAAAGAATCTCTACGAATCTTACTCTCTGGAGGATGTTTAAGGAAAAATTATTACATTGGGATTCAATGTGCTCTCTAAATGTTTCTCCGATGCTGTATGTGCAGCTCAAAAGCCCCGCTAAAAACCAAGAGATTTTTAACGTCTCTCAACTTTAACAGTCAAAGTTGTGACAAAACGTAAAACTGAGAAATTAGTCAATGCTACAAATGTCAAATGTGTTTTGAGCATCAAAATGCGTTATTGAAATGCGCCGGTCTGTACAATTCAGCGGAATGCAGAAAAGTGAAGTAAATCCGAAAAAAAAAAAAACGCAAATGCAAACATCAGTGCAGCGATTGATTATTGTGTATAAAACTAATCTTTTAGAGTTAGAGTCTAAAAATACGTTATCAGGAAATGTACCTAACTGAATCACGGCTGAAGTGAGCAGACTGAGTTCTTCTCTCAATGATACAATCCTACTTCAATAACACGCATAGGAAAGAATGAAAAAACTTTCCCAATGTTTAGCTTTTACAAGAAACTAAAAGCAAAGAAATGCGGGCTTTGCGCTACCGTCGAGTATAAATAAAAGACCGCATAAATTGCACCGTTGCCAATAACCTGTAGCCATCCATGTGCAACGCATCATATGCGGTTGACAAATGCGCCAAAGCTCATCTAAGCTCTGCGTGCACATCAAACAAAAAGTCCGAATATGTAGTTGATGCCAGTTATAAGGGCTATCCGGGTATTCAAAAACTTGAGTTTTAAATGTTGCAAACGATATCAACTTGAATTATTCGTAATAATTTTATAAATCCGGTTAATATATGAATTTTAATTAAATATTATGCAAAATACTCGTTTGCATCCTACTTTGATTAATAAGTATTTAACTAACAAACATTCCACCAGACCATAACATAATGTAATAATCACGCGGCTCTTTAACAAAATTAATGTCTTCCTTTTTTATATTTTTCTCATCGAATAAAAAAAAATGATTGTGATGTAAATCCGTGTCCTGGTGACTCGCTCGTTACTCCTCTCATAAAATGCAAATTAAACAATAACAACTAATATTTTGATAAATGCCCAAATAAATCAATATTAATAGGTGAATATATATATGTATATATAAAATTGGGCAACTACATCACTATCCACTAACGCTATTAAATAATAAATATGGATGAAAAAGTGCCATCGCGCATAACTGTGAAATTAATAGCGGAATTACCATAAATTCGGTAATAATAAACATGTAATGGGCGGAATTATGAAAAATTTGTTTTAACAAATATAGAAGTGGTTGTCTAAAGCAATAAGCCGGCCTGCATGAAGAGCGATTGAATTATGTATTTTAAGGGGGTACGTGCTCGGATGTTCGCGGTAATTGCAGTTAGAGCAGATAGTTTATATCCGAAGTGTATCAAACCAAACTAAATCATTGTGTTAGTCGAGTCGTGATAACCATAAAGGCAGCTTCAGATTTAATTACGTTCACGTGCGGTTTTCCAAACAGTTTTACCTCTTCCTCGTCCCTCACCATCGCCAACAATAATATATGCGGCCGAATCAGTACGGTATTTCCAAACAAGAAACTTGCGTGCGATTATAATTGCCACTGCTACGTTTTACAATTAATAATTTAACGATATTAAAATTGAATGTCATGCGTTTGAGGCGTGTAATTAGTCAATCAATGTTGCGCAATCATAATATAAATAATTTGCAATATATTCTGAGGTTTGTTCATTATAACAAAATTACGCAATCATATTAATTGTTAGTAATATCCTATACACTACACAGTATTAATATGTAATATGTAATTATAATTTATAATAATATATTTGTTTATTCAATTTTATAATCAATCAACACAATTCAGAATTGGGTTACATTATTTACAATCAATTTTATACGCTTAATATATGATGTTAGTATTAGACACATTTTCTAACACTAAACTCAAAGACAATATAGAACATTTTAATATGCAATCAACGCATTTCAGTTTGCAACAAAGTTTTTAGTAATATGATACTGAATTTAGACGGGACTAAAAAGATGAAGGCAATATTAAAACTCTGGCACTAATAATGCAAAAAAAAGACTTAATAAAGTGTATTTCAGTATTATTTGGGGACGTAGGTAAGGAGAATGTTTATAGACGTTACAAATGTCGAATTCTCCTTTCCGAAGGCTCCTATCAAATAAACCCCACCCAACTGATTGCCTAGAAGTTAATGTTAAGCTAATACTTTCCGTTAGGAGTAAGATTTTGAAAAAAAAGCTGAACGGTAAAGTTGTGGGGTAAACTCACTTTTAAGATGAAATTTGGTTGACAGTCTAGATACATCAAGAAAGACGTTCTGTTGAGTTGTGGTGTGCCGCCGTGAGAAAAAAACTTTACTCTTTTTACTTTGATTTGCTAGTTATTTAAATAAACTTGAAAATTATTGGTAACTTTTTAAAGCTTTAAGTTGAGCACCCTAATGCTTAGTTCACACGGAGACAGTTGGTAAGTGGTAACTAAATTATTAGTTACTGCTTTTGTGTAAATTTAAATCCTCACGCAGCTGGCACGTATCAAGTGGCAAGTTCAATTCAGAAGAAGAAACAAGATGGACGCACATTGTTGAAAGATGTGCTCCGCAATATTTTAAATGCAATTGTGGAGAAAATAAAGGATGAAATATCTGAAGAGGTCAAGAAACCCAAACGACTTTGGGAGCGAAAATGGATTGGCAGATGAAATATTTTTGGTGCAAGTGAAATGTTATTCAAAGACACGTCAAAACTTGTTGAACTTGTGATCTATACTGTCTATACTAAACTGTGCTTGTCCACACGCTGATACGGGTTAAGTGACAACTGCCTGGCTTCGGTAGCGCGCAAAAATAGAATATTTTCTATTTTAGCTACTAAATTTGTACTTGCCTGGAATGCTCCGCTACTTATTACTTACCACTTATCGGACTGTTTACACGCGGGCAAGTAACTTATATTTTAGTTAAAATTTACTTGACTGTCCTCGTGTGAACTAAGCATTAATGATCTTGAGTTGTACATGAGCGCCATATTATCAACGTATTGTACCATCTTAACCTCGTGTTTCCAGCCAGATGGCATGTCGGCAACAAAAAGGTTAAATAGCATAGGCTATAGAAGAAAGCTTTGAGATACTACTGCCATGATCTGCCTTGGGGTAGTGACATGGTTTTGGAGTTTCAGATAGTGTTAGCAATATTTGTGAGAACCATTATAGTTTTGTGCAAAAAAGGTTTCAGCGCTTTATTCGGAATACCGTCACGGTCAGGCGCAAATCATACCTTGAGCTTTGATATTATTTTTCTTATGCAAGATGATCGAACGTTGTTCAACAGTGTGTTGTCCAGGCCCGCCAAAAGATTGTAGACGTCTTAGTGGACTCTTTTGATCTGCTCTATATCCGTGTCCTCTGTCAAAGAAGAGGAGTATTAGAGTTTCAGGCTGTCAGCAAATGCTTCGGCCATTTTCTTGCTAGAATATTGAAGCCCGTACTCACCATGGATGACTGGTATAAAAATTTTCCTGAGGTTGATTTAAAAGTTTTTTGCCAGCACTGATTTTTGTGCAACCTTATTGCCGGGCAACTTCCTTGTTAAGCGTGTTGAAGATTTTACGATCTACGGAGTTGCAAGTTTTTGCCATTGATATTTAGAAGCATATCTTTGTCAAATCAACGCTTTTTGATTGCAAGATAGTCCTAGAAAATTATTAGCCTAAACTCAATAAGTTGTAAAAGCCTTTTCCGTAGCTTCATAAACTAGTTTTGTGAATTATTCGGCGGCTCTTTTAACATCTGCAACAGTTTGTACTGGGGTAAGCCTATCTATGCTTTCTTCCAGGTATCTGAAAACAAAATTCAATTGTGTAGGTAACAAATTGTTTTTTCTTCTCATCAGATCCCTTTCCATAGATTTTCAGTATTACCAAGATAATAATCTCGATTTGCAAGTTTGCGCCTTTTAGTATTGCAACATCCAGGACGTTCCCTTAATAACCAGCATGGTTGTAATTAGTAGGCTCTTCTAGACTAAAAACTCAATTGCATTTCCTTAAACGTAGTCTTGCAAAGCTCGACCTTTTGCGTTGGTTTTGAAACTGTTTTAGGCCGGGTGCTTAAAATTAAAATTCCCAGCAATTATAGTGAGAAAATCAGTCGGAAGAATCTTTTCAAAAGCCACTATTTTGACTTGGTTAGTCTGTAATACTTTTAAAACTTTAAGAAGTACATGTACAGCATACATTTCGAAATCAAGCCAGGGAAAGTAAAGACATGGGAGAAGAAAAAAGAAATGGTCTTTCCGCAATTAGCAAGAGGCGGAATTTCTCTCAAACCTAGACCTAAACACAAGAGGAATGGAACACACCGCTGAAAAGCTGAAAGAATTCATAATAAAAACCTGCAAAAAGACATTAAACAAAAAAGTAAGCAGAGTAAACTACAAATCAATGTATTGGTGTAGTGATGATACTGCAAACATGAGAAGGAGATGTATAAAAACTAAAAGAACTGTGACAAGATTAAACGGCAAAAATCCAAGAGACATATATCTTCTGCAGCAAACACAAAAGTCATACGCAGGTGAGAGAAAAGCCTTTAAGAAGGCAATAATGGACTCCAAGAAGATGGCCTTGAAGGAACTGTGGGAGGAACTAAACAGGGATATATGGGCAAAGGATATAAAATTGTTACAAATAAAATAGGCCAAAAATTCCCAACAACACTGTCAAGAGAGGAGGTAAGTGCTAAAGCGAGGAAACTTTTTCCGGACAACGTGGATGGAGATAAGAACAGATACGGATATGACACCGGAATGTACAGAAGAAGAAATATTTAAGGCATGTGGCAAAATTAAAAGGAAAACGACTCACGGGACAGACATGATACCGCCGGAAGTAATCAGAGCAATAGCAACAAAAAGACCTCAACACTGCGCAAGGGTCCTTGACAAACGAATCAAGCAAGGCATCTTTACTAAGGACTGGAAAAGAACAAAATTAGTACTAATTGAGAAACTTACCAAAAAAAACAAAGACAAGGCATATCGACCCATATGTCTACTGAACCCACTGGGAAAGCTGTATGAGCACGTCTTCAACACGAGACTCACAGAAGATCTAGACAGAAATGAAGGCTTGAGTGAAAACCAACACGGGTTTAGAGGAGGCCACTCTACACTTGATGCACTTCGACATGTTAGGGAAGCAGTAGGACAGGTAGCTGAACACCCTACACACAAATATGCGGTGTTGATAACTTTTGATATAAATAATGCGTTCAACTCGGTGCCTTGGAGGGGACTAATGGAAGAACTAGAGAGAAGAGGAATTTCAACATACCTCAGAATCCTTTGCCACTATCTACAGAATAGAATCATAGAATGCAGCTCTAGAGCAACTCTGTAAATGACTTACGGGGTGCCTCAAGGGTCTGCCCGGAGTCCTACTTTGTGGAATATATAATATATATATTATGACGGTCTGCTGAAGGAACAGATGACACAGGGAATTAGCACAGTAGCATATGCTGATGATCTACCTATGGTTGTCAGAGGTAACAGTATAAGGGAAATAGAAGAGGAGGCAGAGTGGGCGTCCTAAGATAAGGAGGTGGAACAAAAAAATGGGTCAAGAACTGGCAATCCATAAAACGGAAGCTGTCGTCCTGGTGGGTAAAACAAAAAACATCTCAGTTAAAATCAACTTAGGGGATACAACAATCACATCCCAAGGCAGCATCAAATACCTAGGGATGAGGATAGGTAAAAATTGGAATATGGCAGAAAAACTTGTAATGGCCATGGCACGAATCATGCCTAACGTAGGGGGTCCAAGGGCAAAGAATAGTAAAGTAATGGGTGCAACAGTGGACTCAATACTGTTGTCCGCCGTACCTATCTAGATAGAAAGCTGCAAGAAAAAAATACAGAATAATACTAGAGCGAGCCAGGAGAAAAATTGTAATTAGAATAGCCAGTGCCTACAGAACAGTTTTGTCTAAGGCTATACAAGCAATAAAAGGTGCAATTCCCATACATCTACTTGCCTAAGAGCGGGCCAAAGGAAAAGGGAAACAACTAAAGGAGCACAGGAAAGACAAGAGAATGGAGACGATAAAAAAATGAGAAGCAGAATGGCAGTGCAAGGGTGACGCTGCCAGATGGACACAGACCTATATACCTTTTGTGACACCGTGGGTAAACAGAAAACATGGTAACCTAAACTACCACCTCACACAGATCCTAACAGACCATGGATGTTTTGGGTCATATCTAAAAAGAATGTGCCTAGCAGAACAGGACGAATGCCCCTACTGTGAAAAGAAAGTTACCCCGGAACACACACTAGTGAAGTGCTTTTGCTGGAGGAGCACCAAAAACGAGATGCAGCTTAAAGCCAGTAAAGAGATAACTGTAAACAACCTGACTTCACTTATGCTTAAAAGTGCATACAACTGGAGGGTTATTGATGAATAATGGCAACAAAAGAGAAAAAAGAGAAAGCAAGAACAGGAAGTCAAGGATAGTAGGATGAATAGATGGTGTCCAGACTTTGTAAAGTAATACCACAACGGTAATCCCGCAAAGCTTGAAGAACTTAGAGGTTCTACGGTTTTTAGTGGATATACGGGTAACCGGGAGCCGCACACAAAGTGCGTAAGGCATTTTTCCCGTTAATAAAGGAAAAAAAAGTACGTGTACAGCTAATAACAACAATTCCTTATTGATACTAAATATTTCAGACATTCAGATTTGTATTTAATAATACTGAATTGAACTATTTGATGCTATAAATTTTAAATCCATCTATGTTTTTCACAAATCGACTACATCCTATAATAAGATTACATTAGCTAAAACTTATCCTAAAGTCAATGGCAGATGAAAAATTTAAACTTAACAAACTAAGGACAAAAAGAATACCTAGAAGAATTGCGTTAGAAAAACTTAAAAATGTAGAAATAAAAGAACAAACTAAAGAAAATACAAACGCAAGTATTTAGGAAATAGCTTAAAAAACATTAGGAGAAAAGCGGAAAAGCAAAAGCAATCACACAAAACACATTAAAATTAATAGAAAGATCAAAAGAATGATTTTAAAAGCAAAAGGAGAGTTCCTGTTTGACAAATGCAAAAAAATTGAAAAAATCCAAAAACAGTACAACAATTTCAATCTGCACAAAAAAGTAAAAAAATTAACAACAAGAGATAACTAGCACGTCAATAACAAAGAAGGAATTACGTACAACAAGCTATCAAGAACATGAAAGGCAGCAAAGCAAAGTACTAAAAGAGCTGTTAAAACTCGTGGCAAACAAACAAATTGATGTCATTTCAAACCTGTACCACAGCATATATTAAACAGAAATATTGCCAGACGAGTGGTTAAGGTCAGAATTTATCATAATACCAACAAAATCAAATGGCAGAGAGTGTAGCGACTATCAAACTTTAAGCCTTATTAGCCACGCTTTAAAAATATTTCTAAAAATAACACACAAAAAACTATACTACAAATTAAAAAAAGGTATTAGTGATGCGCAGTTCGGGTTTAGAAATGGCATAGGCACTAGCACAGTTTATATTTAATTGAAAAAAAAATGGTTACATATTAATATTAGAAGTATTCTTTGTAGATGTATGTACATGTAGCTACTTTAGTGGAAGTTATTTTTTTTATATCAACCTATTTAATTATGGCATTGCATTAAATTTAAAAAAATACAACCAAAATTCTTTCACCTCACTTGGTCCTTGCAAATATATTCTTTCTCATGTTTCAGAACTAGCATTAAATTGAATTAGATTGTAACAGTTAGAAATTGTTTCAATTTCAATTATCTAGTTTCAAATTGTCTCTTAAACTGAAATGCTAATTACAAGCAAATAATAGTAATTATAATTATTAGTGGATATAATCTTTATAGCTGTCGTCGTTATTCCTGCAAGTGGCACACAAATCAGCAAGCGCACCATTACCGTCTATTAAATCAATAAATAAACTATTGAAATCGTGCTTTTCAATAGCGCGCCCCGTAATATGCATATCTAATGTGTAAATCTTAATTAGCCAATACTTACCCACGCCATTATGGCCACTCAATAATCATTACGGACTGATCATTTATCCAATTACGTGCCGTATCAATTCAGACGCATTGGCCAGGTTTAACGAACCTTGAGAGACAAGATCAAATAATATTATGCATTTAATACCTACATACATGTGTGCTGTAATAAAAATTCCCCACGAAATTTCCATCCCCAGCATTCCGCACCCTTATTAAACCCTACCGATTGAACCCTTCAAGTGCGTTTGTTTGTCATTTCGATGCTCCGGGGAAATTTCCCGATATTACATTTCGTATGTTATCACATTAGTCTTCATTTAATTTATTCTCGGATATTGAATCCCTATCTGAAGGGAGAGAAAAATGTCACGCAGCTATTATAGGAAATAATTAACTGCATTAAATTATTAATTCATTTCACAGCGTCAACTTCAGAAACAAAAATAAAAATATAGTACTTCCAACCCTCCAATATTTGATGAAGATATCCATATTCAAATCTAATTTCGACCCCTATTTCTATTATCGCGTCTGTAATTGAAGTACTCGCTAAGAATGCATCTCATAGTCAAATTTCTTTCTGGTTGTCTGGCCACCCTCGCTGAATACAAATATAAGAAGTTTGCCTAGAACTTAACATGGGGTGAAATGTATTATTTATTTGATATTAATACGATGCAATTAACTGGTAATTGTTGCATAATTGTTGACCGTATCTAATAAATGGCTATTTGATCTGCTGATGATATCAATTATTGAAATAGCATTGTCCCGATCGGGGCCGTGAATGCAATCGGACAATAGCCGCAGAGAAAACCGCGACGATGTTAATAATAGTTACGTGTTTGAAATAAACTCATAGGAACTCTGTACGCGCGGCGTAACTCCTATATCGTTTATTAAAATCTCAAAAGCCATTGTCAGTTGCGCATAAAGAAAATTGAATGCATTATGATATTTCCGCATGCCGGGATGCTTATCGCCATTTTTATTGTCAAACTACGCACCATTTCTTCAAGCAATTATATTCAAACGGGATTTGTATGTTGCCTTTTTATAAACTTAAATAATAATAATAATAATAACAACAATTCCACCTGTTTGTGCCGCTCCCAGCTTCACGCCACACCGCAGACACGACAAACAATTAACGAACTTAATTAAATGGTCCAATTCAATGCAAATCCCTAGTGGATGGAATTTTATACTAGTTTTCGTGGCGAATTAACGTTTTAATATCCAAACTACTGCACAGAACACTACACTGCTATTAACGGTGTAATTAGATCTCCAGGAAAATTGGAAGCTTCGTACGACGTGTAATCTCTAATTTTGTCATGTCCGAGCTGTATTATCGCAAGCATTTGGTCCAAACAAAGCAATTACTCTTGATATAATTGAACCTGTTATTATGCGAATAGAATCCTCGTAAGTGCTGCAAATTCTAATTAGAAAATTGAAGTGGAACTTTTACTGTGTAAATGTTTATATTGTGAGTTGAGTAAATGATAAAGCAAAACATAAGTATTTATTTGAAAGCAAAATTTTTATTATTTAATAATATATATTTTTATTTCACATTTTATAAAATGCCAAAAGCCTAAAAATGTTATGTTGATACGTTTGGATACTGTTCTTGTTATAATATAAAATCTAAAAAAAATCGCTATTGCTGCTTTGGTCAAATCTATTGATTGTGAAATTGATAAAATGCACAAAAAAAATGCTTGTAAATAGAAATGTTATTAAATAATTATTAAAGTCCTGTGCAGCAGGTTGAAATTAAATTTTGTATCAGTAATTTGGATATTTTGTGAGTTGGGATTAAAAACATTTCAAAATTAAACTAAAACCAAACATGTCAATAATAAAAAAAAAAATGTAAGCAATTAAACTACAAAAACTTCTAGATAATATCAAAACTAAACATATACCATATATATAAAGTCATGTCTGAGTCAAGTGTACGGAACAAAAATTTGATTTTTCTCAAACCACTGAAAATGCCTTTCTCTACATGAATCCTGATTTTGTATTTTTTTTTAGATTTTTTCAATAAGCCATTTTCGAGTAATAAGCAATCAAAATTTGAGAAAATCAATTTTTTGCAATTTTTTGTATTTCGATCGTTTGTAACTTGTCAGGGTAGCATTTTTAGAAAAAAACTGTTTTGAACTTGTTTTCAAAATTGTTCAAAAAATCATTTTTTACAGCCAAATTTTTTTTTCCTTAAATGTTGAAAATTTTGCAGAACTTTATAAATATCAGGAAATGCCGTACACTACGCTATCTTAAAATGTATCCACAGAAATACTTAAAAAAAATCATTTTTTGATTGTTTGTCTCAGGATTGCATTTTTAGAAAAAAATTATTAAGTATTTTTTTCTTTAAAATTGTCCAAAAAATAAGTTTTCAAAGCAAACATTTTTTTTCGTAAAATGTTGAAAATTTTTCAGAAATTTAAGACAGTTTTTCTTAAAAAAAAATGACAAGTTTTTTTTATTTTTTCAAATATAGATAGATAAAATCGTGCTTTTATATGTGCAAAAGATACTCTAAAAAATTCAGGAAGTACCGTGCACTACAATTCAAAATACCTTAGAATGTATCCACAAAAAAAAAAATTTAAAAAAAAAGTCTTTTTTATTTTTTGATCGTTTATAAAAAAAATTATAGAGTACTTTTTTCTTCAAAATTCTTCAACAAATAAGTTTTTATAGCCAATTTTTTTTTTTTTAATTTTAAGATTTTGTTGAAATTTAAGACAGCTTTTCTTTCAATTTTAAGACGATTACAGCATAATTGAGCTGCGTTTGGTAAATTAGGCTACATATTAAAATATCAAGAAATTCCCAATGGTTTAAAACGACAGGTCTATAAAAAATGCATTCTCCCGGTAAAAACATACAGTTTAGAAACTATGGCACTCACCGTTAAAAGTGCAAAAAACGGGCCATGTTAGGCGTAAGCTTAAAGAACAGAATTTGGAACAAAAAGATCCGCAAAAGAACCCGTGTGACAGACATCATGGCGCAAACTGCAAAATTCAAGTGGAGCTAGATAGGGCACGTTGTCAGACAAAACTATTGTTGATGGTCAAATCGTATTTCTTCCTGGCAACCAAAGGAAACAAAACGAGGAATCAGAAGACCACAAATAAAATAGCTAGACAACGTTAAAGAAGTAGCAGGACAAGCCTGATATTGCCTAGCCCAAATTAAAACATAGTAAAAAGAATTAAAGAAAGCCTACGTTTAGAAGTGAACAACAATGGGCTAAAAAAGAGAAAAAAAATGATCTTTTAAAAATTACATAACGCACTTCTGTCTCTAAACCTTTTAGAAAAGACTTACTAAAACTATAAAAAGACATTGCAACAGATTATAGAAAATTTTTGGAATCCATAGAAAAGCTTTAGAAACAAAATTTTTTTAAATTAAAATATTGTAGAAAACATCAATATCCAAGATATGTTTAAAATCACCGCAACTGAATTTTCATTAAGCTTAACTTAGCATCCAAAATAAAGTCAAAATAGCTTACAAACTTAATCAAATTTGGAAAGTATAAAAATATTTTTACAAAGATATAAAAAAAAAATCAAACAATTGTTTTAAAACTATCAGATTAGATCAGACGTTACAAATACAAAGAATCAAACTCCTTTTCAGCATTCAAATGCTAGAGTCGTCATTTGCATCTCAACATCTTCTTTCTCAGGCAAAAAGATTTTAAACGCAAAGAGAAGAAACTTCTAAATTCTTTTTAACTAATTTTTAGGCGGAAAAGTAGGTATTTCAATTCAAACTACTTGATGGTAATTATAATTTGGAATGACCTACCCACCCGCCCAAATGTTGGTAATCAAAAGATTAAATATCACCTTTTTCTCCTGTGACTAAGAAACTTTCAACATTTGCAAAAAAAGAAAAACTTTCAATTCATTAATAAAAACACTCAGGCGGGTGGGTAAGCACTCCAACTCAATGTACTTGCTGGTAATTACGGTCTAAAGTAACCCGCGTAAGCGTTGATCAAAAAGAGATTAAATATTACCTTCTCATCCTGTAACTCAAGAATTTTTATTATTTGCTAAGAAGAAAAACTTTTAATTTATTAATAACAAACACTGAGGCGGGTGGATGGGCAACCCAACTTAAAATACTCGTAAGTAATTATGGTTTAGAGTGACCCAGCCACCCACCCAAGTGTTGGTCATCAAGAAATTAAATATTACCTCTTCCCTCTGTGTCTAAAAAACTTTTAACATTTGCAAAGAGAAGAAACTTTTAATTCTTTAATAACAAACACTTGAACGGGAGAGTGGGCACTTCAACTTAAAGTACTTGTTGGTAGTTACGGTTTAAAATAACCCACCAACCCGCCCAAGTTTTGGTCATCAAAAGATTAAATATCTCCTCCTCCCCCTATGCATAAGATATTTTTAACACGTACAGAAATAAAAAACTTTTAAATCTTCAATAACAATCACTTGGGCAAATGGGTGGGCACTCCATCATAAAGTAGTCGCTGGTAATTTTGGTCTGGAGTGACTGGGTGGCCAAAGTGTTTTCCTTCTCTGACTAAAAAACTTCTAACACTTGCAAAAAAAAACTTTCAATTCATTGATAGCAAACAATAGAACGGATAGGTGGGCACTCCAACTCAACATAATTGCTAGTAATTATGGTTTAAAATAAGCCACCCAACCGCACAAGTGTTAGACATCAAGAGAATAAATATCACCTTTTCCTCCTCTGACTAAAGGACTTTTAATACTTTCTTAATTTCTAATTCATTAATAACAAACACGCGGGCTGGTGGGTGGACACTTTAACTCAAAGTACTCGTTAGTAATTACAATCTGGAGTAACCCACCCACCCGCCCAAGTGTTGCTTAACAAAAGATTAAATATCATCTCATCCTTCTCTGACTAATACACTAGTAATTATGGTTTGAAGTGACTCACTGACTCAACTGCCCAAATGTTGATCATCATCACCATTTCGACCGCTACTTTGATTTCTAGTATTTTAACAAAAACGGCAATTTTGGCTTTATTGCTGTTTCTACATATAATTTGATAATGGATTTTTTATCATCAGTACATTCAGGAAGGACCAAACTGTGCTATGTCGGAGTATTTTAAACAAATAATAGTTAAGAAATAGCTGAAAAAACTAATCAAATATAGAAACGTTTTGTTGCTATTTGCAAATATAATTTTTTCTTTACTGAATAAAAAATAAAATGATTATCAAATTATATGCCAACACAGCAATAAAACCAAAGTTTAAAATACTACAAATCAAGGTAGCGGTTGGTATGGTCTTAAGCACATGATTACTGAAAGCAAATTTATATTTACTAACGTTTAAGCTAATAATTAATATTATTTATTATGTGGAGAATTTTAATTGATACATAATGTAAATTTATATACAAAATGTTAATTTTTAAAAAAGATAAGAAAGCTTTGTGTAACTATAGTTCCCCAACTATTATAAAACAAACGTATCTATTACAAAATAAAAGGAACCCTATAATAATGTACATATTGTGTAAAAGAAGCCGCAACACCGAAATGTGACGTGCCTCCCATTCCTCACAACATTCCGAATAATTAAACCGAACAGTAAAAAAAGGGAAGATATAATATCCTTTGCTTTGCATATTTATCGAGCGTAACGATCCAGTGGATGATACACACCGATATAAATATGTTATTAACATTAATTAAATTAGTGCATTAATTAAATTTATGTTTAGTTTTTTTCTGATGTACTGTACACACTTCACGCTAGTAGTGGTAGTATGTATTATTTATGTGCTATACATCAAAACCGCATAATCATTTTAATTATGAACACTTCAAATAATCCGGTATGGTATGAATTTCAGAATGAAAGCTTTTGTGGGAAATTACAATGTACAATCGACAAAATGTTTTCGGTATTCATTTGCATAAATTATATATTTAATTGCATAATAGAGTTTTAATATAATTATGTATTGGGATTAACATAATGTAACTACATTATTCATTGCATTAAATCTATCATGTAGTGAGTATTAAATTATATTATATCACAAAAAAACGCTTTTTAAAATCGCAAATAAATAACACAGGCAACCTGCTAGACTATATGCCTTTTGCGGACTAAATCTATGTGAAAATTTTAATCATTTTTTGTGTGATTATTTTACAATTATCTAAACTTGTGTTTAAAAATTGAGCCACGGGTTTTTGGTGATCTTTTACTTTTGGCGGATAGTACATGTTTTTAAACTTTTAAGGTTTTTGTTTCAAATTTAAAGTTTTTCCCTAGCGGAAGTTAGATATCATTATAATTATTTTAATTTTATTTGGAGCGTTTCTAAAAAGGTGGCTAGCAGTTGTTCCAAACCATTTTCTGAAATTTAAAAGCCACAATGTTTCTCTAAGCTCTATATTCTTTGTCCCTTGAATTTTCCATTCTATCATAAGTCTAAATAGTTCGTATCTTTTTTTTTTCTCATATCATTTTCAAAGTTTATTTTTTTTCTTTTTGATGGTTAGTTCTTGTTTTTTTCTCATTATTTCAAGTATTGAAAACGCTTCAATTTGTTTTAGTTCTGTTTGCTTAATTGTCCAAGCCTCTACTGCATATAATAATAACGCCAAGGTTTTTGCATTTGCCTAATTTTTCTAATTCTACGATATTTATGGTTAACTTTGCATTTGTCTGTAATTTCTTAGATATTGTTCGAATATCACGAAGTGGAGTATGCAAAGTTTACTCCACATAGACAACGTTGAGAAAGCGTTTGAGACAAAGTGCGTATTTCAATTTGATTACATTTATTTAATGGCGAAACGCCTTATTTTACTAGTTATGTTTTTGTAATCATTGATTAAAAAAATGCCGCTAAAATTTATTATTTATTTCAAAAAATGCATACTCTCCAAACGAGAGAGAGAAAGAAAAATCGTCTCATTACAATGTTGAGGAAATGCGTGCTCTCATGTTATTGAGTTTATTAAACTTCTACATTTCTCTTGTGACTTGATTTATTAATTAATTGAATATAGTGCATTTTAAGTGTGTATTTGCGAATTTTTAATCAAAATTATGCCAAATATTTACACTGAAGCTGAATATTATGTTTATTACGAGTATTGTAATGACAATGCCCGCGATGTAGTAGTTGAGTACTCTCGTAGATTTCCAATAAAAAAATTCGCTTAAAGATCAGTGTTTCCCAATACTTTCCAATGTCTAAGAGAGACAGAATTTACATCACTGCGGTCATGAAAAGAATTTTTGCTCCAATTTAAAATAAAGAAGAACAAAGTAACTCTTGGAGCATTTTTAGCAGCACGCAGAGATGTTTATTGCAATTACTAAACTATACTTTCTTAAACTTTTATTCTAGAATAAAATTGAAAATCAATTGTGCATTTTTTATTCAAAATATAATTATGGTTAGTAAGGCAAGACATTTTAATATTACGTACATTTAAATTTGCTGATAATAAACAAATAGTTGAAATTATTTAGAAGCTAGTCGTTTCTATTTGTGGTTGTTAACTGATTTGTTTGCAGATACCAAAATTAAACAAGATGGTTCAGTCGCTGTATTGGCTAAAGGTTTTCTCCGTACTGACGTCATATGTAATATCGTGCAAGTAAGTTATTTACTTGTCAACGGAAGCCATTACAAAATAGGTAAAACAACATAAAACAAAATACTAAAAAAATCACGTATGGGTGACAAATGCACGTCGTAGGGTATTAATTATATAAAAACATAATTTTATTTGGATGCATTGATTGCGTCCACAGCTGACACTCCGCCATGTCATTCGCATTGCAATTGAACTAAAATTGCGTCAGTATGACGTTACGTTGCGTCATATTGTATTAGTATCATATTTCTAAGCCATACAACAGTTTTGTTTATTATTCTTAAAATATTTTTTAATTTGTTAACAACAACATAAGCAAAGTTAGATAACTTTGCAGACAGAAGATGCATTGTTTTTGCTTTTTAGCAACGTTTTGAAATACTGAAAACTTATTTTAAAAGTGGGTCTTATTTGTTTTGCAATAGCGCAAAAACTGCGTACATTGTTTGGAAAAAATTAAGCGCCATCAATTGAAAGAATACAAAAGTTTGTGACAAAAGAGCATAAAACTGGAATGTTGGTAGACAATGCGCGCACCAAGCACTCATTCGAGGTGTTCCGCCAAAATTGTTACTTCTGTGGCTCAAAGTGTACGAGAGAATCTCAATATTTAGCAAACCACTCAAAGGTAGTTTCTTTCCAAAAACCTCGATACATTTGCTTACAAAGTGCAACTCGTCAGTATATAGGTTTTATACAAATTAAATGTTGACCCAAATTTTAAATAAAATCATCTTTGTGGACTAAGCTCATTACCATTTTTGCGGCTATGTGAACATTCAAAACTGCCGTATTTGGAGAACAAAAAATTCACATGCCATGCCAAAGTACCGTTGGTGCAGATTTTACAGTGGTGGCATTTTTGGGCAATTTTTCTTCAAAAACAATGATGGAGTCAACGTTACTGTTACCAAAGATTGTTACAGAGGCATATTCACTATTTTTTTGTGGCCCCAATTAGAATAACCTGATCTACGGCAGATCTGGCTTCAGCAAGATGGGGCGACATCCCATACTGCACATGCCATAATCAATTTTCTGCTCACCAAATTCAACAACCGCGTTATCAGCCGTTTCGGAGATGTAAACTGGCCACCGCGCATCTGCAACTTGACACCGCTGTTTTTTTTTTGGGAATCATTAAAGAAAAAGATGTATGCTGACAATTTACAGACAATTGACCATTTGAAGCAAAACATTTGCAAAGCTATCGCCAAAATACCGCTGAAAACAATGGCGCAAATAATCGATAATTGGTTTTCGAGAATAGCCTACAGCCAAGCCTACCGCGGCGGTCATCTAAATGTAATCGTATTCCATACTTAATCGGAATATACACTATCTGAAATAAAATAAAAATAATCCGTTCGTTTTTTATCGCATATGATTAAAATTTCAACTTAAAGCTGGCCCACCCTGCATATACGAAACTACAAAAACTAGGGAAGGAGGAGTATGATTTATAACCATTAATGATAAAAAAAATATATTACAAAACAGATTAAAAAAAGATAGCAATTATCTCAAAAAGAAAAATTACCAAATATTTGATTATTGAAAAAAGTTTTTTTTTTGTTTGAAAATATTTAATGCTTTTTTATGACATCTCAAAAATAACAAATTCCAGCTCTAAAATCCAGCCATAAACTATCAAAAGTTGCAAAATTCTATTCATAGCAAATAAATATTGTAAAACATCACCAAAATTTTATCAAAAACTGTTAAAAAATGTAAAATTCTGTGTGAATTAAGAGCGAGTAGCGTGAGTCAGACGACAACTGCATGAGTGGGTAAACGGGCACTATATTTGAATTGTGGGAGAGTTTAACTAATACCAAGTCTGTCATAAACAAAAACTTAGTTGCACCCAACTTTTGTGTTCCTGAAACTATTTTCTTTAATAGAATAAACGTTATTTGTCAACAAAACACTAGAAAAGTTACAGCAATAAGTTTTTGACAACAAACTCTTGGCACCTACCCACATGTTGTGCTTTTAAAACAATTTTGTTCAACGAATGAGTGTTAGTTGTCAACAAGACAACAGAAAAGATTGCAACATTGAACCTGTACACAACAAACGCTTGAGTGGGTAAGCAAGCACAATTTTTAAATTGTAGGCTGGTAGCCTCTATTAGTGTGTACTACCCGCCCAACCAATTGTTAGTCATCAAGAAAAACTTAGTTGCACCAACCTTTTGTGTTCTTGAAACTATTTTTTTCAAAAGAATGCGCGTCATTTGTTTACAAGACACCAGAGAAGTTACAACAATAAATTTTTTGCGACAAACTCTTGGCACCCACCCACTTGTTGTGTTCTTAAAACTATTTTGTTTAATCAATCTTTGGATGACAAATGCTTGAGTAGATGGACGTTCACTATGTTTTAATTGTGGGTGCTTTATTTCCAATACTGTGCTAGTAAATTTAATTTAAGTTTTTTTTGTGAGTTATGTAGAATTTTTACGTTTTTTAGCTTTGGAAAAATATGTAGATGTTCCTAGACGTGAAGGGCAAAAGTAGAATCTGAATATTTTGAAATGAAATAAAATTTCGTCTTGTTTGTCCAATGTATTGCTTGTACAATCTCCACACGTTAATTTATATAATTCTAATTTTCTAAATTTGTTCGTTCTTTTCTTTGCATTAAATAAAATGTTGGATATTTTTTAGGTTGACCTAAAAACAATTTTTGTGTTAAATTTAAGAACAACATTTGATACGAATTCTGTGATTCTATGTATCATTAAATTATACACTGCCATCTCATGATTATAAAGGTGGTTTAACTAAGCTCAAAATGTGTCATAAGTAAATGTAAGTTTCCTAAACATTTTAAATTTAAGTTTATTATTTATTTTTGGTTAACAAAAAATTAAAAAAAAAAAATTGCTTAATTGACTTCTGAGTTTACTGTAAATTGAATCTTTAGATAGATGTATGTATTTTTTATAAATGTGTCATTAAAAAGTCTGATAGGCATTAAGCAATAGTCTCATTGGCAATCTACACTATTTTGTTTGTCTATTACTTTAGTTGCCATTTTATCTGTAATGTTTTGCTTTTGCTGTTGTTTATACAAAATACATATCCTAAATATTTAAAAGATATAACTCTGCAATACTTTGTTTATTCCTTTTCCAGTCTTCTATTTTTTTGTCCATCCTCTTGTTTAAACACCAAAATTTTTGTTTTTTCTACTTTATCTTCCCAACTTTTTTTTCTAAAATATCCTTCTAACCTTTTAATCATTTTTTTTTTCATTTCTTCTGTTTTTTTTCAACTATTACAATGTCGTTAGCATACGCTTGCAACCACAGTTGTTCTCTATCTACTAAATTTTTTTCTGTTTGAGCAACCTTAGTGTTTTTTCTACATCTGCTATGTAAGTCAAACAACACTTTTCACACATTTTTTTGTTAACGCACATCTTTCTTGTTGTCTCCTCATACACTTCTTTCATTCGTCTTACCAGATGTTTATTAATTTCTTTCACTCTCATATACTTATACAGTTTATCTCTATCTTCACAGTTAAATGCCGTCTTTATGTCTAGGAATAACGCATATACTTTTCCCCTTTTCTCAACTATTTCATAAAATATATACGTATCCATAGTACCTTTTCCTTTCTTGAAGCCGGCTTAACTGTCTGAAATTATCTTATTTATACCTAGTTCATCTTTTAACTTTGTACCGCTGTAGTTATGGACGTAATTTTTGCTTCCACTTTTGGGTATCGGGTATACCAGACCTTCTCTCTATAGATTTAGAAATTCTTTTCCTTCCATTTATTAACTCACTCAATTTTTTATTCAACTTTTCTGTATCCTACAATTACCTTTTATGCTGTATTCCATCTGTACCTAGCGCTTTTCTTTTTATTAATCTTTTTTTTATAATATGCTTTCTGTTACATTTATTCATCTGTCTGGATTGACTCTTGTCTGTCTGTTTTTTTTTTTTCTTTTTTCCCAAAACTAACTCAAATAGTGCTTCTTCATCGCTTTCATCAATATGTCTTTTTCATTATTTTTTTTACAGTTACTTTAGTTAGGCTCAGTTCTAATGGCTGGTGGTCTGATTCTATTCTTATTTCTACTTTTGTTTTTTGTTCTTACTATGTTTCCTTCACAACTACATTCTTCTTCAATCAAACTCATAAAGTGTTCTTTTCAAGCTTGCATAGGTAATACTTCAATATCTCCTTTTTTATACGTTAGCAAACTTTTTTCCGTCCAAACTACCTTTAAATTATTTTTTATTTTTTTTTTATATTTTTACAATTTCTCTAGTTAAACTCTAATGACAGGTGGTCTCTTATTCGTACTCTAGGTTTAGCTTCTTATTTTTACGCTGTTTCATTTACAACTACGTAGTCTTTTTTTGTAGTGCTCTTCTCTGATTTTTGTGCCCCCCCCCCCCCTCTTCTTTATATATTCAAATTTTTTATTCAGTTTCTTTTATAAGAATTTCTAACATTTGTGTTTTCATGTCTCTAGTGAGTACTGTTATTGCTTTATATTTTTTCCTGCTCACAAAAAGCTTCTTTATTAAATTTCTTTATTTTTCACAGTGGCGTAGCTAGGATTTGTAGGCCCCTCCTCAAAATATTGAAAAGGGCTCCCTAAAGTTAAAAATAGCTTGTATTTTATATTTTTTTTTTAATAAATCTGAAGCTAATACAGATATTTTGCATAAAAATTTGTAGACGGACAAACTACATTCACAAAAAGCACCACATTAGCACTAAGACCAAAACTGTAGATCCTAGTTTATAATAAGTTACTTGTAATGAAGCTACCAGAAGGCGTGACAATCACGGCAATTGCGGATGACGTAACACTATTACATATAAACGTAGAAATAGAAGTATTAAAAAGAGAACTAAAGCTGACAATAGATATAATACCAATATGCAGAATACGCATGCAATATAAGATCAAATAAAAAACTCAAACACTTAAGTGACTTTTGAAGCAAAGAGATAAAACAATCAGGTTAATAAAACGGTTAGGCAAACAAAAAAAAATAGAGAAAAAGCTTTTTAGACTTATGTCCAACAACGGCAGCAAGAATCAAATTGTTATACGCGGCAGAAACATAGAAAAAATGCCATAAAAACAAAAACAAAAAATTAAATAAGAAAAACTACAAAAACAAGGTTTTTAAGAATCAGCAGAGCTTACAGAACGATGTCCCAAGAAACAGCTTTTCCTACGAATATGATGGTGTAGAAACAACCAGAAATTAAAAAAAATTGTAAACACAAAAAATTAGTAAAAAGAAGTAAAGCTAGAGAAAAGACGATAAAAAGATGGCAAAGACAATGGAAATTAAAAATTATTAAAAATAAACGCAAGGCGTGTTATTATACAACACAAATACTAAACGGCATGAAGCATTTACAAAGTTCTATCATAAAATGAAAAAGATCAAAAAAGTGGAAAGATGTCTATTTTGTCAACAAGAAAAACACAATAAAGCAGAACACACTCTAGTAAAATGCAAGGCGTGAGAGAAAAATTAAAAAAAATTAAAAACACACTTTTCAATAAAAGTACTAAAAAAATTGACAAGACAACAAAAGAATATAAAAAAATTTTTTTTTACATAAATTACAATACCAAACAAAATTGCAGAGATAAAAAAATTGTTCAAGGAAAGCAAAAAAAAAACAAAAATAACAAGGCAAACGCTAATTGGTAGATACGCCATCTCAAAGTTGGAAAAAGCAATCTTTGAGATAGACAAATTATACCTGGTAAAAAATACACAAAAAAGTAGTCCCACATAGAGATACATTGAAAAAAAAAATTACAAATTTATGCCAAAAATATAAATTATTTATGAAGAAGAAGTCATACAACAAAAAAGAAGTAAAAACTAAAAACGCATCTAAAAATAAACTAAATAGTTAAAATAAATCACACGGATTGGAGAAAGAAGAGAATGTAGAAGCGGATGATGGTGCAGGCAAAAAGATATAAAAAAGACAGACAGAGGTAAGGGCTATAGAAAAAGAACGGCCGGAGACAGATACTGAGTGAAAATATGCAAGCACATAACTTAATTGACCAGAACTGTATAACAACAAAATGTACGCAAAAAAAAAACAAAAGTACTGCTATAAGTAAATTATTATCAAAATCACTTGCCAAGGCCAAAAACTCATTACATTGAAAAAAAGTTTGAGAATGGTACAAAAAAGTACAAATTATCCACATTGTTGGATTTCTTGTACAGGACCAGTGGTCTGGCCACCAAGATTGCCAGATTCCAATTCATTGGATTTGTTTTAAATCTAAAAGATAAAGTAATTTTAAAGATTGAAAAAGCATGCAATGAGATAAGGTAGAATCAAATAGCAATTGATGTGTTGATTCAACGTTTGCAGAAAATTCATTAGTTAATTATTTTGTATTAAATAAAATAAATCTAAAATAATTTAAAAATGTTTTAATCTAATAACTAAATTTATATTAAGTCATCTAACCTTTATTCCAGCAATAATTAAGCCACTTTCGCTAAAAATCTAATAAATTTCTATCTAGTAACACATTCACTACACAATTTTCCCGATGAAATTACAATGTTATAAGACGTTCTATTGAGAGCATCTGTCGCATTGAAATCAATTCATCATACTAAAGCATAACTGCGTATAAGCCATGTGAATCATCTCCGATTGCAATAAGTTTTTTTGTGCAAAAAAAGTATTTTGGATAAAATCTCAATGTCGATCTTATCGCGTTTTATTTCTACGTCGTCGATAATAAATAAAAATAGATTTGCTTTCATGTACATATTTCAATAATCCAAGAAATAAAATAAAATTCTTTATATATCATTTCAATGCAAAGAAATAAATAATTATTACTATAGTCGTGTATGTTCTAAATCTAACCTGGAAAATTTTGAGTGCGCAGTATCAAATCAAAATTGGGTAGATATAGGTAACAAAAACAACATAAATAGTAAATTTACAAAACTGTTAAATAACCTTGAAAACTTATTGAATATATATTGTCCTATAAAAATTAATTCGAGATTAAATGGTTGGCTAGATGATGACATAATTAATGATGCCAAACAATTAGAAAATTTATTTTGGCTAGCGCATTCATTAAAAGACAATGTTTTAATTAAATTATATACATATAAAAAATGCAACACAATACTAAATTAACAACTGTAAAAAAACAATATTATTCTAATAAAATTAATAAATCGGAAAACAAAACTAAAGATACTTGGAAGCTAGTTAAAGAACTTACTAATCATAAAAATAAATCTGAATCATATAGTATAAAGTTAAAAATTAATGATACGCTGATAAACGATGGAAAATTAGTCAGTAATGCATTTTTACATCATTTCTCATTGTTTGTTGAGAAAAAAATTTCTTTATGCTTCAATCAACCAATTATTGCACATTGCCTAGCAGATATTGCAAAACATTTTTTATGTCACCAATTTTGGAATCTGATGTAAAAGATATCATTTGTAACATGAAAAATAATAGCTTATGTGGGCCAGATAGTTTAAGTATTAATTTAATAAAGTTAGTCTTTCCACATAAAATTTCAATTTTAACCGAGCTATACAATGAGTCCGTCGAACAAGATGATTATGCAAACATTCTTAAGATAGCAGTAATTACTCCTTTACTTAAAAAAGGCGATTCGCAATCACTAGATAATTATAGAGAAATTGCAATTGTTTCTGTAATTTCAAAAATATTTGAAAAAATAATTTGTAAAAGAATGACGCTTTTTCTGGAAAAATATAACATTTTACACCACTCTCAACACGGCTATAAGGAAAACAGATCAGTTGAAACCGCGGCAATTGAACTCACTAAATATATATATAAACATTTAGATCAAAATAATTATGTATATTCATTTTTCTTTGATATGACTGCTGCCTTTGATATAGTAAATATTGATTATATAACAGAAAAATTAGAAGCAGTTGGTTTTAGAGGATCATTTTTAAATCTTTTGAGATCTTACTTATCAGATAGAAAAATTAAAGTTAAATGTAATAATTTATATTCAGATTTGGCAAGAACGCAACATGGTGTTACTCAAGGCACTGTTTGTGGTCCATTACTATATTTACTATTTGTTAACGATTTACCTCAATTTTTTGAAAATAATAATATTATTATGTACGCCAATGACATTGTAATATCGACTGGAGGTAAACATCTTGAAGATTTAGAGGTTGAAGCTAACATTTTAATTAACAAACTTGAAAACTGGTGCGAACAAAATCGGCTAATATTAAATAAATCAAAAACTATTTGTATGTGTTTTGGTAATAAACGTGTTATACCAACAAAAATAAATATAAACAACAATGACTATATTTTTTCACAACATAGTAAGTTTTTAGGTCTAATTGTTGATCATGAACTAAACTGGTCATTGCACATTGATGCTGTTTGTTCAAAGTTAAACAAATCTTATTATGCACTATTGCAATTAAAGCCTGTCTTAGATGTACATGCTTTAATACAAATTTACTATGCTATGGTTTATTCCCACATTCAGTTTAATATCATGCTATGGGGAAATTGCTTGGGTGCCCAAAGAATATTTGTATTTCAAAAAAGAATAATAAGATTACTATTTAATTTAGATTTTAATGCCACATGTAGAACAATATTTGGAGAAAAGCAGTTGTTGACAGTGCCTAGTATTTATATATCGATGGTTAAAGTGTGGAACCTCGTAAGTCAATTTTGGTGAATTTTACAGGAGATGGGAAAAACGTTTAAACTTTTGACTTTTTATTGGTTACTTTTTTGGTAGAAATGGCGTTGATTTATGGTCACATTACTAGGGGTTATAATGTTTTTTTAAATGTTTTATTATTCAACAAAAAAAATGACTTACGAGTTTTTGACAAAAAAAAAATACGTTTTGCTCTGACTTACGTGGTTTAAATTTTGAAAAAAAATAATAAAAAGCCATATAACTTTTACCTAATATTAAAAACTAACAATAAAAAATGGCAGATTCAAAAAAAATTTTATTTAAAAAAAGTAAAAAACGAGAAATTATTATAAGTTGGTAGGTATATTATTTTAATCATGCAAAAGATTTTCATAAAATGACCTAAAGTCTTCAGGTATATAATTTTTCAAATCTTGCAAATGGTTGAACTTATCAGGCTTAATTTTTAAAGGTTGGTTGTATAATGTAGGAATAGTTTTCTTTTGCATAGACTTCTTCTTTCTTCTTGGAAGGTTCCTCCAGTTCTCTTCGTAAAATAGTTTGTATTCGATTGTACCATCACAACGATATACAAACCCTCTAATGTCCACAACTTTAGGATCTTTGGTACTATTACCAGGCCGGCTAGAAGAGTAAGCATTTAAAATCGAAAATTGTTTAAAACAACTGTGAGGTAATTAATGAACCCTGTATGGATCCTTTGCCTTAGCAGTTTTGCAAACTTGAACGTAACAGCCAGGTACGTAAATCTCACGATTCTTCAACTTCCTCTCAATGCAAGCATGCATTGAGTCACATTCCATCTGAGTGTGACCCTTTTCTAAATAATACTGAAAAATTTCAACTTTTTTAGATTCCGCCCAATTTGATTGGGCATTGGTCAAATTTACGTTTCGATTTTGGTACCCACAACCATCATTAAATATTATGACACTTTTAGTATTCTCTGTTGAATACTTTTTAATATAAACAATTATTATCGATGTAAACTCATTTGAGCTCACGCTACCAGCACCTTCGTGCCAGATATAGCAATTTCCTTGGCCAGTCGCCATATTAAAAAAAGTAAAATTATGTACAGTTAGCTTTATTTTGTAGTAAAATGCAGATACCTGCAACCTAGGCGCTGTTAATACAGACTGAGCATCCATGGTAAACATAAGCTTGCTCGGATCATTTAGAGCTTGCTCTTTTTGGTATTTCTTCTCAGCACGAGCCGATTCCTTCTTCTTTATATGCTCTTGAAACGTGTCCTCCTGTACTGTCCCTACAGTATGACCAGTGCAAATATCACATTGATCTTTCCTGAAACAATACAAGTTAATAAACGATTTCAAAGAACCATTTTATTAAACTTACTTTGGTCTATACAGAGATAGGTTTTGGTTACACAATTCCTGTCGGAATGTAGTATGATTGAGTGCTACAACGTTGCTTTCAACACATTCTTTGGTATAGAATCTGTAAAGCTCGTTTACGGTTTGCCATTGAGGCTCTAAATATAATTTTTTTGTATCCTTTCTACAATAATGGCTTTCCATCTTAGGTATATCTGCTAGAAATTTCAAAAGATACTCTTTATCTTTCAATATTGGTTTTTTTGTTCCATTACTAGAAGTTGTTCTGCTCGAGCCTGGCCTTGCATGTAGCGATGCACCAACGGTTGTTGGTTCTTTAATTTTTTCTGTTTCCAGTTAATTATACATCCAGGTTTTAACAGACCATTCTCCTATAGCAAATGTTTGAAGAAACATTTTCTTGCAAACTCGTTTTCGCAAATTATCCTTCTTGAAGTGAAAAATAAAAGAAGCCTTCCAGGGATTCCCTTTAATATCTGAAAATAAATAGAATTAGTTATTTGTACAAAACAAACAAGGGGAATTTTATTACCAATACGATGGCATTTCACTGCTGTCGTGTCAACAAGACCACCAATAAAGATTTTTTTTCTTTCCAATTGAAATTTTGCCAGAAATTATTAAAAATAACTTTCCTTTCAGATTCTTGAAAATCTCCACAAAAAAAGTTGGAAGATACCTGCGAAAACCTGCAATTACAAGGAGGGCCCATATTTCTTTGGTTTCTTTTCACTTGCTCATATGTCTTGACGTGTTTAATTAATTTAATAGAATTATAATCTTCCCCTTTCATTCTCTTAATTTTGTTAAAGTTTCGCTCCCATTTTAACTTATCAACATTAACTTTCTTCATTCTCCTCTTCCTTAAGTGTTTAGTTTGTTGCTGCTCTTCCTATACATTATCTTGTAGTATCTCAGCTTCTTCCTGTAATTCCTCGTTACTCTCGTTATATGATGGCACATAATCAGACTCACTACTTGGATACGGTTCAGAGTTATCACTATCTGGATGGTCAATCACAATGTCAGACCTATTGTCAGAAAGAATGATATTGCCAGCAGAAGTGCTTGGTTGATTAATGATGTTCGTGCTTTTCTGTGGTAGTCCTGTTACGGCTACACTATTACCACCAGGCTCATCTCGGATTAAAATATTATTTTCTTCTTGCTCATCTCTACTAGACATATTATTATTAATATCTTCTGGTTCATCTGTGATATCATTGCCTTCAAATTTTGGAGTCTCACTATAAACATAACCTCTAAATTATAAAAATCAAAACATCTAAAATTAACTTACTTTAATTCTATGTTCTTGTTTCTTGTCAAGCTGACAATGAATTTTCCACAAGTGCAAGACATATTGACACTGTATTTTTGTGTTAAATGAATAATAAACAGAACTTGAAACACTATACAACATGCAGTCAAAACCTTGTAACATGCGGTGATCAGCGAATCAGCGTCACATGTCATGAGCGTAAATATCAAAACCTCACAAGTCGACTTGCGAGTTTTGGAATTGATTGTTTAGGTGAATTAGTTTTACTGGGTTTTGATAGATGGAGCCTGCAGTCCCATAGACTTAAATTTAAGTTACGAGGATTTGCAGTTTAATAAATGTGAATATATATAAACTTTTAGTGTAAAAAACGCGTAAACGAAAAAAAAAAGGACTTACGAGGTTTCACACTTTAACCATCGATATATAAAACACTTTGTTATGTTAAACAGAATATAAATAAGTTAGAACATCTTGGCGACAATCATCAGTATAATACTAGACACGGTCAACAACTGTCAGCTGTTAAACATAAAAGTGTGCTTTTTGAAAAAAGTCCAGATTATGCAGGAATTAAACTATACAATCATTTACCAGAACAAATCAAGAAAAATAATTATAAACTGTTCAAAACTGTAATAAAAAAACACCTTACTGCTAAAGTAATATACACTATCGACGAATACATGGCAATTAATATTAAAGTATAGTTAAGATTGCAAATATAATTTTAGTGTCTATTAATTTATTGTAACTTTAAACTGTATGTACGTATTTGATTAATGTTTTAATGCAATTGATGTGTATTTTATTTTTATTTGACTAGCACATACTGTATATTTTTTTTGTACTGGATTTTGTGTAAAATAAATCTTATCTTATCTTATACGATTTATAATAAATTGTCAATAAAACAATTACACTCCAGTTTTGAATACTTTAAAAAACAATGCACTTTACATATGAAACTGATAATATAAAATGCAATAACAACCCGTAGTAAATGAAGGCTCATTTAGGTTTTCATGCAGAAACGCACTACATGTACTGCAATAATTTGTTTTGTAAAACTTGTAGTTAAGCAACAAATTTGATTACATTAAAGTTTTACTTGTTGTTAGATGCTATAGCTATATTATTCAATCTTTTTTTAATTATTGTTTATATTTTCTGTTGGTTTAGACTCACTTTAATACGTTTATACTAGTATTTTAATGCTTGTTAAAAGCTTCTGTTGCAAATCCAAACTGTCGGTAGATGATTTGAACATTCAGTAAATCAGTTTTTTATTATTATTATTATTATTATTATTATGCTTTTTACGGCTATTTTACATCGCCACAGTAAGTCTACGACTTGTTTAAAGTGGTTTGATGGGACCAACAGCTTAATACGTGACTTCCGAACCACGCTGGTGGATATAGAGCAAGTTATCATTTCAGTCATATTTCGGGGATCGAACCCCGGACTGCTGATAGTAATAATAAAGGGTTTTCCAATAAGATGTTTCAATTAATATTATTAGTATTAAAAATGAAATGATACACGCTTCAACAACGCATTGAAATTACATATTAAAATTCACTAGAAAAATTGTGAATATGTTGGGACAAGTTTGTGATGTGAAAAATCGAAACCGTATGCATCGCTCAAAAACACATGAGGATATTGCTGATGTAGCCCGTAGTGTTGAAGAAAACCCAAGTTTGTCGATTCCTCTTCGATCTTTAAAATTAGACATTTTACAAACGACATTACACCGTATTTTGCATAAAAATTTAAGTCTTAAGGCTTTTAAAGTTTAGTTAACATAAGAACTCAAGTCGGTCGATCACCATAAACGTCGTATCTTTGCTGATTAGGTCCTTCAATTTCATCAAAATGATCTGGAATTTTATCATAAAATTATCTTCAGTGATGAGGCCCATTTTTACATCGGAGGCTACGTTAATAAGCAGAATTGTCGCAAATTATCATGGACATACAAATGCAAATGTGCGAATTGGTCATAGAAAATTTCATGAAAAGAATGTAGTACTGCAACCGTAACCGTGGCGGCCATTTGTCTGATATCAGTTTTAAATGTTAATGGCATACCTTCCTCTTTCTCAATGAAATAAACATTTATTGATTTCTCTTAAAAAATACCCGTTTTTTAAAGATCAAAATAAAACCTCTTATTGAAAAACCCTATATAATACTATAAATTCTGTTATTCAGTATTAAAATATTTTTTATTACCACACTTTTTTTGTTTTATTTGATAAACTGAATACACTGTTTAAGTTAAAAAAAATTTGGACTACTATAAAAAAAAGCTCAAAAACTATGTTTTATACATTAAGGAAAAAAATATATTCTTAAGCATAAACTAGGCTACAAAACGTTTCTTAAAATTTTTGTTGAGAATTATGTTTTTGTATGACTGGCATATATTACATCAATTTAAAAAAACAGTAGCAATAATTAAATTTTTTTAATATTTTGAAAACTAAATTGAATCACAAATGTTTGATTTATTTTGTTCTGTATGCCTGACTTGTATTATATCAATTTAAAAAAAAAATGGGTTTTTGATGTATTGAAGAAAAAGCTTTAAAACTAAGAATTAATATTAGCCTATATTATAATAAAATTTTATTTATGATCATAAACGCTAATTTAAAATAATGGTTAACGCTTTATAAACAATTATCACCTAAATTATACAATGTGTGGAGACATTTGAATATGCACACCCACCCAAAAAGTGATAGAATAAGAATAGTCTAGACCACACAGAAAGATATATGATACATGACCGTCAATGATAGCCATCGCCTCTTAAACTGTTAGAATAATAGATATTTATTCCCTACATACGTGTGGGTGAAGTGGTGTATATTTACATTCCACCCTTTAACATAAAAGCATAATTCCAATTTTAAATTCACGCACCGCTTAACCAAGATAATGCCACGTTAATGTAATTTATTAACATGTAATTGATATAATTATATAGGGGCACAAAATGGACGCCTTTTTCAAACGAATAATTACAAGTTAAATTTCGCTGAGGTGTGTACATTATAAAAGCCGTTTTATTTCCCCATTTAAACTTCTGAAAGTACGAATGCAAAATGCTGAAATTGCTTCGGACCAATTCAAAACTAGTTACGACCGCAAGTCATCACGATTAAATTCGCTTACATGAATTATTTTTTTCACTAAATGTATTAGTTGATTGAATTTATAGTAGCGGGGATAATTATGCGCATGTAAATTCATGTCTCTTGGAATCGTGCACTCATTCAGGATTCAGTTAACCCGAATGGCCACAAGAAATGAATAAACATCCCTCATTTACAACGGATCACACTTCATCAATGTATAGGACATTTGTTTCTGAATTGTATTTGAATTCTCTATAAATCTTTCATGTGCAGAAATAATTAATAATAGAACAGCAACCCTTGGACCCTTTCTTTAAATCAAATTAATTTTATCTGTCTTGAATAAAGATGTTCTATGTATAATATAAAAGGTATCCGATTGCATAATGGAATGCTTATTCAAAACAGCATTCCAATTCCTACTAAATATCCAGAAAACATGACTCAGATGCACCCGAATAAAACATTATAATAAATTTTACATAGGCATTTTTAAATAATATCCAAACAATGGCTATAAATAATGCCATCTGATGAGTGGATTATAATATAATGGCAATATATTATTCTAATAATCCGCCCACTATTTTATTGTTTAAATATATACTATTTTAATGTAATAAATTTTATGCGCGACCGAATTCAATGGAATAAATAATGATTATAATTGATACGTTTACAAAAGCACAGTTATATTTTTGAAATGTATAATTCAATTTGCATTATTATAAATACGCGCAAAAATTTCTAAAATGTTATTTTATTCGGGTCTCTCTAGACTGATTAATAGGAATGTTTTCGTTTCTGCTATGATACACACCCTTTAGAATACAATAACGTATATATCAGGCACTGCCACCGCGCCAGCCTGCTGTAGTTTTTCAAACAGCGGGTGACTTTAATACTAGGCGAGTTAACTAAACTCTTCCCAAACAGTAACATCGCTGTGAGTTGAACCACCGTTGCGCAACGGTCGGTAAATGTAATGTTACTTTATTTTTGTACCATCATATTTTAATAAAGAACACAACATTAAAAATGTAAATATATTTATTAATTTAAATTGATTTTGATTATTAATTATTTTATTTATTATTACAGTTACACCTATAATTAAAACTTCTGTAATACATTCGAATCACAAGTTTAGAAATTATTAAGATTGCTAGAATTATTTTAAATTTTAGTTAGAACTTACGGAGTAGAATAAGGTTTGCTTTCGGTAGATGAGATTATTTGAACGATTATAAAGAAGTTTGTTGTATATCGGATTTTAGTGATATATTAAAAGAAGACTTTTTTACCTATGTATAGGTGATGGAGAATGAGTTTGTTAGAATTTAGAAATATTATAGATATAAAAGGTGGTCCATTTAGTAGTCCTTTTTTTAAAATTTAAAAAATGAACAACAATCAATTTATTTCGGTACATTATTGGTTTATTCAAAAAAGCAAACATTCCTAATATTTATAAAACACGATTTCATTTATGTGGCTACCTCAGCTGGCTTTGCAGTAGTAATTCCTGTTTATCCAGTTTTCCAAAACTTTAGTGACGGTTTCGGGCTCTATCTCTCGAATGGTTTGCACAATATTTGCATTAAAAGCCTGAATCGTTAATGGATTGTTTGCATAACATCGGTCACGGCACCCCACCCCACAAAAAAAGTCTAACGGCGTCAAATCGCTGCTCCGAGGTGGCCAATTGACATCGCCGAGACGGCTGATAACATGATTACCAAACTTGGCTCGCAAAAAATCGATTGTGGCTTGGGCTGTGTGACATGGGGCGCCATCGTGCTGAAACCAAAAATTGTCCAAGTCCATGTCTTCAATTTCCGGACACAAATAATTGTTTATCATGCTTCTGTAGCGCTTACCGTTGACCAAAATGGCGTTTCCAGCAAAATTTTTAAAGAAAAATGGAAAAATGATTTCACCGCTTCAAAATCCGCACCAAACTGTTACTTTCTAAAGATGCATTGGCTTCTCGACAATTACGTGCAAGTTTTCCAATCTCCAAATGCAACAGTTTTGCTTGTTAACATAGCTGCCAAGATTAAAATGCGCTTCGTCAGAAAAGATGATTTTTTGAGCAAAATCGTTGTCCATTTCAAGCTGTTTTAAGACCCAAACTAAGAAGGAATAACAAACTGGATGGTCGTGTGCCTTCAACTGCTGGATCAATTAGACCTTATAAGCAAATAATGCGAGGTTTTTGTGCAAAATTTGCATCAGGCTGGTGCGTAAAATGTTGAGTTGTTGATATTGATAGCGAGTCGATGTTCTAGGACAGAGTCGCACATTCTTGGCTACGGCAGCCACATTCTTGTCAGTGCGCACAGTACGACGGCGAGGACCATGTGTGTTGGCCACTAGCATGCCAGTCTCAAGCTTGCGTACAACACTATTTTTCAATAGTTTCACTGTTTGGGTTACACAACATTGACTGAAATAAGTTTGTAATATTTCCTAACGTTGTTCAAATGTAAAGCAAATTATTTTGTTCCGCAAAAATATGATACTGACTTTCTGTCAAGATTTTCTACGGAAAAGACTTGTCACTGTCAAAATAACAAATGATTAAAAAAATACCACTAGATGGACTACCTTTTATAGTCATGATTTAGGCAACAAATGGTTTTGCAAGTATGTGATCTTTTTATTTACAAATGCTTTTCTGTCTTGAGCCGTTCTACATTTAATATCAAGCATGCATTTGTTGTCATTTGTAACTTTACTTTCTAAGTATCAGAAATCTGTCACCTTTTTTATTTGTCTTTTCTTATTTTAACATTTAATTTTTGTCTTTGTACATGTTTGTCACATCTCATGATTCTAGTTTTTTGTTTGTTTATTTTTAAGTTATAACCAGTTGTTAAAGTTTATTGCATGTCATTTAATACTTTTTTTTAGTTTCTTTTCATTATCTGCTAGTACGAGGGCTAATGTTCGCGAAAAATGTAAAGCAAAACACAAATTACGTTATGTAAATCGCTTTATTGCTTTTCAAAATATTCTCCTTTAAAATCTACACTCTTTTGCATCCGATGAAACCAATCTTCAAAACCATTTTGCCACTCTGAGCGAAGAACATCCAAAACAAGTGATTTAAACTCTTCAACGGCCTCTTCAGGCAATGAAAAACGCTAGCCACGCATTTTATTTTTCATATCTTAAAACAGAAAAAAATCATTGGGCAATAAATATGGGCAACGAGTCATTAATTAGATCTTGATACTGGTCAAAAACTCTACAGTTCGTCGTGTTTTGTGAACGCTGGCATTGTCATGATGAACAATGATTCGCCGGTTCATGTTATTCTTTCTGATTTCAGCGATAACTTCCGGCAAACAAATTGAAGTATACCAGTTAGCATTAATTGTCCTTCAATCTTCTAATGCAACAATTGCAACATGACCCGTTTTTCTGAAGAAACAAACAATCATTCTTTTCAAAACGCTTTGTGAACGCACCACTTTTGAGGGTTTAGGTTTATTTTGAAACGCTTATACAGTCAATTGCTGTTTAGTTTTAGGCTCATATGAATATATCCAAGATTTGTCATTTGTTACGATGTTATATACCAAATTTGAACAACTCCCTTCAAATTTCTTTAGCATTTTTTTGCATCACTTGAAACGTGTATGTTTTTGTACTTTTTTCAAATTGTGTGGGATCCAACGACTGCAAAGTTTCCTGACATGCAAATTATTGTGCAAAATTGTATGTATTTGTTTTGTTGCAATGCCTAAGGATGCCTCTATCTCACTATAGGTCGCATGATAGTCTGACAAAAACATTTCACTCACAGCATCAATATTTTTTGCGACAACAGAAGTGCATGGACGACCTTTGCAAAGATTGTCATTAAACGTTGGTCTTCCACGCTTGAGTTCTGCGAACCATTTCTAAACCATAGTTTTTGATGGTGCTTCATCCCCAAATAACAAACTAAGTTTTATCACATATTGCTGCGGTGTTAAACCGTATCAAAAATCATAAAAAATCATCACTTAGAAGTCACAATTCAAAACTTTATTTTTCATACAATTATTACTTTTGTTAAATTTTGTTAAAACAAAACCTAGCAGTTTTAAATCGAACTGTCAACTAATTTATAGGTGAAAAACGTCAAATTTTACGAATATGACAATCGCAAAACTCGGGCAATACAAGCAGTATTTGATTTCGCAAACTTTAGCAGTTCCTCTTGTATTGCTATAACAGCAAATCTAATTATATGTACTTTTCCCCAAATAATATTGAGGAACAAAAGCTTCTTTAAGAAAGAAGAAGAGCAAAGCCGCTTCTAGAGCGGCCTTAATGTTCATTGTCGCTAAGCAAATCACGCGGACACCAAAAGTTTTGGCCCCAAAAAAGCCCCAAAAAGCTTTCCGTAGCAACTAAAGCACCGCTCCAGCTCATCAAAATCTTAAACGCCTCGGCCCAGACGTTCTTCAAAAAGCATGCCGGCCGAGTCTGTCACCAAAAAAATGATAGAATTCAACCACACCTCACCTCAAAACGCCGCCGGGCCAAAGTTAAGTGCTTGAGATATTAATGCTCTACATTAAATTGCTACAGAACGCAAAAAGTTAAAAGATTATGTCTTTTACCAAGTTGTGTGACCTCATAGTCAGTGTAACTAATATTGTCCATTGTCATTGTTGCCAGCGTAATAACCACACGGCATCAAAATGCAGTTTGCTATAGGTATGCGTCAAATGCAGTAGAGCCAATTCCAGCTTTATATGCAAAATTACAGTATTACCTGTAGCAACATGGTCTGCGTGCAAAGAACTGCACACCGCAAGCTATATAGGCTGCCTATGAGCTTAATTGAAAAAAACGTAAGAAAACAGAAAAAAAAAATGTGAAGAAAAGATAGTTTAGACAGAAAAAAAAGCAAGAAATGTAGAAGAATCAATGAAATTAGAGAAAACAATCCGGGAAGTGAGTAAAAAAACATAGAAATAGAAGAAAAAAAATTGAAAAAAGCAAATGTACTAAGAAAAAATTAGAAACCAGAAACTGGAAAAACAACAAAACCACAAAAAAAGATTATTTTAAAAAATAGAAAAGATTAATCAGTGTAAAAAAGCTAAAAGTAAATTTATAAAAAAAAATATAAACTAAAAAAATAAACACAAAAGCAGAAGAATAAAAATACATAAACAAAAAAATAAAAAAAAAATAAATAGATATTGAGACAATACTAAAGAAAGCGTAAAAAAATATTTTTTAAGTTTGTTTGTAAGAAAAACGGAAAGCGCCAGGTATGGATAGGATACAAAATTAAGCGTAGGTGTATGATACGGAAGAGTTGATTGAGAGATTAAGTGAGTTAATAAAGTATGGAAGGGAGAAAAGTTTTCGAGATAATAAAGAGAAGGTTTTGTATGCCCGATACACAAAAATGGAATCAAATAAACTACAAGGGATTAACACTACTAGGTTCGGCATACAAGATCTACGTCATAATATTAGAGAAAAAGTTGAATGAAGAACTGGGTATAAATAAAACAATTCATGGATAACGTATACATTGTACACTATATTATTGAACAAGAAATAGCAGAAAAAAGGAAAAAGTATATGCGTTATTTCTGGACCTAAAAGCGGCATTTGATAATGTGGAAAAAAAAACTTTGGAAGTGTATGAGAGAGAAAAGAATTAACAAGCACCTGTTAAGACAAATGGAAGAAGTGCATGAGGAGACAGCAAGCAAATGTGGAATAACAAAAAAATGATTGAAAGATTTTGAGGGAGAAAGAGTAGAAATTGGTAGAAAAAAAAGCCTGGAAAATGGAATAGACAAGGTATTACAAAAATAAAATCTTTTATATATTTGAAATATAAAGTAGTAGGACAAGTCTATCTTATATTGTGCTGAAAAAAGTGTAAAAAAAAAAAATAAGTTAAAGTAGAAGCAGGAAAAAAAATGAAGTATGAAAAAAAAAAGAGACAAATACACGGATGTAAAATCTTACAAAAATGCATAAAAGAGAAATTGAAAACAAAGAATGAAAAACTAGGAAAAATTAGAAAAAAATATTACCATAGAAATAGTTCAATTCTTTTCTGTTGTTATTTTTTTATCGTCGCTCCATCTTTTTTTTTATCTTCTTATCTCCGCGTTGTATCTCTAAGGCGCAATTTAACAATCCGGTGTGTCCATTTGTTTGGGTCTTGTCTGGCAATGAGGCCGACCCATCTCTACTTAAGTCGTGCTACACGTTCCATGACGTCTGTCACCCCTGTTTAAAGTCAAATAGTTTTGTTTTGCACTGTTTGTATAAGTTTATGCCTAACATGCATCTTTTCATTGTTCTTTGCGTGGTTTTTAGACAATTTGTCGTGCATTTTATTAGTGTAGCGTTTTAAAGACTATACGTCGCTACGGGTAAAACACATGCCTTGTATACTTCGCGCTTGAGATTGATTGGTATGTGTTCGTTTTTTTTAGTATAAATCTTAATTTTCTAAAGGCAGCCCAGCCCAACTTAGTTCAATTCTTTTACTTATTACGGGTCTCTAATTTGTTTTGCCTAGTGTGATTTTTTGCCCAAGATATATATTTTTTCAATGATGTGTGTTCCTACGGTAATATTACGGTCGTTTTTGGTCATAATCTTTGTTTTATTAAAAATCATTGTTAAACCTAACCGTATTGAAGCTTCATGCATTTGTTGGAGCATTTGCTGTAGTTCCTTAATATTGCTGTAGATTATAACAATGTTGTCTGCAAATCGTAGGTGGCTTGGGTATATACTATTAATACGTATACCTTTGTTCTCCTATGGTTATATAGCTGTTGTAAATAACTTTGGCAACATTGTATCGTCTTGACTGACGCCCTTATGTATTGGTATTTTGTTGGTTTTCATGTCGTCCTCAATATTCACCTGGAGCGTAGCATTTTCATATATATATTTAATAATGCGTTTATAATTGCCGAGGTCTAAATTGAATCAAATACCTTGTAGTAGTCAACAAAAACAAGTGGATGGGTATATTGTATTTGGTACTTTTCTCAATAAGCGTGTGGATAGTTTGTAGATAATCCCTGGTGCTAAAACCTTTACGGAATTCTGCGTGTTCCACTGGCTGGTTAGACGGTTTGTTATGATTTTTGTAGTCAGCTTCTACAGATAAGATAGCAAGCTTATCGGGCGATAGTTCTCAAGATTAGTGTTATCACCTTTTTAAAACAATATAAAGACTTCTGCGTTCTGCCATGTATCTAAGATTTTTTTCTCAAATTAACATTTATTAATAAGCTATCTCACTGCTTCTTGCAAGATTTGTTTGCCGGTTTTTAGCATTTTGTTTGTTATTCAATCTTTTCCCGGTGCCTTATTATTTTTTAGCTGTCGCCAAGCCATTTGTATTTTGAATTTATCTAATTTGAGGATGATTTCTGAGCCAACGTTTAAGATATTTTCTTTAGTGATATGAAGATCAGGATTCAGTGAACTAGAGTTATACAGGGTTTGATAGAACTTTTGGATTATGTTTACAATTTCTGTGTTCTATTAGTTTTTGGGTGTTCTGACTAATTTTGCTGTTGTTTTGCTTCTATTTTATACAGATTTTTTTGTGGCTATTTGTAAGCTAGATGTGATTGTATTTGCTAACGTATTAAGGCCTATGTTTTTTAGGATATGCGTTGGTTCTAATTTGGTCTTAAGTACATTTTGGTATTTAATTTTTTTTTTGCAGTTCTTTATGTGTTGGATATCGGCTTTTCTGTAGTAGTTTATTTCTATCTGCTTTTGTGTTTATTTTAATTCTTGCTTGTACTAGGCAATGAACACTTCCAGAATTAAATCTATTTAGCACTAAAATGTCTGTATATATTTCTCGATTGCTTGTAAGAATATAGTCGATTTCATTCTTATATTGCCAATTTGGGCTTCTCCAGGTCCACTTCTTTTGTACTAGTTCATACAGTAAAGATTTTTGTGTTGCAAGTATTCAAGAAGCATTTTTTTTTCTGGTGTTTCTAGTGCCTAGCCCAAACGTTCCGATATTTTCTAGGTCGCCGTTGGCTTTATTGCCTATTTTTGCGTTGAAATTGTCGATGATTACTGAGAATGATGCTCAGATTTTCTTGCGTTTGTTATAGGTCTGTTCCAACATACAATTTGGACGGTTTGCAAACCGTTCAAACTGTGCACATAAACAAATATTTGTCATCTTTAGGCAATCTTTTATACACAGTAATTTGTTTGTGTGCGTAGTTTGAACGGTTTGCAAACCGTCCAAATCGTATGTTGAAACAGACCTAAGATCTTTATATAACTGTTCTACAGCATCATATTTTGATAACCTTGTTGGAGCGTATACTTGAATTATTTGAAGGCTTTATCTATCCTTTGTTTAATTTTAACATTCATTATATATGCTACTCGGTTTGAAACTGCAAGCATTTTTGTGATACGGTGTTTAATTTTTCGATGTATTATAAATCTTACGTCACCAATATGTGAGTTTGTCACCAAATTTTTCTGGTAAAGCACATGGCCCAACTAAAGTCTGGTTTTGCATAGTGTTAAGTTTTCTTTACATTTATTATTGTTTTAATGTTTTACTTGTAATTATTACCATTGGCTTTCTTTGTATGTATGTCTGTTTGTTACAATGTTGGCAGTATGTTTTAAATGTTTACGCGCTAGGCAACGTTACAAGCTAGAGAAGGGAAAACCCCCGCTCTCCTCGCTCTTACAGGACGGTTAAGAGGGACGATGCAAGACCCTAGTCGGCAAGCAGCCACAAGAAAGAACACATCGTGACCAAAAAAATTTATACATGTAGTTTATATTAATATAAATATATAAATATATATAAACAAATCAATCAAGTGCATTAAACAAATAATTGTCTTTGCAACAAACAAAGACAACAAAACAATATCCCAGTTTATATGCTGTCATTTTTCTTCAAACCTTTCCAGGTGTTTATCAGATTTTATGGTTCGTATGTTATATGTGGCAATACGGATTTTTTTCTCTGTGTTTTTCTTTTATTTTGTGCTTTTTGCTGAATTTTGCCCTCCCCCAGAATCTATGGGACTGATGAATCAGTTTGAGATTCTGAGCTTTTAGCTCTACTCAACTAGGGTAGTTTTGTTTGTAAATTTAACGTTAACATATTTGGAAGGGTGTTGGCATTTATAACGTTGCGCTTGCTTCTTTGTAGTATTTATGTGTCTTTCTCTAGCGGTTTCAGACTCCGCCAAGGATATGTTTTTCAGGTAGCTGCGATGATCTTGTTTACCTGTCAATCCGTCTCAATTTTGCAATCACTAGCGCTGCCACGTGTAAGCGTGAGTATGGTCATTTGGTGTCAAAGAATCCAACTCCAATTTATGAAAGAGTTTAATTTCTGTAAATGCTTTAGTGTTTCTTATAACAATTTTTTTTAATTAATATAGCATTCTTTAGTTATTGTGTAAATGTAAATTTAACACATTAATTTTGCATCAAAATAAATACCTAGGTTTTAAATGTATCAAAATTTAAAAGTTTAAAAGTATTGAGGTAATATTAACAAATATTACGAAAAGCAGAAGTCCAAGATTTGAACCTTGTAGCACCTCACTTGTAAGTGTAGATATGTATGATTATATACCATAAATTTTAACGTAATTAATTCAATTCAGAGTCAGACAGATTATAAGTATAGGTAAATAGTTTGCATTGGTATACTCCACCTACCTACCAAAATGTTTTTAATCTTTGAGGTAATTGACAACATTTAGCAGGAACATTAAAATTGGTAAAAACATCTATTTTTATATTGACAATTTTTTGAGTGGGTAAGTTGTTAATATTAATAAAACAGCAACAACCCACAATCATAAATCACGTAACTATTGGAGTGCATTTTAGGCTATATACAAATTATTGTAGTTAAGCTAGTCGAGTAGACTAAATTGTTTACAACGCTTGTCGTTTTGCGACGTTTTATTGAGTCTAAATTTGTGCAGCAAGCACAAAACTTTCAAACAAACAGAAAAATTGCTTAAAATTGGTTTAAGCAACAAAAGATGTCTTTGTTAAACTTCTGAATTGAGCTTAAAAAATAAACGCCAAATAATCTTACAAGATTTTTTTTTTTAATTTGTATTTTTTATATAGATAAGCACGACATTGACTATTTTTTATGTAGAATTGATTGCAAAACTCAAATTTTTAATAATATTTGATGTATAGTTTTTCTGAACGCTGCTAAATGTGTGTTAGACTCCTAAAACCTAATTACACAAAACACATTTATATTTTCCAACTAATTTAAATCTAAATTTGTCAACTTGAACGTTTAAAAAAAATCTAATAAAATCTTTTTCTTGACAAGCCCACTAAAAACAAAAATTCGGTTTTATTGCTTTTTATAGACAGAGTAAAATGAGACCAGAATAGGAATCTTCGGAAAATTTTTGATCAATATTACTAGTAAATTATTTTATTTTTTAGTTAAAATTGCAAATCTTAAACAATAAATGCAATTTTTTTAAAAATTGAGTTTATTAATTTTAAATTTGAATTGTAAGCAGAACTTTAAAAATAAGCAGTTTTATTAAATTTATAAAACTATATTACAAAAACTAAAATTCTACTATTGTACTTTCTATAAGTAAAATAATAATCGGACAAAATGTATTTACTGATGTTGTGTTACACATTAATTTAAATCCAAATTTATTAATTAAAATCAATTTTAATATTGTTAATAAATTTCACCTTCTGTTTAATTAAACCAACCCATCCCAAGTAAATTGAAAGTCAAAAACACTGACGGACCAACAAGCTTTTAAATTGAAATGCGTTTTTTGTGGGGGAAACTTTTATTGTATACCACCACCATCACCACCATAATATACGAGTGCGTAACATTACCCATGTGGAAATTCCCCTATAAATATTTAGCATTTATATACATACCCGGAAGGGGGTCACCCGCTGTCAAAACGGGCACTTGCGTGAGTGCAGACACGCCAATCTCGCAGATTATGATATGGAAGATTTTCCCGTTACCACCGATGAGCGAAATCCATACACATGCCTCCGCATTCGCAGAGAATATGAGACGTGTGTAAGACAGGGTATAATTACAGATAAAACATAGGTGGAAAGCAATGCCTTTGATTGACTACGATCCGGTGAATTTAATTAACCCCGGTGTTAATTAACGTTTATTCCATTAATATGTAAGCACGCAGAGAATAAGGGCCCGGCCAGTTTTTTCTTACAAAGTTCCTCAGTACTTACATTGAAACATCAAACAATTTATAAACTAAGTTTAACGTAATTAATTAGTTTCAATTTTTTATATTTCTGCAGTAGTAATTAATTCGATACACATTAATTTAATTAATTATAGTATTTTCTAACAGCTTGTTGTAATGTTATGTAATATGAGTCTGGTTATCAGCAAATATGAATATAAATGGCAAATATTCCGACCGGTTTCAATATGCATTAATAACAACATTTATTAAGTAATTAACATTTGCATTACCTGGCTGCATAAATGGAATTGGTCGCGGACAATGCGACATTTGTTTCATTTCGTTAATACAATGATTACTGATTAAATGCATTATGGTGGCCCGTGTGTGTATATATGCAGTGGCCATTAAAACATCTCAATCGATCTTCATTAGACTAGCAAAACATTACACGCGAATGAATATTTATTGTTAATTTGTTAATCAGCGCTATAAATAGCGTTGGATTTGCTATTATTAATTAACATTTTCAGATTTATGATAATCTAATTAATTAAACTCGGCTGCTTTAGGTCGTTAATATCTAAGTTTTAACATTATATTTATAAACTTTTTAAAATTATTTAATAAAAAGTGTTGGTGTGCTAAACAGAAAACATTCAAAACATCTTGACACCTAAATTAATAATAGAGTATCAAATAAATAAGTGTGCCACTAAATGATACTTTTGGAAACGTTATATTGGTAACCATTATCCCATCAGACAATTACGTTTTAAAATGAACGTTACGACATAATAGGTCGATAGAACTATGTAATTGCAGTCAGATGGAGCGCAGACTATAATCAAATATCGCGAAGTGTTTAATTATATCCGCACTATGGCACCCTATGCGGTTACCTGTCCTATCGCGTGCCGCCTCACACCTCCCCATACAAAGCGACATTTGTTCACACAATTCGGAATATAAATTGTGGACTTCCTCCACCGATGATGATTAAGAACGGGAAGAAGAAATTGAAGGAGGGGGCGGAAACGTCCCGGACATACAAAAGAAGAGCGCGTTTCGAGAAAGGGTCCCCCGCGGAGAGTTGCAATGTTTTGGCCCGAGTGCCAAATGGCCGTCGACACACTCCCAGCATGGTATCTGCATTATATTGTTCCACGGTGTGACTCGAATCTAGATTAATGAACTGCACACGGTGTTAAATTGTGATAAAAAAATCCGCAGAGCGTTATAAATGTTCAGGCTCTGCTACACAATTCTTTTCTTTCGGAAATGTATAAAAGTTTGAAATTAGAATCAACGGGAGGGCTAGCATCACAATGATACAATATAAAAAGGCAATTACTTAATTTTTTTAAGCATAATAACCGTCGTTTTAATCTTTTCCTGTTTTTTTTTCTCGTTCCAGCAACTAATGTCAGCGGCTGAGACACCCTGAAGATATAATTTGATACGACATTCATCTTAATCGCTGTAAGAGAAGCAAAAGCAACTCAAAATCTAGTTAATTATGAAAGACTAATAAAATATTTATTTCATATATTTATTAGCTACAACATTAATTAAAAGTTGTACAAGTATTAGTTAAAAAATAATTTATAACGCACAAAAATATTAATTTATTTAAAACAAATATTTTTATTATTGCTGGATTTCAGTTGAATTTTTTATCTAATTTTAAAATTAAAAAAATAGAAATGTTGTTTTGATACTATTTGTTATTTAATGGTTACGTTTTGTTTTTGTTGTTTTTTTAATTGACATTATTTTTAGATTAAAATTTTTTTCTCAGTTCGTTGTTTATTTTCCTATCATATTTAACTACTTTTGATAGTTTTAGGCCGGATACAATTTTTTATTTAATTTACAGATATAATTTAGTAATACATAAAAGAAAATTTAATATTTTGTAGAAGGGATTTGAATTTCAATTTTTTAACTACACTAATTTTTAATAGTTCATAGCTAAATTTTATTTATTTTATTTAGTTTACAATATTTTATTTCCGGATTTTTGATATTTTGTTGTTAAAAATTTGTTTTTTTAATACTCAGTTAAAGTTTAGTTTTTAAGCAGTATCTGATTTTTGAAATTGTTTATTTTTAGTTAGAAAATTGTTTTTTTTTAAATATTTCAAACTCGTTATGTGTGGCTATTTCTTATTATTTAATGACATCTGTTCACCATTTTCTATTGAACTACAACTGCAGGAACACGGCAAGAAAAACACACATTCATAATCTGTAAACTAAGTTCTCACCCACACACCCAAATGTTGGTTATTAAGAAATTGGTTAAGTTACTTATTTCTAAATATTTAATGACATCTGTCAAATGTTTTCAAATAAGCTTTAGCTGCAGTAACACGACAAAAAGATATAAACTCAAATTTTTTGACATCATACTTTTGAACAAGTAGACAGGAGAGCACTATTTCAAACCTCACGCTCAAAATCTGTAAGTTACATTCTCATCCATCCACCCAAGTGTTGGTTGTTAAACAACTGGTTTAGTCGCTTACTTTTTATTATTTAATAACATTTGTCAATTATTATCTAATAAGCTACATCTGCAGAAACAGGGCAATTTTTTTGTGACTTACGAGGAGAATCTTCTTAAGACTTAAAGTGTCAGATTTACCCTCATTTAAATTGCCCGGAAATAAACCCGTTAGAAAGAATAAAAAACAAAAGCCAATGTAAAAAAAGGGGATTTAAGCTTGTAGGTAGGTAAGGTAATGAGTTGATTAACCGGACGCGTATGTTGCAAAACTTCCTTGTCTGGCTCAGCAAGTCGAGCCAGATCAGGATTAGAGTGATCCGAGAGATTGTCAAAATATTTTGCGGTCAAAGCTTTGATCTGTATGCGCAATGGAGAAATCTGGAGATTGCTTTAAATTTCACAATTTCAGACAAACTATAGAGCATCCTTAAAATCATGCTTTGAAACGACTCCAATTTATTAAGATTTGTTTTGCGGCGGTGCCCTATATAAGGCACGCGTAAGTTATTATAAGCCTGATGATAGTCGTGTATAACAGAATTTTGTTTCAAAAAGAGATAAACCACTGTTCCGATCCAGCATCAAAACTAGAAGATTTTTTGTTAATTTGGCTTTGTCAAGAATTGACTGCATATGCAACTTGTACGTGAGCCCTTTGAAGCAGACGTTCTCATGAAAGGCGTTCTGTTGCCGTGTGAAGAAAAAAGTTTTGTTTTTCTTCGAATTTACTTTGACTTACCAGTTATCTAACCAACATTTCAGATCGGTAGTAGCTTTTTGTAGACTTGAAGTAACCACCATAGGTGACTTTTAAATTTTAACAGCCAGGATTCTGCGGTTTAAATATGAAGCTATCAACCTTGTAAGACACAGAGAAAAGTTTTGATTGTGGAGTTTGTAAAGAAGACTTTTATGTCAGATTTTGTTGAAAGTTTTATCTACGTCAAGAACCATTCTTGAAACTTTTTTTAACCTATAGCCAACAACGATGTCTGATTTTAATTCAGCTGGTGGACCGCTGAGTGTTTTCATCAAACACCGTGCTGGTGAAAAGGAAATAGATTGTTAAAATCAACATAATCCTGAATTATGTCTAAGATAACCTTTCTATGACTTCTATAACTCTTACTCAAAGTATATAGTAAGCTAATTTGCCAGTACTTTTCTGGAAACCGCCTGTCTTTCCCAGATTTTGAGATATTAATTACGATTGAGCTTTTTCAAACCGTAAAAAACGCATTGGCAATGTTGGTAAGAACCGATATTGCTTTGTGCAAGAATTATTTGGGCGCTCTATTAAGAATTCCGTCAAAACCAGGAGCAGACCAAGTTTTGCGTCAGTTAATTTTCTCTCGAGTTTGAAACGGTCTAATGCATTAAGAGGCGACCTTAGCACAATAGTCTAGTGCAAGGACTGATGTGCAGGTCGTCTCTCAAGGCAATAGCAAATCAGCAAAGTATTTGCTTAGTTAACCTTTCTAGTGATGTAGTTTGGATTCCACGTTAAACTGTAGGTCCCGTATGTTTGTGTGGAACTATTATCGAGCACCACAAACATACAAGAGAAATGCCGACGCTTCTAGCAAGTATGGCATTATAAGAATGCTTTGCATCGACGCGGCGTCGTCAGTGTCTTTCAGAGTTTTTCCAAAGTGAGATCATTTTTTTACTATTGTGTACAGTTTACGATATTTAAACCGCAATATTTATATTAACTCTTTGTTATTTACTCGGTCAACCCAAGATATTTTGAGCATTTATCGTAGTGTCTTCATGTCAAAAGTTTTTGCGTCCACGCTTCTGCTTTGTAAGAATTGACAATATATAACACTTAATTATCTTGTATTTAATTCAAAAGTCAAGGTTTCCGTTAACCAAAATTTTTTTTGAGTTTATTAAATTCCGATTTTGTGTGTTTTATTTTACATTTAATTTTATTATCAGACTCCCATTTGTTATTGATAACACACCTCAGGTATTTAAGTTTTGCAACTTTCTCTATTTCTATATCATCTATTTTTATATGAATGCAAAGACGGAGCTATCTGTAAGCAAGGGTCTTCAATGCGGAAGTGCCCAGAAGCATAGCTCAACAATTACTCAAAAACCTGGAGCTCCAAGAATTTACAAAATAAAAGTTAAATAAATGACAAAATTGATTTTTTTTATTAAATTTGTTTTTGAATGGGTCCTTTTCAATATTTTGCGGTAGGGGCCAAAAATGTTAGCTCTGCTACTGTATGAATGTTATGCATAATAATCCTTTTCTTGATATTAAATGTTTTTGTAATATTGTTGTTTGATAGTTTTACTTTGTCTATCTGGTTCCAATAGAATTAGATATAATTTTAGATTTTTTTTTATTTTGGATATATTTAAGCAAATAATTAATTATGTTTAATGCTATTAAAGACTCCATTGTAATCTATAAATTTTATATTATTTACGTTTTTTTTTGCTGCTTTGATGCAGTTTTGTACAAGTGTGTGCAGGCTAAAATTAGCTTTGCGTGTTCTAATGCCGTTTTTAAAGCTATATTGAGTATCTCCACTAACTTTGTTACACTTTTTGTCTAGTCTTGTATGTAAATTGCTTAAAATAATTTTATGAAATAGTTAATGAAACTTATGAGCCGGTATTGCTTGCACGTTTCTGTATTTGTTGTCTTCGGAACGGTAGTAACGTAGAACGTAGCCAATCTTGTAGATTTTTTCCGGTCATCATAAATTTTATTGTATAGTTTTTTAAATATTTTTTTATAAGCTTCTAAAAACATGTTGTCTGGTTCTAGGGCTTTATTGTTTTTTATTACTTTTATAGCGTGTACAATTTTTTGTACTTAGTGGTTCTGTGATGTACCATATTTGAAAGCATTTTATATGCACGTTTTCTACGTTTTGTTGTTTCTAATGGTGTTTTCAGATATTTTATTAAAATGTTTTGCAGAGCATATTAGATTACAATTTGATTCAATATCTGCTTCTAGTAATGTTTTGTTACAAAATTTTTGACTTAGATTATATGTTCTTACAAGTCACAGAAAAATTTCCAGGTATATAATTGTCTGTTAACACCAAATATTTGTCATAACTAGGTTGATTTCTTTACAGTATAGTACTAGTTTTTCTCTTCTGTTAATTCTTACCACATCTATATTCTATTGTCTGATTCATTCTTTCTTTTGCAACATTAGCAATAAAGTTTACTGTTAATAAGTTTATATCATAAGTTTTTGTTAGTTTTGATGTCTGTCTTATTTGATTGAAAATTTCTTTAATTTTTTCTTTAGATTAAGTTGAATAATGTTAATATTAATTAGTTGATTATAAAGATGGATAAGTGTGACGTTTTCTGAAATTAGTAAGTTTTTAACTGAGCTTATTGTCTATCATTTTTTTCACTTCATAATTATGATCCATAGCATTTCTACCTGAATAGTTAAACGATTTTCCATTTAATTTTGTCGCGCCTTTTCCTGATCATCTTACTTTCCTAACCTCAAGTAAACTTATGTTTAATTGCTTTATTTTTTTTGCTATTTTTGTTAACTTATCTGGTTGATTTTTTTCACTCTATTCATTTTATTTAACATGATAAGATTTAACAGACAATGTTCAAGGAATGTTTTAGAAAGCTTTTAATGCAGTAAGTTTTTATTTTTTTGCATATTTATGCTGTTGGCCATAATTTTTGGCTTACCAGCTATTCTTTTTTTTCGCCCTTATCTATCCATTCTTAGATGTAAGCTTCTTTCAAATTTCTTTATGTCTTTCTGTCTTGGGCAGTTTGTGTCTAGTTTTTTTTGCAACTTCCTGAATGTCGTCTCTTCACCTTCTCGGAGGTCTTCCCACGCTTCTTTTTGTCCATCTGGTATAGTCCTGCCTTGTTACATGGCTAGCTTATTTCTATTTCAGTTGTGCTATTTTTTTAAGAACGTAGGTTAGATTGTGTAAGAGTGCGCCACTGATCAAGCAAAAAAACGTACAGCACTGCGCATAATCTTAAATAAAAAGCTTCTTTTCTCAGAAATACATTTTAGGAGTATTTTTTTAATTATCTGCATTAATAAATCAGTGACAATCGTACGCAAAAGCGTACTTTTTCTACTGTTTTTAAGAAACAACATAAAAAAAATAAATCCAAATCAAAATTATCTGTAAAAATTAATACGATTATGTTGTAGATAGCATAAATAAATTAAAGCAATTGTGATCCTTCAAAACATTAGATTCTTGCATTAATCTTGAAAGTAGACTATGAAATTCATACTTATGTAATTTAACTTTAAATAAGTTATTATTACGGGTAAGTTTAATATGATTAAAGTTAAAATCAAATTTTGCCAACAAATCCCGACAATCTAAGTAACCGGTAATAGTTTTATGCACATAAATTGCTGATAGTTATTTTAGTTTATTCAGATTGAAATTTGTTGATAATTGTTCTAATAACAAAACGTAATTTTATATTTATATCTTAAATGTTTTAAAATTTTTGTTTGATAAGTTTGTATTTATTATTTTGTTTGTACTTTTAATTTTTTTTTTCCTTGTATTGTATATCATTATTATTCTTTGTCATACAACTGATAATGGTTGCAGTCATAGCCTTTTTAATAAAATACAACGTTACAAGTTTTGACACACAAAACATCAAACACAACAAAGACGTAAGCCACAACACCGGTTGACCGTGGCAATAGACCGTAAAAGTTTACTAAAATAATGTCATTGGATCCTTCTGGAATAATGGCTTTAAAAGTTGGCTTTAGAAAAGAAGAATGTTTAAACCACCACTAATCACGCTTTAGCGTACACCATGTCTTATAAACGCTGAAATGGATCTGAAAATAATGGTAACAGTTAATAAAATTGAAGATTAAATTTTGAGGAATACATAGATAGGCCTCAAAATCAGCCTCGGGTCGACAAAACAACATTTGGTTAAAAATAAAGAAATTATTTGGACCATATGAAGTTCAGGATTGGCTTTTTGAGCATTTGGTAATTTAACAAGCAAAGGTTTAATTGTAAGCACTATACTGGTTGCAAAAACTTAAAAAGTGCGTTTCAAAGAAGTTAGTAAACACAACGGTAAATTTTATATTAAGAGCACGATTGACGCGCGAAAATCAAGCAAAATCATATTTGCTTGACATGTGCTGGCTGCTGATGGTAAACAGCTGAAATAAGATTGTACGCACATATGAAATCATCATTGCTGGTATAGCACGCATCGTCGCCGATCACATACTAATTTTTAGACTTATCACCCCTTACCCCGCCCTGGTACAAAAACAATTCGTATGTTTAGAAAATAATTTATGAAATTACGTATTTATATAGATTTGCATCAGAGGCGCGCATAAAATATTTATTATTATTAAACCTTTATTATTGTTTTCATAATTAAATATGTATATTATGTATATTTATTTCTTTTAAAATATTTTATTAAATTAATTTATGTGTGCAGTTTGTATTGAAACAGTGTCGAATAAAAATTGCAGTTTTACAATTAAGTTATTTTTGACTACAACATAAACAATAAGTGTTGAACAAAAAACTCTAGAAATTGCATTTTTTATATATTAGCGGGCATCTATTGTGTTTTTAAGCTAAGGAAAATTATACTAAAGCTTATTGTAACATAATAATAATATATTTTATGAATTAAAAAATAATATTGGGAATATTAGGACGTTTAATCTATTTTCTTCATAGTGTATGTTATTGTTTTACCAATTTTATATATAAAATGTTGTTTTAATTATTGTATTGAAATGTTTATATTTTTGTATATGGGCAATTCCATTTCAAACGGACCAGAGCAGGGGGGTGCATTGACAAATTTGCTTTAGAATTTTTTTTCAGTTTCTATAACTTATTAGTAGTCTTTTGATCGGTTCATGAAGGTATAAAACCTTAAAAAAAATTCTACAATTTTTTTAGTTTTAAAAATCGCAAATTTAACTCAAATAAAATAAATTTACTAATGAAATCAATCAGACATTTTTTGTAGAATCTAAATCTGGCGCCATTTCAAGTCTATACCCTGTCTATAAGCCGCAAAAGCCATAAAACCATGTTTTTATTATCAGTGGGCTGGGCAAAAAAGAGCATTTTTTATTTTTTTTAACCGCCAAAGTTAACGTATTTTGATGTAAATTAATTGGAAAATATAAATTTGTTTTGTGTATTTGAGTTTTAAAGGTCTAAAACTAAAAAAAAACTGCAAAAATAGGCGTATTTTTCAACTTTAACTATTTCAAATACACATTTAGCAGTTTTTAGAGGAACTATACATCAAATATTATTAAAAAATTGAGTTTTGCAAACAATTCTACATAAAAAATTGTCAGTGTCGTGCTTATCAGGCGTAGAAAAACCCATCTAGATAAAACACTTACTTTAAATTTTTTTTTACATTTTTTTTAAAGATTATTTGGATTAAATTTTTTAAGCTTATTTCAGAAGTTTTACAAAGACATTTTTTGTCGCTTGAGCCAATTTTAGGCTATTTTACTCTTTGTTTGATAGTTTTTGCGCTTGCGGACAATTTTAGACTCGATCTATCGGCGCCAAAATTTGAGAATATTATTATTTTTGGCATTTAAACATAAATCCGCCTGACGCTTATCAATATTTGATAAAAAGAAGGTTTAAACCACACCCTAATATGTTTATAATATTTTTTGTAAATATAAAAAAATAATTAATTGAAAATTTTGTAAAAATTTCATTCAAGATGGACTTTTTTATAGACGATGAGTACAACACTGACTATTTTTCATATAAAATTGTCCTCAGAATTCAAATTTTTAATAATTTTTGTGTATTGTTTTTTTGAGTGCGGCTAAACGTGCATTTGTAAGAGTTTATGTTGAAGGTTTTTCAAGTTATAAACCCTTAAAACCCAAATACATAAAACAAATTTATATTTATTTTTCAATCAATTTACATCAAAATACGTCACATTGGTGGTAAAAAGAAATTTAAAAAATGCTTTTTTTTAGTTAAATTTTTTGATTTTTAAATAAAAAATGATTACGATAAAAACAACAAAAAGTTTCATACCCTCATATACCAATCAAAACACTACTAATAAGTTATAGAAACTGAAAAAAAAAATACATAAGCAAGTTTCTCAATGCAGCACAAATAATTCTGTATCCGTAAAAAAGTTTCAAACAAATATTTTTTGTTTTGTTTTAAACAAACTCTTGTTTAAAAATATTTTTAATATAGAGGATGTTGATTTTAATGTTGATATTTAGCCAACTTTTTTTTTTAAATAGATCACATTGTATATTTTTATATTTTTTTATTCTAAGATTAATATAGATTTTTTTTTGTAAATATGCACCATTTTTAAGTTATAAGCAATTAATTCAAACTCTTGAACATTTTCTACAAACATTGATTTTTTCCAAACGTTTAAAAAGAATAATAACATCAAAAACAAAAATGTAAAAATATATGGGATGTTTATTTTGTTATGGAAGTTTGAAGCTTTTAATTTTTTAATAATTATTTTGCTATTTGTTTTTTATGTTATTGATCTTTTTATCTATTTGGTTAAAATAAATGTGTATGTGAGAAAACGTTCTTTGTTTGAAGTTCAGCAGTTTGAATTAATTGCTTAGTTCTAACTCAAAAATGGCGCAGTTTATAAAAAAAATAAATTCTACTAGAAGATACTCAAAATTAATTTTAAAATTAAAAAATGTAAAAATATGCAAAGTCTTTATTCAAAAAAAAGTTTACTAAATTTCCACAATAAAACGAACATCCTATCCTAAATATTAAAAATATATTTAAAAAACAGTTTGTTTAAAACCAAATAAACATTTGTTTGTTTTTTTGATTTTTTTACGTTTCAAGAATTATTTATGTTCCGGCAATTTTGACTAACCCTGTATATGTAGAACATATTCAAAAAATTATTTTTGTTATTTTTACATCTAGAATGCTAAAATAGTATGTTAAGATACATGGTCAGAAAATGCATAATTTTTTTACTATTTTTAATAAGTATATAATTCGTATATTATTTTTTTTATTATTTAAGCCGAGGTCTGAAAAAATGCAATTCCCAATCAAATAAATTTTCCGACGCAAAAATAATGCAATACACGACAAAATTATACATTACACAACAAATAATATACGTTGCACTTCAGAATAATACGTAGCCCGACAAAAAATATATTCTACAAAAAATAATTCTGTATCGTCAATATTAACCAAATGCATAAACTGAATATGCATCCCACATCCAATCAATAGCTTTTTTTACCATCACATCTAATATTAAATAAATTATATCAAAATAAATAACTCTTTCAAAAATAAATAAATATTTAACATAGAATCAAAAAATTACGAGACACGGCTTGTAGATGAATTTACAACCTTGCTATGTAGATACCAGCTTGGCTATAAACGCTTTTGTAGTGACAAATCTCTACAAACAAAAGTAAAACAAATCATTGTAATATTATTATGCAAAAAGAAAAGCAGAAATATAAAAAATAACTGGTTTTTGTAAATTAATCTGCAGCAAATTAATAATTAGAATAATGTAGACTATTGCTTTAATTATTAATTAGGATAATACTTTAAATTATTCTAATTATTAATTTGCTAACATCCTATTATGTTGGCATTTGTTTTATTTTGTCTTGTTAGTAATCGTTCTAAAAACTTTTTTTTTTTGCTGTTGCTATTCGACCGTTCATGTGTTATCGTGGCTTTCAAAAAAATCAACTTTTGATTGCTCTACGATGTTATGCAACTGACTTTCAAAATGTTGTAGGGGATTATGGTAATATAACAAAGGCTACAATACAACACATCAATAACTACAATATTAAAATAACATATAAATGCGTCGTTGCAATTCCTTATTTTACGAATAGTTAATTTAGTTTATAATACCAGAATACATTTATTCGTCGAATATAATTAAATATAAGATTTGTTATTTGGTGATTTATTTTGTTTTTATAATACCGGCCCTTAGGAATGTTATTTAAAAATGTTCAATCAAATTTAACTTAAATTGCAATTGTATACATTTTCTACGTCCTTGACTATTTCTTTTGCAGTTTGCCGATAACATTCGAAGATATGCATAAAAAAACACGAGCAGTGAGCCAATGCAATATTAGCGCTACATACGAGATAATAGCGGAACTAAACGAATTAACTTTGCACAAAAAGTTGCCTAGTAATTTAATAATTCAACGTTACAAAATATTGAAAATTTTCTAAAAGGTTTATTTAAAAATTACGTCAAACAGTTTTATAAAAATGGTTTTAATTCAAAGATATGTTACTAAAGTTGGATATAGTTAAATCTAATTGTCATAGAACATCAAGGATATGAATAAACAACGTATTTACAAAGATTTTGGAAGTGCCGGTTTATAATAATTAATATAAAAATCTATTCTCAACTTAAAAAATTGAATCTTCTTTTATGACTTGCGCAAAAGTTCAACGTTTCAATCTCTACATTGCATGACATGATCAGTTATGTAATTTGCTTGTAAAACGATGTAAACGTACTGTATAATTTCCCATATACGACGCAACCAGTCGTACGTCGGTACCGTCACCTTAATACGTCCGCAACTATTTTTTTTTTAAATTGATTTCAAATTTATACTTTTGTATGGATAGTACCTACCGAGTGGTTAGGGGCAATAGCAATCGGCAAAAGTTGAGATAGGTTAACGCAAAGTGGTCCGTGAGTATGACCTAGTAACAGAACTTTCTATTTTTGCAGAGCATATACAATACTACAAACACCTAGACTCTCAATCCAACAACAGTCGGCTATAATAGGCAACTACAAGCTTACTTCTTTCGGTTGTCAAAAAAAAAACAGCATTGATACCAACATCACTGGCACTGCACTACAAAATCGTGCTTGTGACTAGATTAAAATAATTGCTCTTTTTTGGATAATTTATTTTTAATGCCGTTAAAAATACAGTATTCCAAATTTTACTTAAGACTTTTATTCAACAATTCCGACAAAGGCGCAGCCAGATAGAAAAACGCTTGACAAAAGCTCTATCAAAATTGGCCAGACCTAGAAAAACCTTGATGCGGATTGAGTTGGCATCCATTTAAATCCAAAATGTAATTTAAGAAATTTACTGACTCGCAGAAAAACATACACTTGCGCAGACGTAAAGTTAACCCTGCATTGCCAAACCGTGTTAGTACCAAAAACGTAATAAGCAAATTGTCCTCGTATACATAAACAAAACCTTCAGAAAATCCGGTATACTGGCAATGATTCTTTCAAATCGAGACCTTTTTGTTTTACGGCTGCTAATAAAGGACTAGCAAACTGTGTATTTGATCAACTTCTTCTTGGACTGCGGCACGATGTGCAACCGGAATCTGATATTGCTTTACCGCAAAGAGTTTGGTGTCAGTAAGATAAATTTGATGCCTGAACTTAGGCTTAGTAGATCAGAAAAAACTGTAGCGTGTTTAGTTTGAAGATCACGCATAAGTTGTTTGTGATATGGTTTTTAATATGAGTTTTAAAGTACATGTAGTAAGGAATAATTTGAGCCATTTTGGACTATCTTATCTTTTTCGAGAAACTTAAAATTCTAATCAACATCTTAAAATTTTTGCTAGCTACCAAAACATTCATTTAAACCAAAGAAATCATCAAAATTTTGTCATTTTGGGACATAAAATAGTTGTCCAAAAATATTTTCAATTTATTTTTAATTAAGTATGTTAAAGCTAAAATCAAAGAAATCAACAAAATTTGGTCATTTTGGGACAATTTCTACATGAAATAGTTGATTAAAAACACTTTCCAAAGTATTTTTAACAAAATCAAGTATGTTGAATCTAAAATTCTATTCAACAACTTAAAATTTTTGCTAGCTACCAAAAAAATCATTTAAATCAAAGAAATCATTAAAATTTGGTCATTTTGGGACATAAAATAATTGTCCAAAAATATTTTCTAATTTATTTTTGATTTAATTAAGTATGTTAAAGCCGAAATTTTTTCAACAACTTAAAATTCCTGCCAGTTATCAAAAAAATCATCAAAATTTAGTCATTTTAGGACATTTTTTATATTCAATAACATTTTTAAATGATTTTTGATAAAATCAAGTATACTGAAGCCAAAATTTTAAAAAACAATTTAAAATTCCTGTCAGTTACCACGAAAATTGTTTAAATCAAAGAAATTAACAAAATATAGTCATTTTCTTCATAAAATAGTTGTTTAAGAAAATTATTTCTAATAAAATAAAGTAGGTTGAAGCCAAATTTTTAATCAACAACTTAAAATTCCTGTTAGTTTTTCAAAAAAATTAACAAAATTTAGTAATTTTGGGACGTTTTCTACATGAAATGATTGCTCAAGAATATTTTCCAAATTATTATGATAAAATCAATTTTTTTTTCCAAAATTCTAAACTGTAAAAACTTATTTTTTTTTTCAAAAATTTAAAAATTATTTTTTCTTTAATAACTTCAGCTCTGTGCCCACGTTTCTTATAAGCAGCAATATAATCCTATCAAATATGTTGGGATAATGATCATTATCCTTCAAAATAATCTCCCCAATCTCACTACGCTCAACATAAATCAACAACTTGATTCAAAGCCAACTCAGTTTTTTCCGGACTATTAACCACTGACCCAGACGGAGCAACATTTTTTTCAACCTTAACCTTCTTCTTCAATTCCTTTTTAACAGATTTCAACAAAATTATTTTCTGAACATTATTGGCATAATGAGCATCAAATGTGTAACTTCTCTCATCATTACTGCAATCCGATTTAACAGCAGTCACAGCAAATTTAGCATTGATATCGTATTTGTCAAAATTAACAAATTGTTTTGCAATCGGATGAATTTGCTTATCAAATTGGGATTAACTTTTACGGAAATGGTGGGAAGTTTTTTGAGCACATTTTTACTCAAAGAATCCGGTTTGTATGTAATTGTTTCATGCTTGATTACACTTGCAAAAATTGATGATTTGAATCGTTCAAAATTGTGGATATTGTAGGAACGGTTTTAAGCTTCCTTTTCTTTTTTTTACCTCTATTGTTCATATCAATATAGATAACTTTACGATAGTTGGCAGGTACTTTAAAATGCTTCTCTCTAAAATTAGACGGAACTATATATAAAATCATTCGATAACGTACTTTTATTTTTTTTCTTATAATTTAACTAGGATCTTTTTTATATTTCTTCAAAGATAGTGGTAGTTTTTGTGGTAGGCATCTTCAGACATATCTAATAATTTACGTTTTTACGCTAACGTTCTCGGTTGCTTTTCATCGCCGGACTGATGCAAGTGACATTTTCTTCATCAGCTAGGGTAAATAAACGCTTTCCATCCGATTGTCTGGTATTAGTAGGTGGATCATGTACAGTACAGTACTATCTAATTAATCAACAACCGAATTTTCACTTGATTCCAAACTTGGAACATCGTAACTTATATTGAGATTTTTCTGTTGATTCAAGAAGCCGTCTAAATTATTACTTGGCCGCATTATACAAAATAAGTTAAAAATGACGTTTTATTGTGAAACAGGCAATATTCTAAAGTTAAAAATTTTAAAATTCTTATTTTTTTCATCTATATTTTGATCCCTCAAAGTTTGAGCAAAACTCAAGAGGTCGACTTTTTCAAATTAGTCAAAAAGTAATGGAATTACCCATATTTATGTATTAAAATTAATATGATTACGGTAACATTTAAAAGATTTAGTTGATACAACAAATATATTGCATTTTATCTTTAAATAAATTACAAAGTATTGTTTGGTTTATAATTTAATCAAATAATTTAAATCACTTTTTTAAAAAAATATCTAAAATTTGCATATATTTACCCGTCGTTTATGTACTGACGCAAAACTAATATGGTTTTATTAACCGGATAAAACTTTTCCTGAGTAAAATTGAACGTACCGCATGCAAACTAATGACATATTATTGAAGTGGTGTCAGGTATGAATCGAAATGTCATTAAAGTTTCCTCCAGCACATATACACTCTATCAAATTCAAACTCCTTAACTCGGATATCCGTTTTGGGAGGTTGTATATTGAAGGGAGTTATAATACGACACCGAGTCGAGTTTAATTAGAAATCCTATAAACTATTCTGTCGATTAGTGTAAAGCAAAACGAATCAACCCTTTTGCTAAATACTATATCGGATGGATATGATGATGGTATATTAACTGAACCATATGGTCCATAAATTTTAATCCAAAAATCTTCATTGTTTTACATTTGTATGTGAGAACGTAGGCGGGCTAGCCCCATTGTATCTAAGCACTTTAATTGCCGCACTTAGTTAGCCATCCTGTCACATTGAATAGGCATAGTGTGAAGCCATAAATACCAATTAAGAACATTACAAATCTACACGTTTAATAATTTTATTTATTTATTTTTTTCAATTCTGTTGGAATTGGATTCAAACGGCAACTTGGAAGAGTGAAAATTAAAATATAAATGAATTTTTCCACGTGGTTCGTTCGGGTTATAGGGCTTGACGGCTTGATCACAATGCGGCCTCTTGCCACTGACAGAATTAAAATTCCCTTTCCCTCCCTCTGAAAACTTAATTACTCACATGTTATAAGATTTTAATTAAAACATCGCCGGCCCAGTCCGGGGGCCTCCGACTGTTATTTTCTGGTATTTGCATTCGAATTAAATGTTCAACTTTACTCGAAAAATAGAAATTGTATTTGCTTTATTAAATGATTATGAGATAATTTTTTATAAATAAATTAATGCTTTAAACAAATTTTAAATAATCAAACACCACTTTAAACGTTTTTTTAAATTTTATATTGATTTTTTTAAGCAATTTTTAAATAATTTTTTTTTAATGTTTATCTTTAGTGCATTAATTAGTTTGTAGTTAAGTGCGTTCTCAATTGTACAACACAACGGAAAGTAACATAATTTAGAACCCACAATAACTGCTCAAAAATATTTTAAACTATTTTAAATTGATAACCTAGAAGAAAATAAATAACAAACGTAATTGTATCTTAAATTTACATTTTAAATCTACAATTCTGTAGGTTACACTTTCAGATTTGTACATGAAATGAAATTGCTATGCAATTCGTTTACAATAATTATAGTATTTTTTACAAATCAGAAACATGCGTTATAATAGTAAGCAATAATAAGTTTACTTATTAATGCAAACAAGTTTTACTGTAAAAAAATACTGATTCAACATTATCAAAATAAATAATCATCTACAAAGTGGTATTTTAATTATTTAATAATAATATTTTAATTACATTGAGATGCATAATATTAACAAATGTTACGTTATATTTTTAACTACAAAATACAATTTACGATCCTTGTATTAATACATGTCGCGCCATCTAAACGCTACAGCTTCAACATGAAACTCAATTGAAATCGTTTCTGAATAGGGCAATAATATTTACATAAACCTGCCTTAATTTCACAATAACATAACTTTGTATGTTTGCCTATTTTATAACAATTTAATAGGCAATTTATAATTGAAACTTCTTTAACGATTATTATTTATTACAAATTAGCCTTTTATGCTAATGGAGTAGGTACTTTGTTTAATATGTTTTTATTATTTTGAGGAGTGATTTATAAAATATGTTTTATAGCATAAGTAAATTGTCTAATAAATATTCCAATGGGAATGTTTTATTGCTTTCTAAATGTGATTTTATAAATCATACAGTTTTGCTAAAATTATATGTGTTTTTAGTTTAAACTGTTACATACGCATCCTAAATGCAACAAAGAAGCGTGCTTTTAAAATGTAATATATTTAACAAATGGCGCGCACTCTCCATGTCGTGCCGTCTGAAATAATTACATTCGTAAATTTGAAGAAAAAAATTTCTGCTTTTACACCTGGTAATTGCAGTGTGCCTTGAAATTACCCCGCACTTTGATGACTCAACACACTCATCCGAAAAAAAATATATAAATATGTAACACGGTGCAGCATTAATATAATTTCAATGCATAAAAGCAAATCCGTGCTGGAACTGTTTTTTACTGTTATTACCGTAAAAAAATTGTATATCGTATGCAACAACATAAAATGTCAGAGCGGTGTGTAATTTTCTTTCTGGTTCATTTTTTTTAAGAACATTTGTTGGGATGTTTAAATTTATCACTTTTACATAAATCATTGAATGTAATTGCTGTGCGAAAGTACATAAAAATGTTTTAAAAATGGGTTATATTTTATGGATACTCAGAAAACATTTCAACATTATTTTGAGAATTAATTGCTAAGGTATTATAGACAAGAAAGTGGTGAGATATATTAGTTATACAGCACAATCAAAAGTAATTTTAAAAACAAACCGTTTTTGGTTTTGAAAAAAAAATTGATTATTGGATCATTTCTATAAATTTCTTTAAAAAGAACATTTAAATAGTTCTTAAAGCGATCTGTAATATATTTTTATTATAACCAATTTGCATTTTTTTTTTAAATTTTCAAACGACAAAAATCAAAATTAATATACCTAGTACAAATAAAAAAAAAGGTGTGGACAAAGATAATTTTGAAGACCGTTTGTGTAAAACAATTCAATTTATGATTATTGGTAAGTAGTTTAAAGTAAGTTGTCCAATCGCTAAGTATCAATAAATATAATTTGTCCATGCAAACATATGTGGCAATTATATTTCTAGTAGTGATATCCAATCTCTTGTAACAGACATTTGGGTGGGTAGTTGAGGTATTTTAGTTTATAAATAAATGAAAAACCCGTAAACTTGACTGCTACGAGATCTTAAGTATCCAGAGAGTCAGTTTTTCTGGTTAAGAAAAAAATTAATATAATTAGTACTATTTTTTACGGATAAGAAGAGAAACTTTAGTATGTCTTGTGTACTGCCTTGTTATTGCGTGCACGTTAAAGAACCAAATAATTTAGGATTAAATTTCTGAATATGCGGTAAAATTTTAAGATGTGGTAGTCTTAACCTCTGGCGTCTGTAATTGAACTGAGCAGCAGATAAACCAACGTAAAATAAGTAAATTTTAAAAAACTATAAGAAAAAAGATTTGTCATTACATTAGAAGAAGAGGTGTGTTACGGTCTAGGTTTTATTGAAGGCAGTCAAAACAATGATTTTTTGGTTGGTGTTATGCCTGAAATAACTGTTAGTAAAAATAATGCAGTTAGTACTGTTTTGGCTTTGTTTTGCCTGAAAATATTTTAAAGAGTGGAACGATGCTATGAGGTCTGCCTGTCTAAAAAATTACGTCTTGAAGACGGGACAGGGTAACTCTCCAGGGTAACAGTACTTTTTAATGGAGGTCGACAAAGATATTCTTTGGAGTAATGTCGAGACTAAACTATCTAAGGCTTATTGTGGTCAATAGTTTTGTTGTGTGGATACACTTCTGAGTCTTGGCGGAGGTTGTCACCCTCTAGAAAATGGACTATTTTGATTCTGATGACTCTACTAATTGCGGCCAGTAGATTCATCTCAACAGTTCTTGTTTTTAGGTGATGTTTTAATAGTAGCAAAAAGCCAAATTTTCAACCTCCAAAGTTTGGTAGCATAGTAAAATTGACACTTTCTTGTCAATCACTTGGCCTTTCTGCAACTTCAATTTGACAAATTTTGCATTGGAACTTAAAACAACCATAGACAACGACGTGTGTTTACAGATTAGGCTCAAGAACTGTTAACTCAAAGTTAACCCACAGTTATTCAAAAAATTATTTTTAGTGACAAAGCTCATTTTTAGATGAATGAATATGTAAATTAGCAAAACTTAAATTTATTAGAGTAATACCAATCCTTACACCAGCTTAAAATCAATTTTGAAAAAGTTACAGTTTGGACCGGATTTTGGTCTGACTTAACTCGATGATAAAAATACCGATAATATGTGGTTTTAACAAGACGACGCTAGTAGCCTCACAGCACATCGTGAACTGGCCACCAAGATTGTGCAATTTAACTTAACGCCTGTGAGCATATCTTAAATCTGAAGTTTATGCGAATAAACCGCAAATAATTGATGCCCTCAAAATTAGCCAGATTTATGCAAAAATGTCATCAAAAATTAGACCTTTAAAATACAAGCCACAAAACAAAACCGCAGCAAACATTAGAACGACGTTATACTCCATACCTAATGCCAAAAATAAAAAATAAAAATCTTCAAAAAAAGGATCAACATTAACAGTAAGTAATTATAAGATAAATTACTATATAATATTAACACTGTAATAGATTGCGTAAAAAGTATTAAAAAAGTCAAAATCTATTTATAAAAAGTCAAAAATATCAAAGTCCGGTCATAAAATAATTTCAGAAAAAACCATAATTCAAACAAAAACTGTTAATAAAGTAAAATACTATTTATAAAATGCAAAAATAACAAAGTCCAGCCTTAATTCATTAAATTCTATGAATAAAAATAAAAATATTCTTGGAAAACACCAAAATCTAAAAAATAAAAAAAATTAATTAAAAATTGTCAAAAATAGTAAAATTCAAACATAAAATTTAAAATTGGTGGTGCAAAGTAGTTGTAGCTCTTTCATGTTGCTTCAACCAAATAATTGAAAATTATCGATGAAACTTCTGTACCAATTATTAACTCTAACTTGTGTTTAAAAGCACATAAATCAATTATTCAAATTCATTCTTCACCATCAAGCGATGCCGTACCACTAACATGCACTGATAAAGATTTGTGAAAACCGAAACAATTGTCTGTATTTGGTTGGCCGCTTTGAAGTTAGATTGGGTTTGAGTAATTGATTTTAAACCTCTGTTTTTTATTAAAATAAATTTTAAATATTGTCAAAATTTACCAAAATTGGGCCTTAACTAATAAAAAAATATTTTTTCTTTTTTAAAATGTTAAATATAGCAAAATCCATCTTGAAACACCAAAATACCAAAACCCGACCATAAACTATTTAAAAGGATATTTTTTATAAAATATAAAATATGCAAAATCCAGCTATAAACCATCAAAATATTGTTAAAAAGCACAAAAATTTGACCATAACACTACTAAAATATTTAAGATTGTATTCATAAATGTCAAAAATACCGGAATTTGACAAACAAATATCAAAATATTCAAAAGAAAACTAAAATCTGAATGATCTGACTGTTGAAAAATGCAAAATTCTATTGGTAGAAAGTTTTAATGACCGGACTTTTATTTTTATTTTGTTTATTTAAAAAAAAATCAAATCCGGCAAAAAAATGATTAAATGTAAAAAAATCTATTTAAATTGATAAAATAGCAAAAGATTCAAAAAACATCAAAAACTTTAAAAACCCGCTATAAAATATCAAAATATTGTTAAAAACGCCAAAATCCGGTCACATCAATTTGTTGATAAAAAACCAAAATCCGGCCATAAACTTTTTTAAAAGTTCATCGACTGATAAAAATAATAAAATCCGGCCAACATTAAAATATTGTCAAGAACATCAAAATCAATCAATAAACAGTGATATTCAATCTTTTAGCAACCAACATTTAGATAAGTAGGCAAAGCACTTCAGTTTTTGATTAATGGCAATTAATTTAAATTGGAATGACTTAATGTTTAGGATTTACTTTCACAAGAAAAGTGCATACCGAGGACTGTTACTTGATTCACCAGTTGTTTGTAGAAGTAAATTTCTTTGTCTGGCTTAGCAAGTCGGACTAGATCAGGGTTGGAATGAACTGCAAGATTATCAAAATACTCATCGGCCAAAGTTTCGATATATTGGCGCAGCGAGGGTATTCCAAAATCTGCCAAAAACTTTTTGATTTGAAGAAACCATAAAGCTTTGAAAAGCTTTTTTAACACGTTCTCTGCGGCTACTGTTTTCGCGTAATTTTTTATCTGACAATACGTGTCACATATGTCTTTTGCACGTTTTTGTATTTGGCGGTACGGGGCTCATGCGTCCCGTACCCTTACCGTTAGTATGTTGCAATAACAACCGCCGTTAGCAGGAAAGTTTATTGAAATTATGGTCCGCCATATACAAAAGTGCTGCACGGGACATATATGCCATCTTCAAGGTTTGTAAGCGACAATTAGGTTAATTAGCAGAAGAGACAGAAAAGAGCTTTAAAAAACTTCTGCCGCTATCAGCCTTACAAGACGCAAAAGAAAGTTTTTTTTTGTACAGTTGTCAAAAGTTTGACTACCTTTATAATCTTCTTCTGTCTAAAATCTTTGACTATGAAGTCCGTTACGCAGTGACCTTGTTTAAGGTGCATAGAAGACTGATAGGCAGGTGGTTTTGGGAAAACTTTCAATATTTCTCAGGTTTAGGATTATTTATTACTTGTGAGCTTTTCATTTCCGTAGAAAAGGAAGCATTTTAAATTATGATTAGAAGAGAATAGTAATTCAAAAAAGTCTCACAAATATTTTTTATCAGAAAATAGATCATTTTTATTTTTACAAACGTCAGTAGTCATTATGTTACAGAAGTTAATGAACATACAAAATCTGTTATTGGCTAATATCTAGAAAGGTAGACGCAGCAGTTTATGATTACATGTGAATAATTGGACTTAGAGAACGTAGTAGTAAAATCTAATCACTTGATAACCAACACTTAGACGTGCGGGCGATTTACTTCAGTTTATAATTACGAGCAAATAGTTTAAACACTAACCACTTACCGAATGTTTGTTATCAGAAGATTAAAACATCAGAAGTTATATTGTTAGAGAAGATTTGAGTGACGTCTAATCCATTGATGACAAATATTAGGCGAGTTGGCGGATCACTAAAGTTTATTTTACAGGCAAAAATGCACACAAAATTGTTAATATTAGTCAATTTTACATAAGCAAGTGCACAAAAATTGATCTTTTCTTACAAAAACTTTAATTATAAAAAAAATAAAACCAGTAACTTTCAAAAATATTATAAAACTGTTTTTTAATCACTCTGATTTTTGTTTTATTTGAGTTTCAATTGACTTGCTACTCAAGCAACCGCATCCTTGTATCTTACCAAAACGTGATATGTTTTGCTACAACTAATCTAGTTGATTGTTCATATAATCAATAATTCTAATTATGTTTGTTTCATTTGTAAACAAATTGTTTGGATAGATAGAGTAAGTATTCAGTCAATTTTGCATAATAGCAAACCAGATACAAATCAAAGGCAACTCAGCAAGTTTTATTTTTTTTTTAAATTTTGCTTTTGCGTTGCAAAACTTTACTAAATGAGAGTTTGCAAACATTTCAAATAACCACATCAACATATCTAAAAAACCTTGCATTTAGAAAACAAACAAATTAAACATGATTAGTTTTAGGATGCTTGACATACAAATTAAACGTTGTACGTTTTCCAAACCGCAATCACTAGAACTTTAATAAAGCATACTGAGTGACACTATTTCATGGATTGTGGGTAGACAAGTTTAAATATTTAGCTCATCTACCCATTTATGTGTTCGTAATTAATAATTGCGTCCAAGTTTGATAACTTCATTGCGTATACTATTTATTTATTTTTACAGCAAAAACATTTTATGTGTAAGAATGAGCCATTTTTTGTTTACAAACACTAGGATGGACAAACAACTTTTACAAACATTTTGGTGGGTGAGCGGGTGTTACTAGCTCCTGTGTTACATGATAAAGATGGGAAGAGTCGGTGATTGTAAAAAGATTTACTACATAACCCTTTAATGTTTCTGCATCAAAAGAAGCTAACAGGCGTAGCTATTTACCTGAAGTTAGAGATAGACTTCTCTGGGAGTCCTTAGCTATGTTATTTGACTAACCATAGGGTTAGATTAATATTTTCACTCAGCATACAACTGGTGCTTGTGAGCATCTTAGTGAAGTTGTTCTCCAGGAATCAAGCATAAAGGGTTGTTTCATTATAAAATATATAAAGAATTATAATTTATGCAAAAAATTTAGACTATTTTTAATTTTCAAATTTCTTTTTCAATTCTTTCATGTCATTACCATCAGCTAAATATCCCGAAATAATGAGCTGAGCTTATCTATTGTTTACAAATACTTGGGTAAATGAGTGGGTACATAATTTTATAAATCACGGTAAATTTTATTAAATAGTTAATTGCTACCAGTTTTATCAACTCAATGACAACTGGCGATTATCATTTATATATTTTAATTGAAAAAAACATTACTTTTGTAAATTTGAGACAATCTTTTCTTTACAACAATTGAGTGGGTAAACAAGGTGTACCAATTTATGAACTGTAGCTGGGTACTTTGAATTTAGTGTTCTGCCTATTCACCCAAATGTTGAAAAATGTTTGACATTTGATGTTTGATATTTATATTTACATATTTTAATTGTAGATATGGTTTGTGAGTAATATTGAATTTTGTAGCCCGTCCAAGTGTTAGTGACTAGGAAATTTTCTAATTGTTTTAGTTTCAACACTCAGGTATGTAGCTGGTGTACATTATATTGTAAACTGTGTGCAGGTGGTTTAAAACCTTGTGTTTATGGACAAAAATTGCAATTGCGCTCACTTTTGTTAATATAATTACAATTGCCATTTACTATTTCTATACTTTAGTTGCAAAAACATTAAATGTGCAAGATTAAACTAATTTTTTGTTTACAAACATTTTGGTGAGTGGGCTGTACATCATTTAATATATTTTAGTTGCAAAAACATTACATGCGTGAGGCTGAACTAATATTTTGTTCACAAATCCTTGGGTGCAGGGGTCAGTACATCATTTTATAGATTGTGGTCAATAGCTAGCCATAGACAAACATATTTGCATGTGGCAAGCCAAAGTAATGGAAAATCTGTGCATTTATTGAAGCATCAAATCTCTACTTTCACGCTACATGGTTTAAAAGCTTTAACTAGCCATAAGCTAGCCATAGACGGACACATTTCTGGGCACATTTGCATGCGGCGAGCTAAACAGCCAAGTGAGTGAGCAGGTACACTGTTTTATGGATAAACGCATTTAAACTTGCAATTGTTATTGCATTATTTGCTAAGATATAATCATGACTTACACTGCTACTAGGGGTAATAACCGCCCCCGGAAAATCTGCCTCTCTTCTCCCAAAAATAATAATAATTGCCGCTCCAAAACCGCCCCCGCTTTTAATGCAGCAAAAAACCAAGTGGAGATGATGGAGGAAGCCAACGACAGGGAGATTGTTACCACCCCTAACTCTAATGTATTACCAGTCGTTTTGGACTTCACCGTTCTGACGCAGACTGTCAATAAAATCTAAGTTAACAGCGAGGGCTATCAACTTGTTGGACACCAAAAAAAAAACAAACATAAAGTGGTAAGCGAACACCAGCATTAGCGAACCCACTACCTGATGAAGATCAGTTGCAAACACTCAGCTGTCAGAGGTTTTCCTTGCCGGCTCATCAGGCAAAAGGACGCAGAAACCTTTTGCCTCTAAAGCGCCCCCAAAGCGCCACCCCCGCTTAATAAAAACGCCAGAAAAGGACCCATCAAAATTACGCGGGGCCCCACCAATTGGCTGCCTGCCTTAACATCTCCACAGTCAGATGCGCAAACTGCAACGGCTCGCATTCCGCAAATGATAGGGGTTGTAAGGCTTACATCAGAGTGATAGCTTTGAACGGCAAAATACTTATACTAGCAGCGCAACCCGCGCCGGTTCAATTTTCTTTAATATCTCAAGCTTCCGCTCAGCCCGCAGGTCCTCGCAAACCTTCAGCTACAACAGCAAACAAACTGTTTGATTTTGCAGCATTACAGTAAAAATGAGTTAAGTGAAAGAGTTCTTTTTTGACAAGAACATGGATATCACGTTGGTATCAGTCGGTTCAAGATTCTCAAATACTTTTACGTACGGCACACTCAAAATTGCGTCTGCCTACATTAAGCCGCAAAATTGCATTGAAACGGAATGCAATATTCAACAGTCTTTACCACACAATATTTTAACTCAAAACGCTCAGCGTGGAATAGCTTAAGAACAAACTGCAAAAATTTAGGATAAACCCAACCACCACAGCAATAGCGGTTATTTAGGGGATGTGCTTGACATAACAATATTCAAGAACGTCAACTTAATATACTATTTACGCGTCGTCAATGAACTAAGTTCTGATCATGACCTAGTAATTCTGGAGTTTTTCTTAAAAGAAACATATGAGAGAGGAAGATTTGAAACTCGCACAAATTGGCTTTTTTTTGTACCTTAGAAGAGCATAGACAGGAGATGCAGTAAAAACAGTCAATAACTTTGAAAAAGCTATCAAAACAAACCAAATCCGCAAAGCCACAGAAATGCCTGTAAGACCTATCAGGTCCGCGTCAATAATCCTTTAGAACTATCCTGCAACACAAAGTCATTGATCCAACGCAGAAATGCTGCCAAACGTCAATAGCAGAGACTCTGCAACCCCACAGACCAAAAAATCATGAATGCGCTCCACAGCAAGGTAAAAAAGCAACAAAGTTGCACAATAATTGTTTCTAATATTTTTCTGTACTCTCAAGGAACACAGATTTAGATCACATCGATTGGGTCTACCGGGCAATCAAAAACTACCTTTTTATGTCAAATAAATTATCAAAACATTTAAAGCTCAAACCGCTCCTGGTTCCAATAAGATAACAAACAAAGCTTTGAAATTGTTTTTGCATAAAGCAATAATGGCAAATGCGACTCTTCAAACTGGTCATTTTTCTACAAAGTGAGCAACACAGATATTTGGACAAAAACAGAAATAATAGACGTCATGGAGAGAACAGCGGAACTTAAATGGCAATAGGCAGGACACGTGGCCAGAAAAATACAGAAGAATAGAACTACAATCTTACCTTCTGGAGACTACGGAAAACAAAAAAAATAGCACGGGAAGACTCCAAACAAGATGAATCAATAACATAAAAACGATAGCATAAAAACAGTGGATGAGAACAGCAAACGACAGAGAAGCATGAAAAAAATAATGAAAGAGGCTTTTATCCAACAATGAAAGTATGAAGACTAATAAGAAGAAGAAGAAGATTTTTCTACAGAACGGAAAAGCTCACTGGTAATAACTATTTGCAGACCTGGAAAAGTCCAGACATTTCTACAAAATTACCGGCCCGGCCCATCAGTTTACTATGCAGCTTAAGTAAGGTCATAGAAAGAGTAATCCTGGACGGACCTAGGGATGCCTCCGTTGCGCCAATACAAGAAAGTTTTAACCGTAAAATACTTTAATAATATTGCGTATCATCCAAACCCTGATTTGGCTCAACTTGCCAAGCCAGACAGAGAGATTTTTTACTAAAAGCGCCGGGTGAACCAAGTAGCCGCACTCTAAAATATTAATAAGGATCAGGTCAACCTACTATCTCTCCGCAGCATATAAAGGTTAATAATAATTATATACACAACCAAATTTACAAAAAAAGTCTATTAGTCAATAGATCTCAAACTTCCATTTATTATTGGGGATTGGGTGGTTTTTAGTCGGTAGGCATTTCAACCGGAAGAAATGAATTCGACACAGAAACATTTTTCCGCCTAGCCCTTAAAAAAAATCCTACACTAGTAAGTGTGGGAATTAAATTGGGTAGTCATTGCCTGTATTGTAGTCCTCAAAGTTATAAGTATGTATAATAATTCTAATAATTAAAGAAATAAAACTTAACAAATAAGTTACTAACTGAATTTAAGCATAAAAGTAAACTTGCACGATTGAATTATTACAAAATATTAGTAAAAACAAATTATATAATATATTTCATCTGTGCTTAATTGAATTTTGTGCAAATTGTTTAATTTCTAAATTAATTTGTCTAAATAATTGATAAATTTATAATAATCCATCAACCTTAAACATCATTAGTTACATAATTATTGTTATTGAAATGTGGTTTTGATATTGGAAAATAAAATGTTACTAATAATTATATTATTAAACGTAATAGTATCTCTCTTTAAGATATTATTGAATTGATTTGATTTGTGATTATTTAAGTTGTATCAGACAATGAGGTTCATCAACCCGAGCAAAAGAATATGATTCTTCTTCTAGCGAATGGATAATATTTTAATAAAGTAAGTGTGTGTAGGTCGCTGGGTGGATCGTGCAGTGTAATAATAATAGGGTGTCATATAAAATAGAGATGTTAGCGGAAGACAATGGACCTGTCAGAGATTAGCGGCTCTTCTCACCTGGGTGGTGGCAGTGGGAGACCACTAAATGTATAATAAAAGCGATACTGCTAATTATAACTCTCGTCACATCCGTGACAATAACTCATGTCGAATATTTTTTTTACGTTAAGAATATGGTGTCGTAGACAAATGGAACTAATATTGCAGTCAACAATTGCATTGAAATTAAAAATTAAGCAAATTTTTGAATACTTCTTAATCTTTGCTCAATAATGAAATTTATAATAGCAAAACCTAATGTATTTTAGAAAAATGTTTGTTGGTTAAATTAATTAAATATATTAAAATCTCTGTAGTCAAATTTAATCCCAACGTAATATCTTTGGACAATTCCGTTTTATCGCAATGCAGCCCAGTAAATATTTAATAAAGCATTTATTACTGTTAAACTAGCTCGAAACTATTTACACAAGCGAACATAACCCGACACGTTCTGAAAGACATAACAGCCAGTAAACAGATATTAGCACATTACATCATCACTCCATATGTACATTAACCGCCCCATTCTGTGCACAAACAATCCGCCTCCCGGTGTATTTACCCCTTACGCTCTTCACTCTATGATATTACCGCTAATATGCATACAAAAGGTAACCTCGGGCCCATTTCGCAAATAGCCGCCGAAATCTCAGGGGGTTATAACGTAATTTCTACTTTTATGATGTTTAGGGGGTTGTTGTATCCATAGCTTTTTGCACCGAAATTATCCAACGCAACGAACATAATGTCCTTATCTTAATACACGCATTCCCATTTGTTGGCGTTTTTATATATGTTTTTATTTCGTCTAAATGGTAAGCCTCGACGCCTACAATTTCTTTTTTTATTAAAACCAGAGTCGCAAAGATTGTGTATTATTGGGGCGTATTATTTTAATTTCATTTTAAATCTCGATTTCATGACTGCGGCGAATTTAAAAATTTAAATTAAAACTCTTGTATGGTATAAATAAATTATGCGTTCAACTAAATAGCTGTAGAATAGTTTACAATTGACAGATATGTAGTTGTATTAATAAATTCTTGTGTGTGTGATTCAAAAAAGTTTATTTACATTTTCTAAACTCAAATACAAACTTAATTAAATTCAAACAAATTTATAAAAATAAAAAATAATTTCATCTCGGTTTACTTAGTTATAATTACAAATAATATTTACTGTAATTATAAATAGTATTGAACAAACATCAATCAAGGTAAAACTCAAAGCGTAATATTAGGTCGCGTAATTATCAACCGAAGAAGATAATTTGAAGGTAGAATGAGAGAACCTTGCTAACCAACTAACATCTATAAAGCAGAAATAGCACAGACACACAGACTGGGCGGGCTGCTGTAATTAAAGATGGGTTGCCAGTCAGCCGAATGGTTTAGACTTCATACATGCGTCACTCACTTTGAAATATTAGCAACTAATCCTACGCGAACGTACATATATAAAAGAAGTTGTTTGTAGTAATATTCTCAAGCAATATAATTTTCAACAATATGCAACGAATGATTTAATTCTGGCTAGTGTAACATTCCAATTATTGAAATATCTGAGTACAAAAGATAATTGAAATTGTATTTCAAAAGAATGCCTTTTTTAATTTAATCTATTTAACACGTTTGTATAAATTTTTCAATTTTATTAATTAATATGTAAATCGATATTGTAATTTGAATGCAGTCACGCATACCCGATTCAAAAAATAAACCAACTCAGGAAGTTTACTTGATAAACATTACTGTATGAGGTTTTTTTAATCCTCCAAACAAGTCGCGTGCCTGGGATGGCGTGCACCAACGCAAACATTGCACACAACTTGACTAAGATGCATGCAGTATAATGGAAGAGTTAATCATAATGTATGCTCTATTTTTTATACATTTAAATTTATTGTAGAATTTTAAGTGGAAATTCTTGGATAATCATCACGAAGCTACAATGTGGAAAAATAAAATAGACACGTTTTGAGAATTTTTAATTTTATTGATCCGAGTCAATAATGAGCGACCCACAAGCGGAAGTTCAATACATTTTTCATAAAACATTAAAAAAGCGTAGGTGTTGTTAACAATGTTAATTATGCTAATAATATATATTAGCGTCGAATAAATCATCAACACGTATGCAAATAGCAGAACAATTTAATTTTATATACAAACATGTTTGTATCGAATTAAGATAATACAAACGACTCATGGATGTAAAATAAATATGATTTATCACTTCATTGTTCCCTTTTTATTAATACAACAAATATTATTAATTAAAATTTCCTGCTTGTTTATTAAACTTTTTCATTATACAATCAAATTATATTAAATAATATTTTCTAATAAGGTGTATTGTAAATTTTGATTATGCTGATAATTTATACGCATTGATCGTATCTTATAATTTATTGGAAATTATTTCATGTGTGTAGTGTGTTTTCGGTTGGTTGTGTGACGATCGACGTATATTATATTGATTTTGTATTATATGAATCTATTGTTTAGAATGTTGTAATTTAAAATTTATTGGGATTAATGCTTGTGTTATTATTATGGAAGCTTGTGTGTATTATGTGAAGAATATGATTTAATTGTTTTACTGATTATTGCTATATCAGAAAAGATATTTATATTTAGGTAGCTAAAACAGTATAAAAATATAGTTTACTTAAAATATTGCCAAATTACTAAGTAAAAATTGATTAAAATAATCCAATAAATTGTAAAATGTGTATTGTTTTTAATTTGATTAATATTTATAATAAATCGAGTTTATTATTACTTTACACTAATATTGACATGTATGGTACACACACAACTTTAAATTAGAAAATTGATATTTGATACCAATTTCAAATTCAAATTAGCCAAATTGATAATCCGGCGTTGAAAAGTAAAAATGCAGCATTTAAAAATAAAAATCCGGCTATCAATTTGTTAAATTGTACATTAAAATATTGTCAGAAAGCACCAAAATCCGGACATGAACTGTTAAAAAGTGTAAAATTGTATTCATTAAATTTTTCAAAAACAGCAAAACTCAGTTTTTAAATATAAAAATATTGTTAGAAAGTAACATAATCAAGCTATAAACTGTTAAAAAGTTATTTTTTTTAATTACATTAAAGCTCCGCTAATCCGGATCAATTAAAACATGGCATGATCCGAATTATTGAACAATCCGGATTACTGGAACAATAATAAAATAATTAAGCAAAAGCCACATTATATAATAAAGCTTTTATTATAATGACAATAGAACAAATTTTTAAGAAAAAATTAAATCTCTTAAGAAAAACTCCGATATTTTAGTCTGGCGAATGCAACCTTGCTTAACCTTCATTGCGCAACTTTTGAATTATTTCTTGTTTTTTGACTAGAGTTAATGTTTTGTGTGTCCGTTTTGGTGCCGTGTTGAAATAAACAAAAAATTCTCGGATTTTTGTTTTTTTTGTTTTTAGGCCTGCTTGGTACGGAAAACAGTGGTCAGTCGGCCAATCCGGATTAAATCGGTCCGGATTACAAGGTACATAATGTAAAACTTACATTTTTCAATTTTGTTCAAACTACAAGAACATCCGGATTAAGTACAAGATTCTATTAATAAAATGTTAAATACAGCAAAAGCTGTTAATAAGTGCAACATTTTATTTATATTAAGTCTGGTCATATAGTATCAAAATATTGTCAGAAAGCATTAAAACTCGGTTCTAAACTGTTAAAATGTTCAAAAATTTGTTTATAAAATGTCAAAAATAACAAAATTGGGTCACAAACCGTCAAAAAGTGCAAAATTATTTTTCTCCGGCCAAGAAGTAACAACATATTGTTAGAAAGAATCAAAATTTTTTATAAAATGTTGATCATAGAATGTCAAAAATAAAAAAAACTAGCTATAAACTGTTAAAAAATGTAACTTATGTAATATTTGGTCATAATCTGTTAAAAAACCCAAAATTCTATCCATTAACTGTAAATAATAGCAAAATCCGGCTATAAATTGTTAACAAGTGCTAAATTCTATTCACGAGATGTTTAAAGTAGCAAAATATTTCAAGAAAAAACTTTAATATGTTGAAAAGTGCAAATTTCTATTTATGAATTGTCAAAAGTAGCAACATTCAGTCATAATCTGTCGAAACGTGCAAAAATTTATTTATAAAATATTAAAATTTGACTATAAACTATCAAAATTCAAATATATTTACATGGGGTCACTCCAACATATCAAGTAGATTGTTTGGACTACGGCAACGCGCTGTAAGAATCATAGCATCTCTTGGATAATGAGAACACTGTAAAAGCACTTTTGTTAAACTTAAAATCTTGACTCTACCTTCTGTTTATGTACTTGAGTCGCTTATGTATGTTCGAAAAAACATCTCAACTTATACTACTCATCAAGAAATACATAATCATAATACTAGACATAGTTAACCATATAAATCCAATATTCATCTGTGCTAATAAATACAGAAATAGTGCAAATTACTATGGTCCAAAACAGTTCAACTTGCTTCCATCTAGCATCAAAACTGTATCTATTAAGCAGTTTAAAACTAAAATAAAAAGTTATCTTATTGAAAAAGTTTTCTACAAATTAAATGAATGTTATGAATGTTTTGCTAGTATTTTTGATTTTAATGTGTTTAATTTAAAATACGAAAAACACCCAAAAAAATCTAGACCCCGTAGATCATTTTTTTTAATTGAACAAAGTTAGAACGGTTTAAACAAAGCATAATTTTGCAGTTTTTTTGGAATAATGTTTAAAGCTTCATATATCAAAATGACTGCCTCAACATTAAATAAACAAATGTTGGTTTTAAAGTACATGTAATAAAGAATATTTTGAGCCATTGTAAACCTTCTTATTTTTTTTCTAAACGCCCAAAAATTGAGATACAAAAATGTGCGGTTTACCAATTTTGACAATTTTTCAATATTAAAATCGACATAGGGTGACAGCGCTTTTTTGAGACCTGAAAATTAGAAGTTTTGAAGATTGCAAAAATATGTGCAGCTTTCTGCATCAAAATAGTGGTGTATACATATTGATTCTATAAGTCTTGTGTGATCACTTTAAAAAGAGATTAAACCCGAAAGAATCTAGACCTTGTAGATCAAATTTTGTTAAGATTTGACACAGTTAGATCGATTTAAAGAAAGCAAAGTTTTGCGTTTCTGCTAAACTTACGGATTCTTTGGAATAATGTTTAAATTTTAATATTATCAAAATGACTGCCACGATATTAAACATAAAAATATGGGTTTTAAAGTACATGTAATAAGGAATAATTTGAGCCATCGTGGACCTTTTTATTTTTTTCAGAAGACGAAAAATTGAGATACAAAATAGGCTAAAAAAGACGTGTTATTGTAAAACTTCTGACCTTCAAATACTATATAACCAAAATTTTGGGAATCTCATTTTTTTCATTTATATTTTGATCCCTGAAAGTTTGTGTAAAATCAAAGAGGTCGACTTTTTCAAATTAGTCGAAAAGTAATGGAATTACCCATATATATTTGACATGTGTACACTAAATGTAATAACACGAAATAAGATTATTATATTATTATTATTATTAAAAAAAAATTATTATATAAAATATGATCTGAAAGCACCACCTTTTTGATAAACTGTCAAAGATAAATAAAATGTCAAAAATAGCAAAATTCGGCCATAAACTGTTAAAAATGCAATATTCTATTCACAAGACGTAAATAATTGAAAACTTTAGCTAAAATATCAAAATATTTCCAAAAACAACCAAAATTTGGTCATAAACTGTCAAAAGGTGCAAAATTCTGTTTATGAATTGTTGAAATAAGCAAAATCCGGCCTTAAACTGTCAAAAGGTGCAAGATACTACTTATGAAGTTGTAAAGTTTGGCTATATTGTCATAAACATTAAAATTAGCCTAATTTGGTTATGATATTTAAATTTTAAATTTATGTAATTTCAAAAATAACATAATTTGGTCATAAATCATCAAAATATAAATTGACAAAAACAACATTCTATTCAAAAAGTTTAAAAATATTAAAATATTTTCTAAAAATTTGTCTATAAACTGTTATAGTGCAGCAATAAAATGTTTAAATATTGTCAAAAGTACATAAATCCGGCCCAAACTGTTAAAAAGTGTGAAATTTTATTTATGTAAAGTGTGTGCCGTGAACACACAGTTTGTTTGTATCATAAGAGTGTGTGTGTAAAAAAAATTAAAAAAATTAAAAAAATGGGAAAATAATTAATGCATATCAGCGTAAATTTTTCTCAGGTGCAGTTTTTAGTTTGTTTTTGGTGAGGAATTAAGACACTTAGAAGTTATTCTACGTTGTGTGCTAAACGTTATCTTTGAACAAAAAATGCATGAAAATAGTCGTTGTTGGGTAAGTCATTCAATGGAGACTCAGAGTAAAGTAAAACTTTGTGGATTTTGCAACTGCTGTCAGGCAAAAATTTTGCTGGATTTATATAAAATGTTGTAAATCTCTATTAAATCTAAACATTAATTTCAACGCCAAAACAAAATCTTAGTATATACATATATATTCCATAACTTTTTTTTACCATCCAGGGTGTAAGGATTTAATTTGCCTTTATCTTTGTATAAATTCTTTCCAAATTTTTTGGTCCTTTGCTGTTTGTTTTTATTGCTTCATCTCTTGTGTTTTCCTTCTTTTTGAGTATTTCACTAATTGTTTTTTTCCAGTTTTTTCTTGGTCAACGTTTTTTTCTCTTTCTTTGCATTTTGGATTATCAAACTTTCCTTGTTTAAAGTATTCTTGTCCATTCTCTGTATGTCCCCACTATCTCAGTTGCCTTTATAAAAAAAAAATTTCCATATTTTTTACTTGTAGCTTGTGTCTAATTTTTTTACTCTTCACTTTGTCAAATAACTCCATTCGCATTTTTCAGATATTCGCATTTTTCAGATATTTCATTTCAACTGCTTTTTTGTTTGTCGTTTAGTAGCCACATTTTACTACCGAATGTTAGTACCGGTCTGTATATAGATTTGTACACTCTAATATTAGTGTTTTTCTTTCCCTTTTTTCTATTATTTGTTTGTTTGGAGAGTAATAAAGTTTGTTTGTGTTACATATTTTGTTGTTGATGTCTGCATCTTGTTGTCCTGTGTCTTGTATAACTACTTCCAAATATTTATATTGTTCTACTTGTTCTATTGTATTGCTTTCTATTTTTCTATTTAGTTGTACTGCGTTTGCTGATATTGCCATCACTTTTGTTTTCTTAATATTCATCTTCATCCTATACTTTGTGAGCACTCTGTTCAATACATTCAGTTTTTTTTGTAGTTTTTCTTGTTTTTTTTGCTATTATTGCAATATCATCTGCAAAAGCACATTCCTGTATTTGTACTGTTTGCATATTTCTGTGCCCAATGTTTACAGGTCTTGTTTTGTTATTAAATTTTTTTATTATTTGGTCTATGTATATTATGAATAATAGCGGGCTTAAACTTCCCCCCATCTCACTCTTTGCGTGGTGTTAAATTCTTTCGACTTTTGGTTCTGATATACTATTACATTTTGCGCCTGTTTATATATGCTTTAAACACTTCAAATTAGTTTATTGTCAACTATTTTTTTAAGTCCTTCCTATTTTTTTCTCCGTGGTACTTTGTCGAACGCTTTTTCTAAATCCACATATGCTATAAACATTGTCTTCTGTCTTTTTAATGTTTTGTTAATTAACGTCTTAAGTGTAAATATATAATAGTGTACACACCTCCTTGGTCTAAAACTACTATGTGCTTTCAATATTTTCTTTTCTACTTCTTGCCTTATCCTTTTTTTCTAGGATTTTCTCATACATTTTAGACGTGGTACTAATTAGAGTTATGCTTTTATAGTTCTTGCACTCTGATTTCTGGCTTGATTTGTAAATTGGCACAATTATCCTTTATTCTTTTGGTATCTTTTTTTTTCATATTTATTAAATAAGTTTCTTAACATATTTTTTCCGCCAGTTCCTATGCATTTGATTATTTCAAATGTTATAATCAATTCCTGGAGATCTTTCATTTCTTAGATCTTTAATTGTATTTTCTATTTCTTTTTTTGTTATTTGACTAAAGCTGGTTTTGGTATTTTTATTTGTTAGGTTATTCTCTTCTTCATCTGGTTTATGTCCTATATTTAATAGTTTGTAGAAGTATATCTTCCATCTTTCCATGGTCTCATCCTCTGTCGTTAGTAGTTTTCCTGAATCATCTTTTATTCTTATATATTTGTTTATTTCCCTCATCCGTAGGTTCATTATTGTCTAATTAAATGTTTTGGTTATTTTTTTGCATTTTTTTTCATTCGTTTTTCAAATTTTTCCCGTGTTTTTTGTTTTTCTGATAAGATCATTTGTTTAGCTTTTGTTTTCTCCTTCTTGTATTCTTTGTAGCTGTTTTGCGTTTTCCTATTTAGGTATTTTTGCTATTTCTCTTTCCTTTTCTTAATTTGTTCTTTTATTTCAATTGTCCAGCACGCTGTTTGCTTTGTGTACTTGCTTTGTATGTTTGTACCACATACTTTCCACTTGTGCTAGCTAATTTATTGCCTTTGTAATTTCTTCTTCATATTTTTGTGCTGTTTCTACTTCCTTTTATTTGTATGATTTTATAACTTTGACATTTGTTTTTTTCTCGTCTTTGTCTTTCTTTCTAATTGTTTGTTTTTAGACTTTATCTGCTATAAGCAAGTAGAAGTCACTTCTAATTTCCTCTTTTTGTTCTTACATCTTTTATATTATTTTTTTGAAATCTTTTTGCTATAACATAATCTATTATTGAATTTTTTGCTCTACTATGTTGTTCTTTTGTGTATTAGTGTATTTGTTTATGTTCATTAGATCTAGCTGTAGACAGTACTCTATAATTCTTTCTCCATTACTATTCTTATGGTCTTTCCTGTATCTTTCCACCACTTCGCTATATTTTCCATCTTTTATTTTTGCTCTTCCATTGAAGTCTCCCATGACGTATATCTCTTCTTTTTCTTTCTCAGTTACTTTAGTTAGTTTGTTTAGAGAATGCGTCTTTGTTTGCTTTTGTGTCGTCTTCATTTGGTTCATACACACCTATTATTGTTGTTAAAGTACTCTGTTGTTTATTTTGTTATTTAATAATAATAATTCTATCGTTTACTGCTTCCCATCCATCTACTTCTTGTTCATGTTTTCTGTGAATGAGGAGTGCTGTTCCTGCTGCGCTCTTTCTGCTTGATTAACTTTACTATAGATTATGGTATGATAATTTTTGTTCTTATATTTTCTTAACCTTTTTTTTGTTTTTTTGATTATTAACACGATTATTAATACTTCTGACGTTTCATGTGCCAATTTTCCATCTCTTCTTTTATCTTTTATCTTTTGTTTTTTTTTTTAAATTTTTATTTTTAATCTATTCTAATGTCATTGCCGTGTTTGTCACCATGTGGTCTGCCCTGTACTGCTTTTTTTAAGTTTTTTTGTGGCTGTTAATACTTCCAGACACTCATCCCATCTAAACTATTAATCGATTATGCATAACATTTTGTATCGTACTTTTACTTTATATCCTTTTTCTATTTCTTCCTTTCTTTCTTTCTTTCTTTCTTCCTTTCTTCTTTTCTTTATTTCAAAATGTGCCTATTGTTCTTTACTAGTCAGATCATCATCGATATATATATTTTGGCTTTTTAGTTTGTACTTTTTTTCATAACCTTAATTTTGTCCTCGAACAATTCAAGTTGGACAATATTTATTATTTTATTTGTATTTAGGTTTTTGCTGAATGAATTGTTTTGCTTGTGTTTTTGTGTTCTTAGATTTGTCCCATTTTACTCCTTTTACTGTTAGATTGTTCTTTTTGTTTTTTTTTTCTAATTGATCTACTATTAGTTCTAGTCGTATTATTTTGGTTTTTATAATTTTTTTTTCTTTCTCCCACTGTACTTTTTGCTTCCTCATTTCATCTCTCAGTAGCTTGTTTTTATTTGTATTTGTATCTACTTTTTCCATAAGTTGTTCTATTAGTTTTTGAATTTTTTTATGTTTGTTGTTGTGTTGTTTTCTGTTATAGCACTTTTCAAATAGTTATAGTTGTCCAGTTTTGAACTCTATTTGTATTTGGCGTAAGCTTTTTTCTTTGTTATTATTAGTTTGATGGCTTTACTATTAAATCCATTACATTATAATGAATAATTTAGTGTTTCAAGCACACATAAAACTTTTGAGCCACTCTCTTCTGATAAATGCTTTAAATGACCTTAATCTAAAAATTTTATATTTCCTGGTGTAGTCAGAGATACGTCCTGATATAACATGTCCTTTTATACTGAACTCTCAACAAAGTACTTAGTATCTTTCTCTTTTAGTTGTACTAATTATTCTACCAGACAGGCTGTGCGTGCTATAGTGGATAAATAAAAATCAACAAACTCACTATTCAAGTTCCTGCGTCAGTAAGTGTGTGGTCACAACGGCAATCCGCCAATCGAACAGCGCTCCGGCCATCAAACAGCGTTCCGATCATCGAATAGCGCTCTGAGCATAGAACACTAAAATTTGTTCTAAGCTCAAACCTTTGCACACCGTTTGAGCCTTGTATTTATATAAAACTGAAACTTTTTTATCGGCGTGAAAGTAAAAATATTTAGTAATTAAAAAATATAATGTAATAATTTTACTCTCACGCCGCTTTCTAAGAGCATTGCAAGATTACCATTGGTTACTTGGACATTACTACCTCTACCAGACAACAACTGATGTCTTGCACGTTAAAAAAATTTCTATTCCACACTATTTTTAATAGAATTGTTTGCTCCAAAATTCAGCATTCCTAAGATCTCTACTTCTAATACTAGGACTTTAAGAAGCAGCACATTTTAGGAAGTTATACTTTTTCAATCTACGCAATTGTAGCAACAAAGTTCCAAAGGCAGTTTACAATTTCTTGCAAATTCACCAGGAAAAGTATGTTATAGATGTAACATCTATAACATACTTTTCTGTTTTCTGGTTTAACTACTTTGCTAACTTTATAAATCGGATTAACTTTAAAGTAGATTAGATTTTGCTCAAGGCTTTGACAAAATGATGTTAAAAACACATATTTATTGCTAGCTTCTGTTGACGCTTCTAACTTTTGACAACAGGCTTTTAACTCGACTAAGGTTTTTGTATCTACTAAGCTTTTAAACCTGGACTTGTTCAGACATTTTATAAATTAGCTAGCCAAACAAGAATTTGATAACAGCTATATGCACCTCACTGAACTTTTTGTCTCTTTGTGTCCAGTTTTTAATTTTGTCTAATAACTTCTTTTTGTAGTTACTAAGCTAAAAATTTTTTCTTAGCACCGTGACTAACCCGTAAAATGTATACGGTAAACTCTATACCGAATTAAAGCTTTTTCTGAAAAGAGTTTCAATGCAGAGTTAAACAATCCCTGTTTAAACATTGCAAGCAAAACTCAATTTATTCACTTGCTCTAAAAATGCATTAACCAATTGGTGCCGCCTGACAACTTGAAAATCTATTTCAAAAACTTTTAAAAACTTTTAAAAACTTTGATCACATCCAATAGTTATAAAATTAACAATATAACTACAATAAAATCAATTTTGGCTATTAACAAATTTATTGACAATTAGTAAATTACATTTAATAGTGCAATAAATTAATAATTCTTAAAACTAAGGCCTGGCGTAATGTTTTTAATTATAATAATTTGGCATTAAGATAATGTACTTTGCAATCAAAATACGTTTAGATCTCAATACAATAAACTTATAAAGGTGGTCTTTTAATAAGAATATAATTGAGAATTAATAAAAATTGTCTAACACGTCAGAATAGGCATTGAATACAATAATAATAAAATAAAATATAAGATTGCATTTATTGTAAGAAATAAAAGCAATAAAGGAAATACGCCGGCGGTCATTGCATCAAATCAAATTTGAAAAATAACCCAGGAAATAAAAATGAAATCACGGTCGAATAGAGATTTTTATTTTTAACATTCGGTGCGATGTGCAGTGAGATGACTATGGTGTCCGCAGAATGTGATTCCGTCGATATTTTATTAGCAGGGGGAAACCCAGGGGCAATCTAAGAAAACCGAGCAACTGTGCTCTCTAACCGTGCGTTATATAAGGTGGCCAGGCCATTAAGGGCAGAAACATTGCGTAATACGTTAGGGTCCGTATCGGCTGTAAAAAAAAGCCGCGAAAAGAAAGACATTTTGACCCCGACATCATCTCCCCTCGTTTCTTTCTGCACTTGCAACCCTCAAGTTCAATTTGGCGTCCTAATATACCGATGATATGGAAAGTTACGTCTGAATATATTTATTTAATTTTGTGGAACAATACCTATTTTTTTTATTCAGTTAAAGTATTCTCCCCTAACGAGAATAGCGTAAACTATTTAAATTTGAATCAGATAAAATCCGGTATGGTCCGGTAGTGAGAGCGGGCATGGAGAACATGTCTCTCTCAACAGAGCTGACAAGACTACAATGGCTCCCTTCAGCCGTTATTTCGTTCAACAAAGCTATGAAGTGATATTGGAAATAGAATATTTCGCTTCACTTCACACTTTCATGCAGCCGAATGTAAATAAGGGACGTATCTGATGCAAAAGGGGTTGGCTGGATTAAACCGCAGAATTAGTTTGGATCGTGCATTTCGAATGTGGAAGGTGGTAAAAAAGGGGGGGGGGGCGGATTTTAAAACATGTGCTGATTTTCCGATGGCAATTCATTACGTTCCAATACTTACGCTTGTATTGATTAAGTTAACATGTTTGATTAATTGAAATCAGTTAGCATTACACTTCATAAAATTCAATTAATTCAACAATTTGGTTTTAAAGTTTGTACACATTTGTAGTAATTCATCAAATAATTATAATTTTAATTTTTAATCAACCATCTACTTATTGGAAGTAATATGAATTTATAAAGACAATTTAATTGAACAAATCTTTACATTTGCTAAATCGGTCTTTAGTACAACAAAGACTAGATATATGCGCACAATTTTTTAAAAATTTGATATAAAATAAATTAACAGTTTTATTTATAAAGCTGAAATGTTATTGGGCGCGTATAAGAAAGACAATCGTTGACTGTTAACATATTTTATAGCAAGAAGAAAACAAAAACAAAAATAAGCTACCAACAATGCAATCTTCACTTTTGACATTGTCGTTCTAAATAGTTTTCAGAACATAATATTTTTTAATTTACCACAGACCAAGGTTCTTAAATAAACTTAGGTTTATTCTACTAAAATTTACAATTTACTAACAAAAGCAAATAAACCTCTGCTAGCAGAATCAGCAAAAGTCTAATTTCTTGAAATATGATTTATGTGTTTGTGATACACGATTTGCAATTTGTAGTTCTAAATAAAACCCATTAAATGCAGGAAAAATTGAAAAGATTAGTTGGATAATAACCAAGCAGCACCTAATTCTAATTGAAGAATTGTAGGTTTTAAGAGATGTTACTTGTGATTTAGCAACAACTATATTTACTCTAACAAAATTAATTAATTCTACTCAAAGATAAATAACAACTGCTATACCACAAACGTTTGCGTCCAAAATTTTTATAAATGTTCAATAAATCAAAAGGAGCAATATCTTTTTCTTCTTTCTCTCCTTCCAGTTAGAGTTAAATCATGTTTTTTTTTCAACATTTATAGTAGCAGTTAGGACGCTGAGCACCAGATTTTATACCATCTTGTTTGTGGTTTTCCGGGAGGTCTTTTTGATGTTGGTAGCCCCGTTCTGGCAATCTTTGACAGTTTGGTTTTGTCCATTCTGTCTACTTGGTCTCTCCAATCTCGCCTTCTGTTTTGAGCTTATCTTACCTTAGTCTTAAATGTTGCACTTTGTTCTAACGTTTTTGCTTTTTATGTAGTCGGAGACTGCATCCTACCACGCATCATAGGGTTCTCATCTCCGTTGATTTCATAAGTCGTTTTGTTGTGGCGTATGTCATAATGGGCCTGACACAAATTTTGTAAATTTTTGCTTTGGTTTATAAAGACATGTGCTTGTTTTGCCATATTGTATCTTTCAGGTACTTCAATATTAAATCTGCTTTCGTTATTTGGGCTTTCACTTTTTCTTTTAGGTTCCTGTTTGACGCTTTTGTTGTATGTAGCAAATTTATATCTACGCGGGTTCCTAGGTATTGTAAGGGACTGTTTTTTGGTCGTGGATAACTGCATGTTAAACTTTCTTCAAACTTATAAAACATTCATTGCAAGCTATCTTTGTCTTTAGAGATCAGTACCGCATCATCCGCATAACATACAATTTTTATCTCATTTCCCATTCGGTACTCTTTTCCAGTCTTTTTGACTTGTAATAGTAAGTAGTAATCACTTTGTTTATTATAGTATTAAGTATGGCTAGACTTAAGCTGTCTCCCTGCTTTATTCCGGTTGATACGGGCACTTTGCTAGATGTTTTGTTTGCTACTTTTATAAAGGTATAGTTGTCGATGTTAAGTTTTGTGAATTTTTTTTTTGCAAGAATGGCACTACGTCAGAGAACAGCACTCTGTCTAAAGCTTGGGTTAGGTGGACAAAGCACATAAAGACTGTTTTGTTGAATTTTTTAGCTTTTTCGGTAGTTTGGCAAATAGTGAATATTGCGTTGATGGTGGACCAGTTTTCCAAAACCCCTGTTGTTTTTTGCGTATTCCGGAGTTAACTACTACTTCCTTCTCAAAGACCTTTGTAAGTACCTTCAATATTGTGCTTAAAAGACCAATTCCTCTGTAGTTTGATAAGTCAGATTTCATTCCCTTTTTAAATAAAGGTATTGTTATGCTGCCTTTACATTCCTCTGGATGTTTTTATGCTGAAACTTATCTAAATTGCCGAATTTCTTCAAATCGTATTTTTTTTTTGAACAAATTTACCAAATCTTGCGTGATACTGGTTTATTCAGCAAACATTGCCATTTATACTTCTAAAGCAGAAGAAGAAATCAAATTAAATCAAACTATTTGTATTAATGCGCAGTGATGTAAACTGTTATAAACTAAACAAAACTTGTTTAAAATATTAGTGATCCAAATGATTCAAATTAATTAAAGTGAACAAACCGTTTCAAACTGATTTAAATTCAACAAATTGTTTTGAAATAATTTAAACTTTTTTTATAGACGTGGGAATGCGTTTACGCACGTCCAGTCTACTTAAAATCTATCGGACTTTAACCTTTTACAAAAAAAAAATCTTACCCACTAAACCCTTCTTCTTTTGGATTTTGCGCTTGGGTTCTTTTTCTAGTGAGGTTTTGTTAATGTTTTTTTTCTTAATCTTTCTTTTTTTTGTCCATCATTTAATTTACCATTCCGTTTATAATTTTTTAGTTATTTTTTTTAAGCATTAAATCCATCATATTATCTTCTGTCAACTTTATCTGCAAGGCTTCTTATCTTTTACTTTTTTCTTTTTGTCGTCTGATGCAAGCAAACAGCGTATGTTGTGCAGAGTCAGATTTTTTACAGTACACGTATTTATTGTCTGTTATGTTGCTTATTTTATTTAGGTAGCTTTGAAAGTTGCCATGACAAGACAACATTGCGCAAGTTAGTAAATTATTTTTTTATAATCTACTTTCATATGTTGAGTTCACTTTATGGGTCCATTGTCCCTTTACATCTTTTGCTCACAACTCCTGCCACCTGTTTAGTGTTTTGTTTCTTGTTTGTACTTTTTTTTATTTTTTTGTTCAAATTTACTCCATATTGGAGCAGCTTATAGCACAATTGACGCGACTACTGACGCAAAAACCTTCTTTTGCTTTTGCTTAGTTTCTTTTATCAATCTTTTAACGAAAATGGCTGCTTTTTTTGCCTTGGCTAGCATCAATTTTACGTGTTTCTCAAACGTTAATTTTATGTTAATAGAGTCACTTCTTTGGAAGAGCTTTAACAGTCCGTTATATAAGATATTCTAGAGATAGGGACCCAACAATATCCCTTGAGGTACTTTTCCTGTAACTTTGTGCTTTTTTCTTTTTTCATTCACTATAATTCAATCTGTAAAGTAATCCTTTTACTAAATAGCTTGGCATAATTTGTTTTTACAATTTCTAGTTGCCCTAAGATTGATTTTTCTTCCTTAAAATTGTGCTGCGCTTCTGACAGGTTAGTCCCTTTTTCCAGTTTTTTTGTTATCTTTGCCACTATGATGTGCTCATATAGCTTTTCCATTGTGTCAGTTAGGCATACGGGGCGGTATGATCTCAGATTTTGTTTTTTTAAATTTGGTTTTTTAACTAGATTAGCCTTTTTCTATATGTCTAGAAACTTTTTTTTTTCTTATGTTAAGTTAAACACAGCAAAAATCGGAATTACTTCTACCGTCAGTTTAATAACTTTAGGTCCTCCGCTGTTATAACCAATGTTTGTATTCTGATGGTTTTCTTGTTCAGGCAATCTTTGGTTGTGCTTTTCTTACTTTTTCTTTAAAGTTATCTGCCATTTTTATTTCAAAAGTCTTTCATTTTTTAATTATATTTTTATACCTATCTTCCCATCTGTTATTTACAAGTTTTTATTGAGTTTATTCCACTTCTACTCCTTAGCTTTAATGATTTCAATTTTTAGGCCTTTTTGTATGTTTTACTTTTAACGTGTTAGCTTTACTTTTTCCTATTCTTGTATTTTCTGTAAGCAAACTTTTCTATTGAGGGATCAGGTTTTTTTTTACATGTTAGCGTCTGTAATATTATTTATCAGAATCCTATAGTTTGTGTCTAAGACCCTTTGCATATCCGGCTTCTCTTAAACTTTTTTTTATCTAGTTTCCAAACGTTCCATCCTGGCTTGTTATATTTTGTTGTTGGTTTTGGTATTTTGCTTAGAAACCTGTATTCCACCTGTATGTGTTTGTATAGACTAAGAGTTTTGAGGTCAATTACGTGCCACTTAATTTTTTTGACCATGCTTTTCGTACACATTATGAAGTAAATAGAAGATGTTTGCTCTTTTTGTACAAAAGTCGGCTTCTTACCGTCATTTAAAATTACTATTCTATTCCCAGACAAGCGATTAAAATATCCTAAGTCGTCTGAGTTACTTTGTGATTAATGGTATTAATATACTCACTGTATTCTGATATTGCAAAATTAAGTAATATGAAACACAACATGTTTAGCTAAGCAAAACTTTTTCCTATTTTTTGCATCCCGTCTTTAGTTTTTTGTTGAGGATTTTAATACTTGCATCCAGGTTTGTATCAAAATTTGTCTTATTTGTGTTGCTTATTATTAAGATTAAGTTTATTTTTTATCTCATGTGGTAGCTTCAAGCATATTATGGCTATTGCCCTTGTTATATTAATTAGTATTACTTTCATTAATATTATTATTTTCTGTCTTTTAGTTTCCTGGCTTTGTTGCAATTTTTCTTTCATTTATTTGACTTCTTACTACTTTTTTGTATTCTGGGTTTGCTATTCTTGCTGCAAAGTGGTTTTAATTTTTGCATATATAGCATCTAATTGAATTTAAGTTACAGCACTTTTTAGCCTCACTTTCATCCAACCTGTTCTTTTACTCTGACATCAAAAACGTTGAGTTTATTATTTTTTCTACTTTTCACGCTTTCTATTTGTTGTTTATCTGCTTGCTTTTTACCAAAAATGTTGCGCTGTTGCTTGGTAACGTGACCATTGCGTACTGCACACCCTTGCTATTCGGTTTGTTGTACGTTGTATTATAATTGCTGTTGTGCTTTTATTACTTGTTATATAAAAGCCGTATATTTTCATTTTTTGTCTTGAATACTCTGTCTATTTTGGCACCAGATTTATCTACGTTAATGTTACTTCTTAGGCTAATTACCACGTCCGCAAAAAAAATTCCTTTTTTTAGGCCCTGATCTGATCTTCTTTGTTGTTTGTGTCTCTACTTGCTTTTTTCCGGGTTCGTGTCAGTCTATTTGTTTTTTTCTAATTGAAGACTGTTCTTAGCCTAGACTGTTGCTAAGCATTTGCAGGATAAATTTCTGTTCAGATTTTTGATTTAAGGTATTTCTTTATTTTTTTTTGTTTTTTGATTATTTTATAAATCAAGGAAAAAATGTAACTATAAACAATTTTTTACATCACTAAAACTGATCAAAAATAGAAAAACTAGTGTAGTAAGCACTTTAAACAAAATTTGTAAAAAGGTGTCATTTTTAGTAAAAAATGCACTCAATCCTCTAAAAACTAATGTTATTTACAAAACGGGCAATACAACTTTCACATTTAATCAAAGAAAGTTAAAGAAAAATATCTTTATCTTTAGCACGCTACATAGCGGAGCTTTGGTAAATAAAATTGTTGATTTTTGAGCAAAAATCAGAAGCTAGTTTACATTTGATGCAACAGAGTTTCTACAAGTTTACAATGAATCCTAATATTGAATATTGCGTATCATTTATCTAAGTTAGAAAAAAGTAATCAGCGGTAGAAGCAGCTTGGAGAACCAGTTTTGGAATCAATGATTATAACAAAAATTCTAATGACTTTACCAGATATGTATATTCATTTTTATAGTGCATGGGAATCTGTAGCAGAAAACAAGAAATTTTTGTCAAGTTTAACAAGTAGACTACTTATTAAGGATTTAAGATAACAAATACAAATTGCAAACAAGCCAGAGCAAACAGATACAAGTGTTGCATTGGTAGCAAGATTAAAAAGATTTAAATCACTTGGTAATAAAAAGAAGTTTGGTAAATGTCATTTCTGCAAGAAACAAGGTCATTTGAAAAATAAATGTAGATTATTAAAAAAATTACTTAAGGACAAAAAAGCAAATGTTGCAAATAAACAATGCATTTGTTAGTGAAGCTTATATAATTGAAATATCAGATGATAATTGGTACTTGGATTTAGGAGCTAGTGATCACATGTGAAAAATATTAGATTGGTTTGAAAACTTTAAGGAATATGCTAATTTTCAGCAAATTATGGTTAAAGTTGGCAATGATGCTGAAATTTTAGCTCTTGGAATAGGTGATGTGTCTATTTTGGCATATGACAAAAAACAATAAAACCAAGTTTTAAATGACGTTTTATATGTGCCACAATTAAAGTTAAATTTTTTCTCTGTTGGATCAGTTTTAGATAAAGGATACAAGTTAAATTGTAATAATAAACTATGTACCATTCATAATAATGAAGGAAAAATAGTTGCAACTGGTCAACGTTCCAGAAAACTATACAAAATGGATTTTAAACGTGATTGCCAAGAAAATGCAGAATGTTATTCCATAGACAGCTTACGGCTATGGCATGAACGCTTTGGATATCAAAATGTAAATCATGTGTTGAAAGTTTTGAAAGAGAGAGACATCTTAGTAAGCAAAAGTCAAGGTACATTTTTTTGCGATGCTTGGCAAGCAACACAGAATGCATTTTAAACCAAGCGATAGTAGAACATTAAATCCTGGTAAAGTTATTCACAATGATTTATGTGGCCCAATGCATAATATTTCTGTTGGTGGTTCTAAGTATTTTCTGCTATATAAGGATGAATATTTACATTTCAGAACTGTCTATTTTTTGAAAAATAAGAATGAAGTGCATAAGAAGTTACAAGAGTATTTAGATTGTGTTGCAAGAGAAACCAATTTTAATATAAAAGTGCTAAGATTAGTCAATGGTACTGAATAAATTATTGAAAGAAAATTTTGGCAGACAACATTATTCGGCATGAAACAAGTATTCCATATAATCCGGAGCAGAATAAAAGTGCAGAACAAGACATGAAAATAATTGTTGAAGCCGCTAGGACTTTAATTCATACAAGAGAACTTAACGTAAAATTGTGAGCTGAAGCTGTTGCAACAGAACAGGAACTTTGTCTGCTAAAGATCAATCTCCTTTTAAATTATGGTTCAAAGGGATTTTTCAAATAAATCATTTGAAAGTGTTTGGTGCAAAGGTGTATGTACATATTCCGAAACAGTTCCGAACAAAATGGGATAAAGAAAGTAAACCAGGAATATTTGTAGAATATGGAGAGTGCCAGAAAATAAGATCAAAGTCGAAAGAGATGTAATTTTTCATTCAGAAGCAAATGTTTGTGACAGGAATGTCGATAAGGTGATAGATGTTTGTCAAAGGAATAAATCAACTGATAGTGTGACAATCCATGTGTTAGACACTTATGATCGGAATAAAACAGCTGATACTTTGACAAATTCATCAGATAGTCATGTCATAAATAAAGCAGCTGATATTGTAGCAAATATGCCAGATGTGATAAATATGCCAGATGTTAGTATCAAAGATAATGTATTGTGCCAAATTCTACTGTATTAAGAAATAGAAGTATATTAACGAAACTTCACAGTTTTGTAGATTTAGCACAATCAGAATCAGGTATTTATGCACTAATATCAGATAACCAAGAGCCAATAAGCTATGAAGAAGCTATTAAATCAAAAGAAGCTACAAATTGGCATAAAGCTATGAAAGAAAAAATTGATTTATTAAAGCATAATAATACTTGGATCTTAGTAGATACTCCAAAAGATAAGAAGGTTTTACCTAATAAGTGGGTCCTTAGAATAAAGACTAATGCAAAAGGTGAAATAGAACGATATAAGGCAAGAGTAGTATCAAGGGATATGCTTAAGCATATGGTACAGATGATCAAGAAACGTTTAGCCAAGTGGTAAAATTTGATTCAGTAAGAATGATTTTATCAATTGCTGCTCAAAAGCAATTAAATTTATTTCAATTTGATGTTAAAACAGCATTTTTGTATGGATATTTAGATAAGAAGATATTTATGAAACAGCCCAAAAAATTTGAACATAACAAAACAAAAGTGTGTAATTTTCAGAGAAGTCTTTATGGCCTCAAACAAGCTCCAAGGAACTGGAATATAAGACTTAAAATGTTTTCGATGGAATATAACTTTAAAGAAAGCACATCAGATAATTGTGTATATTATAAAAGGGATGAAGAAAATATTCTTGTATTAGCAAATTATGTAGACGATGAATTAATTGCAGCTTCAAGTCAGGCAGAAGCAGAAAATCTTATAACATATTTGAAAAATAAAATTGAAATAAAAACGAGTAATTTAGAAGTATGCATAGGTTTTCAAATTCATAAAGAAATTGATGGATGAATATTTGTTCATCAAAGTGCATATACAAAAGAAACTTTAAAAAAAATTTAATATTATAGATTGTCATTCTGTATTAATACCATGGATAAAAATATAACTTTAAGTAGAAAAGTAGTGAGAGAATCAACATATCACAAAATGATTGTTAGTTTGATGTATCTTTAATTTGCAACATGACCAGACATTGCATATGCTGTAAGTACTTTGAGTCAATATTTGACAAATCCAAAGAAAGTACATTACAATGCTGTGATAAGAGTATTGAAATATTTGAAAAGAACTATTATGTATGGTGTGTTTTATGAATTAGGAGAAAATCAAAATTTTGCTATAGTGATGCAGATTTTGCAGGCGATAGAATTTCAAGAAGATCGACAAGTGGTATGGTTTTTCTTCAAAGAAGTGGACCTGTGTCATAGAGTTCACAAAAGCAACAATGCGTTGCTTTATCAACTACTGAATCTGAGTATGTGGCAGCTAGTCAAGCAGCAAAAGAATTAATTTGGCTTAAAACATTAGAAGAAGAGTTAATTGATAAAAGAGAAACACCAGTATTTTATTTAGACAATCAAAGTGCAATAAGATTAATTAAAAATTCAGAGTTTCACAAAAGAACAAAGCACATTAATATTAAATATCATTTTATTTGTGAAAGATTTGAAGATAGTTTATTTAATTCGGAAAAAAGATAAATACTTTTCAGAAATTAAGGCATATGTTAGGTATTTCGAAATGTAGTGTTTAAGAGTTTTTTTTAAATGTAAACATTAAGTGAGAGTGTTGAAATATGTAATGTTTGTATGATCTAGTTAGAATCAATTAAGGTTGTTATGGTGGTATTTAAATGGAATAATTGTCAGTTAATTAAGTTAAGTTGTACACAATAACTTTAATCTCCCAATATCTTATTTTAAGACTCCTAAAACTACCAAACTCTACAATGACACAAATTGCGGTGTAAATGTAATACATTTTCTACAACGTCTTTGACTTACCAATGGTAAATGCTCATACTTTATATAAAATGGTAATTAACACAAATGAGTTGCGACGTATGAAAACCATACAAGAAAAGCAGATCTGAAACTGCAATCTCTTTCTATATTACTATATATAATAAGGGTATCGTTTAAATGAATGAATAAACAACGTACATGTGCATTAAGAAGTAAATTTTTAACATGCTAGAAAGGTTTCAAACATATTTGGAAAATACAATTTATTATCGATTAATTTATAAAAAATATTTTTGCAATTTATCAATTTTGATTAAATATATTTCAATTTATTTATACATACTACATTTGAGTATTTGTTCTACTAAATTGATTTTTTTTATAAATTAATTTTAAATTTTAAACAGTTTCCACTTTAATATATTAGCGCTTTCTGTTTGTATTATAATAAGCAATTTCAAAAAGTAAACTTTATGAGACATGTAAACAGTAATTGTAATAATTATATGATAAACGTCCTTACATCAGTCTCCCAACGAGTACACATAACATATTCGCTTATAATAATAATAAAGCGAAGCCGAAAATTGCTGTAATAAATGCAGTGCAAGTTTTTGGGAAGTAAACTAAGTAGAAAATTATACATTTAAAGGTACTTAGGCATCGGTGAAGTACACGCTCATCGATGTAGGTATATATCGGGTAATGACGGGCCTCGAAGCACCCGCTATGATTTGCACAGCAAACACACATGTTGAATGTATAATTTAGTATCTTTGTTAAGGGAGGACCGCAATCGTGGACCTTATTATCCGACCCGCATTACCTGCACAATTGATTGATTGCCATTCATTGTCATACTCAATGGAAATCATCATTAAACGGCATTCAACTGATGTTTATAATTAGCCGATGCTTAAATAGATAGATAAAAATGGAACGTGCCCCCTTCACACGTTTAAAAACGTGTTTTACAAGGGATGGCAAACATTTGGCGACTTGATGCATGATTTCCTGTCTGTTTAATATATTGACAAGATTGAAAATCGTTTTTGGGAGATTTAAGGATTTCCGAAAAGGCTTTCAAATGGTTTAAACAACTGTTAAGTCACAGGATGCTATAAATATATGGCAAAGGTTATTTTAGGGGTTGTTTATTATTTTTTGAGATTATTATATCTCACTACTGTGGGTGGGTTGTATTCCTAAATATGTTATGTAAATATAGTTGTGAATTATGGACACAAATTGCATCCAAAATAATGTCAAGTTTGTTGGTGTAATAAAGTAACACCTATGAATGTTTTACGCATAATTTAACATAAAATATTTAAGTATATAGACAAACATTTAAACCAAAGTTTTTTTAATTTATGCTAAATTAAAAAAAAAATATGTATTTTTGCGATTAAAAATATAAATATTTTAGTTAGTAAAACTGAAATACTTTAGTTTTAAATATTAAATTTGCCGCGCTTCGAGTGCTTTTTAAACTGTTATGCAATGTTATTATAGTGGAGGCAGTTGCTTGATTGGTGGCCAAAATACATCTTTTCAAAGTCAGGGTAAGAACATGGTGCCTCCACGATGCAATAAGTTTTGAAAATAATGTTTATAATTTTAGAATGTTTTTAGATTTTAAGCATTAACTTGTCATTGCGGCTTCAGATTTAATAAAAACTATATAAAATTTTGGTAAAACATATGTAAAGTTTTAAAATATTTCTGAATTTAAAGCAGTCAAAATTGCAGCTACTATTTTGAATGTAATCATTTTAGTAAATATTGTATAATAATTTATAATTTTTTTACAATTTTTCAAGTAATCTGTCGCCTAATATGCAATTGCAAAATCACATATTTTGCTGTTAATAGACTTTGGTCAGTAGTTTTTTTTTATATTTTGAATGTGTTTATTTTTTATCATAAAACTTTGATTAAATATATAAAATAAATGTATTCATCGAATATACTAAAATATGCTCTCAAAACTAGATTGCAAAACTTTGATTTAATTTTTTTTTATTAAGCCTGATAATATATTATTTACAAATAATAATACAATAAAGTTCCAATTGAATTACTTATTCATAAATCACACACGATTTTATAATATCTCAGGGTATATGGAATCCAGACACCGCCGTCAAATTCTATACATAAAAAAATAATTTCAAAATAATGACGAGGGTAACTAACTGACTGCCTGCCAACAATATGAAACCAACACTTAGCTAATTAAATGGCGACCTTCTGCTTGTAACTGCCCACGGCGTCCTTTTTAGATCCCTACCATTATATACAGCACCGAAACTTTATATTGTACACCAAATAATTATTTATATAGATTATTGTTGTAAGAGTAGGTAATTTTCTAAATAAAAAATGTTTATTGTCTTTAAAAAACGTTTAGATTTAATGGTAGAATCGATTTTAAATTGACGGTTTCAAAACTATCTTTAATGTGGTGCAAACATGAAAATGGTTAATCATAGTTTGGTGCTAAAAAATTATCAAACAGTTTGATACCATAATTATATTTTTGAAATACAGTTGTTAATAATAATAAAATCAGAGCTATAAAATTTATTCTCAATTAACATATAATTAATGGCGATTTTAACGACACCTACGGTGTTACTCGCTTCGCCATATATTGATAACTACTGTTTTAATGTTGGATTATCATATGGGATTAACTTGTATGTCATTCGGACTCCTACGAGGCAATAAATAGTAGATTTATCCACGAGTTCATTGATCCGTCCATTGCTTTTAAAATATTCATATTACCATTTTTTTCGGTATTAAACGTTATTAACATGTCATTGAAATCAAATAGTCACTTGTGAACACGGATTTAAATGCTGATTTATTTTAAATTGGGGATTTTCCTTATTTGACCTCGTGTAAGTACCATTTTTATTGTAATGGAAGTCAATTGTATCCGATTAAATTTAAAATAATGTTAAGCTACTCCTATAAGTGGTTGTAATTAGATATTATTTGCGTTTTGGATATTAAATTACTCAATGCAAAATAAAATTATTTTAAATACGTTGCACAAACTAAATCTTTCAATTGCATTACTGCAGGACGTGTTGCTATAGAAAACTTCAACTCAAGTTACATTTATGGTTTTTACGTTTATTTTATTATTGTTTTTTTTATTTTACCAATTAATTTTAACGACTATAGTATCAGATTTTGGTAATCATGTGTGACAAAATAAATAAAAACGGTTGCACAGTTAATGTTGATTTATTTACAATATGATTGCAGAGTAGACGATAGTCTGAAACCAACTGGGCAGGGTTTTGTGGGTTAAGATGTAACTAGAGCGAGACGGACAGATAACAGGAAAATATTGTTACAAATAAAGGCTGCAATTAAAATATAGATTATATTAATTATATAACGTTAATTACATTAAAAGACCAAAACTAATATAACAGATGAATCCTTCATTCTCTAGCCCATTCATACACGTGTCAGGTTTTTAAAGATTTGATGCTGCAAATTTTGGGTAGAAAAATAAAGTTTGGTTTTATTTCTGATCAATTTTATACAATAAATAGATTTTATCCGCAATTTAGAATATATTTAATTTTAGCACTCGTACTGTGCCGTTGGTAATAAGAACTAGTTGCAAGAAACCGTCAAACAACTAACATTTAATTGTTTTTCCACAGTTTGTTGACTTACTTCAGTTTTTAGCAATGCCACTATCTGCACAGCTCTTTGATATTTTTTATTAATTATTACGGCTAAGTATTGACCTAACTACACCTAACCAAATAATTAGAAAAAAAAAAATAAAATAAAATAAACTAAAATTATTTGTCTCATTTGTGGCAAAAAAATAATTTAAAAATCAATCAACTTTAAATATTTGTAAAAAGGGTTGAAAACAAAAAATCTAAAATACTACTTTACAAAAAGAAGAGCGGGATTCTTTTTGTGAACGCTAAAATACGAAGAACCCAAAGCCCTTTATGACAAAACTCGGGTCTCCAAAGGATGCGGATCCAAATCCAAAATCCAAACGGCTCTTAAACGTAGCATGCTGTTTTGCTGCAAAAAATTGGCTGACTTTGTAAAAAGGATTGGGGGTAAAAATTCAAAAATTTGCTATTAGAATTATTGCGCGTTCTCTTTTTCTTTCAAACAAGACCAAGTGCGACCATCCAACTTCTGGACATTTCTATTTTGTTGTGCAACCCTAAAAACACAATCGCGACAAAACTTGGGTTTTCGATGGAAATCCAAATGTGAAGTCAAAACAGCCTTCAAATGTTTTTCCGCCGCACCGTGGTTCAATTTAAAACAAAAGTAAAAAATTAGCTGGCTTTAAAAAATTTTAAAAAGGGATAGAGGCAAAAATTTAAAAATCCGCTACTAGAGTTTTTGCGCATTTTCTTCTTTTTTTGAATAAAATTAAGCTCGATCCTTTGCGTCTAATCACTAATCTATTCTTTTGCGCGACTTAACTTTTTGGCCAAAAACACGTTTTTTTGACGCGCGGAGATATCAAAAAACGGTAAAAGTAGTAATTGAAAGACGGATCTCACAAATGAAAAGTGTCTTGATTTTTTGCGGACTCTGGTGTTCTCAAAGTAGGTCAAACTCAAATATTGTTTTAACTAAAAACACGTTTGATCCCTTCCTCTTAAAAAAAAAGTCAAACAAAATGTTTTTGTCAGACAATCGCAAGGAAGCGCACGAACCGTCGTCGTTTTTCACTTTAGAAAAATGCAATTTATGACTTTGAACGCCCCTCGATTGTGACGGGGTAAAAAAAGGCCAACAAAGCTTTCAGAGAGGAACGTTTTGACGTATCCGCTGCTCTGTGCTGTTAAAAACGGCAATGTTACGGCCGTATTTATGTTTTTTTTTTGCTCCGGCGGTGTCAAAAAGTCCGGCGGTGCATTGAAAAAAGCGCAAATTGCAATTGTTTTACGAGTTGTGTGATTCGTAGCGCTATCTTGCTAAAAATAGAAATTGTTTATGCCCAAATTGTTTAATATAAGCCCAAAAAAAAATCAGTTAGAATTCCACGGTAGCAATACGCATTCACTGTAGTTGCAGAATTTTTGTCGATTTTAAAAAAATAAATGAAATTGTTGGAAAGAGATAAAAAAATATCTTGTCACAACATAAAAATCAGTTTTGCTGCTAAACATAATTGTTTTTAAAAAGTTAAGATTTTTTGTTTGCATTTCTAGCACTCAAAAATTAAAAGATTTTTTATGATCAGTTTGTATCAATTTCCGCGTCAGCTGCACTTTATACACATGTAGGCTAAAATCTTTACGCAGTTTGCAATAAAAGCTAAACTTTGAAATTTAAGGTAAAAGGAGTGATGGAAATTTCAGCTCAATTGACAACCTCAGTTGCTCGTGGTACACAAAAAATCAACGAGGTTCTGTTGACCGAATAACTGCCGGTATAACTAGTCTCCTCTCACCATTCAACAACTACGGGTGAAAGAGCTGGTAAGAGCAGAGGCACCTTCTTGTTCATAAAAAGAAAAATCTTTACTAAAAGCGGATGAACCAGCAAACTAGTCAACGGCATGGAGATGTAGAAAGCTACTACATTAAAGGTTCATATGAGCAACTCTAGTATAGCAATCATGACTACTGCCAACTAAATGTTATTTCTTACTGATTATGGAACTCGGATACCAAAATCCGGCATAGGAGGACAATCAAGACTTACTGCAAGGCTTCCCCGGTCCGTCATAAAACCTTTGCAGAACAGCTGAAGTTAGAAGAGACTATAAAGTTAAAACAAATTCCAAAATAGAAAACAAGAAAAATGACTATCTAAAATATGTACGTGGAATGTCTAAACATGTCAGGAAAACTGGATAACGCTAAAAGAAATGCAAAAATTGGACATCGACGTGCTAGTACTATATTACTCGGGGGGGGGGGGGGGGGGAACTAACCACCACTTCAATGGCGTAGGCATACTTATCTGATAATGTCCAGAAATTGGTAATAAACTCGATCCTATGCCCCAACAGTTAATAAACCAGATAGAGATTATTATAAGAGACTACAACACAAAAGTAGGACAGAAAAAAGTAGAGAATATTTTTAGTAAATGCGGGCTGGAAATACGTAATCATAGAAGAGATAAGCTAATACAGTTCTGCCAAGAAGAAAGCGTAATAATAGCAAACACCTGATACAACCTGCCACCCAGACGCTTGTATACCTGGAAGCATACAGCAAATAACAAAGTTAGTATCAAATTGATTTTATCTTTATCAACAAAAGATATAGTAACGGAATGCGTGGAGAAAAGACGTATAGTAAATATTTTCTTAACAACAGCAAATATTTTATTATGTATAAAATCTCACTTTAATGAGGTCTGGATTAAGCAGTCAAGCCCCCTGCTATCAACCAATTGCATGCGGGCTTGCATGTGTTGATCACGCGGATTTGTTTACATACTTTTAGTGTAGCGTGGTTTTGAATAGACTCTAGTTAGTTTTGATTTTTGGCATAATAACCTAAATACACTTTTAATGTCAACTTTTTAGAATTTGAATTTACAACTTTCTCTAGCTTAGAGTATAACTATTTACAACTTCTATTTACAGCTAAAAGCAAGACTGTAATAAATAAAACCAATTTTGAGCAAGAACAATATTTGGTTTTGAATATCCCTTAAAATAATAACAGAAAAATACCAAGCAATACAAACATAATGACAATTACTATAAAAATATTTGGCTTGTTTCTACAAGTTTATGCAACAGTTTGGGTGATAATTCCACATCAAACGCAACAAGGATCAACTGTTGCAGACTAAAACTTTCTATATTAACAAAAATAAATGGTGTTGTGACATACATACCATAGTATACAGTACAAACATGTTTTTAACAAACGCTATTATGCTGCTAAGAATACAAAGTTTAAGTTTGTCTTAGCAATCTCACACACGCACCTCTAACCTTTCAATAAAGCTTCATATTCTTTTTTTAGCAAAATGTCTGGGTTTGGTGTTTGTATGTTTGTTTTATCTGTATTTTTTTTAATAGATAAAGATAACACACGGATCCGCTATATTTTTATTATATTTTCAAAGATTTATTGCACTACTTTTTTAAAACATTAAAACAGTAGAAAATAATGTTAACTTTTTTTAGACTATTCCTTGCTCCGGAAGTAAAAAATCACTCTCAAAGGTGGATGAAACGACAAACTGGTCAACATTATGACGGACAAAACTAAAAATGACCCCGAGTATCGGCGTCTCTTAAATGGGACAGGGGTGCAAAGAATCTTTGAGTTCAAAATAATGCAGAACAGTACACTACAGCGCAAAAACGCAACAAAAAAGACTAAACCAATAAGAGTAGGCACGTGGAATGTGTGTGCATCTTAAGATAGAAAAAATTACAATATTGTGCAAGAAATAGATAGGATGAATATGGAAATTATGGGCATAAGTAAGATAAGTTGGAAGGGCTCGGGATGTAATACAGTACTTGACCATTACATATACTTTGCAGGTAACGATAACATCAAAATGGGGTAACCATAATAGTAACCCGAAATATCAAAAGCTAAGTCAAAAATGTAATATTTCATTCAGATAGAGTCATAATGGTTTAACTGGAAGCAAAGCTATTTAACATAAACATTGTACAGGTATTCTTTCTAACTACAGACAAGGATGACACAAAGGTAGAAGAACTGTATAAACAGATAGAATATGTCCTTTAAATCAACCAAGAAAAACAAGGTTACACTAGTAATGAGAAATTTCAATGCTAAGGTTGGACAAGGAAAAGAATACAATATAGTCGGACCTTATAGACTTGGGTCACGGAATAATAGACGGGACAGACTAGTCCAATTCTGTAGTGAAATAGAACTTGTTTTATAAATTTTCCAAAAAGCGCTTATATACTTGGACATCACCGGCAAATACAACTCAAAAAGTAGTCAGAAACCAAATTGACTAAATAACTGTCAACCAAAGATTTCAAAACAACATAAAATCTTCAAAAACATATCCGGGAGCAGATGCAAACTCTAATCATTTAAGACTAGACTTAAAAAAATAAAAATAAAACGTGGATGACAGTAACATTTTTGAAATGATGAATGATAGAAGGACGTTTAAAAAAAAAGATCAAGAAAAATACAAATAACTAAATAAACAAATACGGAAAAATCAGGAATGCTAAAAAAGAACTGATAAGAGCTGAATGACTAAAAATAGAAGAACTACAAAAACATGATTACTTTAACATGCAAAGATAAAGGAGGCCGCGGGTACTAGAAGAAAAAAAGTACAGAATAGATTTGTTGAGAAAAGTGGAAATAAAATTACGGACACCAAAAAGAAAATATCGTTGTGGAAAAACTATATCCAGAAGTTTTTTGAAGATGCTTGTCCGGAAAATCATAGTATTAAAAACGCTAACACTGGACCTTAAATAACAAAGGAGGAGATTAGAAATGCAATAAACACAGAAACAATCAAGTTTTTTAACAAAAATGCCATAAATACGCTTACTCAACTATATAATGCAGTATATCATAACGTAAGGATACAAAAGAATGGCTCAAATCCAAATTTATTACTATTCCGAAAAAACCAATTTCAAAGCAGTGGAACAAATATCGTACTATAAACATAATGAGCAATGTCTAAAATATTTTTTAAAATTATACATTTCCGTATATACCGCCAATGCAAAGACTATATTAAAGAAACGCAATTTGTTTCAGGAATGCGTTGGGTACCAGAGAGGCACTATTTGCGCTTAATGTATTAATCCAGAGATGCAGAGACGTTAACTGCAAGGTACACTTGAGTTTATAGATTTTAGCAAAGCGTTTGATTGAGTACAACACAAAGAATTGCATAAGATACTCAAGAGTACCGAATCCGATGACAAAAACATCCGCGTAATAGCAAACCTCTAATGGCAACAGACGGCAGAAGTACGAGTTAAAGACCAAAATACAGAAAATTTCCAAACATGCAAAGGTGTGAGGCAGAATTGTGTGTTTTTGCCAACCTTTTTTAACATATAATTAGAAGAAATATTAATGGACGCGCTGGATAGAGAGGAGGAAGGAATATTGAACAACAACAAAATAATTAACAACTTAAGGTATGCGGACAACTCTGTTATATTGACGAGTACAGCTCAAGGACTTCCGCTTATGATGCATAAGATCAAATTAGTTAGCGAATAGTACGGAATGGATATCAATCTTATATAGACCAAATATAAACTTGTCAAAAAAGATAATCCATCACAGCGGACAATATTTCTCAACAACAACAAACATTTTATCAGAAATAATGCACAACTTGTATGGTGTCCAAAAAAATGTATGGAATACGTTTTGCAGCAAAAAAATAAACCTGTAACTATATCCATCCAAACATCTACAACTTTATTAAAAAAATAATAAAATGTTTTTAAAATTGCATAAAACAAAGAAATAAGAAACAATGATTTGAAAACCAATCATGAAATAACTGGACATTAACAGATATAACGCCAAGCAAACAATTTCAAAACTACAAAAAAAAAATATCAAAAATATGCTAACGGATTAACCCGGCGGTGTATAGGTGGGGTTATAATAAACCCCACCAATTTTAAACACAACAAAATTAATAGAAAATGATTCACACAAAGACGTAGGCTTCAGTACCTTCCTAAAATTTATCGCTCTGTACATTTTTGGTGTTCCTTTAATTATATTTAGACTTGCAGTGAAGTAGCATATGCGTAAAGTGTTTTTGACAATGCTCAAACCCCACCTTAGTACTTATGTATTCTATTTTTACAGCTAAAACCCCACCTAGTATCTATGTATTTTAAAGTTATACTTCAAACTTGCAGCTTATTATTTGTCAATGGCCATTGACAATGTTTTTTCTTTTTTAAATAATTTAGAAATAAATTACCAAATTATGTACAAATATAACAACAAAAAATTTTCAATAAAAAGAAGAAATAAAAAAAAAAAAAATAGGATTATGAATTAGTTAAGCTTTTCAAAAATGTTAGAAAAGAAAATCATCTAATAAATCGAGTACTAGTTAAAAAAATTGATAATTTTGCGGCTTCTTTAACCTTAACTTTTTTTAAAGCAAAGAAAATGTCCTGAAAGATGTATGAAGTATCCAAGAATTAAAGATAAAAAACTAAATTGTAGCAAATTTGCAAATTAAAATTTTTTTTACACTTTTCTTATAAACATTTTTTGTTTATTAAAATTTCTTTATTGTTATGCTAAAAAAAAACGTGATTTTTTTTTTAGTTATTGAATTATTTATGTATTTATATTTTAGTTTTTTTGAAAACCTAATTTTTTAGACTTTTTTTTCAAATTTTTTATACAAATTTAAATAAAAACTTACAAACATATTTTTTTAATTTAAGAATCTACCTGCAGATTTATTTAAAAACAATAAACAAATTGATTACTTATTTTTTTTTGTTTTTTTTTTTAATTTAATACTTTTTAAAATTTACTAAAGTTGAGAACCTAAGATGTTTTTAAGTTTGTTTATAAAAATTTTTTGCATATTTTATTTAATTTTTTGATATGTCTAGAAGAAAATGTAATACTTTGTTTTTGTTGTTAGTATTATTTGTTTATTTATATTTCAGTTTGAAAAAGTTTTCAGTTTTTTTTTTGGTGAATTTTTTGTACTTTAGCAAATTTTGAAATAAATTAGAAATAAATATTGACAAACTAATTTTTTTTATGTGAGTACATAACTATAGCTTGATTTAAAAATAATATAGAATTTTTTTATTAAAAAATATTAAAAAAATAAATAAAAATAGCGTGGAGTTTATTAAACCCCACTTTAGGAGTTCAGGTATATGATGAGCTACACACAAGTCACGTGTATTTACTGAAATTTTTATCTTCTTTTATTAGTACTAATATTTACAAATAATTAGAGAAATTGCTGCACTCAGTTTTGTAAAAGTCCAGCAAGTATCTGTGAAGTTTTACTTTTAAGATTATCTTACGGTAATTAAGGTATTTATAAGTATATTAGTTAATTTTAACATAACCTCATTTGCATTAGCAATTGTAAACCATTGTAAACAAAGCAAATTTTTATAACTCGTTGCTAACTTTATTGTTTTAAAATCTTTCTACTCAACAGTCTCCGTGGCGCAATAGCTACGGCCTATTGTACTCAACGTAGTAATTTACCAGCTCGGGTTCAAATCTAGTCTGATTTTATAATTAAACTTTTTATTTTATTTTGGTCTTTCTCATTGTTTGTTTTTTTTTTATTTTATCATTTTACATTTTCAAATTATTCTTATATATCATATTTATATCGCTTGTCCTTGGTTTTCATTCTATCATTATTTTCCTTCACTCTTCCGCGGTCTTTTCTGTTTGTCTTTTTTAAAGTCGCCACGATAGACCCCGTTGGCGTGAAGTGTGTCTTTTGTTTATAGCCTACGTCTATATTAATTTATCTATATCTCATTTACATTAGTTTGATTTTATTTATTTACTCATTATATTTTAAACATATTGTATTTTTATTTATAACATGTCCGTTTCTAACTGTGTTAAGTGCCAGTGGAAAGCGACCATTTACGGTGCAGCGTTTGTCGTCACAGTTTTCATGGCAACAAATGTGTAATAAAGCAATCTCTTGGAAATGCGATAACTGTATCAATTTAGTTATCGTTAACAATAATGTGCTTGATACTATTTTAAGCACATTAATAGAGCACTCATCAATTATAAACAATTTAGTTTTTTCACCTACTTGCTCTAATAAGAATAAAAATAAATCAAATTTGAACTTAAACTTAAACTTGCGTGATGCTACCCTTGGTCCAACATCTTCTGGACCTAAAAGCGCTGGCCCATTAATTGATTTTGTTGATCCTAAGTCTCCAAATATGGAGCGCTTACAATACATATCCGCGTTTACAATTAATAATAATACCGAATTCTCTTCTTCATTTGCTTCAACAGTGCTGAACCACGGAAAGCCTACTCCTGAAGTGAATTCTAAGTTACCTAAGCGCAAAGCTCCATAATCATTGGAAGTTCTACAACGGAGTTATCGTCATTTCGATCTGCAGAAAGAAGACATTGGTTATATCTGGGTAGAGTTTTACCAGAAACAAAAGACCCAGATATTCTCAAATACATGAGTGATGCTTTCGGCATTAATAATGCTAAATGTTTCCCACTTACCAACATTGAGGATACCTGTTTATTCAAGCTAGGTGTGAAAGAATCACTTATTCCTCGATTTCTAGACACTAATCAATGGCCGGTTGGCATTGCCGTCAAGGAGTTTTTTCATACGAATCGGCACCCAAAACGCCACTTCCATCCGGACAACAACTACCAGAGAACGCAGAAGTAGTAACTAACTCAAAATCCATTAACACTCTCACAGTTTACTATCAAAATGTGAGAGGTCTACGTACTTAGTTAGTTGATTTTTTCTGTTCGTGTTTGACGGAAGATTTTCATGTTTTGGCTCTAACTGAAACCGGGCTTCACCCTTCTATATCCGATAATGAATTTATTGATGACCGGTACATTGTTTATCGAATGGACAGAAATGTTAACACCAGCTCTAAAAGCAGTGGTGGCGGAGTCTTAGCGGTTAAGAAAAACTTAAAATCTACAGTCGTACCTTTGAATGATAACATTGAGATGGTTATAGTAAAAATTAGTTTTGAGCTGTCTGAACTAATTGTTATCTGCAGTTATATACCTCCCAGATCCCCTATGGATTTATACGCTAGCCATGTAGAAGTACTTGAAAATGCCATCTTGAAGTTTCCTGAAAGTCGAATAGTAGTCACCGGTGATTTCAATCTACCCAATATAAACTGGTTACCTGATAATGAAAACTCAGCTGGATTAACTCCAACTAATATTTCAAATACGGTGGAAACGTTTTTTTGTGATAGTGTCAGTGCTTTAGGCTTAAACCAATTTAACTCTATAACCAATGATTTTAATACTATTTTAAATTTATGTCTTACCAATAGTGATACTATGCAAGTATCTAAATGCGCTTGTATTATTCCATGCGACAGATATCATCCTTCTCTTATTATTAGTGTTGTAATTAAAGAATGTGCTGCTATTGATGATGGAACTTACTTAAAATATAATTTTAAACGTGCTAACTACGTAGAAATTAATCAATTTCTAGCCCGTACTGATTGGTCTATTCATAATATATGTGAATCTGTAAATGATGCGGTTGATATATTTTATGACGTTATTTATTTTGTAATCGATCTGTATGTACCTAAAACCACAGTTAGCAAACGTCGCTGCTTTCCACTTTAGTTTTCCAAAAAGCTAATTGATTTAGTTCTATCCAAGAAAGAAGCTCATAAAAAGTGGAAAACATCACTTTTAGCTTCCGACTACGCAGTCTTTACAAGATTGAGATCTAACTGCAAATCCGAGACCTTATTATGCTATAGAAAGTATTTGGATAATGTTGAACAGTCTATACCCGACAATTTAAAACTTTTTTGGTCTTTTTTCCGGAGTAAAAATAAATCTTACGGCATTCCTTCCTCAATGTGTTTACACAATAATACGGCTACGAATGGAGCGGTGTATAAACCTTCTACACACATTCAATCATTAACTAATATTCCAGTCAGTTTAGACTGTGTGCTGGAAGCATTGGCAAAACTGAAAGTTGATAGTAGTCCTTGGCCAGATAACATACCATCCTTGTTTCTACGAAACTGTTGCCAAACGTTATCTTACCCACTCCACCAAATTTATTCGTTTTTATTGTTATCAGGAATTTTTCCCAATTTGTAGAAACAATCTTATATTGTACCAATCTTTAAATCCGGTTCCAAATCGAATGTAACTAACTACAGGCCAATAACAATCCTGTCGGTACTGCTAAAAGTTTTTGAAAAATTAATTTATGATTGCTTCTTTGGTGCTTTTAAAAATATAATTATTCATCAACAGCACGGTTTTTTCCCGAAAAGATCAACTCAAACAAACTTGTTCGTATTTACTAATTATATAATAAAAGCATTGGAAAGTGGTGACGAGGTCCATGTAATCTACATGGACTTCAGTAAAGCCTTTGATTCTGTTAACCATGACCTGCTAATTAACAAATTGACTGCATATGGTGTCGGTAATCCATTGATTAAATGGTTAAAGTCGTATTTAAGTGAACGTGTCCAGCAAGTAAAAATTAACACTTATCTATCTCATTCCATTAAGGCGACATCAGGTGTACCACAAGGGTCCCATTTGGGACCTGTCCTATTTTTAATTTTTATTAAATACATGATCGTAAGCAAAGACACAAATCCAATTGATACTGGTCTCCACGCAAACAACACGGCTATTGAAAGAGTGCAACGCATTACTTACCTGGGCTGCAATATGAATGAGAACTGGGATCACTTGGCCGAAATTAAAATCAGAATTGCACGTGCTCGGGAAGCCTTCCGGAAGATGAGATCCTTGCTATGTAGTCACAGTCTCAACTTAAAGCTCAGAATACGCATGGTTAGATGTTACGTTTTTTCGGTGTTACTTTACGGAATGGAGGCGTGGACTCTTACAGAAGCATCATCGAGAAAAATAGAGGCGTTTGAGATGTGGGTTTACCGTAGAATATTACAGATCAGCTGGGTAGATCGAGTAACTAATGAGGAAGTCCTGATAAGAATACACAAAGATAAAGAAGTAATGTCAAACATCAAGAAAAAAAAACTTTCTTATCTAGGACACATCATCAAAATATCAACTACTACAGCTGATTATGCAAGGGAAAATCGCCGGAAATAGGGGACCGGGAAGACGTACCTCCTGGGTAAAAAATCTGCGACAGTGGTACGGAAAGACTTCCGTGGAATTGTTCCGCGCCGCCGTCAATAAATCCATTATAGCCAGATGGATCGCCAACATTCGCTAGCGGATACGGCACAAAAAAGAAGAATTAATGACATATCTGATATTTTAAACTGTCACCACTTGTTATTTGCAGATGATGTAAAGGAATATCGTAGAGTTGCTGATTGTCTTACCATGCAAAGGGATTTACTAGCGGTCAATAAATGGTGTGTTCTTAACCACATGGATCTTAACATCAAAAAATGTCAGTATATATCATTTACAAGAAACAAAAAAAATCCTGTTAATTTCATCTATATTTTGAACTGTACCGGTTTAGAAAAAGTTGACTCAATTCGTGACCTAGGAGTCTTGCTTGATTCCAAACTGTCATTTAATTTTCATTTAGATTTTGTTATTAATAAAGCTAACAAAATGCTCGGCTTTCTTAAAAGAGCTACTGCTGATTTTAGTAACATGCGGGCTCTTCTTATCTTGTACAATTCTCTAGTGAGATCACATCTAGAGTATTGTAGCGTAATATGGTTCCCATCCTACCAAACTTCTATTGACAGATTGGAGTCAGTTCAAAATAAATTTTACAAACTAGTATTATATAAACTCAGTCTTACTGGTGTGTATTTATTACCTGAAAATATTGGAATTTATTTGGGATTGTCTGCGTTGGAAAAACAAAGAAATGAAATGAACATGAAATTTTAGTTCAAAGTTCTGAGCGGGCTAATCTGCTGTCAGCAGATCTTGAATATGATAGATATTTATATTCCCCAACGTGCGGATAGGAATTGCCCTTTTTTGCATATGTCCTTTAGTAGGACTAACTATAGTCGGCACAGCTCACTGTCTCGTATTGCACGACACGACTTTGTTGGTATTTCATACGTTAAGTTCATTGATAACTTAAAGAGATTAACGTAACACCTTAGCCAATGTGTAGGAATGAATGTATGTATTTATTCGTTTGTTTGTCATACTTGTAATCACTGTTTGTAAACAATTTTTATGTAACTTAACATGTAAATGCAGATACGTTAATAAATTTATTATTATTTATCATACATGTCTCAAAAAACCACCTAGGCAACGCCGGGTAAAATATGAGAGCCTTGATGCATTAAGAAGATGACCATCAAAACTATTTTTGAGAACTTAAAACATTTTGGACTATTTGCAAACATTAATTTAGACAGTTTCAAAACATGTTTAGAACATATTGGACAATTTAAGAATATTTTTAGAACAATAATGACAATTTAAACAAATTTTTGACAATTTGTATATATTAGTAATAATTTAGAACTTTTTTCACAATTTAAGAACATTAATAATAATTTGGAAAAGTTTTTGATAGTTTAGGAAAATTTTAAGAACATTATTGACACTTTGTTGAGAGTTTAGGAATTTTTCTAGAACATTATTGAAATCTTGAGAACATTTTTGACAGTTTAAAAACATTTTTGACAATTTAGAAACATTTTTACACTTTGTAGACAGTTTAGATACTTTTGGAACATTATTAAAAATTCAAGAACATTTTTGACAGATTAAGAACTTTATTGACAATTTGTAGATAGTTCAGGAACATTTTTAGAATGTTAATAAAAATTAAAGAATATTTTTGACAATTGGCAAATATTACTAATAATTTAAGAAAACTTTTGACAGTTTAAGAACATTTTTAGAATTGTTATTGACAATTGAAGAACATTTTTCGGAAAACACTAAAAGGTAGAAACATACCAAACAAGTGGCAAATATGTATTAAAACTAGTATTTAACAAAATCATTGCTCAAAAATTAGCAACACTAATACAAACCAGAAAGAAGCAGCATATACTACGTCAACTGATAGAAAAACTTATTGAGTATAACAAAGCATTTTAACTCTGTTTTGTAGATTTCTCCATAGCTTTTGATCAATACAACTTAATAATGTGCTGAAGGTTTTTTGAAAAAACAAGATCAATCAAGAAATAATTCAAAAAACACACAGCACGCAACAGAGTAGCAGCAAATAAGACTGGTTGCGACAAGGAAAGTAAAGATTTGGGAAAATAAGGCACCAAACGTTATTGCAAAGTTCTTCGCAATAACATACAAGGCATCACCAAACCGGAGTCAAGCGTATCTCCGGTCTGATCTACAAGGAGACCAGAAAAGTCTTCAAAGTTTTCTTAGAGAACGTGATTGGGAACGCCGTCACCTACACCGAGCATGCCAAGCGGAAGACCGTGACTGCCATAGAAGCTAAGGAATCTACTTTAGCAGCAATGCAACAACGGCTACCGCCGCAATCCAACTTTGGGGCGGCAATAAAATTGCTGCATACGCTGGCACAAAAGCTAGATATCACTGTCGCAAGAACAGTTATAAGAAACAGAGAAAAAATCAAATCATATTTTTTGTCATTCAATTTGATGTATTTTGGAGCAAATAAATCAAGGTATCCAAATTTGCTTCCATGACAATACAAATTTAAAAAACAAAATTTCTAAAGTTTAAACTAAACTAAACGCCGAATGTCTTTACTAAAAGTATGGAAAATTCTGCGACCAAACTGGTCTAGAATCGGTAAGTAAATCAAATCAATTTTAATAAACATTTATCTAAACACATTAAATTATAAATGTCATAATATTAAATTAGATGACGGATAATTGATTAAAATGTCAATTAATTACAATTACAAATATATCAGATTTAAATGCTAAAAACATGAATATATAATATTATTTTTTCAGAATCAAGGACAGCAGCCCAAGAAGTGTATATCCATGTACTACCACCAGAACAAACCTTTCCAAAATTACAAACTGATTGGAAAACAGTAAACGATTCTCAACAAAGGACACGTACCATGCATATGTTTTTGGGAGTTGCATTTGGTGCAGGAACATTAGGTTATGGTGCGTTTCTAGGTATATTTAATCAGAAGTACATTCACCACCCACAACTAACTCAATAAGTAAACCAATCAAAGAATGTTTAAATGTATTTAAATAAAAAATAATTAATAAAAGTTTTCATTGTGTGTTAAAAAAATAAGGTCTAGAAGTGATAAGATAATTTTAATTTAAAAAGTTTGCTTTATGTTGAAGTAATTTAAAACCAATCAGAATTTTGCTAGAGATTGTAACAAAGAAAGCTTTAAGTAGTTTGCTGCTGTAAATTTGGTGTAGGATTTAATAATAAATCAGATAGTTTTTGATCAATTTTACAAAATTTTAGCAAATATATTTTAACGACTCCTGTCATAAACAACAATTTACTAGATGCAACTGAAAAACGTTAAGATTTTTAAATGAATTGAATAAGCCAAATTTTGAAAATATGCAGAAATCTATATCAACTAACAAATTTATGGTTTTGCTGCTGCAGCTAGCATAACATTAGAACTGACAGAAAACTTTCAATTTTTTAATAACAAAAATTTGGACGAGTAGGTAGGCATTTTAGTTTAAACTACTTATTGGTAAAAAAAAAACTTTTGGGCAAAAGATTGAGCACTTCAGTTTAAACTACTCAATAAAATTTATGATTTAGAATGATTCTTCACTCACTCAAGTGTTAATCATCAAGATATTAGATATATCATCATCTTTCTCTAACCATGTGACTTCTAACCCTTGCAAAAAGAATTTTTGTGATTACAAACATTTTGGTTTATGGGTTGGCATTGTAGTTTAAACTAGGCAATTATGATCTGGAGTGACACAACCTTTAAATGTTGGTCATCAAAAGATTGAATATCAGTTTCTGCTTTTTTGGTTAAAATACTTTTAACATGTGTAGATAAGATATTTGCTGGTAATTATAATCTGTAGTGACCAACCACCCTCCCAACTGTTAGTCATTACAATATTAAAAAACTTGTAATTCTTTAATAACAATCATTTAAACGAATGGTAGGCTTTAAACTACTAAATAATTATCATAAATTAAAATGACCCTACCACTCTCCCAAATCTTAATACGGGGCATTAGTAGTGACGTCACACGACAGTGGCTCCATTGGCGCCAATGTGGATTATCATAACATCTATTTTATACATAGGTGGAAATACTTGTTGGATTTAATTGTGGCCTTATAAGATATTTTTCAGCAATTCAGTGTTTGTGCAGTGATTATTTGTTCAACAAGGTAAAATTTTATGTATAATATGTAGATAATTAATAACACAATTTTAAATTAACACATATTAAAACATTCACTACAATATAACCTCACAAAATGTTTTAATTAAATTTTAAAATACATTTGTTAAATTGAAGTTAATTAATATATTTTTTATTATATCTATAGTATTGTATATTCAGTAAAACTAATTTATGATAATAGGTTCTATTTTACTCAAGAATTGACTCAAAGAATTGCCTCGATTATCCAAGATAATATTTTTGTTATTTGTTTATTAATTAATTGTATATATATATATATATATATATATATAACAGTTTATACTTTTTAGTTATTGACTTTATTAATGAAATTATAATAAACAGCTAAACTTTTTATTAAATCAAATAAGATTTTAGTTGAGTAAATTTTGATTATTTAAGTTTCGGATTGTATTATTGGCAGATCAAAAGCAATTATCTATAATATATTTGTAAAAGAAAACATAATTTATAAAATTCATTGTTAATACACAAACAAAAGCATTATCAAATAAAATATAATTGCAAAAACAATATATGCATAGTTTCGTTACACATAGTCGGAACATAGATAATCAAAATTAATTATTACTCGATTAAATTCTTAAGACAATGTAATTAATTGATTATGTTTGTATTCATTATATAAAATAATATAATTGTATATATATTATATACATATATGTATATATATATATATATTAAATATTTTAAATAGCAAAAAAATCTCAGCCGATAAGCTTTTTCAAATCGCTTACTTATTGATTTTAACAAATGTAACGTATAATGATTAAATTAAAAAACATAAATATATGTTATTATAAAAACTGTTTGATGGTTCATTATTTAATATTATGTTTAATATTAACATATTTACATATTTAGTTACTTGGTTAATAATTTTTCTAAATTTATGAAATATTAAAATTTGCTAAATAAATATTTAAACTTAAACTTTAATAATAATTTGTTGCAATTGATCAAATTTACAGTATAGTTAACATTGAATTTAAAAAGTATTTATAAAATATTTACAATGTTTGTGAGGTTATGTTGTATTTCCGAATTTCAATATGTGTTTATTTAAAATTGTATTATCTAATATATACAAATTGTACATCAAAATATGTCTTAATATAATATTAATCCATTTTGGTGCATTAGATTGCAAAAAAATATCTTATATCGACACAATTAAATCCAACAAGTATTTCCACCTATGTATAAAATAGATGTTATGATAATCCACGTTGGCGCCAATAGCGCCACTGTCGTGTGACGTCACACTAATGCCCCGTATTAATAAGAGATCAGATTCATTATCCTTTCTTCTAACACAAAGACTTATAACAGATGCAACAAAAAAATCTTGTTAAAAAACTATTAAGCAGAAGAGTTTAATTTAAACTACTTAATACTAATAATAATTTGAAGTAAAAAGTGTTATCATCAAAACATTGGATATTGCCTCTTCATTCAATGATTAAAAGATTTCTAACAATTGTAGAGAGAAGAAATTCCAATTTTTTGATAACAAACACTAAGGGTTGGTTGACAATCCAGTTTATACTATTATAATCTGGAGTCACCCACCCACCAGCCCAAATTATGATGATTTAAGTTTTCAATTTTTTAAAACTACGTTAAAACATCTTCTTTGAGCAAAAAATATTGTGTTGTACTATGTGGCTAACAGGAACAACGTTTTGTATATATTTGGGTAAATTGAACCATTTATACGCTAAATTTGGCCTTAGAATTCATTAATAAAAACAAGATTTTTCTTGTTACGTGCTGTAGAAAATGTACAATATTTTTTAATTAATTTAATTTAAAGTATATTATTTGCACTAATCTGCACTACAACTGACTGTATCAAATCTTTACTAATTTGTTTGTTAAAATTACACAAAATATTTTTTTAAATTAAAATTGCAAATTATGTGATAAATTTCTTTAAAGGCAACCCTGCTTGTGCTAAAGTATTATTACAGAAATATTGTGTTGTAATTTAAATGGTAATTGTAATTTTGACTGTTGCATATTATAAAAATTCCAATTTACAAGTCTTCAATCAATGTCAATTACAATTTTTGAAGAAGGACCGATATCCGACGAGATGATTACAGCGTGTGGTGTGTGTGCACATTTAAAATATATCTTCACTGCAGGTAGCCATCAGTCTCATTATGCAATATAAGGTTGCATGAGACCGTTCGAGACTAGCCAATAAAGTTAAGTAAAGGTTGAGTTAAGTATGGGTTATTGGTTAGAGGCACCGTTTAAAAATATTAAAAAAGAAATTACAACTTATTACCACAATTATTGGGAGATATATACTTTCGTGGGGGCATGGGAAAACAACAATTTCGTATCGTGGCGACATGTAATTTATATTTAAATAAGTATAGTTGCATAGATACCAACTTGTAAAATGTAAAGTTTGGTAACTTTGGCACAGTTTGCGGTTTATCCGACTTTATAACGGTCCTAAAATTGTCGCAACTACCCGAAGCAAGTTGTGCTTGATGCAATTTATATTAACTAGTTTAAATTACTATATTTCCTACATGTAATTAACGTATCGATTTGTGTTGTGTGGTTCTAAAATTAAACGTGTAAATATTTATAAGATGTATACTCTAACAACTATGTCCCAGGTTATTTCGGTAGCCGCAAAAGGATATTAATCGAGATTAGGACGACTTTTACAGCAGCAATTTGGTGAAAGCGCAGGATTAATTTTGTATGTTGATTGCGGGGTTACATCTTTTATTATTATTGGGTACAATTTCAGAATTTTAGTAATTATAATTAGATCGTCTGTCATGTTTGACCTGGAATTCTTCAGCGTATACACACGTGTAATTTTCACATGCCATAAACGAGGGATTTTTCTCTCGGAGCACTCATATTATATTCTGGCAACGTATAATTTTCAGATATAAAAATTACAATAATAACTTTATAATAAATATACTTTCAATTATACTTTATATTATTAGTACAGTATCATTATAGTTTAATAATTATAAGTTATTTTGAACTTTTGCATTAATTTCAACATAATATGATGTACTTTTTATGTTTATCAATAAAATCATTGATTACTAAATGTGATGCTACATACATTTATTTTCTAATTTTATACAATATAAATGGTCAATTATTTTGTTGATATAATCTGCTCACCTACTAATTGCTGGTTCATTAAGAAGACAAAAGTATTTGTTTCTGAATGTAGTTCTCTAGTTACTGATAGAATTAAAATTATGTTTGCAGTAAATGTATTTGTGTCAAGCTTACACAGGCCGAATAAGCCTAGGGGCACACTACAGCGGTAAGGAGCAGTCATAAACACAATGGTATTAGAGTATACTTTGGAGATGTGTTAATTTGGTAATTGAAAATATACTATGTATTCATATAGTTATAGGGATTCTGGCATGACAATTGGTCTTGTGGTAAAAAGATGTACATTTGTTAATTGAACAGAATATATTAATGATTGTATAAGGTTCAATTTATGGAAAAGTACCCGCAACCTATTGCAAGAATACAAAGAAATAAGAAAGAAGGATTAGTAACATTGGCGCAGCAAAGAGATGCGGTCAAACAATTTGATGGCAATAGCCGTTATTTAAATAAATTATTGTTAAGTTAGTTAAGATACAACGGTTTAAGCACGGTGTGGTGGTTTGAAGATTTAGCGTGCGTAGCATCAATTATATAAAAAAATGGTATATAGGCGTAACATATCAGAAGTGGGATCTGAACAAAAAACGGTTTAGATGTAATTTAAAATTATATTTATCATGGCAATGGAACTATACAAATGAATGGATAAATATGGATAAGAGAAGCGTTGGCGCAGCAAAAAGATGCAATTGAACAATTTGACGGCATTAACCGTATCTTAAATAAATTAGTATTAAGTTAACAATACTAAGGTTCAAGCACGGTGTAGTGGTTGGGAAGTTTAGCGTGCGTTGTGCCAGTTTTATATTTACTGCTATGACCTAACTCAAAACTTTGCCTTTGTTTAAAGTTTGCTGTTATTACGTGGGTGAGCAAAATGTAAAGTTACAGTATTTATGTTTTGTTAAAAAAAAAAACAAAAAAAATAAAAAATCATTAAGGTTTAATACATGTTATGTAGTCTAGAATTGTTTTTCTGATATTCTGAAGTCTTAACTAATGTCTAAAATATTCAAAAAAGTATTATTTTTGTTTTCTGTACTACATTTTATAATACTAAGCGTTAAAAATGACTTTGCTTGATGCTTATAAAGTTTTATAAAAATTATTTTAATATTTTATATGGGCAATTCCATTTCAAACGGACCAGAGCTAGGGGGGGGTGCGTTGAGAAATTTGCTTATGTATTTTTTTTTAGTTCCTATAACTTATTAGTAGTACTTTGATCGGTATATGAGGGTATAAAACCCATAAAAAAAAATTCTACGATTTTTTTAAGTATATTTGACGTTTTTTGACTTAATCGCATTTTTTGTTTAAAAACTTCAATTTTAACTCAAAAAAATAAATTTACTAATGAAATCAATCAAAAATTTTCCGTAGAATCCAAATCTGGCGCCATTTTAAGTTTATACCCTGTCTATAAGCCGCATAAGCTATAAAACCATGTTTTTGTTCTCAGTGGGCTGGGCAAAAAGGAGCATTTTTTAAATTTTTTTTAACCGCCAAAGTTGACGTGTTTTGATGTAAATTAATTAGAAAATACAAATTTGTTTTGTGTATTTAGGTTTTAAGCGTCTAAAACTCAAAAAAACTGCAAAAATACGCCTATTTTTCAACATAAACTTTTACAAATGCACATTTAACAGTTTTCAGAAAAACTATACACCAAATATTATTAAAAAATTTAGTTTTGCAAATAATTCCACCTATAAAATAGTCAGTGTCGTGCTTATCTGGCAAAGAAAAATCCATCTAGAAAAAAAAATTTATTCAAAATTTACTTAATTTTTTTTTTTTATTTTTTTTTAAAGATTATTTGGATTATATTTTTTTAAGTTGATTTCAGAAGTTTAACAAAGACTTTTTTTGTCGCTTTAGCCAATTTTTGGCCGTTTTACTTTTTGTTTGATAGTTTTTGCGCCTGCGGCACAAATTTAGACTCGATCTATCGGCGCAAAAATTTAAAAATATTATTATTTTTGGCATTCAAACATAAATCTGTCTGTCGCTTGTTAAAATTTGTTAAAAAAAAGTTTTAAACCACACCCTAGTGTGTTTATAATATTTTTTGTAAATAAAAAAAAAAAAAAAATTTAACGCATTTTTTGCATAAAAATTTTGTAAACATTTTTTTCTAGATGGACTTTTCTATAGACGATGAGTACAACACTGACAATTTTCTATGTAAAATTGTCCCCAGAATTCAAATTTTTAATAGTATTTGGTGTATTGTTTCTCTGAGCGCGACTAAACGTGCATTTGTAAGAGTTTATGTTGAAGAATAGGCCTACTTTGCAGATTTTTTCAGTTTTAGACGCTTAAAACCCAAATACACAGAACAAATTTATGTTTTTCAATTAATTTACATCAAAATACGTCAACTATGGCGGTTAAAAAAAATTTAAAAAATGCTCCTTTTTGCACAGCCCACTAAGAACGAAAACATGGTTTTATGGCTTTTGCGGCTTATAGACAGGGTATAAACTTGAAATGGCGCCAGATTTGGCTAATTCTACGGAAAATTTCTGATTGATTTCATTAGTAAATTTATTTTTTTGAGTTAAAATTGCGGTTTTTAAACAAAAAATGTGATTAAGTTAAAAAACGTCAAAAAAACTTTAAAAAATCGTAGAATTTTTTTTTATAGGTTTCATACTCTCATATATCGATCAAAAGACTACTAATAAGTTATAGAAACTAAAAAAAAATACATAAGCAAGTTTTTCAACGCACCCCTCCCTAGCTCTGGTCCGTTTGAAATGGAATTGCCCATATACTGTTGATGTTCTTGCAGCTAAGACGTTAAACATAATAAATGCCAATTGTCATTAAAAACTATTGAATAGATTTAAAGGCAACACAACACACATAAAACAAATCCGGATTAATTAATAATTGTAAATAAAAATGACAACAGTAGAAGAAAAAGGAGTAAAATAAGAACAATAGACAATAAATATTAAAAAAAAGCTTTAGATGGGTTAAGTGGCAAAAGCAAATTGACAAAAAAATTAAAAAAAATAGACAATAATAAAAGTACTGCAAAAACATATAGTTCAAAATTAAAAAAAAAACGCATTAGAAATAAACAACAAGAAATAAAAAACAAATGGAAAAAATTTAAAAAAAAACATTGAAATAAAAAATATATGAAAAAGCTTTGGAGTAAAAAAAAAACAATGGAAAAAGAAAAAAAAAATGAAAAACATATATAATAGGAATAAAAATAGTAACAGAGAACAAAAAGACTAAAAAAAAGTGGGATAACTTTATAAAAAAGGAAATAAAAGTAAAAATAAATACAATGCTAAGAAAACAAATAATACAAAATAAAAAAACAAACAGAAAACTTTACAGACAAAATATAGATATTAAATAATAAAAATAACAAAATATAAAGTAGAAGCGCAAGCCAAAATAAGGAAAATAGCAAAAGTAATAAAAAAAGGAAAAGAAGCATAAATCGGACATAGGAAACTGACTATAAATGAAAAAGTTTGGAAATATGATAAAAAACGAGAAAACTAAAAATAAAAATGGGTATATAGATTATAAGAATAAAAAAAACTGGTTGAAGAAGTGATAAAACATAAAATAGGAAGGATACTAGTTGTTCTGGTCAAAAGTAGATTAAAAAAAAATGAACAAAAAAAGAGTAAGTTTAAACTTCTTAAACGTTTTAAATGTAAAAGTATCAAGACAGACAGATATCGGAAGCAAACAAAATTTCAAAATTTTAGAAAGTAAAAAAAAATATTAAAATTTAAAAAAAAAAAATCAAAAACTGAAGACAAAAAGAAAACGTTTAAGATCATTATACTAGAAGCAGCTTAATAAAGCTGTGAAACAAGATAAAAAATTCAAAAACAAATATAAAAGACTACAAAAAAAATTAAACAAAAAGAAGTAAATAAAAAAATCTGGAAAACTAAAGAGTTAAGGACCAACAATTATTGTATAAAACACTAAAACAAATAAAAACAAAAAAATGCATGTAATATGATAAAAATAAAAAACAAAAATAGAATCACAGAAAAGGATAAAATAATAATTTAGAGACAATATTTCTGAGTTTATAGAAGCCGAAAACCTATGCCTGAAGAATCAAAAAGAATAAAATATAGCAAAAATTTAATTTCTGAAAATACATTTTAATTTTTCTAAAATTAAATTAAATTAAAGTTCCTAAATTTAGAAATTAATAAAGCAACTCATTAAAAGCATTTTTGAAAAACTTGAAAATATTTTTTTTAATTATTGCTTAAATGGCATTTTTTGTAAAATGAAATATATGCAATTTTTGTAACTTTTGAATATCCTATATAAATTTTTTTGAAAACTACCAAAATTTAGAAATCAATTAAGCAATTTATTAACTACCCTTTGAAGAAATTTCGAATCAATTTTTTAAAAATTGTTTCTTAAATAACAAATATTCTAAAATAAAATTAAAGCAACTTCTGAAAATACAATTTAAACTTTTTTGAAAATTACAAAAATTTGAAAATCAATTAAACAACTTATTAACAAACTTTTTTAAAAATTTTGATTTAATTTTTTAAATTTGTTGCTTAAAATAGTAATTTTTGTAAAAAAAAATTATCCAATGTTTGTATCATCTGAAAATACATAATAATTTTTTTTTTAAATTATTAAAATTTGCAAATTATATAAACAACCCATCAACAGCCTTTCTAAAAAAATTAAAATTAATTTTTTTAAAAATTGTTGCTTAAATAGCAGTTTTTGTAACACAAAAATTATGCAATTTTTGTAACTTTTGAAAATAAATTTTTAATTTTTTGAAAATTACTAAAATTTGTAAATTAATTAAGCTACTCATTAACAGCCTTTCTGAAAAACTTTGAATTAATTTCTCAAACATTGTTGCTTAAATAGCAATTTTTCTAAAATAAAAATATACCATTTTTGTAACTTCCAAAAAAACATTTTAAATTTTTTTTAAATTATTAAAATTTGATTTCCAAATTTCAGTAATTTTCAAAAAATAAATTTTCCTAAAATAAAAATTATGAATTTTTTTGTAATTTCTAAAAATAAATTTAAATTTTTTTTGAAAATTACCAAAATTTGTAAATCATATAAGCAACTCATAAACAAAGTTTTTTAAAAAAATTTCAATTAATTTTTTAAAAATTGTTGCTTAATCAGCAATTTTTCTAAAATAAAAATTATGAAATTTTTGTCACTTCTGAAAATAATTATAGAGTTTTTTTTTAAATTACCAAAATTTGGAAATCATATAAACAACTCATCAGCACCTTTCCTGAGAAATTTTAAATTAATCAAAAATTGTTGCTTAAATAACAAATTTGTAACTTCTGAAAATACATTATAATTTTTTTTTAAATTACCAAACTTTGGAAATCATATAAACAATTCCTCAGCTCTTTTCTGAAATAAAAATTATGATTTTTTTGTAATTTTTAAAAATAATTTAATTTTTTTATTAAAATACCAACCTTATTAAAAAAAAATTAATTAATTTTTCAAAAATTGTTGTTTAAATAACAATTTATCTGAAATGAAAATAAAGCAATTTGCAAAATAAAGGAAATAAAAAAGAAAGTCGCATCACCATAAAAAAATAGATGGCATAAACAGTATAACACCGGAAATAATAAAATATATGAGTAAGAGAAAAAAAAACCACAAAACTAATACAAATCTGCGTAAAAGTTACTGATGTTTCTTTCTTTTATCCCACAATTGACTCCCACTCCACTGCATTGCAATCCATTTGTGCCGTACCGTTCCATCTCGTCTTTTTGCAATAGCTTGCTAGTGTTTCAGTGTACTTTTATATAAGTTGAACCTGTACACAATTATTAATACGTTTTTTCTAATTAATAAATAAATATTTCTGTAGCCTAGGACCAACTACCTAATTAACACATTCTCAAGATATACTCTATTACCAATGTGGTTATATCTGCTTCTTACTAATGCAATGTGCCCTGCATACAACCTCAAGGCCTAACTGACCAGTGTAAGCTTGACAATCTTTTGCAGTTATTGTGCAACCTTAAGGGTTTAAATCACAGTGCACAAGCATACCCCCAACGATTGTTACAAATAAGACTTTAATACCAAATACAAAGTTAATATACAACTTTAAGGCTTTATGCTAGCGTATGAATAACCATCTTTTAAACATAGTACAACCCCAACTCTGGCAGCGTACCTGGTATGCTACAACTATCACTTACCTCAATGACCCCAATGCCAAAGTATTTTGTTTTACACACCTTTAAGACCCTACTTGGTCTATGTGTAAATAATCTCAGACATTTGTAAGGACAGTGGCAGCAAAATTATAAATGCAGTTTTTGAAACTGTAAATTTTCTTAAATTTGGTCTTAAATACTGTAAAGTAGGTTTTTTAAAGTATATGTTTGCCTTATAAATAATTAAATCCGGCTTTTAAGTTTGGTTTTAATTTGTATTTTTAAAAATGCATATCCAATTTTGGCTTCCAATTTGCAAATTTATTGTTAAAAACTATAAATCCAAATTTTTAAGGTGTTAATCTAGCTTTAAAAACTATAAATTTGGTTTTAAATGGAAAATTTGATTTTCAAAATTGTTTCTTTTGGATTTTAAAACTGCAAATCTAACCGTTTATAGTTATTTAATTTATTTAGACTATAACGACTTATTATGTTTTAAAATCCGCAACAATTGTTTGCAAAAACTGTTTTTTTAATAAATTAAATTTATTTACACTTTTGCAGAAATTGAAGTTTAAATTTAATTATTATGCATATATTTGACTTTCTAATACATAAATACGGCTTTTAAATGCCAAACTGGAGCAGTTTTGATTTTTGGTTTTTAAGTTTGTCTTGTCTGGTATAAATCCGTATTGTTTTACATAAATACACTTTTTTATCTATAAATCTGGTTTTCTGATTTATATATAAACTTGTCTTCCTTAATCGACAATCCAGTCTTAGTATATTAAGTTATAAAATCTGGTGCAATGTTAGCTGATCAAACTAGAAATTTTTTTTTTATTAAATTAAAAAAAAAGTACCAAAAAATACAGTAATTTCAGTATAGCTTGGCCCATGAAATGTATAATAAAAGAATGCTAAAACGGGCATAAGTGCAACAAATCAAACAACCAAAAAATGTAAAAATCTAAGTTTTAAGCTTTTTATTTGAAGTTTTGACGTTTTAAGTTACAAACCTTAATACAACATAAATTGACTTTAAAAGAAATCATGATTTTTTAAATATTTATACCAAAAATTAAAGATTTTTTTTGTATTTCTTAAGTTATAAAAACTGACTAAAGGGTAATTCTACGGAAATTCAGACAATCATCCCCACATCGATATCTTCGATTTTGCTCAAATTTTGTTTGGGGACCAAAATATGTCGATTCTTAAAATTTCAAAATTATAATAATAATAACTTTAATGTTTTTTTTGCTTCTTCTTTGATGTTTTGAAGTATACATTTGTTCAAAAACTTTAGTACATAAAAATTATTTTGACCAAAAATATTAAAAAAATGTTTTTGTGCATAAAAATTTATGTTTGCCAAACTAATAACAATAGTTTGGTTTTAAAATATGTGATTATAGACATTTTATTGTTTTTAATGTTTTAAAGTTTGAATTTACAATAAACTAAACAAACCTTTCTTTGGTTAAAAAAAGTTTTATAAAAAATTTAATTCAAATTAGAAAAAAAAAAATTTTTGATTATAATTTTTTTTAATTTTATATATTTTTTTTTTAAATGCGCGCAAAACAGTTTACTGCAATAAGCACTGAATTCAATTTCTTGTCAGACGGCTTTTAAGTTATCACAATTGATGTTAATATGTTAACTAAACTATAAATAATAATATGATTTAAAAATTAAAGAAAAAATATAAAAATTTTATCGTGTTTTAGCTTCTTCTTGGATGTCATAAAGTTTAAAGTTACAAAACTTAATGTAACAAATAATGACTACTAAAAAATATAAGTTTATATTAAATTATTTATTAAAAAATAATTTAAATCAAAAATAATTTGTAATAAGGCAAAAATGAGTGATTCGCAACTTGAACACAGACATTTTTTATAAATAAAAGCAATAGACTAAAAAATATTTAAAAAAGAATGGTGGAAGTGTACAAAAAATAGCTTTTCTACTACTATAGTTAAATATGGGTTCAAGCAGTTTAAATAAAGCATAGAATCCATTTATAATAACTTAAATAGTAGAAAACTTTTAGAAGCAACTTAAAAAGAACAATAATCATAAGCAAACTCTATAAGTTCATTCAGTCCAGTCTTCAAAATGTTTGTATTTTTCAGTAATGATCTCAAACTATAAACAATAATTCTTAAAACATGTTTACATACTGTCAATTATGTTCTTTAATTGTCAATTATGTTCTAAAACTGTAACAAAATATATTCTGATCTAATATTATGTCAATTTGAAAATCAATAAAATGAATTTTACATAACCTCATATTAAATAATCCTATATAATTTAGTGTTGAACTTTAAGAGAAATAAAAACTTTAATAACTTGAAAACTATACATTAGCTTTAAACTAAATTTAGCAACAATGCAGCCAATTATAATTATCACCAACTGTATAAAGAATATTAAAATCAATAGGGTAAATTTTACGTAACCTCAAATTAAATAATCTTACATAATTACAAAAAAAAAAATTTTGTAACTCAAAAACTGTTTTATAGGTTTTAACTAAATTTGGCAACAATGCAACCAAATATATCTACTATCAATTGTATAAAACATCTTAAAAACAATAAGTTAAATTTTGCATAACCTCAAATTATTTATCTTATATAATTTAGTGTTGAACTATAGGAAAATTAAAAACTTTAATAACTCAAAAACTATACATTGGATTTTAATTAAATTTGGCAACTATGCAACCAAATATAACTATTGCTACTGTGTAAAAATTATTGAAATTATTAAGGTAAATTTTAGATAACCTCAAAATAAATAATCTTATATAGTTTAAGAGAAATAAAAAATTTAATAACTCAAAAACTATACATTGGTTTTAAACTAAATTTAACAACAATGCAGCCAAATATAATTACTACAAACTGTATAAAAAATATTAAAATCAATAGAATGAATTTTACATAACCTCAAATTAAATAATCTTATAAAATTTAGTGCTGAACAATAAAAGAAATAAAAAAGTTAATAACGCAAAAACCATACAAAGGATTTTAACTAAATTTGGCAACAATGCAGCCAAATATTACTACTACCAACTGTATAAAAAATATTAAAATCAATAAGGTGAACTTTACATAACATTAAATTAACTGACCTTATAACATTTAGTATTAAACAATAAAAGAAATTAAAAAAAAATAACTTGAAAAGTGTATATTGGATTGAGAATATATTAGTTTGTTACCATACCAAGAATTTGAATATTTGTCTTTTATGCGGACGTCAGAAATCATGTTACTTAAAAAAAAATTGTGATCTTACTTTTTAATAAATAACATTTGCGTGGGTGAGTGTGACATTCTATTTCAAAATAATGGCCCGGTACCATGCTCTGGAGTGACTCACCCACCCGCCCAAGTGTTTTTTGTCAAGAATTTAAATATTTGTCTTCTATGCGAACCTTAAAAGTCATTTTTTCTCAAGAGATAGTTGTGATTTAATCTCTTAATAACTAACATTTGAGTGGGTGGGTGGGACATTTAGTTCCGTTACTATGATCTGGAGAGACCCGTCCACCCACCCAATTGTTTGTCATTAAAAATTTAAACATTTGTTTTCTATGCGGACTTCAAAAGTCATTTTTTTACAAGAGAAGGTCGTGATCTAGTCTCTTAATAACTAACACTTAGGTGGGTGGGTGGGAGGACACTTAATTCTAAAGTATTAGCCCGTTACCAGGCTTTGGAGTAACTCACCCACCCGCCCAAGTGTTTGTTATAAAAAAATGAAATGTTTGTCTTCCACGCTAACATTAGAAGTCATTTTATTACAAGAGAAGATTGCAATCTAACCATTTCATAACTAACAATTGGATGGGTGGGTGGAACACTCTATTCCAAAGTATTTGCCTGGTATATGATTTAAAGTGTACTATCAACATTATTTAATGTTGATTGACGGCTGAGTAAAAACTTATTGCTAGAGAAATAAAAATATCAAAAACAAGTTTTTTTAAAATTGTACATAAAGATTTGTTAAATTGTAATTAAATATAAACCTTGAGTAAACTATAAACCACTTAATGCAATGAGTTCATATAGACTATCCACTACTCAAAAAGGTGAAGTTGTAACTTTCTGTGCAAAAAGTAATGACCACATTTTTCTAAGATACTGAGAAAATTTTCTAATTATGTATATGGCTATGTATGAGTCAAGTGAACGAAATAAGTTTTTTTGCTCAAATTACTAAAAATGCTTTCCGTTGCATGAATCCTGATCATGTAAATTTTTTCAGAATTTATTATTGAGCCATTTCCGAGTAATATGCAATCAAATATGTCTTTTTCACTTTCTTCTTTAAAATTGTTTAAAAAATAATATTTTGCAGCCAAAAATTTTGTTACTTAAATTTTGAAAGTTTCCCACATCAAAAATACTTTTTTTTAAAAACAGATGACGGCTATTTTTTTCTCAAATATGGATAAAAACGTGCTTTTATATGTGCAAAAGATACCCACAACATTTCTTCCAAAATATCCAAAAATACTTCAAAATAGCAACAAAAACTTAAATTTCAAGTATTTCTGTAGATTTTATTTTTTGCACATATAAATGTTTTTACCCTTATTTAAAAAAAAATCCCGTCATCTTTAAAAAACAAGCTGTTTTGTAAAATTTTGGGAAATTTTCAAAACAATAGAAAATTTTTTTAGGCAGCGAGATAATATTTTTTGAAAAAAAAAAGTTTTTTACAATTTTTTTCTAAAAATGCAATTCTAAAAAGTTACAAACTATCAAAAAATGTAAAAAAACGCAAACATTTTTTTTTTTTCAAATTTTGATTGCTTATTACATTGATTTTGCTGAAAACTGAAAAAATCTGAAAATAATTGTATAATTGGGATTCATGTAAAGAATGGCATTTTCAGTAGTTTATTATTTTGCACTTCCTGACTCATACTTGGCTATATGCTAAAAAGGACTGCTATGACAAGAAAGTAAAAAAAAACACACAAAAATGCTTACAACAACTGTAGTGTGCACAAAGCACAAATTGTTTAAAAAAAGTCAATTAAGTCGGTTTAAAAAAAAACGCTAAAAGGGTAGTTTTTCGTTAAAACAAGTTTGTTAATGTTAACTGTTTTTTTTTTTATAAAATTGTAACTTTCATATTAGTAAATATAAATAATCTTTTTGCACTTTAACAATATTATATAAAATATGATAAATAAGTGAATAAATCAAGTTCAATTGATGAAAAGCGTATGAATTTTTCAATTTCTGTTCTCTACCAGTAACTTATTCTTTGTTTGTTTATAAAATCAAATCCCAACTTATTCATTCGAGCCGGGTGTAAATTACATTGTGCAACGGAATATCTCCACGTTTTTCCTTAACGAAACCGATAGCCGTGTATGTATTCGCTCCGTGTGGCTAACCCCATTCCGGAAAAAATAACGCACGACTTTTCAATAAAATAATATTGAATAATGCATGGGGCAGACATTTTGCTGGCCGTTTGAATTTAATGTAAACGTTAAATTAGGTATAATAATGTAATTTATGCGGTTAATAGATTTTTTCGCGTCATTAATGCCGTTATTTTCCGGACAAATTCTATTTATTGCAACATGCGATTGTGTAGTGTTCCACTTTTATTCTGTTTATTTATTATAATAAATGCAACACTTTATATTATCATGCAGAGTAAGATTAAGTAAATAATCGTATAATATAAAACAAAATTAATTAATAATTTTGAAAATAATTAAATGAAAGTGACATAAAATCATAATAAATTTTTTTTTTTTGTACACCCGCGAGTTCCTTTGCTCTTAGGGAATGCCAATCAATGTATACCCAGCCCTCATTTGAGATCTTATCTACAGCTTTCCTGGCGAGTTCTACAACCATGTTGTCATTTTCTGCTGCATTACCACTCCTGCTTATGATTTTGGCAGATCTTTTGTGTTCATCTTTTGACATCACGGATGCCAGGTTTTATCATATAATTCTGTCATGACAAGTCCTTCTTCGACTTTTGTTGCCAGGTCAAATAGAATCAACTCCTTAAATTTCTGGCAAGCTTTGATCTTATCCCTTTCTTGTTTGGTGGGGACTTCTATAGTTATCTCCGTTTTTCCTGATCTGATGTTCTTTACACACACAAACGTCATTAAGTACCGGGCCTATCTCATTTAAAATTTTAGCCCTCACATCTTCAGCAGATGCTAAACCTCTATTTTGACTCACTACTAATGCATTTACGGAGGTCGTCACCGATTGCCTTCATTTCTGCTATATCATCGTTGGACGACGTGTATGTCTCCTTATCTCGGAAACGTTTAGATCCTCTCTCGTATCCAGTGCTTCTTTTGTTGATTATAGAGTTGCTCCTGCTAAACAACCCATTTTGATCAGGCACGATATTTCAACTTTCTCGATTAGTCACACTGTTGGAGGTTTCGCCTCAAAAATTGCCGTTGTGCATAGCCCCGTTTGGATTACTATTATCTTGTTTAGAGACTTTGTTTCCTGCCATATTGTCAAGCATGTAAGTATGCAACAGCGAAGATGGTCCTTCTTCTTACCACAGTTGGCCGGTCATTTTTATTCTTCTTTCTCACTTCCTCTTTCAGCTCCTTGCTATCATCGGAGATTTCCATTTCTATTAGTTTTTGGGCATCTGATTGCACGTTCACTGAGCTCAACGGGGGAGGGATACTTTGCAACTGATTACCCAGTGCAATATTGGCTTCTTTATCCGTCGACTGTTTGCCACCCTTTTTTTTATCTGTTTTGCCCATGTTGCCACAAAATATTTAAGATAGTTGTAAAGGTTAGTGGGACGGTTTAACTTATGTCAAAAAGTTAGATAAAATTAATTTAAACTCATTTTCAAAGCTTTGAGGCCATTGATTGTTAAGGGCCAAATTTAGTGCAGGAGCATATCAAGCTTGGTAGCGGCAAATGTAGGTCTTTACATCTGCTATAAATCCCAGCTAATGATACGAGCGAAGGATGACTGTATGGGTTTTATTCCGTTCTGGATGGTTGTTTTCAGCCGACGTAAGTGCGCAATTTACCTTGTTCTTATTTTTGGGTAGTAGGAGAAAGTTGTTGGTTTTGATAGAAGAGTCGACTATTTTATTTTCTAGATTCCTAGATAAAATGCTGGGTAAAATGTTTGAGCTTTCCTTGATGTGTTTGATGGTAAAAATAAATTCCTATAAAAGTTTTTTATTAAGCTTTGGCGTTGATAGAGTTTTTTATCCAGACGTACAAGGTTTATCTTCTAAATAGAATCAAAACTTTTTCACCGTTTATACAATTGCTATTTGTTCCAATTTTATTAAGTATAATTTTTTTTGTGGTTTGTGTGTTAAAACTAGCATAGAACACGACATGTTTCTAGACGTTTTTTTCTTGGTATTACACGGGTCTAAAACCCAAGTTACATGTGTCCGTTTGAAAGCCAAATTGTATTTCTGGACGGGGTATGGCCAGTTAAGAAGGTTGAGCCAGTGCTGCTTTTACTGTTTCAAACGTTTGCTCTTAAGCATCAGTCTATACATAAAGCTTTTTGAATCCTTTATCCATCCATGGTGGGGGGGGGGGCTGGTTTTGATAAACAATTTGTAGCTAAGTACAAATCTCTATAAAACGGAATTGTTTTTTGTTGTATTTGCAACCAGATGCTGTAGTTGCGTTTAATTTCATTTTGCACTAACCAATTTGACGTTATTCTTTTGAAACAATTGTAACCTGGAGCTCATGCAAAACTTTGGATATGAATGGCATCATAGTAAATTGAAAAGTGGCTCTATCCGGTGCAGCAAAGGCAGTGTATGATTTGCAAGGAAAGCAAGCAAATTTTAAGCAGAAAAATTGAAAATGTTAACTTTGAAGATCTGCCAGACATAGATATATATGAAATTAAAAAGACACTGGAAATGATAACGTGCTAACAAAAATAACAAAAGAAGGAGGAGAAATTATGCTAAAGAGACTGAAAAGCATGCTGAACAAATGTCTGCACCATACTACTCCACAAGAAGGGTGAAAAACAAAATTTAAAAAACTACAGATCAATTTTACTGTTATTCTAGCTACACAAATTATTCATAAAAATAATCACAAGCAAACTTACCAACAAACTTGATGCCTACCAACCAGTCGAACAAGCGGGTTTCCGCAAAGGGTACAGCAGGACGGACCACTTCCTAACTATGAGAACTCTAATTAAAAAGGCTGAAGAATATTATATTCTGCTCTACATAGTGACTGACACGCCAAAATAAAAATGAATCTAACAGCACAGCGTCAATACTTATAAATTGCGAAGTAAGACAGAGAGACGCTATATCACTAAAACTATTCACTCTGATGCTGGAAGACGTTTTTAAACCTTTCCACTGGGAAGAAAAAGGTCTAAATATTAACGAAAAAAGACTCAACAATTTAAGATTTGCTGACAACATTTTCCAAGTGACAGATAACTATAAAGACCTTGAAGTAATGATAAATTAACTTGCAGAAGCCTCTAAGAAAATAGGTCTAAAGATGAATATGTCCAAAACAAAAACAATAAACAACACTGATGACAACAGAAATATAACAGTCAAGAATGAAACGCTTGAAAAAAATTGGCAAAAAAATCAAAGAGTAGAGATTGATAAAAAAAAGACTTTTATAGGTGGCATTTGGAAAACTAAGGTACGTTAAAAAACAAGAAGATACCCTAATACCTTAAGACCAGAATTTTTAACTAATGCGTACTGCCAATAATGACATATAACGCCCAAACATGCATGAACTCTAACAAAAAATAACATGGACAAATCAGTAAAAACCCAAAGAGCAATAGAACGCTCAATGTTAAACATCACTCTTAAAGACCAGAAGAAAAACACTTGGTATAGACAAAAAACTAAGGTTATAGATGTTGCAAAACAGATAGCAAAGCTCAAGTGAAGCAACGCTGACTACAATGCAAGACACACCGACAATAGATGGAATTGCGTGCTACAGCAGTGGAGACCCTGGTTAGGCAAACAAGGACGCGGACGGCCTATGATGAGACGGGACGACAATCTAAAAAGAACAGCGAGATTCTGCTAGAAGCAATTGGCGCAGAACAGATCAAAATGGAGGAAAATGAGAGAGGCCTATGTCCAAAGTTGGACAATTACATAGTAGAAAAGAAAAAAAAAAGAAAGCTAATCAAGTTTTTCAGAGAGGCAGCGTGAGTTGCTTAGGTGCTTGCTATTTGTGCTGGAAGTACTTCAAATTACACTTTACCGTAAATTTGTGAGTTTGTACAACGTTTTAATCGCTTTAGCATTTACTTTATTCCTCATACTTGGAGGGACTTTCGGCCTACTAGAACTAAGTTGGTGATGTCATTTTTTTTGCAACTTGCGCTTTTATTAGCGTTTGAGTAAAAAAATTATAATTTTTTATATAGCTGTTCAAAGCAGTTCTCAGCAAGTTCTCAGATATTTCTAAAAGTGTTACTAAAATTAAAATTATTTAATGCCATAAAAAGTTCAACATAATCTTAAAAAGTAATAAGTTTGTCTAACAGACGTACTTTGTAGTACATTATTAAAAAAAAAATGAATTTTCAGGTTTTATTAACATTATCTTAATTATTAATAATACTCAATTAAAATTATTATTAATTGATCCAGGGGTTAATATATGCTTTTGTAACATAATTTTTCACAAGCTTTAATTCTAAATTTAAATAGTTAAAGAATGTGTGAACTTTACGACCATATTAACACCTCTTGTAGGGGTGAAAAATAAAGACGTTCCGCCACTTTAATAGATACACCAGATAGGCTAGTCAAAACAAGGGGCTGCGTTAATTTTCCATGAATAATGAATCTCTGAAAGATTTACGACGAGATGTTATTTTTACAAGACGCAAAAGCAAAACGTGTCTTATTTTCTTAGTCACACACGTCGCATCTATTTGTAGGCTCACACACCTCTAAAGAAAATTTTAATTGCAAAAGCCGAGTGTGTTTGTTTAACATTACTACATTCTTTTTACCTAAAGGGAGATACAATTACATATACTCTTGAATACACTCGAGAGAAAAATGCGTGCATTAAAAAAAAGCTCGAACTGGGTTAAAAAGCTTTCAGGGTTTCCGCTTAGTTTGGGAAATATAATAGCGGCGTTTGCGCTGATTGTAAGCTTTTCAAATTCGAATATATGGTGGGTTTAACATATATATCTGTAATTGGAACTGTAATAGGTATTTTTTGAGATATTGAATCAATTATTCTTGGGGTGTTTTAATGCAGTCAATTCTTTACGTTTCAAATTAAATAATTTCGTTTTTTAATCATTGAAATAATTTTATTACAAATTTATTTTGTATGTAGTAGTTTATCAGCTTTAAGTTTTGACCTTTACAAAGAAGATTTAAATTAAACTCTTAAATAGCATCCTTCCGACGGTTTACTGCTGTTATACATCATGAAAAATAGTCGTGCGCGGATTTCTCCGTCTCGTAGGAATTTTTCAAGTAGAACACAAAGCGCGCAGTGAGGTAAATACGATATTAACCCCAACCTTGGCGTTATTGACTGAGATGTCGATACGGCCGGGCTTGCGGCGGTCAGTGTTTCCGAACTAACGACCCCCCTCTAATAACGAGCAGTCACGCGGCCGATTCACGAACTGTTAGCGACATTTAACTTTAACGAGCTTTGTTTACTGCCAACAATTACTACCGTGCATACGCATTACAGTGTTGTATTTAGGAAAATCAGCCTATTAAGAATGTTTGCAAAATATTTCTACCAGATGAAATGTGCCTATTAGTTATAAATACTTTAATTGGCATTTTTATACTTCATATCATCAACATCTAGTTCTAGTAGACCAATAATCTTTTCAAACATTGGCGGATTCAGCATATAAGAGTTCAAAGCGTTACCAAATTATGGGGTTTCTTAATATTTTTTATAATATTACTATAACATGAACATGCGGGTCCCATGGCGGCCGCTTTATCTGCGTGTACATAAATTTGCCTCTGTCTGTCAGTCATCTTATGTTTGCTAAATGCAGAAACGCGGAAGTAAAGAAAAACATTCAGTTTCTTGATGCCAATTACTGGAATGAATTTTAAGTGGCTTAAAATAGTGACACTTTATGAACTAAATGTCTCGCCGGTCCATTCAAGTATTAGTTATGAAGAAATTGGTTTAGTTTGCTTTTAAACTAAAGCAATTACTTAATTTTTTTAAATTTAATAAATCTGTCGGTCAGAGAAAACCTTTCTAAACCACTTAATTACTTTTTATAAATTAAGTTTTTTGTCCGCCCAACTAGTGGCGTAAAATATTGAGAAGAGTTTGGGAAAAAACGTACACAATTTTGTCAAAAATAACAAAATTTGGTCTTTGAAACATAATTTTCAGAAAGCACCAAAATCCGGCTATAAACTGTTGAAAAGTGTAAAATTTTAATTCATATGTTAATTTTTTGTAGCTTTATGATGACCACCTTTGTTGACATCAGCATATGCGCCATTTTAACCTTGGCAACGTATATGTTAACTAGCATCGGTAAAAGAATAGATCTTTAAGGTACTTCTGCCGTTAAGTAGAAACATGGTTTAGGACATTAACTGCCAGAGTTCTTCATTTCATATATGTATCTATCAGTTCTATAAGACGTAATTGAAATTTCAGTCAAACATCCATTTGTTTATTTCTAAAATTACCCTTTTTATGATTTTACTTGAGGCTTTTCAAGCTTTTAGTAAAACTGCATTAGCAATATTGGTGAGGAATTTTATTAGGGCCCTGCGCAAATTTAGCTTTAATTTTTGATATAATTTTTTTTTATTTGTGAAGGTTGAATGCTGTTCAGCAATGTATTGTATGCAATGTTGTTTAAGAAATCATTGACTTTTTTGTAGATTCTTTTGACTTGTTCTAAATTAGTGTCTTCTGTAATAGAAAGAAAGTATTGGAGTATGAGGTTGACAGCAAATGCTTTAACTTTTACCTCAATGGAGTATTAAAACTTGTTCTTGCAATGGTTGATTGGAAAAAGTAGTCTCTTATTGCACAAGGCTTTAGAGACATTTCAGATTAGATTTTCATCTTTTTTGTGGTTGGTTTCAAAGTTTTTTGATAGCACTGATTTAAAAAAAATGGTAGCACAAACCTAAGTTGATGATCGATGAGCTTCTTTTTTAGTTATTTGCTTAGTAGGCAATCATTTTTTGAATGCCTTACATTGTTGACTAAATGAATCAAATTGAAAAGTATTAGATTTCAGAAAAGCGGTTGCTCTTATGTCGTTGGCGTTAGTAGCCAGAATTACCCAAATACCATTGTGGGTATTGCGTGCCTAGATGATGGGTATTTTATTATTCTTGAAATATTGAAATAAACCCGACAAAAAACGTTTTTTAGTTGGATTGAAAGATTGGTGGTAATAGTAGGATTCTGTAGAGGTTGGATAAGCTTGTTATCACTGACGGGGTATAAGTCCATAGCACTAGGCGTGACTTTAATAAATCGTTTCCGTTTTTATTAGCAAAAGCGGCGTCGTTTTAGGGGGCGGAAAGCTATTGTGTTTTTTAGCTAGATAGCATGTTAGTTTGAAGTAACGGTGAAAACTCACCTTCTCATTTCTAGTACAGAAAAGTCTAGGAAATTAGCGGCGGTTTTTTTGCAGAGGTAGTGGGGAATCTTTTTCAGTTAGAGAAATTTTCCAAATGCCTACCAACTAAAACAACCCTTTCCCCTCTCTCTTCATTCTTAGAGTAACATTGGAATTATCTCGCGGTATTGCTTTGCTGTTACCTGGCCTATGCTGCTACAAATTATAATCCAAATACCCACAAATCAATTAAAAAAAAAACCACTAGAACAGTTTACATTAATCAAAAATTTTACTACCCAGTTAAAAAAACACGTAACAACATCACAGTTTTATTTAAAAAATACAGTTTAAATGAAAAACATAGGTTGATCAAAAAAACTCCACAAAAACAGTTTAAAAAAGGTATATTGGTCAAAAATATCACTAACTATTAAACAAAAAACACGCAATATTACAGCTTATCACGGGTTATCACAATTTAAAAAAAAAAAATTTTTCTTAGTCACATTTTAGTTTTTACATGTTTGGTGTTACCGTCTCCCCGCCCCAAGATGGAAGGGGTGGGAATACCCGCAGCTAGATTACACACTCCAAGACGTCATGTTTGTTTCTCCAGAGTTCGAATATAATTGTGAGTGAATAGATCAACACTAGCGCGTTTGTCGGTGAGAGGAAAGTTAGTAAGTTTTTAGTGTGGGAGATGGTGTTCCATTTTCCAGGTGGATGGCGGCTTAAGGCGGTGGGTGCAAGTCCATAAATCGTGTGCAGTTTGGGATGCAAATACATCTCCAAAGCGGTCATAGGTGTAGAGGTGTGCGTAGGTCGCATTCCAAAGGCGTTGTCCAATGGCATAGGAAGCATCGTAGTCAAAGGTGAGACGGTTGAATCGTTTCGGTCCACAAGTTTCTTGCGGCTTTGCTGCGTGTACATGACTAATTAATAAGCTGTCGACGCGCAAGCTTTATACCAGCCGGCAAGTTAAGGTGCGCCGTGAGTGGCCCGTGTGGCTCCGCCCATTATGCATCATTGGCGATGGTGTTTTGCTTATCTTTGTTTTTGAGCATATGTTGGACAATGTTGCCAGTATTTGTCTGTCTTTATTCAGTGCTAAGTATAGCTTCTTTCTTCAGTCTATTTTGAGCACTAGAAGATGGTGTGTTTAGGATTGTTTACCTCTCCGTAGTACATGCAGTTGTTGCTACCCGCAATGGCCATTCTTATTAAATAAGATTTGAATTACCCATGTTTGGTAAGAAACTGGGTTAGAAACTAGTTTACTTTGTTGTGCTTTCTGTTTAGCCATAGTTTTACTTTAGAAAATAAGTATACTTATTTTTGTTCATTCTTCAGTAAACTTTTCCTTGTTTTACAATTGTTTCTATTTTGCGTTTTAAAATGCCGTTTGGTATTTATTTCAACTGTACAATACCTCTTCCGCCAGCAGTAGAATAGGGATTGTGTTTGTTACTACTTGTATTGCCTTTGTGAACACAGTTCTAGAAGCGTTTGCAATGCGCATCGTAGCTTTCCTCTGTACACGCTAATCACCAAGTACATGCCTTTCTTTTAGCTTGCTTAGGGCTGCTTTTTCCATAATAGCCTTATTGTTTTTAACGGAATTTGTTTGCTCCCTGTAGGTTTTTTTTGGGCATTCAGATTTCTATTTTAGAGGTCGCGTATTTAATATTATTTTCTATGGCTTTTCTTCTTTTTCCACAGTTCACTATTGCCGGATCGTCCGGGTATTTTACAAAATAAGTTCTTTCCAAAAGTTCTATTCTCAGTACACCGTTGTATAGAATGTTCCAGAGTGTTGACTTGATGACATAGTCCTGTGCAAAACCACAGGTCATTTGCTACTCAGAATCTTTTTGTTTGGTAGGTAATTTTTTATGAATTTTTGCATGTATGGAAAACTTTTTGCCTAGTGATCTCTTCTATTATGTCTCTCCACTTTGCAAGGTTAAAGACATTTTGTACGTCCAGAGTTACAAACGCAACGTACTTTTGCTTCCTGTCTGCTTTATCCGCTAGTTTTTGTATGACCTGCATGACGTTCTGTTGATTTTTTTTTTTAAACATTAGTTTTTTTCAATTTTTTTAAAGAATTACTTATTTTGTAGTTTTTAAAAACTTGCTTATTACGTTTAAGAAACATACTAGTCAGTAGGCCTTTGTTTTTTCGGATCTGGTCAATTTTTCTATTAGTGTAAATTTACCGATTTTGGGAATACTCCCAACTTTGTTATGTGATTTGCAACTATGCAGATAACATTCCCAAAATTTTTGGCCGTCTAGGTCTGGTGCTTTGCCAAATTTTAGCCTACAGTTTGCGGACGTTATTTTTTCTAAAAGGCAAGTGAACATTGGTTTGGAGCCCATCTTTAGTTGTGGCCACACCTCGGGTTTGTTGGGGAATAGTATTAGAGCTGTATTTTTTTGTTTTTTTTTTGGTTAAGGTTATTGGCAACAGTAGTCTCATCTTCCCAATTTTGTACCCTGTTTCCTAGACGTCTTTGCCCACTTCTTTGCACTGCATAGGCCACGCTTTTTTTTAGTCCTTTATTGCCTTTTTAAGGTTTTTTTTATTTTTTGAACCTCTGGTGTGCAAGAGTTTTTTATTGTCATTAGCTGATGGTTTGCCGCCTGCTTTTGTAATATTTTTTTACTTGTAGGCATTTTTTTTGCAGGTTCTCAATGTAGTCCATCTTTAGTTGTTACTTTTTTTTGTACGTGCCGTTGCATGTTTTTTAATTATTTTTGATAGGGCATCTGAGGTAAAAACTTTCTTTTTTGTTTCTGTCTTTAGTTTGATTTGAAACGTTAATTTTGTTTTTATTTCTTTTTTGAAGAATTTTTAGTTGTCTTTGGTCACGTACTTTGATGTTTTTATGGTCTGCTAGGATACGGCTTTAGATTTAACTGAATAACACCAAAAATAAAAAGTTTGTATAAAAATTATTATATATGTATATTTAAAAAAAAAAAAAAAATCAAAATATTTTCGGAATTTTATAGTTTGTTGCAAAACGTCTGAAAAACTTAAAACCTTAATTGTTTAGTTTTTTTTTAAATTTATGCACTAAAAACTGTTTACCAAACTCACTTAACTACCAAGAAAAACTTCTGTATGGCTCCGGCCTCACCCGTTTTCAGATACTTAATAAACTCAACAATTATCAGCAAACTTGCAACAAAATTTGAAAATAAAAACTGTTTTATAATACTACAAAAACAGGAAAACATTTGCAGTATTGGAGATTAGACTTTGCATAAAAAAAAAGATTAAAACAAAATTTGGTTCAGATTTTTTAACTTATCTGCGGATAATACCAAACGCATACAGCTAATAAAGCTCATCTGCACAAATAACGCAACTACAACCAAAAAAGCGGCATGGTCCGCAGTAAGCTAAGACTGGTCCAAACATTGAAACTTAAAAAATCAAGTTGTTACTATTGCTTCCCTTATTGTTGATTGCCCCACTCTCCTAACCGTCTTGCCAGCGTGGGGCTTTACGGCTAAAAACCCTCTCTGATGGGGTGATGAAATCTCTTCAGTGGTTTGAAATTTACTTAAAACTGTAAGTTCCTCGTAATAGAGATGGAGGCTTATATATCAAAAAAAAAATTAATATAAAAACGGCTGATTAAGAAGAAAAAAATTATTGACCGCTGCTACAAACATGAAAAGATTAAATTTTTGTTTTTTAAATCTAAAAAAATGATTAAAAAACTTAAAACTTTGCTTTACAATTGGCAGAATTTTAGCCCAAACCAAAACCAAACTTATTTTAGTTTTATAACAGATAATAATTGGTACAAAAAAGAAATAACGCATAAAAAACAATACAATTTTATGAAATCAACAAAACAAAATATAGACAAAAAAGTTCACTGTTAGCTGACCCGCCCCTTTTAATGAATAATCACAAAAAACAATTAAAGGTTGACAAAGCGGACAAAAAGTACTGAAAAAGCATTGCAATTCTACCCATGCACATAACCAAGTGCCACCAAAAAAAGAAACAAGTCGAGCAAACTAGACCAGCAATTAATTAAAGGTTACTAAAAAGTTAAATCACATGCAAAAGCCACACGCCAACTTTGAAAAAAAAAAACAAAAAATAATTGTCAACGCCAACAAAAATTAAAGAAAGAAAAACAAGACAACTAACGTCTTAAAACCACATAAAGTTTAAAGAAAAAATCCGAGTATAAGAGCTATAGGAACTTTAACAAGAGCAATCGTTAACAACAAGACCACCTAGATAGATATGATTGTTCAGAAAAAAAATCTTTAGTTATAGAAAAACTTCAACCACACACTAGGTAACCAGGTAACCTAAGTAGAAAAATAGTGTTGAGATCTAAGTCTCAAACTTATATTTATTTTACAGCACTTAAAATAAACAAAGATAGCAAGAAAAAGGAATCCTAACTTATGGGCAGCTGTAAAAAAATGGAAAAAAATTTAGCCAGCTCAAACCTATTCAGGTGTTACTGGACGATTCTCTGAAATCTTAGAAGAACAATACTCAAAAAATAAAACTAGCAACCTTAAAATAATCTCGAACAAGTCAGTTTCAAACCAAAAGTCAAACTCCAAAATTATCTGAAATACTTAAGCACATTAAAGTTGGATAGCATCAACTAATAAAGAAATTAAAAAAAAATAATTTTAAAACCAAAATCTAAAAAAGTAATACCAAACAAGTACTTAATGTTCTACACTAGCTGCAGATTTTTTTTTTTAACAAGAAGCGTCTAAAAATCAATAATTGCCTTATCAGTTTTTAATTATTAAAAAGTGATAAGGCAAAATAAAAAAATCTTTCATAAAGCATTGTAATTCTATTAAAACACGTAGTCATGTACCATTAAAAAAATGCGAGCAGATTAAATTAAGCCAGTAATCAGATTTTTGACAAGCATAAACCACAAACAAAGATAAAAGATAATAGTCAACGCCAAAAAACCTAAAAAAAAAAAAAAATTGTACCAAACCAAAGCGGATTTACAGAAACCGCAGACCAGTATCTAAAAAACAAAAAACTTTTTTAGCAAAAGAAATAAGAAAAATGACAGAACCAGACGCTAATAACAAGGCCACCCTTATGGATGTTACATCTGCCTCTAGGCTTAAGCTAAGAAATTTTAAATTGCTTTCCTTGTGTTACTAAATGTTTCAAAAAACTGTCAAAAATGATCACAAAACCAGGACAAAAAAAACAACATTTACTCTTGCTGAGTACACAAGAAACACTTTAATGAAACCACTTATTTGGCAGTTTCTGAGTGTGTTATTTAACGTAATTTTTGTCGTCAAAGTTGTTACGGCCTCCATTATAAGCAAGTTGAACTGTATATATGGCTAAATAGTTGGAATACAGATAAATAAACATATATATAAATGACTGACGTATCCCTAAGCAACGCTTTATGGTGCAATAAGCAAAAGAAATAGAAAATCAGTAATAAACAAAAAAATTGGTCTATAGTTGGTTCGCGTTAAGACTGCAGTAGTAGTTGTGAAGGCAACTAGAAAACAATGCTCTGGTTGGCTTAGAGGCGTACCCAATTTACAATAGAATATCTACCAGATTAATACAAAGCTACTTGTAATTGAATAAATTTAGTTAACAATTTTTACTATTTAGTATTTATCAATTTTTTACGTTATTGTATCTAGGTTAACGCATTTGTAAATAATTACATGTATTTCAACTTTAAATTACAATTTTTTGTTGCTGACGTACAGTATAACCTCAAAAACTTAAATATGAGTAAACGTCATGCAATTCTAGGAATTGTTTTTAATAAATTTTAGTATTAAAAGTGACTAATATACATTTCTATTAAACATACTATTATTTATTAAAAAGTAATAAACTATATTGTTTCTGCTTTAAAGTTTTTAAATAATTTAAAATCATTTTATTATAATATAATAAATAAAGTGAAGTTAGCTGTATAATAATACCAACGAGGACATGTTGCAATTACAGTTGTGTGACACTGACTTTATAAACCACTCCCATCACTGCAGTCTTAACGCGGACAAACTATAAAATAGTATAACTAAAGTGATCATTAAAATTAGTTAGTTAATATTGTGTTTTTTATTGTTATTTTATACCGGCAAATAAAAAGCAAGTTCTTATTTAACATATCAATAGAATCTTGGAGTGCTTGCTACGATTGTTAACAGTCAGAATAATAATCTGGATTTTAGGCTTTTATAACTACTCTATACTCTGCAAAAAATACGTTTTTAAAATAATTGATATAAGTAATATGCTCATTTTCTACTAAAGCATTAATATTATTGAAAACAGATTAAATCTAAACTCCACTTGAAAATATTCAATATCAAAGATTTTATCATCAATAACAGCCACTTTAGGATATTTAAAGCCGTCATACAATTCTAATTTATGTGTGGCACCATCATCATTGCAAACATGAACTTTTCTCCCTCTTTTGAAATTGAAGTAATGAATGGCGCGCAATGTTGAAGATTTTATCATCCAGTTTCCCAGCAGAACTTTTAATGTAATCGACCAGATGGCTTAATAGACTCCATTCCGATGTGATATCTTATAATTATAATGTCCCATTTACTGCTAAAACTTTATATTTATATTATTGTTTTATTATTATTATGAATGGATAATTAAAATCGGCAAAATTCCCATTGAAATGCATAATTATGCGTTGGCATTATGATGCGATGCATAAACAAGCGATACAGCGCCTATTTGTCTTGTTACTATATAAAACCGCCAAGTTCAAGCATAATTGAGGTAATGTTTGACCTCTAGACAAACCCGATTATAGATACAATTCTATGCTGTGTAATTGACGACCGTGTACTTCCAGCAATTCAATTATTCTGCATTTAGATTTTATCTTTGAAGTTTGCACACATGATTGTAAAATAATCCGAATCAATTTTAATTAATTTAATAAGTTTGTTTGCAACTAAATAATTAATGTATTGTGATGGTTATTTAATATCCCAATCCTGTGGTGCTGTCTCTTAGGAGCATCCCGGTCAGAGGTCGCGGTCAAGATAGGTAGTCTAAGACATGCATAATGTATGAGTGTTTTCCAGCTCGTTGAATTCAGAATGGGAACATGTGTCCTATAACTACTTTCTTCAACCTCTCAGGAGCAGAACATCCACTCAGCGCATAATAATACAGCACGAAAAATGGGGTCGCCGCAACTGAATTATGAGTGCATGGAAAAATTTATAATAATATATAAGAAAGAATTTCTAACAACCAATTTATTTACATTGTAACCTTTCTTATCTCGTTGTCCTTTTTTCTAACAAAATTTAATTCTGTGCAATATTTTACCCGATTGACGTGCCCTTATACGAGATTGATAGCTTCAGGATCAATTGCTAAGGTGACCCTTATTTTACGACAACCCTAAATTCGCAGAAAATTTCAATTAAAATCTTAGTTCTCTTTACATAGTTGTGTAAGTGGGTTAATATCGTTTAAAACATCGATTCCATGAAGAAATTACCAAGGGAGATAAGAGCGGCGTAAATAATTACGAGCAATAACATAATTAAAGGAGTTATCCTTCGCGTAATAATGTTAATTGGGCATAATCCTTTCTCGAACTTAATTTAAACGCTGCATAATCTGATAGTTATATAAATTGTTATCGTAACGACATCCATAAGTTTCTTACAGTAATTGTTAATAATGCGGGGGTGAAGAGAAGAGAAATGTATGGTCATGGATCTTGATACAATTATGACGTCGTGCAAGTATATTGATGGCTATAAATGTGATAATATTACAATTATAATTAACTATAAACTAAGTTTAAAACAATACGCCAGCAGTTACTGGGAAACAATCGCCCCAACTATTTCTTCAAAATGTGTATAATTTCCTGTGTTATTAGGAAAAGTTTCGTTGCCAGCATTAATAGACTCTGGAAATATTTATTAATCAAGTTTTTATCTGGGTTATAAGTTATTATTTTAATAATCGGGTAAATCATCTCTTTATGTTTCATTTGTTTGGTCTGAATAAATGTTATATTATACAAACTTATTAACTAGTAACATGCCGAACTCAGTGGCATAGCGGTTGGTTAAGAGATTAGTTTTGGTACTAGAAGTTTTAGGTTTAAATTTCAGATAAAGCATGAATGTTAGTTTTATTACAGTTTTTTTCCTAAAAATGCAACCATAGGAAGTTCAACGATCAAAAATGTAAAAAAATGCAAAAAAATCATTTTTTTAAAATTTTTGCTTATTACTTGAAAATGACCTATTGAAAAAATCTAAAAAAAATTACAAGATCAGGACTTATGTAATGTGGCGAAGCAATCTTATCTCAGGGTGTGATTTGTAGGTGGTCGAGGAATGAAAACGCTATCTGCTTCGAGTAATGGAAATATCCCAGGTTTATTCGATATAATATAATTTCCTTTCAATTAGAATAATATAAATTTCCCTAAAAATAAATGTAAATTAACATGTGTTTATAACCTAATTAACCATGCCAAAATGTAGAACTGTATGACAATATAAATAAATAAAGTAAACTTAAATAATTAAGGGGAGTTATTTTATTAAAGAGCATTATTAAAATTAATTACCTGCGTAGGGATATGTTTTCTCGAGGAGAGAAGTAACATCACCCGAAAGACTGCACGGGAAGTTATATACTTGTGTAAATGTAGGCCAAGTACTCTCTGGGAAGGTTGAGATGCAAAAGGCATTAGCTTTTCAAGTAAGTGCAGATATCAGATGAAGAAACTTCCCCCCTCAAAGGTAGGTAAATCAAAAACTAAGGTAGGCAACCATATATACATTTAAATAACACATAGGTCAGTTAGACCATTTCTTTACAGTAAAATAAGGCATTTTCAGTGGTATGAGCAAAATCAATTTTTGTTCCGTACACTTGACTCAGACATGGCCAAAATATATACTCAGATGCAAAAAAACCGGGTCATTGAGTATTTTTTTGCAAAAAGAAACGGGTAATTTTTTTTAATAAAACTTTTAATATTTTACAATCAAAGAGACCATAAAGATGTAGAAAAAAACAACATATGGTACTTATCAGTTTATTTAATAAACATTAATAAGCCAAAATAAAATTTAACAGTATACGTTCTTTACTACCTATTGCTCGTTTGACATTATGCAGAGAGGATTAAGGTGGCTACTGGGTTGATTTGTTTGTTTTTTATTAATTGTCATTCTCATGGCAGCTTAGTGTGTTGATTATGGTTCTATGTGCTGAAGATTATGCAAAAACTGTTCTCTTGTGACAGATGGAAGAAACTAGCGGTATGTGTCCAGATTCCTTCATTCCAGAATTTGTACCGTCCAAAGAGCGCTTAAGCGGAATAGCAAAAATACTCGGAGACCGGGATCTAGCAGGAAACAAGAAACAACTGCTATTGACAACCGAATTATTGTTTGTACTCTACAAAATCCTTATGTGAGACTCACTGGAGACCAGAAAAAGCAGCTGGACTAAAATTACTCTCACGTCACCAAGTAGCCAGACTCCAATTTTCTTGCAAACATTTGAATTGGACACAATAAAAGACTGTACTGTTTACTGACAAGTTTAGAGTTTGCTTTCATTTGCCAGATAAATGATAACGAGTAAGGAGACAAACTGGAGAACAATTTGCGGAGTGTAAGCCCCGGCTTAGCCATGGTGGAGGTTTCTTGATGATATGGACAGAAATATCAATGGATGCGTGCACTGAATTAATTGTCATTTATAAAGGATTGTTAACTGCACGGCGGTATATTGAAAAGATTTTGGAAAATTAGTAATCCTATTTGCTTAATTTATCGGCGATGTAAAATAACGCAAGACCGCATTCTGCTGGGCAGGCGTGTTAGAGGACATACAGTTGCATCAACCACAATAAACAAATTTTGTGTGGCACTTCAGAAAGAATGGCAGAATTTTCCACAAAATGAGCTTCGTATGGCACTTCAGGAAGAATGGCAGAATATTCCAATAGTTAGTGCTCAAGAAGGCAATACGAAGTATTGAAATCTTATTCAACTGAAATTTTTATTATTAATCTCTGTTAAGTTTATTTTGTAGAAATGGATTTTTTTTCGTGTATACGTATATTATCGTTTTAGCTTATTAATGATTATTAAGTAAACTGATAAGTACCATTTGTTGTTTATTTCTACATCCTGATGGACTCTTTGATTATAAAACTCTAAAAGTTTTATTAAAAAAATTACCCAATTTTTTGGCAAAAAGAGTGTATATAAAACAAATTTATATTTTCCTACTAATTTACATCAAAATACGTCAACTTCGGCAGTTGAAAAAAATCCAAAAAAAGCCATTTTTTGCTAAGACCACAGAAAACAAAAAACTAGTTTTATGGGGCCAAAATTGGATTCTACAAAAAAATTCTGATTGATTTTACTAGTAAACATTTTTATTAGTTAAAGATAAAAATTAAAAAGTTTCAAAAAGTTAAATCAACAAAAAAACTAAAAAAAATGTAGAACTTTTTTAAAAGTTTTATACCCTTATAAACCGATAAAAAAACTACTAATAAGTTATAGCAACCTTGTTTGCTCTGGTCCGTTATAGATTCCGCCTCAACAGCTATAAATCATAAATTTATTTGTGACCGGTTTCACATCTATAACCTTGCAATTTTGCTTCATAGTTCATCAGGTTTTGCAGATCTGCGGTTTTATTACTTTTTGGGATAGATGTACAAAGATTTGCATATTGCGGTTTTGCAATATTTTAGTTTTGTTGTTTATGGAAATTTGCAGGTTTACAGTTTAATGAGTCGTCAATTTTATTTTGCAAACGCGCAATTTGGCGGATTTGTGGTTTTACTACTATCTAAGTTTGAAATTGTACCTGTGGAAAAAGGAGTAACCCTCTATCAAGCACAATAGAAAATTGTACTTTTGAACCAACACAATTGCACGGTAACTATTGTTCCGGCAATATACCTACTATTTTTCAATTTTTGGTTACTTTTGCTGATAGGCTTGGTAACCAAAACTTTTTATTTTTATAGTACAGCCCTACCACTTTAAACCAAGAGGTCATAATTTGCCAGTAGTTAAAAAAATAAAAAACTTGACAAAATTAATTTTCAGTGGTTCCTAATAAATTGGAGAATCTTTTTACACTTGAACCATTGCTTCTTTAAGGATTTTGGGACAAGCAATGTAAACTCAACAAACACTAAAAACGACCACTAAAATAAAAGGCAAATAAAACAAAAAGCGTAGACAATATGAAAAAAGTATCCTTTACAAAAGAAAGGTATGACAAATACAGTAAATATGAATATGAAGCTTGCAAGCAACTTTCTTAACGCAGCTACAATATCAGTTGCAGCGGTGTTAGAAACACCAAAAGGTCGATAATAAAATAAAGTTGTAGAATTATGTAAAAAAGTAATGACTGGGTAGCTCAAGGGCAAATACAAAAAAGACTTAAGACATGACGGATTTCTTTGTCAAAATGCCAAAAAATATAAAAGTTAGCTATAAAGGATAACAAGCAAGAACAAGAAACTAGAAGAATACGTAATCAAGTTTACAAACTCTAAAAATAATAAAATAATTTATTAACAGAATAGTAAAATATAGCAAAAAACAATTCCCGCTATTGGATTGTTATCGTAGACAAAAAGATCAAACGGAAAACTGATTGAAAATATTAGTAGAAAATTCTAAGCTAAAAACCGTCTAGCAAGCAAGTTAAAAAAAGTAATTTGCAGCGTGATTACTAACGGTATTTACACCAAAAAGTGCAACTAACAGGAAAAAAAGCTTATTTTTTTTTCCTTTTAAGATGTAAGATCCAACACTTTGACAAAAACTAAAAGCTTAAGAAAGTACTGCAAAAAAATATGAAGAAAGCATAAGTAAAAACATAACAAACTTGGTTTACAAGCAAAAACCTCAATGCAGAAAACACTCACCACTAATATAGGTAACATAGCAAAAGTCAGCGCCAGACTAAAAACTAAAGCGTTTATGATACTTGACTTAGACAAGAGCACATAACAGATAACAAACGCTTTTAGCATGGCGTTAAGCAAACTCATAATTTTGATAAATAACAAAAACTTTAAACTGGGAAAGGCAAATAAAAATGTTGTCAACCATGCATGTCTACAAAAATACGGAAAAAAACTTAAAATCTATAAAATTCTTAAGACAAAGATAGAATGAGTGGAGTATCAAAAAAGTAAAAGATATTAATATTGAGATATTTCCTATTTTTTTCAAATTTGGGCATAAATATGTGATGCTAGAGAATGTCTGAATTTTTGAATAATAAAAAATTAAATTTCAAAAATTAGGATTTTTTTTTACTTATTATTGTATCAATTTTTTGAGCTGTGTTTATATTATTTATCTCAATTTGTTTAATTGTTTAAATCTCTAGGTTTTTGTTTTCTTTACTGAGTCGAACTGTCAAGGCTCTATAAACCATAAAATTATATGCGGCTACCGTATGAGATACGGATTTCTAAACATATTAAGTAATATTTTGCTATTTTTTCTAGTTTAATGAAAATCTAAAAAGTTTGGTTATTAGTTTCAAAAGCTAGAGTTTTGTTGATACAATTTAGAATTAAATTTAAAATAATTTTGTTTAAAAAATATTACAAAAACTTGTATAAATTTTGAATTAGAAAATTTTGATTAAAAATTTATTAAGGTTAGGACTATGCATTTTTTGAGCAGTATATTTAAAAATATATTGCACACATCAAATGATACTAATTTATTTATTTAATTAATTTTGATGAACATTATTATCTTTGAATTTTAATGTTCAACCGAGTTTCTTACTCTATTTAAAGATTTTAAATTAGTTAACGATTTGAAGTCTTGATTCAATTTTATGACAAAGATTTTGATGGTGCTATTTGTATATAATACTAGTGGTCTTATAAGATTATTCTGTTTATGGGTTTTTGCCAAACTATATAATTTAAAAACAGACAGATTCATATTTATAGCTCTAAAATTATCAAAACCTGACGGAAAAAGGAGACCAAATTTTGTAACAAATTTTTTTATTTATTTTTATTTATTAGTAAGATCAGTTTTAAGTATTGTTAAGTTTTCTGTATCTATAAAGTTTTGAATTTTGTTTAGGTAGCTTTTGGTTTTTGGTTAAAATTACTGTTGCATTTGATTTGTCCGATAGTGTAATAATTAAATTGTTTCAAATGTTCTTCTGTCGAAAATATTTTAAGTAATGATGGATCAGTTGGCTGCATGCTTATTTGAGCTTTTGCTAAGGTCGTGTCATTTTTTTTATTTAATGCTAATTTAACGTCAACAATTTTAAATTCTCGATTTTGTTTTTTTGTGATATTATTAAACTGTAGATGTTGTAGGGAGGTTTACATTTTTGTCATTTTTTTTCAAGCCTGCGGTTTTTCAGTTTTTTTGTTTTGCAAATCCGCAATTTTGCAAGTTTATAATTTTATAGGTTTGCGATTTATAATTTTTGTTGCATTAAGAGTCTGTGGGCTTACTTCCTACTTTTTAAATGTTGTAGAGTGGGTTTGCGGTTTTGCGTATTAGCAATTTGGTAAGTCCGAGGTTACGCGGATTTACAATGTCGTAAAAAGATTTGCTATTTTGCGGTTTGGCAAATTTTTTTTTTTGTATTGTAGAAAAAAGTTTTTTTTTTATTTATTTATTTATTCAAATGCCTTTCTACCTTTTGGTGTAAGGCTGTATGGCGTTTTATTAATTTATATAATTTTTACGCCATTTCTTTTTATCCTTGGCTATCTCTTATATTTCTTCCCAAATGTTTTCTTTTTTTTTGTTGCCTCTTTTTTTATTGCGCTGTTCCATTCTTTTCTAAGTTTTCTTTTTTTTTTGTTTTTTTGTAACTCATGTCTCGTATATTTTCTTGGTGTTTCTTTCTTTACTCATTCTTCTGATATTGGGTTTATTTGTAAATTCATCTTGTATGTCTCGTTTCTAATTTTGACTTTTCTTGTTTTGTTTTTGATCTTCCTAAGAAATCTCATCTCTATTGCATTTATTTCTTCTATTTGTTTTCTTGTTATGGTCCATCTTTTGCTATTATATGTTAATGTTGGTCTAATTACTTTTTTAACTATTTCTATTTTTGTAGTTTTTGTTATTTCCTTTCTGTTAAAGAAAGTGTTTTTTAGCTTGTCATATATTTTTGCTGTTTTTCCTGTTTTGTCATCTATCTTTTTATCAAATCTTTCATTGCTCTTTATTGTTGTTTTTAGGTATCTGTATTGTTCAACCTGTTCTATAAATCTCCTTTTTATTATTATTTCGTGATTTAGTTTTTTTCTCGCAATTATTATAGTTTTTGTTTTTTCATTGTTTATTTTCATGTTTATCTTCTTTAGTTGCTCCTCTATTATTTCCATGTTGTGTTGTTGCTTTTCTTCTGTCTCTGCAATCACTGTCATATCATCTGCAATTAGTAGTTCTGCTATTCTTGTTATTTCCATCTTCCAATACTTAATTTTTATTGTTTTCATATTTTTCTTTGTTTTTTTATAGCTTTATCTAAAACAATTGAAAATAGCAATGCGCTTAGCACGCACCTTTGCTTCACCCCTTTCTTTGTTATGAATTCTTTTGATTCCTTGTTGTTCATTCTAACTACGGTTTTGTTTTCTGTGTACATGTTTTTAATTGCGTCCATTATTTAATTCTCAATTCCTCTGTTTTTAAGTTCTTTCCATACATCTTCTCTTTTGATCCTGTCAAACGCTTTTTTGAAATCAACAAAGCATACGTGCATTATACTATTCTTTTTTATCATCTTCTTACTTAGCTGTCTTATTATAAATATTAAGTCTTGTGTGCTTCTTCCTCTTCTAAATCCAGATTGACTGTCTTCTATTGTATTTTCTAATTTGTCTCTCATTTGTTTTTCTAAGATTCTTGTAAATATCTTGTTTGGTATGCTCGCTAGTGTTATTCCTCTGTAATTTTCACATTTTCTTTTATCTCCATTTTTATGTATAGGTAGTATTATTCCTTTATTCTATTCCCTTGGCGTTTTCCCATTTCTGATAATGTCATTTATTAGTTCCGTTATTTGTGCAATTCCTTCTTCACCCATAAATTTCAGTTTTTTTAGCGTTATATCATCTGTTCCTTCCTGTTCTTTCTTGATTGCTTCTATAACTTAGTTTTTTTTTAATTTCTTTTATTTTTTCCGTTCTTCTCTCCTGTACCACTCCTTCATCTTTTTTTGTTTCGTTTTCTTCTACTACTTGTTCTGTTAAATCTTGAAAGTATTGTTTCCATTTTTCCATTATTTTGTTTTGCGGTTTTCTGCGTGTGCAAGTCTACGGTTTAGCAAATCCGCAGTTTTTTTGGTTTGTTATTGTGTAGTTTTGCGGAGTTTTATGTCCGCGATTACAAAAGTATTTGCTTTAGTTGGTCATCGCTTCTTAAGTGAGATGTTGTCAAGTATTTAAACTTTTGCAGTTTTGCAAATTCGTGCTATTGCAAGTCCGGGGTTTTACAAGTCCGCAATTTTGCAATTAAAGCAATGGAATCAATGTATAGACTGAATATAAACAAAAACAAAACAAAGGTTATAAAAAAATGATAGCCGGAAAAAATAGACGTGTGCCTAAACAAAATAAATTGAAACAAATGAAAAGATTTTTTAGTACTAAAATTACAAAAAATTGAAAAAATGTGAAAAATAAAAACACGCATAAGAATGGCAAATCAAGCTTTAAAAAAAAAGAACAAGGTTTTGAATAGCAAGTTAAATTTAAAATTTGAACAATAAGAAAAAAGGTAAAACATGCGTAAATACATTTGAAATATGGTTTTTAAAAAATTAATAGACAATACTATCATAAGAAAAAACATAAATAAAGCATGCATTGACGGAAGGAAAAGTAAATAAAAATTCAACAAATTAAAATTAAAAATGGACCATAAATGATGAATTGAAGAAAGGAGAAAGGTACAATAAAATGTAGAAAAAAAAAACAAAGATTCTGCAAAAAAACAGAACACCAATGATAATAATTGATTGAATTTATATTAGTAAATGGTAGTACGAAAAGAAATCAACAGCAACTTTTTTAAATTAATAGATTTTATTAAAAACAATAAACGCTTATGCAATGTAAAATTAGAGTACCGGTGACTGAAATGCGTTAATTACTGCAACAATGTAGTATTACACTTCATCTCTGTAAAACCTAAACTTGTGCGCCGAAGATTAATCTAATTAAATATGTGTAAGATACCAGAGAAACCACTGTTAAAACCAATCTCACCAAACCAAACCAAACTCATAGCAAATTTTTAATGTATACTTTTATTTTATTATAGATTACTCTCTTCCCAAAAAATAGTAACAGTACCAAACAATAAACAACACCTGAGCAATATCTTTGTACATCACACAGGATAAACATTAAAAAGTGATTCTAAAAAGTTGGAAAAACCAATTAAGACGCAACGCGGTCACACGAATATCTTTGAATATCAAATTTTCTTTCCTTCTGATAGCCAAATTCAAAAAATAATTTTACATACGTTGTTATAAATAAACAAAAGGCCACTTTATAGACCGGTTTCTCAATTTAGTTTTACCAGGTGTCTCTATGTCTACCAACTAGCTACAATTTCTATAACAAGCATTAAACTAGATGCAATCAACTGACCAAATGCAGTTTTTAAAACTTCAATACTACTACAAATATGCAATTTTGCGTTTGCTCCAGTACTACATCAAAACAATTTGACCCCAATTATTACATTTCTCATAGACACACAAACCTCATAACTAAACTTGGAACCCACCCAGTGACAAAACCTATTAATAATTGTTGAATTATATGCTCTTGTAGCAGAAATAAAAAGCTTCAGCATCTATTTTTTTGATTACAAACACTTAAAACTACACTACAAAATTCCCGACAACTGATATGTGAATGTGTTGACCATTAAAAAATTTGTTGCGTCTTTTTCTTATTATTATGTGATAACACTTTTCAACCACTTGTTATTGCTGTGGGTTTCCACAGCAATAACATCATAACATCATAACAATTTAACAACTAATGCTTTGATGATAAAATCTTAAGTGAACGGACAAGAAGACTGTTATATAGTGGTTGTTAAGGAATTTACAATAGAAAAGAATGAGAAAAAAAAGTATTAGAAAAAACTGAATATGAAATTAACAACTTTGTCATCAGACGGTATGAAAATAATTACCTTATCACAAAAAATTACAAAAAGCATTCAAACAGCTACTAAACAGATATGCATGAGATCAAGACAGAAAATATCTAAGCTTACACCGGACACAATAATGCCAATGGAAAAGGGGAGAAAAATGAACAGAGAATTAAATAAATACAATCAAGTAAACAAAATCATCCGCAAAGAAATACAAAAAAATCTACAAGCATGTAACACTAATATGATTCAAAACACTATAGAAGATAACAAAAATATGAGGGTATTACGATCGAAGCAATCAAATGGTAAAAAAAATCTGTAAAATGAGAAATAAACATATAATAATCGTAAACAGCAAAAGCAAAATCAAAAGTGTGGTTTACAGCTTTTATCAAGATCTGTGCAGTACAATAACACTAGAACCAAGAAACCAGCCACAAGTGATCATGAACGTGAGCTCCAAAGATATGACTGATATAGATAAAGCAGAAATAAGGTTAGGTTAGGTTATTATCAAGTAACAACTATAATGATCAAAATAAATGAAGTTGTATAAAAAGAGGCAATCAGAATACTTTTAAATAAATGCCTTTACTATAGACAAATTTCCAAAGCATGGCAGAATGCAGAAATTATTTTGCTCTTTAAAAAAGGGGATATCGCTAATATAGAAAACTATCGACCGATTAGTCTCTTATTGCATCTTTACCAACTTTTGACAAAGATAATTACTAACCGACTGACAAAGAAATTCCACTTCAACCAACCAGTCAAACAAGCAGGTTTTTAAAAAGGTTTTGGCACAACAGACCACCTACAAACAATTCACAACATAATACAAAAAAGTGCTGAATATAGTATACCTTATCATTTGATTTGATAGAAACATGGGCATTTCTAACAGCAATAGATACAGCCAGAATTGATACAAGATACTCTAACCTTATAAAATACACCTATAAAAATGCAAAATTACAGATTTTAATTAACGAGGATTTAGTAACAGATCAAATTCCAATTAACAGAGGCGTTTTATAAGGTGGTATTATCTCACTCAAATTATTTACCTTGGCCTTGATAGACGTATTTAAAAGGTTGCAGTAGGAAGCAAGAGGTATAAACGTAGAAGGAGTATACATTAACCATCTAGGCTTTGCTAATTATATTGTTCTAATAAGCAGCAATCCCAATGATCTAAAACGTATAATGACAGAACTCCATCTGAAGAGGAACAATTTACATAACACAATAGGCATCCACGAGTTTAACACTGTAGAAGAGTACGTGTACCTTGGCCACTCAATTAAATTGGCTAAGGAAAATCAAACGTCTGAGATAATCAGAAGAGTACGACTAAGCTGGGCGGCGTACAGAAATTTTGAACATATTCTTAAAAACCTAAAAAAAAATATAAATCTCAAAAGAAAGGTTTATAATGCATGCATCCTGCATGTAGCCGCATATGGACTAGAAACCGCAACCTTAAGGCAGAAAAGTGCAAAAAGTCTCAGAACAGCACAAAGAGATATGGAAAGATCCATGCTTAAAATTAGCCTACAAAATAAAATACGCTTTACAGAAATAAGGAAGAGGACAAAAATAAAAGACATAATTGAGCGCGTAGCTAAACTTAAGTGGCAATGAGTGGGACACGTGGCACTGCAAGACACCAGAAAGTGGACAATACGTCTAGTAAAATGGCGGCCACAACTAACAATACGGAGCATTGAATGACCCAAAAAAAAAATGGCTCGACGACATTAAACTGTCTGTGGACCAAAACTGGCACCAACTTGCCCTAGATAGAGACATATGGAAAAATTTGGAAGAGGATTATGTCCAACAGTAGACAGACAATGGCTGAGAAGAAGAAGAAAAAGAATAAGGAAATTATTGTGTCATATTTTTCTAATTATTTAATGACTTTTGTCAATTATTCTCTCATAAACTATAAATTCAAGAACACAACAAAAAAGTGTCACATCTAATTCTTTGACAACAAACATTTGGTTGGGCAAGCAGAGCAAAACTAAAGAAGTTCTCGCCTACCAACTAAATATTGATTATTAAAGAATTGGTTGCGTTACTTTTTTTGTATAATTTAATGTATTTATAATTTGTTATACATTCTTTCATAAGCTTAAAACTGCAGAAACATGACAAGAAATTAATAATTTTTACCATAATCAAGGAACTAAGTTTTTGCCCATCAACCATAGCATGACCTAACTTAACTTGTGATTATTAAAGAATTGGTTGCGTCAAATTCATTTTATTATTTAATCACATTGTTAATTTTTTTTTATAAACTATATAACGAAGTTACTAATTTAATTTAATTACTTACTTTTCTTTTGTTGTTTAATAACAGTCAATCATTCACTTATAAGCTATATAACTGCAAAAAACGGTAACACTTGGGCGAGTAGACAAAGATACCATTTTAAACCACACGTTCATAATCTATAAACTAAATCTTAACTTACTTACCCAAGTGGTAGTACCAAGAAAGTGCATCATTTTTTTAAAGTTATTTAATAAAGTTTATCAATTGGTCTCTCATAAGCTATAGCTGCAAGAACACGGCAGAAAGGTGTAACGTTCAATTTTTTGACAACAAACTTTTGAGTTGGTAGGTCTAAACATCAATTTAATTCACACGCTCATAATAAAAAAAAATAAGTGCCCCGCCCGCTCTCCCAAGTGTTGATTATCAAGAAATTGGTTCCGTCATCTTTTTTTTACTATTTAATGACACCAACCAACCATTTTCTTACATGCATTAAGATGTAACATCCAATCACTTGATGAAAAATACTTGGGTGGGCAGGTAAAACACTAGTTCAAATCACACGTTTAAAATTAAAAAACAAATTTTCTACCCTTCTTTACATATCAAAAGAAACCTGCTTTAGTTTTTTTTATTTTAATTGATTTTTAGGCTTTTGCGGCTTATAGACAGAGTAAAAACTTCAAATGAAACCAGTATTAAATTTAAAAAAAAAAATTTTGATTGATTTTACTAATATATTTTTTTTTAGTTAAAATCTTAATTTTTAATCAAAAATTGCGATTTTTTTTAAGTTACAAAAAAATGTAATTTTTTTCAAAATTTTTTACCGTGCAAGAAATTATTAATAAGTTTATAGAAACGAAAAAAAAAAAATAAAAGCAAATTTCTCGATGCACCCCGCTCCTCCTGGTCTGGTCCGTATGAAAGAAATAGGCAAAAAACATTTTAAAATAAATCTAATCGCAACATATTTTATTCAGATTGTATTAAAGAACTATTTTAAGAAATCAAATTTATACTAAATAAAATTTAATTAAAAGTAGTAAATATGTTCCCTATTGTTATATGACTAGATTACGTCTGTGCAAATTAATTACAAGATTTCGTCGGACATGGTAATGTAGGTTGATATTAAACCGTCTAATTACATTAATTGAAACGTATTTAGTGGAGCGCAAGCGACATGGCATTCTCCGTGCGATTGTCGCCTATCAATTTCATCCGCCATTATCATACGTTAGCGTTATAATGAAGTTCCCCCATGCCACGCATACCGCAGAACACCTGAATTAATCTGTATAGTTGTAATTGATTGGGAGCAATTAACAAAGACTAATTCGCGAAACTCCTACGCTCAATATACCAGACCAACCGCAGTTTGAGACAATAGCTTCACGACTAGTTTCAAGCATTAAACTCAAGTAAGTTTTTCAAAATATTTGCTACTAGCAGGTGTATCCATAATATCATCCTCTTTGAAGTAGTGATTAGCCGCTATCTCTGCTGCATTTTGATCATCTGTTAATTTGACGTCCTTTCTAGATTGGATCCCTTTGCAAGGACTAATACCATTCAGCAGAATCTAATTAATATTAATCAAGCTTAAATATTAATCATACAGTAGTATTATAATAATAAAAATGTTGCTAGTTGCTTGTGCCAATTCATTAACACCCCGTAAAGTTAAAATGTGCGACCGGTTGGATAATATAGTTGGGGGAGGCTTTATTAATTACTGCAAGTGTAACTAAATATAACGAGTTAATGAATCCGGTTCGAACAATTTGCCACAGGTGTTGCAAGGGGCTGTTACACCGACAGGGTCAAAATCAATCCCGATGTAGCACGTGTCGCTGATGTCTATTCTGGCATAACTATACACATAAATTTAGTTCAGCCCAATTTGCAAAACTACAAAAAAAATGAAAACGTAACTCAATACAAATCCGGTTTGATTTCCGATGAGATTAATTAGCGAAGAATATTCTCCCTTGTTAAAAAGTATTTAATACAGCCGGAGGGGATTCAATTATTTTCCCGTGACGATGCTACGTGAAGGGGATGTGAAAACAATGGCCGCATAAATAATAACAGTTCCAATTTGTATTAATGAAGAAGTCGTCTGGCGACGATTTTCAAACTTATATTTGATATTCGATAATGTAAATTGGAATTAAAATTGTCGAACGCAATGAATAAATTATGGATTGCTTTGAATACGGGATGTGATAGAGGGTGATAAATTGATTAGTGTCTCTTGTAATAAATTGCTCGCTGTGTGTAAATATTTTGATGTCACTTATTTTATTTTAATTTAATCAATATAAAGATTTTATAGCAAATGAATTTGTTCAAGGACTAAAAGCTTGAGTAAACTTATTTCGTTAATTGAAAAAACTTGAGCCATAGAATTGATGTTACACAAAATTGTAAAACTAACAATTGGCATTTGATATAACAGATTAATTGAGAAAAAGCTTAGCAATTTATTTGTTATGCAGTTCAATATATGTTAGATGTTTTGTAAAAAGTTTGTCGGCAAAATGTCGACAACTACTTGACAGATTAAAATAAGAATTTATATACATATATTAGATAGTCAAATTCCAGATTTGTAAAATAGTTGATAGATTTTTTTGTTAAATGACATACCGGAACACCTAAATAGTTCTTCAACAGCAAAAAAAAATCAAAAAAAGTTTTAAACAAATTTTACTATACAGGATGTTCATTTTATTGTAAAAGCTTGGTATAAAGTTTATATTACTAGATGGTCCAGCAGTACAAAAAAAGTTCAACAACAGATTTTTTAAATTAATGATGACGTCATTAATTGCGATCAGAAATATTGCCACATGACAAAACCCTCTTTTTTTTATAGTTAACAGTTGGCAGTATGTATGATAGATAGCTCATATACCTGATTTGTGTGACTGTTGACAGTTTTTTATTTTTGTTATCACGCCACTACTTTTTTCTGGAAAACTGCAAGAAGATAGAAGAATTATAATTAAAATACGACACGTTCAATATTCACAAAAAAGTAAAAGAGTTGGTTGGAACCCAAAAACGACAACTACCAAATGTTCTGAAAAATGAAAATAGTAAAGCAAAAAAATGTTGATGTAAAAAAAATATATCAAGGAACTATTAATAATAATGATAAAAGACTAGGAAACATTACAAGAGAACAAGACACAAAGAATGGTAAAGATTACTATGGACCGGATATAATCAAAAAAGAAGTAGCAATGGTAATAAAAACTTATGAAATAGAAAAACTAAAATTTGAAATACTCAAGTTAATCTAAGATCAACATTTCCAAACTCTAGTAAACCTGTTTAACACTATATACTTAACAGGAATAATACTAGAAGAATGGTTATTATCAACTTTTGCGACAATCCCCAAAAAAGCAAACGCAAAATAAACCTTATAAGATAAACCTTCAAGACATTTTAAAAGGTAATACAATAAAAAATACACAACAAACTAGAACAAAAAATCAGCAACACACAATTTACGTTCTGAAACAGTCTTGGTATCAAAGAAGCACTTTTTACTCTAAACGTCTTAACATAAAGATGTTTAAATATGAACTAAAACTTACACATATGTTTTATTAACTACAACAAGCTTTCAACAAAATAAGACATTTTCAACTCCTCCAAGAAAAAAAGCACGACATCAACAACATCAAAATGATAGCTAACCTATACTATTATCAAAAAGCTGTTTTACAACTACATAGCAGCACACCAAAAAAGATTAAAATAAGAAAAAAGTCAAACAAGGGTGTGTGTTATCAACAATGCTTTTCAACAAATATGCAGAAAAAATTATAAAGAAACAATAGAAAACATAAGAATAAGTGTAAAAATAAATGGCATAGCTGTCAACAACTAAATATGTGCCGACAATACAGCAATAATTGCAACCAACTTTGAAGATCTTCAAAGATTAATCAACAAAGTAACAGAAGCTAGCAAAAAATAAGGACTATCTCTGAATACAAAAAAGACAACTAAACAACAGAAACATCAATGTACACAACAAACCCATAAAAAAAGTAACAAAACTTAACAATCTAGAAACAATTATAAACCAAAACAACAATAGTGCAATAAAAATAAAAACAAGAATTGCAAAAGCTAAAATAACTTTTATAAATATAAAAAAAAGCACTATGTAAAAAAGACCTAAGTCTAGAACTAAAAACAAGACTAACGAGTTGCTACGTGCATAGCATATTATTATATGAAGCAGAAGCATAGACAATAAAAAAAACAACAAAAAGTTAGAAGCTTTCAAGCTGTGGCCGTATAGACGGATAGTACACATTCCATGAATCAATGTAAAAATAATTGAAAGAATAAGAAAAAAAAATAAACATCATTAAAACACAAAAACTAGAATATCTAGGGCACATAGCAAAATAGGAAAATAATACCTACTTCAAGTAATAATACAAAAAAATATACAAAAAAAAGCATCGGAAAACCCTACTCATGACTAAAGAACTTGCGAGATTAGTTTAACTGTAATACAAACCAACTATTTAAGCAGCTGTTTCAAAAATTAGCATTACCATGATGATTGCCAATCTCCAAAACGGAAAAGGCAGTTAAAAAATCTCTATCTCTTACAATTTTAACATCTTTACCAAGCTAAAATTAACCTAAAAACCGCAGGTTTAATCTAACATCTAATTGCGTTTGCAACTTTCGATAGCGCAACGTGATGATTCGAGATTTACCAAAACTACTAAGTAAGATTGCGTTAATATATTTTTACAAAATTATTGTCTTTTTTAGCTATCAAAAATATTACTTACAAAAAATAATCTCAAAATCAAATACCTTGTTTATGAAATCTCGACCAAAAACAACAAATTTTTGCGCAACATTAATTTGAGATTATCCTAAACTTACCACCAGAAACCAGCTACTTAGACGTTTCCACCAGATTGTATAAGTTTTTGCACTACTGGCTGTTAATTTTATTTTGCACTATAAGAGTGTTAAATTGTTTAGACAAGCTTAGAAGGCTAATTAAGGAAAGCATATAATGAATTCAAACACATTATAAAACATGGCAAAAATTTTTTTGTAAATTTTTAAAAATTGCTCATAATAGCAAAGCTTTGAGTAGTTTAGTAGAGCATAAAAAGACTTGTAAAAGCATGATTAAATCTAAATATAGTCTAAAATGTACTTTGAAATAAAAAATACTATAAAAGCTTCTGAGAATATTAAAATTTTGCAAAAGACGATTAAATAAATACATACAAGTCTAATAATAAATAAATAATTAGTAAGTCTAAAATAGTTTTAAGTTTATATCAACCAAAAGATATACCCTAGTATTTCAGTCAAGCTAATAAGTAGATAGAAAAAGCTAGGTTAAGTCTTGGGTGCGTTTGTGAACCAAGCTAAATATTTTATTACAGTACGAGGCTTAACTTCCAAAAGATGACTAAGTAAAAACTTGATAAAAATTAAATGGTAGTGGCCGTTACTATGTGATAAAACTAATTTAATTTTTTTGTTTTTATTTTTATTATGTTTTCCAACATTTCTCTGAATAAATGCATTAAGTTAAACTCAATTTTGTTTGAAAATATAAATATTAACCTTTATTTTTGCAACAAAATAATGTCTTGTTTAAAATTTTGCATTACTAATAGCTACTTTTAATTTAATAGTTAGTTCTACAGCCTAGCTATAGTGACTCTTTTTTGTAAACTTACCTATTATATACCGCTTGACTCTGCACACCCTATCAGTCACAAATTTGCAGCCTACCATTCAAAGGTCTATAGAGCCTTTAGTTTATCATTATCATTAAATTTTTATCAAAAATAGCTTAATAAAATCATATCAATACGCAAAAACAATGGCTATTCAAAAAACACAATAAAAAATATTATTACTAAGAAAGGGTATAGCTTCACTATACAGTTAATTTATCCTAAGATAAAAGTCATAGAACCCATAAAATACATTTTAATAACATATTTTGGTAACACATCTAAAAAAATAGATATTATAAAGTAGCGTTTAAAAGTCAAAATAGGATATTAAACATTTTATTGAATGCTAAAGACCGTAAAATACATTTTTAATATTAGAAGTGCAGGAGTTAAATTGTCCCACATGTGATGCGCAATATATAGGACAAAAATCTTTCAGACTACGCCTTTCAGATACTACTTTTGCAAATCATATTTTAGAAAATTGTCACATATTCCCAGATATTAATAAGCTTAAAATCATATACAACTGTTCTAAAGGCAAAAAAATAAGTTTGTTTTTGCTTTTGAAATTACTAAATCAAAAAATAATCCTTTTCGAAAACTTGCTTAATGATCAAACCATCTTCTTTGTTTGATATAATTTAATCCTCTCACTCCTTTTTGTGGAATGTTTTTTTTTTCTTAATTATTTTTAAGAAAAACCGCCATTTATTTTCAATTTCTATTTTGTATTATTGTATGTAATTCATAATCATTTTTATTTTTAACTTCACTGTAATTTTCCACCTCTCTGTACATTTTATGTTTTACTGTCGTATATATGCTTTGTAATTTATTTTTTTAAATATATTCTTGATGTAGTACATAGTAAATAAGTTTTATTTATCTTAAAAACTTGATATCTTTTTAACTACTGGAATAAGTCAGTAGTCATCTAATAATCTATTGGTCTCATCAACCTATTTTTAAAAAAATTGTAAGATCTATGCAAAATAGACACAAAACTCACAATTGACAAGATATCTAAGAAAAGTAAAAATATATTGAGAAAACCTATTTAAACATAAGAAAAACATAATAATCTGTTAAAAAAAATAATTATTTTTCATAAAAAATACTCAATGATAAAATTGTTTTGACAGTTACTGTCAAAAACTACAAAACACTTACAATCGCACACCCAGGTGGTATTGTGGTTAACTTAGCTGCTACACCAGAGGTTTTAAGTTGGAGTAACGGTGAGATGGCTCAGTTATAGAGCGTTATCGTAGCACGCTAACAGTCCGGGGTTTGATCCCCAAATATGACTAAAATAATAACTTTGCTCTTTATCTACCGGGGTGATTCGGAAGTCACCTAATAAGCCGTTGGTCCCATCAACCCCCTTCATACAAGTCGTAAGACTTTTGGGGCGATGTAAAATAGCTGTAAAACGCGAAATAAAAGAAGAGTCTTCTATCTAAAAGGTCAATTTTTATGGTTAAAAAAGTGTGTTGTGATGAGTACGCCTTCTTTCAGATAAGAAAAGTGGTAGTAGGTCCCGTCAATAATCCTAAATTTGCAGCAAAATTTCCAGATGTAGTGACCTTAACTTCTGGCCACAGTGATTGTAGTAGTCTTAACCTCTGGCAACAAAAATAAACCGACGTTAAATAAAAAAGTTTATAATAATTACAATAAACACATACATTTTTACAATAGTAGAACAGGCAAAAGCAGCAGAAATGGCCAAAAACAACAAACCTGAAAATTTACGGGCAACACTATTCTAAAACATAAACTAGCTGCAAACACAAAATATTTCAAGAGTTTTTGCTAAACTAGGCAATAAGACAAGCAAAAAATTTAATGACACTTAATTTATACGAAAAAACCTGATTAAATTAAAAAACATTATTTTTATCTACATTACCTATACCACCCGCAACTATTACTATCAAGTCATGATGGTTGAGTAAGCAAGACAATTGAGGATAATATAACCCGATAATAGAACACAAGAAATCACTTTTACAACCCAGTGGAACCGCTTTTGTGCTAAGACACCGCATTTGAGATTAAAAAATAGCTATATGCGTTATTCAAGAGCACACCAACCGCTACCTTAATTTCCAGTATGGTACAAAAAGCAGCTACTTCGGCGTCATTTTTATTTCTACATATAATTTGATAATCGATTTATTTTTACCAGTACATTCTGAAAAGAATAAATTATATTTTGTCAGAGTATTTTAATCAAATAATAATTGAAATCTGTATTCAGATATAGAAATAGATGCGTTTTTAGGTACTTTTAAATGCATTTTAATTAAGAAAGTGGAAGACTTCTCAATCAAAAAGCTTTTGAGGAACATTATGCATTTAAATACAAAAAACCATCGTTGATGCTAACGGCAAACTATAAACAAACAAAAAATTTAACAAACTAACTTGTAAATGTTGCAAAAAAGCATAAAAAAAATTTGAAAATTAAAAAAAAAATGATTTTAAAGAAAATGCTTAAAAAATTAAAGAAAAAATTGGCGTATTTCTTGCTAAAAAAGAAAACTTTTAAATAAGACTACCTTATTTTACCAAATACAACATTTTTTTTTTGGGTTTTTTTTAAACGCATAAATTTATTGGATTTTACAGATATTACTATACAGATTGTCAACTAGCAGTCTTTAGACATCAGTTTTGCCTTCGACCAATTGTTACAAATTGCATTAGAAAAAGGATTGTTGAGGGCACGTAAGCAATGTTTAACTCTCATTCCTACGGCAAAAATTATATACAAATTTTCACGGCTAGGTACATGTGCACCTTATTTCAGCGGCTTATTTAAAACGGATTGTTTGGCAACAATACCTGGAGCATCTGATAGGTGGATCGAGTAGCCCGCCAGGTGTTACTGCCGGTTCCAAGCCTGGATAAAGAAAGAGTGTTAGTAGATAATGCTAGCAACCTACCTATGACGAAGTGCTCAAAGAAAACACAACAAGCTTTGGAACAGGACGGACTCCACAACGGCGATACAAGCAAAGAAACGGAAAACAACCACGGATAAACTAGAAATTGCCACATGGAACATTCTTGCAAGGAAAAAGAACGAAGAAAAAATTATCCTCGAGATAGAAAAAACACAAAATCGACATATGTGCACTAAGCGAAACAAAACATAAAGGGTGCGATACAACAACGAGGAGCAACTACGTATATGTATACAGTAGAGTTGACAAATCCAAAAAAGTGCATGCAAGTACAGGACTGCTAATACACCAAAAATTTGCAAATAATATCTGCGGCACAAAGTACACAAACGAAAGAATACTGCACTCTAACTTATAATAATACTAAACTAAATATCATATCAGTATATGCACTTAACACAAACAAACTTAAAATAAAAAAAGAAAAGTTCTACACAAACTTGTAAACAATACTTAACACCATACCACTCCAAGTCAAAATTATCCAGATAAAGCGATCTGAACAAATAGAGAATCAGCCCATAAGAGGAATTAAACAGGTGTTTAACGAGGCAGCACTTAACAAAGGCGGGGATTACCTAATAGAGTTCTGCGCATTCAATGAGTTTAGAATTAATAATACCATTTTTTGACCACCCTCTACAACAAAAAATAACTTGAACCAACACAAGGAGACAACACTCAATGATCGACTGCATCATAACAAATAGAAAAATTCACCCAAGGCAAATTTTAGACGTAAGAACACTTACCTTGGCAAATATAGGATCGGTTCACGGGCTGGTTTTGTGCAAAATACAACTAAACATAAGACCAAACAAAGTGACACCAACATACAGACAAAAACTCAACATTGAAAGTATAACAACACTTAGCACCCAGAGCTTGTATAGAAACATTGGCTGACACAACTTGGAAAAAAATATACAAAAGACCTAGAACACGATATGTATGGAATGCAGCAGGAAGTATGGAGAATGATCAGAAACCAAAAAAAGGAAATAAATACACAACCACAAACACAATAAAAGACGACAAATAGTACAAAAGCTTTAAAGCAATATACGCAGCACCCGCAGATGCAAACCCACAACAGCAAGAAAAGAAAAAAAAACAGAAATGAAGGGTATACTACATTCTTGGCAGAAGACGTAAAAAAAAGTATCAAAAACCTGAGAAACCGCAAAACTGCAGGCCCGGACGGCATTTATAATGAACTTATTAAGTACGGAGGGGATAGTCTGTTCAACAAAATAACAAAAGAAACAAAAGTCCCAAGCGACTGGAAGCACAGCTTAACTATCCCAATACATAAAAAAGCAGTAAAAAACTATCAGAAAAAAACTCTAATAAACGCTGTAGCAAAACTGTTCCCCTTTCTAATAAAAATCAAGCTGGAGAAAAGGATATCTACTGCAGCAGGGATTTAGAAAAAAATAGAAACACAACCAATGCAATATTTATGCAGCAACAGCTGGTAAAAAAAGCAATTAAATTTGACCACCCCCTATATCTCTGCTTCGTTGACTTTAAAAAGGCTTTCGATAGAGTACAAAAAGGTGACATAATACGAATCCTAGAGAATAACCAAATACCTTACAGAACCATTGACGTAATTGACGATATCATCACGGGTAGTACTACACAAATTGTTACGCTCAATAGAACGACAAAACCAATAGACATCAGAAAAGGTATAAGGCAAAGAGACTTTTCCTGTTTCTTCCTATTTAACATCATAATAAATAAACTAATAAAGACAGTCAGATACAAAAAAAGATATACGCTGAGCAAAAATAATATCACTATCATCTGCTTTGCGGACGACGCTGCACTACTTGCCAAGAACGAAGACGACCTGTAGTGGCTACTCCACCAACTTAACTTGAAATAAATATAAACAATAATAATAAGCAAAACCCCAATCCGATGGAAACTAGAAATAGAAGGAAAAATGGTAGAACAAGTGATGTTCTTTAAATACCTGGGTGCAGTAATATTCAGCAGCCGTGACTTAGATAAAAAAAACTCAAGAGCAAGCAACAAAAGCAACACAGGTGGCAGGCTGCCTGAGAAATACTATATGGCGCAACAAACACATGCAAACGGAATGCAAGACTAGAATTTATAAAGTAGTCGTACGCCCCACACTTTTTTTTTCTTATTTTTTTTCTTTTTTTTTAAGGACGTAGTGAAGTTTTGGCCTCAGCAAGTGGCCCTTGAGAATAACTATCGCAGGGCAATACCATTCGGTTTTCTTCTCTACGTTAGTTCTGTTGTCATTTTGTCCTTATCATGTCTGTCTCTAGTCTATTATTTGTTTAAGATGATCTGGTTTTGGCCTTCGCACAGACTGCTGCGACAACACACGCTGTCCCCGGCTCATCTCTTCCTATACCCTATTTGTTGTCTGTCCTATACTGACGTTCATCTCTCCTTTCTGCCATTCTATTGTTTTTCAGCCTAGTTGGTTGATTTGTCCTTAGATGTCTTCTTAGTTTCTCTAAGTCTTCATTCAATTCTTTGTTGGCGTATCCTCTCTCTTTCATGAATATTTTGTGGAGCTCCATTAGGTGTACCCCCTTTGGTAATCTTAGATTTGCCAATTTAACTTCTAAGAATATTCTTGAGTCTCTATTTGGAATTATTTTTTTGTGTCCCCTAGTTGCCAACTATACTCTGACCATTTCAAAGGTTACATTGTTAGTCAACCTTGAAATGGCGTATCTACCATTTGAAAATTCTCTGGTCACTTCCGTCAGTTTGCTTTCTTTGAGCAGCTCTTTTCTTGTTTTCCTTATTTCTGCAATTATGGTTAGTACTAATGTTTCATTGTTTATTCTTTTCTTGTCTACTTTCTCCTTTTCCATTCCTTGGTAGGCATAGTTGTCTTGACCTTCTTTGTATTTTTTCTCTTCATTGCTTTTTCTATGTTCTTTTGCTTCCACTTAGCATCTCTTTCCTCCTTCCTTTGTCTTCTGTGGCTTTTGATGTGTGTGTTTACTTCCATTTTCGTTTATCTAGATCTTGAGATTTTAAACTCCTCTATCTTTTTTCTCATTACTGCTGTTGCATAGTTTCTTAATGCTCTCTATTTGTTTGTGTCATTCAGGCAAATATTAATTATTGAAGATTTATTAATTTTGTTTTCCAATACATTCTCTAACTCTTTCTTATCATTCTCCCATGCTTTGCACTCTATTAGCGTATGTTCTGCGTCGTCATACGTGTCTTCTTGGCAGAATGTACATTTCTCTTCTTTCTCTATTTTATTTATATTTTGTAAATACTTTCCAAAGGCTCCATGTCCGGTGAGTAGTTGTGTTGTATAGTAACACGTCTTCGGTTTATACTCTACCCATTCCTTTATTTCTGGTATTAACTCTCTTGTCCATTCACCTTTTTCTCCGTCTTTCCACTGTGTCTGCCATTTTTTCATTATCTCTTGCTTGTTTTTTTGCTTCTTGTTTACTATTTCCTTCATTTACCAGTTTCTTTATGTTTAATCTGTCTTCTACCATCAAGTCTGCGTGTAGTGTCGCCGCGATTACCTCTAGCGCTTCTTGCGACACCGTTCTATAAGCCCTACATATTCTTAACTAGCGTACGCTACAGAAACCAGAGCGGAAACACTCAGGACCAAACAAAAGACCGGCGGTGGAGATAAAGATGCTATCTATCACAAGACAAACACTGCAAGACTGCAAGAGGACATCCAGGACGTAGTGAAATGGGCAAAAACACGCAGGAAGGAATGGAACAACCACGTGGTAAGCTTGAGAGAAGACCGACTTGCACGCATTTTCAAAAAGGGACGATCTACGGAAAAGGGGCCTCAGGGACGACCGCCCAAGAGATGGTCCCAGAGCTGGCAATCCTCCTCCACTAAGCAGCAAGCTTAAGCAACAGGGGACAACCCCTAGCTATAAAAAAAAGAAGAAGAAGCAGATAGATTGTTTGGCAAATAATAAGCATATTCATTTTTATTTTTTTATTTAATACTACACTATATCTATGGGCATACTAATTGCAATAAAAATAAATGTAATTATTTTTTTATATTACTTGATTATTTTTTAGCAAAGTTTTTAATATAAAAAAACCATATTCTTTACTAACTTTCATCATAGATAATCGAAATTATATGGATACTATTACTTCAATTAAAAATATACCCAGTCATTGTCTAACAAGAATACTAAATTCTTTTGCGCTCGTTAATAAAAAAAATAATTTAAGTTTTTATTTAAATTTTATTGCTTAGTAAATTAGGACAATGATAAACAAAATTTAATATATTGAATAAATAATTATTAAATACAACTCCAGCTGTCAATAAATAAATGTTTGTAGTTACCAGCATATTAATTTTTTCTAATAGATAAAGACATAATAACAATTAAATTGAGTGCCTATCTATTAGGCTACCGCAACACCTGCATATTTAATGCATTGCATTAACCCGACTACACACGTTTTAATAATATAATTTCTTTGATATTAATGACATAATTATGTAATAATATTCGTAGACAAATTCTCCGACATGATATAAATATGCGAGAATACAATAAAATGTAATTAAGTCGAGTTCCTATGCAGTGTAATTTAGAATTTGGTCACCTGGCCAGGTGAAGAGCAAGGACCACCCGTACCGGTCAGTTTGTTTATTTACAGGTGGACGGACGGCGAGAGAGTCCGGCGGTTTAGTGGAAACAAACAAAACATTCGCGGCTCTAATTACTCACTCACATTCTTTTAATTACTCCCAATTCCAAGTATGTTATGAGAACTAATTTACGTATGTGGGTTCTATGGGTTTAGTAATTAACGTGGAGTCAGTTGCTTGCTTTGGAAAGAGGAAGCAAAGTGGAATTTATTTACAGAATAGCTTAACTAAAATATAGTCCTTTGTCATTGAAGCTAATATAGTTATAAAAGCTAATTTAATAAATATTTAAACAAATTGTTGAGGTTTAATATATTTCGAATGAATTATTGATGCAAATTAGTTGACCGGAATATATGTGCAGAAAATGATTAGTTTATGTTTGTGGGCTAGGATATAATAAAAATTTAAATAATATATTTTGGATTATTTCCAATAACAAATCAATTGCTATTATATTATTACAAAATTTGTTTTAATTTTCACAGACTATAAATGGATCATTTTACTTATTAATTCAGTACTATTTGTATGAGATTAAGAATTTCTGCAGTGACCAGGTGCCTTTCTGTTTTTTATATTTTTGATAGCGTTTATGACTTCTTCTTCTGTTATTTTAGGTCTTGTGTCTTCTTCTGTTGATAGTCTATTCTGTTTCTTAGTTCTTACGTTCTTGAGTTGATCTTTAATTTATTCTTGCCGCCTTGTATTTTGGCTTAGTCGTCTGTTATGATACAACTATTTGTATCAAACAGGACACAACTCTGTGCACGTTTTGAAGTTTCAGCTATTTCTTTTATTTTTTTGTGTATATTAAAGATATCATATGATTTTTGCAAACTTTCCAATTTTTCACACTTTTTATTCGACTATTTTTCTTTTGCTTTACAGTTCTTTTTGGTAATTTTCATACCATAATAACAAATCAGTAGATTGAATTGGAGTTTTTTTTACCCGCCCAAGTGTTAGTTATCAAAAGGTTGGATCAAGACCATCTTTAGTAATAAAATGATTTATGATGCTCGCACAGAGGTCAAACGTTCAATCTTTTGATGACGGACACTCCATATTATGATAACCAGTCAGTAGTTTAGATTAAAAACAAGTTTGGTTGCAAACAGTGATTGCAATATGATGCCATTTTATAAAAAAAAAATAACCAAAACATTCGATCTTTTACAACAAATTTTTTGTAAGTCCAGAAAAAACTATTTTGTCCGTTTTGCTGTCTAACTGGATCCACCTGCTACGATTTACTAGTAAGACGCTTATTTTGCCACCAGTAACAAATTTCCAAAACATGCAGATTTAAGTTGCTGGAACTTTTAAATTTTGAATTAAAAAAAAATTGATAGTTGAAGGTCAAGCAACAATGTTTATCTAAAAACCTAATAATTAGAGAAACCAAAATGTTACCCAAAAAAAAAACAAACAAAAAAAGAGCTTTTTTTAAATATACTATTACTCTTCATTTTAGTCGTCTAAAATGTTCTAATGAGTTTTCCAAAAAACATTATTTTTGTTATCGCAAATCTCATTTTAAGCGTTTTTTAGGTCGTTCTCCGTATATCAAAACCCCTCAGTAAACATCTTTTAGAAAAGATCCTCCCTATAATCGTCCTCAAACAATTAATTCAAGAAAAAAATTGATTTCTCAAGTTTAACAAAACCTTAGAAATAAAATTTCTTTACATTTAATTTCAGTTTTTAGTGATTTTAAAATAAATGATAGCAAAAAATTTACAAAACTTAAAACTTGAGACTTTTCATTGTAAACCATGAACTAAAGTTGGCTTTTAAAAATTGAATTTATTAGTAGCTTCTGAACAAAATGGCAAAAATTAGAAAAATGAAACCACAGAGACATTCATTGAACCTAAACCTACTTTCGAAATCCTATACAAGAGCAGTAAACAAATCAATCGTAGTAAACTTGACACAAAACACAGCAAATTACAAAAAAAACGACTAGGAAATGAATTACACAAAACTATTCCTAACAAGACCACCACGCATTGCAAAAACGTTCAAATTTCAGCAACAAATCTGTAGAAGAGTGTTTATAGATTTACTTGTGTAACGCAAGCTTAGCTCCAATAAAACTCTCTCTCTTTTCTGCAATTTTAAAATTTTGTAAACCAGAACAATTGATTATTTGTAGTATTTTTTGTTGGAAAATCAGAGAAAAAAGTTTTTTGTTGTCTCACTGTCTAACTTGACTTACAGGCTCAAATTTAACAGCAAAACCTAACTATTGTCTTGATCAAACCATCCTTTTTCTCCGTATCATTGTAATTTTGTGATTTTTTTTTTAATCCGTCGTAAGTCAGAAATTTCGAAAACGGCCGAATTTTGCAATTTTTTTTTTCTAGATAAATCAGTACTAAACAACTATTCCAATTTACAAACAAAGTTCCAAGTTTGATCTTAATCGGACTTCTATTTTTTTGCAATTTTACCAATGTGATACAAAAAAAAACAGTTCTTTCAAAAGAGTGAATCATTTGCAAAAAAAAATTTTGAAAAATAAAAAAAATGCTTTTTTGCTGTTTTACTGTCTGATTAGATCCACCGGCTCTAATGTATAAGTGAGACCGCAGTATTGTCTCTATCCAATCACCCCTTCTTCTTTTTTAGCAAATTTGTTTAAACCAGTCGTACACTTCAACAGACCATCATGTTGAACATCCAATCAGCACTACAGCCAACACGCAACACAGCCTGGAGGCATTAACCACAAACAAAAAAGTACGCCTGATATGAATACAAAAGAATCAAAGTAAAGAAAAATTCCAAAAATAGAACCACAAAGACATTCATTAAACCTACACCTGTTTTCGGAACCCCATACGAGACCAGTAAACAAATCAATTGTAGTAAACTAAACACAAAACATATCAACTGTCAGGAATAAAGTACACAAAGCTCTTTCTAACAGAACCATTACACCTAACCCAAACTATGATAATGCAAATGAGCAGAACAAAACTGCAATAACTTACAGATCTTTGAAATCCTGTAAACGTTATACAGTCTGGCCTAAATAAACAAATGCTTAGAATTGGAATCCAGACAAATCTCTTATGCCGCGCATGTTTAGATAACAGAAAAACTTCAATACATCTGCTAAGCGTGTACAAGGCTTACAATACGCAACATACCAAAAAAGAGCCTAAGGCAAAGACAAAAGTTTCTGGATCACAAATAAAAAAACATTGAAAAAATTTAACTACTAGAATAGTAACAGTGTAGGGACCCAAGATAAACTATTTTTAGATTCAGGCTTATGAGCCACTGAGCGGACACAACACATGAAATCTTGTTTTTCAATACATAACAAAAAATCCGTTTTTTAAACTTTATTTAGGGACTTTTTGTTACTTGCGGCGGTTTATTAAAACTACAAGAAGTTTCACACTCAGCTTTATTTAGCTGAGACGTAACCAAGATTTTTGGGCATCAACGCACCAATTAAAAAAGAAAAACGTTCAAACTTTAGCAACAAATTTGTAGGAAAGCAAGCTTTGCTTTAATAAAAAACTCTCATTTTTTCTGAAATTTTGTAAACCAAAACAATATATTTTTTGTAACGTTTTTTGAAAATTAGAAAAAAACGTTTTTTGTTGTTTTAATGTCAAACTTGATCCACAGATTCGGATTTAACAGCAAAACCACCCTTTCCCTCGTTTCAATGCAATTTTGTGAGTTGAAAATCTCGAAAACTGTCAATTTTTTTTTTTAAATTAACAGTAAAAGACAACTCCAATTTACAAGCGAGTTCCGAGTTTGAACTCAATCGGACTTTTCTTTTTCTTTTTATTGCAGTTTTACTATTGTTTTAGAAAAAGAAAAGTTTTTTCTAAACAGTGAATTCTTTGCAAAAAAAATTGAAAGATGAAAGAAAAATGCTTTTTAACTGTTTTAATGTCTGATTAGATCTACCTTCTCTAATGTACTAGTGAGACCGCAGTATTGTCTATATCGGACCACCCCTTCTTCCTTTTTAGAAAATTTGGAAATTGTTTAAACCAGTCTTAAGCTCAAAATCTCCAAAATTTTGTTTCTGTAAGCCAGAAAAACTTTTTGGCTGTTTCAATATCTGATTGGATCTACAAGCACCAATTTTCTAGTAAAACTCAAATTTCGTCTCAATAGGACCACCACTTCCGCACTTTTTTTGCAATGTTGTAATTTTCTTAAACCAGTTGTAACCCAGAATGTGTTTTTTTTTCTTCCATTAGATCAATTATTTGTTCCTTCATCCACTCGTTCTTCTTCGTTATTTTGATAGGTGTTAAGTAGTTATTCTTAACTTCTACTATAAGTTGCTTAATAGTTTTCCATTTGACATCCGGTTTATTAATATGTCTAATTTCTTTTTTAGCTTCTTTAAGTTTTTTGTTAAGAGTTTTTTCTACAGTTTTATTGGTTGTCTGTTTTTTTAAGTTATGAAGTATCTAGTCTTATTTTAGGTTAGGTTAGGTTAGGTTTTTTGTTAAGAGTTTTTTCTACAGTTTTATTGGTTGTCTGTTTTTTTAAGTTATAAAGTATCTAGTCTTATTTTAGGTTTGGGTTTTGTTTGTTTTTTGAGTTTTGCTTTAAAGTTAGCTACTACCGCACACTTGCAAAGAAGACTTTGACTTTTCATAAATAGATTGTTTAGTTTTTAACAGTTTATCGTGAATTTTGGTACTTTTGAACAATATGTTGATATGTTATTATTTTGACATTCTATGAATAGAATTTTATACTTTTTCATAATTTATGGACAATTTTTTGTGTTTTTTATTAATATTTTGATGTTTTAAGGCCGAATTTTGCTATTTTTTACATTAAATGAATAGAATTATGCAATTTTTAACAGTTAATGTCTAAATTTTTGTTTTTTTGACAATATTTTTATATTTTTGATAATTTATGAAATTTTTTTTTTCACGATTGAATAGTTTATGGCCGAAGTTTTGAGTTTTTTGACAAAATTTTGATTTCTCAAAGCCTCATTTTATTTTTTCTTTAAAAAAATGTTGATATTTTGCCATTTTTTACTTTTTATGAATAGATTGTGTTAGTTTTTAACAGTTTATGATAAATTTTGGTACTTTCGGACAATATTTGTATACGTTATGGCCGGATTTTACTATTTTTGTTTATGGACGAATTTTTGTGTTTTTTAATAATATTTTGATGTTTTACATTTTATGATTAGAATTTTGCAATTTTTAACAGATAATGATTATTTTTTGTTTTTTTGACAATATTATTATATTTCTAATAATTTATAAAAAGAATTTTGTACGTTTGAACAGTTTATGGCCGGATTTTGGTGTTTTCTGACAAAATTCTGATGTTTTAAGGCCGAATTTTACACTTTTTGACTTTTTAAATGTATACATCAATTTTATGAACGGATTTTGCCATTTTTTTGAATTTTTATTAAAAATAATGATTATCATCATGCTCTGTAGTTGTCCACCTACTCACCCACCCAAGTATTTCTTATCAAAAAACTGTATACAAACACTGTTTTGTGTTTTTTATTAATATTTTGATGTTTTAAAGACAAATTTTGCAATTTTTTACATTTAATGTATAGAATTATGCAATTTTTAAGAGTTAATGACTAAATTTTTATTTTCTTGACAATATTTTTATATTTTCGATAATTTATGAAAAGAATTTTGCATGTTTGAACAGTTTATTGCCGGGTTTTTGTGCTTTTTGACAAAATTTTGATTTTTTAAGGCCGCATTTTATTTTTTCTTTAAAAATATTAAATATTTTGCCATTTTTCACTTTTTATGAATAGATTGTGTTAGTTTTTAACAGTTTATAATGAATTTTCGTACTTTCGGACAATATTTTTATACGTTATGGCCGGATTTTACACTTTTCAACAGTTTATGGTCAAATTTTTGTGTTTTACAATAATATTTTGATGTTTTAAAAGCAAAATTTGCTATTTTTTTCATTTTATGAATAGAATTTTGCAATTTTTAACAGTTTATGACTTTTTTTTATCTTTTTTGACAATATTTTTTATATTTTTAATAATTTATAAAAAGAATTTTGTACGTTTGCACAGTTTATGGCCGGATTTTGGTGCTTTCTGACAAAATTTTGATGTTTTAAGGCCGAATTTTACATTTTTTGACTTTTTAAATGTTTACATCATTCAATTTTATGAAAGGATTTTGCCATTTTTGATTTTTTATTAAAAATAATGATTATCATCATGCTCTGTAGTTGTTCACTTACTCACCCACCCAAGTGTTTCTTATCAAAAGATTGTATACAAACACTTGGGATGGTAGGTGGGCAATTTTAGTTGAAACTATTGACCGTTGTAATGCTTTTGAGTTACCGGCCAAAATATTTGTGCTCAATCTTTTGATAACAAAACACTTGGGTGGGTAGGTGGGCAACTCTAGTTGAAAATAATGACCGTCATTATGCTATGGAGTTGCCCGCCCGCCCGCCCAAGTGTTATGTTATCACAAGATTGTATATAAACACTTGGGAAAGTAAGTGGACAACTCTAGTTGAAACTATTAACCGTTATAATGCTCTAGAGTTGCCCTTCCGAGTGTTTGATAGTAATTATGTTTTAGAATGAGGCAGATACTCAACTTTATGTTGATCATTATGTGATTATAACATATAAATTCTAACACTTGCAGAGAGCAGAAATTTCCAATTTTTTTAAAACTTTTTTTTGCGGTAGCGTGGGCGCTTTGTTTGAACAAGTAGACTTCTTATTTTTGCAACGAGGAAAAACTTTTAATGACTTAATCATAAATTCTTGTGAGCACTCCAGTGGTAATCATAATCTAGAATGACCCATCCACTCACCCATGTTTTGGTTATTAAGATTGGATTTATTATTTCCTCTTACATTATAGAAACTTCTGTTTGCAAAAAAAATTCTAAATTCTTAGTAACAAATTTGGACAGTTGTTAGTCATCAAAATATTGTATAACATCTTTTCCTTCTTTGATAAAAAAGCTTTTAACGGTTTTATTAATTTAATATTAACTTGAGCTTATAATTTATCAATTTAAAAAAAAAAAATAATTTATTTAAATGAAATATTCTAATCCTATCAATTTTGAAAAATATTTTTGTTTTTACTTCTAAATTGCAATGTTGTTATAAACCAACCTTATCATATGGCATATTATTTAAAATAGATAATTTATGTAAATAAAATATTTTAATTTTAGCTTTAATTTTGGAATTATTTAAAAATATCACTATCGAGGTTTTCACTATTTGATTAAAAATTTAATTCTATGAATGAGCACTGTAATTAGTAAAATTAAATAAGTTTAGTTAAATTATCTCGAGTTAACCAAATGTTTAAAATATTCAAGTAATAATCATATAGTAAAACTTAACTAAGCCAAGCAAGCTTACCTAACTAACTAAAACAAAACTAATATTTCAACTCAACATTTTAAGTATGTTGAAAAGAACATTAACAAATCTGCAATAATAGTCATAAATAATATCATTCCCAAATTAAATGAGGAGATATTAAGACGTCGTAACAGTCCAAACTTCGTCCGATTCCATAAGCCACCATAAATAGACATTTGCATAAATTATAATCTACTTTTAAGCGCTTAATGGCAACCTTGGCCTACGAACACCGCACCTCGTTTGGAGCTTGATTAATACCGCCACGCAAGAATTTCAGTTTTACTTTAATAATATGAGCTTTATATATCATTGGCTTAGCGCGTCACGTATACACTCACTATATTACACTTGACACCGATGTCTTGGCAATTTGTCTTGTGCCTATTCCGATTCAATGTGCAGTTTGATTTATTTGGAAGAATTTACTGGACTGCCACAGGAGGAAAAATATGCAAATAAATCATAAATAACCATATTATATATTAATACTCATATTTATGACTTTTATTTACGCATAAATATTGGTATTTAAAATCATATAACGTGTCCGTCACATTGAAACAGGATTAGTCACGTCCTTTTTGGCTACAATTTCAAATAAAATTATTGTAATGCGAAACTTTCAATTATAGCCGTGTTCGTCATGCTGCGTTAATTTTCTTTTATATTATAATGAATTTATTCGAATAAAATTAATGAAATCTAAGGAGTCAAGCTCTCCTCGTATTGCTTAAAGAAGCGTTTAATATGATGTTGAATGTAATATACGCGAAGCCCATTATTCAAATGAGTTTTTCGCGTCACATGAAATGGCGAAACAAAAAGAACTGCCAGTGGGGTTGTTGAGGCAACAGGTGAATGGCAAAAATGTTCCGGAATAAAAATAAAGGGAGTGATTCTGAATTGTTATTATTTGTAAAGAAAATTTTAAAAAGAATCATATTGAAATGTATTTCTTTAAAACTGTTTTGTGCTTTTCAAACCAATCCATAAATTTTGAAATTCAAATAAATTCAATTTAAAATCTTAACAATTGCATAACTAACATAATTAATAGCAAACAATGTATTTACTGAAGCGATTGTGAATAAATTTATGCACGGCCGATTAGATCGTTTAATTAATTTTGAAAGCAGTATAAAATAAAGAACACACAGCGCGTGAAATATGTTTCCAATAATAAAGTTTGCGATTCGTTCATTATCTCGGACTGATGAATTGGAAATAATTGCATAACTTTGCAGACGGCGTCGAATAATTTAATTAATTTCACACATAAAATATACGTGAACTCAATTAAGATGTTCGATAAAACAGTTAGTTAAATAATCAATTACTAGCGACATTAATATATCCTAAGAATTATGAATGCATCTGCTTAAAGAATTAAAGTCAGCCGGAAACTATTATTAATTGGCAATAACGTATGTTTTTAATCATTGAAACTGTCAACGCCTCCCTCAGGCATTGGAAGAAACAAGACGGGCAGTAGATGTAATTGAAAAGATTGCTGGGTCCAACCCCAAGTTTTATTGCTTACAGATGAAAAGTTTTATCATTTCTGGTAGAATCATCATCAACACCAGTTACTGTTTAAAATATAAAATTAGTTTCAACCGGATGTACTAATAATTATAATTTATGAAAAGATATAAATTAACACGTCAACAAACTTATTTTAAGGTAGGCGAAGCCACTAAAACTTTTATTTAATTAATACAATTACTCGGAATAAGAGAATAATTCTAAATTTGTAATAAAATGTTGATGCGATCTTATATTCCGTGGCAGAATAATCCTTGATAATTGCTAACATTTAAGAGTTACAATTCACGACCTCGGGCTGTTTTCTATCTGTCAATAATAATGAGATCTTAGTTTATTGCACCATATAAAATTTCAAGGTGCAATAAGGCACGAAAAATTGTTAATCATCCGTTCCCAAGCATTACCTGTAATGTCAATCTATAATTAATTTATCATTCACGATTGTCAAATTAAATTTTGTTGTATCATCACTAATCGATAAGTAAATATTAAAGTATAACAAATGGAATTTAATTGATTTTATTAACTTTTGCATATAAATGCCATCTAACTTCTGAAATTTGAATCGGCTAAAAATTAAAAACTAATAAATATGTTTTTAAAATTATAAAGGCAACTTCGATTTTCTGTTGCAAAGCATCAATCCTCTCTGGATAGTTAGCGTAACACTTATCCTTAAGGTCTCTCTAGAAAAAAAATTCAACGCGGTCAAATCACTAACAACAACTACTAAGCAGCCAATTGACAGCAATTATACAATTTTCAAAAACAATGCGCAACAGATCGATTTTTACGTTGGCTGAATGGCAAGTGACTCTGTCAAAACCAAATGTTATTTTATACTCTTCAAGTTTTGGAAATAAAAATTTGTTTAGCATAGTACAGTAACGTTTGTTATTGACGGTGACGGCGGCTCCTTGTTCATTAAAAAAAAATAGCTCAATAATGCCGCCGGATCAAAAACCACACCAAACGGTTACTCGTAGTGAATGCACAGTCTGTTCAATAGTCATGTGTGGATTTTTTGATCCCCAAATGCGACAATTTTGCTTATTGACATAGCATCTAAGATAAAAATGAGCTTCATCGGAAAACAGATTTTTTTTTGTAAAAATGTTCATCTTTTACCAAACGATATTTAGCCCATTGGGCAAACTGAAACAGCATCGGATAGTCATCAAGCTTTATTCTTGAACTAATTGAACTTTGTAGGCCTTCAAACCAAAATCTTTATGCAAAATTTTCCTCAAAGAAGTGCATAAAATGTTCAGTTTCTGAGAACGATGACGAGTTGATGTTGATGCATGTTCAAGCACACCCTGAGCAACAGCATAAATTTTTTTGGTTAAGCGCATTGTCGAGAACGTGAACGTGTTGATTTATTCACTAACAATCCAATTTTGCAAACTTGCTTTACAAATTGGTTCACAAACTGCGTCAAAATCACTTTTTTTTAATCAAATTTGTTTATTAAATTTCCCACCATTTTATTAGAAAACTCACTACTTTGAAAGTAAGATTTTATTAAATCCCAATTTTGTTCAAGTGTAAAGCGTCTCATTTCGTAAATGTCAAACATAAAACTAAATTTTTGTCAGCTCATAAATGGCATTACATCTTTGAAAAACAAAATAAACGGTAATTCTAAACATTACATAACTTACTCTTTATTATTAAATATATTTGCCGTTGACGATTCTTTAAGTTTATATCAAAAAGTTGTAGTAAACTATTTAAACGACCAAGTAAGTGACTAAAAAAAACATGATTGTTTCTCGTTATAGGAATGAAATCATATTTTTTTGGAAGTTTTTAAGCTGCATTTGGCTATTAATACAAAGTGAGAGTAAAGTTAGAATAGATTTTTGTCACGTGTTTGCGGAGTGAGTAGAGTCAAAAATAACCAAACGCTAACGGAGAGTTAACTCTATTTACTCTACTTTGTAATAGCTAAACGTCAAAAAATTGATTCTGTGGAAAAGCAATACCCAAACGGTCGTATTGTAAAAAGAGTAAAAACGTAATTTGAGTAGGATAGCTAAACGCAGCTTTAAAACACATAGCAACCAAAATTAAAACTACCAAAATTCTGGTTTTTTAAAACACTTCATCCGTTTGAAATTAATTATATACTTTGAGTGGTCTTAGAAAATAACTTAAATTGTCTTAAAACACAATAATATGGATAAGAAAAGCATAATATAGTTTTTCAATCTTGTGTGTGAAACCTCAACTTTTACTTATTGCACGTAATAGCAAGCAAAAGTAGTCAGATATAGAACCAACTAGATATAAAGAGCGCTATAGAGCAGTTTTACAAAAAACTCTATACATCCAACGTTAGAAACCCTCACAATGAAACACCTACGGTTCAAAATGTAAACTCAGAAGATATTCCAGACATCAATATACAAGAAGTAAAAACGAAAAAGAGACGAGTCCCGGGGAGGAAAGATTAACTTGCAAAATGTTAAGTATAGGAGGCGGAGCAGTATTAAACGCAATAACCATTCTACTGATCAAATGCATAGCCGATGGAAAAATACCAAGAACCTAGCAAATCGCCAATGTAATCCTAATAACAATAAAGAGAGATACCAGTAAAATTGAAAATTACCGGCCTATTAGCTTACTGTCCCATTTATACAAATTACTAACTAAAATAATAACAACTAGGTTGACAAATAAGCTAGACTTCTATCAACCCCCAGAGCAAGCAAGCTTCCAAAAGAGATACAGAACTACAGACCACCTGCAAACAATTCGATCACTGATTGAGAAGAGTGCAGAGTACATCATCCTACTACACCTTGCATTTGTGGACTACGAAAAAGCTTTCGATTTAATCAAATTGTAGGCCAGAATAGATTTACGCTATACCAACTTGCTAAAATTTATCTACGAAAACGCTACTCTACAAGTGAACATAGACGACGATACAGCTACAAATAAAATACGAATAGAGAAGGAAGTGAAGCAGGGCAATACAATCTCACCAAAATTGTTCACCTTGACTAGAAAATGTGTTTAAAAACCTAAAATAGGATACCAAAGGTATTAACATGGCAAACACCTGAACCATCTTTGCTTTGCGGACGACATAATCTTCATCAGTAGCAACATAGAAGAGCTAGCAGAAATGTTAAAAGAGCTTAACGTAGAGTCAAGGAAAATAAGTTTAAAAATGAATCTAGGGAAAACAAAATTAATGAGCCCACACAAAACTATAATCACCGTTGAAGACCATACTATAGAAAACGTTAGAGAATATATATACCTAGGGCACAAGATCAAGCTAATGAAAGACAACCAAGCAACCAGAATTGGAAGACGGGTACAACATAGCTAGGCTGCATTCAGAAAGCTGGGATATATTCTAAAAAACTATGATATCCCAAACAGCCTAAAGAGAGAAGTCTACAACAAATGCATCTTCTTAGTAACAACATACGGAGTATATTAATAATAAAGCCGACAAAACAATAATAGTAGTAGAATCAGAAATCGCGTTACGAAAAATTCAGGAACCTCTTGTCTCACAAGCATTAATTTCAAAAACCTTAAAATCGCACTCACAGCATGTTTCAACAGATTCTTCAATTATTAAATCAATCAAGGGAAAAATTTTAAGTGATGAACTAACTGTCACAAAAGCAGATAAATCTAATTCAATAGTCATTTTAAAAAATAGCCAATATAATAACAAAGTACATGCTTTTATTACAACCGAAAATTTAAGTCTATTAAAGAAAGACCCAACAACGGCCTTTCAATCAAAAATTAAAGAACTTTTAGATAACACTCATGTTATTTTTTCAAAAGCAGATAAATATCAAATCAAAAATATGAATCCTCAGGCGCCAAGACTTTACGGCTTAATAAAGACTCATAAATCAGATCTTCCTATTAGACCTGTAGTTTCATATATTAATAGTCCTTCGCGAATTTTAGCAATTAAATTAAATACTCTATTTAAAAAGTATACAAATTTTACTTCAAAATACGCTGTAAAAAACTCACTTCTCCTATCCCAACACTTAAAATCAGTAACCACTCCAAAGAATTCTAAACTAGTATCCTTTGACGTCACAAGTATGTTTTCTAATATTCCAACAGATGAATGTCTTGAAATTATTCAGCATATATTAGATAAATCAGTTAAAGACCCTATTACTCATTCAGAACTTTATAATGCATTTAAAACTTGTTTAGCACAAAATTATTTTCAATTTAACAATCAATTTTATCAGCAATCTACTGGCCTAGCAATGGGTTCTCCGCTAAGCCCTTTGCTAGCAGATTTATTCATGTCAATTGTCGAAGATAAAATATTTAATTTAGACTTTACCAAAAAACATATATCATTCTGGTATCGATACGTGGACGATATAATTGCATGTTTTAGCGGAACATCACGTCAACTTGATCAATTCTTAAATAAAATTAATGACATTCATCCTAAAATTAAATTTACAATAGAAACAGAGCAAAATAATCAAATTAATTTCTTAGACTTAACCTTAATTCACAAGAATAGTAAAATTGAATTCAATATATTTAGAAAACCAACCAGCGTCAATACTACAATTCCTTTTAAATCCAATCATCCCATGTCACATAAGCTAGCAGCTTATCATTCTATGGCACAAAGAGCAGTTTCAATTCCATTATCAAATCATTATCGTAATTTAGAACTAAATAAAATTATATCTATAGGAAATATGAATGGTTTTCCAGTCAATATTATTCAAAATTTAATTAATAATAAATTGTATCAAAATACAATTTCTCACATTTATCCAAAAGTTTCAAACTTAAACAAAGAGTCATTTACAACATTAACTTATTTTGGAAAAACCACAGAGAACATAGCGCACATCCTTCGAAAACAAAATCAACAAATTGCTTTTAAACCAAGTTGTAAATTATCAAATATATTATTTAATGCTAAAGATAAAATTAATCCCTTAAGGAAATCGGGTGTTTATGAAATTTCATGTTCCGAATGCAATAGTGTTTATGTTGGGCAGACTGGCAGAAGTTTTGAAACACGATATACAGAACATTTTAAAGCGTTTAGACTTAATCATGACACAAGCTCATTTGCAAATCATATTATAAATTCGAATCACACTTTTCCTGAAATTAATCAAATCAAAATATTACATACCTGTACAAAAGGCACTAAGCTTAATCTGTTAGAAGCCGCCGAAATTTACATAAAACAATGTAATCCTCTTGTTAATCTTCTCAATGAGCAAAAGGACTTACCACAATATAAATCACCTCTTTTCAAATCCCTCTAGACCACTAGTAATACGATTTATTTTTTCCCTCACTTCAATTTTTATAATAATTTTTCTGTATAAATGTATTTCTTTGTTAGTTTGTTTTCACTTGATAATGGCCTTCAAAAGTCGAAACTCGAGTCGTGAACTTTTGTTAATATTAATATATATTCTTTAGAATATAGATTATATCAATAAAGTATTTGTGGTAAAAAACGTAGACAGTGTTTTATTTTATTATTATTATGGATTACCACGTAGTAAAGGTCTCAACCATCCTTTATATTAAATCAGCCTGTACGGCAATACAGACCAAATTATACAACAAATTAAGAAAGAAGTACAGAATTACATCCCAAGATATCTGGTACAACTCAACGTGCTTACGAGAAAACATCGTCCCCAACTTTATCAAAATCAGAACGCGTTCGACTACACCAGCAGCAAAAGCAGCCGTCCATGCAGCCCAACGTACATGGTTAAAAACCGAAATCCAACACCTACATCGGAGGAGAGATGCCATTCAGCATTATCTAAAGGTATTGCATTCGGAACTATCATTTAAACTTCATGCAGTAGAATTTAGCATATTTGATGATTTTGTTAGAGAAAATGTCAGTAAAGTCATTCATAAAAAATATACTATCCAAAAGAAAAAGTTAGAAAATCTTCGTAAAAATCAAGTAAACTCAGTAAACTCAGTAAATCCAGCAAATTCAGTAGACCAAATTTCAACTTTTATTAATCTTTCGGATACAACGTTTAGTGCACTAGAACAAACCTTTTTATCCCAAAATCCTAATTACAGTCCGTATATTAATAATAAAGCCGACAAAACAATAATAGTAGTAGAATCAGAAATCGCGTTACGAAAAATTCAGGAACCTCTTGTCTCACAAGCATTAATTTCAAAAACCTTAAAATCGCACTCACAGCATGTTTCAACAGATTCTTCAATTATTAAATCAATCAAGAGAAAAATTTTAAGTGATGAACTAACTGTCACAAAAGCAGATAAATCTAATTCAATAGTCATTTTAAAAAATAGCCAATATAATAACAAAGTACATGCTTTTATTACAACCGAAAATTTAAGTCTATTAAAGAAAGACCCAACAACGGCCTTTCAATCAAAAATTAAAGAACTTTTAGATAACACTCATGTTATTTTTTCAAAAGCAGATAAATATCAAATCAAAAATATGAATCCTCAGGCGCCAAGACTTTACGGCTTAATAAAGACTCATAAATCAGATCTTCCTATTAGACCTGTAGTTTCATATATTAATAGTCCTTCGCGAATTTTAGCAATTAAATTAAATACTCTATTTAAAAAGTATACAAATTTTACTTCAAAATACGCTGTAAAAAACTCACTTCTCCTATCCCAACACTTAAAATCAGTAACCACTCCAAAGAATTCTAAACTAGTATCCTTTGACGTCACAAGTATGTTTTCTAATATTCCAACAGATGAATGTCTTGAAATTATTCAGCATATATTAGATAAATCAGTTAAAGACCCTATTACTCATTCAGAACTTTATAATGCATTTAAAACTTGTTTAGCACAAAATTATTTTCAATTTAACAATCAATTTTATCAGCAATCTACTGGCCTAGCAATGGGTTCTCCGCTAAGCCCTTTGCTAGCAGATTTATTCATGTCAATTGTCGAAGATAAAATATTTAATTTAGACTTTACCAAAAAACATATATCATTCTGGTATCGATACGTGGACGATATAATTGCATGTTTTAGCGGAACATCACGTCAACTTGATCAATTCTTAAATAAAATTAATGACATTCATCCTAAAATTAAATTTACAATAGAAACAGAGCAAAATAATCAAATTAATTTCTTAGACTTAACCTTAATTCACAAGAATAGTAAAATTGAATTCAATATATTTAGAAAACCAACCAGCGTCAATACTACAATTCCTTTTAAATCCAATCATCCCATGTCACATAAGCTAGCAGCTTATCATTCTATGGCACAAAGAGCAGTTTCAATTCCATTATCAAATCATTATCGTAATTTAGAACTAAATAAAATTATATCTATAGGAAATATGAATGGTTTTCCAGTCAATATTATTCAAAATTTAATTAATAATAAATTGTATCAAAATACAATTTCTCACATTTATCCAAAAGTTTCAAATTTAAACAAAGAGTCATTTACAACATTAACTTATTTTGGAAAAACCACAGAGAACATAGCGCACATCCTTCGAAAACAAAATCAACAAATTGCTTTTAAACCAAGTTGTAAATTATCAAATATATTATTTAATGCTAAAGATAAAATTAATCCCTTAAGGAAATCGGGTGTTTATGAAATTTCATGTTCCGAATGCAATAGTGTTTATGTTGGGCAGACTGGCAGAAGTTTTGAAACACGATATACAGAACATTTTAAAGCGTTTAGACTTAATCATGACACAAGCTCATTTGCAAATCATATTATAAATTCGAATCACACTTTTCCTGAAATTAATCAAATCAAAATATTACATACCTGTACAAAAGGCACTAAGCTTAATCTGTTAGAAGCCGCCGAAATTTACATAAAACAATGTAATCCTCTTGTTAATCTTCTCAATGAGCAAAAGGACTTACCACAATATAAATCACCTCTTTTCAAATCCCTCTAGACCACTAGTAATACGATTTATTTTTTCCCTCACTTCAATTTTTATAATAATTTTTCTGTATAAATGTATTTCTTTGTTAGTTTGTTTTCACTTGATAATGGCCTTCAAAAGTCGAAACTCGAGTCGTGAACTTTTGTTAATATTAATATATATTCTTTAGAATATAGATTATATCAATAAAGTATTTGTGGTAAAAAACGTAGACAGTGTTTTATTTTATTATTATTATGGATTACCACGTAGTAAAGGTCTCAACCATCCTTTATATACGGAGTAGAGACTATGTGCATCACCGTCAAAAGCTGCAAACAACCCAGAGAGCCATGGAACGTGCCATGCATAAATAAGCCTGAGAGACAAAGTCAAAGTAATAAAACAAATAGCAAAACTCAAGTGGAGCTGGGCATGGCACATTGCCAGATAGGAAAACATTAAATAGACAAAACGAGTGGCATTTTGGAAACCGAGGACAACAAAGCGCAGCATAGAAAAACCCCAGAAAAGGTGGCTGGACAATGTTAAAGAGGTGGCAGGTAGAGGATGGTTCCAACTAGCCCAAAGTAGAGATAGATGGAAAAATATAAAAGAGGCCTTTAGAAGTGGACGTTCAGAAGTGGACAAACAAAGACTGAAAAAAGAAGAAGATGACAGATATGGTCAAGATTGGCTAGTAAACAGCAGGTTTACCAATACTGCAATAAAACGGTCAAAAAACACTTTAAGTCTACTTCAACGGTTAGAGCACTGAACTGCAGAAAAATATGAGACCTTTCTGCACTATTTTTTTCATAAATGCAGAAATGTAATGTTGACCGCTATTTTTAACGTTTTTTCTAAACTAACAGTCGGCGCTGCTCTACGTTCAGAGTAAACAGTGTCTCTACATGCAAAATCTACGACTAGTCAGAAATTGACTAGTTATGTTGTATATACAAGAACTATTACAATCGGATAACTTAAAAATACTAGAAAACAAATTGAAACGTTACAAGTTTATGATTGCTGGAATTGCTTTAACGCACTAACGTGGTTGCGGACATTTTAGTACTACAAACTTCCAATTATATTTTTTAGTCTTGGATAATGCAAGCTACGGAGGTGTAGCAATAATTGGCAAGTAATATCAATAAAAACAATACACGCATAAAAATAAAACACAGAAAAATGTTTTTAATATCCATGAAATTGGCTTCAATTGACAGATAATTTTATGACATTAATAATCGCCTTGCCTGGAGCGTACATGGCGTAATCTGAAAGTCCAACTTGCACACACTGTTTGCAGTAATTCACACTATATTTTGGCAATAATGCGTCAAATATTGGCTTGCAAGTGCTCAATTGTTTCTGGTTTCTTGGTGTAGATTGAGGTACAAAAAAAGTTATCAATCATGTCTCTGTACCGCTCACCGTTGAGTACAACGTTCTGACCATCATCATTTTTGAAGACATACGGACCAATGATTCTACCGGCCCATAAAACACACTAAACAGTTTTTTTTTTTCTGGATGTAATGGTGTTTTGACAATGGCTTGTAAATTATTTTGCTTCAAATGTTACAATTTTGTTTGTTGAGATAGCGATTTAACCAAAAGTGTGCTTTATCACTGACCAAAGTTTTCAAATAAAATTGTGGATTAATTGTTATGTTTTTTTCGCCCCATTTACCAAATGTACGGCGCGAACAATTATTATGTGGTTTTAATTGCTGTACAAGTTAAATCTTGTAAGCTCGTAAACCAAGATCTTTTTGCAAAATTTTCCATAAAGTGGATGAACACAAGTTAAATTGTTGAGAACGAAGACAAATTGACACATTTGGATTATTATTAACACTATGCTGCATACTATCAATTGCTTTTTGTGTGCGTACTGTACGACGTTGAACTGGATGCTTAATATTATTTAGATTAAACGTATTGCAAAAACCATGCACGGTTTCTTGAATTAATTGCTCTGATAGACACTTATGAGCACCATATATACTCGTAATGCCAGTTTCTTAAACTGAACCATGTTTTTTAAGAAAAATTTGAACAATTTGCACACGTTGCTACGGCGTGAGTTTATTAAATGGTAGTTTTTAAGTAAAAAAAAAACTAATCTGACTTCTAACTTAAACCAAACTGTAAGAAAATTTATTTAATTTAAAATGTAAATTTTTATCAAGTCTACAATAAATTATATAAAAGGTAGCAGAAAGTCCTTACAATCAGCGGCAAAAATATATAAGATACCAAAGTTTATGTTATAGTTTAGATTAAAAAATTCAAACTATTAAAATACATGCGGTTTTTTACCCATACTTATTACAGAAAAAAAAATCAAGTTAGTAAAAATCACATCAGATTAATGTTAGGTAATAAATTTAATATTTATCATTATTCTTAGGTGAAACTTGCAACACAAAGATTTTCTAGAAAAAAGAAAAACGTTCCAGACATTCTTAATAAAAATTCCTAGACTAAATGCTTTTAGAAATATTAGGCCAAGTGATTGCCGGTTGTACCTATTTCTACAAACAAAAACTTTTACAATTTTGTTTTAAGCATTCCATAGACAACTTTCAACATTTTTACAAAATACTAAGAAAGCAATAGGTTCTTCAAGTGTTTGTGCATCAGAAGCAAATACTCAGAAGTGGTTTAACAAAATTAGAAATTATCAATATTCTAAAAATATAATAATTAATAAACCTTCTCGAGTATATAATGACAACAAAACAATTTTTTCAAACACTGGTAAAATGTTTGCTGCAAAAAGAATTATTTAAAGAAAACATTACTGTAATGTTTTCCTTCTCGGCTTCTGGATTGTCGTGTTTATCGATGATAATTTGTGCCTATAAAAAATATGCTCAAAAATAAATAGTATTTTTTATGATTCTATAAAAAACATATTGTATTGGTTCTGTAATATCTCCTATATGTATTTTTTTTCCAAAAAAATGAAAAAACTAATTATTTGAGTAATAAATAACAAGGAACTTAGAAATGGTAATGAGGCTAACAATTTATACTTGATTTTATTGCAACATAGTCCTGTTTATTTTTACATTTTTTAATAATTGATTGATTGTTTTAATATTTGTTTTTGAAATTATAGTTTTTTTGTCCGTTTGGTTAAAATAAATGTGTATGTTTATGTAAAAATGTTTTTTATTTGAAGTTATCAAAAAATACACAGAATCAATCTTAAAATCAATAAATGTAAAAATATACAAGATGATTTATTTGAAAAAAAAGTTTAACAAATTTCCACAACAAAATGAGCACACTGGTGTTTCGGTAATTTTGATTTATTACAGTTATAAATTAAATATCATAACAGAAATTTAAAAAAAAATACTACAAAAAAATAATGGAAAATTGAAAATATAACATTTTATACTAAAAAGAACAAAATACAAGATAGTTACAATGTATAGCAATGGAATAAAAAAAAATTAAAAAAAACTTCTTTTTCTTAGAGTACTGTCTTCAGACGGAGGTTAGCTATCATTGTGGCAATTTTCACTTTTGATCCAGCAGCTCTAAATACGTTCATACTACTCTTGAAGGTTTCTGAGCCAGAAAGTTTTTTGTTGTCCATTTGATCTTTTAGCATCTATTTATCCTTGCATAATCAATTGTAGAATGGAGTATCTTTCTTCTCTCATAATATGTCCAAATATGTTAGCTTACGTTTTTTGATGATAAGTACAAGCTCTTTTTCTATTTGGACTCAGTGTATAACTTTGTCGTTTGTTATATGGTGACCGTCCACAATATTTTTAACATTTGATGTTAACTATTTGATGTTATTTTTCATAAGCATCCATGCCTCCATATCATATAACAAAATTGAAAAAAATATAGCATCTTACCATGCGTGTTCTTACCTTTAGATTTAGGTTACGATTTGCAAAGAGTTGTTCCAAATTAACAAAAGTAGCTCTCGAGATCTCAATTTTTTTACTTACTTCAACAGTTTGGTTGTTGTTGTCTTTAAACCAAGGCCCAAATACTGGTATCTCCTTACTCTATCGATTCTGTTAGTGATTTAGTCAGGTCTATGATATTATTGTTATGCGTCTTGATCACAATCATATATTTAATTTTTTTTTAATTTTGTTTTAATAATACAGTATTGACTTTTTAAAACATGTTTTAAAGATTCATGATACTGGTTGCTTAGCACAGTATCGTCTGCATACCAAAAATTGTTAATTGTTCTTTCATTGATTAATACGTCACCAAAACTTTCTGTCATAATTTCTTTAAAAATACATTCTGCGTACGTATTAAACAAGATAGGGGATAATATGCAACCTTGCCTAACACCTCTTTTTGGATTGCTGTCTATCGACGTTTTTTACAGCTCTCTGGTTTCAATATAATTTTTTTCTTAGACGATATTGTTCGAATCAAACCTTTTTCTTGTTAAGGTGTTGTAATTTATCAAATACCTTTTTGTTGTTAATAAAGCATAGATATAAATCTACATTCATATCAAGGCAACCAATACATTAATTCCGAAAAAGGCTGCTTGCGTGCCAAGATTGTTGCGGAATCCAAATTGTGTCTTGCTAATATTGACATCTAATTTTTTATATATATATACAGTTATAAATGATCTTCAAAAAAATTTTTAGAGTATGGCCCATTAGACTAATTGATTTTTAATCTATGTAATCTATAATTTTTTTTGGTAAAACAATAAAATCAGATTTTAACCATTCTTGTAGTATGTTTTCACTAATATAAATGTTATTATATAGATCTACTCAATGGTGTATATTGTCATCTTCAATCAGTTTGAGGACAAAACTAGAAAACTCAAAACAGAAGAGAGAAGTAATAGTAAAAGAAGATTTTACGCAAAGATTGGACTAAAAGAAAAAAGATTAAAAAGGGACAGAAAAGTAACAGAAAGTCTAAAGACAAACTAAAAAACGCAAAAAAAAGAAATGATAGAAATGATTTAAGAAAATAAGTGAAACACACTAAACTAAAATATGGAATAAAATGAAAAGAAAGAATATACCCAGAAGTATGGTAAATAAAAAAACGTGGCAAAAGATAGACAAGTTTGAGATAAGAGAAATGTTAGATTTGGACCATCAGCCAAGAGTGTGTATGGCCATGTATAAGTCTAGTGTATGGAATAAAAATTTGTTTTTGCTCTAAAAATGTCTTCCTCTACAAAAATCCTAATTTTTTGAATTTGTTCAGGTTTTTTAGTAAGCCATTTCCAAGTAATAAGCAATCAAAATTTGAAAAAATTGAGGTTTTTGAGTTTTTTAGGATTGCAATTTTAGGAAAAAATTATGAAAGACTTAGAATAAATTTTATAGCCAAAATTTTTATCCTTAAATTTTGAAAATTTTGCAGATCTTTAAAAGACCGTTTTTTTAAAGATGACGGGTATTTTTTTTTTTCAAATATAAATAAAAACGAGCTTTTATATGTGCAAAAGATGCCCTAAAAATTTTTAAAAGTGCTGTGTGCTACGTTGCGAGAAATCTTACTATGTATCTACAGAAATACTTACAAAAAGAATTGCATTTTTAGGAAAAAAATTTTTTTTTAAATTGTCTAAAAAATAAGTCTTTACAGACAAAATTTTTGTTTCTTTAAATTTTAAAAAAATTTCAAAACTTGACAGTTTTTCTTAACGCTAGAGAATTGCCGGGTTTTGTCGCCCCGTCCTGTTGTGGTGCCACTAGTATTATTGTTATGGAAAAATATTAAATCCTATGACATCTACAAAAATATCGGTGAACCATTCTCTCTAGAAAAATATTGACACGTACAGCGCCGTTTTTAAATTAAAATTAGTTCATATACGACAAAACGCCAACCAACTCAATATCCAATTAATAAAATTTTAGTCATCACTCTTTTTATATGTTGAATTACATACAATATTCTATGTCTTCATGTTTTTGGTTAAAGATTTAAAGTTACATTTAACGAGTAAAAAATTAATAAAAAACGTCACTTTTTAAAAATTAATTGCAATGAATCGATTTATTGCATCAAATTTCTACAAATTTGAGGACACAGATTGGATTTTCTTCTACAATGTGTGAAAATTTTATTCAATTATATTCAGGCGTTTTCTTGCTGAGTTGAATGCTGTAAACCTTTATAATAGCCCAACTATTCTCCCCCCTTAAAGAAAAAATAATAGGTATTTTTTTTCAAGTATAGATAAAAACGTGCTTTTATATGTAAAACATATTTGAGAAAAGAAGAAAATACACATCATCTTTTTTTTAAGAAAAACTGTTACTTTAAGTTTTGCATAATTTTTAAATTTAAAAAAAAAAAATTTTGTTTGTGAAATTTATTCTTTAGAAAAAAACAAGTTCTTTAATTTTTTTTCCTAATAATGCAATCCTGAGAAGTTACAAACGATCAAAAAATATAAATTTAAAATTTCAGTTTTTTTTTGCTAATTTTAAGTATTTCTGTGGACACGCTCGGAAATAGCTCACTAAAAAAATTTAAAAAAATGACGTAATCAGGATTCATGTAGAAAAAGGCATTTTTTTTTATATAAAACATTTTAGAAGAAAAATTAGTAAAACAAGAAATATCAGAATTAAAAAACATAAGCGCAGAGGCAATAATAAAGAAAACGTTTACACAAACAAAAAAAAAGAGAAAAAAAAATGATAAAGCAACTAAACAACAATATCTCAGTGCTCAAGAAGCTATACAAGAAAAATGCAAAAAAGTTAAGCAATGTATAGGTAAAAAGAATAAAAATACATAAACAAATACAAAAAAACAAACAAATATGAAAGACTTGAGAATACACCCCTTAAAACTTTATAAAAAATTAGACAAAAAACTGATAAGCGACAAAACTAATGACAACAAAACAACTAAAACAAAATGTAAATAAAATATTTAAAAAAAAAATCAATGCAAACAAAAAGGACGGAAGATAAATATAAATTAAAATATGCAAAGAAAAAGAATTTTCTAGTTTTTTTTGTATGTACAATATATACAAAAAAAAAACAATAAAAAAAAAACTAGGTAAAGAACTAGAGCTGAATAGAATATTGCCAGATAGGCAGACCCGGCTTAAAAAATGAAAAATGTAAAGAGACTAAGAATACAATATAAGGTCAAATACCAAACAGTTTATTGAAAGTAAAAAAAAAAAAAAATAGATTAAAATAGTTAGGACAACAATAAACAGTAAAAGTCGTGACCAGTTGGTTATAGTATCAATACTTAAGAGGGTCTTATGTCAAACGTTTTCTAATTAAACGTTGTATTAGATATTTTTTTGATTGTCCTTGCGGGGCTAGTTTGATGAAGTTAAGAAGGAATCATTTGTCCGGCAGAGCAATTTTTTTAATATTGTTTTTAAATTATTTTTTATTATTTAAAGTTTGTTGTTTTTTCAAAATGTTGGGTTGCATATGAATAATGTTTTTGCTAGTACCTGCAAGGCGTGTTTGGGTGGAAAGAGTTTTTAAATCATTTTCTGTATTTAAATTTGTTTACGTCTTATAGTGATGCTAGACATTAATTGCATTTATTTAAATAAAGTTAAAAAAAAAAAGTTTGCCTATCATCGTAAAAATTGATTTTTTTTTAAATTTATTTCAAAAATATAAGTTAAAATTTTGTTATATATTAAACACTTAATTAAATAGATTACGCTCTTTTAAAAATGATGAAATTTGCCCAGTCAATCAAAACTCAATAACGGTTTACGTCGTTAGTACAAAAATTTTTTATTAAAAAAAATTGCTTAACTTTGTATGGCCTACATAAAATGGGTTGTAAGCAAAAATTCAAATATTTTATATAGACATTTACATATCTTTTTTTTTAAACGAGATTAGTTCAATCTTCAAAAGTAAATTTCTTGTCATTTCTATTAATTTGCCTAAAGCACTTTCAGTAAAAAAGTCAAACTTTAAAAAACCGTCTGTTGGTTTATTTGTACAATAATTAAAAAAATTACAAAAATTAATTTGTGAACAAAAAAAGGTTTTTTTAAGCATAGTATTGTACGTCCATTAAATTGTCAACTAGTGAGATGCTAGGCACACTGATGATGAATGCATACTCTAAAACACAAATGTATGTGTCTCTTACTGGATAAAAAAGCAATTTACATAAAATACATCATTTATTAATTTTAACTGTTTGTGTCTGAAGAAGTTCAACGTTTCTCTTAATAGAGAGTTGCATTGCGTTAACACCTTCAATAAAAATTTCTGTTTTTAAAACTACAACATACTAAATACTAAATAACAATACGTTAATAAACTTTATTTATTTAATTGGTAGTGCAAAGTAGTTGTAGCTCCATCATGTTGTTTTAACCAAAAAAATTGAATATCTTATTAATTACTCATAATTACTCAAACCCAATCCAACTCCAAAGCGGTCAACTAAACACAGACAATTGTTTTAGTTTTCATCTCATCAGTGCACCTTAGTGGTAAGGCATCGCTTGATGATAAAGGATAAATTTGAATTATTGATTTACGTGCTCTTAAACACAAGTTAGATAATAATTAGTGGTGCAAAGTTTATTTGTTTAGTTCTGGAAATTTTGAAAAATTTAAAATCAAATTAGCTAGTTAAATAAAAACTTTTTACTTTATAAAGTACTTGTTTTTAATCATTTTATCAAACCTACAGTTAAAAAAAGGTTTTTTGAAAAAATATAAAGTTCATAACCATTTGTAGAGACAAACCTTTTATTTAATAAGTTCTAGAAACCTGTTTTATTTTTAATGTTGTAGTTTTAAAAAACTCGTTATTTTAGAAGTATGTTGTATGATAGTCTAGTCATTTTTAACTATTATTTTTGCATTTGTTTCAAGCAAATTTTTTTATTCTGTGCTTTGTTTTTATGTTTTAAAAATTTTAGTGTTTTATATAATCTCTTCCAATATTTTTTTCAAAAGTCCTGTTTATTAGTTTTTACTAATCGATGGTTTTATATAGGGTTTTCCAATAAAAAAATCAATAAATGTTTAATTCATTGTATAGAGGAAGGTATGCCATTAACATTTGAAAATTATATCAATCAAATGGTCGCTGCAGTTACGGTTGCAATACCACATTCTTTTTATGAAATTTTTTATTACCAATTTGCACATTTGCGGCTGTATATGTCCACGATAACTTTACAAATTCTATCTTTAACGGCTTGAATCAATTGTGAAGCATTGGCATAGACCTTATCTTTTACGTGGCCCCAAAGCAAAAAATCTAAAAGTGTTCAATCACAAGATTTTGATAGCCAAGATCATTTCTTTAAGAAATAACACGGTTAGAAAACTTTTCTTGCAAAATTGCGATTGTTTTGTTGCTTGTGTGGCACGTAGCGCCGTCTTGCTGCAAATAAACCACGTCTACATCAATATCTTTTAATTCCAGCCATAAAAAATCATTAATCATAGTTTGGTAGCGCCATCCGTTTATAGTAACAGTTGCACCAGCCTCATTTTCAAAAAAGTAAACCGCATCAAACATTGACACGTTGAGGATGCAAAGACTTTTTAACAATCATTCTTGAATTTTATAAACCCCAAATGCGACAATTCTGCTTATTAACGTAGCCTCCAAGGTGAAAATGAGCCTCATAACTGAAGATAATTTTTTGATAAAATTCCGGATCATTTTGATGCATTTGAAGGACCCAATCAGCAAAGATACGGCGTTTATGGTGATCGACCGGCTTGAGTTCTTGTATTAACTAAACTTTAAAAGTCTAATTCCTAAGATCAACTAGGAATTGACAAATCTGGGTTTTCTTCAACACTACGGGCTACATCAGCAATATTCTCATGTGTTCTTAGGCGATGCACATGATTTCGATTCTACACATTTGAAATTTGTCCTAACAGCTTTAGACCAAAAAGTGCTTTAGTTTTGCAAACTGTGACTGAAAAATTTCAATGCGTTGTTGAAGCGAGTATCGTTCCATTTTTAATAATGGCCTAGTTTTTACTTGTCAAATGTCAAAAGATAATGGATTCAAATTGACAGCTGCCCAAATAGCCTGCGTTTCAAAATTAAACTTTTTATTTTTTACCCTTTATAAGCATTCAAATTATAACCTGATAGACAAAATTAACGCACCACTCAATTAAACTTGAGTAAATACAATACTGAAATTAATTTTGCAATAAAATGTTTATGAAAGCTTATTGTTAGGTACTGTCTAGTAGTTTGTAAATGAAATCAGCAAATTGTGGCGTTATTTTTAATATTTTTTTAATAAAAAACTTTATTTTTCTCTTAAAAACAACGCAAACATGCTAACTAAAAACATACAAAAACAATCAAATATGTCTAGTATTGTGTATGTCCTCTTCTACTCTTAATTACTGCATCCATGCGTCTTGGCATATTAAAGATACAACTTTGAATGATTTTTTTCCTGCGTCTACCAGTTGATTGTGGTTGGCAAATAAAGGTGTACGACGTCAAATCTATTTTTAATATTGTCCCATAGATGTTCTATTAAGATCATGTCAAGAATATTGGCTGGCTATTTAAATAGCTAATAACTTGCTTAGCCACATAAAGACAATTATTATCTTGCACTAACAAAAAAATTTAGTCTTACAAAACCAGCAGATGGCATTACATAAGCAACAACAATGTGTTCAAGATAATAATTTGCACTCATTGACCTAACACGTATAAAGACCATCTCTGTGCGGCCACCAAAACAAATGTTTCTCCAAAACGTTACTAAGCCATCATAAAACGGGACTCTTAAAGAGACATTGCAACTAGCAAATCTCTCTCTAGGCCTTTGCCAGATACGCTCAAGTCCATTAGAAGATTTAAGGCTAATCTTTGTTTTATCTGAAAATAAAACCATTTTCTAATTCTTAAGAGTCTTATCTTGATAATTTCTTGCAAAACGCAATTTTTAAATTTTGTGCTCTCTGTTTTTTTGGCCGGTTTTTGGCTGTTCAACCCAGCTTAATTTAAGCGTTTTATAACTGTTTGACTCAAAAAAGATTGTGATAGTTGTTTTCCTGTTTCTGAGAGCTTATAGTCTAAGAAAAAACTTATTTATTAAATTAGTACACCGTTTTTGCCCTTGTCCCGGTCTTGTTAGTAAGAACTTGTTTCGTAATATTGTCTAATTTTGCGACTTATGCTTTTACTGTTTCTTCCACAGACAAATTTGTTCTGCAATTCATTACTAAAATGTATTAAAACCTGGTTACACAGTGCGAGCTAGTATCCGAGCTAGTCTAGTCAGTTACTGTAGTGCACCTACTTGCACCATGTGACCGCATCATACAAGTTACATGTCATGACAGTAACTTATATGATGTAGGTGCACTCCAGTAATTAACTAGATCAGCTCTAATGCTAGCTCGCACTATATAACCAGACATTTACACTTGCACTGACACTATCAAAAACAAAAAAATTTGATGTTTAATGAAAATAGTCTTAATTAGCAAAAATGTTTTTAAATCAATTTTTTTTCAAAAATGCTTTTATTTGCAATTGTACTTTTAAAGTCAAACATTTGTTGACAGCATTTTCTTGGTCTACAACCTACTTGTAATATAAGTAGAAAATTAAAAATCATCATTATTTTAGAATAACACAAAAAATATGCGGTGCTGCGTTAATTCTGTTTAGGAGTTTATATAAGTAAAGCAGATATAACCTAAATATTTATTCAAAAAAACACAATTCAATTAGTAGAAGCATATTTTGTATATAGTATTCTATTTGTTTGCATTTTCTCCCTGAATGCATCAACCGATTATGGCTTGCATTTGGGCACTTTAATGCACCTGGTGCACTCCACTCGGAGCCACCCTGACATTGAAATTTTCATATAAATGCACAATTTAAAATTTACTATGTTTTTTTATTACAACAGATTCAATTCAGCACCAACCACCCTTACATACATATTTTAATTAAATATTTTCATCTCGATAGGATTAAAGCAAATCTAGCACAAACATGCTCTAGTTATCAACTGATAACAACTGTTTCAACAGTATTAAGACTCAGATTATGTTATGTTATTTTCACTAGGACGCGTACATCCCTAATCTGTAGGAAGATGTAGGATTTAATTGTTCCTGATTACTGTCTACTACAATATTAACAGCTGCAAATGTTAAATTTAATGAAGGGGATCTGGGTCACATTACAACAAGCACATAAACCAATTAAGATCCTAGCACAACTAGGACGTACATTAATGGTAAATTGGATAAAATAAGTTTTTAAATTAATATGCAAATTTACATAAGGGTTAAACGTATGAGGTGCAGGTATGACGCACTGCCTCCATTAAATTTATAATATAATTATGTTTATATTAATAACGCTAATGTTGTTATAGTATATAATGTGTTAATAAGTAATTAAAACGGTTTAATGTAAATAGTGTCGGTGCGAGAATGACGTACCAGGCGGCACTTATAATTAATGAACGTGAAACAAAGGGGGTGGGTAATAGTGAAATGTCCTGCATTTTTGTGTGGCTGAGTGCATTTTCTAGTAGCAACCATTATTCACATACTTACTGCAAATATTATTTACTAAATATTTGAATACATAGTTTAATTATGCTTTCAAGCTATCAATTATTGAAAAATTAATAGAGGATGTGAGAGTAGTAAATTGTTTCAAATAGCTTTTGGTATATATATAATTAATTGCATTTAATTATTTATTTGATCAGAGCCAATTAATTTAGTAGCTTGAAGAAATTAATGTTTATAAAATTGTATCGTATTCGTATCAATAGTAAAAATTAAACAAACAACTTTTTAATGGTAATATTACACATTAAGTCTATTATCAAGGTCAAATAAAAGAAAAATGTCTGCAATGATATGATTTTGTCAAACAAAGCTAATTGATTAATATATCAGATGTGAATTAATTAGCTCATTTAGCATAAAGTTAATAAAACAATTTTTTATTACGCTTTAGAAAATGCAATTGACTAAAACTTTTACAAGTAGTTAAATGTAAGGAAAACTTAATTGAAAAATAATTTTTAACTTACTTAGTAAAAGTTCTTTATGCAAAATTTTACATGTCTAAACACAACTTGCAATGTAGTCGCTACAATTAACTTTTGAAAAATAAAATTTAGGTAATGTCTAAACAAAAAATTGTTTCAAACAAAATTTTTTGATATTTTATGAACAAAATGTTGCATTTCTAATTGTTTTTGCCGGTTTTTACTTTTTTTTTTTAATATTTTAATATTTTGACAAAATTTGGCTAGTTTGAACTTATATCTGTAACAATAAACATTATTTTTATACTTAATGGTTGGATTTGTTATTTTTGACATTCTATGAATAGAATTTTGCATTTTTTAACGGTTTTAACAATATTTTAATATTTTATACTTAGATTTGGCTATTTTTGGGATTGTATCAAGTTTATTTTGATGTTTTAGACCCAAAACTTGCTACTTTTGACATTTTATAAATATAATTTTAAAGTTTTCAACTATTTCTGCCAGATTTTAATTCTATCTGAAAAATATTTAAATGTTTTATGACTGGATATAGCTATCTTTAATTTATTATGATAAAATTGAGTGCAGAAGCCACAATGTAAGTTTTGGTGCTACGCCAAGTATTGTTTATGATAACAAACTGTGCTGTAGTGGAATGCTTCCGGTTCTGCACACAAGAGTGATTATGTTACTTGCTATGGATAAAGATGCGGCCGTGTTTATGCCTCTGTATTTTTCAAAGTCAAAGACAAACAAGCTTTTTGTATCTGTTTTAGAGGTTTTATCCCATAATACAAGTTATTTGTGTTGTGTTGCTCTGGTTGCTTGGAATCTCCAAAAGATGCCTCCTACTGGGTGGTTGGCAAGCATTGGAAGCTAATGCTTTGATTTAGGACTAATTTAATTTGTAATAACTTTTTTGAACCAAACAGTTATTTTTTCTCCTGGCTGGTAACAAGATTTTGGCTTTTTGGGGTATTGGCAATTGCTGTTTGTGGCTTAATGGTGTTTTGTCTGTTAAAACTGTTACTCCAGATTGTTCTAACTTTGATGTATTTATTCTAAAACATTTTGCGTCAACAGCAGTTACGCTGGTTTGTTGATAATAATAAAAGTTAAGGTGTACGAAGCCGTGCTCAAATTTGCTTGTTGAATGCGACCGGTTGTTAGTCGAGTAAAGTTTTGTTAATAGTAACAAATTTCCGGAGTAAAAAAATTGTTTTTTAGCTACCCCACCGTAATAACACTTATTAAACAAGCGTCGGGTTAAAATGAGTTAGCTTTGTTTTTGGATTGGTTAGTAGTATTTGGTTTTAGAACAACTTATTGCTTGTTTTTTAATTATTTAAGAGGTTAGCTATTGTGGTTTTATTAAAATTTATTTTTTGGCATTTTAGCTCTCTTTTGACTCTAGTGGTTATCTCCACTATTTTTGCAAACAACTTGAAATTCTTTGTGTCGATTGACTGCTGTATTCGGGGTTTTACAAGCGTGGTTAAGATATTGACCATTAATGCCTAGGTAGAAGCAATGATGCAATGCGTCTTGTTGACGTAAAAACGCGTTGAAGGACTTGGTAAGCGTTTCTCATCAAACTACTAGATTTGAATGTCAAATTTACACATTTAATTTCTAGATTTACAAATGGCTAGATTAACAGTATTGCAGTAAATTTAAACACGTCGGTAGCCAAGTTTTTGGACTTGAAGCCAGATTTGCAGTGTTAAAAGCTGAATTTATAATTTGATTAATAATTTGGCAGTAAAATTTAACAAGTTGGTTGCCAGATTTTTATTTTTGTATGCCGGATTATAAATTAACTAATAGTTTGACTGCCTAAATGAAACACATTGTTAATCAGATTTACAATTTTAAAAGACCGATTTATACTTTTAACAATATGGACACTCTTTGGATTTTTTAAAATATCTAAAGCTCTAAATCGGAATTGCTCAAGAATGTCTTCGACGGCGGTTTTTTCTTTTATAAAACTAAATTAGTGCTTTTGGGTATTTTTTTTTTTATATTAAAACAATTAGAATTAATAGAACCCAACAAAAAAAAGTATATTTTTTGTTATAAAAATATAAAAAGTATTTTATCTTCAGAAAAAGTAAATGTTGCTAAAAAAAGTATGTTTTATCAGTCTAAACTTTTCTGACTTTGATCGCTAAAAGAATCGTTACTTTACCAAAATAGCAACCTCAGATTTTGATATGATTCCAAATAATATAGCAAAATTTTAACATGCATCAATAACAAGTGTGGATGTCAAAAGAAGTTTTTCCGCCTTCAAAAACATTTTAATTGATCGAAAACAGAATTTTACAGTTGAACACTTAGAGCAACATTTAATTATTAACTGTTTTTGTAGACAGGTTTTTTTTAGTTATTTGAAAGTTTTTTTATATTATTATAAATGTTATAAAGTCTTTATTAAAATATTTTAAAGTTTTGAATTTTCTTTTTTTTCAATTGTTTTATGTCTATTTAATGCTTTTTTACAAGTTTTGTGCCTTTTTAATGGTTTTTTAGTAAATTTTTTGTGCTTTTTTAAGCGTTTTTTTTTTCTTTTTTAAGGCTTTTTAATTCGTTCTCTAATCATATGTTTGAATTGCTTAAAAGTTTATTCATTTTTAGTCACAAAAATGTCCAGTTTAAAAACACTACTACGTCTAACTGCTAGAGTTAGTACACTTGAAACATCTGATATAAAGTTCTCAAGTAAAATAGCTGCTGTTAGCAATGAGATTAAAAAAAATAAATATACCAGAGTCAAATAATGAGTAAACGTTACACAGCTGATCTAACTAACGTCCGTCCGCAGCTAAATACTAAAAGATATAATATAATCATTAAAAAAGTTATGTGCTTAAGCAAAAATCCTGAAAAAATTCAAAACTAAAAATTAGTCTTAAAAACAAACGTAAAATTAAAGGTAACGTTTGTATTAATTCTGACAACACTTCTTATTAAAGTCAATATCTCAAGGATCTACAAAATGAGCTTAATCAACAATTAGTTGCTGATGATAACCTAATCATTAAATATATGAATAACGTGCTCAAAATTGTTTAACGTAAGCACAAGAATAGCATTTTATTATTATAACTTTAGAAGACTAAACACTAAAACAAATCGGTTTTATAATTTTATAATATTATAATCTAAAACATTGACACAATCACTTTAACTGAGCAAAAATTAAAGAAAATAGTATGCAAAATGTCGAGTCTTATTCAAGTAACTAGCATGTTATAAGATCGGATAAGAACAAAGAAAAAAAAGAAAACCAGCTTTAATAGCTACTAATTTTAATTTAAAATTTAAAGAAAATAATCTTTTTTTTTAAATCTCAAACAATAATGTTGTTTCTGCCCTTATCTTATTCAAACACTCTAGTATAGACTCTTTTTGTCATTTTACTAATTTTACTAAATATCAATTATTTCTTGAGTACAGTTTTAGATGTTGAAAGTTTTATAAAATGCGGTGATTTTAATTTACTAAACTATAAGCTGTTCATGGACAATGCATGCTGATAATTATTAATACAATTTATTGCCAATCATAAATTTCCTAAATTTTTTGAAGCTAAAGCAAACTAATAGCTTTTTCATTCATATGTAGTAGTATTAATTACTGATAAACATACATGCAATGTATCAAAGCTTTAGAAATAAATATACACTCGGAAATGTTAAACAAATTTAAAAAACACAATTCCATATAAAAAAAATTAAAAGGTATGTATGTGTGATGCCTGTGATATTTTTTACAATATGTTAAAGTTGTGATAATTTTTTTACTAAAAACTTTATGTTTGCAAAAGGTGATGTTCTCAATAGTACAACTGTGACTTATTTTGTAATATTTATCTAAAAAAAAAACTTTAGCTTAGACAAACTATGGTTTAACTTAACATAGTAAAACAATGCAAAAAAAACATTAAAAAAGCATATTGCAAATTTATTAAAAGTTCCGAATAAAACATCTGTATAGATCCAACTTAACTTTAGTCATTTATCTAAACAAACAAAAAATAACAGTCACACTCCAAGTATGATAAAATATGAAAACGCAACTTTGCAATCAAGTCAATACATTCAAACCGTTCTTACACAAGAACATATCAAAAACATCTTAGATAATTATTTTGTAACTGAAGATATGGTTTTTAATCAAATAAATAAAAAATAAGTCAAATTATAATATGGGTACTGACAATTTACACAATTTTTTAATAAAAAGAACTTTTGTTATTCTTGCCAAACCTTTTACATACATTTTCAATCTAAAATTAAAAACTAAAAACTTCCTTAATAGAAAAAAATATGTTGAAGTGACTTTAATTTTTAGAAAAAGAGATAGATTGCATATTTTGCAATTTTTAAAAACTATTAATTTTTATATTGTTTCTGCTTTAGTGTTGCATTTTTTACTCCTATTGTTTAAAGAGTTTGGGATTTTAATTATATATTTTTTTAGTGCCGTGTGTTACGTTCCGAGATATCTTACAATGTATCCACAAAAATACTTAAAAATAGCAAAAAAAAAGTTAAATTTAAAATTTTTATTTTTTGATTGTTTGTAATTTTTCTGAATTGCATTTTTAGGAAAAAATTATAACAAACTTTTTTTTTTAGTTTGTCTAAACAATATGTTTCTACAGACAAATATTTGTTTCTTAAAGTTTTAAAAATTTGCAGAATTTTAAATGACAGATTTTGTTTAAAAAGATGCAGAGCATTTTTTTTTCAGGTGTGTCAAAAGATAGGACTACCCATTCGAAACAAACATCTATTTACTTTATGTTTTGCCGATGACCAAGTAACCATCGCCTAGGATAGAGAAGATCTAAGCAATATGTTAAGAATACCAGAAAACCGGAATGAAGATAAATGATAGCCAAACAGAATATTTTGTAACGGGCAGCAACGTGATACAAAATCAACAATAACATCGAGATAAAAGGCAAGTCAAAGTTCAAATACCTGAGCGTCACTATAACATGAAACAAAAACATGCATAAGAAAGTTACACCTCATTATATGGAATAGGATCATACATAAGGAGACAAAACATAAAATATAAAAAATAAGAATGGCATATGGAGAGGAAATCTGGGTGACAAACAAAAAGATCAGAGACAAAATACATGCAGTGGAAATAAAATACTGGAGAAGACGCTGTAAAGTAACAAAAATGGACAAAATAAGGAACAAAGAGATCCGGCATAGGATGAGCGTGGAATCTGACATAATCAAATACATAGAAGAATAGAGATTAATGTGGAAAGAAGAGCAAGCGCCAGCAAATGGATAGGAATAATAACCAATTGGAGCCCGATGAAGAAAGAAAAAAAGGGTAGACCAAGGAGTTTATGTCGAAATAAAATAGATAAAGCAATGAAAGCAAGAAACCTACGAGATGGAGAATGGAAAAACCAACCTGGCTAAAAAAAGGAAAGCAGTGATACACTGTAATATCCTAATAATAATTAAAAAATTAAAATATTGCAAAAAACCTATAAAATTTACCAAAAATTACGTAGAAAATCTAAATATTGCATAAGATGTCTTTGAAAAACAAGCAAAAAACTTATTACTTGCAAAACTTTGTTGAAAAATCATGTTTACCACATAAAATTGCAAACTAAACTAGTTTTTATTATAAATCGTGTAAAAACTGTCGCTTTAAACTGATTTATAACACAAAAATTACTCTTAGAACTTCAAAATTGCATAGAAACAACATTTATATAATTAAAATTGTGCAAAATACTCAAGTTTGTGTTGTAAACCCAAATATCGCATAATTTTTTTTTTTAGAAAACCTCAAAACTACACAGAAAAGCACAAATATTGCGCTTAAAAACTATTTGTAGTTTAAAATTTGCTCAAAAATCACGTTTACCACACAAAAAACTGTTATATAACAGAAAAAAAACCACATAAACTTGATCAATATAAGCTCAAAAAACTATTAAAATGATAAAACTTGCTCCAATAACATAAAAATGCACGAAAAAACATTTATAACAAAAAATCGAGCGGAAAATTTATTTGCAACATACATTTTTTTATTAGAGTCTTAAAGTTGCACAGAAAAAACATAAAAACCAAAGCGAAAACTTATTTATTATATAAAATTTAGTAAAAAATGTAGTACTTTTCACTGAATTTTTATAAACTTTGCACAAACAAACTTTAGAGAATAAAATTTGATAAAAATACTTAAAATTGCCTAAAATAAGCTTATATAACATTAATAAAAAATTAATTCTAGCAACAAATTTGCGCAAAATCACAATTACCATAAAAATTTTACTAAAATTACTAAAAAACCATAAACATCGCACAAAAGCTCATTTTTAACACAAAATTTCTTTCAAAAACTGTAAAATCGCGCAGAATAATAATTTATAAAATCAAAAAACTCACTTTTAGCATAAGATTTGCTAAAAAACCAAAGTTCGTAAAAAATAATTATTTAAAAAAAAACTCAAAATATATGCATAAATAATTTTTTAGCATAAAAGTTTGAAGCAAAATTAAATACTAAACTTATTCCTAGCATATTTTTTTTAGAAATCATTACAAAATAGAAGTGGTGCAGTTAAGGGTTAAACTTGTGATAAAAAACATAATAAATTGTTTTATGTCATATTTAAAAACAACATTAAATTTTTTTTAATAAAAAGAACTTTTGTTGTTCTTGCCAAACCTTTTACATACATTTTGAATCTAATATTAAAAGCTAAAAACTTCCTAAATAGATGAAATTATTGAAGTGACTTCGATTTTTAGAAAAAGAGATAGATCGCATATTTTGCAATTTTTAAAAACTATTTTCTCTTTATATTGTTTCTGCTTTAGTGTTGCATTTTCTACTCCTATTGTTTAAAGTGTTTGGGTTTTTAATTATATATTTTCTTATAACTATTTGTACTAATAACTTTATCTTGATATAAAACCTTCAGTCTCTGGAAATAACTGCTTTATTTCTAGGTATTTGAATGTTGTATTTTGATCAACATCGAGTTTGTGACTTTGATCATAATACCTACTATGTAATTGTTTTGATGCCCATTTCGTAACGTTTTTTTGTTTTAAAGTTTTAGGGTCATCTTGCCTAAATTCTGTAATACTAAGTTAGAGAGAAGTGTTTTTATCTGTTTTTACTATTGCCTAATGCAGTTAATTTTTAACATAAAATAATTTTTTTTTTAATTTGTGATTTGTTTGCTATGCAGACTTTGTATATTTGTAATACTTCTATCTTTGTCTGTTTTTGGTATATTAATTCGTTCTGGTGCATTCTATGTTTTGTTAAGATTGTTCTTGTCATTCTATTTAACAAAGTATTATTTGTTTTGGACTATTTAATAACACAAGAAAATAAAAATAGATATTGCAAAAGTATATATATATATATATATAGCTTTACTTAGATTTTTAAAATTTAAATTTGATTTTACAAGCAGTTTAAATCTTGACATGTACTTTTTACTTAGTTTTGCTTTTAGTTGGGTTTTGTTGCTTGTTCAAACCCAAGATATTTATAAAATTCGCCTTGTTCCACTGATTCTATTAAGTTGTCTTTATAATTCTTAACTTTTGTTAATTGTTCTTTGCATCCTTGACATTTTCTCTTGCACAATTTATGTTTTTAATCAGTATTAAATTAAGTGTAATATGATTTTGAATGTTTTCTGTTATTAGTGCAGTAATAGTTTGTATATAGAGTTGGAAGACATGTTATATGGCAAAAATTAAAAAGATTATTAGTTTAATTGTTTTTTGGTACTAAGTACATTATACCTTGTGTTAGAAACATTGGCATTGCATTAGTGTTATTTATTACACAATTTATATGTTTCGTTAAAGCATTATGAGTTGATGTTCCAGAAGTTTTGAAGTTTGTCTATGCTTGGGGTGCATAACCGTTGTCTGGTAATTTTTGTTAGTATTCTGGATAATCTTTAAAGAATAGATTTAGCATTGTTGTTTGTTGTTTTGTTTCTAATTGTGTTGTTTTGTTTTTCAGGTAATGGCAGATTTTCCAAATTATTTGAATTTTTCTTCATTTTACAGAGTATTAGTATTTTTACGTTGTTCCTACCAAAGCATATTCTTAGACCGTCCCTATGAGATACAGACGCCTTCGATATGTAGCCTCAACTAGAGGTCAGACACTTATTTCACAACTGGTTTGTCCGATCAAAACCGTTGATCATCTTGTATTCTGTTGGACCGCGAAAGCTTTGCGCTTGTACCCTCTATATTTCGAAAGCTTGCTCCTATCCGCCACTTTGGAGACGGACGCGTTTCGTAGGAGTTACAAAATTTCCCAAAATGATCATTATTGTTATTATTATTTACATAAAGTATTTATTTGTTATCCAAAACACAAAAAAAATGCATTTTATTGATGTTTTTTTAATTGATGGATAAACGTTAAAAATATTGTTGTTAGATTCCTTAACCTTAATTTTTATTTAAAATTAAAATCACTGTAAAAAAATGCTAAAACTCACGGATTTTTGTTTTGGCAAAGCATCTACTAGAGTAGGTAGCAAATGCATCTCTGACCACTGCATAAAACTATGTTAATAAAGAAAATCTTTTGTTGCACAATTTTCCGCTTTAGTCTATTGCAGGAACAACCAAAAAATGCAAAAAAAATATTAAATTTTTTAACTTTACAGCAATCAAAACTGTTTGCTCAAACCTCTGAAAATGTCTTCTTCTACATGAATCCTGATTATGTGATTTTTTTAATTCTTTCAGTAAGGTATTTTTAAGTAACAAGCAATTAAACTTGAAAATATCGAGATTTTTAAGTTTTTTTACATTTTTTGATAATTTGTAACTTCTTAAGATGGCTTTTTTAGAAAAAAATTATAAGAAACAATTTTTCCTTAAATTTTTTATATGTGCAAAAATTACCTTGAACATTCCTGGAAGTGCCGTGTGTTACGTTTCGTGATATCTTACAATGTATCCACAAAAATACTTAAAAATAGCGAAAAAAAGCTTAAATTTTAAATTTACATTTTTTGATTGTTACTTTTCTGGATTGCATTTTTAGGAAAAAATTATAACAAACTTTTTTCTTTAAATTTGTCTAAACAATAAGTTTTTACAGAATTTTTATTTTCTTTAAGTTTTGAATATGTGCAGAATTTTAAATGACAAATTTTGTTTAAAAAAAAAGAGTATTTTCTATTTTTTTTTAATATAGATAAAACGTGCTTTTATATGTAAAGCACCCCTCAGGTGTGTCAATGTTACAAAATAGAAGCGGTGCAGCTAAGAGTTAAACATGTGATAAAAAACATAATAAATTGTTATATTATGTCATATTTAAAAACAACATTAAAAAACCGTTACTATTAAGTTTGCAAAAACAGTTTTTTTAAACAAAATCTTAAAAAAATAAATCGAGCAAAAATGCACGACTTTAACAAGCACAATAGCACCTTCATGCCTTTTCCGGAAGTACATTCTTTTGCATTTCATAAAATTTAATAGAAAACTGATTATTTCTGTAATTTTTAAAACCAAAACGTTGAAATATTAAAGAAAACGCAAAATCATAGACTAAATTAATTAAGATAAAAATAACATATATTTTACATAAAACACAAACAATAAAACCAAACTTTTTTTTGATTTCCAAAGAATATTCTTTTTTTTACGAATTTTTGCTAAGAATCTAGAATCAATGGCTGGCCAAAAATCAAAAACAAAATTTTTGTTATATTTTACGTAAAAAAGTCTTATTATCCACGGAAAAGTTGATTTTTTTTTAACCAAATACAAATTAGCTTTCGAAAAATGTAAAAAAAATGTTATGCGCTTAAAAAGTTTTATACAAATCTGAAATATTATAAACAATTCTTTTATAAAGTTAGACAATTTTTTTAAATTTTATTCCAAATTTTTAAAAGTATTAACAAAATAAAAAGCTACTAACATACATTCTAGCAGCTTATAAAAAGATTAAAATTGCCACTAATAAGTTTATCAAGTCTTGACAAATTCTAAACAAAATATATTCTAGAAATTTATTACAAATTTTTAAAATAAATTTAATAAGCTTACTATTAAAAAACGTTCCAAGTTTTATTATTCTAAAGCAAACCAAAATATAAAACAAATTTACATCAAAATCAAATTATAAAGTTAAAAAAAAACTTTAAACCGTTTATAAAGGTGTTCATAAACAAACAGTTTACTTTTTTATGTTTACTCTTGTATTGTATGTATTCCGGTTGCAAGCTTTACTTTCAACCGGTAGTAAATTAAATTGAATGCAATACGGCTTTGAACTGTGTGACAAAAACAATTTTATATTCTGTAGTTGAAATATCATCACATAAATACTGAAAGCTTGATGAAACTTTTAAATAACCGTTCAGCATAAAAAGCTGCGCGTATTAACTTTTAATATAAACTTAGATGAATGCAGTCGGCTGCACGAGAGGAAGTCCTTGACAAAGTAACTAGTGTAATTGCATTCCGACGGGTGATTCTGCATCATCCCTTTACGCGACGTCTGCACATCTATCGAGTACTTTGTAAAACGCTTTACACTCACTAAAAAAATTAGGCATATGGTCGTATTTCAATTTTAGTTTCAACATCAAAGATTGAACATCAATGAAATTCCTGTAATTAATAGTTTGCCATATTGGAAATCATTTTTAAAATTTAATTGAAATAGTATTAATTAAATGGAACAAAGCTTTAATTAAAACAGCACCATAAAAGTGACGATTCTATGTATTTCATTCCATTCAATACATAATAAAGATGAAAAATTAATTAAGCGCTATATTATGGATATTTCTGCGGAAAAGCCCGCACAGCGCTTTTCCGCATTGTTGATTTTGCCGGAGCATTCATATCAGAATCAATGGCATTACAACTGGAGCTCTCAAATCTGTATTGTTTCAGAGCTTCGGGTACATTCATTTGATTCTTGGTGTAAAACTAGGGCACGTTGACAATATAATTGTTTGCATAGAAATAACGAAATGTAAATTTATTATTTCGGTCGCACTTGATGTCAGCAAATATTTTATTTTAAATGATTAAATAAGGAAGTAATATAGATCCGAGTTTGTTAATTACACGTCTTATAGAAGTTTAAGACCAAAAAAATATTAATTATATTCGCCCGAAAAGTTTCCAGTTTCTGACTGAATAAGATAGACAAAAGTTTCACGTATAAAAGTAAAAGTAATCCGCGAGTTTTGAAAAGTTTACAGCAGTATTCTACAAACGATATCTGTGTTTCAAAATAGCTAATCCGTGTTGGAAACAAGTTTCAGTCTTCGTCGCATTTACACTTTTAGTTGACAGCCGGATTCAAAACTTTATATAAATACATCTGCTAGATAATCGGCATTAATATTAAAATCTCTTTACTAGCAGCCAACATATTTGCTATGCACTTTCAGTTAGATAACTTTAAATTTGTGCTAACATGCAATTATTAATTAAGACCTGCTTGTTTTATCAGAGTAAATGCAAAGGAAGCGTCTCTTGGAACAACATTAAAGGCTTTATAATAACACATCCTGATATGAATTAATTAGAACCAGCTCTGAGCATGAAGTAATAGCACAAAGCCCTTTGACGAGAGCTTGATAAAAATGATGACTGTGCTAACATGTATGAAAATAATTAGTTATTGTTGTAGTTCTGTAACAGAATCAAAATTTAATTTTATGTAAAAAATAATTATGTACGTATGATACTATACACGCTAATGAGATGAATCAAGCACACACACTTCAACAACGCATTGAAATTATGAAAATTCTCTATAAAAATGGTAAAAATTTTTCATTTACAGTTTGCAAAACTAAAGCACTTTTTGGTCATCGTAAAGCACCTTCTCGGCCGGCAATAGTTAACCTGGTCGAAAAATTTGAGCTGTTGGGACAAGTTTGTGATGTGAAAAATCGAAACCGTGTGCACCGCTCAAGAACACATAAGAATATTGCAGATGTAGCCCGTAGTGTTGAACAAAACCCAGGTTTGTCAACTTCTCGTCGATCTTTGGAATTAGACACTCCACAAACAACATTACACCGTATTTTGCATAAGAACTTAAGTCTTAAGACTTTTAAAGTCAGTTAACACAAGAACTCAAGCCGGTCAATCACTATAAACGTCGTATCTTTGCTGATTGGGTTCTTTAAATGATCCAAAGTTTCATTGAAAAATCATTAGTGATAAGGCCCATTTTCACCTCGGAGGCTACGTTAATAAGCAGAAAAACCAAGAATGATTGTTGAACATTATTTGCGTTTTTGACGAGTCATTGTTTGGTGCGGTTTTTGGGCTGGTGGTGTGATTGGACCATACTTTTTCAAAAATGAGGCTGGTGCAACTATTACGGCGAATGAATAGCGCTACCGAGCTATGATTAATGATTTTTTATGGCCGGATTTGGAAGATATTGATGTGGACGACGTTTATTTTTAGCAAGACGGCGCTACGTGCTACACAAGCAACGAAAGAATCGCAATTTTGCAAGAAAAGTTTCCTGATCGTGTTATTTCTTAAATATGGGATCACAATTGGCCACCAATATCTTGTGATTTAACACCTTTAGACTTTTTTCTATAGGGCCATGTTAAAGATAAGGTCTATGTCAATGCTCTACAATCGATTTAACATTAAAGATGAAATTCGTGAAGTTTGGTCATGGAAAATTTTATGAAAAGAATGTGGTTCTGCAACCGTAACCGTGGCGACTGATATTCTCTTTAAATGTTAATAGCATACCCTCCTTTTTACAATGAAATAAACATTTATTGCTTTCTCTTAAAATATTCCCGTTTTTTTTTAATTATTAAAATGAAACCTCTTATTAGAAAACCCTATAGAAACAACAAAAATGAAGTAAGTATAGATAACAAATTAAAGAAGTTTAAAACAAAAACAAAACTGATCAAGGTTGTATTATAAACCCTATATATTTGCAACACTAATAAACAAGACTACAAAAAATGTCAAAAAAAAGCTAAAGAAACGTGGATAGGATACCGAAAAATAAAACAAATTGTAATTCAAATCTTAATATTTGCGGATGACATGATATTAATTGCAAACAACGAAAAAAAATTACAAGAAAACATAAGAATATACAAAGAAAAACTAAAGAAGATAAGCATGAATATAAACAAAAATCAAAACAAAGACAAAGGTAATAGCAACAAAACCTAAAAAACACAAGATAGAATTGAAAGGACAAATAATAGAACATGTAGAATATTACAATTATCTTGCTATATTGTAATAGAAGAAACAGAAAAAATAGACATACAAATAGATGCAAGAATTAAAAAAAAAGAAAAAGATATTCAATGCACTCAAAAGCTAATTTATAGAAAAATTTTAAAAATAAAAATACAAACAGAAATATACAAAAAAGTAGTAAGACCAGCCCTAACATACTCAAACATTATGGACAACAGAAAGAAATAAATGCAATAGAAATGAGATTTTTAAGAAAAACCAAAAAAATCACAAAAAAAGTAATAAACTAAGAAGTAAAAAGCAAACTAAACATAAAACCAATAGAAACAGTAATAAAGGAGACACACATAAAAAGGCTATGATACATACACAAGCTGGATCTCATAATGTGAAAACACAGAAAAAAAAACAAAGATAGATGGCATAAAAAGAGATTGTCCAAACAAACCCACAAAACAGCAGAGAAAAGAGAAATAAAAGAGATTGAGATAGCAAAAATGGTTCAAAACAATAATACAGTTTAACACTCAAAAATAATATTTAGGACTTAATATAAATAATAATAATAAAGAGAAAAGTCTAAAAAAATGACACTGTATTCCCTAAACTATATACATTAACTCTAAAAATAATGTTTAAAAACTTGGATTAGAAAAAAAAAGAGCCTTAACATACATGGAAAATACGTGAACCAACTACATTTTTTAGACATCATCATATTAAGTAACAATGTCAAAAAACTAGCAAATATGTTGTTCTAACTATACGAAGTTTTAAGAAAACAGGCATTCAAATAAACGACTAGCAAATAGAAAAAGTAAAAAAATATATATTTTAGACTTCAGAATCAAAAAGATTAGTTTTTTTTTACAAAATTATATTTGCTTAATAGTTTTTAAAACAAAATATTGTTTGATGTTCTACATCCCCTCGGAAAAAAATAATCAACTTTTCATTGAACTGCAAAGTTTATAGAACTAATTTGATCAACATGCGTTTACATATGTCTATGCTAATAATAATAATAATAGTAATAATTTATTTTCAAAAATGTTTACAATTACTAGAATAGATATAATAAAAATAAAATGCAAACAAGTTGAAAATGGTCCTAGTAATGGCTAATATATAATTGAGAAACATTAAAAAAATTCTGAAATAGTGTACGGTTCAATTTGTACATGCAAATTTTGTACCTTACGTTTAAATGAAAAATATAACTTTTTTTGTTTTATATTATCTGGTAATGCATTAAAACATCGAATGCAGGAGTAAAACGATCCCATTTGTGATGAAATCAGGCGGTATCTTGGATACATATAATTTATATGTCTCGTGTTATATAAATGTACGTATTCATTTCTGGTAAAATAGGATTTGTGTTTGAATATAAATAAGCAGCATTCTAAAATATATAATCCTGCTAATGTTAATATATTGTTGTCTCGAAACTTTCCTCGACAGGACTCGTTATAGTTCATGCCCAGTAATGCTCTAACTGTTTTCTTTTGGATAATAAACAGTGATTGAATATCTGCGCATAGTCCCCAAAACATTAGTCCAAATCTTAGAATACTACAAAAATTTGCATGGTAGATTTGTTTTCTTGTTTCCATGTTTAAGTTTTTTGATGTTACACGTATTGTATAACATACACTATTTAATCTTTGAGATAAATATTTGACATGCTCTTTCCAGCTAAGTATTTCATCAATAAAAATTCCAAGAAATTTTACGTTAGGTGTAAATTTGTAGTTTATATTATTTATTTTGATATTCACAGGTGTCTCAAAATGACTTTCACATGTGTTAAATAACACCAGATTTGTTTTATCTTCGTTTAATAAAAGACGATTTCTGGTAAACCAATGTGTGCATTCTTTCATAACTTTGTTGACTTTTAACAACAACAGAGGATAGTTTTCGGCTTTGACAAGAATATTAGTATCATCAGCGTAACTGACTATTTCAAAAATAAATAAATATCGTTTGTGTAAATAATAAATAGTAGTGGCCCTAGTAAGCTACCCTGAGGAATACCAACATTTACATTCAAAATTTCTGATTCAAATTTATTATATTCTTGCAAAATACAAACTTTTTGAAAGCGAAAATTAAGATAAGATTCAATCCATTTCAAAGCTATTCCCCTGAAAAAAAAATTCTGTGGTCAATACTGTCAAAGGCTTTAGATAAATCTAAAAATATTCCTACACAAATACATTTTTCTTCTAAAGCAGCTTTTTCAGAGTTGGTATATTGAAATATGGCAGTATCAATCGATTTGTTTTTTTGATATGCGTGTTGAGATGCATGAAAACCTTTTATGCTTTCCATATAATGAGTTATTTTTGTATGCATTACTGACTCAAATATTTTTGAGAAAGCAGGTAACAAACTGATCGGACGATAGTTTTTAATATCGTCTATATTCCCTTTTTTATGTATCGGACAAATTAACGCAATTTTCAACTGCTGCGGAAATATTCCGTGTTTTAAAGAATTATTAATAATATAAGTCAGTGGATCTAATATAAAGTTTATGCATGCTTTTACTATAGTAACTGGAATATTATCTATTCCTGCACTCTTTTTATTTTTAAGGTTGTTGGTGATATCACCAATCTCGAGCGTTGTGACCGGTGTTATAAATATAGAATTTTGTCTACTGTTTATAATGTCTGCGTATGGTATGTAACTAAGCTGATTTAAAGCATTTGGTGCAGCGTTTACAAAGTGCTTATTTAGCTTACTCGCTAGACCTACCGATGGTTCTGAAAATAGTTTAGAAGATTTTGCGTTGTTTTTGCCTGTTAATGTGTTTATTATATTCCATACACACTTTGATTTGTTATTTGAGACATTTAACTGTTTATCGTACATGTTGCGTTTATCATTTGTAAGAGCTAAGTTGTACTCTTTTATGGCATTTTGGTATATTTTATTTATGTTGTCATTTTTACTTACTGCATAAATAGTATATAATGCATCCATGTTGTCTTTTATTTGTTTTGTTTCAGGTGTGATGAAGTGTTTAGTTTTATTTCTGTTTGTTATCTGTTTGGGTTTAATTGGAAATGATGAGTTAAAACATTGCAAAATTATTTCTATAAATTTAGACCACTGAAAATTAACATCTTCTATATCTATCTCATAGACCTGCTTCCAGTCTTGTTCTTGTAATAACTTAATAAAATTGTTAATATTTGTATCACTGAACGTTCTAACATATATATACCTATTTTTTTTTATTTTTGACGTCTATATATAGCACTAGCTTTTGTGCAGTATGATCAGATATCTGAGAATGTATGACTTTTGAATTAAATTCTAGTTTTGTGATATTTGTAAATATATTATCAATACAGCTGCGAGTGTTTGCTGTAATCCTGGTATTTTCAAATATGGTTGGTTTAAAACCAAATGACAGTAATAATGATATGAATTCAGAATTACCCCTGTTTTCAATGTTTAAGTTGATATTAAAATCTCCACAAATTAAAATACAAGTACTTTCACTATGAATAAGTTCTATTACAGCTTCTATTTTACTAAAAAATAAATCTATGTTACCATCTGGACATCTATATACATTTAAAATAAATATGTTATTTACTCCACATACAAACTCTGCGGCTGCGCATTCAAAATCTTTTTTTACTGCAAACTTGTTTAAGTCTCTTCGACACTGTTGTTTTTGAATGAAAGTAGAGTTTTTTTTACAGTATATGGCGGATCCCCCTCGTTCACCAGAATTTCTGCAATAACTGCTAACCAGGTTGTAGTCCAATAGTTGATGTACACTTAACTCATCCTCACTCTTCCAATGTTCTGTTACGCAACGGAACTCATTTCGCGAGTGTTCTTTCAAGAAAGCATCAAGTTGATTTGCGCTATTCCCTATCGACTGAATATTCTGATGTATTATGCTGATCTCATTGTTTTTCCCGTCTTCTGAATGTAAAGTTATTTGTTGAGGCGTTTGATAGTTTGTTGATTGCTAAAACGATATGTTTTTTTTTCATGTTAGATACCACTTTGCTTGAAGAAAATGCTAGACCTATGCCAAATGTATTGATTGAGTTAGCATGTCAATTAAATTAAAGTTACTTAAAAATTACTAATTATGATAAAATGCATTGGTACCAAATTGCATTAGTTTCCAATTTACAGTTAGCAAATTGTAACTAAACAGTTTTAATGTTTGTATTTAAGTTGAGTTTGATTAAGTCAATTAGTTTAAGATAAAAGTATAGAACAAAATAATTTTTTTTCCTACAGTGGCATTTTAAAATGCTTTAGGTTAATTAGGTTAAAGACTCTAAACTGAATACAAAATTTTCTTTTATTGAACTGCAAGTTATTACATTCACTTTATTTTTCTGACGTTTTGTCAAACGTTTACTACTTTTTTTCTTAGATTTTGATTAATTGTGGTCTAGTTAGAATTAAGTTTTGAGTGTGTCCAGCAATTAATGTAAAAAACGGCTAATTAGAAGAACTTATCTTATTGGTGGACTAGATAGTGTTGGCGTTTCTAACATTGTAATTTGAAAGTGATTGTTTGACTAATCGTGAGTAAAGTGGTTGTCATAGATTTGTTTACTGTTTTTTTAAGCTTTTTTTATGTGAAACCAAACAAATAATTAGTTTATAGCTAAATGGTAGACAAAGATGGTGTGGGCATTAATGACTTGTTGTTTATAATGTTTTTAATACAATTAGATTGGCAGTTGTTAGATAAAATAAAACGCACAAAAAACGTGTGTTGGTGTTTAAACTTTAAAAAATGTTTTGGATATTGTTGCAGTTGACTGACCCAAAATTTAAAAAAAATATACAGAAAATATACAGAAAATACGCTTCTACACAGTGCCATTAGTGTTTTTGCAAATTTTCTATTTTTTTTTTATATTGCATACATAACAGTATGAGCCACTTAGTAGTAGATTAAGTATAAAACGTGGTAAAAAGAAAAAAGATTTTGCTATGTTCTGTAGAAGAAACCAAAAAGAACTCAAATCTATGATAGACGCCATAAAGCGAGTAAAAAAGCCACAAAAGTAGCTAAGAACAACAAGCAATATGCAGCGGTTTATGTAAAAAATGTCTCTTACATAGTTCCCTAGAAAGGAGTTATACAAACACTTGAGGAAATATCTCTTTTTGCCTTTTTGATATGATTTAAGACATACCTATAAATTGGACCTTAATAATATATGCTATGATGGTGCACTGATGTTTAATATAAAAAAATGTATTGTAGTCATCGAATACGCTGACAATCTAGAGGTAGTAACTACTGGTAATTGCAAAAAAGAAATAAAAATGCTAACAGATAGAGCATAAAAAAATTTGAAAATGATTGGACAAAAAAGTTGCTAAAAAATTAAAGAATCGGAAACTCTAATCTTAACAGATAAATACACCCTTAAAAAACATTACCGTAAGAGTTAATAATTTAAATATATATGAAAACACATGGCAAAGACCAATGCAGTCGCACTCAATTATATTATATTGTGCACCAAGGTGGTATAACTAAATGGCAAAGACAAATTTTAAGGCGTTGATAGAAAAGCCACAGAAGAAAACGGTAATTAGTCTCTATTTGGGTAAAACAGGTCGTGGCAAGAGTCATTTTGATACATCTGTTCAACAGGAAAAAATCCTATTCTTCAGAAGCTAACAAAATAAAAAAAAGTCAAAACTAGACGAGAATCTTTCCCCACATTGGAGATAGAATAAAAGGACCCAAATGCCACTACAGCCGAATAGACCAAAACTTTAATAAAGGAGGTCACACCAGAAAATATAGAAACAAGATACAAAGGCTTGGAAAACTATTTAAAGAGCATGAGCATCAGGACTGAATTGCGCCCCGGAACACAATCTTAAAGTAAAGAAAACCTCAAAAAAGGAGATTCAAGCGCTTAGTGTCAACAAGACAATCGACAGGATGTTAAGCAACAATGAAGCATAAGACCCTATCTTAAAAAAAAAAGAATAAAAAAATAAAAAAGTAGAAAGAAAGTCAGAGAAAAAATTAGAGTTAATACTTCATACAGTAAAGCAATGCCGAGAAGTAGATTGCATCTTTTATAGCAATGCATAAAAGGTGCTTTTAGCTTGTAGAAACTACTATTAGATATTAATATAAGATATTTTTTCTTAATAAGAAAGATTTGACAATTGGCAACTGATTGTGACAAGATACCAGCAGCTAAAAGCAAAAATAGCAGTTACTTGTAGGATACTTGTTACAATTAAACCATAATTGTTTGTTAAACAGGTAACTTACATGATTAACTTTCTAAAAACTGAATAAAGTTTACTAAAATTTATCTAAAATTGATTTTTTTACAAAATTGAAATTAAAATAATATCGTCAATCTATGTTGTATGTAATTTCTAACAAGATTTTGATCCACGTTATTAATTCTTCAAGCATAAAATTACCGCTGTTGATTTATTCGCTCGCAAGATCACAACAAATGTAAAGATAGTGGATCTCCCTGAATATTAATTAAGATGTCATCGGGCGCGCGATAGTTGTTTCAGTCTCACGCATATGTGCTCGTGCAGCTGAAGACATTTTTGATGCCCCATCTTAACGTATTATAATAAATAAAAACAATTTTTATTTATATATTGTTTATATAATATATGTTCTTTCTTTATATACATTGTTAACAGTACTTTTAAGCATTTTTTGAACAACACCGGACTTTACGTCTCGCTATAATCCATAAGTAACTTTAATTACTCCTTTCTCATCCAATTAATAACAAAACATGCGATTAACACTCTCGAAGCGCGATAATAGATATTATTGAAGGAGACAGTAATTACAGTTTAATCTAATTTTCGCGCAAGACACGTTTATTAGCTGTATTAAATGCGCTATTTTCTTAACATAAAGACATTAACTTGTTGAATGGGTTCTTATAAGAAGCTCGCGGGGTAGAAAGAAGGAATATATAGACGGCGTTAACATTCCACTATTTTGCCCGGATGGAACCAACCCGTTTTGTTATTTCTATAAGATATATGCCGTCTAGCCGCTATGAGACACAGAAACAAATTAACCTCACCATGCACAAACCATCGTAATTAGTCTTGTCCGAGTCCGAGTCCCAGAGACCGCATGCGTTTTCTTATGATGCGCACCGGTAGCTCCATAAATTCATTGAAATTCGTGTGTTTTTATATGTGGTTATTCATCCTGCCATGCCACTTCATTAATGAAACTAATAGGATGTGTCATAATAACATTATTTCTTGATATTAATGACTTTTTATTATAATAATATTTTTGGGATTATTATAAACTTTTATGTTGTTTATATAGTATTATTCCCAATAAAGTATTAATTGTTAATATCAATCTTTTGTTATATTCATCACTGATTCATTCGACTCATTAAGCAAAGTGATAGATTTGTTGGATATAATGGTAAACAATCACGCCTCATTTGTTGCAATTAAAATGAACAATGTAAAACACATCCACATACATCGATTGAAACTGTTAAAGCACACAGAATAATGTCACTTTTCCAATTAGTCGATGAAGCCAAACCGTAACCGCACATATACACATGACAAACCCTACGTAAATTCTCAAACAAATCAACTTAATTCAAACCAATCAATCTTCAATACGTGTGCAATTATACAAACCCTTATAATTAAAACTTGAGTAAAACATATTATATAATAATTAATTAAAAGAGTTGAAAACGTTTAGTACATTTTATATATTCAATCATGTTCAAAATATGTTACAAAACAAATTTGATAATTGAACAGTAGAATTAGTAAAAGTTTTGAAGTTTAAAATGTAGACTATAGCATAATTTCTTCACCACAACTAAATAAACTCTATTTTTTTTTTTAATGATTTACCGGATTAGAATTGGTTTAGTTGTAATTAGACTAAACCGACCTTGAACCGGATAACTTTTTTTTAATTTTTGTGGTTTAGGTAAACTTTCTCGGTGTGAAGCTTGCATCTTCTAAACTCCTTTCTACTTGACAATATGGTGTCTAACTAAAAGATAATTAAACGTCAAAATTTGTCAAAAATGACAAAGACGCAATCCAACCAAAATAGACTATCATTGAGAGTAAACATCAAAAACAAATTTCTGATTCTTTGAGTTGTTTGCAAATTGCAAAATTAAAAAATAAACAATGAGTATTAAGTTTCAAAAGCACCAAAGTTATAGTTGATGGTTAGAAAATAGAATACATTTTTATTATTTGTGTACTACGTTTCTGTTTTCCAATATGTGGGAAGTACGAAATAAATAATGAATGTATTTTTCTTCTTATAGTGCCGTATGCTCGCTACAAGCGTAGGCTCTCCTCTCATATGTTTGTGGTGTGCGATAATAGTTCTACACAAACATGCGGGTCCTACAGTTTAACGTGAAATCTAAACCACACCACTAGAAAGGTTTACTAGGCAAATAACTTGCTGGTTTGTCATTGCCTTGCAATAGAGACGACCTTATTGAAATATATTTGACAAATTAGATATTGCCGCTGCCAATAATCAAACCCAGGCAGCCTGCTTAACAGCCCTTGCACTGCTACAGTTGCCTAAAAAAAACAATGAGTATTAAGTTCCAAAAGCATCAAAGTTATAGTCAAATTGTATTGTGTTTATCCTACAAAACTAAAGCCCTTATCAGCCAGTGTAAATTTGACAATATTTTGCAGTTATTGAGCAAACCACAAAGCCTCAAATGCCAACGCACAGCATGACATCAATGCAAAATGAAGTGCAGCTTCAAAACAAAAGACAAACATTATATAGACGTATCTACTTTGGTAGCAAACCATTTACACAAAAGTACACACACAAAAGTAAATTTACATCAACTACTTCCACATCTACAAACGAAAACGAAGAAAAAGTTATAGTTACCGCTTAATAGGCTGCAAATCTATACTTTTTGCACATACTTCAAGTAAGATTTAATCAAGTAAAGTACTCAAAAAATAGTCACATATCACACTGTAAGAGAATAAATTAAATATGTAGAATTTTAATTAATTACAAACAGGACTTTATTAATTTATAATTTTAATATGATTTATAAAACAATCAAATTAGTAACGAAGAAGTTTTACTAAAATTTTAATAAATAAAGCGTACCTGCATAATAAAATAGTGGATGGAATGTCATATCATTTTGAAAATAAACATGTAATCGTTTTGAAATTACAATATGTGATTAAACCGCGCCTCGCAAACATATGAATCCTTTATCAGGCTTGAAAGGTAGCGAGTGTGGCAGGGATGCAACACTTAAACCAGACAATAACTACATGTGTCCTTTATATTAGTACTCGTGTAGCAAATGCATGCTAGATTGTTTGTTGTTAAGTGGCAATATGCACTGTAAACAATACGAGATGAATGCATTGTCGTGAGGATGCAAGAGGTCGCAATAACGTGGACATATATTGCAATAGTTATTATTCATCTTTTTTTAATCTAAAGATAATCCATCAACAGTCACCGGGAGCGCAATTATTTTAATTTCAATGGTATTGCAAAAATATTTTTACACGGACTGTCAACGTCACTTGGAATTCGGCACGGAAGAATAAGTTGCCAACTAAATGAGTTTTTATTTAAATTCGCCCATCCGAGCGCAGGAATAATTTCATAGTCTGAGATGACAGCGCTGCCTCCAGGACATGCACTGTCCGCTTTAATAAGCGACATACGTGCAAAGACTGCATAATTACGCCGACCGTTTTTTTTTTTTGTTAGATTTTATCCTCTCCACCACCCTGTAGTAATGTTAATAATTGAAACGAAACGTGCGAGAAAGCTCTTTACGCTGCGATGCGTACGAAAATATAATCTTTAGCTCACAGCAAATCGGGAGAAGTTCGCTCGCGTTTTAACAACAAAATAATAGGTCGCATTTTCCGTGCACACGGCTAGAGACTACTTAAATGCATAAGTATAGGTGATATACTTGCAGATTGAATCTTTATGTCCTTCAATGTTTTATGCTTCCAACCATCATTTGCATATACTTAACGTTAGTTTATCTTTTTCAAAGCTCCGGGTTTTTACATATTATTTTTTTGTACTTGAGAAAAGTCTTCCTCTTCACAGGGATTTCGCTAAATACAGAAATAAAATTTAAATATATACTAAGTAGATGATGCTACGTTAGAGTGCAAAAAAAATCTTTATATATAAATTCTGAGATAAAAAGTATAATTCTAAATTATTACATTTTATAAACAAATTGATTAATATTCACCAATTTGAAAAAGTTGTTGGTTAATATCTTTACTAAACACAAAAAAAAAATATATTCAAACTTAATGTAACGATCACTAAGGCTAATTCATATACAATTGTTTTAATTCTACAAAATTTCGTCAGTTATCTATGCCTGATACCAAAAGACATATTTGAATAAATAATTCTGTGCTTATGAACACAATTAATAATGTAAATAATCAAACAAACAAATGTGGTTCCAGATAGTGCAATTTAATACTAACTGATACAGATTAATGCAATCATTTAAAGTATTTAATTGCTCTAGCTAAAGCCACAATAAATTGTTTGATTATTTACAAATAAAAATCAATATTGATATTTTTTAAAGATATTTAAGCAAAATACACATTAGTAAAATGTGCTACAGTTACTAGTTAATATCTTTAATAAATGTAAGTAAAATTGAATAAAAAGAAAGAAAATCACAGCAAGACTTTATCTAGACTTGCTCAAATTTTGGTTTACACAAAAATTTTAATATTTTCTGAAAATATTTCAGTAACATGGTGACTAGCTACTTGTTTAGATGTGGAGTACTTAAAAAAATCACCATTTATTAAAAAAAAATATATACAAAATTCTAATATTTAAAAAAAAAAGATGTTTAGTAATGATTTAATTTAAATAAATATAAATAAAAATATAAATTTTATTTTGTTAAATCATGTCAAAATTCTACAAAAAGAAATTGTGTAAATGACAATAAAGCATTAATGCTAATTAAAGTAGCATAATACGATAAACAAAAATACATAAAAAAATAAATAAAATGTAGTAAATAACGGTAAATTTTGAACTTGATAATTATTATTTTTAATAGATTAAAAAACTAAGCATTTAGACTGCCTCTTTTTTTTTAGTTTGCCGTATTCGATATACCAAAGTGAAAATAAACTGGTTTTTGTTTTAAAAACGTGTTTTTGTTATAGCCTCAAATCTTTTAAGCATTCTTATGCTATTTTGCATAATAGTAATAATCATATTTTGCAGAACTTTATACTTGGTACTTGATTTAATCGTTTTTAGTACTAATACCTCCAAGTTTTTTCGGCTATCAAGTTTTACACATGCACTCTGTCTTGTTTTTTTCTATCTTTTACAATCAAATATAAAATATTATGGCCTAGCAGTTTTACCGCAGTAGACACACATGTATATTTTAGTAACAATCTGCACTTGCGTTAAACTTATGGTATTTTTGTTCAGTAATGTTTGACATTTCATCATGGAAAAAAATAACTCGGCACAGCGTCTACAAATTATTTAGCTGTATTACAAAAATTAACGGTCTATGAAGAAATTGTTTTTTGTACAGATAGAGCAACTTATGACTTACATAATCGGTTTACTAAACGCACAATTTGCTGTACCATTAAAAAAACTAAAACTTAATTTTTATTATTAAATAATACGTGACAAAATAGACCACAGCCAGCAAAATTTTTAAATTGTTACCGTTTCAGGCTTTGGGTTCTTAAAATGCTACTGTTTTTGACCAAAAGTTTGTTTAACAATGAGGCCCTTTTTTGGCTTAATGGCTAATTTAATAGGCAAAATTGCCGTATTTGAGCTGAAGACCAATCAGAAAAGATTTAAAAACAACCATTAGATTCAAACAAAACAACGGTTTGGTGTGGTTTAAGGGCTGGTGCAAAATTTCTTTAAAAATAAAGCCGGCCGGAACGTAACTGTAAATGGCACTTATTATTGCACAAAGATAACAGACTATTTGCTGCCTAAAATTGAAACCGGTAATCTCGACGACATTTGGTTTTAACAAAACGATGGTACTTGCCACATAGCTCGTAAAACCATTGTTTTTTTAATAATAATAAGTCATTTTATTAAGCATATAACTACATATACAAAAGAAATGAAATAATACAGTACATATACAAATACACACATTTTAAAATATCGCAACGTTGATATAAAACATATACATATTAAAAAAACAAAACAAAATTATGGTTAAAACTTTCTTCAATATAGCAGATAATTAAATTTAAAATTTCTATTATTTAAATTAAGTTAAATTATCTATTGTCAATAATATGACCACAAAGTGCTTTTTTAAACTTTGTTTTGTGTACGGCAGTTGATATTCTTCCTGGTTCAGAAGACGGCCGTGGATTGCGTTTGCGATGTAAATTAACTGTTGTCTTAACAACTTTTACATCTAATTATTGATGTCACATACATTAATATAACGTTAAAATAAAAATAACTTTCACATAAAAAGCATTTATTGTATTGCAAGTCTGATTACAAGTTTGTTACAAGTGTAGCTAGTACAAGTGTAGAAACGGAACTGGTCGTAAATTGTACAAATACAAAAAAGGTAAATTCATGTCTGATAGTGGTGGGACACAACAGATGGCTAATTACAAGGGCTAATTCATAATTCCAGGAATTTAAGCCTCTTTGAAGAGGATTTAGTAAAAACCAAACACGTGCACCCACTTATCAGCAGGTACTTACAAATGTTATAATATTCAATTAACATAAATCTTTGTTTTATGACATGTAAGATATAATAGCATTGTATCGCAAACATGCCGCCCGCCTTGAAAAACTGAAGTTTTTTGAAATAAACATGAATGGATTAGAAAATAACAATACAGATAATAGAATAGTTATGCGAATCAACATGTAACAATATGGGAACTTAAAATATAAAGTATAATACAAATAATAAATATAAAGAAAACATAATAAAATAAAGCTGTTGATACAGTCAATCATTTCACTGAGCGTCAATTGGGAGGGTACACAATGTTTTCACAGCCCGTTTCAAAAAAGTCGTTAACTTGTATATTTCGAGTTGCATTTTGTTTCCATTTAGGCCTTTGCTGGAGTCCAGTCATGTATTCGGCAGACCATCGCTTCCAGAAATGCTGAGTGATTCTTTGAATTAACTGAAATCTGGACAGGCGATTTTCCGGTAAGTTCATCATGTTGGCGTCTGGCAAGGCAGTCATTGGCCTTCCAATTAAAATGACCTGGCGTCAGTGGTTCTAGGTCGTTTGGATCGCTAGATAATGGGGATAAAGGACGAGAATTAAAGACAGCTTCTATCTGTGTCAAGCAAGTATAAAACTCCTCATAGGTAAGCCTTGCGTTTGCAGCAACTCTTTTTAAATGAGATTTAATTGACTTTACCCCGGCTTCCCAAAGACCTCCAAAATGGGGCGATCGCGGCGATATAAAATGCCACTGAATATCTGATTTACTAGCAGCATCTATTATTGCAGTTTGGTTAATGCTTGCTTTAATAAAGTTTGACAAATCTTTAAGTTCTGAGTTTGCCCCAACAAAATTGGTGCCGTTGTCAGAATAAACATGTAACGGTTTGCCTCGTCTTGCAACAAATAAAGCATTCAGCTGTTAAATCACATGCTAGTTCAACATGTATGGCCTTTGTTGTAAAACATACAAATAAACATATGTATGCCTTTGATAATTTTGAACCTCTACCCTTTCTATCTTTTATTGAAAACGGTCCGGCGTAATCTACTCCACATATATGAATCGGAAACGCAGGATTAACTCGAGAAGGTAGTAGTTGGCCCATGATATGTGCGGTCTTTGGAGGGTTTGATCGAAAACATTTCAAGCAATTATGAATAACTCTTTTACATATATTTCTGCCAGAAATTGGCCAATATTGACTACGAACTGATGCTAATAAAGCTTCCGAGCCGCAATGCAGTTGCTTAATATGTTCATATTGCAAAATTAAGTAAGTTAATTTGTGTTTATTAGGCAAAATAATTTGATGTTTTTTATTAAAAGCAAATGTTGAATTATTCAAACGTCATCCCACGCGAATTAAACCATCGTCATTTAGTATGGGATTTAGTGAGAGTAACTGACTTTTGCAATGAACAGGTTTGGCGCTTTTTAGATCACAAACTTCTTTTTGAAAATGCTCTAGTTGCGCTCGCTTTATAAGTGCAATAACTGATTTATTAAGTTCATTGACTGTTAAAGGACCCACGCGTCGCAATTCTCGATTACATGATGAATTATGAATAAATCGTAAGATATAGGATGTGACACGTTGCAATGATGCAAAATTAGAAAACTTTATAAATATTGAAAAAGGTAATAATTCAGTAGCGGCTGTGCATATATTTACCTTTTGGCACTCAGGTACATCTGTCATGTTAGATAAATTTATAGTCGGCCAATGAGTATAATCTTGATGTAACCATTCTATGCCTGAAATCCAAAGTTTGGATAAATTTAATTTATCTGCGCTGACTCCACGAGATATTAAATCGGCAGGGTTATCATGTGTTCTTACACGTTTCCAGGTGCTAATGCTAGTTAACTCTTGAATTTCGCTTACACGATTTGCTACAAAAAATTTCCATTTATTGCAAGGAGCATTAATCCAACTTAGATCAATTGTTGAATCGCACCAAAGATATTCTTTGTCAAATGATAATTCCAAAGCAGTACGAACCTTTTGTAACAATCGTACTAATAACAACGCACCGCAAAGCTCAAGTCGTGGTATTGATATTTTTTGCAATGGAGCTACTTTAGATTTGGTGCATAAAAGACGAATATTTAAATTGCCTGCATAATCAAATGATTTAATGTAAATACACGCTCCGTATGCAACGTCAGACACATCACAAAAACCGTGCAATTCGATTTTAATATAATTATGACATAGCACATGTCGATCAAAGTGAGTGGCCTCTAAATCTTTTAAATTTCTAACAAAATCTAGCCATTTTATGTGTAAATTTATAGGAATCGATTCATCCCAATGAAGTTTGTTTTGCCAAAGACTTTGCATTATTAATATAGCAACAATCACAATTGGTGCAATTAATCCCATGGGATCATAGATTTTTGCAATTGCTGATAATATAGTTCTTTTTGTAACACGAGCGCCTATAAAATTCTGAGATTTGTATCGAAATTGATCGGCTTTGGGGCTCCATAAAATACCTAAAGTTTTTATTTCCGTTGAATTAGTTAGTTTTACAAATTCATCAACTGAGCAGTTATCTGATAATCCCGTTAAAGCGATTGGGTCGTTGGAAGCCCATTTACGAAAAGGAAAACCGGCTGAATCTAATATAGAAGAAATTTTATCGCGAATAATGATTGCTTCTTGAGCAGTGTTGCACCCTGTGAGTATGTCGTCAACATAAAAATCGTTTTCAATGATAGAACATGCTAGTGGAAATATGACTTTATTTTCAAGTGCTAACTGCTTTAGACATCTTATAGCCAAAAATGATGCAGATGCGGTTCCATAAGTGACTGTGTTTAATTCAAAACAACCTATTTCCTCGGAAGGTGATGATCGCCAAAGAATACGTTGCAATGGACGATGCTCTTTTGTTATTAGTATTTGACGATACATTTTGGCAATATCTGCCGATAATACAATAAAGTGCCGTCGAAATCTTAATAGAATTGAAAACAAGTTGCGTTGAATTGTAGGTCCAACCTTTTGAACGCAATTCAGAGATAATGCCGTATTTGTTTTGGCTGAGTCATCAAAAACTACTCTAAGTTTAGTTGTAATGCTGGTATCCTTTAAGACTGGATGGTGAGGTAAATAGTATAATATATTTGGTTGAGGTTTTGATTCATCTATTTTTGTCATATGTCCTAGCTTATGATACTCCTTCATAAACTTTATGTAAGGTTCTCGAATGCTCTGATTATTATTTAATTTTCTTTCTAAGCTAACAAATCTTTTTAATGCAAGAGTCTTTGACTCCCCCAATTGATTTACATTATCATTTAATGGCAAGCTAACTACAAACCGCCCATTACAATCCCGTATGGTGGTACTAACAAAATGACTTTTGCATTCCTTTTCCTCAAGTGTAAGAGGAGAAGATACAAAACTTTCCTCAATTTCCCAAAATTTAGCTATTGATTTGTTAATATCAATATTATCTATGCTTAAATTGGACGATATTGACACATTAGATGAGTAAACAACAGGTACTGACCCAGCTAGAACCCAACCCAATTTAGTTTTTTGTAATAAAGGAAGATTTTTTTCCTAATTGAACTTGGCCAATACAAATTAGATTCCAAAATATATCAGCCCCTAACAGCATATCTATATCTCCGTTTTTATCAAATGATGGATCGGCTAGTGGCAAGTTTTTTGGAATATTTAAAAATGATTTATTAAAAGACACTGCAGGCAATCTTTCAGTTATTTTGTCTAAAATTAGACATGAAATATTTAATCTTGAAAAACGAAATAATCGTTGGGCTTGTGTTCTAATGTTTACATGAAATATTTGACTCAAACTTGCTATTATTTGAATAAATTGAAATATTACATCTTCCTGTGATATTTGATGTACTTTGATTAATACCCGAAATTGATATGTTTACTTTAGAAATAGAAATACCTAACAATTTGCGCATTTTTGAGGTTACAAAGTTTGATTGAGATCCGGAATCAAGTAAAACACGACAATTATGTGATTTGCCACAATTATCGACTACTTTCACACAAGCTGTAGATAAAATGGTTTGAATTGATGCTGTAGAGGAGTGATTTGCTATCATTGATGTTGAGGGTTCTTGCAAAATGGGTTTCCTTTGAGTTTCAATATGCAATAAAGTATGATGCCGTTTTTTGCATGTTTTGCACGTGTATTTGCTTTTGCATTGTTTATTTGAATGAGCTCGGCCTAAACAATTGGTACACAAATTTAATTTTTTTATTTTCTCTAATCTCGAGCTTACGTTAAGACCGAGAAATTCGCTACATGAATGAATTGAATGAGACGTGCTTTCACAAAGTGCACATTTAAATTTGCTAATGGCAATATTAACGCTAGCTTTTTGCAACTGTTTAAAATTGTTTGACTTATTGGAAGTTTCATTATGGAGAGTATCTAACAATTTACAACGTTTTGTTAAAAAATCAGACAAGGTTTTAAATTTAGCAGGCTCGGTTGAATTGACATGACATTCCCATTCGCGACGAGTTATTACATCTAACTTTGGAGAAATTAAGTATACAAGTATTGTATCCCAACTGTCAACCGGTTCACCAAGTGCACCCAATGCTCTTAGATTAGCTAAAACTGTGTCTAGTAACGTTCTTAATGCCACATGAGATTCCTTATGGATCAAGTTTACTTCAAAAATTGACATAACATGCTTGTGAATTGCTAGTCGCTTATTATTAAAACGATTATTTAATAATTTCCAGGCAATATCATAATTGACTGCTGATATGTTTAATGATTTTATTACATTAGCTGCTTCGTTTGATAAGCATGACCGCAAATAATAAAATTTTTGTATGTTACTGATTGTATTATTTGAATGTATCAATGATAAAAATGTTTTTGAGAATTGACCCCACATATCATATGAACCATCAAAACTTGGCAAGTTTATAGTTGGTAGTTTTATAGAAGGCGCTAGTTCTACATTTGCTGCGTGATTATCTGAGCCAAGCTTTACTAGATTTGTATTAATGACTGTCATAAATTTCGCCTTGATTGAATGAAACAAGTTTTCAAATTCTTCCCTTAATTTATTATATTCCTCTAAGTTTTCTGAATCAATTATTTCAATTTCATTTAATAACTCGTTGTGTTTATCTAACGTAGGCCCAATTTCAATGAGACGCAACTCAAAATTATTAACAATTTCAATTGTTATGCCCGATTGAATAGAATTATTATAAAATATTTCAGCTCGTTTTAAAATTGCTGCAAACTTTTCTTGTTTTGATACATGAGAAGGTAATGAAGCTTTTGGAGGCATTTTAATATGTTACTTGACACAAAATAAAAGAATATATAGGAAAGAGTGGTGTGATAATTCTTACTGATTGATACTGTGGAGATGTATAGTTGCTGTTGATTTCACGTAACAGCTTCCTCAATGATGGACGATTGGCGTCGCTGGTAGAGTGGTCCGTGAACAACGTATTTGATAACTTTTTCGTGATGGATGTAAATCGCTGACGAGAGAGATGGAGAATTCGCTCAAACTTCTTCTTTGTAAGACGGCAGTGGACAAATATGGCGTTGTTAACAGCTTCTTACAAATGTTGATTTGCAATACAACATAAGGGTTTCAACAATACTTGCTGCATCCAGTTCGAAGGACCATGTTTTGTGTACGGCAGTTGATATTCTTCCTGGTTCAGAAGACGGCCGTGGATTGCGTTTGCAATGTAAATTAACTGTTGTCTTAACAACTTTTACATCTAATTATTGATGTCACAAACATTAATATAACGTTAAAATAAAAATAACTTTCACATAAAAAGCATTTATTGTATTGCAAGTCTGATTACAAGTTTGTTACAAGTGTAGCTAGTACAAGTGTAGAAACGGAACTGCTCGTAAATTGTACAAATACAAAAAAGGTAAATTCATGTCTGATAGTGGTGGGACACAACAGATGGCTAATTACAAGGGCTAATTGATAATTCCAGGAATTTAAGCCTCTTTGAAGAGGATTTAGTAAAAACCAAACACGTGCACCCACTTAACAACAGGTACTTACAAATGTTATAAAATTCAATTAACATAAATCTTTGTTTTATGACATGTAAGAAAAAATAGCATTGTATCGCAAACAAACTTGTTGATGTTTGACGCGTTTTTTATGTGGCAGATTTTTTAACTCTAACTACTCTAAAATCATTTTTACTTCTAGTTGGGTACTCATGAATATCAGTGTTCATATCACTGTTAAGGTATTCGGGCAACATTTTATTATTTATTTTAAAAATAAACAACATAGTATAAACATAAATTGTTTTTGAGATTGACAGCCAATTTAATGTACTCAGCCTAAGAGAAATTGGTGTATACTTATTACACTTCAAAATAGATCTGATTGCTCTATTTTGTAGCATGTTAAGTTTCTTTTTTTGTGTTTTATTTAACATGTATAAAATTGTTATGCAGTATTGATAGTAAGGCCTTATGATAGTATTATAAACCAAAATTCTGCTATGCATTGATATATCACTTGATATTCTTCTCAGAAAACCAATTTTTTGACTAAGTTTTTTTACTAGTTCTTCAAAATGCCTATCAAATTTTAATTTACTATCAATTATAATACCTAAGTATTTGATTTCTGTAACTCATTTAATTTTATCGTTGTTTATGACTAAGTTATATTGAAAATCAAATTAGTTTGTTGAACCAAGAACCACTCCTTTTGATTTTAATACGTTTAGACAAACGTTATTATTAGCTAACCGCTTCGACAATGCTTCAAGATCTACGTTAATGTTTAGAATTATATCATTAATAACATCCCCGGAGAGATATAATAATGTGTCATCAGCAAATAATTTTATTTGGCAATGTTTGATAATACTGCATATGTCGTTTATATATATATAATAAATAAAAGTGGTCCAAGGACACTACCCTGTGGCACACCATGTTGAATTAATATTTTATTGGATCGTTTCTGATTGAAACTTGTGATTTGATATCTGCCAGATAAATAGTTTTCAAACCATATAAGTACTATACCATTTAAGCCATAGTATTTAAGTTTTCTTAATAGTGTATTTCGACTTACTGTTTCGAACGCTCGTTTAAAATCTAGAAATATTGCAACAATCTTTTTTTTAATTTTTTTTCCATTCTGTAATTATCAATTGAAAAGCAGTTTTGCATAAGTGTTTTTAACAAAAACCTGATTGTCTATCTGTTAATAAATTATTACATTCAAAATACTGAAGTTGTTTATGTACTACTGATTCTAGGATTTTTTCTATAATAGGTAATAAATTAATTCCTCGAAATTCTTCTGGTACTGATGCGTTATTTTTTTTTTAATAGGAATTATTGTACTTATTTTTAACATATCAGGAATGTCTCCAGTAGATAAAGACAAGTTAATTATGTTCAAGATCGGATAGTCAATGACATGAAAATATTCTTTTATAAATTTCATAATAATATCATCTCTACTAGTTTTATTCTTAAATCCCATTATTATATTTTTTAATTCTTTATATTTGTAAGTTCAAATATAGTTAATGATTGGGAAATAGTAGGCAAAATATAGTTTCCTGGCCATTCAAAAGTATTTCTATTATTTAGAACGAGTTCATTAATACTTTCTTGAAAGTAGTTATTGAAGTTTTCAGCGTTGTTAGTAGATTTATATTTAGTTTTATCAAAATTAATATTTGTTGCTACTTTGTTATTAGACTTAATTATTTTTTTTAAGACTTTCCACATTTCTTTTGCATTATTTGCATTATTATCTATATTTTGTTCAAAATATTTTTGTTTGTCATGTCTTATTGTGAAGACTACCTTATTTTTTTATATTGGTTTCAATCTGAAACTAGGTTAGAGAATTTAAACTTTTATATAATTTATCTCATTGTTGACGCAGTTTTATAGTATATTTATTTATTCACGAAGAATTATTAACTTTATCAGTAATACTAGTAATTGAGCAGTGACTATCTAGCACAGTAGTTACATTATGAACAAAAAAAGGTATATAAAGTATTTATATTAGTAGAAGCAAATTTCCAATCACATGTAAGAAAGTCGGCTTCAATTAGAGTAATACAGTTTTTGTGACATTTTCTTTTACTTATAGATTCAACAATTTTTGGATTTTTTTCTTTAAATTTAAGGTATAATACTAGGGTTTTATGATCAGTTATTTTAGTGTCTTCACAATAAGTTATTAAACCGTAGTCATTTGTTATAACTAAATCAATAATTGATGATGTTAAATTAGTTTTTCTTGTCGAAAAATTTACAATTTGTTGCATACCACAACTAGAAATAATGCTGTTTAATTTTTTAGTGTGAACATTATCAACATCCGCCCAGTTAATATTAAAATCACCTAATATAATTATTTTAAAATTTAACGTTACAAATTCATCTATAAGTTTTTCTAAAAAATCTATAAATTCTCGGTGATTACTGTTGGGAGAGTGATAAATTAGCAAAAGCATGTACTTTGTGCTCACTATTGACAACTTAATCTTAATTGCCCAGTAATTTCGATTATAAGAATAGGTATACACATCGGTGTTGTTAATTTGTATATCATTTTGAACAAACATTAAAACGCCACCGGTAAGTCTACTTTCTGAGTTACATCTAACACAGTTATATTTCATTAATTCTAATTTAACATTAAGTTTTATTGCAAGAACAATTTGGTGAGCAGTTAATTTCACGCCTCAGACCGGTAAATTAGCCGCCTAGATCTTGTATCATCTCACCTCTAGCTTTTTTCTTTTAAAACAACGTATAGTTTAAAGTCAACATGGATAAGCCGACTATGATTTGGAAATTGGAGACCAACATTAGTTCTGTCATTTGCTAAATACTACTCAAAAAGTTTGAACGAGTTAGCAGTAGTTATTTGAAAAAAATAATTTTAAACAAATAAATGTACAAAAGAGATTTTTTTGTATGATCGTAAATATTACGTGATACTAATAATTGTTTTGAATTTTTTGAGTTTTTAAAATAAGTACCTGTAAATAGATCAAACTTTATATAAATTTGTATTTCGTGTAGCTATCAATGTCCAGAATTTATTATATTTATGTATTTACCTATTTACTAGTTGACCTAGTCACATCTATTTGTGGTTTACTAAAATCTTTGACAAAGGTGCTCTTAATCTTAATTTCATTTAAAATTGCATCCACATCTTTTTTGTATGTCACTACAAGAATATTTGCTGAAATATGTTCAACCTAGCAGATTAAACTTACGCTCACGTATCCGTATTTTTTTACATCTTTGTTTTTATATTACTGATAAATTACTTCTACTATTGTCTTCTGCGTAACACAAGTAACACTACTAGCTTGTGCGTTGCTGTGGCATATGTTAGATCTTGTGTTACATTTTTTTTGGTTTTTTTGTGATAAAAGAAATGCATTACGCACATTGTGTAGAGTTTCCGGTTTCCCGTATACCTACTAAAACCCTAAACCTCTTTATTCTCCTAAGCTTGCGGAATCATCGTTGTGGTGTCACTTTACAAGTCCAAGACACTTTCTATTTTAGTCTTTCTTCTTCTTTTTTTGTTGCCATTATTTATCCAATTTCTTCATCAATATCCCTCTAGTTGCTTGCACTCTCCACCATAAGTGGGGTCAGATTGCTGATACTTATCTCTTTTCCAACCTTTTTCTGTACCTTTATTCTGATGTCCTTCTAGCAAAAGCACTTCACAAGTCTGTGTTCTGGATTATCCGTTTCTACACAGTAGGGGTAACCGATCTGCAACCGCAAGACACATTCTTTTTAAGTACGACCAAAACCTCCCTGTCCTGTTAGGATCTGTGTGAGATAGTAGTTTAGATTTCCATGTTTTCTGTTTACTCAGGGTGTCACCACGGGTATAAGAGTTTGTGTCTATTTGGCTACATTTTCCTTGCTCTGCCATTCTTCTTCCCATTTTTCCATCATCTATTTTCTATTATTTTTTTTGTTATTTTAGTTGTTTTCTTATGTTATTGTTTTGTTCTTGGACAAGGAGGTGTATAGGGTTTATTTCTGTTATTGCCTGTATTGTTTTATTCAAGACTGTTCTGTAGGCACATGATATTCTTATTGCCATTTTTCTTCTAAAACTGTGTTTTTTAATCTTGCAGCTTTCTTTCTATATAGGCGCAGCGTATAGCAATATCAAGTCCACAGTTGATCCTATTACTTTGCATTTCTTTGCTCTCGGACCTACCACATTTCCAGTTTTTTCCTATTCTCATTTTTAAGTATTTAATACTATCTTGTGATTTGATTGTGGTGGCCCCTAGGTTAATCTAGACTATGATGTTTTTTCTTTTTTCTACAAGGACTACGGCATCCGTCTTTTGTGTTGCCAGCTCTAAGCCCATCTTTTTGATACATTTCCTAATCATATAGGACGCTCATTTTGCGCTATCCTCTACTTCCCTTATGTTTTTGCGCTTGACCACCATGGCAAGATTGTCCGCGTAAGCTATTGTAGTAATTCCTTGTAGTAATTCCTTGTAGCATCATAGTAGATGTTCCACAGAGTGGAACCTAAAACGGATCCCAGTGGCACTATACAAGTCATATCCAGAATTTTTCCGGAGCTGCACTCTATAGTTCTATCATATGTTGGTATTTTCCTTCTCTTCAGTTGATATTTTCCTTTTCTTCAGTTTTTCTATTAACTTTCTCCATTGCACCCAGTTGAAGGCGTTAGGTGATCAATACGGCGTATTTATCAATACGGTGCGCAGCTACTTGACCGGCGGCTTCTTTGACGTGTCTAAGAGCATCAAGAGTACATTGTCTTCCTCTGAACTCATGTTAGTTTTCACAAAATCTTCCATTCTTATCTAATTCCTCTGTGAGTCTTTTGTTTAGGATGTGCTCATAGTGCTTTCCTAGCGTGTTCAGTAGGCAAATGGGTCGGTATGTTTTGCTTTTATTTCTTTTGGTAGTACTAGTTTTGCACCTTTCCATTTTGTGGGAAATATGCTTTGCTTGATCAGTTTGTCAAAAACTTTTACACAGAGCTGCGGTCTTTGTGTTGCTATTGCTCTGATGACTTCTGGCGGAATCATGTCTGTGCAGTGGGCTTTTTTTACCTGTTATCCGTATTTCTTTTTCTGTGCATTCCGGTATTGTAGTCACGTCTACTCTTTGATCTTTTCATGTTGTTTTGCCTTGGTTGGGAAATAGTTTTCTTGCTTTATTTGCTAATTTATCTGTTTTTCTTGTGTTTTGTTCCAGGTTTTCCATGAATTCTTTCTCTTGGCCATTGCAGAAGGCCCATCCGTTTTTCTTTTTTATTTCTCTAGATTTTTTTTTCTGGACGCGGTTTCTATGTGTATGTTTATATGGTCACTCAGGTTCTCTTCTTTGCCCACGTGCCAGTTTATAATTTTTTTTACCATCTTAGTCGAGCACAAGGCAACGTCTATGTATGATTCCATCCTTTTTTGAAAAGTTGATATTTTTCTTCTATTTAGGATTTTGTTTGCCTATTCTGCTAGCATGTCTCCTTTTCGATTGTCCTTGGGTAAGCCCCATATACAAAACTTAGTATTAAAATTCCCTCTAATAATAAGGTTTCTCCTGTGCTTTTTCTGGTCTTTGCTTAGTTTTGCCAGCCATTTTTCAAATTGCTCGATGTATTTGTTTGGGGAGAAGTAACAGGAGTTCATAACCGCATCCCGTGATTCCACTCAAATGAATCTTTGCCGTTTGCTAATTTTCTTGCTTAAAAGTTTGTCTCGTCTGGGGGAATATTGCGGCGTCTCCCTTTTTGTCTGTGATCTTGTGAGCTTGTCATTTTCTTGTTTGGTTCCGAGACTAAAGCAAAGTCTGCTCTTGTTTTTTTGGCAATTCTACTCTAGTAGATCTATTGCCGCTCTACACCTGTTTAGGTTAATCTGGATCCACTTCATTGTTTGGCCCTGCCAGCCTTTTCTTTCTCTTTCTAAAAGCAGGGCATTTCATGCTTTCTGTTCTGTGGCTCTCAAACTTGCACAAGTAGCACTTCTGCTTGTTGGTGCACATTTTCTCTGCAGGTGTTTATTTAAAGGATTTTAAAAGCTATAATTTGTTTTCACTTTTCTGACTTTTCCTTTTTCTAGACGTTCTGTTCATTGCCTTTTCTTTCTCTCGGACAAATGTTTTAAACTTTAGTTAACTAAAATGAATTGTTCTATGGTTTCTAATTTTACAAGTAGTGCACCAAACTGTGTTTTTTTCTATTAGTCAATAAAGTTCCAACCCAAATCTGATTGGTAATACTCTTATAAAAAAAGTTTTTATTCAAACCAGTGATTTTGATCAGGTGCAACAAATTGGCAAATTAAGAGGTACAAAACCAATCATAATAAAACTGAAAAATAAAAAAAATAAAAAATTTGTTAATAGTAATGTAATAAAAGTTTTCAGCGTATACAGGGTGTTCAAAAAAGAATGTAAAATATTTAAGGGGTGTACAAACCACAACCAAAAAAGTCTTAATATACATGGGTTGTTATAGCAACGGTTTTGGAGATATGGAACACTATTTATTTTTATATATTTTTACAAAAAACAGAGTTATACAAAATGTCCGATGTGCACTTTTTCCATTTCCTAACAGGCACGACATCTTTGTCTGAACAACATTTGTACTTTTTCTAAAATTCCTTCATTGGTTTTGATTTCTTGGCACTTTTCATTAATTTTGAACTGCAGTTCTTTGAGGCTATTTACAGAAGTTGCATACACTAATAATTTCAAATACTCCCAAAGAAGAAAATCAAGAGTTTTTAAATAAGGCGATCTTGCTGGCTATAAAACTGGTCCGCCTACCTATGTGGAAAAGTTTGGTCTAAATGCTCTCTAACAACAATCGAAAAATGAGCTGGAGCACCATCATACTAGAACCACATTTGTTGCCTGTGAACCAAAAAAATGTCATAGTATTGATAGAGCCTTGGCTGATATTCTCCACACACTCGTCCCTGGAGTATGCTCTATTTGTGCTATAATTTCTTGTTACCGATTTTAGTCTGCCGGATAAATAGCACTGTTTTCAAAGTGAACCAGTATCTTTCAATCTCTGGTAAATTCTTTCAATGTAAAAGAATCTGGCAAATTGGAGCTTCTACATAAAGACGTTGCGCTTTGGTGGCAATCCCATTAGCACAACCATACATGAAATACATGTCGGCTAGTTCTGCATTAGAGTAATCAGCCATAGCAATAAAAACATGTGCACTAACAACAACTGTCAAATACTAAATATTTATTTCACAAAACATCAGCAAACTATGATAAGAAAATGCACTTTTTTTGCAAAATAAAAAATGAAAAAAAAAAAGAATAATAAAAATAAATAATGTTCCATATTTTCGAAACCGTTGTTGTGGTTCATACTACCAGCCCCTTAAATATTTTACATTTTTTTTAAACACCCTGTATATTAACATCAATTGCTCACCTGAAGATTAATGATAAAAATTATTTAAAAAAGTCTTTTAAAACATTATATTTTTTATAACCCCAACAACATAAACTTTAACATAACAATTTAAAATTTACATAGTTATGATGTTATTTATACATTAAACAAGTTTACATACATTTGATAATTAACAATAACAATAAGTACAAATTATGTACTCGTTAATATAAATTTAACTGTCATATTATTAAACATAATCTAATTAATATTATGTGTATAAAATTGTATAATGTTTAAGTAATTAGTTTGTAAATACTATTTAAATATAATCCTATATATTTATGTTTAAGTTTTCTATAAACATACAATATTGATTTACAAACAGTTTACTGTATATTATCGTAAACCTCACAACGTTCCAATTATATTACTTTAAAGTACTATTCAGAAAAGCAAATATGCAACATTATTGCTTTTCAATAACTATAAAATTCTATATTCATGTTAAATATCATTGCAGAATAAAAATTGATAGGCACTTATATTCAATTCAGTTCTTTAACTGGTATTGATTTAAGAGAATTAATTTACTATTTATATTTTGAAAAGGAAAACATCTCATTTGTCGGTTATTGTGAGCACTTTACAATCCTCTTAAAATCGAGGAAATAGGATTAAGTGGGCATTTGCTCAGCTTTTCCCATGCGCATGCTTTGCCGGAAAAAAGGAAACCCGAAATCCCCAAAGGATTGCTTCTTTTTCGATAAATACGAATGGAGTAAAGACATAATCTGGTTTTATTTTATTTTTTAAATGAATACAGATATAGAGTAATTTCCATTCAGACGCATATGTAATTAGAATATCAACCTTAATGACATGTGAGCTGATTGCAGCTGCGTTGCAATAATTGCAACTGGATGCTCTAAGCTCCACACTATAATTCCAACTGCGCATTTTGCATGAATTTAAAATGAGATAAATAGAATGTCCCGTTACATTGCCTCCATTGTCCTTTAATTATTTAGTTGTTTGTTATAATTAGATATGGAAATCAATGGGGATTTATTTTATATATTGATATGTTAATTTATTTGCACTATATATCTTGTCGGCAGCAATTACAATCCACTAAATTGCCATCCCAAATATTCGCCTGTCCAAGCTGCGCTTTTATTAATCATCCTTCTGTTTAATGACAAAAGATACGAACCATTAACGTCGCACTCACCGCCGCGATAAAACCGAACGGCGGGGCTTAATGTTTCAAATAATATTGCGTCCTGAAATTTTATCACTCGTCTCATTATGCCACCGGGGCCCTTTTCTATATGTATCATGCATATTAATTTTCATAATATCGTGGGAAAACATGACTTACATTGCAGATTGTTAAAAGTTATTGCAGAGAGTAAATCAACTCAATCCAGATCCACAATTAATTCTAATTAGTTCAATAATAAACATCTTATATTTTTAAAACCTTTGTTTTTATCTTCAAATAAAAATTAGGCAATTATTGCAACAATTGTAAAATATTCTAAAAAATTTTAAGAAAGATTTTAATAATTTTTTTTAGTCATTATCAGCCAGCACAACAAAAAGTCTGCCTTTGTGTTTGAATTGACTGAAAATGTCAACAATCTCTAAGCTACTCAGATAAGATATTTATTAAAAAATTGCATCAAAATCATTTTCATATTTGTAAATTGTACTGTCATAAACGTAATTAAATCCCAATTGGAAGTTTTGTTAGAAAATGCGTAAAAGGAAATAAATCTAAATTAAAGTCAAAAAAGTTATTTGAAGTCGCAATAGAACTAAATGCTGCTGTCAAGGCATATGGAAAGAAATTATTTAGGTGCCCCAAAAATAGTAAAGCTAAATGTTGATGGCAAAATAGCGCACAGAATTGCAAGTCAAATGTTAAAAAAAAACTGTCTTTGTTTGCAAAGATAATTTTTAACTTAAAATACGACACTAAAAAAATAGTCCAGACAAATTACATGCTGCTATAAAACCCGCCAAGAAAATTCACTCTAAATGCAAGAACATAAAGTAGAACTAGGTACTATCCAAAATTCTAATAATACTACTTTGAAATCATTTTCAAACTGCTTAGCATAATATTGTCGTTTTAAAAAAAAACTTTCTTCAAACTTGTCAAGCGCTTACAATTTAATAAACTTTTGGGTTCTTGATTGAAAGTTGGAGGGTAAACAAACTGCATGTAGGCCTCATTAGGATTTTTGTACTTTCTCCAATGGTGACTTCACTCCGTTGTCCTGACATTCAACCACCCTATGTGGCGTGTACATAGCACAAGTTCAATTGTATTGACATTCATTTTACATTTTCTATAGATTGTCTCCAATACCAATTGTGTGCATGTGTTTTTTAGTTAGCAGTGTCCTATTTAGATTCCTGTCATAATTTGCAAGTTTTTAGACAGTTGCAAGTAGTAATCGTCTTAGCGTTTGGAGCAGTTATTGCTTCATTTGCCTGTCAGCAGCCTCGAGTGTCATTTCAACGCTTTCTCAGTGCATTGTGTGTGTTAATTTTTAGTAGGTTATATAAGTTTTTGCTTGTTTCAAAAGTTTAAAGCTTGATTTTTTACGCGCCAGCTCATCCGCCTTAATGTTACTTACTTTGTTAGAATGTCCTTTTATCCAGAGCAACTCAATGCTATTTCCACAAACTGCTAAAAAAACAATGACTATCAAAAATTAGCTTTGATGTGATTCTGAGCTTGTTTATATTAGAGCCGCTCTACAATCCGTTAGAATTTGGACATTTTTGCCAGATATTTTAGGATTCACAATTTCTTTAACGCTATAAGTTATCCCAACTATTTCTGCTTGAAAAATAGTTGTGTGCGCTTCTAGTGGAAAATATTTTGAGGTTTTTCATGAAAATTCCCGCTCCAAAACTTTGATTAATTTTTTAACCATCTGTGTAGATTCTAATCAAATTATTGACAACGTTCTGCTTCTCTTGTTTATGTGTGTGCACTTTGTAGAGTCTTTGAAACACAAAAAAGGTGAAGTGTTATCTGTTTGTGTTCCTAACAGAAGTGTTTTCTTAACAGCCTGTTCCTGGAGAGTACAGTGTTTGCCAAACTTTTCTGCAGTGTGCCAAAATCCAGTTGCATTCAGACGTAAAGCTGCCATCTCTTTGACATAAATATCAGAAGGCAGACTTAACGTTTTTTGTCTAGCTTTTGACTATTATATTAGTGCCCCATATGTAAGCATAGGTCTTATGACGGCTGTGTACAACCTTAGCACTATTTTTGGAGACAGTCTCCATGTTTTCTTCACAGCTCGTCTGCTACAAAAGCTACAAACACTAAAGCTAAATTTGTCAATATAGTGCTTCATATGTAAATTTATAGGACATGTTAAGAAATTTAACAAAAATTAAAAAAAAAATGGTATTAAAGAACCACAAATAAATCATTTATTATAATAGAACCTCAACCGTCAAGATGTGAGGTGCAATGGTAAGAATTTTTGGTATCAAAACTGTACAGCCACATCACATATGACGTTTTGGAAAGAATGGCTGTCCAACTTTGTTTAATTCAAGGAATGCTCAACCGTAAAGATGCATACAAACTTAATGAAATTGGTGTGGGCAAAGCAAACTTTATTAAAAAAAACTGCAATTTAGTAACAATAAAAATTATTTTCTATGTACTAAAAAAAATCAGCAGCTTAAATAGTAGCAAAAAAAAGTAGTCAAAGAAAAAGTTGATATAAATTATTCTTAATTTTGACCAAATATCTGCCAAAATAAGCAGACCCTTCTTGCTGGTCAACGGCTACGGGCGGAGGAACTAGCAAAAGTAAGGGCAATCACTTGTCCTAGGAATAAAAAAAAACATTCTTAAAGTGTCAACCAAAAAAAAAAAAAAAAGTCAACGGCATGTGGATGCAGAAAGCAAAGAGAAACAACTGCATTAATGATCAAAAAGGTATCCTTTGTACAATCATCATAGTACATCAAACAAAAACAGCAATCATGACAATGTTCAATACAAATTATTCCGGAGCTAAAAGTCCCCCAATCGGATTTCCGGAGAGAACAGAGGCAAACAAAAACATGAAGGTACCAACAAATAATATGATTAGGACGTAGAATGCAAAAAGCTTCTTTGCAGTTGTAAACTCGACAACATAATAAATGAAATAAAAAGACTTAATGTAAATATATCCAGGAAGTGGTAGTTGCACAACAAACAACAGCACATTTTATTATTCAGGAAACAATAACCCGAAACATTTATATAGAGTTGGGGTAATCGAGGATAAAAATATTACAGGGTTAGTTCAGAGTTTCACACTATACTCAGACAGAGTCATGTTGCTTTAACTAAAAATAGACTGAATATAAATATTATACAAACATATGCACCTACAGCAAAGAAAAAAAAAACAAAGTTAAAGAATTTTATGAAAAACTTGACAACTATTATAAAACAAAAAAACCAACAAGTTTACACTAGTTATGGAGGATTTCAATGGGCAGGATCAAGGTGAAAGCACACACGGAAAGTTTTGGATTGGGAGAGAGGAATGACAGAGGGGTTAGACTGATCAAGTTATATCAAGACAAAAATCTGATGATAACAAATACCTTACTCAAACTCTCAAATCGTAGATTATATACCTAGAAATCCTTTGCTGATAAACTGGAACATACAATAAGAAACCAAATAGACTACATCCTTATTAATAACCGCTATAAAAACTCGGTCAAAGCTACAAAATCTTACCCGGGTGCTGACATTAATTCCAACCACAACCCGGTGATAGCAAAACTCAATATAAAGATAAAGAAAATAGCAAAACGCCAAAACAACTATATTCATTGTAAGCTCCTTAAGAACCCTAAAATTTAAAATACAGTAAAACAACAAGTAAACGAATGCATGAAAAACATTGGTATACTTGACAAAAATAATAAAAAGTAGAAACAAATACAAACAAGCTTGGAAACAGTAGCTAAAGACAATCTAAGAAGCAAGGGAACCAAAACAAAACCCTGGATAACAACAGAAATCCAGGATTTTATGGGAAAGAGAAGAAAAAACAAAAGAAGAGGGGATAATTATAAAACACTACATAAAGCGATACAAAAGAAAGTTAAAAAGGTCAAAGACAATTATTTAGCCACACAAAGTATGGAGATAGAAAATCTAGAAAAAAAAACTTTAAAAAGAAAATGGCTGGATGCAACAAAAATAAATCTGTTGAAAATATAATCAAAAACACAGGCGGACCTTTAATAATCGACGTGAGGGACAAACTAAAGATGTGAAAAGCATACCTGTCGCAACTCTTTGATGACAAACGAACACCAAATCCTGATTAACATTCAGACAACATAAGTTTAAAAATATTAAGACCAGAAATAGAACATGCATTGAAAACTATGAAACCCGGGAAAGCTGTTGGTCCAGACCAAATACCTATAGAACTTATTAAACTTTTTGGTGACGTTATTGATATTCTCTAAAACTTTTTCAATAACATCTACAAAAAAGAGAAAATTTCTAGACAATGGCTATCGTCTACCTTTGTTCTTATACCCAAAAAACTAAATCCAAAGGAATGCTCAGATTTTCAAATCATTGCGCTTATGAGTCACACCTTAAAGTTGTTACTAAAAATTATTCACAAAAAGATTTATAGAAAACTTGAAGAAGGCATAAGCAATACATAATTTGGATTCCGCAAAGGACTAGGCACAAGAGAGGCGCTCTTTGGCATTAACTTTTTTTTTTCTAGCGTTGCCTAGATATAAATAAACCTGATAAGTTACATCAACTACTGATCAGTAAAAGCATTGACTCGGATGACGCTAGAATAATTATCAATCTATATTGGGGCCAAATGGCTAGTGCTAATGTTGAAAACCAATACACAAAATAAATAAATATCCGTCGTGGCGTAAGGCAAAGGTGCATTCTATTGCCATTACTATTCAACCATTATAGTGAAATTTTTTTTAGGTATAGTTATAAATGAAAAAATGTTTAATAACATGAAATATGCCGATCACACCGTCCTGCTCACAAGCAATTTTAATGACATCCAATATTTTCTACAATAACTAAATAATAATCAATGTGTACGATCTTTAGTCTACATAATAATAATTATATAAATCTGAGAATAGAAAACAACGTTGTAGAAAATATACAAATCTATAGATACCTGGAAACATAGATAGAGAAATCGGGTAATCAAACAAAAGAGATACAAACACAAATCGAAATTGCCAAGTCAACATTTATAAAAATGAAAAAGCTATTAATATAGAACTTAAGATGAGGATGCTGCGGTGCTATGTATTTTCCACACTGATGTATAAAAGTAAAAGATGGACCGTCAAAAAATACCACATAGACAAAATTTAAGCATTTGAAATGTGGTTCTACCACAAGATATGCCGTACCCCTTGAACAGATAGCATCACTGACATCAAAGTGCTAACTAGAATACAGAAAAGAGCAGAAGTTATTAATACCATAAAAAAGAAGAAGCTTCAATACTTAGGGCAAATAATGAGAAGCCCAAAATATAAACTTCTCCAATTGATCGTGGAAGGAAAGATTGGTGGAACAAGAAATATTGGAAAACGCCGCGTGTTGTGGCTTAAAAATCTAAGAAACTGGTTTGGTTGCGGCAACATTTAACTCTTCAAAGCTGCAGTCAATAAGGTGCAAATAACTATGATGATAACAAACCTCCGATGCTTTGATCTAATACAAGTTATAAACTAATTTTGAAAGGCTGATTTCAAAAATGATAACAGTTTTTGCTTTTATTTTGTTCTATCGTATTTTAATATTTTTTACTTATTTACGTTTCAGTTTGCGACTATTTTAATTTTAACTCGAATCTTGTTGACTAATATGTTTCCTTATTATAGCCTCACTTGCAGGCCTACTTGTTTACAACTGCAAGGAGTGCACTGTCAGGTAATTAGCATGACCTTAGCACCCCATAAAAAATCGGTTATTGTTTAATAATCAAAAGTTTTAGACGTGTTTACTGAAAGTTAGTTTCTTGAATATACCAGCGTGTGCAAGTGAAATAGCTACTAAAAAAAACGATTTGAATTTGCCAGATACTATTTGCAATATATGTAAAGCAGGTATACTTTGCATACTTTAAAGTGCAACTTGCAGACAAAAACAAGTCTTGGGCTCCACATAAGATATGTAAACCCTGTCTTAAAAATTTACGACAGTGAAGCAAAGAAAAGCAAGAAAACTGGCATTTGGCATTTCAATAATATCGCAAAAGCCTAAAAATCACGCAGATTAATGTTATTTCTGTTTAACAAAAACTAGTAACTAAAACAAAAAAAAAGACACAAAATTACATACTCAAACTTAGGATCAGCAATGTGCTCAATACCTTATTTTGAACAAGTACTTGTGCCAGTGTTTAAGAAAAATCCATTACTTGAAAACGCGGAAGGTTTTGCAGATGAAATTGACAAACAGGATGCTGATATGGATTTTAAACGCGGTTCTTCTACACAATCAGGCTAGTTTAAATGATTTAGTAAGAGATATATATCTTAAAAAAAAAACATCAGAAATGCTAGCTTCTAGGCATAATAAAAAAAATTGCTCAAGTCAGGTGCGTTTTAATTAACTATGAAGATTACTAGTAGATCATCAGCGTGAATCATAAAATAGTTAACTACTTACTTGGTTAACAAATGGGATTTACAAAGTATTCATGTTTTTTTGTGTTTATTTGACAGCAGAGCCAAGAAGAAGCATTGACTTTAAAAAGATTGACCGGCAAAAAGTGGTATAAATGTTGAGAACCCAAATTTAATACACTAACCTTTACTAGAGCGTTCAAAGATCATATTTCCTCTTCTTTACATAAAACTGGGTTTAGTAGAACAGTTTGTTAGAGTTTTAATACTAGATGGTCAATGTTTTAAATACGTATGCAATAAATTTTCCAAACTGAGCTTTAAAAAACTAAATGCTGGCATTTTTGATGGGCTGCAAATTAGAAAATTAGTCAACAATTCAATTTTTTTAAGTTCCAAAAATGATAAATTTTTATCAATTAATTTATTATAGCATTGGTATATGAAATTAAACAATAAAAGCATAAAAATTGACTAAAACATTGATATGTTGTAGAACAAAAACTGTTATCATTTTTGAAATTAACACAGTTAAAAACAAGTATCAAATCCAAGTCTGCAAAAATTGTGTTCCTCAGTGCTTATAGATTAATATGAGTCAATTCCGTTAAAAATATTTAAACAGAAACCCATTAAAGAATTAATATTGCAAAATTAATTGCGTTGTATATAAAGATATTGTTTCTTGTCTGCTAATAAAATTGAAACAATGGCTTTCCGACGGTTAAGAAATTAAAAAGGATTGCTAAATCCGGGACAACCCCCGGTGTGAGTTACCTGCTCTTTGATTTACATTTAAATTAAAATATTTTGCAACAACTGCTCATCACTGTTACGAAAAAAATAATTCCTAGAATTCTTATTAGAAGCCATAAATTAATGCAAAAATTATTTTTTACATCTGAATCACGCTTTGAAATAAATTAAATAATGCCAATCAGCCATTTCAATTTTTAAATTCAACATGAAATTGTAAAATGTAGAAGTTATATCAACGAGCAAAGCTATAAATTTCTGCTTGAGTATTTATTTAAATATTAATATAAATATCGAAGGATGAGATGCTATCGGTAGCCTAGTTTGCATGCATCTATAACATTTAACAGTCGCCCGAAGCCGCTTGCATATACTACAAAACGAAATATCAATTTCTCGATCGCGATTTATTACAAAGTAGGTCGGACTCTCCATGCAGACATTGAATTTATCCACAATTTTTATAAGCGATTGTTCCTAATAAACCATTAAACTCCCACCCTTACAGGCAAATCAACGATGAAACAGCATAAGTGAATGTTAAGTGTCCATCACGAACTGCATAATAGGATATCCCGACAACAATCAAATGCCAAACGCGAAATACCAACGAAGATATTTTTGTAATTGTAATAGTAAAATACTATTTTAGTCTACAATGCATATACAATTTCAAACGTCAAAACAGCATGGATTTATTATCAACTTAACAATACAATTAAGTACTCACTTAACCTTATACATTAAATTAAGAAAAAATCATACGGGTTTATTTACAGGATTATACCAGCAGCTAAAAATATCTTGATTAATTGCATCTTTGCGTATTAAAATGATTATTTATGAAAGTAAATATTTATTATTTTCGATATGTTGTGTGGTTGCTGGCTTGTTTGGTTGGTTTGGAGGGTGAAAAAATAAGTTGATTTATAACACGCGTCTTTGCGAGTTTAATCGTGTCCGTTGAGAAGGAGTCGGATTACCTTTTACGATTTATACAAACAAATTTGTTGGATTACATTTTTAATGCGATGGTGTGCAGCCAGGAATGAATTCCCCGGATTAATTTCGTGCATTTACATTGGATGTAATTCCTTCTACTTCTAATAGTATCAATTAATTACATTTAAATGCTATTCTGACTTTAAGTTGGTTAATTGTAAAAGTGTATTATAACAAACTTAACTGTGCAATTAGCTATAATATGATTAAATTAATAAAAAAATATACTTTTTCTTAATAATTCCAATTGATTAAAGAAAAATCATTTTTAAATAAATTAAATTAAATAAAAAACTGCCGCCCAACTTATTAAATTGTATTGTCAAATTATTAATCTGGCATTCAAATTATAAATCCCGTTTTTAAAACTACAAAACTAGCTTTTAATATTGTAAATATGACCTTTACTGCTAAACTGTTAATTTTGTCTCAGAATTATAAATCTGGCCTTTAAAGGGGGAAAATAGTTGCGCTATTATAAGGGTTCACAAAATCAAACTCAGCAAAAAAACGCCTGAATATAATTAATTAAAATTTTTACACATTGTAGAAGAAAGTCGTCCAATCTGTGTCCTCAAATTTGTAGAAATTTGATGCGATAAGCTGTTTCTTCGTAATTAATTTTTTAAAAGTGACGTTTTTAGTTATTTTTTATTTAATTTTTTATTTGTTAAATATATTTTTAAATTTTTAACTAAAAACATGAAGACATAGAATATTGTATGTAGTTCAACATATAAAAAAAGTGATGACTAAAATCTTATCGTTTAGATATTGAGTTGGTTGGTTTCATAAGAACCAATTTTAATTTAAAAACGGCGCTGTACGTGTTAATATTTTTCTAGAGAAAAAGGTTTACCAATATTCTTGTAGATGTGATAGGATTTAATATTTTTCCATAACAATACTACTAGTGGCACCCCAACAGGATACGGCAACTAAACTTTTTTAATTAAACTCTTTTTTTTGCAGCTCAAAATTCACTTTAAAATTGTAATTCCGGCCACAAACATATTAAATATTACTGCCACCATAGTATTTCTGCTTCCAAGTTATAAATTCAGCATTTTGTAAATTCGACTTTTAAAACTGGAAATTTAGCTAACAATATTTGATTTAATAAAAAAAAGTGAGAATATACTAATTTATTATTAAATAAAAACTATTTGTGTTTTGAAAATGTAAATTTGTCTTTCAAAGTATTGAATTTCACTAAAACAACAAAATCCAGCTTTAAAGCATGAAAATATTTATAAGAAAGTAACAAAATCCAGCTATAAACTGTTGAAAAATTTCAATTAATTAAATTTAAAAAAACAACAAAATGTTTTAAAACATCAAAAAACTGTTAAAAAGTAATAAAAATCGACTACAAATTTTATAGAATGTTATAAAAATTTGGCCATTAACTATTAAAAAGTGCAAGATTCTACCATAAAAAGTCAAAAATAACTAAATAAAAATAACATATTTTTTTGTTATTTGAATGTAAATATTTCTTGCTTAAAACTCGGTCGTGAATCACCTATATCATAATCAGCCGTTTTTATGTCCCATTTTTTAGATATAGGTCTTCATCTCTGCATGTAATGCTGGCAACTTACATTACGAGGGACCTACAGTTTTAAATAGATTTCGAACCATTGAAAAGATTTTATCAATCAATTAGAGAAGATTCTTAGCCGTAAAACCCCAACCCGCTTTGCCAGGTTGGGAAGTGGAAGAGCGTATAAACATATGAAAAGTATATCACGGTATATGAGAATCAAACCCACAATCTTCGGTGCAGCGATCCAATTTTTAATTTATTTTTATTTTATTTTCTACTATTTACATTATTTACAAGAAAAGCGAATTTGCCCAAAAATCATTAACTACTACCGACAGTCGGTTCGTTCAATAATAAAATAAAATAGAATATGTTTACATAAATAACAATACAACGACAATTTTATTTACAATTATCACTTTATAACAATTACAATTTATTTACATTTATATGGAATTACAGGGAAAACTTTTAAAAAACTAAGATAATGATTTGTGTGCCTTCGTTACAAAGGCTGGGTGAAAACGGGCAGATTTTGGTAGATCAGCCTGTGTTTGGAATTTATGTCTGATGATCGTCGGTCAGTGATTGTTCTTGTTAGTCGGTTGTGCCTCAGTTGATTTATATAGAATTTTTGTGACTGCAAGTTTTTTTTTTTTTTTAATAATATTTTGGTAAACTTGAAGCTTCTTAATGTATGTTTTTGCTGCACCACACCAGATTGGTGCAGCATTTGTTATGACGGGTCTTATAAGTCACGTGTAAAGTGTCCTCAGTGCGCCATAACACTTCTGTATAGTGCCGTCTATGTGTGTCTTGTAAGTCAGTTTTTTGTCCAATTTTACGTCTAGATATTTTACACTAGCCAACTCTACCACAGGCCTGCCATAAAGTCAAAGTGGCACAAACACTGATAAACCCGTAAACTTCCGAGCGTTTAGCTTGATCTGTCATCTCTCAAATTATTTTACAAATACATTAGCATGTAATTGTACTTGTTTGCTGGCCACAATTGCACTGTGCGAGTAAGCGTATATTGCTGCATCGTCGGCGTAAAGAACTGTCTTTGTTTTAAACTTTGTCGGTATGTCGTTAATAAAGATGTTAAACAGCTTGGGTCTCAGAATTGAACCTTGGGGTACTTCTGCTGCAATGATCTGTGATTCTGATAAGTTTTTGTTAACTCTGACAGAATACAAGCGCCTATCAAAACATTACTTTTGTTGAAATTAGTAAGATTATGCAATGCGATTTACTTATTGGGTGCTATTGTGTTTGGCTTTAAATCTAAATTGGTGGTCGATGATTATCTTGTGCTTTTGGTCATACTGGTCCATCCGTTCCAGTGTAACTTTTTTGGCCAGTTTACCCAAGACATGTAACAAGCTAATAGGCTTATAAATAATTGATAAAATTATATTCTTACCAGGTTTTAATATGGAAATTATGGTTGCTGACTTCCACACTATTGGAAAGTAGAAAGCTTTAGCATGTTGTTAATATTGTGTGTCAGCTGTACTATGACCTTTTTGTAAAAATTTTTAGTACAGCATTGGCGATAGTGTCCGGTTCAAGTGTTTTACGTAAGTTTTGTCTGTTAACTATTGTCCGTATTTTCCTAGGCGTAGTAAGTTGTTTATGGCAGTCTGTCGGTAAGATGTTAACAATTGCCAGGTATTCCTGAACTGTTTCTGTTATGTGTCTATGTTTGTCGTTGTGAGTCAAATCTAGTTTGTAAACGTCTCTAAAAACTTTGGTCATCCGAAATAAATACTGCAGCTATGGTAGATCTATTCTTTTTAAAACCTTATTGTTTATTGGTTATTCTAACTTGGTTGGTGGGGTCACTTTTAGTTCCTTTTTTAAACATGAAGATAGTAATACTGGTTTTTCATTGGTCTGGGACTGATCCGGTGATAAGTATCTTTTGAATTAGAGATGTAATTTCTTCTAAAAGTTTTTGTCTTTAATTTTTTAATTGTTTTTAGTATCATGTCGTTATTTATGCTTAATACGTTGTTTTTGTAGTCATTATTTGCATTTTTATTTGATGTATTTTTTGAGTCATTATGGTTACTAACTGTGGATTGTTTGTATAGTTTTTAAAAATGTTTTATCTATGTTTTGTCTGATATTAATCGTTTTTGTATAAGTTGATTGGATTTTTTCTGTTTTTAAGCATGCCCCAGATTTTTTTGACCTCCTTATAGATCGTGTGTCGTGCCATAAATTTTTGTTTCCCAAAACTTTCCTTTGGCAAATCCGGCATTGATTTGTTTTTTTGCTGTGGTGTATACTCAGTATTTGTCTGGCGTTTTGAGGTTTCTGTATTTTAGGTAGGTTTTTTGTTTTTCTGCTGAAAGTGCTTAAACCATTGCTTTTTACAGTTGATAGCGTTGATATTGACTTTTTTGAAGAGTTTTGCCAGCACTTGCTAGTATTATTGCCAAAAGTTGCTAAACTTGACTTTTTTTGATGAGGCGTTTGACATACAATTATTTTGTATTTGCATTCAAAAACTATTTAGGGTTGTTTTGTGGCATTCATACACATAGTATGTTGTCTTTTTGGTAGTTGGTACAAAGTGTTTATTATAATGAAGTTCTTCTCTTAGCTATATTGTGATAATTGTCCACCTCTTTTGTTTTTTGTTCTAAGTCCATATTTACCAATGTGTTTTTTGCTTTTTTTTGCCAATTTTGGCGTGTTGTGATGTTACCTAATTTAATTAATCTTAAGATTTTTAAAATGTGTTTGCAAATATTTTTTTTGTCTGGTTATATTAAAATAAAAATTATTTTTGTTTTCAGATACCATCGCTGCTATTTTATACTTATGGTAATAGTTTGTATCGCTTATGCCAAAGATGTTTTTTCTATTTTTTTAGTTGTATTTTGTGTTAGTACATGTTACAATTTTCATAATATTTTTCATAATTTTTCTTACTGAAAATCTTGTTTTGTTTTATGGTTTTTCTATCCAAAGCTGTTGACCATTTAAGAAGAGGTTTATTATACCCCGGTAGTCACTTGGTAGCTTAATTTAAAGTTCTTAAAAAACTTTATTTGTTGTCACAAATACTTTTAATATTATACATACTCAACAATTCATGATGATATTGCTCAAAATTATGATAAAAATTAAAAACAAAAATAAAAAAATTCTCAAGAGTCATTGTGAGTTAAATTTTGTTTGCAGTTCTACTAAGTTACAGAGTAACATCTTTCTACCTTATTTTAAGATGAAAAAAGTTGGAAAATTAGTAAAATTACAGAAAATCTAAGAAAAATTCTTTAAAAGTAACCCATTTTTAGCAATTATGTGTTATATTTTACTCTAAGGCAAGCAAATCCAGTTTATTTCATTTTTGAGATCAAAAGTACTATGTGTCATATTCAAATTTTAAGTCTCCAGGTGTAGCGGAATCAAAGATTTTTGATAAAATAGTAAATTTCCTATAATATACACTCTTTTGAATATAATTTTTGACTATTTTTTGCTTATTTACAGCACAAAAACTGAAAGAAGACAAAATATTAAAAAAAAATAAAATTAGCTGCTATTTACACTGTATTGCACTTGAAAATCTAAAATTTTAGGAATAATCACTTTTTGGTACTCCAAACATTTGTACAAAATTTGAGCAAAATCGGAGATATCGATGTGAGACCAATTTTTCAAACTACTGAGGAATTGTTGTTAAAAGAAGATATTTTTTAATCCTTTTGTAGCATAATAGCTACTAATGCTTACAGAGTCAAAAAATATCCAAGAGAATAACAAAAACTTGGGCGGGTGGTACACTTTATTTTATAATTACGGATTTAAACTTTACCCCACTCATCCGCCCAAGTGTTTGTTGTCAAAAGATTGGATATCATTATCTTAACCTGTAGCATAATACCATACATTTTCCATAACATTTACCAACGCTTGTAAGGACAAGAAATATTTAATTTTTTGATAACAAACACTTATGTGGGTTACTCCAGAATAAAGTTACGGAAAAGTAGTTTAAACTGTGTAAAGTGCCTTATACTCCCGTCCTAATGTTTGTTAATAAAAGATTAGATATTATTTTTTTTTTCTCTAACATAATGTTTACTTACGCTTGCAAGGACAATAAATGTCTAATTTTTTGATAACAAAAACTTGGGCGGGTAAGTGTGTCACTTCAGTACATAATTGCGGCACAATAGTTTAAACTGTGGTGCCCCACCCAACCGCTTAAGTGTTTGTTATAAAAAAATGGATATTATTATCATTTCTTGTAACATAATGTCTACTGACGCTTGCAAACACAAAAATTATTTAATTTTTTGGGTGAATCACTTCAGAATTTGATTACAAAAAAGTAGTTTAAACTAGAATACACTACTTATTCCCCAAAGTGTTAATAAAAGATTAGATATTATTATTTCTTTCTGTATGCCTACTGACGCTGGCAATGACAAAAGATATTCAATACATTACTAAAAAAATAAGCATTAAACGCTACAAGTAGATTATTTTCTTTAATTAAATATTTAACATACATTTGCGGTGAAGAATCTGACAAGTTAACTAAAAATATTGAATATCAATATAATAATATTTTTACAAATTTTAATTACATCTTTAAAACGGTTGGTATAATTGTACCAACTTAAACTAATTTAAATGCTTTACACTTTCAATTGATTTTAAGAAATATCAACCGTAAAATCAATCTGAAGCTCGCTTAAAATCTTAACATCAATAAATCAATATCAGTAGCCGATTTCCAAACGTCAAATTAAAGCCTAGACAAATGGACCTAATAACGGTCTCATTTAAACTTGTATTTTTTTAGGCATTAATTTATGTTGGCTACTCGAGGGTCCGATTTTACTGTCTGTCTGTCTATTTGTATGCGATTGATTTGAAAGGATTTGCTTAATTACATTCATCCATTATCGTTGTAAACTATTCCACCGAGCTCTAATGTAAGTTTAATAAACTTCGATCCGATTACTAAATGAAATTGTAATATTGCCTCAAGGGATAACAAATTAACTATTATTGTATTAAAACATTTTTCTTGGAGTAAATTTATCGCATTAATATTAATAATAATGTGTGATATTTCTGTTTTAAAATCAGTTATGAAACTTTTGTAATTTATTAGTCGGGAACGAAGAATGGATTAAATTTTATGCGGGGCAGGCACATTTTGGTTTGATTTATCACGGGGGCACCGAGAAACTTTTATATTCCACCGCACTAAATTTGCATTTGTTTTATCAATAAATGAAAATCTTAATAAGTAGTCATAGCGATAAGCATCTTCACCATCGTAAACGTCGCAGCAAACCAATAAGTTTATCTATGTATATACATTTTCGTTGTGTAATGCATTATAAAAATTTGCCCCGGAACTAAGCATCAAAATAGCCCCCTCTAAATACACCACCTCTAAACATATGCTACAAATTTGGTTATGTAATATAGGTTAACTTGAAATCAATAGATGCACGACATAGACTGCATAGCTCCCTTAAGGTACGAATTCGCGAGTCTTGTTTATGGCTCCAATATCTGAAAATTGCCCATTCGCCTTTCCATAGGCGCGAGAAACCATCAAAATACTGCCACTCGTAAAAAGTAAGCTTGTAATCAAAGTTAGAATGTGCATACTTCCCCATCCTTATCAAAATAACCTCTTGTATTTTGAGTTTCCAATTAAATACCCAAATCCGGGTCATAACTTAACAAAATCACCCCCAAATTTTAATAAATAAAAATCTGTTTCTTAAGTCACATTTTATTACTTTAATTTTGTATTAGTTGGAATTCATTGCCTCGGCACAAAACGGCAATAACAATAATTTCATTTTAGTTAATTATTTCCACGCAATTAAAATCCGAACCAGATATATAATTTACAGGAAATTTAATTAAATTCTTTTATTGAGGCATTTTCTTTATTTTTGCGAGTTTTTTGGTTTAGTAAAAAATATAATGCACAATGTATTGAGTGGTGTCAAATAATATGCCATAAATCTTCATAGAAGCTATTCTGATTCCCCCATTTCACATAAATCATGTGCAGCTTTTGGTCCAATCCAAATTATACGCGAATTCTATAAATTTTGCAAGATCATATTCATCATTTAATTATTTCGATTCTCTATGTGTGTGTATGGTATGGCATGCATGCGCACGATACAATCGCATCGTTTTATTTGCATAGCTAAATTTCAATTTGTATGTGCGCTCGTATTTATTAATTAATAAATATTGTACAAATGTGATTGGAAAATCAGGGCTGCAATTATATTATGCAATCGGTTTATTTAAATCAATATTTGTTTATAAAACTCAAATAAATATGCAAACTTTTTTACTTTGTAAATTCTCGTAATTTTGTTTACTATTTCCGATTTCAATGATTTATATCAAAAATAGTAGGTTATTGCTATTTCAATGTATATTAAACTTTTTTTTAAATACGGTTTTTATAAATGTAATTTAAAAGAAAACACATTTTTATCTTTTAACGACACATTCAATTGCAAAAATTGTAAACTAGAGGAGTCAACGATAACGTTATAAACATCATCAAAGTTTTGAACACAGATAACAAAACAACTTCTGTTTTTAACGTGTGATTTTATTATTAATTATTATTAATTTTTATAATCCTACTGTCTCTTGTGTAACCTTACCGTGGTCTACCTGTATTTGTTTATAGTCAGTCGCCAGTTATCTTGTTTTTATTTATTTACTGCTCTAGTCATTTTTGTAACAGCTTCTGTTATTATGACCGGCCTAAACTGTAAATGCAAAACTGTTGCACAATCTGGTATAACTTGTAGCAATTGCGGCGTTATCTTTCTTACCAGTTGCGCTATACGCTATAAGAAATGCAATTGCGGTACTCTATGTGAATTGGATGATTTCAAACTTACAAAACTTTATAAAGAAAATATTACTCTTTACCAAATTTTATGTAATTTGATGAATTGCGGTCAAGCAATAAATTATTCTTAGATAAAATTGCCTATCTTGAATAGAAGATTGCTGAAAAAGATAATACTATTATTCAGTACAAAGCTCGCAGTGATAAAGTAACTGTTCCTACTACTGCGTCGTTCACTAATGAAACGGTGCAATTGATTCAGCCTGCAGTATTTCCATCTTTGGCTAGCTCTGTTGTTAAGGGAAAAACTAATAAAAAAACTCAGCCAAAAAGTCAAACTATCTTTGGTTGTGGCCCAACTAATGACAAACTGCAAGCTTACTTTTACTTTCTACGTACATGTTTCTAAACTTAAATGTGGAACTAAAAAAACTGTACACACAATATAAGTTGATGTTGTTAAGTTACAAGTAAAATCTGAAACCTACAGTAGCTTTAAAGTTTCTGTTCTAGTTAATCTTGCTCGATTCATTCTTTGTAAAGATGTTTGGCCTGCAAATATAGCGGTCAAGAAATTTATTAATTATGGGCGAGTTAATAATGTTTCTGCTTCATCTTTGGTGGATTTTTAAAATCTGGGTCCAGCCAACAATTTAAACCCGTCACCAGGAACACCAGCGGTAGCTCCGTCTATTATCAGAACGTCGCTGGTAAAAAAACTAAGCTTGGTATTATGTATGATTGTATTTTATGTAATAATTTGTATTTGTGAAATAAATGATATTATTATTATTATTATTATGCTGGCTGTAGCTGTATATAACTACAATATTATTGTACTGACCGAAACCTGGCTTAATCAGGACATCAGCGATGCAAAGCTACAATTAATTGATTACAGTTTGTTTAGATGTGATCGCCCTAAGCTTGACGAAGGAGGTGTCTTTTTTTAATTGTATTTTATTTCAACCTACATTTTTAAGTGTTGAACATTTGTTTGTAATTGTTAAGTTTAGGTTTGTATCATATATTATCAGTGCAGTCTACTTAACACCTAACATGTGATAAATATTTAGATCATTGTTATTCAGTTGAATCTATCGCTCGAAAATATCCGGTCAGTAAACTAATTTCACTAGGCGATTATAATCTACCCGCAGCGACATGGATAAATGATGAGTTAGGCATAAGTGTTATTTGTAATGATAGTTATTTTGCTCATTTTGTTGCCAACTGTTATGTATTTCTAAACTGCGCTCAATGTATTTCTATACCTAATGATGATGGTGTCTTTTTAGATTTATGTTTTTCCAATATCTGTGATATTTCTGTGATTAATGCTGTGGATGTTTTGTTAACTAAGCCAACATCATAATGCTTATGTGATTGATGTAAAATGTGATACTAGTTTTGATATTTTAATGTGTAATTATGTTTTTAATGATTTTAAATTTGCCGACTTTAACGCAATCAATAATTTTTTGATAAATGTTGATTTGTCCGCCCTTTTTTATAATTGTGATGTTGATAATTGCGTTAATTTATTTTACTCTGTGCTCTATTTTGCTATTGAGTGTTTTGTCCCCAAAAAACTATGGCACAAAAAGAATTTTCCAGTTTGGTTTAATAAAGAACTAATTCCACTTGGCTTGTAAACTGTTTATAAACGTTATAAATCTTCTAGACTTTTGTCTGATTATAACAAGTTTTAATCAATTCGAACTTTGTGTAAAAGTCTCAGTACATGTCTATACAAGCAATATTACTCGAACAGAAATGAACATTCAAAGTAACTCTAAACACTTTTGGAAATTTGTTAGTGACACTAGAAAAACTAATAATTTTCCAGCTACAATGTATTATAAACAAAAAATTTGCAGTAATGGAGATGACTATGTTAATAGTTTTGCTGAATTCTTTTCTTATATTTACGATACATAAACTTATCCAACTCCATTGTTTGACTTTAAGAAAAACGTATTACATCGAGCATTTTTAATTAATCTGTTGGATATATTTAAAGGGATTGAGAACCTTAAATGTAACTTTAGCACTGGACCGGACGGTGTTTCATCTATGCTGTTAAAACAATGTATTTATTTAATTTCTACGTCATTGCATTTACTTTTTGAGGCTTCTCTTAATAAAGCCAATTCCTCTAGTTTGGAAACAAAGCTGCATTATGCCTTTACATAAATCTGGAGCTCATGAGAATATTACCAATTATGGAGGTATATACATCCAGTCAGCTATTCCTAAGTTGTTTGATCAAATTGTAACTGGTCAAATACAATGGATGTGCAAAATCATTTTAGTGGATCAGCAACATGGGTTTTGTGAAGGTCGTTCTACTTTTACAAATCTTCTGTGTTACAAAAATGATCTTTTGAATGTCTTTTAATCAAGAGTTCAAGTAGATTCTATTTACACAGATTTTTTTAAGGCTTTTCATCGCATTAATCATAGAATTTTGATTGCTAAGCTTCGGGCTTTGGGTTTTCATAAAACTGTTGTTGCGTGGATGTCGAGCTTTTTGGAAAATCGTACACAGTGAGTGACAATTAACTACTTTTTATTACAACCAATTGTTGTTCCTTATAGGGTTCTTCAAAGATCACATTGTGGACCAATTCTGTTTTTACTCTTTATTCTTCGTCTTATCTTTTATTTGCTGACAATCTTAAAATTTGTAAAAAAATATCATCTATCAATGACTGCATTAGTTTGAAAATAATTTGGATTCTGTTCATTTATAGTGTTTTATTAATCACTTGTTTAACGCAAATAAATGTTTTTTGATAAATATCAACAAAACATTAAGTAAAGTATCGTATGACTATACTATCGATAATAATGTCTTGGAACATGTTACACAAATAAAAGATTTAGGCGTTATGTTTGACTCAAAACTAACTTTTGTTGAGCATATAAACTTTATGTGCAACCGTGCTATGAAAATGTTAGGGTTTGTTTAGAATGTCAACTGAACTATCTCCAAGCACACTCAAACTACTTTATTGCGCCTTGGTACGTTCTCATTTAGAGTACGCTTCGTCAGTTTGGTGCCCATTCTACAGCATTCATATATACAATATAAGACGTATTCAAAACAACTTTTTTTGTTTATTATCGTACAAATTAGGCATTTTATCATAATTTTTCGCCGCTGAAAATTCAACGCAAAAAAGCCGATTTATCATTTTTACGTGGACTAATGATGTCTGAGATTGATTGCCAAGAGCTACTAGTAACTTTTCCATTTCAAGTTCTCAACAATAATTGCCGATCTAGACAGTCTCCATTATTTAGAAAATCTATACAATTTACCAATTATAGATTTAATAATCCAATTGGTAGAATGTGTAAAATGCAAATAATTTTTCTAATAATATTGATTTATTTTGTGTTTCTAAATGTAGTTTCCAAAGTCAACCAAAATTTGTTGATGAATAATTTTTATATTTTGTTTTTATATATGAATATTTTTTTCCATGCTTTTATTATTCAATATTCGTTTATATATTATTGTGTAATTGTAATATTGCTTGTATTTATTGTCATTTATGTACATAATGATGCAGATGTAAATGGTTTTGTATATATCGTGAATAAAGTATTATTATTAATTAATTGAAATCTTATGATTAAGCAAAAACTTACAAATGAAATACCCATCTCATGGTCAAAATCTATAAAAAAATATTAATATTGGATTTAGAATGAGCACCAAAAATTTCAAATAATTATGTTACGCGGACGACGCAGTAATACTTGCAGAAAACAAGGTCTCTATAAAGAAAATCAAATCAATAGTCTTAGCACAGAACCTGATCAGATTCAAACTAGTGATTGATGATAAACCAATTGAACAGGTCATGCGGTTCAAATATCTAAATGTTCAAATATAAAAAATAGCAAAAGCGTCAACAATTGCTGGTTGTATGCAAAATGTAATCTAAAAAAAGAAAATCATGCAAAAAACAGCAAAGTACGCATGTATAAAACTTGCGTTAAGCCTATTCTAACATATGCGATAGAAACCTGAGCAGATACGAGTAAGACAAAGAGACGCCTGCGGGCAACAAAAATGAAAACCTTCAGATCCATATTATAACTCAGTTTTAAAAATAGGATACAAAGTAACAACATCCGCAAAGACTGCAAAATTTTTGATATAGTACGCTAGTTGGCCAAATGTCAAAGTTTACTAAAAATACGCATACAATCTGCCCAATACTACATACTATATTTGTCAAAAAGTTACTAAAACTTTTAAACAATTTACAATATAATAATTTACAAAAATGTATCAGATTTCTCAAATAATATTTTATCAAAAAACAATACAAATTTGCAGATTTAAATTTGAAGAAGTTTTTGATTATTTTAGATTGTTGTTTACACTTTTGAATTATTTTTAAGGTTTTGTAATATTTTTGAGTTTTAGAACATTTTTTAATTTACTAACAGAAAATAACGTTTTTGACAGTTTTGGATATTTTTTTAAATTTTGTGAACATTTTTGATAATTTTAAAACAAATCAACAGCTTTAAAAACACTTTTGACAATTCTGTAAAATTTTTAACAGTTTATAAAAACATATCAATAGTTTTGTGAAACATTTTTGACAATTTTGAAATTTTTTTAACACTTTTGAAACATTTTTGATACTTTAGTAAAAGTTTTAACCATTTTGGAACATATCAGATATGATATGAGGAACATATTAGACAAAGCTATATACATTTTTTTTATTTATTTATTTATTCAATTTCCTTTCTACCTTTTGACGTTTTGTAGTATAGTTTATGTTCCGGTTGAAGTTCTCATTCATTTCTTTTCCAAATTTTGTCCATGATTTTATTTTTTTCTTGTTTTTTATCTCCCTCACTTTTTCTCTTTTCTTTTCCTCGACTCATTTTTTATCCATATTTAAAAAAAAAAATACTTGTCATTTCTTTTTTTAAACTGTCTTTTAAGGTTCTGCAAACTTTTAAAAATTCAACAAAAAAAAATTATTCAAAAAAATTCAATCCTGAAAAGTTATATAAAGTCAAAAAATATAAAAAAAACTAAAAAACCTAAAAATTTCCATAATTAGGATTCTTGTAGAGGAAAGTCGAGATTACATATTATATAGTTGGCTTTATTCTATGCAATTGTGTTGCCTTTTACGCAGTTTTATCATGTACTAGACCAACGTATAGGGCTACACGTTAGACATTAAAAATTCACTAGTCTGTGCAGTCATTTGTTGATAGCGTAGAACTTTAATGCTCCTTCTCAATGACTAGGAACACTAATTTGAAGCATGGCTGTCTACATAGTGTTTGACATTCTATCAGAGAAATAATCTCAAAATTGAAAACTTGATCTGCTCTTGGACATAATTCAAGACTACACAAAATCTATCAATTTTCTTTCTGCTCACCAATGTAGGTTTTGACAAAACTACTCTGAAAAACCGAGTAATTGACCACACTGCCACAGGTTTCGGAGTAAGAAAAACCTGTCACAAGATCTGACACAAAAATTTAATTTTAAAACTGCGTTTTATAAAGCTATATCTATATATCTAAACCCAAAACTCTGGTGTCAAACTTCTGATCGACGCTGCCGTCAAGTATTTTAATATTACTTTTGATACGTAAAAAGTACAGGTGCAGTTCATCTTAATCTAACCTGTTAATTTCAATTCTTTGGCGGAACAGCGGCATGTCGCTTTAGAACAAAAGTCGGATGTATACTATCATTATCAGACCAGACCAAAAATCACTTTTAAGTCTTTAATCTAGAGAACAGCTGCAAACACGCATCTCAATCATGACTAAAACTTTCAAAATCTAACTTTATTGTGGTTCGTTGGAGCCCCATGGTATGTTCAAAACAAAGAAATTTGTAACAATCTCAGTATTTTATAGTTTTGCCAACACATCATAACGATGGCCAAAAAGTACTTTGATAACCTTGTGGTTTATCCCAACTCAAATCTAGCCAGACCTGATGAGCTAGATAAAAATAAATATTCCTATAAGAAACATATTAATATCTCTACTTTCTAAAGCAGTTTACCCCACAGCCTAAAAAGCGTTCTAACCATCTTTTTTTATATATTTTTTTAATGATATAAGCGTTACGGTATCAAACTTCTAGGAATGATCTGTAGAAAGTTTAGTCTATAAGCATTTTTTGTCAGAAAGTGAATCAAACGGTCTTTAGAATTTTTTTTTCAAACTTCAAACAAAATGCCAAAGTCAAAGCAGACCACCAGCCAAGATAACAACATCACCAAACAGACAACAACCAAATTAGAGCAAAGAACAGATAATATCCTGGTTTAAAAAAATCTATCACTTATGCATTTATTATTGGTTGGCATTGGTAAGCAAACTCCATAGCAGCCCTTTTACCTGCTAGCATGCTAACAGGACCAAACATCTGCTATGCAACCCAGTAAAATCAAGGTATACTTCAGAGTTATCACATAGAAATGCCGCAGGTGTTCCTTCAGCGCACACAAATGGATGCAGGTGGCAAAAACGGGATGACAGACAGACCACTAGTTGGTCACAATCACAAAAGCAGCTTTGTAAAACAAATTTTAAGTAAAGTTTCAATTGAAAATTAAGACTGAATAGTGAAGCAATTGATCAAGTCCGCAACACAGCAATCAAACAGAATCACAACAACAACCTTTGAACTGGCTAACAAAAGAAATTAAAACTATTTGCACATAAACAAACGCTCCACTTCTACGCCAAATGAGCGTATTACCACGTTGACAAAAACTACACGCGCTTTACAATCGCCGCCCTTAGAATTGTTATTTAAGCAGTCACTTGGTCGGAATCTTCAGGAAGTTTCTCAAAACCTGGTGGAATTTAGCGTAACAAAGTAAATTCTTATCTCATATCTAGTAGTCATAATAATATTATGATTCTTTATATATTATAACTTAAAAACTGAGTATCTCCAAACTGACTCAAAATTAAATTTGTAATAGTAGGTACCAAAAAAAAACATATTTTCCAAATTTTCAACTTTTAAGTTATGATCTCAATTTTTAGGAGTCTCTCAAAGTTCAAAAAAATGCCTAAAAATCACATTTTTTCGGTAATTTTCAACATTTTTTTTTCAGCGTAGAAACATTGGAAAAAGCTCTGCAAGGTCTGATTTTTTTTATAATTTCTTGTATTTTAACTTTTTTTTTTTTTTAATTTAGCCATTCTTTATTTCCTTGAGCGAAGGCCGTTGTAAAAATAGCCTAAAATTTCAAAGCCAGCCCGATATTGAAAATGCCGTAACAATGCCAAATTTTAATAAAATTAGGTCTAGTTTGCTCTTTAAATTTTTGCAAAGTTTTTTTCCGATAAAACCAGTAAATCGTGAAATACCTCTTTTCAAAAATTAGTAATTTGGTCAAAAATGCTCACAGTATATACATTAAAACTGTTGTAACATTTTTCTACCAAATTTTTTTTTGCTGAAATTTTTAGTAAACCTTCTTCATATATACCTAAAACACCGATTAAAGTTAAAAATTACCAAAAAATGTAATTTTTAGGCTTATTCTTAACTTTGAGAGACTCCTAAAAATTGAGATCATTACTAAATGAGTTGAAAATTTGAGAAATATGTTTTTTTGGTACCTAATATTAAATATTTAATTTTGAGCTAGTTTGGAAATACTCAGTTTTTTAGTTTGGTCAAAAAGTAATAGAATATATATATATATATATATATATATATATATATATTGCAAATCTAATAAAGAAAGAAGAAAAGGACAAAAAAAAATTTGTTCGAGAGAAAAAAAAATATAGAGCCTGAGCTACGCCAATGACATTGTGGTAACGTCACAAGATTACAAAAGAATGGTAACAGTAATAAAACAACTTAAAACTTATTTGAAAAAAAAGAAAACTAAACACTGAAAAACAAAAAGTACGGTATTTTAAATTGTATAATTAAAAAAAGTATGGTGTTCCAAAATAGATACAAAATTTTTTTTTATTGGAATAATGAAAAATTGAAATAGTTAAAAAATCAATATTTAAGATATAATTTTGACTATAATAATACCCACAAAATTTATATAGAGCAATAACAAAAAAAAAGGTAAATTGGCTATGCAAGAACGCATTAGCAAAAGAAAACTGGAAGGACATTACCAAGCTAAAATAATACTTTTTAAAACCATGATAAGAAGTATTTTAACTTATTATCTCTTGCACATTTGAAAGCACGTTTTTATTCATATTTGAAAAAAAAAATACCTTCATCTTTTTTTAAGAAAAACAGTTTTTTCTCAGAACATTAAAGAACAGTTTTTCTTAAAAAAAGATGACAGGTATTTCATTTTGTTTTTTCAAAAATGATTAAAAACGTGCCGCCCCTGGTTAGATGAGTGACTTTTGTATCAGCCAAAACTAAGTTTATGATAGTAAGCCTATTGTTGTAACCAGGGGTGTGGAGTCGTTACAACTCCGACTCCTTAATTTTGTTTTGACTCCGACTCCGGCTCCGACACCGACTCCGACTCAATATCTTAAAATTCAGCAAAATATTGCGTGGACTGTTACTGCGTTGCCACCAACACAAATAAGAGTGGAGCAAATAGTTTCAGCTTTAAAACTAATAAAATCAGATTTAAGAGAAGTTTTATTTATTTTATTTTTTGTAAAAAATACCATATTAATATGTATAATTTTTTAGTATAATTTTTTTTTTATTTTTGTATTATTAAGGAGTCGTATTCGGATTAGTTACAGTCGACTCCAACTCCGACTCCTCAATTATTAGCAGACTCCACGACTTCACGACTCCAGACTCCGACTCTAACTCCGACTCCACACCACTGGTTGTAACACCGCTTCATGCCTGAATCTGAGATTTGTCTATGAATTTAATTACTTCAATATATTAATTTTAAAAATTACAAAATATATTTAACCCTTAGCTACTGAGCATACAAATTCGAACATGTTAACTGAACATGGGTCGTATTGACCCAATTGTTACAAAACTTTAATTACTAGTGTTTTTTATTTTTTATTATTTTTTAATTTTAAGTGAAAGCTTTATTAAAACATTTGACTTTCAATATCAAATACTTTTAAGTCAAAATTTTTTTTTTATTATAGCAATACAACATAAAATTTAAATTAAAGTGGTATGTAAAAAGCAAATACATTTTTTTTTTTTTTTTATTTAAAACAAAACAGACAATTTTTATTATTTAGATATTGTAGAGAAATGTATGTTTAACTAATTAAAAAAAGAAATTGCAAAAGAAATAGTAATGTAAAAAAATCTGCTCTGGGTAAACATTCATATACATTTTTTACAAATATGGGCAGTTTTTCCAGCTCTGGTTGCCGGTTTATTTGTCTGTTTGTACCTATTTTTGGTATAAAAATACTTTAGAGCACAACAATTATTTGTATTTTCCGAATTAGGTTTAATTTGTTCACTATTAGTGTCAATATTTTCATTTTTCCTTGATTGTTCAGAATAGGTGTCATTTTCACTTTGAAGCAGATAGTTTTCATCTCTGTCGTTATCACAATCACTATCTGTTTCTTGAAATCGTTTTATTACTGTTTCTTCAAAGTCACTATCACCATTACGTACTATAATGAACGAACAAACTTTAAAAGCAATTATGTAAAAAAAAAACTTCAAATAAAATTATAACTTATTCACTGATCATGGGTCAATCTGACCCAAATGATTTTTTTTTGGAGCGCACATATGCGTCAACGCATCGCCGAACACATATTAACTTACCAGGTTGACTAATTTGTAAATACAAAAATTTTTGTATCTCGGAAAATTACCTACAAAGAATAGCGGGGACATAAAACTTTGCTAGGGTCATTTTGACCCTTGCTCAGTAACTAAGGGAAGACAATATATTTAAATCTGTTACATACAATAATTGTTTTAATTTTACATTATATTAAAAAATATAATTTACTAACAAATATATTGTAAAAATAAATAAATTATAAGACAATTAGATGTATATAAATATTTTGAAATGTATAATAACTATGGTAGACATTATAATGATTCAGACAAATTTAAGAAAAAAATTGTGGTTTTTATAAAAAGAATTACACAATGCAGTAGAATAATGATAATTTATGCATCAGTAAATTAATTTACAGGAAATACCTTAATCAATTATTATTTCGTCACAACACATACTAAAGAAAAATTAGACCGCAAAAGTTTTTAAGAGTTGTTTTTTCAAAGAATTCTGCTAATTAGATAGACGTGTAACAAATGTCCGGCCATTAACTGAAATAATATGCGGCTTTCCACGAATTTCTATCCGAATCCCAGCCAGTCAGTCAGTTTCTGGTCGAATTAATAAAACTCTACGCTAGTACGGAATAAGATAAATAATAACACCCGGTGATGATTAATGCAATCTAATTTGGATTTAAATAAAGATAATTAAATTAATTCATTTATACATTGAAAAAAATCAGCAATTTTATTTTTTACATTTTCAATTCGGTAACTGAAATAATTGTTTTGTTTCATGATAATTATTAATGATGCTATTGATACAGTTGATAAAACATTGCAACCTTGAAACATCATATTAGTCCTGTTATTTCAGTTCGTGTGGTTTCCTTCCCATCTCGGTATTGTTAGTTGCAAGAACATTTAAAATATCTATAAGATATTTGACCTTATATATTCCCGCATTGAAAAACCCGTGTAATTTGGTCGCCGTGGAAACTTTCTATACAATAATAAATTCAGTCATATGTTCTGATTTACATTTAGTGTTCTAACAATGGTCTGACGCTCCTCGTCGTGACTGTAACCTGCTGTACCGCGCGCCATTTGCGTCATCCGCTCTCAGAGATCCTATGAGAAATTGTGAATAAGATCCCATAATCTTGATATTGCAATGGAATTCATTGCTTTCTTTATCTGCCATCATTAGGTAATTTATTGTTAAAAACTTGCATTGCACGTTTCGTTACTTACTTCCACTTTCCGCCGAGCCGCGATCCCAGACAGAAATCGAAACAAAACGCTCCAGAACTGTCGCAATTGCTGCATATTCGCAAATATAATATAAACAAATCGAATCGAGTCATGCGGAACGCTAGCGGTGTGCATTACAACAATTACTTTTATGCACAATCGATATAATGATTTATGATTATGCGACTTTAATTGTTATTTATATTTTACACCACCCAATATGCACTTAAATGTATATAGCTTAATTCAATTTAATTAAAAATATTAATCCAATTCGCACAATTGTATGATTAATTGTGTAACATTATCACCTCTAGTCACATGCTGCGAAAATTAATTTATTAAAAATTAGACGTAATAATATCAATTTAAACGATAAAAATACACATGTTATTGTTGGCTACTGTATCAAATAACAATCAGTTGTAATAATATAGCTTCGAGGTCAGTCACGTTAATGAATTGTTACGTTTTTTTTTTCTTGTATTAAACAATCCAATTCGAATTATTTCATAACGTAATATAAGCTGTTGGACATAATCAATTATTTTTTGTAATATTTAAAATCCAATTAATATTATTTTAGTTGACTTGATTGATTTTATCAAATTACTAATTAATTTGTTAAGTAATTTAAATAATGTTAACCACAATCTCAACTAAAAGTTTTAATAATGGCAATAAATATGAATATTTGTTTATCAATACCACGCTTATGCATTAAATTATTAAAATTTAGCCATAATATTTCAAAATAATTTGCTTTATAGACTAGAATTTAGTCCGTAAATTTAAGTTTTGACTTAACCAACAATTTAAAAATTCTGTCTTTGAATCTTTAAAATCCGACTATTTAGTTTTAATATACATTGGGTAATTTTTTGCAAAAAAACCGGGTAATTTATTTTATAAAACCGATAGTGTTTTACAATCAAAGAGACCATGAGGATGTAGAAACAAACATGTGGCACTTATCAGTTTATTTAATAAACATTAAATAGCAAAAACAATCATGTATGTATACACAAAAAAAATGAATTTCTGCAAAATAAACTTAACAGAGATTAATAATAATTTTTTTAGTTAAATAAGATTTTAATACTTTGTATTGCTTTCTCGAGCCCTAACTATTGCCTGCATACGGCGGCCCATGCCACTAATGAGCTCACAAATATCATTTTGTGGAATATTCTGCAGTGCTACACAAAGCTCGTTTATTGTGGTTGGTGCAACTGCACGTCTAACAGCCCTGTCCAGCATGTCCCAAACATATTCTATAAAATTTCTATCTGGGATACATGCAGACCAGTTAAAGCAAAAGAAACTACGTAATTTTCTAAAACCTTCTCAATATACCGCTGTGCAGTCAGGAATCCTCCATAAATGACAATCAATTTAGTGCAAGCATCCATTGATATTCCTGCTCATACCATCACTATGGCTAGACCGGGGCTTAAAGGTGCACTCCGCAAATTGTTTTCCCTTTTGTCTCCATACTTGTTTTCTTCTATTTTGCAAATGTAGACAAAATCTAGACTTGTCAGTAAACAGTACAGTCTTCTATTGTGCCAATGTCCAGTTTAAATGTTTTAAATTGCAGTCTGGTTACTTAGTAACTTGCGATTAATTTTGGTCTAGCTGCTGTTCTACAAGGTTTTAAGCCAGCTTCTTACAACCTTTGACAAACTGTCCACACACTCACAGCTGTACCACAAACCTCACAAAGTTGGTTTCTGATCTACACTGAAGTCACTTGACAATTCTGTAGAGTAGTACAAACAATAAATTGATCATCAATAGCAGTTTTTTGTTTTCTGACAGATCCCGGCCTGCAAGTATTTTGTCGGTTTTTTTAAACCTATCAAGTGCTTTTTGGAATGTAGGTAGGCATCTTCCATCTGCCACAAGAGCAACAGCTTCTGCAAATATTCAGCACTTATAACCATAACCAACACACCAATCTGCCCTGAGAATGACAGTTAATCAAAAACAAACAACTTAGTAGCCACTTTGATCTTCTGTGCGTAATGTCAAACAAGCAATAACTAGTGAAGAACGCATACTTTTACATTTTATTTTTGCTTATTAATGTTTATTAAATAAACTGGTTTTTCCTTGCGAGTTGGCGAGTCCCATTTTTGTGGTTTTAATCAGCCGCCCATTCTGGGTACAGACTGCGGTTGTAGATTATCTTAGCTTCTATTCTTTCTTTTGATCTTTCCAGCATGAGTAGCCCTTCCAGGAGCATTTGCTCCGGCTGGCATTGCTCTTAAAATCATTAAACGTACTGAGGCTCTCTTACCACGTCAAGGTGATAATCTCCGAGAAGCTAAATGATTTACTTTAAATGAATTATTTTTAAATAAAACAAAAACAAAGAAAATGCTTTGTACACTGCATAAGACAGTACTACAAAAATTTAATGCACTAAATTTTTAGACTTGTATATTAAAGCAAATTTAAAGTGGGAAAAACACGGAACAATATACTGTCTAAGAAATCTTAGATCATCCGCTCTAGCATTCTGAAAGCTGCTTATTTTGCACTTATTATACATTGTCATTTAAAGTATCTTTGTTTGTCAAGTCATTTTTTTTGCATTAATAAAATATTTTTGTAACAAAGAAAAATTATAAGAATTACTGAGAGCTTGCATTATCAAGAAAACTGCAAAGAAAACTTTATCAAATTAAGCATTCTTTCTTTACCGTCAATGTTCATCTTAGAATGTTAGACACATTTAAAAAAAACAGACCTTAGTATTCTACTCACAATTATTATAAATACACTCAGATGCAAAAAAACTGGGTCAATGGGTAATTTTTTGCAAAAAAATCTTATTCAATCTTGTAGACCAGCAGCTGGACCAAAATTATTTCTACGTAGCCATCCTCCAATTTTCTTGCAAATATTTGATATAAACATTAGCACAATAAAGGACTGTACTGTTACTGACAAGTCTAAATTCTGCCTACATTTGCCAGATAGAAGAGAACGAGTATTAAAACAAACAAGAGAACAATTTGCAGAGTGCACCTTTAAGCCCAATAATATCAATAGATGCCTGCACCAAATTGATTATCATTAATGAAGGATTGCTGACTGCACAGCGGTATGTTAAAGAGGTTTAAAAAAAATTTTTAGTCTCTTTTGCTCCATTTATTGGAAATAGCTTTATCCTGATGTAGAATAACGCGAGACCGCATTCTGGGAGGTTCGTCACAGAATAATTGGTTGCAGTTGAAATAAGAAAACTCAACTGGCTTGCATGTACCCCAGATGGAAATCTTATAGAAAATGTTTGGAACATGCTAGGCAAGCGTGTTAGAGGACGTGCAGTTGCACCAACCATAATAAATTAGCTCTCTGTGGCACTTCAGAAAGATTGGTAAAATATTCCACAAAATGATATTTGTAAGCTCATTAGTGGCATGAGCCACTGTATGCAGGCAATAGTTAAGTCTTGAGGAGGCAATACAAAGTATTGAAATCTTATTCAACTGAAATTTTTATTTTTAATCTCCGTTAAGTTTATTTTGAAAAAGTGCATTTTTTTTTCGTTTATACAAACATTTATATTTTTGCTTAATATGTTCATTAAATAAACTGATAAGTACCATATGTTGATTTTTTCTTCATCTTGATGATTTTTTTGATTGTAAAACAATAATAGTTTTATAAAAAAAATTACCCAGGTTTTTTGCAAAAAATTACCCTATCTATTAGATTAAATTGTTAAACTCTAGCTATGAAATATTAATTTTAATTATGTAAACTACATTTTTTTAAATATAATTTAAACTTTAAAAACGTTTATAATACTAAAATTTATCTTTATTATTATCTGTCTGTTTTATATTATTAAAATTAAAAAAATTATTTAGTTTAAAATTAGTTTTTGTAGGTTTAAATCTGGCTAAAAAACATTAAATTAACTTAAAATACCAAAACATCGTATAAAATTGAAAAAAAATTATAAATCATATAAAATTACCTATAAACTGATTAATTTTGGCTAAAAAATTCAAGTTTAGCTAAAATAATAAATTGGCGTTTGGTTTGTACAATAATTAAATGGTCAATATTGTGCATAAATTGTTAATATTGAGTATTAAATTTTGTAAGTGTATAATACAGACTGTGTATGTTTAAAACTGGCCATTAAACATCTCCAACATGTGATTCCAAGCGATAGCCTCCATACAACCACTCTGACTGGTCGGCTGAGCTGAACTAGGTTTAATTAGCTAGGCCAAAAAAGACAGAGAGAGGAGATCCAGTAGATCAAAACAAGTATATTACACATATCTGAAAAATGATTTCTGAACTGCAAAGAGGAAGGCAACGAGATACCATCTAAGTTTTCCAAGATTAATTTAAAAAATATACATAATGGCTTATAGACCCCGGCAGATCTTGCAAAAAAAATTTGGTACTCAAATTAAAATAAGTTCTTGGTACATCAGAAGTAGAAAATGTAACATTTAAGAAAAGACTTAATCTTAACATACTTGGAATAAGTAACCTATGATGGTAAAAATTTAGACAATATATCACAGACTATGGCGCTATCTAATAATCTGATAGCAAAAACAACAGCAATAAATACGGTGTGGCCATCATAGTTGACCGGCTTACAAATTAGTGACAAATTTTTTCCTGTATTTTGACCAAGTAATACTATTGCAGATAAAAAGTCATGTATGCAATCTAAGCGTGATACAAATCAAACAAGGTGATAGAAGCATTTTACCAAAAACTAAACATAGTACTTACAGTAATAAAAACAGAAATCATTATAGTAAAAGATTTTAACTCAAAAAATAGCAGGAAAAAATTGAAAAATATTATAAAAGAATTTAGTTTAAAAAAGCAAAACAAAAAAGATATTAACAAACATATACTTCAAATTAACAAAACAAAGATTGATTGATAAGACAGAAAATAGAATTGTTAGAAACAAACAAATTAATTACATCCTAATTTAAAAAAAGTACAAAAACGGCACTACCTTAGTAAAGCCATATCTAAGTACTTAAGATTATAACCTTTTAGTAGTCTATTTAAAAATAAAACTAGAGAAATTAAAATTTAAAATTAAATTATGTGTGGAGCCTGTTTTTTTGGTAAATTGCTTTACTTCATAGCGGTAGAAGTCTACAAGGCGGTATACTGGTCTACAAGGCAAACGTTGCTAATATTGTTAGTAATACTGGGTTCTTTGGAATAGTGCAAGTTTGCTCGACACAATAAGACTGAGCAATGGTTGCATTTGTAGTGTGTTGACTAAATCAGGCAACATCGGATGGTATTTGAACCTTTACCGTTAGTAGAAAATACTGTATAAGAGCGAGTACAATCAGGTTAGTACCCTGGTCTACTCTATTAGTTGAATACTACTAAAAATACATGTGTAATGTGCTTTTTGTGGCCAAAATGATGGTGGGCAGTTAAGGTAAAAAAACAAGGCTACTGGTAAAACAAATATGTAACAAATTATTTTCAGAAGTACCAATGTTGCCAAAGTTGCTTATGCTGACAAAAATTCTAAAAAAGAGGAGTAAGTCTGATACTAACTTTTTGGATCTTGCTGCAACATAGCAGTTTAAAAAACCGTCTTAATATGTTGACCAATTCTAACTACGCTACTGATATCTTAAGTCTAATTAGTAGCGTTTCTAGAAATTTAGGGTTTTATTGCAAAATATTGACATAACATCAAAATACACCAAAATCTAAATAATAAACAATTCCTATAAAATCTTTTAACTAGCAAAAATTTGTTTTTCAAATATTAAAATTTTGTTAGTAAACACTACTAGAGGAAATCCTAATGAGGCATAAATGCAGCAAAAGTTTTAACTCTTACTCAAATCTAATAATCCGGCCATAACACTATAGAAAATATTAAAATTTTGTTCATAAAATGTTAAATACTGCAGAATGTGGTTCTAAAATATCAATTATTGTAAAAAAACAAAATCTGCAAAATTCTATTTATAAAATGTCAAAAATAACAAATTTCATAGTTAAACATTATCAAATTTTTATAAAATCATATAAGTAGCAAAATTTGTTTATGAAATACTAAAATATTGTTAAAAAACACCACTAAAAGAAATCCCAATAATGCCTAAGTGTAGTAAAAATATTTTTATCTTTTACTCAAATTCAGAAATTAGGCCACAAAACTGTTGAAAAATGTTAAAATTTGTTTATAAAATGTTAAAAACTGCAAAATCCGGCTCTAAAATATCAACATATTGTTAAAAAATTTAAAATTTGCAGAATTCTAAAACAAAGTCAATATTCGGCGTTTAAATCATCAAAATATTGTCAAAAAACACCAAAATCCAGCCATAAACTGTTAAAAAATAAACAAATGTTTATAAAATTTGATAAATAGCAAAATTTGGTTATAAAATAATAACTTATTATTAGAAAACATCACTACAGTAAACTTCAATAAGACCTAAATGCATTAAAAATAGTTTTATCTTTTAATGAAATTCAGAAATACGGCCATAAAACTGTTAAAAAACGTAAAACTTTGTTTATAAAATGTTAAAAACTGCAAATTGCGGCTTTAAAATATCAACAAATTGTTAAATAAAACCAAAATTATTATAAAATGTCAAAAATAGCAAAATCGGGCGTTTAAATCGTTAAAATATTGACAAAAAGCATCAAATTTTGGCCATAAACTGTTTAAAAATGTACAAAGTTTTGTAAAGTCAATATTTTAATAATAACTGTTAAAAAGTGTAAAATTCTATTTATAAAATGTTAAAAATAGCAAAATTCGCCTATAAGATATAAAAACATTGCCAACATAGCCAAATATGTATAGTATAAAAATAATGTTACTCTTAAACCATAAAAAATCAGAAAGCACCAAACTTTAAACATTTTTTTTTTTTTTTTTATTCATTTATCAAAATCTACCCATATGGGTGTATGATTTACTAATTACATATCTAGTTTATATATTTCTCTCCATTTCTTCCTGTCCTGTGTTAGTGCCTTGATTTCGTTCCACTGAATTCCTATCTTCTCTGCTTCCACTTTTACGTTTTCATTCCATGTTTTTCTTGGCCTCCCTTGATAGTTTCTACCTGTCGTTTTAGCTTCATATACCTTTTTTGTAAGTCTATCGTCTTTCATTCTACATATATGCCCCATCCATCTTAGTTGCCCTTCCGTGATTTTTTCTATTATCGGTTCTATCACCAGGTTTCTTTGGAACGTTTCATTTCTTATTCTGTCTCTTCTAGTTTTGTTTTCAATCTTCCTTACGAATCTCATATCTATTGCATTAATTCGTGATTTGTGTTTATCTGACATCGTCCATGTTTCGCTACTGTACATGATGGAGGGTCTTATGACTTTCTTTAGTATGTCCGTTTTTATACTTTTTGGAATTTCTTTCTTCCCGAAAAAAGTATTTTTCATCATATTGAAAAGTTTTCCCGCTTTCCCTACTCTCTCGTTTATTTCACTATCTAATCTTCCGTTACACTCAATCATTGATCCTAGATATTTGAAGTTTTTCACCTGTTCTATTTCCATTCCATGTAGCGTTATTCGATGTTTTCTATTCTCCCCAGCAATTATCATTGTTTTTGTTTTTTCTATATTGATCTTCATATTTATTTTCTTTAGCTCTTTGTCTAGTATTTCGATGTTGTATTGTAGGTCTACTTCTGACTCGGCTATTATAGCCATATCGTCCGCGAACATTATTTCTCCTACTTGAATCTGTTCCATTTTCTAATGTCCTAGTTTTGGTGTTTTCATTTTTCTTTTCGCCGTTTTGATTGCATCATCTAGTACTAGGTCGAATAATAATGGGCTAAGAATGCATCCCTGTTTAACTCCAATCTTTGTTATGAATTCTTTGGATTCCTCGTTATTCATTCTGACTATGTTCCTATTATTTGTATACATTGCTTTTATTATTTCGATCGTTTTCTTATCTATTTCTCTTTTTCTCAGAACCTCCCAGATTTGTTCTCATTTAATTCTGTCAAAGGCCTTTTCCAGGTCAATAAAGCATACGTGCGCCTCTCGTCTTTTGTTTATTATTTTTTCACTGACTTGTCTTATTACGAATGTTAGGTCCTGCGTGCTTCTGCTTCTTCTGAAGCCACATTGTGAGTCTTCGATAGTGTGTTCTACTTTATCTCTTGTTCTCTTTTCGAGTACTCTAGCCATGATCTTCCCTGGTATGCTGCTTAAAGTTATTCCTCTGTAGTTGTTACAATTTCTCTTATCACCTTTTTTATGTAATGGAATTACTACCCCTTTATTCCATTCTTTTGGCACTTTCATTGTTCTCGTGATTTCTTTTATTATTTTAGTTAGCTGTTTCTTTCCTTCTATTCCCATGTATTTCATCATTTCGGCTGTTATATTATCTTTACCAGGCGCTTTCCCTATCTTCAGTTTATTTATGGCTTCTGATATTTCTTCCATTCCTATTTCTTCGAATTCCGTATCTTCATTGGTTTCTTGTTCTTCTATTGTTACATATTGTTCTTCATTCATTTCCGAATCTGCTGCTGTTAGTTCTTCAAAAATTGACGCCACCTTTCCATTATCTTCTCTTCTTCTTTGATTATGTTTCCTTCGTTATCTTTTATATTCATCATGTTGAACCCTTTCTTTTTCCTCATTTGCTTCAAAGTGCCGTAGAAGAGTTTTTGGTTTTCTCTGTAATTGTCTGCCATTTGTTCTCCGAATTTTTTCCATGATTCTTTTTTTGCTTCTAATATTACTAATTTCACTTCTTTTCTTTTATCCTTGTATTTTCTATAATCTTCGTCTTTCTTTGAATTTAGGTATTTTTCCATTTTACTTTTTTTTCCTTGATTTTATCTCTTATTTCTTTGGTCCACCATTCTGATTTTTTTTTTTCGTGATTTGATATTTTTGTTATGCCACAGAATACTTTTGCTGCTTCGAGTACGCTATTCTTAAAGCTTTTCCATTTATCTTCAATATTGCTTCTATTTGTCTGCTTTTTTAGTTTTTCATTTAGTAACTCTTGATACTTCTCTTGATATTGTTTTTCTTTTAGTTTGTAGCTTCTTATTTTTTCTTTAATCTTTTTTCTCCACATGTTCTTTGCTTCAATAAACATAAATTGTTAAAAAAGGTGAAAACCTTCATAAAATTTCAAAAATACCAAAATCTAGCTATAAAATATTACGAATATATAAAATAAAATATTTGCTTCTTAAAAATATCATTTGTTTTTAAATAAGAAAAAAAAAAGAATCAACCTAAAAATATTAGTTATTTATTAGTTTAGCTTAGTTTTGAGCCTAAGTTGAGTATGTTTTCAAACAAAAGTTAACAAAACAGATAATCGATACATTACAATACCTTAATCGAGCTGTCAGGCAGCTTATTAACCAAACGCAAGGCGTCAACACAGCTGCGTACATGTTACAAGAACCAACTCAATGCTAATAATTTAGAAAAGCTGAAATTTGAGAGTATGTCAAATTACGTTATTAAATTCATAAAACAAACAGTCAGGCATAGTTTTTATAGAACCCAATCAGTCAGGAGTCAATTGAAGTCGTAATAAAGCGCACGTCAAAATATTTTTTTTAGTTTTTTTGTTGTTTTTTAACTTTGACTTTGAGAAATCATTTTTTTTATTAAAAAGTTGCAGTTTTAACTCAAAAAAAAAAATTACCATTAAAATTAATAAGAAATTTTTCGTAGATTCCAGAGACGCCATTTCAAGTCAATACCTTGTCTATAAGACTCAAAAGCCATAAAACCATTTTTTTGGTCTCAGTGTCCTGTGCAAAAGAGCATTTTTTATAGTTTTTTAACCGCTGAAGTTGACGTAGTTTGATGTAAATTAGTTGAAAAATTTAAATTTTTACATTTTTCCTTTACTTAAAAAATATTTTTAAAAGATTATTTGGTTTATATTGTTTTAAGCTCATTTCAGAAGTTCAACAAAGTAATTTTTTGTCGCTTGAATAGTTTTTGCACTTGCGGCACTTTAGACTCAATCTATTGGCGCCAAAATTTGAGAATATTATTATTTTTAGCATTTAAACATAAATGCGTTCAGTGCTCAACAAAATTTAATAAAAAAAAGTTATAAACTAGTCCCTAGTATTTTTTGTTGAATTTATCCCAGATTTCATTTTTTTTTTAACAAGACTTGGCGTATTATTCTTCTGAGCGCGGCTAAACGTGTAGTTGTACGAGTTTATGTTGAAGAATAAGAAGCATTTTTTTTTTAGTTTTAGACCCCTAAAACCCAAATATACAAAACAAATTTATATTTTTGAAGTAATTTACATCAAAATACGTCAACTTTGGCAGTTAAAGAAAATTTTAAAAATGCTTCTTTTTGCTCAGTCTAAGAACAAAATTGATTTTATGGTTTTTGTGGCTTAAAGACATGGTATAGACTCAAAATGGCGCCAGATTTAAATTCTACAGAAAAAATTGTTTGATTTCAATAGCCATTTTTTTAAATTAAAATAGCAATTTTTAAACAAAAGATGCAATTTTTCAAAGTTAAAGTTAAAAAACTAAAAAAAAAAACTAAAACAAAAAATATTTTTTTTTAAGGATTTTATACTCATGACACGATCAAAATACTACTAATAAGTTATAAAAACAGAAAAAATAAAATAAAAATACTAAAGTTTCTCGGCTCCCTTCTCTGGTCCATTTGAAATAGAAATAATTTGTTATAGTTTAAAACTTTTTATGGTTTTTTGGTCTATTTTTGAAAATTTTAAAGTCTTTACTAACAAACATCAATTAGATATCATCATTTTTTTTATCCTTACGGTGTCAAAGCTGAAATCCACTTTAACTTAAATATTAATTCAGTTTGGATCTAGTTTGAAGTCGAAAACTGCAATATTTTTTGGGCAAATGTTTAAAAGTTGCGTAGAATAGCAGAATTAGTACGGCGTTTTAAATCAGGAAAGCTGTTCCAATAGTTGCAATCCTATCAATGTATCAGAATTGATTAAAAAAATCAAAACGTGACATAATACTAAACACTATAAACTGTCAACATTTAGTACAAGTCTTACTTAGCCTAGATAAATGATAATTGAGACTGAGAATTCGAAACAATATGGTTTTAAAATCACAAATTTGCTTTTTGATCGTTCCATTGCAAAATGAGTAGCAAGCAATAGTGGCTTCAGTTTTAGCTTGTAACAAATAGATGGTTATATAAAATGGTACTGGATTCTAGAAGAAAGCCTGTATGTTTTTTTAATTTTTATATAGCGTAGAATTACATTTGCAGATTTTATAATCATTTATCCCTTTTTGACATACAAAAAAAGCCATTTTAAAAAGAGCTATTAATTTCTAATAAATGTTTTAATATCAAATCTGGCACTTGGCAATATTGATCCATAAAATTATAAATTCATTAAGAAATTATTTAAAATTATTCATTCAAACAGCAATTAAATAATCAGATAAGAAACAAATTGCACGAAATATCAATCTTATTTTGTAAGTCGACACATTGTGAAAACGTACTACTTAATGACATTGAATCGCAGATACATATCTGTATGTTTTTTAATAAATAGCTCGACCTTTTAACAATGCTTTAATTACCGGTTCGCCTTTACATTTTTCATTGTGCAACTATAGAGCGTTCATTAAAATTATTTATTGATAATAAAAAGCACGTAGCTCGAGATTTTGTAAGAAACTATATTTGAGGCGAAATAATCGTTTCCTATTGCGTAATCATGCCGCAGGGGCACTTTTTAAATTTCATTTCAACCCTCGTTCATTTGTTAAACCTGCTGAGTTATGGAAATTTCGTATTTTCAGCTCGCGGCCTATTAATTCGATTTTTATTTAAGCAACGTTTCTACTTTCAAATCGTTTATTTTAATTCACACGTTGGCTGGAAATTATATAATAACATTACATTATATTGATGAAGAAAAAACCGTTTATTGAATAAAAGGTTTCTGGAGAAAGGCATTTTACAATTGTAATAATCATAATGCGTTTATCCTGATTGAATCGTTCGCTAGACAATAGACGCTTTAAAAAAGTGTTTAATACACGTCCATAAGCACTTTAAATACGTAGACTGATATCTCACTTATTACAGTGGCGTACCTTTAATGCCCCGAGTATAAATTGCATTTAGCTATAAACGTTAAGTGTAGCGGCAAATTGCGGGCCAATTTATAATTCATAAATCGTTAGATTCGGCCATTAGTATTTATTGTGCATCGTGTTTGAAGCGCCGTTTCGGCCGGCTACATATTGCCCCGCGGGCTGTAAATATTTGATGGAGCACGCCATTGGAACCGCTCGAACACACAGGTGCAGGTCAGGTATTGTAATTGAATTAAACTGAAGGTGTTAATGGTGTGTGTGTTGTGTAATGAAATGCGCGATGGCTTTCGATTCGTGCAGCACTTACAGGGACCATTGTATTATCTTGGAAACTGTTCAAATTTTTAATCGAATTTCTTTTAAATCGTATGCTTGTGACGAAGCAATCTACGTACATGACAGTGAATGAGTACTGTAATGGATTATAGAAGTCATAACCTTTTAAACGATACCGTGTTACTTAATGTTATTTCATTAGGCATTAAAATGTTTTTTTTTTAACTAATGTGTGAGAGAATTCATTGCATTTATTTGTATACTCACTTTTATTTGTTAAATTAAACATTTTGCATTCTATTTCTTTATAAGAAAAATATTTTGTTTTCATGTATTTATTACTTGAAATATTCTTTTCGACTTACTTTTTTATGCGGAAATCTTGTTGTTGACAAATGCAGTATTGCTTAATGATCACAATTTATTGGCATGTCGGCAGCCCAGAATAATTTCCAACTAGAAAATGCAACTGGTAATATTGTTTCTCCTAGGGAAGATATTGTACTGCTTCTGATGGTTAATATTGTATGTGATAGCAATAAACGTGGTGGGTTATGTCTTGTGCCATTGCAGCAAAGACAGTTATTGACTTTGAAAGCGTTCATCATTTTGTAATTGTTTGTCAACTGTTGCTTTAAAAGGAAACATTTTTAGTAGTAATCTCATATAAAATGTAATTATGATTAAATGGACACTTATCATATATTAGACTAACGACCCAAATTAATAAATACCAAAATTTCTTAAAATTTTTTTGCCGATGTTAGGGCTCAAACTTGAAACAAATTTTTCACCCAACTGTGTCACTTTCCGGCGAACGGATATTAATTCGCTTGCGCCATTATTTGTATTTTATGACTATATTTTTAAGAGTATGACTAAATAGTGTCAATGTATGCAGATTTTTATGTTTTTTGTCTAAAATTTATTTTTAATGAGCCGTATATTTAGCCAAATTTTTGAAATTATGTACTTTATAAGCGAGTTTTAATTGTATAAGGTAAGATTATGTCGTTAATATTGATATTGAGTACAAATTCTAATAATTTTAAACAGGTTATTAAAGTTTTTGGCCGGATTTTTATTTTGTTTTTACGGCCGTATTTTTAGAAATTATGTGTATGTATATTACCAGTTTTTATAAAAAAAAACATTGTAATTTTTGTCCGGATTTTGATACTTACTATAATGACCAGATTTTAATATTTATTAGCTAGATTTTAAATTTTATATTATGAATATATACAAATTTGACCAATTTTATCAAAGTTTGTAGCAAAATTTTATTTTTTTAGCCGCATTTTGCATTTAATAAAAAAAAAACTACAACTTATCACTTCTAAATTTACTTCTAGACAACCAAGCGATAATTATAATACTTTACATAAGGTTAGTACTAAGAAATTGTTTTTCTGTTTTGAAATTAACGCTTGGATTTACTGGATATTTACAACATTTTATTTACAAATTTTTGCCTGTCCGCAATCGCGGAATCAACAAAGCTTCACTTTACTCTGAGTCTCTATTGAATCACTTACACAACAACGACTATTTCCGTGCATTTCTCGTAACAGGATAACATTTAGCACACAACGTAGAATAACTTCTGGATGCCACAATTCTACACCGAAACCAAACTAAAAATTCCAGCTGGGAAAAGGTAACGCTGATGCACTTATTCTCAAACCAAATCTTTTCAAGTTTCTAATTTTCTCTATCACACACACTTTTATGATACAACTTCTAAATGTGTTTATACAGCATTCAATAACAAAGCACCACATCCAGACTTTTTATAAATAAAATTTTACACATTTTAACAGTTTGGGAGTTTTTGTTGTTCTTGCAATATTTAAACATTTTATCGCTGCTATTAACAAATTATAGACAAATTTTTAGAAAATATATTAATATTTTATATCCGGATTTTGATATTTTTAAACATTATAAATAAAATTATGTTTTTTTCAATTAATATCAATTTTTGAATAATATTTTAATACATGACCGGATTATGTAATTTTTGACATTTAATAAATAAAATGTTGCAGTTTTTTACGATTTTTTTTATTTCATAACCAAATTGTGCTAATTTTGATTTTTTATAAATAGTATTTTGCGTTTTTCAACGGTTAAAGGTCTGATTATTCCTATTTTTGAAACTTTTTAAACAATTTTTTTTAATTTTCAACCTATATAGCCGGGTTTTTGATTTTTTTTACAACATTTTTATACTTCAAAACCGGGTTTTACAGCTTTATAAATATAATCTTGCACCTTTTAACAGTTTAAGGCCGTAGTTTGTTTATTTTGACATTTTATAAACACCTTTGACAGTTTATGGCCAAATTTTGGTTCTTTTTGTAAATATTTTGATACTTTTGCAAAATTATTCTATTTTTAACATTTTGTAAATAGAATTTTACACTTTTCATCAGTTTATGGTTAGATTTAGCTATTTTTGACATTTTATAAATAGAATTTTGTAAGCCGGATTTTAACAATTTATAGCCAGAATTTGCTGTTTTTGACACTTTATAAGTAGAACCTATACTTTTAGATAATTTTCGACTGAATTTTGCTATTTTTGACATTCTATAAATAGAAATTTACACTTTAAGTGCTTTCTGATTATATTTTGATATTTCACGGTCAAATTTTGACATTTTATGAATAAAAATTTGCCCTTCTCAACAAATTAAAGTTTTTTTCTTGGAATATTTTGATACTTTATGGTAGTTTTGCTATTTTTATCATCTTGTGAATAGAATTTAGCATTTGTTAACAATTTATAACCGGATTTAGCTATTATTAGCACTTAATAAATAGAATTTTTAACAGAATATATAATTTTGCTTTATTTAACAATTTATGGCTAAATTTTGCTATTTAAAATGCTTTCTGATAATATTTTGATATTTATGGCCGGACTTTGTAATTTTATGAATAAAATTATGCATCTTTTAACCGTGCCGATTAAAAAAAAAATCTTTTGTTATTTTTTACTTTTTAGTAATAGAATCTTGCATCCTTACATTAAAAGTTTATGACCGGATTTTGGTATATTTGATATTTTATAAAAAAATTAAAAAATACATTCTAACAGTTTATAGCCTAATTATGTTACATTTTTTAAATATTTTCAAATTTAAAAGGTAATTTCTGCTAATTTTAAAATTTAATAAATAGAATTTTTCACTTTTCAACAGGTTTTGGCCGAGTTTTGGTACTTTCTGACAATATTTTTATGTTTTAAGACAGGATTTTGTATTTTTTACTATTAAATTTACTGTTTAACATTTACATTTAACACTTTAAAAACCGGATTTATAGTTTCAAAGACGGATTTACAGTTTTAACTGCCGGATCTTAAATTTGAAAATTAGAAATTAGTTTAACAGTAAATTTTAACTCGTTAGTTAATGGCTTTCAGTTTTAAAAGCCCTTATTACTATTTTAGAAACCGGATTGTTAATTTAGAAGACGGATAAATACTTTTCCTTTAATAATAAATTAGCTTACTGTCGGCTTTTTTTAATTAAAACCAAATATTGCTATCTAAATTTTTAGTTCAAAACCCAAATTTAAAATATGCTGGATTTATAACTTGGAAACCGGATTATCACTTTGCTAATAATATTTAATACGTTTTTAGCCGGAATTACATTTTTAAAGATTGCAATTACACTTTGAAAAACCAGATTGACAGTTTAAAGGCTGGATTTATAATTCAAAGACCAAATTAACAATTTGACAGTAAAGTTGGAATGCCGTATTTACAGTTATAGAAGCCAAATTTGCAGTATTTATGATTTTGAATTTGTTGGCAGTAAAATTTAACAAATTAATGGCTGAATTTTTATTTTTAAAAGCTTTATTTACACTTTTCAACGCCGGGATTAACAGTTTGACAAATTTGACTAATCACAAATTTTTAATTTAAAGGTCAAATTTAAAGTTTTAAAAGTAAAAGTATATTTTTTGTTATTTTGAAATCAACAAACTTACTACTACTACTTCCTCAAAGATTATCTAATTACTAATAAAAAAATTTACAAAAGTGTTTGTTATAAGGACATTGACATTTCGCGTCCTTAAAATACTCTCTTTTAATAAATAGGAAATTGACAAAATTTTGTAACTGGTCTTTTATAAGACCCACCTTTAGACTAAATGGTTGCTGCTTGGATGATTCCATTAAGCCGGAGTTGATTTTTTTTTTCTTGAATTTAGTAGTAGACGGTAAATTTTTTTGATTATTACTAGTTCACCCACTACTATGTTTGCAGGGGTTTTTCTTGTTTAAAGACAATACTGCTTGCCCAAACATTTTGTCTAAGTTGTTTTATCTTTTGCCATTGAGACTGTCAATTTAGGTTGATGTTTTGTAGATTTGGATATACTGGTGCAGTAAGAACATTACCAATTAGAAAATACATTTTTCTTTTTGCAGTTCCTATCTGTTTCGGACGTTGGCAACTATCCTAGCTATGATCACTTTATTCACTGCTGCTCTGAATAATTTCGTTGTTGTCTTGGCAAACCGGGTTCTTAAGTTCTTTAGCTACAAAATTCTTCTTCTTTATACAGCTCTTTTTCCTAGCACTTTCCTCTGTAAAATAATCTGCAACAAACTATATCTGTTGTTGTTTCTTATAATATGGCCTAGATTTCTTATTTTTAAAAATAGCCCTGGCTTTTTCAATGCGGACCTCACTGATCATTTATTGTGATACCAAGATATACATATTTCTGTACTCTTTCAATAGGTTAGTGGTTGATTAATATTTCTCATCTTGTAATATTGTTTTTGCTAATGACAATTAGTTTTGTTTTGTTAATGTTAATATCTAGTCCTTGTCTTTGACTGCTTTCTCTCACTTTATTTATTAGTAGTTGTAGATACTCCTGGCTGCAAATATTACAACGTCGTCTGCGTAGCGGATGTTATTTAACCTTTCTCCGTTTAACGCAATTCCTACGTCAATATCTTTTTGAGCTTCTCTAAAGATGTATTCCGAGTATATATTAAACAACGGCGGAGACAATATACACCCCTGTCTCACTCCACGTAGAATCTTTGCATTTTCTGTGTTCCCTTCGTCCAGTCTTACGGAAGCAGTTTGGTTTTAGTAGAGATTTATGACTATTCATGATCTTTTTCGTCTAGTTCGATGTCTTGTAATATTTGTACCATTCTATGATGTTTAACTCTGTCAAAGTCTTTTAGTAGTCAATAAAACATGCATAGATGTCAATGTCAATTCATATCTCTACATCTTTGGAATAGCACTTGGATGCTGAAGATGGCTTCTCGTGTGTCCACTGCATTCCTTAAACCATACTGTGTGGGCAACACTTGTTCCTCACATGTTTTATATATTTTTCAGTGGATGATCTTAAAGAATATTTTGAGTAAGTGGCTCATGAGGCTTATTGTTCTCTAATTACTACACGACCTGGTTCTTGGTTTTTTGGGCAAAATAATAAATTCCGATTGTAGCCATTTGTTGTGATTTTTTTTAAGTTGTATATATTGTTGAACAGCAATGTTAGCCATTTCACATTTTTTTTATCAAGAAGTTTCAGCACATCGGTTTGTTTATTGTCGGGACCTGCGGTTTTCATTGTTTTTATCGTAGATTGAACCTTTCCTATCATAATGCTTAATTCCAGTTTTTCCTCTTGTCTATAGAAGATCAGGTCTGTTGTTTGGAAATAGTTGTTCCACATAGGTTTTCTATGTTTTCTCGATCTCTTCTTGGTTGATAATAATTTGTCCCTTATTGTCTACTAATTTGTTAACGGTTCTTCTTCTATTCATTCCTGTACTTTCTCTAATATTTTTATGAACATTAAAACTATCGTATTTTTGTTGTAAGGTCTCTATATCATTGCATGTTTCTTTGGCTTGTTTATCTTTTGCTTCTTCTTTTTTTTCCAATTTTTTTGTAAATGATTTTATATTTACTTAAATAATCTTTTACACATCTTTTCCATCATTTGTAGAATTTTGTTAGTAATCTATGGTTTTTTTTTTGTTAACATCTGGTTTTAGAATTTTTTTTTTTTATATTTCCGACTATTGTGTTCAGTTTATCTAGTTTTGTTTCCAAATCCTCAGGCCCAATTCTTAGTTCTTCGTTTAGATGTTCCTCAGTTTGAGTTTTTATTAGATGATCTTTTATTCTCTGTAGGTCATATTTTTTTTATTTATTTTTTGCACCTTATTTATTCTTTCTCTAAAGACGCATACTAGAAGGTTATGATCAGATTGTATGTCAGCTCCTGGATAAGTCTTTGCTAATATGCAGCTATTTCTATATCTTTTATTTACAAGAATATAATCAATCTGGTTTCTTAATCTATTTTCAGTTGAGTTTTTTGGTGATACCCACGTAAACATACGTCTGCAAACATGATTAGCATATCTCCACTTTTATTTCTTGCTCCAATCCCAAAGGCAACTATGATTTGCCCTGTGTTCCTTTTCTCACTTTTACGTTGAAATCTCCCATTGTTATTGTTATTTCTTGTTTTGGAATTTTTCTTAGTATGTGTATAATCTGAGAGTAGAATTCTTTTACTTTTTCATTGCTGTGTTTTAATGTTTGGGCATATACTTGAATAATGTATATTTGTTTTAAGCTGGCATTTATCTGTAGTATCATAATGTTTTTCGATATTGGTTCAAAAATTATAACACATTTTGCAACTTGTTTATTTACAATAACTTATAATCCTGTCGTCCATTTGTTCTGCCTATTCTGTGTTTGTTGATATCAGAATATCCTGAGTTTACCCAGCGCATTTCACTAATTCTTATTATCCTAATCATTATCCTTTCCATCTTCTGTATGGCGTTGCTGATTTTTCCTAGTTGTGCCATAGTTTTGACATTCTAAGTCCTTATTTTGATCTTGGTACTTATTTGTATTTTCTCTATTATATTTTTGGTCAAAAGTGTCTCCCCGGAGATCCGATTGAGAGATTAATTGCTCCGGATAATTTATTTTTGATTACAGCCATGATAGTTGTTACTAGAGATTATCCGTTTAGATCTTTTGCTTCAGCCGCCTTAAGGTCCTAGGACAAAGGAGTGTTCTTCCACTAGTTGGTTTGTTGATCATCTAGTAGGGACTACTTATACCGGTAGTTACTCGGTCGACAAAGCCTCGTTGGTTATTTAGCAGGGTGCACCACGTGCAAGTGAGATTGTCATTTAGGCAGCTTTGTTCACTACCCCTTACACCAGTTATTGCTTTAAGTTCCTTTAACTTTGCTTTTGCCTTCTCAAAATTTTTCTTTGTGTTCATGCACATAAAAATAGCGAAGTATGCTTTTACTTTTTTCTTGTTTGTTTCAAAACTTTTTTTTATAAAAATAGAACCACACAAATTGACTCCAGCTCGGTTTTGTTCTGTATTCTGAAAGATTTCCCATTTTTAGAGTTAATGTTTTTAGTGCAGTTTTATAGCATGTTATACATCTTTTTATACAATTGTATACAGTCTGTCTTTTGCCTAAAGCCCAATGTGCATCTTATTGCAGCTTGTGTTGTTTGTACCCTGCAATAAAAGTTGATCTGGTAGTTGTGTTTAATTACCATCTTTGTGAACGCATGTTTTGCAGGTAAAATCATAGGAAACTTCTGTGCGTATGATACTGAAGAGTTGCGTAAACGTCCTCTACTTAAATTATGCCGTCTTTGTATAAGAAAGAACACAATTACTGTGTTTGTTAAACTGAATCAGGTAGAGAGTTGAGAGTTCTATTTTAAAATGTTGTTTTTTAAACTAATTTTACAAGTAAAAATGTTGCATTAAACAGTTTTTTTGTTGTTAGAGCACCACTTGTTTGAACTGCTGCTTGGCAGTTTTTTTTTAACCTGTGCATATATGCTACAAAGTTAGTTAATTTTTTTAATTTGGAATACTTTTCAAATAAGCTTTAATTGTATTTGTAGTTGGTGGTTGACTTTGCCAGTATAATAAGAAATTTGGAAGCCAAGAAAATTCATTCTATCATAATGTTGTTGGTATAAAATCTTTGTATGACTTGCCGCGTAAAACAATGGTTGTCTTTAGATACTACATAAAACTATTGATTTGTAATTGCGTAAATATATAATGCAGAGTATTTTATTTACGCAATTACCAACAAATTGTTTTAATTGCTTGTTAGTTGCAAAATAGTAGAATTGCTCTAATAATAATATTTGTGAGTTAGTTTGATGTGCAAGGCTAGAAGTTCGAATACTACCGGTCTAAACTTTTTTGCTTGCATCGCAGAATCCGTGCAACTGATAGCAGGATGCTTTCAGTACTTTTTGGGATATAGTTAAATTTTGCAATTCTTTAAAATCTACTTGATACTTGGATGCTAATTGGTATAGATCAGTTTCCACAATGTTTGTAAAATGATTTTAGCTTGTACAATAAATGAGTTTATGTTTTGTTTGGTTATAGAGTTTGGTTTATCTCTGATTTGTAAAGCAAATAGGAAAGTATTGTTTGTGGTATTTCATTGAATTCCTAATGTTTTTGTTGTGAAATTTTTATCAAACAGTAAATTTGTTATTGTTTCTAATGGAATGTCATATAGTGACTCATTGCAATTGTTTGCCTATTTGTGGAGTTCAAATCCCGCAGAAGCACATAATTTTGTTACTTTATTTTTGATAGTAATGGTTTCGGCAAAAAAATTTGTTCTTGTTAATAGATTATCCATAAAAGTTTGTGGGTGTAGAATATATGTTACTTCCATCCTTAGACGATTGTTGTAAACATTTAGTGGTTAAGAATGGAGTTGATAATGTTCCATATGTCTAAAGTTGTAAACTGTTGTGTGTTCTTATTGCGTCTTAATATACGCTAATATTTATGATGATCTTTTTACTATGCTGTGTAGCTTAAATCACACAATGATGGCTACTAAGTACCATTAAACATTGATTTACCTATGTACCTGTTGAGGTTTTTGCGAATCCATTAAATACCACGCAACGTTTTGTAGTAATACTATCTTTTTTTTAAGACCGCATAATGAATAAAGTAGTAATTCTCTATATCATCTGTCGTTAGGATTGGTTTCATATAACCTTATTTAATTTATTTATTTATGAATGCTTTGTATTTGTCATTTAGTGAGGTATTTTTAATTAGTCGTCGTTTGACTGAGTGGAAGCGCTTAGTAGCCGTTGCCTAGAAATGCCGTAGTTTGTTGACATGATAGTTTCACAATATATCAACCTTCTGATGTGCAATGTTGTGTACGTTAAAATGTTTTTTACACTTTTTCTTGTCAGGTGTGAAGTATGCTTATTTTAAACTTCTACTAACTTTCAAATGTTTGCTAATGACTTATGAAGTAATTGGTCTGATTTAATTTTTTAATTTTGTTTATAGATTGTTAACGTTTCCGGATAATAACCAGCCAAAGTAAGTTTTTTGCAACTGCTGATAATAGTTTGTAGGTTTGATTTGACCCTATGCACATCAGGGAATGAAAAAGTTGTGCTCCGATTAGTAGATCAATTGATGATGGTATGTAAAACTTTGGGTAAATCAGACAAATGTTATTTGAGATGCCTTTTTGTTTAACAGTTTATTTGGAAGTTTTGTTATCTGTTTTAGTATAAGACAGTTTAGATTAGTTGTGTAGGCGTTGATTCTGGATTGAATTCTTACGCTTGCTTTATATAATGCCGGTGTACCTTTAGTGGTAAAATTGATTCCAATGACTTGTATACGAGTAGCTTCTTTTAGTAAATTTAAACGATTTACTAATTGTATTGGGCACTATTATCAGTACCAATCAAGTAAAATTTTGACAAACCCATAAAACAGTTGAAACATTTTTAACGGTTTATTGGAAATTGGTGTAATTTGGTACTACAATATCATCAGTACAAGAATTTAATTGATCTAAATTAATAGGCTTAAAAATATTTTTGATTAAAAGTTACAAATTTCAAAAAATTATATTTTATTAATATTTTGATTTATTATTTATGCAATTGAAACATAAAACCTTGTCATAACATCCTTAAAATGATGTTATTATTTAAGAAACTTACTGGTTTTAATATTTATGAGCACCCAGGGCTAAAATTTCGAATAAACAGGCATGAAAATGTCTACAGTGAAAGTAATGTGTGTATCGAAATACATGTTTTGCACTTGTAAAGGTCGCACACCATTATCCTACAATTATCTTTAATATTTTCTAATAGCGTGCAAATAGAGATTCCTATGACATTATTCACCTTTGTTTATAATTAAATTAATGCGTGACAATATGAGCTATAAATTACAATTGAAAAATATTTTTAAAATAAATTATCAAAGCGACATTGTCTTCCTGTCAATCAAGTTGGTTGTGTAGAAGAAAAAATTAATTGAGTCAGTATAATATATTTGTTTTGGGCAGAGATAATTTAAACTCACATTAAATATAATTTGTATTAATTAATTCGAGCCGACTCGTATAAAAAAACATAATCTTCTTGTAACCTTGGGACAATGCAATAATTAAACATCCTCCTTGATTGATACATCCAGCCGGATTTTTTATACATTCGTATCGCATGATGGACGTAAAATATTATTACCCTTAGCTACTTATTCGGCCGTAAAAAAATAAAACTTAATTAGCCCCGTAGTAAATAAAAAGTCGTAAACCTAAATTTAATTAAATCCTTTTTTTTTAATGTTGCGTCGAAATTGTAACAGAGTTTAATTAGTAAAAAATGAAATCGGTTGCAGTGTATGCAATGTTAATGATGTCCGCGGGACAATAATCAATAACAACATTGATTAATAGCAATTTTAGATATGCACAATTAACAACCTTTTAAGTCAGTCGAGGTCACAGTCAGTACCAATAAAGACCAATAATTAGGAACTTGTAGAGGCTACCAGGGGGGCACTACAAAGACCGATCGTACAATACCCACAATCAATATCGATACGAATCCAGCATGAGGATGCTGGTTGGATTGTGACTGTGTCCGACTCGAAACTACGCTCCGCATTACATGATGCATCGAAATGCGTGTATGGATGCATGAATTATGATGGATAGTGATTGTTAATCGGTTTTGGCTTATTTAATCTGACTTGCTTGTTTGTAATTCCCTTCACCTTGTTTTGTCCAATCATTCCAACAACAATGCGGTTTGAAAATGCCGATGGATTTCAAACTCTCTGATCTGCTGCAGTGTCCTGTCGCGAAATTTAAAAGTCTAATGGCATCTGCGGAATTTATGTACCGGACTACTGAAATATGCAATATGGATTTAATGTATACCATTACATACCCGAAGAGGATTACTTTATTGCTTGCTTTAACAAAATATTACATCAATATATTTTCTACTTTATAAAATTGAAATCATATTATCTATTAATATAATTCAGTTTTCAATTGCTAAACTTAATACTTGTTATAACAAAATAATTTATATTAATAATAATATTATTAAATTGATTTAGTTAGTAAGATTTTATATTATGTGCATATTGGTGGCATTGTCTTCCAGCAATGTTTCTAATATTATAATAAGAAAAAGAAATGCGTTTATGCACTGCCATTCAATACATGAGAGTGTATAACTCTTCTTCATGTTTTGAAGAGAATCTACTTACTAAAATATTCTTCCTATTTTCCGGCTATCTATGAAGAATTATTTTTTGCTACTGCATCTTGCATGTACTGTCTTTTTTGGGGACTTTTAAGTTTCAGTTTTCATTACTTTCAAGTATGTGGCTGAAGATGCTATCTGGTGTTAAGCTGCTACCAAAAGCTTGTATGTCTTAGCTTTTTTTTTACCGTCCCAATGCGGACAAATTAATACCGTATGTTTGGCGGAGTTGTCTGCATCGAAATGCAATGCATGTTGAATTCTTCAAGGTTTTGATTCAATAGAGATAGTTTCCTAAGCACCCATGTCCCGTAAAGAACTAGGTGATGTAGTAGTTTATCTTGCTCTATTTTATGCCCATCTATTATGTCACATTTAGTATTTTCTTCTTTGTCCACTGGGAAGTCTGTTATTTGTTATCAGTCTTAAATCTACAGTAGATTTTTTCGTTTGTTTCCTATTTTCCTTTTTTCCGTTAGCAGGTGGATAGAGACGGAGTCTGTGACAACTTGTAGCGCTTTTGTTAGAGACTAACGGTATGCTAAACTAACCCTTTTATTGAGAAGGTCTTCATACTATTGTGTGTTTAGCCATATTAGTGTGGCATACAATACGGTAAAATTGATTGTGTTATCAATAGTTTTGAGCGTCTTATTGCTCATACATCTTTCGATAAGACAAAAGGTTCTTTTGATATGCGAGATAAGATCCTTATTATTTTTCTCCCAGACTAGCGACGTCCAGTTTTAGCACGCTATCATAATATACGTTTCTTAGAACAGGGCCGGCAATTGATTGCTATGGGACACTACATGTCACTTCAAGCGTGTTTTTTTGGTATTTTACGCTTATTTAGTTACTTACGTTTTTACATCAAAAATCAGTAAAAACTGCGTACTTACTCTACGAATGCTTTTATAGTGGAACTTTTTTTTTTGAAGCCGTATTATTGCTTGGACGGGTTTTTGTTAAATTTTCTGCTTTATGTGGTCATGCTAACAACTATCTGCTTACAGAGCTTAAAGAGTTTAGAAGGCAAATAGGTCTGTAGGTTGCTACGTCACTATTGCATTTCTTGGGTTTTGCTATTAGGACAACCTTGTTTTTAAGTTTAGGAAATCTGTTTTTTTTTTTCACGACATTGCCCATCTTATCTCAAATGTGGCCAAAGTAGGAACGGTTGTGTATAGCTTACAGTCTTTAAGCCCCAGTCTTTAAATTACATTGTTTCTTACTCTGTTGACTGTTAGACATTACAACAAATTTTTGAGCATTTGTTGTAATGTCTAGGTTGCTGTTAGTGAAAAAAAAAATTGAGTTTAACAAATTTTGATTTTGTTTATTTTATTCTTCAATTAAATTAAATGTCACATTTGTTATTGATGACACACCCCAAGTATTTGAATTTTGCAACTTTTACTATTTCCTTACTATGCATAGTATAAATGTTATGCGGGTAGTTCTTGCATGGTGATAAATTTGTTCTTGTTTCTTTTTCAATCTGTTTATTTTACTAGATTAACTTCGAAAGTAAATGACAGCGCAGCTACAAACATCAATCTAGCAATAAAACCTGATCATAAAAACTCTGTCTAATGGCAAGATTTGAAAAGAATACTCGTGGAAAGCAAATGTCTGGCAAATGACGTTCTCACGGCAGCAGAGGTAGTCTTTGCATTGGTACTCAAACACAGAACTGCAAAAACTGCAAACAGAAAAACTGCTAAACTTAGGAGACATAAAACCGTTAACCCCAGCAATCAACAACAAAAAATAAACGCTAACAGAAGGACTGTAGGTACCCAGGAGACAAAAACATTGGAAACAAACAACTTTCTAAAAAAAATGAAAACGGAACACGATACCGCAGTTAGCCTAGAACTCAAACTGACAGAAGACATTGCAAAACTAGTAGATCAACTTAAAAAAAATTCCAGCACCCCAAAAAGAATAAAAGAGATAATTGAAAAGATATTCAGTTCTTCAACAAAAATGCTTCCTGCACTAAATTCTCTGTTGATGAAGTTTTTGAGGAACAGAAAGAACAAAGCAAAAAGGTTAAAATTGCAGAAATGGGTACTCAAACCAGCAAGAAAAGTCAGAACAAAATCAACTTTGAAAAATAAGTAAACTTGATAAAGTGAACTTAATGAATTATTTTCATTAAAATAAAATATATAAAATGTGCCACTTAACTAGAGCAGAGAAGACTGCAGTTAAAAACAACAAAAGTACTAGTAATATTTTTAGCAGAAACCTTAAATTAGAAACCGTGTCAGAAAAAGGCTGTATTAAGCCGGACAGATTGGCCTTGCATGGACTTTTTACAGAGGAAAAATAATATGAAAGTTTCACTTTTCTATTTACGTTGGAAGAACTTATCAAGGTACTGCGCAAAATAGCTACTACCAAAAAAGGAGAAAAAACATATAAAGACGCAAATCATAAAAACATTAAAGAGGTCCTTGAGTATATAGTCAGGAGAAAAAAGCTACAAATAGACCTATAAAAAAAAAACGAAAAACCATCAAAAAGTAAAAGACAAGATAACAAAAGTAAAAAAAGATCGCAGAAATAAAAAGATTATAATAATTGCACCAACACAAGAAGCCTCCTATGCAAACATAATTAAACATGTAAAAGCACATGTTGACACAAAATTGATTACAGTTGCAAAAATATACAAAACCTATATATACCATAAAAAGAAAAGACGAGAAGAAAAAGCTAGCTTTAGTAATGGGCTTACCAAAAATTGAAAACAACGCACACATGTTTTTGTGATGGTCCATAAGAGCACGGCCATTTTACTTAAAGCAAAAAATATATATATATATTGGCAAAGGCTGGAACAGATGGGGCGTGAAAGAATTAGAAGTCCAAAAAAAATGCTACAAGTGCTTCCGTGTAGAGCACATAACAAGGGAATGTTAAAAAAAAAGACCTGTTACAGGTGTAGAAAAAAAAGTCAAACTAAAAAATTACGCCTACCCCGAAACAGATATCTTTGCAACAAAGAGGAGCATAAGACCAAAACAATGAGTTATCTTGTATACAAAGTCTTTGTCAAAGCGCAGAAAAAATAAAAGAAAGAAAAGCCATTTGACTAAAATGCTCAAAAAAAAATGTGCAAGTAAACCTTGGTAGAAGTAGGAGAGCTATAGATCTTTTAATAAACAAAGAGAGCAATGGTTGACAGACGCTGATATCTACGTGATATATAATCACTCCATGGTTTACAAAACGGGCAGTGAAAAAGAATACGTATGGGTGAAAAGCAAAGATACCGTTCTTTACTTATGCTATTTCTCACCTGCGAGTTAAGTAGACAACTTCTGTATAACCCTACCAGCTCTCGACAAGGATCTAAAAAAGCACAATTAATCAAAACCCAAATAAAATCATTATAAAATTGCTTTACCAGTAAAAGAAGTTGGTACTTTAAACCTAAACAAGCGTATAATCTGGTAAGCAATTTTGCCAAAGAAAACAAGCAGAAATCTTTTATACAGTCCCTGACTTAATAGCGGCCAGGAAACCAGGAAAAAACAAGCGAGTAGTTTACTGGTGAAACAGTGATATTGCCACTTTAAGGAGCAGATGCGTAAGAGCTAGACGAGATGTCACACGCACACGCAGAAAAAAAAGTCTAAACTAGGATAGGGTAAACTTAACTTTTTGGATTTATGGCAGCAATTTTTGATGAAGCAGTTAACAAAATTGTTTTTGCGGTTAGTTCCAGAAGATTCGGAAATAAGTGGGTTTTCTTTGTAAAAATTATCTTCACTACATTTCAATTTTATGGTTTCAACAAAATTTTAATCAATTTTTGTGGCGGTTTTCATTTTTTAGTACATACAAAACCGCTTTTTTCATTCGAATATTTAACAGTCTTCATTTGTTGCAATGCTAATCGCCAAAGCAGAAGTTAAAACTACTTAGAAATCCGGAACCGCTACTAAATATGCTTTGGACATGATTGTAGAAAAATGTAATTTTTTTTTAATTATACATAACTGATATCAATAAATTATCCAACATACACCTTTAAATTTAAATAGAGATAATTGAAAGCTATCATATTTTGTTTCTTGAATAGACTGTATAAATGAACACACAATTTCACTTTTCAACTGGCTATAATCGATTGCTATCGTGAACTTAATAATAATCCGGATATTAGTAATAAATATTTAACATTTCAAAATGTCAATGCTGTTTGATTTGATTTGAATTGATTTGTGTTGAACAAAAAGAAACAAAGCTAAACATGAAAGTAATAAATCAAGGTTTGCTTATTGATATTAATTAATTGAATGATTTTCATATTCATAAATAGTTCATTTATATTTTATGTAACATAAAGAATTTAAAGCATTATATAATAAAAGCCAATGTTAATGCATATTAACTAGAAACAATTGTTGTTTTATTGAGAATGAAACCTGCGCCAATATCCTTGTGGGGTAATACGTGGGTTGTTAATTTACATTATTGCCCCTATAAAAACCAATATGGTTATAGCATAATGCACGTTAATGCTTAAATAAATAGCTGCAGCTATTTACATTTGCATAATATTAGCTTAATATAGGCCATTGCCATTTTTATTGGCAGCATTGAATTATTATCCTTTTAGTACAAAATCTAACAATTTGCATAAAATTTAAAAACATTATAATTAATAAACAAATATGACCTCCAATCTGAAGAAACACTACAATTACGCATTCGTTCTACATAGATGTTATATAAAGATTACAAAAATTATCAATTTGTTTCGGGTACTATCAATGTGCCATTAATGTTGATAATACGCGCAGATAAAAATTTTAAATGCCTCTGCAACCTGTTGTGTGAGGTAATTCACTTTCGTGAATCGATATTAATCGCTCCACTTATATTTTTTTAATTATTTTATATCGATCACTTTCGGTTTTAAATTGAGCAACGTAATTTTTAATAACTTAAATGCTCGTTTGACTTGTGAGCAATTAATTCATATTGATGAATAATCATAATTGGTGAATGTTGTGAAGAGAGATTAATTGAATTCAGTTGTAATTAAATCGAGGTTATTAAGTAGTATAAACAATATATATTTGGTTCACTATTTTTACCTTTTCGTGCCGTGCATGAGTTGTTATATTTTTTTACTCTTGTTTGCTTCACGTCATGAGTCCATGGATACACAAGTCGCGTTCACAATGTAAATAATACAGCAATATTGTAAAATAATATTACAAAATTTTTATTTTGTTTTTAATATACATGAATTGACATGATTTTTGATTGAGGTGAAGCTGAACTTTAATTATTAAAAAAGTTTTTACAAACAAGTGAGTTGAATAATGGTTTATGATGACAAATTATAGATAATTTCAAATAAAACCAAAGTTAATTAAATTGAAGTTACCGGAGTTAAAGCTACGGATATCAACCGCAAACAAGACATCCAGAATAAATATTATAGCCATAATGACAAAAGCTGTTGAGAAAACTACAGCACAAATAAACCAACAATTAACTAACCTCAAGATTTGTTAGTCAACATAAAAAAAATATTACTGATAACTTCCCATCCCACGCAATTCTAACCTTGGAGCAGCTACCATAAGACATCGATAAAGCAGAATCCAATGAGCAAAATCATATAGAACCCTAAAAGCTGTTTTTAGCAAAAAAATCCTCTTTTTGTGTTTAAATATCACTTCTGCGTTCTTCCAGGGTTAAGGCACTTTTCACTCTTCTAGAAGGCACTTGTTTAATAATTGTCTTATGGCTTCCTTCAGGGTGCTTCCTCCCATTTTTAGCATCTTGGTAGTTATTTGAACTTCACCGAGTGTCTTTTTGCTTTTCATTTTTTGAAGAGCATGTTTCATTTCAGGTAAATCTTCTGATCCTACATTTAGAATAGTATTGGGTTGCTGTTTAGTTGATTGGAGCTAGGTATAACCAATGTGTATAGTCTTTTGAGAAAAGGTTTGATTTTTGTAGCAACTTTTGTTTTGTCTGATGTAATATTTTTCTGCTGATCTTTAATTTTGAAGATTTTTTGTTTTTTTTTTGAAAACTTTGATTTTAGAACTTTTATGTTTTTGGTTGTTTTTAATTGTTTTCAGTATTTGTTTGGTTTTGTATGCTTTTAAGTTAGTTTGAATTTTTTTTTACTAGTTTATTAATATCTCTATATTCTGGTGGGTCAGTGTTTCTTTTCTTCTTACAGATCTTCTTTGTTGCTACTTGAATGTCGTTTGTTATCTGTTCTGTCATTTGGTCTATGCTCATATTTTGTGTGTTTAGTTTATTTTTAATTTCTTTTTGATACTTTTAGTTTAGCCTCAGAGCGTCTGTTGGAAAAATATTTTTGGTTGTCATCCTTGTTTTTTCCATCTATGTATTTATTTTATTAGTTATTCGGGCTAATCTATGGTTGCTCTCAGTATTAAAATTGTTAAGTACAGATACGTCTCTACAAACTCTATTGTCGCTAGATAGTATGTAATCTATTTCGTTTTTTGTTTGGCCATTCGGGTATCGCCAGGTTCATTCTTTTTGTTTTTGTTTTTTGTAGAATGTGTTCAAGCAGAATAGTTTATTGCTGCTAAGGTAGTTTATCATCCTATCTCCTTTTTCATTTCTTTCTCTTAGTCTGAAATTTCCAACGTATTCCGTATCATGTTTAGTTTAGCATTTGGATCACCGGTTATTATAGTATAAGTGGTTTTTTTCTGGTTTCTTGTCTGCGTAATGTCTTCGTATAGCTGTTCTACAAGTTTGTTGTCGGTGGTAGCCGTTGGTGCATATTAGTTTAATACTGCATCTGTTGTTTAGTTTTTTTTTTCTTTTGCCTGTTTTTATCCACTCCTAGATGTAGGCCTCTTCTAACGTTTTCTATGTTTCTCTGGATTGGACTGTTTGGATCCAGTTCTTTTCTGCTATTTTTTGTATATTATCTCGCCATCTTGTTGCCGGCCGGTCCACGATTCTTTTCGTTGTCCTTGGACGCCATTTTATGATACTTTTGGTCCATTTGGTTCTATCTTGTCTTGCCAGGTGGCCCGCCCATCTTCACTTCAATTCTGCTATTCTTATGGTGACGTCAAAGACTTTTGTTCTGCTTCTGATTTCTTTGTTTTTGACGCGGTCTTTAAGGCTGATACCTAGCATTGCTCTATCCGTGGATCTTTGCGTTACGATGAGTCGGTCTGCGCTTTCTAGCGTCAGAGTTGCGGTTTCTATTCCGTAAGTTGTGACAGGTAATATGCAGCTGTTGATTGGAATGGTTCTAGACTTTAAAACGTAATCTACTTTGCTGAATGCAGTCAAGCTCATTTTTATCCTTCTAGTTATTTCCGCTGTTTGATTTAGTTTGCCCAGTTTGATATTGTAGCCTAGGTATGTGTATTCTTTTACCGCTTCTACTGGTTCTCCATTAATGGTTAATCTAGCGTTCTCATTTGTTAATGTTTTTGTTTTTATTAGGTTCATTTTTGTTCTGATTCTGCATTAAGTTCTTCTAGCATAGATTTTAATTCATCGTTATCATTGCTGATCAGCACGATGTCGTCTGCAAAACGGAGGTTGTTTAGTCAAGTTCCGTTTATATTTATTCCTTTGGTTTTCCATGCTAGGTTTTTAAATATGTTTTCTAGGGCCGCTGTGAAGAGTTTTGGTGATATGACATCGCCCTGTTTTACTCCTATCCGGATCTTTATCTTATCTGTTACCATGTCTTTGTCTATGGTTATGCTTTGTCGTATATGTGCTTCATGATCTTTGTGTATCGTAAATCGATTCTTGCACCATTCATTGCTTTTAATATTGCCCATCTCTCCACCAATTCAAAAGCCTTCTCATAGTCCACAAACGCTAATTTTATAGGGACATTGTACTCTGTGCACTTTTCTATCAGACTACGTATCGTCTGGAGGTGGTCGTTTGTGTCGAATCCTTTTCGGAACCCTGTCTGCTCGCATGGTTGGTATTGGTCGAGCTTAGTCATCAGGCGGTTTGTTATTATCTTAGATAGCAGTTTGTACATGTGATTTGGAAGACTAATTAGTCGGTAGTTGCCGATGTTGTTGGTGTCGCCTTTCTTAAAGATAAGAATTACTTCCGTGTTCAGCCAGGCTATAGGAACTATTTCCTCGCTTAAGCATTTGTTTAGTAGGGTGCAGATGGCTTATTCTAATGTTGCCCTTCCCATTTTTAGCATTTCTGCAGTAACTCGGTCTTCTTCTGGGGCTTTCCTGTTTTTCATTTGTTTTAGCGTGGCCCGTAATTCTGTTATCGTAATCTCTGGTATTTCTTCCAAACCTACATTACGGATTGTATATCTACCCTCGTTTGGTTTTGCTATGTGTTAGGTGTAAAGATCTTGGTAAAAATTTTGGATGACGTTTATAGTTTCTTGTTTATTTGAGGTGACTTCTCCGTGTTGGTTTTTGATCCTGTACAATTTATTTTTTTCTTTTGATTTGTTTTTCTGTAATATTTTCATGTTTGCGTTGTCTTTAATAACCTTCTGTATAAAATGGGTGTTATTTGTTCTTATGTCTCTTCGCGTTTCCTTGCTTATTATTTTACTTAGGACCTTGTATTGGCAAATTTCTTTGTCTGTGTTTTTTCTTTGTTCAAGTTAATTTAAGGTGTTGGAGTTAAGCTTTCCTGTTTTGGGACCTTTCCTGTAATTGATTTTTTGTACTACGGTTCTTATGCTGTTTGTTATGTTTTCTGATAGATAGTCTATGTCCATTTGTTTTAAGTCTCTTAATTTTGGTTTGGTTTGGTAGGGTTTTTTGCACGTTGTTTTGATATTTGATTTCATTTTCTTTTAGGGTTTTTGTTCCAGGATTTCAAGCTGGCATGGTTCTATGTTGCTACTCTGATTTTTGTATGTTTTGTGACAGGTTTTACTCTCTTGTTGGTTAAGTTTCCCCCCCCCCCCCCCCCAGAATCCGTGGAGCTGACCGATCTGGCGGTACAAAATTTTGAGTGTACTCTACTCGCCTGGGGTATTTTCTTTTTAAATCTTAACATTTTTTGCATTTCAAAGTTTTGGCATTTTTTAAAGGCTACGCTTGCCGTACGTGTTGGCCAGTTGGGTGGAAATTACATTTCATTAATTTCCGTTGGAACCGTATCTTGGTTGCCAGAGCCTCGTTCGTTCTCTAGCAAAGTGCACCACGTGCAGGTGAGGTTGACTTTTGAGTTGATAAGCTGTTGGTTCAACCCCTTACATAATTGTTCAGTCTTAGTATGATGTAAATGACTCTTTCTGAGATTGAGCTATATTTGCTTACTAATTATTTTCTTTTTTCTTTTATCATTAGTGCTACTCCTCCATTTGTATAGTCAATTTCCGTATTTTTCTGGTATAATATGTGTCCGGACTTAAGGGTAATGATTTTCTTGTCTTGGAGTCTTGTTTTGCCTATCTCTATAACGCCCCACTTTATGTTATTTAACTCTTGTTCGAGTTTTTCTAGGTGATTTTCTGTTCTCATTGTTTTGATGTTATATGTTGCGATATAAAATAAATTGTATGCAAGTTATTTTGTCTATGTTGAGTAGTTGTCATCGCCTTTTTGCTTTCCCCAGAATTCTTAAAGCTACCCGAGTAAGGTTAGTTTTGGTCCGATCCGAGTATTTGATTTTCCCGTTCCGCCACCTGGGGAAGCTCCCGGTGGAGGATCTAAAAAAAAACATGCGAGAGGAAGTATAAATTATGATTTTTTTGCTAACAAAAACTCGGGTAGATAGGCGGCTTACACAAATAAACTAAGTCACGCTCAATTGTTAAACTACTGTAAACTACTCAAGTGTTTATTGTCCAGGAATTAGGTAATCAGTCATATAGTAATGTTTTTAGTGTTATAAATTTTAAAATGCAAATAAAATATGTCAAAAATATGCAGAAGGTAGTATAATTTATAATTTTCTTGATTACAACGTTTGAGCGAGTAGGCGGGTCACACAAATAAATTAAGTCACGCTTGTTTGTTGAACTGTTGTGCCCTGCTCACCCGCTCAAGTGTTTATTGTTCAAATAATGGTTAGTCTGTAAAACTGGTAAGAAATTTTTTTATGATAACAAAATAATAACTCATCGTTTTTTATTTATAAAAAAAAACAAATATACAGATCATCATCGGTTGGATTTGGTGTCTAACAGTTACGACCTCGGTTTTCACTTATACTACCACAAACTTTGTGTTCTCTGGCAACTTGGACATCAACTCCAGCAAATTCTCCTTTCTACCAGACCGCGCATTGCCTAATAACTTTCTATTAAACATCAACAAAGAAGTAATGAATTCTGACTCCAACTCCTAAAACGGCGTGGCAAATTCAAGTAACAAAAACACAAAAAGTATTACTACGCCTTTTATCTCATTTCTAAAAAAATTTAAAACCCCAAATTTCTCAATCAAACTCTGACTACAATATTTTTTATTTGCCAACCTTACCGACTACTCCAAACTTATTTCTGACAGCATAGGTAAACCTATTAACATTGCTTTCTTTACTTCCAAACTCCAACGCTCCTAACAATTTTTACTTTTTTCTGCATTTAAAAAAAACGCTGCTTTGCCTGGCAATCTGCTTGCAAGTGCGCCACCAATTCAACCTTCTCTAAGATTTTCGAGGTACATTTAAGTACCAACCCAAAACCCTTCTCTACACATACAAAGTTTTCACTTGCTATCTGATAGACTACTAAGCCACAACCGCATCGCCAGCCTTGAATGAAAATCATAAAAAGATTTATTGGTCTTTTTGGCACTTTCTAATATCTTTCAATTACTACACTCCTTTGGCATTTTTAAAGCAAGTTTGCCATTGCTGCAAGTTTTCCAACCTCCAAAGTCACATTATAAACCATTAGTCTTTTCAGTCTTTTCAACCCACTAAAACATTTTGTAGACTTATTGCAGAAGATAAATACTGCTATAAAACGCACAATAAATGGAAAATTGTTCATTGACAACACAAGCATATGTAGAGGTGCGTCCAAGTCATCTTACTTATCTTCAAATGCCCAATAAAAACCCATTGACCCTACTACTTTTGTTTAGGCAGAGCATCTGATAGCAAAAGCAATTGCGTTTCTCCCACTCATCGCAAAGTATTTTTTTGTTGTCTAAACAATTGCATTTTTTGATATACACAACAAATATTTATCTGCAAATTTCTAAACTTTTTAAGATTGCTAAAGAAAAACTGCATAGAAGACCACTACTTTTGTGTAATGTACTGGGTACAACTTAAGTCTAAAAAACTGTGTTAACTAATCAAACTTGACTCGATTAGATTATTAAGAGTTGCCAAATTATTAAAACATTTATTTTTTATTTTTACTATTTGTAAACAGTAAAAAAAATTCCTTTTGCCAATAAAAAGCTTACAATTAAATTGCAGTTGATTGAAAAAAAACTTAAAACTTTAATTGAAAACCAAAAACAATCAGTAAATATTTGCATATTTGCTTTATCCAAATATTTAGCAAATTGAACCCTAAATCACATCTTTAATTTTCTATAAAACTTTTTCTTTTTAGTTTAGTCTAATTCAAATTTCACTTCTACTACCTATTATCATATCTTATTGTTGGTAACGCAAACTGTCCACAAAATAGTTTTCTATTTTATAACCTAAACAAGAAGGGTTTTTATAGATTGTCGAACATATAACAAATATAAAAATTATATATTCAATATTTTAATTCTTAGGTATTGATTGATGAAGTTATAGTCTGGTCCAGTATTAATCATTATTAAGTGTATTAAATAAATAATCATATTTGTAAATTGTTTAGAATTACATGAATTATGTATAGAGTAATAAAGTTTAAAATTAAATTAACAATAATCATGAGCAGCGTCCAAAACGTGCAACATAAAATATTCATACATAAGCCCTAGTATTTTATGTCCATATGATTCAAATTAGTTATTCAAAATTGCATTAAAGTTTAAAGTAATTTATATTCTAATGGCATAATATATAATTCATGGAATAATTTCAACATTTAATGCGATTTTATGATGAAGTAAACTAATCCTAAAATTAATTTTTATAACAATATAAATTGTCTGCATAGTTTTATGACATTCCTGTTTTATCCGAGTTATAAGCGAAATCGTTACCGATACGACCTTACCGCAGTGAAAGTCGAGCATATAACCGGTTCGACCACAAATATCAAGTCTTCAACTATAACAATTGACTCCATCCATATTAAAATCCACCATATATCATTAATCTACTTGCAGTTGCAGTTTTCTCGAAGCTTCGTTCACATCATAATTCTTCTGTCGCTTTATTGAAACTTACATTTTTGGAAAATTATGCAAAGAAGCGTTTAGTTGGGGTAGACTAGACGCGCATTTGATGGATGGTGGTTGCAAATCTCCCCGAAGCGAGAAAGGGGGATGCTTTTTAAATAACTTGTGTGTTCTCTATTCAGTTTTGAGGATTTGTAAAGAAACTGCAAGAGACAGGAAGATAAAAGGCATGTAATTACAAAATATGCATTCAGGTTGCCCCAGAATGTTAAATGTATTTTATAGAAATTTTTCAGTTTGATTAGTTTTTCAATATTTTATTTCATCATAATAAATTTCTGTGGTGATTTACTAGAAAAAGCTGAATGGAATTATTTTACTTCATATTAATTTTTGTTTAAATATGACAAAACAACACAATAATTATCCTCAATTAGTTGAATTTCGCTCATATCATAAAATAATAAATAATTAGCCTGCAGCTACGAATTTATTTCTGGTACTATAACAGTTTAGTAATATTATGTTTCCATTAATATTTAAATTATTCTCTTCGGCGTTAAAGATTGGCAATTAAGGCCGTTACATTTATGAAATTATTTTCTTTTCATTTCGAACTTAAATAGTTGCTGTAATAAAAATTACATGCTTACGATTCTAATAATATTTCGTTTTAATTAACATTTTGTTGAAACTTCATATCTAAGGATAATTAAGAATTGAATATACATTATAAATACTTGCTGAATAGTGTGTATACAATTTTTTTTAGTTTTTAATTAAAATATGTTGCAGATATTGGACTCATAATATTTTTTTTGCAAAATATTGTTTCATATTTTGTATTATAGTTTAAGCCAATACATCAAACACAGTTATTTAGTTTCTTATCAAGAAGATAACACATATTAATTGTTCTAGAAATAAGAACGAAAAGCGTTTAAGTGGTGACTAAAAAGATTAGTAGCTGGGAACACAAAAATAAACAAAACATTTTTTATTCAAAGCTGCACCACAATAAAGAAGCTCTCTTTGTGAAATTTAATTAACTTTGTTTTTGTCAATCCTATTTTTAAAGATTGTATTAGATGGTCACAATAATTACGAGCTAACTTATAATCATGTTTAGTCTGTTTGGAACGATTACTGATGTGTTTTTTAAATGCTTTTTGCTTCTAATAACTGCCTGTTTTGTTTGAATTGAAAACAAGTATTTTGTTTTGGTTTAATAACAGAGAACTGAAAAAAAATTTTGATTTTTTTTATGTGGATCATTAGAATGTAAGCAATAAGTATCAAAATCAAAATTATTAGAATAATGATAAATAAGGCGCGGTTTATTTTTGGTAGTAATAGGAAGAGAAGTTTTAACAACAGAAGTAATTAGTGAATTATCAGTTTTTTTTTTAAATAAGCATTAACATTAGTTGTTGTAATCTCTGAAATAGTTCAAAAATACAAATATAATAATCTTGGTTTACTAAGAAATATTTCACAAGGAAAATATGTGGCTGAATAAATTGGGTAAGATTATGAGAAGCAACACAAATCATAGTTTGTTATTCGGATAGCGTTGTAGAAGGTAAATGACTTAACTATTTAGAATTATGTACATTAATTTTTTTTTATGACTAGCTTATCTATGAAGCTTAGAAGTTTATCGAAACTTTAGGAAAGATTATCAAACAAGTTTAGAGTTGTTTTATTAGCAATTTATAAGCAATAAAGAACAAAATTATTGTTATATAATACTTTCAAATCTATAAAAAAAAATGTACGGCATGAAGATAATTAACAATGATTTTTTTTGCAGTTGTTTGGAGTTATATTGAAACATTTAGTTTGATTTGCAAAAAATACGTTACGTACGTACTACAACATTTTGGAAAAAACGTCACAATTATATTTTAATGACATCAAGTATTACAAGAATCAAATCATTAAAAAAAACGTTGAGTCTAAAAACCTATTTACAAAATGCTAGTTTGGATTCTGCTCTGGTATATCTACAACTGATGCAATAAATACATATGTTAAAAACATTTTAAACTGTTTTGAAAATAGGCAATATTTCTTAACTACTTATGTTGATTTATCAAAAGCCTTTGATTGTGTCTCTCACTCAATACTGCTATCCAAACTATCGGCGTACAATACAGATAATGACAGTGTATCTATACGTAAATCTTATTTAGATGATTGCAAACAGCAAGTTTTCCTTAATAATATACATTTAGGTCTTTTTAAAGTAAAAGACGGGGTACCTCAAGGCTCAATCCTTTGCTGTTTTTAATTTTTATTAATGCAACTAATTCAAAATTTTTTTGCTGATGACTCTACTATATTAAATACTGGTAATAACCTTATAAACATAACTTACTCTAAAAGGATTTTATTAATACCAGTTTCTAAATTCTTTATCTGCCTTTTAACGTCCACTCCTGGACACAAGCCTCTCTTTTGTAGCCTGAGTGACTCTGACTGTCCATCTGTCAATGTTTTGTCTAGCGACGTGTGCTACTCAGCGCCATTTTAGCTAAGCAAGGCGTTCAATACTGTTAGTCACTTTTGATCTCTCTTTGATTGCCTTGTTTCTGATTTGATATCTTAACAAGATTCCAAGCATAAAAACTTCCATCGCTTGCTGTGTTATTCTTAGTCGGTTTGAGCTCTTTTTTGTAAGATTTCTTGTTTCTAAGAGCATGCGTCGTAAACTTTGTTTTAGAGATTTATTGGTATCTCATTGTTTGCTACTATATATCGTAATTTTTTAAGCGCGAACCACGTGAGACTTATTTGTTTTATGACTTTTGCTGTTTGATTCTCCTATCCAAGTTATATGACGTGAGCAAGGTATGTATAATCGTCTATACATTCAATTTTCACGTTGTCTAGCAAGATGTGGGGATTATCTGGACTCATTATTTTTGTTTTCCCTGTGTTTCATTTTTAGCTCCATACTTTAGAATGCTGCATTTAGTTGTTTTAACATTTCTTCCAGCTCTACGGGATTGTTTGATATTAGAACTATATTATCTACAAAACGGAGGTGATTGAGGTATGTTTTATTGATCATAATTCCTTTTAGCTTCTACTAAAAATTTTTGAAGACGTTTTCTATGCTTAAAGTGAATAGCTTTGGTGAGATAGTATTCCCCTGACGCACTTTTCTTCTTATATCTATTTTATTAGTAGTTAGTTCTTTTTTGATCTTGACGTGTAATGTAGCACTTTTATAGATATTTTTAATGATGGCAGCATATCTTGAGTCTATTCTTGCATTCCTTATAGATTTTATGATTGCCCACGTTTCTACCAAGTTGAAGGTTTTGTAGAATGTCAGGTGGATCGGTACGTTATATTTGGTAGCTTTCTCTATTCCGGTGCGTAGTGATTGTAAGCAGTCAATTGTACTATATCCACTCCGGAAGCCTGCCTGTTCTACTGGCTAATAGAAGTCTATTTTTTTCGTAAGCCAGTTGCATATGATTTTAGTTAATAGTTTGTATAGTTATGATAGTAAACTGATAGGACAATAATTTTCAATGTTAGTAGTATTTCCTTTTTTTAAAACGGATAATGACTTCTGCGTTATTTTATTCTTTGAAAATTACACTATCTCTCAGGCATTTAATTAACAAGGTTTGTATCAATTTTTTCATCGTGCTTCCACTCAGCTTTAGCATCTCGGCTGTAATACGATCTTCTCCGAGACATATATCATTTTTCATCTTACCCAGAGCAGATCTAATTTCTTGTATTGATATTTTCAGCATATCTTCTGATCTCACGTTCAATACTCTACCTTCTGCCAGTTTCCTATCTGGCGTTTTTGATGCATATAAGTCAATATAAAAGTTTTTGACTATTTGGGATATTTGTTCCGAGTTGAAAATTACAATTTCTTGCTTGATCTTGAGTTTAGTTATTTGTGTTCTTCCAGTTAAAAGTTTTGATCTTAGGACTTTTATAGTAGTTATTTTTGATTGTTGTTTGAATAATTGTTTTTATCTTATATCTTTGTGTGTCTTGCCGCATGATTTTCTTTATTAATCCGTTCAGTGTTTTATACTCTACAGTTTCACCTTTCAGGTGTTTTCTTTCTTGTATCATTTCCACGGATTTTTTCACGCTTAGTTTAGGGTTTACTGAACGTTTTGCTCTCGAACTTATTTTCTTTTTTGTATTTTGGATACCTATTTTTATTCTCTCGGCCAGCTGATCTACTTTTAAGTATTTTTCTACTGAAAATTAAGAGTTTTTTATCAGCTTATTTCTTTCCAGTGATTTCCAAATCAATTCGCAGACATGCTCGGATAAGCCTATGATTGCTCCTTGTATCGAAGCGGCTCAAAACCCCTGCGTCCATACATATTTTCCGACTATTTGCTACAATGAAGCCGATTTCAATTTTTACCAAATTGTCTGGGTTTTTCCATTTCTATCTGCATTAAAGTTGTTTCTTAAAAAAATGTGTTTAGGCAGTATAAGATATTTTTCTTCAATAAGTTTAAAATCATTTTGCTTCTGTTATTTTTTGCTGCTAGTCCATAGTTCCCATCATATTCTCTGTCCGTATTAGACTTCTTATCAATTTTTGCGTTAAAGTTATCAATAACTATTGTGAAGTGTGATTTTTCCAATTGCTTTGCTTTTGTTATATTTTTGTATACTTGTTTTACTTTTTTATCTTTGGAAGTGCTAGTTGGGGCGTTTTTTTAAATTTTTTTTTAAATTTTATTTTTTTATTTTAAAGACGTAGTGAGGTCTTGGCCTCAGCAAGTGGCCCTTGAGAATAACTAACGCAGGGCAATACCTTTCGGTTTTCTTCTCTACGTTAGTTCTGTTGTCATTTTGTCCTTATCATGTCTGTCTCTAGTCTATTATTTGTTTGAGATGAGTTAGTTTCGGCCGTGTGGGAACACAGACTGCTGCGGCAACACATGCTGTCCCCGGCTCATCACTCCCTATATCTTAATTGTTGTTGTCCTATACTGACGTTCATCTCTCCTTTCTGCTATTCTATTGTTATTTAGCCTAGTTGTTTGATTTGTCCTTAGATGTCTTCTTAGTTTCTCTAAGTCTTTATTAACTTTTTTGTTGGCGTATCTTCTATCTTTCATGAATATTTTGTGGAGCTCCATTAGGTGTACCCCCTTTGGTAATCCTAGATTTGCCAATTTAACTTCTAAGGATATTCTTGAGTCTCCATTTGGAATTATTTCTTCGTGTCCCCTGATTGCCAAATATACTCTGACTATTTCAAAGGTTACATTGTCAGTCAACCTCAAAATGGCGTATCTACCATTTGAAAATTATCTGGTCAGTTCCGTCAGTTTGCTTTCTTTGAGCAGCTTTTTTCTTTTTTTCCTTATTTCTGCAATTTCGGTTGGTACTAATGTTTCATTGTATATTCTTTTCTTGTCTACTTTCTCCTCTTCCATTCTTTGGTAGGCATAGTTGTCTTGACCTTCTTTGTATTTTTTCTCTTCATTGCTTTTTTTATGTTCTTTTGCTTCCACTTGGCTTCCCTTTCTTCTTTCTTTGTCTTCTGTGGCTTTTGATGTGTGTGTTTACTTCCATTTTCGTTTATCTAGATCTTGAGTTTTCAAATTCCTCTATCTTTTTTCTCATTACTGCCGTTGCATAGTTTTTTTTAATGCTCTCTATTTGTTTTCGTCATTCAGGCAAATATTAGTTATTGAAGTTTTATCAATTTTGTTTTCCAATAAATTCTCTAACTCTTTCCTATCATTCTACCACGCTTCGCACTCTATTAGCGTATGTTCTGCGTCTTCATACGTGTCTTCTTGGCAGAATATACATTTCTTTTCTTTTTCTATTTTATTTATATTTTGTAAATACTTTGCAAAGGCTCCATGTCCGGTGAGTAGTTGTGTTGTATATTAACACGTCTCCGGTTTATTCTCTACCCATTCTATTATTTCTGGTATTAACTCTCTTGTCCATTCCCCTTTTTTTTTCGTCTTTCCACTGTGTCTGCCATTTTTTCATTGTATTAACTCTTGCTTGTCTCTTTGCTTTTTGTTTACTATTTCCTTCATTTACCAGTTTCTTTATGTTTAATCTTTCTTCTACCATTAAGTCTGCGGGTAGTGTCGCCGCGATTACCTCTAGCGCTTCTTGCGGCACCGTTCTGTAAGCCTTACATATCCTTAACAAGCTTGCTCTAGTGGTTCCTCTTATTTCTTTTCTGTTTTTTTGCCTTTAAAGCATCTCTTCATGTTTCTGCGGCGTACAATAGTTTACTTTTGGCCGCCGTTGCTATTAACCTTCTTGCCTTTTGTCCTGGTCCTCCCTTGTTTGGCATAAGCTTACTAAGCATTCCTTTCATTTTTTTTGTTTCTTTTACCGCTTCCTTACTCTGTTGGTTCCATCCTTTTGCTTTCAGTGTAACTCCAAGGTATTTAATCTTTTTCCCTATGGTTATTATTTGTTTACCTACCTGTATTTTTCCGATTCCTCTATTTGTCTTCTTTGTCGATAACCATGTCGCTTCCGTTTTCTGCGTTGCTAATTCTAGCCTTTACTTTTCATCAATTTCTTTATCATACTAATAGTCAACTCTAGCCTTTCCTTTAGTACTTATATGTCTGCATCCCTACCTACTAAAACTAAGTCGTCAGCAAATGCCGTTATCGTCACCCCGTCTGGCAGCCGCATTCCGAGAAGCTCATTATATACTAAGTTTCATAATTTGGGTCCTAGTGCTGAGCCTTGTGGTACCCCTCTGTTCAGTCTAAATTTACCCTTCTTGGTCACTAAGTTTCTTCCTTGTAGATCACTCCATATTATCTTGATTGTTTTCCTTGTTAATTCTTTTTTTTTTGCTGCTTCTATAATTGCTTCCCATAGTACGCTGTTAAACGGGTTTTGTATATCCAACGCTATTATGATGCAATGCTGTCTTTTCCTATGTGGGCCGCTGTTTGCTTCTTTTGCTACCGCTTTTACCTTCTCGATAGCTCCTAGCGTAGATCTCTCTTTGGTTAATCCTTATTGTTCACTTTCCCATTCACCCCTTTCTTCTATTTTTTTCTCTATTCTTCTCACAATAACTTTTTCCATTATCTTTGCTAATGTATTGATTAAACATAGTTGGGTCGTAGACGTTAATAATTTGCATCGAGTATCGTTTGTTTATTTTTACTGCGATATATATTACTCGGATGGACACAGAGTTGTATTTGGTTACATTATGTTTAATATTCATGTTGACGAAAAATCCTACACTTCCTAAGTGGTTGTTAGTATTGGAGTTTTTTTAGTATAGTACATGTAGTAACCTTAATGTAATCGTTTTCTACCTGGTAGTCGTGTTTCGAATAATCCAATGATATCCCACTTGATGCCAGCCAGCTCTCTTTACAGTTCTATTAGATGTTTTCTGGATCTCATTTTTTGCCAAATTTTTCCAAATTTTTCTCAGAATCCGTAGGGCAGACTGACAAGTCAGTGTGAGATTCGGAGTGTAACCCTCTATTCACCTGGAGTATTTTTGTTGTAGAATTTGTCATTTTCTTGATTTTGTACGGTTGTGTACGGAGGTTTTGGCAAATTAAAACGCCGCGCTTGCCCTGCGAGTCCTGTTTCCAGGTTTTGAGTCAGCTGCCTATTCTGGATACAGACTGCGGTTGTGGATTATCTTAGTTTTTATTCTTCCTTTTGACCTTACCAGCATGAGTGGCCCTACCAGGAGCATTTGCTCCGGCTGGCATTGCTTTTAGGATTATTAAACGTACTGAGCCCTCTTACCACATCAAGCTGATAATCTCCGAGAAGCTTCTAAATGGTTTACTTTAAATAAATTATTTTTAAATAAAACAAAAACAGTGAAAATGCTTTGTACACTACATAAGACAGTACTACAAAAATTCAATGCACTAAATTTTTAGACTTGCATATTAATGCAAATTTAAGGTGGAAAGAACACGGAACAATATACTGTCTAAGAAATCTTAGATCATCCGCTCTAGCACTATTCTGAAAGCTGCTTATTTTGCACTTATACAATGTCATTTAAAGTATCTTCTTTTGGTATAAAATCATTTTTTTGCCTTAAAATATATGTTTGTAACAAAGAATATTTATAAGAATTACTGAGGGCTTGCATTATCAAGAAAACTGCAAAGAAAACTTTATCAAATTAAGCATTCTTACTTTACCGTCAATGTTCATCTTGGAATGTTTGACACATTTAAAAAAACAGACCTTAGTATTCTACTCCCAATCATCATAAATACACTTAGATGCAAAAATTGGGTCAATGGGTAATTTTTTGCAAAAATCTCTCATTCAATCTTGTAGACTAGCAGCTGGACCAAAATTACTCCCACGTAGACAGACTCCAATTTTCTTGCAAATATTTGAATTAAACATTAGCACAATAAAAGACTGTATGTTTACTGACAAGTCTAGATTCTGCCTACATTTGCCAGATAGAAAAGAACGAGTATAAAGACAAACCAGAGAACAATTTGCAGAGTGCACCTTTAAGCCCAATAATATCAATAGATGCCTGCACCAAATTGATTGTCATTAATAGAGGATCGCTGACTGCACAGCGTTATATTAAAGAGGTTTAAGAAAATTGTTTAGTCTCTTTTGCTTCATTTATTTGCAATGGCTTTATCCTGATGCAGAATAACGCGAGACCGTATTCTGCAAGGTGCGTCACAAAATAATTGCTTGCAGTTAAAATAAAAAAACTCAACTGGCTTGCATGTACCACAGATGGAAATCTTATAGAACATGTTTGGGATATGCTAGGCAGGTGTGTTAGAAGACGTGCAGTTGCACCAACCACAATAAACGAGCTTTGTGTGGCACTTCAGGAAGATTGGTAAAATATTTCACAAAATGATATTTGTAAGCTCATTAGTGACATTGGCCGCTGAATGCAGGCAATAGTTGGGCTTGAGGAGGCAATACAAAGTATTTAAATCTTATTCAACTGAAATTTTTATTTTTAATCTCTGTTAAGTTTATTTTTTCAAAAATGCATTTTTTTTTCTTAATACAAACATTTTTGTTTTCGCTTAATAATGTTCATTAAATAAACTAGTATATGTTGTTTTTTTCTACAACCTGATGGTCTTTTTGATTGTAAAACACTAAAAGTTTTATAAAAAAATTGACTTGGTCGATTCTTCATTGCTTTATATGGCGGTGACAAACAGGAACAATCTATTATATAATTACAAATTACAGAATAATAAAAATTCTACTATATAATATAAAATTTCTATATTTTAAAAAAAATTTTCAACAAGAAAAAGAATTAGTTTAGGCCATTAGGAATACTACCTGCATGGTAGTGTGGAAAAAGTTTATCTCAACAACAATCAATTTTATTTAAAAAAATCAAAAAGAAAAATACACAGTATTCAACACATAATAAATATGTAATATGTTATCATAATTTTGATTTCTAATCATTAAATTGAATTATAATTAATTTCTATGCACAAATTGAAATATATTTGTACGCTTGACATGTATATTGAATGATTAATTTTACAAATACTATTTATCATTGTGCTATTTACATTATATTATCAAAACAGATTCAACCAAATTTCATACTAGGATTATGAAAAAATGTTTAGCATATGAATTTTTTCTACAGATACTAAAATAAATTTATCAACAAAAATTTAATAACTCCTAGCTCACCCTTCATATTAAACTTTCCATATAAATTTCTCTTAAAATATGCCCGCCTTAAAGTTGCCTTGCATTTTTTTACTTAATAATAACGTAAAACAATATTATTAAATACGAGCAAAGCAGTAATTAAGATTTTACAAGAATCTGATTAGATTACAGTTACCGAGGTTGTACAAAGTTATTAAAAGCGTAGTATAGTTTCATAACAGGCGTAATAGGGAATTATTGGTTTTATCAAAGAGAGGAAACTTTAATAATCAATTAATCCATTAGCTTGTGTTCGCTAGTTTTTTCTCTCTTAGTCTAGCTTCTGGATTTTAATTATAATTTCATTAATTAATAAATGGAATGCCTTTTGGATGAAAACAAAATAAAGTTATAAACAATGAGATTTGATATCAAAGAGAGTGTTGTGTTATGAAATTATACACATAATTTAGTAAGTATTTTAATTGCAATCAGAGAGTGCATCAGACGTTGTTTCATTAAACTAAACTTAATTTTTTTTTTTTAATTCTGTAATGTTTAGTTAGGAACATACTTTATAATAAGTCTTAAATTTAGGATCTCTACATTTGACTCAATTTACTTTATAATTTTAAACTGCAGTTAATAAATATGTAGTTTAAAAATTGTAAGTATAAATGCGATTTTTATACGGCCATTAACGTATTAAATATTACTGATAATATGCTAATCCTGTCTTCAGTTAATAAAAAATTAATAAAAAAAGAGAGAATACACAAATTTGTTATTAAATAACTATTTGAATCTTAAAAATGTAAATTTGCTTTTCAAAGTATTGAATCATTAATCTTTAAAACTGTAAATCAGATTTTTAAAACTAAACGTAAAAAAATTACTTCCAAACTATTAATCCGGTCTTCAAATTACACATCCAGCCATTAAAACTGTAAATCGGTTTTTTGAAAATGCAAATTTGGTCTTCAAAGTTAAAGTTAAATTTATACTGTTAATTTGGTTTTTAAATTATAAATCCGGCTACCTACGTATTTAAATTTACTGCAATACTCTTAATCCAGCCAATACAACTGTAAGTTTAAATTTGGCTTTTAAATTGTAAATACAGCTTTTAATAGTGTAATTTTGTCAAGTCGTTGTTAAAAATGTTAAATTAAACTGACAAACTGTTAATTCTGCATACTAACTATAAATTTGGTCTTTAAAGTTTTGAATTTAAATGCCAAATTGTTAATCCAACCTTTTAGTTATAATTACAGCTTTTAAAAGTAAAAATAAAATTTTTAAAAATAAAAACTTGGCTACTAACGTGACTAATCTACTGCTTAACTGTTAATCTGGCTTCTAAACTTTCCCAGTTAGTTATGGTAGTTAGTTATAGTTGAAACGATATTCAAGTTTTGGTCAGTGTTTTTTGCTTGTCTCTATCGGGTTAGTTTGTTGAGGTTTGAAAAAATTATGCGTTTTACGAGAATCGCATATAAATTTCTGTTAAATTTTGTTCTAATTGATTAACTTAATGGAGGCATTTTTAATACTAATTTGGATTACAGCTACCTTAGCTTTGCGCCGGATTAAAAAAAAGTACTCATTGTTTTTAAACCAGTCATTAACTCTTGAAAAGTGCAACATTTTATTTATAAAAAGTCAAAAATAACAAAAGCCGATTATAAAACACTAAAATATTTTTATATAAAAACTAAAATTCGGTCAAAAGCGATTGAAAAATTTAAAACTCTATTTATAAAATAATAAAAACAATAGAATTTGGTTTTGAAACCAACAAATTGTGAGAAAACACCAAAATCTATTCATAAAATCTAAAATAGCTATAAAATATTGTCATAAAGCACTCAAATCCGGCCATCAGCAGTTGAAAAGTGTAAAATTTTAAAAGATTGTTAGAAAATAACAAAGTTTGGCTATAAACTATTAAAAAATGCATTTTTTTTTAAATAAAACTTAAACATTTAGTAATTAAAAAAAATTTATCATAAAAAGTCAAAAACAACCAAAAACTAATTTTTAGTATAAAACTTTCACACAAAATTGATTTATAACATAAAATTTACCCTCAAACCCTTAAAATTCCATAGAAACAACATTTATAAGATTAAAATTGTGCAAAAAAATTATTTCTAGCATAAAACTCGTTTGTAAATCATGTATATTACATAAAATTAATCAACTTTTTTGTAGTAAATCTAGCTATAGCATAAGATTTTCTTAAAAAGCTTTAAAATTGTAACCAAAAACTTATTTAATTTTAATGGCCATATACAAAAAATATGCAATAAAAGCCGCAAATTTGTGATGAGAAAAACTGTTGATTTGTTAGTGCCTAGTATATTGTTGCTATACAAATTGTTGGTAAGATCTCAATTTGAATAGTTCTGTTTTAAAAATTAAAGCAACAAACCTCTAACTTGCACAAAAAATTGCTCAAAATAACTATTTATACTATGAAAATTGTACAAAAAATTCAGTTTTAGCATAAACTTTATCATAGTTTATAAGAAAACCCCAAATATATATAAAATTTGTTTAAAAAAAGCTTAAAATTATACAAAATATACTTTTTAAACTTTAAAATTGCTTAAGAAACTTAATTATATCATAATGCTTGCTTGTAAAATTGAAAAACAAACTCATTTTTAGCATATTATTTGCTCCTGAATCAAGAATATCACATAAAATTCATCAACATTTGCGTATAAAACATAAATATTGCATAAAATTTGCTTAGAAAACCCCAAAATTGTATTCACTTAATACCACCACCAAATGACTATTCAAGAATATCAGATGGTTAAAAAAAAGCGGGAAATGACCGTCTCTAAACCAGACAACTCATCGTATTTTTGCAAACATGGAAAAAAGTGAATTTTGTGTTAGTTAAACATTATTTTTTGCGTGGAAAACCATTACGCAAACCAAAACAAAGCTTGATAAATAGTATGGGGACTTTTCACCATCGATTAAAATAATTCACAAGTGGTTTACTGATTTTGGTTGGGGTAGTACAAGCACAACTGATGCCAAACGTTCAGAACTTCTAAATGAAGTCACTACACCAGAAATGGTTGACAAAATCCATGATACAGTATTGCAAGACTGCAGAGTAAAAGTGATAGCTGAGATAGTTGGCATCTCAGATGAACGTGTGCGCAATATATTACACAAACATTTAAATATGAAAAACCTATCCGCGTAATGGGTGCCGCGTTTGCTTCCAATCAACCTACAACTTTACAGGTAGGTTTGGCGATATTCATGCGCAACAAAAACGATTTTTTGCGTCGTTTTATAGGTGTGGATAAAACATGGATCCATCACTATACACCGGAGACCAAGGAACAGTCTAAACAGTAACTTTCTACTAGCAAATTAGCGCCAAAAATAGCTAAAGTGGTTTTATCGGCCAACAAGGTCATGGCCACAGTTTTTTTAGGATGCACGCAACATAATCTACATCGATTACCTCCAAAAGTAAAAAACAGTAGTTGCCATGGCCAAAATCAATGAACTGCTTTCACATCCGCTATATTTTCCAGACTTAACCCCTTCCAGTTATTTTCAGTTTTTAAACTTAAAGAAATGGTTTGGCGGAAAAAGATTTGGTTCCAATGAGAAGACCATCAATGCAACAAACGCCTATTTTGAAGGGTTGGAGAAATTGTGTTATTTGGAAGAGATTGAAAAACTAGAAAAACGTTGGACTAAGTTTATTTAACTAAATAGCGATTACGTTGAAAAATAAAATGTTTTTTTTGCCAAAAATTTTATTATTTGTTTTATTTTTACCAAATTTCTCACTTCTTGTACACTAAAAGTATTACTTAATGTTTGTTTTTGAAATGCCAACAAAATTAAAAAAAAACATAGGTTAAGTGAAAGAGTTCTTTATCAAACAAGCCAACGCGGTCACGCAACTAACACCCAGCAAGGCGTTACAGGGCGCTAATGTTTAACAACCTATAGAAGCAAAAGCAGCTACTACAAAGTCTGCGTCAAAGTCAAACCGCGTACCGTGAGTAGAAATATCCAAGATACAAATCCAAGTCATACAATTTGCACACGGCAACCGAGTAATGGTCAGAGCTCAAGCCAAAAGACTTGCGGCAAAGTAGATCGGTAACGTTGATAACCTCTTGACGTCACGCTATGTGTTTAAGTCAAACCACAATCTCACTCAAGCGCTAAGACTTTCAAGTACCTTTACGTATTTGGGTGGTACACATAAAACGTGATACACTTATTTTTGAAAAAAAGATTACTGAACCATTCCAATAGTGGTGAATGTGTTTAGGCTAAACACAATAAAGATTGCATCTGCTTACATCACACCCGGCGTTGAACAGATGTAGAGCAAAATAGTTTTTTGTCTAAATAAAACGACACCCTACAGCTCTGTGGGCTACCAAAAAAACGGTTATTAATTTTTTTATGTATCAATACTTAAAAACCTCAACTTTTAAGTTAAAGATTAATGATCTAAGCTCCAACCACAAGTACCTAGTACTATTAGAACTTTACAAAAAAAATTCAACCAATGAGAGATAAAAATTTGTAACACATACAGATTTTTTTTTTCTCACTGACTAGTTAAAAAAATTGTCGGTCTTGTAACTAATCAAATCTACCAAGCGGAAACGACTTCTAAAACCCATCAAGTTTGCGCCGATAATCTTCTTAAAGTATTCTGGAATACAAAAGCTCCAATCTGTACAAAAAACGCCGCCAAGCATCAATGGTAAAGGCACTACAACCCCAGAGAATGCAAGATCTTAAACTTGTGGGAAAGGCTATAAGGTTGCATAAAATTTTGTGCTGGAAAAACACTTTGGAATTGATCACAGAAACTGCATTGCTGAAAAGCGTTGAACTTTTTAAATAAATAAAAAGAATTAAAAAAACAAAACAGTTTGGTCTGTTCTCGGCTCCGATAACATAATTAACAGAGCGCTGAAGTCAATCTTGCATTATTCACTAATATTGCAAATGCAATTTTATTTTATTTTTTTTACAGATTGGAAGAGCCCATAATAAACATACTCAAACCGAGTAAAAACCGGAAGTTTTCTAAAACTACCGGTTTATTAATTTTCTATGCAGTTTAAGTAAAATCATAAAAAAAATTATTCGGGACAGAATTTAAAACCATACAAATGCTAATCTTTTCTTCTTCTCCCCCTACTAACGTTTAGATGAGATCAACAACTAAACCGCGTGACAAACTGTATACTTAAATGTTGCAGACAAATAAAAACTACAAAAGTAGTCTTTTTCAACGTTAAAAAAGCTTTCAACAAGGTTTGGCAAAGAGAATTTTTCTATAAACATTGGCAGTCAAAATTTAAACTATTTTTCTGCCTGACGGCAAAAATCCTTCAAAACTTTTTTTTTTTCTCTGCAATTTAGCAATTTAACTTGTTTGTCGCTGACATGCGTTTAGAATGAACGCACGGGGTAAAAATGGCTTAATACGCTGACGACATAGCATTTCCATACTCTTCAAAGTCACCCATAGTGGTTACCTTAAAGGTACAGAAAGCCACCACCAACCTCAAAAACTGGTTAAACGATTGACAAGTTAAAGTGTTAAACCACACCCCTACCTCTCTGAAAACAACACTAAAAAGAAGAAGAAAATAGGAAAGTAAGTATAAAGTAAGTTTTATAATGGATAAAGTACTATGACCCTGGGACAGGAAGTTTAGGTATGGTTATCACTTGTTAATAACTAGATTAGCTTTTTTGCTTTTGAATATGTAAAAATAAGGTATTTTAAATCCGGGACATAGGTACGCAAGAACATTATTTTTAAAAATTCAAAATAATTATTAAATCTTAAAAAAATTACAATCAATACCTATTTGATACATAAAATTTGCTCAAAAATCCTAATTATTTTATAAAACCCAGTGTTTGCTCAAATTTATTAAAAAATGCACAGAGAAAATATTTATATCAAACATGAGTCATGGTCAATGGCTTTCACCTGTTGCATAAAATTTACCTACCTCATATTTTTTGGGCAAAAACCATTTATTGCAAAAATTTATTACTGTTTATAGCACCTATTTATTAAATAAAATTTGTTAATTTTATGATTTTTATCTAGAATTGTGCAAAAAACTTATTTAATGCTCAAAATTGTTCAGAAACCCAACATTTTTTAAATCGTACAAAAATTATTTTTTTTTTAATGATGCAAACAAGAAAATTTATAAAAAATTGTGCATAACACAAATTTGTTACAAAAAAAAAATTGCAATTAAAGCACACAATTTATCAAAAATAGCTCAAAACCTCATGAAATTGAGCTAAAAAAGTCACTTTGCACAAAAAGTTTACTTACCTCATAAAATTAATCTAAAAATGTTTAAAAAATTAATAAAAACTTAATCAAAAACTATATAAAAACCTATTTATAGCATAAAACATTTATATAACTTAAAAAAATTATGTAAAGTTGCTCAACAAATATAATTGCGTCATAGCTTGAGCACATAAGCTGAAATAACTAATCTGTCGCTTTGCAATTAATGTGTCACGGCACTCTCTCACATGTCCTAAAAAATGTTGATATTTGTCATTTTCAATTTAACAGATTCGTCACGGCCACTAAACTACATAAAAATGTCTTAATTTTTAATTTGTTGTTTTGATGTTGAGTATTGTATAATCAAATACAATTAAATTTTGCAATTTTTATCGACTATTAATTTGAGAATTAAAAAAAAAAAATTAAATTATTATGTAGTTGCTTTGCGAATGTGTGTGTCACAACACACACATTTTGTAATAGACGCATTTTTATCCTAAAAGAAAATTATGCTTTAGACGTTGTAAAAAAATGTACATTGCATAATAATAACAAAATCAATAATATTATTCAGTATTATCTCGAATAAACATATTGGATAAATTTAATAGTATTTACAATCCGTGCTTGGATTTACGATTCGCAATACACCCTTTTGAGTCGAACACATATATTTATCCGCACGCTGTTTTCATTTTTTCACAAGATCAAAAAAAAAAAAAAAACGAAGCAGAAAGAAAACGTCCGCCTATTCAGTACATATATTTTTCTTGTGTGTGCCGGGGGTAGGTATATGGAATAAAATGAGCGTAGTTTCGCACGGATGCACCTTTCAATGCCAGCGCCTGCCACATTGGCATTCGTGGGAGTCTTTGAAAACCGCCAGAATTCTCGATACCGCCCGTTCAGAATTCAGGAAATGGTATCGTAAAATTACATTTTCAGTAACTCAACTCCACGTCTGTGCCCTGAATGTATACAACCACTAACAAGTCTCATGCATGAACACTTCATAACGCATTATATTTTATAAATAAAATACTATTGATTCTCCTTAAATAAACATTTACTTTTAATCAAATTGCACAAATATTATTCGTGACTTGGATCACGGTCAGCTAGTATGAAAAGGATACTGGAAGTAGATAAGTTAGTGGCAGTGTCAATAAGGGGAATCAGGAGAAAACCGTTGCTGGAATGATTCAAAGGAACAGGAGTCTGATACAGGAGCGCCGCGCCGAGCACTACGTCCATTGAATCCGAGATGGGATCAACAGACGGACTTTCCTTTGAGTTTTCACCTTCGTAATGTAATTTGCTTTTTCGTCCCCCCAGTTTTTTCTTCTTCATGCCAAGAAAGAGCTTCTGTGGACCTTAATTTTATCACCGCGAATTACTTTACGCAAAAGAAAGATGAGAAAAATTGCTAATTAAAGAACTTTTTAATAATGATATCTATCTTTTTCGTTTTTGAAAGTTGAGATATTTACATAGTCAAGAAAATGAAATGTTAAAACCATTAAAAGTTGAGATTCGTACTAAATTGATTAATTACGTTTTACAGCTTTATTATATTCTTTTTAAGACTGGTTTGAATAAATTGATGGAACCAACAGCGTATTAGAGGACTTCTGAATCTATCAAAATAACAATTTACATTAATTATAAAACATACAGCTATTAAAATTATTTTATAATTTACGCAACAAACGCCACTACACTGTGCGTTTACGTTATATAATAATTAATTTAACACGAATTCATTACAGGAACAGTCATTGCCGTCAAATCTCTGCAGTTTAAAACCCAATAGGGGTTAAAAGGTTTAAAAATAACTAAACAAAACAGAAACTGTTGCTACAAAATAAAAAATCTGACATGTTGGGTATTCAACATCTTTTTTTGTAAAGCTCATTATTACATTCTTAAAATTCAAGTGCCAATTTTTTGCCAAAAGCTTATAAAATTTGTTTTTTAGTGTGACTAGTAACAATAATTAATTTTAAACTTACACATGCCGGCGTTTGTAAGTTGCTGCAGGTTGAATATAATAAAAGTGATGCTCTTCCGATGCACGCAACCTAACTTTTTTGTACTCTTTTATTCTTGCAGGTTTTGAAAATATTCACATTTAAATTATATACTTATAATCAAATTGCAGTTGTTTAAGTAGATTTGCGTGCCGTAGTTGCGCGCTAGTAATAGCACTTTTAGAATCATACCAATTCTTAGCAGCAAATAATTTGTTAGAATTTTTTTATACTTCTTTTGGTCTACATTTAGTTATTCTTTATTTTTCTCTTAATTAACTTTTTTAAAGAGTGATGAAATAAGACGAGATAATAAACCTTGTACTTTTGTAGAGCGCAATAGTTAATATGGAAACAAAGTAGGACTACCTACAAAGCCATCAGAAGCTAATGTTAACTGAAAAATAATTAGAAATCAATACCAACTTAACCCTCAATATTATTGAATTTTAGAAACAGGCGCAAAACTAATACATTTGTAAATACTCGTGTCTTCTTAACAGACAAGCAATCAACTATTTGTCATCTTCAAGTTTTTTGGTTCAATTCGGTGATTGTTCCCAAAATTTGAAAATAGTAGATAGTAAATAGGACCAATACTTTTATATTATTATATTGAAACCTTTTAGCCTTGGTGTATGAAGACTCTTTTGGCGCTGAGGACACCTGACTGGGGTGGACTAATGGCTTAGTATTGCAATTACTTAAGAAGGACTCACCATTTTCTTGTAGGCAGCATTATTGTTTTCCAACTAAGTGGTGTCTAACGGCATTTTGGCGTCAAACGGCATTAAATTTTTGGCAGGTCTTTTAAAGAAGACCTGAACTTTGTGTTTTGGGGTCTCTGTGAGAAAAGATTTGGCGGGCGCAAGTGACTTTAGAATTTCTTTTGGTAAAATTTAGGTTATTGTTTTTTAGGGTGTTTTTACTAGCATATTTGAGACTACAATAAAGGCGTCCTTAGTTTGTGTTTGAGCCAGTTTGATATCTTTCCAAAACTGGGTAAAGGTATCTATTTGATTTGTCTTGATATTTAATGTAATGTTCGTATTGAAGTGACGTACGTCATCAGCAACGGTGTTCAGGCAAAACTGTCATTAGTATTGCTTAACCATTTTGCTGATTTTAACAAACATTTTCTTCAGCTGGTTCTCCAGGTTCTGGGTCTTTTCGTACAAAATCCCCGGTACTTGGCCATCGGATAGCTCGGGATAGCTTTTGTTGAACGATGCAGCCATATCTGGGTAAGCTACATCTAAACGTTAATATTCTTGAGCTACTATAGTGTGAAAAAAAAAAATGTTTTTAATCTGTTAAACTATACTTGGCTACAACAATATTTGATCTTTTATGATCACAAATATTATAAAATCTTTGTCATAAATGTTAAATCATTAATGTTTAAGCTATTTAAAATGTTTATAATTTGTTAATGCTGTTTTTGGTAACTAAAAAAAACAATCTTAAATTTACAACAATATTTTTGACGTTTTACAAATGTTATAAAATGTTTCCAATATGAAATAATGCATTTTTATATTCATTTAAATTATCTCTGACGCAATTACTTTGATTATAATAATTATTAAATATAATTATTTTTTATATTAAGATGGTGCGATATTTATTATCTTTTGAATAGATTCATTATTGATATCTACAAAGGAAAACGAAAATCTAGATACGAAAGATTTAATCGTGTGACTGTGCGCAGAAATAGAAGCCTATTAATAAATCCTGTGATATTAAAAAAAACTCAAACATCCCTTTGTTGGTCTTGATGGTCGAGACGTGTAACAAGAAGTGCAGGAGCAGGACGTTTGGCGTACATACATCATGCGATATCGCGAGATCTTATATCCTCCCAGCGTGGCCTAGAATGATTAGTAAACCAAATACGGTAGACCAGTAATAATGATGCCACTTGAAAGTAATATGCTTACAGTAATCTTAAATCATCAAAATGAAACAACCTGCCGCGTACATATGACGAGGGTCCGCATTAATAACGACGATACTATCGCACTTCCTACCGTACTGTTATGAAACTATAAACAACCAACGCCGCACTTTATTAGTACAAATGTCTCCTAGTCTAGCTAGCTAGCTAGCTAGAACACAGGCTTATGCAGATTTTATTATTGCTGGCCGTAATTTTATTAGATGAAATGTGACTGTACATCATCTCCTGAAAATTTAACAACCCTGTTTATGTCTACATAAAGACACGTTTATGCTAACATAATTTAATTAAATCAATGTCTATCATTTAATCATTTGAATAATTTATTATTTGTTAAGTGCTTCGCTAAAAAGTAGCAAAATGAAATTTTCATAATAATATATTCGCGTTGTGTATTCAGTGAAAAGGCAAAGCTGAGAACACATAATTCATTAAATTTAATGTATGCATTAAGCAAGATTTTACAGAGAAGCTGACACTTGAAGATTTTAGTGAAATTCCCTAGCGAACGTTATGTGTTACATTTAGTTTATTAGTCTAGTTCCGAGATGTACACATCTACTTCTACATTAACAAAAGGACCTGGCATTATTCATTAAACACATACACACACATTGAGTGTTGAAGCGACATTCAACGTCGAGGCTCATTAATTAATTAATTTTGAGTTATATATAAAATGTACGGTTAGTGCGAAGAAAATACTAATACACCGAGGCATTTCAATTATCCAATTTACCATTAAGATTACATAAATGCGCGACTGATCTTGCGTACCATAAATCCATTACACGCTCTCTTGGTTCTAAGTTAATTATGGTTAATATTTTAACCAGAATCGATCAATAATCTACAATCTATGAATAGCTTTTACACATCGCGTTTTGTATGCCGCATTAATTCCACTTCGTTTCTCATTGTGTGTAATAACTGTTACATAAGCTAATCACCGCAACAAAGTGCATCCACATGAAATAAGCCAAATATCTATTGAAAAGCTCATAGCGTTCAGAATTAGTTCAAATTTATAATAATTTAAAGTTATTTTTTTTACATTTTATTATATCAATATAATTACATTGTGGAAGACACGCAAGGAAAGCAATGAAACCCACTGTAGTTAAGCTTTTCATTCTGCAAAGCTATAAAAATAATTCGCATCTCCAGTAAAAATGTTTTTAAAAAAGATTTGTCCTCGTTAACTTAATTCAATAAGATTGTAGAATCATTTACTTTGGCTTCTCTTTAGAAGGAATCGAGTGAAAACAAAATTTGTGGTTACAATTATACAAACAAAAAACATGTTTATTGAATTGCATAATTTAGTTTTAATCATCACGTACAATCTGAACGTCAGTCTATTATTAAGTGTGAATATTTTGAAAAATATCAAAAAAGTTGTAAAAAACTTCAGTACCTTCCTAAAATTGATCGCTCTGTACATTTCCGGTGTTTATTTAATTATAATTAGACTTGCATTAAAGTAGCATATGTGTAAAGTGCTTGTTACAGTGCTCAAACCCCACCTTAGTACTTATGTATTTTATTTTCACCGCTGAAACCCCAACTTAGTATCTATGTATTTTAAAGTTATACCTCAAACTTCCAGCTTATTATTTGTCAATGACCATTGACAATGTTTTTTTTTCATTATTATATAATTTAGAAATAAATTTCTAAATTATATACAAATACAACAACAAAAAATTTTCAATAAAAAGAAGAAAATTTCTCAAAAAATTAGGATTAAAAATCAACTAATAAATCGAGTACTAGTTAAAAAATGGATAATTTTGCGGCTTCTTTAACTTCAACTTTTTTAAAACCGAAAAAAATGTCTTGAACGATGTATGGAGTATCCAAGAATTAAAGATAAAAAACTAAATTGTAGCAAATTTGCAAATTAAATTTTTTTTATACTTTTCTTATAAACATTTTTTGTTTATTTAAATTACATTACTGTTATGCTAAAAAAAAAATGTGATATTTTTTTTTAGTTATAAAATTATTTATTTATTTATGTTTTAGTTTTTTTGAAAACTTAATATTTTAGGAATTTTTTGCAAATTTTTTCTACAAACTTAAATAAAACTTTACAAAAATATTTTTTTAATTTAAAAATCTACCTGCAGATTTATTTAAAAACAATAAACAAATTGATTACTTATTTTTTTTGTTTTTTTTTAATTTAATAATTCTTAATTATTATTAGTATTATTTGTTTATTTATATTTCAGTTTGAAAAAAAAGTTTTTTTTTAGTGAATTTTTTATACTTTAGCAAATTTTGAAATAAATTATAAATAAATAGTTACAAAAATATTTTTTTTATGTGAGTACATAACTATAGCTTGATTTAAAAATAATTTAAATTTTTTTTATCAAAAAATGTTTAAAAAATAAATAAAAATAGAGTGGGGTTTATTAAACCCCACCTTATCATACATGTCTCAAAAAACCACCTAGGCAACGCCGGGTTAATGGCTTTGACAATATAGTGACCAGGTTTAATTTCTACGAAATTTGTGCTGATGATCTAATGATTCGTTCTGCGTCAGTATAGTTTTGTATTAAATTGAATAATTATTTCTACAATTTGTTTAGGGTGCATAGAAGACTAATTTGAAAAAATATGTCTGGTAGGTTATATTGCGTGACCGCCATAATCAGTTGTTTTAAGTACAAAATTAAACCATAGGTGAGAAGTACGTTTGAATGGCGCTTATCTGTCAAAGTCTGCAAGAGGTTGAAAATCATTTGTTAATTTATTTATGTGTCTCATAGTCAAAAAAACTGTATTGATGATGTGTAAAAATTTAATATTTGTTGTTAGTATTGTCAAAAAGACGTGGTGTTGTCTGGCTTAACTTGGTTCTTTTTTCAGCATAACAACTTACTAAAGAGCTCCGCTTGCAGCACGGTTCTTATCTTTTTTGCAACCACAAATAAACAATGTTGCAACTTGTTTTCTAAAAATTTTTAGACGTGATTAGATTTTGCTTTTAACAAAAAACACATTTGTCTTCTTTTGGTTGCCGCCTGCAACGAACTGAGTTTTCCAGTTTTTCGCAAGCGGCAACCAGCATTCTTTTTAATGTTTTCTAAACGGTGACGGCTTGTTCTGAGTTTGTTGTTGACTTGAGCACGTAGAATTAAATAAAAAAATATTAAAACAAAAGTTGAAACAAGAAAATAAGAACTGTTTTTTTAAAGTCAACATTGTTGTTTACAGAAGCAGAACTTAAAGAGAGCGCAAATATGTTAAAAACGGGTCTGCATCTTGCTTCAACAACATTCTTCCGGAGCTAAGTAAGATTGCGGTAGCAGCATTGTTGCAAAAAAAATTTAAATTATAAATCAATATCTAATTAGCAACAACTTTCTAAAAAGTTGAAAACAAGCTTTTTCTTCTTCTATCAGCCTTAATCTACTCACTGCTAGATATTGGACTTTTTCAGGTTTCTCCCTGTTATTCTATTTTACGCAACTTGGAACCATCTTTTTTTTGCGATTATCTTTATATCATTAAGCCACTTTTCTTGTGGTCTACCGACACTTCGTTTTGTTATCTTGGTCTCCATTGTAATATTTTGATTGTCCATCTATTACAGTCGTGTCTGGCAACGTGTCCTGCCCATCTATGTCTCTAAAGCTTACCACCAACATGACTTTTGGGTTGTTTTTAATTTATTGACGCTTTTCTGAGTTAGTCATAGTTTCGAATCTGTATGTTATCATGAGTAAAACGCACGTCTCGTAGACTTTTCTCTTTAGGTTTGTTGGGATATCAGTGTTCTTAAAAATATGTTTCAAGTTTCCAAAGGCCCATCCGGCGCATGATTTCTGCTGTTTGATTGTCTTTTTCTAGTTGAATTTTATGACTTAGATATATATAGTCATTTACTGTTTCAAGAATGTGATTGTCACTAGTGATTCTTATTTTTTTTTAGACTCATGTTTTTGGTCTTGATCATGTTCCGTTTTAAGTCCGATTAATTTTAACGCTTTTTATAGTTGTCTTAACATAGTTTCAAACTGGTCGATATCCTTGCTGACTAGTACTACGTTGTCTGCAAATCTTAGGTGGTTTAAATAGGAGCCGTCTATGTTCAAGCCCATTTTGTCCCACGGTAATTTTTTGAACATATCCTCAAGTACAAGGGTAAATAGTTTAAGAAATATTGTGTCCCCTTTGCGCACGTCTCTTCTAATCTGTACAATGCTGGATTTCAAATCTTCGTCGATTTTAACTTTTAAGTTCGTATATTTAGAATTAATTTGGGCTTTTTCAAAGCTTTCTAGAATTGCCTAGGTCTCTACAGAATCAAAAACTTTGTTGTAATCTACAAAAGCCAGGTATAGGAACATTATATTCGGTAGTTTTTTTGATAAGAGAACGTAGCGTTTGTAGATGATCGATTGTACTGTACCCTTTACGAAATAGCGCTTGTTCCACCGGTTGATATGAATCCAGATTTTTCGATAACCTGTTATTTTTTTTAGCAGTTTATACATGTGTGACAGTAAGCTGTTCTTTAGTGCAGTTTCTAGTTTGTATCTACTAATTTCCAGCATTTCTTTTGATCCTACATTGATGATATGTTTTGGTTTTTTGTATACTCCATTTGTGTGCGTATTATAAAGTTCATTATAGAACGTTTCTATAGCTTTGGCAATTTCTGCTTTGTTCGTTACAACAATTCCTTTTGTATTTTGTATTCTAAAGATATTTCCTTGTCCTTTGGACATCTTTGATTGGAGTACTCTCATATTCGCATTGTCCTTAATTGTGTTTTGAATCATTGTTGTATTGTGTGCCCTTAGGTCTTTTCGAATACGTTTAATAATAATTTTGTTTAGTTGTTTGTATTCTTGATTGTTTTGCTTTTGTTCTATAAGTTCAAATGTTTCTGGAGTTAACTTGCTTTGTTTTCTCTTTACGTAGCGCATTCATATCTTCTTTGTTGCTGTTTAGATGCTTGATGTGATGATTGTTGTTATATCATTAGGTTTGAGCAGTTCTGTGTTAGATAATTTACCTTCGATAGTTCGTTCGTATTCTTCTTTATGTTTGTTTATCTGTTCTGTTGTTGTGTAAAAGTTCTTTTTTTCTACAAGTTTTTTCCTCTCTTTTTTGGTGTTCAATATGAATGTTCCTCTTATTAGCCTATGATCACTACCGGTATCGAATTTGTTTAGTGTGGACACGTTTGTACAAATATTCTTATCAATAGTAAGTATAAAGAGTATTTTGTTTTTTGTGTTACTATATTTCTCATGTCCATTTTCTTTGAAGTTGTTTTTTGAAAACTGTATAAATTTTCTTGTTGTAGGTAGTGTAGTAACATTTTCCCCCTTTTACTTCTAACCCCTGTGCCGTAGTATTGTGCCATTTCCATGCTTTTTGCATTTGCTATGTCTTTATAGAATTGTTTGGCAAATTTGTCTTCCGCGTTGCTTGTGGGTGCATATACTTGTATCACTTGCATGGAGTATTTATTGTTAAATTGTACTATTATATATATGACCTAACCTGATATGGCTTGCATCTTTGTTATAAGGTGTTTAACCTTTTTGTTAACGAGGAGAGCTACACTTCCTAGATGTGAGTTGGTTTCTTTGTTGTTCTGATACAATAGATGTCCCAATTTTAGTGTCGTCGATTTTTGTCTTTGTAACTGTGTCTCGCTAATGCCAATGATGTCTCTCTTGGTGTTCATTCAGTCGCATTCTTTGTATGTTGTATGTTGCAATCAGAATTTGACAATTTTTCTTCTTTGTTGTCTTTAAGATATAACTAGGCTAACTATAAGCCTTAGGCTCAAACTGTCCAATAAAAACAGAAGTAGTAATTCTATACGGCAAAAGGTAAAAATTAATGTTTAAGGGGTAAGAATTGCCTCAAAACTAAGCATCCAATATCTAAAAATTATCTTCAACAGGAACAAAAACTAAGGAAAACACCTGTAAAGACTGGCTGCAGTGTTAATGCCCTACATAGACAGTCTTAGATCCAGCAAAAAGAAATTACTGTGTTCGGTTGTATAATTCTGTACGCAGTTCTTATATAGGATAAAATAACTTAAAAAAAAGAAAACTACACATTCTTACCAGAGTTTAAAAGAAAACTGAACTATAATTACGCAGTGGATAACGCACTACTTCCTTGGAAGCGATGCAGGTAATTTATAATTTTTTATGTCATGACTTTATAAACATCAACACTAAGTGAAATATCTAATCTCTGAACTGCGTAGTTTTTTTGTCAAAAGATTGTAGGGTATGTGAAAATATAAAAAATGATTTTTTGCACTTGTTACCTTAAAATTAACCCCTGATTATAGTTTTAGGTGTGGAACATCAATATTTTTAACATTTTTTATTTAGTTTACATGATTTTTATGTTTTAGTTTAAAGAAAAGCATTTTTTGGTAGATTCGTGCAATTACACTTACTACTAGCTACTGACCAAAACAGACAATGCAAAAATCCAAAAAAAAAAAATAGTTTATATTTGAAATAAAATAAAATTCTATTACTAATTTAATATTTCTAAAGCTACAATAGGAGATAAAGGAACTTTTTGTCTTAGGATTAGGAAACTGGCCTTGGAGGCGGATGAATCTCAAGAACTACGGGATTAACAACATAGGGATGCAGAAAGCCTCGAGAAACTATTGCAGTAAACCCCATAATTGAGATTCTCTAGTATTACTATTACATGGCATTATGAAAATTAAAACATAATATCCCGGAGCTAGAAGTCCCCCAATTCGATCTCCGGAGGAAACGGTTTTGAAAGTTGTAAAAGAGTTAAAGGAAAAACTACTATCGAATGAAAGCATTAAAATACCCACATGGAATGTACAAACAATGGCACAATCTCCTAAAATCTACAACGTAATACAAGAAATGGAAAAAATGAACATAAAAATCAGCAAAATGCGTAGGCCAGATGCAAATTACTGCGACATCAAAGAACATCGAGTATACTACTCAGATACAACCAACGGAAAAGAAAAAAATACAAAGTGGGGATTATAGTAAAAATCAATAGCTAAATAAACAAATTTTGTACCAATCTCCAAAAGAATAATGTTATTACAGATACTCTCTAAGCCTGCAAGAATTAATATAATACAAGTATATTTCCCAACAACAAAAAGTAGCAATGAGGAAATGTTAGAGCTTTACTCCCAGATAAATAAAATACTTAAGAAACTACCAAATCAAGACCTCACAAAAACTATAAGCAACTTTTATGCAATAGTTGAGAAAAGAAGTGTAAGCAACTTCATAAGACCATATGAACTGGAAGAAAAAAACGACAGTGGAGAAAAAAACGGATTAATAATAACAAACACGTTCTTCAAACTACCGCCAATTAGGATATATACGTAGACTGCTCCTGGACATACAACGGAAAAAAATATAAGAAATCAAATTGATTATATCTTTGTAAACAAGCAACATAGAAATAATTGTACATTGGTAAAAACATAACCAGAGGCTGATATTCAGTCAGATCACAATCCAGTGGTGGGAGTATTTACAAACTCAAAAACCTATCAATAAAATGTAAAGTGAGAAAATATCTAAACATCAAGTGCAGAACACTTAAGAGTGAAATAAATTATGAAAAAAAAATTAGAATTTTAGAAAACGCCGTAAAGAGTATCAAAGAACTACTAAAACCAAATACTACTAAGAAGAAACCATGGATGACAGACAAAATCCTAGAACTAATAGAAAGAAGATGAATAGTTAAGAACCAAAACAACATAAGAGAATAAAGAAATATGAAAGCAATGATTAAGGCAAAAATCAGAAATGCCAAAGAATTAAAACGTAAAGATAATTACAATAAAATCAAAAACCTACAATCTAAATACGATAGCTTCATTGTACACCGGAAAATTAAAGAAGTAACAGAATATATATATAGCATTCAGCAATGCAAAAACTTTAACTGTAATAATTTTGCTTGTTTTATTGATTACCAAAAAGCCTTCAATAGAGTACAACGTCAAAAGATAATAAAAATTTTGAAGAACGTTGGAATGGATGGAGAAGACCTAAGAATAATCAAAAACTTGTACTAGAACCAATAAGCCATTGTCAGATTGGAAAGACAGAAGACAGAATAAGTGAACCTTCTACGAGAGGTGAGACAAAGCTGCATATTATTGCCGTTAATATTCAATATATATTTGGAATATATATTCAGGAAAGTCGAAAAGATTTAGAAGCTGGAATATCGCTAAACTGAAACTTTAAATAATATACGCAACGCGGATGATACGGTAATATTTGCTGATAACATCGAGAAACTACAACATCTCATGAATAAAGTTACAGCTAGTAGCAACAAGTATGGCCTTGATATAAACATCAAAAAGACCAAACTAATAATCATCAGTAAATCCCACATCACCGTTACCCATTGAGAAAGTAAATAAGTACACGTATCTTGACACTACCGTAAACAATCAGTGGGATCACTCCTAAGAGAACAAGATTCAAATAGAAAAAGCTGTTTTCAACAGTAGGATCCCTACTAAAGAGCCACAACCTCACATTGCATACTAAGCTGAGAATTCTGCGTTGCTACTTGTTTTTGGTTCTTTGAGTTGAATTGTAGACACTAACTGATGCTATGCGCAGGAAACTAGAAGCTTTTGAAATGTGGTTATATCGAAGGATGTTGAGAGTTTTGTGGAAGGATTGCATAACTAACACTGAGATCTTTTACAGAATGAAGAAGGAGAAAAAGATCCTTAACACCATCAAATGCAGAAAACTCCAATACCTGGGGCATATTTTGAAGAATGAAAGCAGATTCCAGCTATTGCATAAAATACTGCAAATGGAACCGAGCTTTTCCGAGCAGCAGTAAATAAAGTAATGATTGCAAGAATGATTACCAACGTCCGGAAGAAATAAAAAACTATAAAAAAAAGAAGAAAGCTACATTAAATTAATTATTCAATTTCAAAACAACCTTCAAAATACTCTGTACTTTTGTAAGGTCGATAAACTAATACAAATAAAAAAAACAATTGCTGCATGCATTGTATTTAATAATTACATAGTTTAAAAAATTTGGTACCAAACATATATAATTGAAGTGGTAACAAACTTGTCCCTTATTTGGTCCGATAATTGTTTAATATTACAGGAAAAGAATAAAATTATGCAACAACGTTACAACACTCGATATTCAAATACCCGTGTGGTAAGATAATAATAAAGTCGGGCGATTAATGCTATGTGACATGCAATATTAAGGTGTGAACGATTTAAGGCAAATCATAATGGCAGGCCGAAGATAGCCGCCGGGGAAAATGCAAGAACAGGTCCGCTTTACACAAGATCGGTTTTGTGTGAAAGTTTTTTTAAATATTTTTTATTGTTCCCCTTACTGTTTTAATAGTCCCTTATGGAAACTTTCCTTTAACGAAATAAAAAGTTTGCACGTTTTTTTAGCGATTATTGATTGATTGTTATCTACATTGTTAAATTGTTTGCTTTTTTAATTCTCACGTATTTTCAATAAATGTTATCGTATTGATATAAATATTGAATAAATTATTACTTTTAATTTTTATACCAATTGATATTTTTTTAATGGAATTTACTACAAGTGCATAGAATGATTTGCCCTCGCGTGTCTGCACGCAGGTTGTGCCTGCAGGCACAAAAAAAAACAGAAGAAGTCAGGAAGGTAAAAGCGCCAGAGGCTCTAAGTTACTGGTTACATGCTCCACACACGCTAATATCCAGTCTGGTCGATTAAATTGGCTATCTCTTAGGAGATTAATATAATAAATTATATTATAGTTTTTTTTAAGAAATGCAAAAGTTATTAAAAAATAGTAAATAATAAGCTAGAAATAAATCCTTTGATCTTTCCAGTCTATAATAATTCAACATCCCACTTTATTAAAGTAGTTCAAATATTACTAATTCAATCAACAAACCAAAGACAAAACCCACTGAATGTCATAAATATTTGAAACTATTACCAAATACGTGTATTAACCTTGCTTGATTTTCTAATTTATAACTCTGTGGTAACCAAAACAGAAATAAAAAATTACTTTATTTGTAAAGTATTTAACTACTTGTTGGAGTTTTAAAGAAACATCTAACTGCTGACATCACGACGGAATAATTTACCATGCATTAAAGTCCTGAAAGTAACAAAGACCTAAAAAAAATAAAACGGAAAGCACAGCACTGTAAGGAATGTTTAAAGTTGTGAATTAATATCTTTCATTGTGTGCGAAAACGTGTGGGGGCCGAATGTTTAGTCGCATAACCGTTTAACGTAAATATGTTACGATTGTATGTTATGTAATGGCGTTGCCTGTAAACACGTATAAAACATAAAGTATCCAGAGCATATGAAAGTCTTGTAACAAGAGAGCTTCCTACTAGAAAAGAACGGGCGAACCCGTAATGAATCATAATGGACTACTTGCGGTCGTTATTCAACAAAAGATATTTTCAGTGGAATATGTTATAATTTATCAGTTTGCAAAGTTGCAGAGTATCTGAATATATTACAATTTTATAAATTAAAAGATTTTTAGTTTTCTACTTAATACTATTGATCTTAAAAAAAATTAATCTACAAAAATAATCAAAATTAAAATTTTAGAATTCATACAGTTAACATTATCATAATCAATTAATCCATAAAATTATCGAAGCCGCAACAATATTGTTAGAAAATAATTATACATATTATAATCCTATTCTTTACCACAAAGTATGCCATCTGCATAATTGCACACTGAATCTAAAAGGCCAGTAAATTTGCTTTTCAACGTACAAAGTAAATAATATGCATATTTTAGAGTAGGTGGGAATTATGTTAAGTTTAACAATTATTTATTACGTGGGCACCAATAAATACGTATTAATTATAATAAATATGATAAATTCTCACCTTGGCAATGCGAGCTGAGATAATGAAGCAATAAAAAACTTGTGAGAATCTGTTGCGCAAAGTTTCCAATTTAATGGAGCAATAAAAATTCCTAAAAACTAACGCATGCAACAGTGTTTCCCACTTTTAGACTATCGCAATCTAATATAAAACGCGTTCATTTCGATTGATATTAAAGCAGAGACATAATAATTACAAATCCATTTTAGTATAATTGACTTCTAACACCGATAAAATCCTAATGGATTTTCAAGCTTTTAAATTATTTAGATAAACAGAGAATTGGAACGATTATGAAATTTTGTATATATCATCCCTTTTTGTTGTTTTAATTATATTAGTTACAAATTTTTTGTGATATGTTATGTAGTTGTGTTATAAATCATCAAATTGAGCGGCTTTATTTTTGGATGACTTATGCAGCTGTTGTCGGTGACATTCCACGTTATCATTTCTATTAATGCGGCTTGATTCGGCGGTTTGAAATAGAGTTGTAAAATAAGGGGTTCATTAAAAGATAAACCGGCTCGACATAAATGCAATATTAGAGGATTTAATTAAAATCTTGATACATGAATTGAAAATACGTCTACTGTGGTGTGTGCACTTATTTTTAAAATGAAAAGAGAGATGAATTAGATTAGAAGCTATTTCCTGAATGCGTTAGTGTAATGTAATGCTAGAACTAGACATAGTATAATTATACTTATTAGTCCCTTCAAATTAGACAAATAATCGATGTTTTAGAAAAAATTTACTCACAGCTTAGCATTTACATTTACCCGTGTATTTGGAGTGTCTGAAAACTATTTTCACCTAGCGCACGCTTGCAAAAGGGTGGTTTTGGAGTAATAGACATATGTATATATATTAATTTTTGCGTTTTTGAATGTTTTTTTGCATTTTTAGCGAAAACTATGTATTTGGCCAAAAATTATTTCTATTAAAAGTTGTAGAGCAAAATATTTCTAATCGATATACATTATTTGAATTTTTCTATATTTTAAAGTATAAAGTCACAATTTTGCGCGCCCTGGTAATCAATTCACGCATTATTGGAAAAATCAAAAAACTTATATCGATCGGAAATTTTTTACTCTAAAACGTTGGTCTCTTATAATTTTTCTAGAAAATGCATAGTTTAAGATGAAAATCAGCATAAGGTCACAATTTGCTACATTTTTCAACATTCTTGAGCGGAAAATACTCTATCGAAAAATCCAAATAGCCAATATCAATCGGAAATTTTTTGCTCTACAACATTGATTTCTTGTAATTTTTCAACAAAATGCATTTTGGCTCTAAGTGCAAGAAAATAAAATAAATACTTTATTTTCCGCGCTTTCTAGCAAAAAAAACGGAAAATTCAAATATCTATATCAATTAAAAATTTTCCGTTCTACAACTTTTAATAAAAATATTTTTTGACCAAAATGCATAGTTTTTGCTGAAAATGTAAAAACTATTCAAAAACGCAAAAACTGATATATTTATGTCTATTACTGCAAAACCACCTTTTTTCATGCGTGCGCTAAGTGAAAATAGTCTTTAGACAGTCCAATTACACCTAAGTATTCAGGTCGCTTAGCTGTGGCTAAAAATTCTCTAAAAAATGTCTAATTTGAAGGGACTATATACAGGGTGTCCGGAAAATACGTGTACAACGTTTGACGACAGAGTCCTGACGTCAAAATAGGTCGATCTAAGCCGACTTAGTTATATCCAAAATTGTCTCGTTTAGCTGGTAGAGGGCGTAAAAAAAAACAAAAGTATAACAAAGTTGAAAGTATCTATTGTAAGAAACTAAGTAAAACAAAAACATTACTTAAGCAAATGTGTAAAATGACCGCCATCTTGCTGAATACACTTATTAACACTATTTAAAAATTGATATTGGACCCTATCTAATGTCTCGGGATTATTAAAATGGTTGCCTGCATTTAAAATCCGCTGCAATAAATCATCGCGTGTGTTTACCGGAGTCTTGTAAACTTCTGTTTTAATAGCGCCCCACAAAAAGAAGTCACACATATTTAACTCAGGAGAACGTGGTGGCTATTTTACTGGTGCATCATTGCCTCTTCCAATCCATCGGTTGAGATATTGATGATGTAAGTATTGCCGAACGGCAACGGAAAAATGGGTCGGGGCACCATCATGCATATACCACATTTCCCTCCGAAGTAAAAGGGACAAATTCTCCAGAAGAATTGGTAATGTGTCTTGCAAAAAATTTAAATAAATATTTCTATCTAACCTGTCTGGAATAACAATGGGACCAATAAGGTAGTGATCAATAATACCTGCCCAAATATTAATTTTAAATTGATGCTGAAACATAATTTTTCTACAAAAATTTATACCAGGAGCATGTCAACTTTCTGAGAGTTTGTATAATTTTCCATTTTTAATGGTAAAATGAATTCAAGAATTTTGATCGTATACTTGAGTAAATTTCATAGACTGGTGACAATTTGTCAATAATTGTCAAATTATTAAACGCCTTAGCAACAAGGTCACTTAAAAAATTATTGTTACAGGTAATTTCTTTTTAATATTTACAAATTTTTGACGCCCTCTACCGGCTAAACAAGACAATTTTGGATATAACTAAGTCGGCTTAGATCGACCTATTTTGACGTCAGGAGTCTGTCGTCAAACGTTGTACACGTATTTTCCTGACACCCTGTATATAAAAAAACTAAAACCTTTCAATATTTTTTGTCAAAACAAAAACATAATTAAAAGATATATGCCTTTAACTTTACAAAAAAAAACTCTCAAATTTCTTGTCAAAACAAAACAAAATCAAACCTTAATTTGTAACTTTTTTAATATACTTTACATACAAATATAAAAATTTCAAAAATTTCAACATTAAATTTTTTTGTCAAAGCAAAACAAAAATCAATTTAACTAAACTAAGTATTTAAAAAAAAATTAAAATTGTTTGTGTTTTGAAATGCAATCTTACAAAAAAAAACTAAAAATTTTTAATTTAAATTAAAAAAAAAAAAAAACAAACGATACAAAAAAAACTACATAATTATTTCATGAAAAATTCAACTTAAAAACAACTAAAAGTTTTAAATAAAATACCTTAAAAGACAAAAATTAAACAAACCATACAAAAAAACTATCAGTTTAAAAAACTAAAAATTTAAAAAAATCAAACATAAAATTTTTAACAAAACAAATGAATGAAACAATGAAACAGAACAAACAAATAAACAAAACAAACAAAACAAAAAAAACAAAAAAAAAACAATCCTTACCAAAAAACTTGAAAGTTGAAATGTAGTTTTCAACTTTCAAGTTTTTTGTCAAAACAACAAAAAAATTAAACCTTACGAAAAAAAAACAATTTAAAAAAATTTAAGTTTAAAATTTTGTATAAAAAATAATCAAAAAGTATAACTTAATAAAAAAAAACAAAAAATTCTTTGAAATTTTTTGTCAAAACAAATCAAAAAAATTGAGAATTTAAAAAAAATATATAATTTAAAGTTTTTAGTTTTTTGGTAAGGTTTGTTTTTTTTTTGTTTTGACAAAAAAATTCAGAGTTGAAATTTTTAGTTGTTTTTGTAAGGTTAGGTTAGGTTAGGTTAAAAATTTTATTTTTAATTTTTTTGAAATTTTTAGTTTTCTGGTAAGGTTTCATTTTTTTGTTTTGACATAAAAATTCAACTTTGATATTTTTTGACAAAAAAAAAATCAAATCATCCAAAAAAAACTAAATATTTAAAAAAAAAATGTCAACTTTGAAACTTTTGTTAAAAAAAAAAAATCAAAAAATGTTACATTACAAGAAAACCAACAAATTTCATCTTTAAAATAACCTAACGCAACCTAAACCTTACAAAAAAACACTAAATATTTTAACTTTTAAATTTACAAAAAAACTTAAAATTTAAAAATTGACAAAACAAAAAAAAAATCAAACCTTTCCAAAAACCTAAAAATTTCAAAAAATATTAAATATGAACTTTTTAACTTAACCTAACCTAACCTTACAAACAACAACAAAATTTAATTTTGAATTTTTAAGTCAAAACAAAAAATCAAACCATACAAAAAAAAACTAAATGTTTAAAAAAAAATTCAACTTTGAAAAAAAATCAATATTTACCAAAAAAACTAAATATTTAAAAAAAAAAAAAAATTGAAATTTTTGTTAAAACAAAAATAAACAAAGCTTTTGACATGGAACCTCTTAAAAGCAACTAAAAATTTCTAAAAAATTTTGCAAAACAAAAGTAATTAACCTTACCAAAAAAATTTAAAAAAAACTCAACTTTGAAATTTTACTTATATAGTTAAAATTAAGATTAAGAAAAAAATTCTTCTAACGTATAAAAGCAGTGTTCTAATAAAAAATCTTTTAAACGACATTTAAATATATATTTGTTTTTACACATTTTTATTTTCATTGGAATATTATTAAAAATATCTAAACATGACAGATATGGTGATTTTTTATACGTTGATGTTTGGTGTATATTATATTCTATAAATCTGTACGTACATATATTATGTTTTTTATCTGTAATTTCTGTTTGATACGTTTTGTAATTTAATTGTATTCTATATTTTATTTACCATCATTATTTATTATGTCTTATAAAACAAATCAATTTTTATTATAATGTATATATTTTTATTATATACATATATTATATTAAAGTTCTTGCGCCGAAACGGCCGGCGCCGAGGTGTCCTCGCGCCGAATTGGCCACGCTAAAACGGCGGCGCCGAAGTGTCCCATTCCGGTTTTTTGTGTCTTTAAACTTTTGAAAGTTGTCTATGTGGTAACAAAAATGTTAAAAACTTTCTGCAAACTTTGCAACATTTTTTGAAAACTTCTACATTTTTGCATTACTGTCAATATTTTTTTTTTTTTAATTAGTTATAAAACTTTATAGAGTTTTTATAAGAAATCTAACAACAATGTTGCCTTTAAGAAACAGTTTTTAGGCAATTTTTATTTTGACTTAGTTTGTTTTGGTGGCTCAGATTTTTTTTTTGGTTGCATTTCTGTAATCATCTCCTCAGACATTATTGTCAATATCTCTGCAGAGGTTAATCTAGATTTCTTTCTTGACTGCTTTTATATGGTTGGTAAAAATTTTGTCTCGGCTTTGTATTGATCTTGCGCTTTTTATTTTTTATATTATCCATCTACTCTGCCAAACATTTTTTTCTTTAAGTTGCAACTTTTCCATTCCCCCAGTAAACCTGCTTTCTACCTCTTGTTTTTTTTTAAATTAAAGTTTGTTTTGCAGCTACCTCTATTGCCTTTGTTATTGTGTTAATTATGGCACACGTTATGTTAATTAGATTGGAAACTTTAGTTTCAAACTCTTTGTATTTTATTCAATGTCCGTTTTTTTTTTCTCTTTTTTAGGATTTTGCTTTTTGATGTTTTTTGGTATTACCTCAAAATAAATGATTTGGTGAAAGCTTAGCTTAATTCCGTTACTCACTTTCGAGTTTTTGATTTGGTCCGACATATTAGCAGACGTTATTGTTATGTCACTAACCGATCTGCTTATCTCCCTCACAAAGATTAAACCTTATTTTATCGTTTTTTGATTGATCCGAGACTAAGGATTTGTTGTTAAAGTTTCTTTCCCCCTATAAAAATGTTTTTGTTGTGGCGTTTAATAGTTTAATACTTAAGACTTTAATGGGTGTATTGGGAATAACGTAGCAAGACTAGATTTCTGTGTTGTCTAGCTCTATAAAGGTAAAGACTTTATTGCTCGTGTTTGATTTCTGGATTTTTAAGTTTTTGTTAAAGATAACTATAGTGGCATCTTTCTGCGCGTCTGTGTGCTACGTTGCTTTAATCTGAAATTTGCATGTCTAGAAGATCTATTGCCGCTTTGTCTCTACTAAGATTTATTTAAAGGACTTTCATTTCAGGTTGTTATGAGCTGGTTTTTTGCTTATCTATAATATTTTACCGCCGCACAATAATTTGGACACGCCTTTTAATCGGGCCTGTCGACTTCCTTCTTGCAGATGTTACAATGTTTTTGGTTATTGCACTTCTTCACGGTATATTTTGATTTGCCATATTTAAAGCATGGTTTTTCCATTATTCTTTTATTTGAGCAGTCTTTGGCTTTGTGTCCAAACGTTAGACAATTTAAACATTTTTTCACAACGTGCGATACTTCTTCTAACCTCTATAAGAGGGCAGTTTGATGAGTGTTATAAAACTACAAGCAGAACTCACGTAATTTAACTCCTTTTTAAAATCGTTTTTTTGCAATGTGTTGAGAATAAAATTTCCAATCTAATGAAACATATAAAAATCTAAAACCTTCAATTGTTTATTAAATTTTAAAATTAATATGTAATTTTTTAGTCAAAATATTTGCTTAAACTTTAGGAGTTATACTTTATTGCAAAAAACCGATTTTAAATATGACTTAAATTACGTGAGTTCTACTCGTAGTTTTATTAGTGACACTCATCCCATTCTGTGTCAATCTTTATTATATTAATTAGCTTTACTACATCTTTAGTGGGTCGGTAACCACGGCGCACTGTAGCCTTTCCGCGTTATTTTTTTTTACATTCTGATATCAATATTTTGCACAATTTTTTTGGTAAAAACTGACAAGTTTCTAGTTTACAAAGAAACTTATACTTAAATTATTCAATTGCAATGTATCAATGTCTATCAATGTCCTCAATGTATAATATATGCACGCTATTAGATAATAGCATATCAGTTTACAGTAATTTCAGCCAACAATTTGATCAAATAATCGAAATGCCAAACGCTCCCTATCAAATTCATCCCCTAGAAATTACAAAAAATACTAATAAGAATCAATATTAAAATTTAAAGCAGCAAATTTTCATGCACGTGTACATTTTACAAATTCATCATATTTGCCAGCATCAAAGGATCCCGTAACGACGTCTCCTCACTTCCATTCCCAGACGTCTGAAATAATCCTACTTTTTATTTCAACATGCATACGCATAATGTCGTTAATTTATCCTTCTCTTTCAAGTGCACTCCGGCGAAGGGTTGGTTCATCACTAATCACCGACTGACTCTGCCCTATAATCGCGCGACACCCCCGATTCAAACGTGATATCATTTATCAATCCATCATGCATTATGTAACCGCGCGTCTCGACTCGATTCTACTGGATTATGGCATGTTGATAACACGTAGATTATGCGAAATCTTCAAGAGCATCTTTAAACCATTTGCGATACTCTTATAGTTTGATTTAAAAAATGTGAATCAATTATAAAACTTTATTAATACTTTATCAACAAACTTTTAGTAGAAAATACAATTTTGACCATAAAAATTTAAAAGGAAACAAAAATAAGTAAGATTTATCTTTGTTTCGTTTGAGTGGTTCCCATAAAAATGTAATTGAAGTGAAGTAAAGAAATATGTATTAAACTGGAAAATTGCGCAACGCTTTATTATTATTTACGGTCAATTTTTCAGATTTTATAGTGAAAAAAAAGGTGTGATGTTTGTATCAAATGTACAGCACCAATGAAGAAGAAAAAACTCAATAAATAAGGATTCCCGACGGAATCGTTATCAAATAACGCGTGAACCGGAATCTGGACGACAAAGATTGCACGGCTCGTTGCTTCCTTCCAGCAACAAGCTGAAATTAAGAAGGAAAGACGAACAAATCTTCCACCGCATTGTTATTACAAATTGAATCCTTCACAGGGATTCACACTGTCAATTGAATTCGGGATCTAATACATTTTCCACATACGTGTAAAGCACGTGTGAAATATATATTTTTCAATACGAAAAGAAAAAAAAGCTTTGAAGGATTTAAACGAATTATGTTAGGATGCAAAGGAAAATTTGAAATTGATTTTTTTATATATAACGGTGACATGTTTATATGGGAGATACACTTGGAGCCGTTCCAAACTTGCAGTACCTCCACTTGGTCTCGTGTTAGTTATTTTCATTACCATTGTCCGAAATTTATGAGGCTTGAACGTAATAGTCACAAATTGTCCCAGTAATAAACTTGAAATATTGCCGGCCTGGCAGGATTCCACATTTCGAAATTAGTCTTATTTAATTAATATTAATTTTACGGTCGCTTTAAGCAAATTGTTTAGCGGATTTCATTTGGTTTTATTCTATGTTTTTTGCCAGCGTTTAAATCAACGTCTTCAATAATTAATTGCATTAGTTTAATCAACATGTAGTTATTGCAAGTTGGAGTATATTTAAACATTCAGGAAACAAAGTCATATTTTGACTATTATTGCATGATATTTAGATTTCAAAGCAAAGTTTTGATATTTGAAACATATCTAGATCCAAGTTTTATAATTTACTTACCATTTAGAAAAAAAAAAAAAAATTTGCTCAATTTATCAGCCGGAATCTGGCATCTAACGGCCAAATATTAATGTTTTAATATTGAATTTACATATTAAAGCCGGATTTTTATATTTCAAGTTTAAATTTTAATATTTTGTTTTAATAACATTTTTTTTTTAATTATTAACACTTTATAGCCGGATTCTTAAACTTTTAAGACAGCAATTAAACATTATTATGTTATTTTGACATATTAAAGCCAGAATTTTAAATTTAAAATGTCAAATTCTGACATTTAAAAACCTTAATGAAAGGAGAGGGAGGGGTTTGCTTTTGTGGCGCAACAATCTCCACTTTTTCCATCAAGCGGAGCAACTAGTGGTGAAGTTTTCCTCTTTTTTGGTGGTAAGCGCCAATGTTAGATCGTCCACGTAATTATTGGTAGAGGAGCGGTATTAGTCGTCAATTCAAAAGCAGTGTGTTTTCGCTGTTGTTATAATTTCACCTAGGTGGTATTTGACTGCTAAATTCTGTCGACAGTGAGTATTGGCGCACCCAGTATGTGGTTTGGCAATTTGTTATTATTGAATTAATCTTATTTTCTTGGCTGTCCCAGGTTTATTTTCAAGCATAGTTTGCTGGGGTTTTGTTCCGATGTGGCTTTTGTCCAAAAATTATTGTTTTGTTTGTTTGTTTTGTGTTTTAAAGCATCTTGAAACTTTTTGCTGCTAAATTGTGAGTCGTTGTTGCTTAACAGTATTTTTGGGTAATCCAATTTGTAAAATAGATGGTAGGCAAATGGTTGATTTTCTGATAACTGATGGTACTAGTATTGCTTTTACTCAGCGACTGCACGTGTTTATTATAATTAGGACCACTTTGCTTTCGCTTTGGTCGTGTTGAACGGGCCCATTGGAATGTGTCAATTGAATACATATATTTTGACTCATCGGTTTGTAAGACGTAGTATAGACTTGGACAAAGGCAAGCTAGTATGAGTGGTTTGTTCATGCTGGTTTTGATCAACTGGAGGCTGCTCTGCATTTTTATTAATTGCGTCGCCATCTAGGCATAGTTGGGTAGTAATTGCGAAGCCAGGCCCAAAGTCACAATAAGCTAAATAACGCCGTAATATGATGCCCAGGTATTCTAACTCTAATTTGGCAAATTTAAACTTAAACTATTGATAAAATTTGTAGTTTCAGTTTCTATAGAGAGAACTTTGCAGAAAATTTGTTTAAAAACTCATCTTGTTGAAAACAGTCGTTTTCAATAGTTTTAGAAAAAACAATAAGTATGTAGGGTGCTGTCATCTGCAAAAGTTATGAATAGGATTTTTAGTTAATTTATTAACGTAAATCAAAAATAATGTTGACAAAAAAGCAGACCCTTTAAGAACAACAGCATTTATGATGGGTTTTATGAAAATCTGATGTTGTTTTTATCAAAATCCATATTTAATATCTGAAATAAAATTTGTTTTAAGAACTTGAGAACGTGAAAATTATTATATTTTTTAAATATTGAGCTTCAAAAATTTATACAAAACTTTAGTAAGACATCTTTCTTTTTGACCAGTGCTACTGGAGAGCAGTAGTCACTGGTATTTTTTTTAATAATTCTTCTACTTGTTGCTAGAAGTTAGGTTAGGTTAGGTTAGTTTAGGTTAGGTTAGTTTAGTTGGAAAACGTTTGCAGGGATTCAAGGGGATGAGAATAAGGGTAAGGAACAGCCCGGTTGCACTATGTGAGAGCATAGGCCGTCTATGCAACTCACACTTCACCAGGAAGGGAAGAATATATAGCAGAGCCAAAGCCACAAGGAAAAACAACGTAAAGTTAGAGGTAGAATATAAAGGGTTGCAAAAAAAACTAGGAGGTCTAATCAAATCTGCTAAGGGGAAAAAGTGGAACCTCTTGGTAGAAAAGGTAGACAAAAACATCTGGGGCAAGGGTTTAAAGATAGTCATGAGAAAAGTCAAAATAACGCCGCTTAAAGTTTTGCTAAAAACTATAAAAGTGGCCGTAGTTGAGCTCTTCCCAAAGCAGGAAGAAAGGGCGGTTAGAAGATGGCGTGTAAAGGCGAGGGTAATCCGTCCGTTTACGGATGAAGAGCTTCGGGAAGCCTAAAGAAAATGCGTTCTGGGAAGGCTCCAGAACCTGACGAAATTCCCGCGTACGTGGTTAAAGCCCTGATTAAACAGTGCCCCAAGGTGTGGCTAGCCACGCTTAACAAGTGCTTAAATAACGGAGAATTTACAGAAATCTGGATAAGGGCGGGGCTTGTTCTCTTGGGCAAAGGGAAGGGAGGAGTAGGGGCAAGGGCGTTTTGACCTATATGTTTTCTGGACGTAGCGGGGAAGCTGCTTTAGAACATGATAGTGGGAAGACTGCTGGAAGCTCTTCAAAGAGATCAAGTCTTTAGCGAGCGCCAGTTCGGGTTTAGGAAGGGACGGTCTAAACTGAGCGCGCTTGCTGAGGTGAAAGCGGCGATGGTAACTGCCATGAATGTTAAAAACGCTTTTAACACGGCCAATTGGGGAGGGATTTTAAGAGTTTTGGAAGGCAAGGGTGTTCCCAAATATCTGCTAAATAACATCAGCAGCTATTTGTGGGACAGGGTTTTGTTAGTGAGAGAAAGTGGAGAAAAGGAAGAGGAAATTTTAACCACAGGGATCAGTTCTAGGCTCCACGTGGAACGTCCTCTACAACGACGTGGTAGGTCTGGAATTGCCAATGAGTATTGAAAGGATAGCTTACGCCGACGACTTGGCGGTGATAATTACGAAACGCTCTAGAGGGAACTGGAAGAAACGGAAAACCGCGCTCTAGCCCTCATTGAGCGTAAAATCAACGCGTTGGGCCTTGAATTGGCCTAAAAAGGAACTGGTGGTGCTCTCTTGTTCAAGAAGAGTGCCACAAGTTAAGATGACCGTTTCGGAGATTACCGTCAAGTCGCAACTTCGGTTAATGTACTTGGGTGTGACGCTAGGTACTAACTTAGCGTGGAGAATGCATGTGAGAGAAGTGTGTGCGGTTCTGTCCTTAACAGGGCTAATGCCGAACTTGAGAAGCAAGATCTTCCACCAGGCGCTTGATGTGCTTGGTAGTCTTCTTCATAGTGCTCTATGGGGCTGAAATATGGGGAGATGCCGTGTGCAACAACGGAAAACACTGGGAATTAGTTCTGCGGACTGAGGAGGTGTTGCCAGAGGGTTTGCAGCGCATACAGACAGCGCCAACGGCGGGCTTTCTTGTTGTGGCAGACACAAAGCCGTTAGGTCTTGTGGTGCAAGTGAAGACGGCGGTCTGAAAGGGCCGCATTACTAAGTATAAAGCGGAAGAATGGATGTGGAGAGAATGGCAGAAAAATTTGGAGAAATGCGTGTTGAGTGGGGGTGGTAGCGAACCAGCGTGGTCCAGACGACTCATCGCAGGCGTGAGGCTTTGGGTGAGTCGGGGCCATGGTGAGGTGTACTAATACCTCACGCAGGTACTAACAGAACATGGTTGTTTTCTGCATTAGATAAAATTGTTTAAAAGTGATAAATGTTTGTACTGTGGGCAATGGGATACGGTTGAGCACACCGTGTTCTATTGCGAGAGATTGGAGACACGTAAAAGAGCAAAAGTGAAACTGATAAAAGAAAATTTAAACCCGGATAATATGGTGGTACTAATGCTGTTTTCGGTGGCCAATTGAGACATTGTGGCTGTGGTTATTTTTGTTATAACAACTGTTTGTTCCAATTGTAGCTATGCTGTGATTCTTTGCTAAACTGGTCCTTGTATTCCCAAGCTTTGTTTTTTAGGCATTGGATAAAGCCAAAGACTTTATCACGATTACTGCGGTTTATACGCCCAAAGACTATTATTGCGTATTGCTCATGTGCGGCAGCAATATATTCAAAACTGCTGCAACTTACAATTGCTATAAAATAGACAGTTTTTAGAGCTTATTCTATTTGTTTCATCTTATGCGTAATATTTTGATACACATCTTTTTATAGCAAAGAGTACGTAATGCAGTCAAAGACAAAATATAAAATTGTCGGTTTTTGCCTAAAAATAGTGTGGTTTAGGAACAGGCACGTTACCAATTGCTATGCCCTATTCTTGATAGTTGTGGCATCTACTGTGCACAACAATATTTGTGTTGCCGTGTGGCTGTCGTTTACGACGTTGATAATAATTTGTACATTCTTTTATTTAGGATGTATAGTAAGTGTTGGGAGTAAGTAAGAAAATCATGCTCTTGATTGCTTCACGTTCAACGCCACTTTGTTACCGGCACGATCCAGAGTATGGTAAGTCATTGCAAAAATAGTAAATGTTGATCTAAGAAGTATTTTATACTGTTGAGCCGTTATAGCTCAAATAATTACAAACACAGAGGGTAATAAGTCTTTGTGCAGGGAGTATAAAGCTGAGATGCAACGGTCAAAAAATTGATGCAAAATCCCAAAATTGCACCAGTAGTAAAAGTATTAAACCACAAAAGTGTGCTCTCGTGCAATAAGGAGTGCAATGGCGTATTCCTGCAGTCAAGAGATTAAAACGGAATATTGCTGCGAGCGTTATGGTAATGGTGCGTGGTTAGTCAAGAAGTCTAGTGGTTGTCATCGTAGTTTTGAAGTAAGTTTAGGAAATTGCTGATTGATGAAGGGGGGGGGGGCAAACTTGTACTTGAGGGGGTTTAGATTTATGACATATCAGCCTAAAAAAACTATAATAATGACTTGTACTTATGGCGCCGCCTAAGAAAGGATAGTATGAGTAAGCATTAGCCGGACATTTACAAGTTGGATTTTGGTATTTTAATGTTATGACTTATAAAAACCGGATTTTTCAAATCTAAACTTTACATTACATTTATTTTTGACATGTAAAAACCGGATTTTAAGTTTTATTTACTTTTATAAACAGATTGTGACATTTAAAGGCCAAATTTTGGTATTTTAATGTTATTTTGACAGTTTAAAACCGGATTTTTATGTTTTAAACCCAAACTTGGATATTAAAACATTTTAACTAAATCTTTACAGTTAAAAACAATATTTTCAAGTTTTAATTATTTTTATAGCCAAAGTTTATTTAGTACAACATGTTTCAGTCAAGTTTTGATATTTATATGTCGGATTTTAAATTGTATAGCCAAATTTTACATTTTTAATCCAAAATTAAACTATAAAATTAATTAATAATTTATTTAAACTGAATCTAATAATCACATCCGAAAAGAATTAAACACAGACAATTGTTTTGGTTCTACAAACCTCGTCAGTGTGCTTTGTGACTACTGTATTGCAAAATAACAAAAGATAAATTTGAATAAATATTTCTGTGTTTATAAACACAATTAATAATGTAAATAACCAAACAAAGGACTGTGGCTCTATCTAGTGCAATTTATACCAAATGTATGTATTTATTGGCACAGTTGCTCTAAACACATGTCAGGGCTCATAATTAAGATTATCATAAAGGTGTAGTGTTTTATTACCTCTTAAAATGTAATTATTTTTTTTTACTTCAGACCTATTAAAATAAATCTAAAATGTACCCTTATCAAAATAAAAGTGGTGGGCATATCTCAAAACGCAATCAATATTTTACGCAGTGTTCAAATCACTTTAAAATCTTGTATAAATAACTTTAACGCTATAATTAATTGTTAAATTGTTCCACAAATTACTACAGCAGTTTTATCAAACACATTTGACAGTATAACTATAGAATTACCTGCAAGTATTAAGTTAGCTGATTCAAACTTTAATCAATTAGGTCCAATTTACACCGCAAATATTATACTAAAAAAAATTACTTCAATGAAACAACTATACTACTTGTACGTGCGGTACTACATTTGCACCATTTCTAGCAATAAAAAATCTGTTGCAAATTGCAAAGAAAAACACACATTAGTATCTGTTAGAAACGCAAATAATAATGAAATTTTTTTATGTAGATAATTGTCATGATCGGTTATTGATCATGACAATTTGGAAGCAATAAAGGAAAGTAACCAAATGTAGTCAAATTACTGAATACTGCAAGTTTTTAATTACAAAAATTAAAAAGTAATTTGTGCAAATTAACAAACTATCAATCAACAAACATGCATTGCGTTTATTGTGTGGGGTTCTTGATTGCCCACTAAAACTTTAACCTCTATATCTTCCTGGACTTGAGGAATCACCGTTGTGGTACTACTTCACAAGTTCAAGACACTTTCTATTTTTGGCTTCCAGTTTTATCTTCTTCTTTTCTTTTTTTGTTTGTTTTGTTGTAAATTTTAATAAAATTTACACAATTGGTACTTATAGTTTTAAGCTTTATTAGTACTAAATTGCACTAATATCCAATAAACCATTTATTAGTTGTAAATTGTTAAGTTGACTTCTGCGCTCTTAATTTAATATTACGAATCAAGTTAATTGAATTAAGGTTATGCAGATATGAGCGTATAAATTTTAATAAATTTTACACAGTTAGTACTTATAGTATTAGGCTTTATTTGTATTAAATTGCACCAATATCCAATAAACCATTTTTGAGTTGTGAATTGTTAAGTTGACTTCTGCGCTTTTAATTTAATATGATCAAGTTAATTGAATTAAAGTTATGCAAAATTGAGCGTCTGAATTTTAATAAAATTTACACAATTGGTACTTATAGTACTAAGCTTTATTGGTATTAAATTGCACTAATATCCAATGACCATTTATGAGTTGTGAATCGTTAAGTTAACTTCTGAGCTCTTAATTTAATATAATCAAGTTAATTGAATTGAATTGAAAATAGTTTATTTTGAATACTTTTAGAAACAAACCAGTGGCAGCTTGTCAACATTTTTGTTTGAAAAGTTTATCACTGCCAATGAATTGAATGATAGAACTTTTACAAGTTTACTTGGAAGATATTCACAGATATATAAACAAATAAACCAGTGACAGTTTAACGATCTTCACATACCTGATGCGGATTTTCATTTTCCCACACATGGTTGTTATAAAAAATTTGTGTTGCATTTCTTGCAAAACTGGCTTCATCGGTAAAAAGATATGTCAGAAATTAAAGGGTTAGAACTATTGTTTGCAAAAGCCATTGACATAACGCAATACGTAAAAGAATACCAGCTGGTAGTAGTGCCTGAACACGCTGGATGTAGTATGAATACAACAAATTGCCCTTAAGCATTTTTTAAACTGTCCAATAACTTACAATTAAAGTATTGGCAATTTTTTGCGTAGAACTACTTAGATCTTCCTCTATCATGTCCAGCACATTATGTTCTAGTTGAACCGTTTTTGCTGTCATTGATCTTTTTGGCTCTTTATTTTGTATCAATGAGCTTGTTCCACAAAGACGTCGATAAATGTTTTCGAAGATTTTTTGGTGGAGGAAACAGTTTAATGTACAATCGTCTTGCTTGTAATCAATTGCCATCAGCAAGTTCATACATAAAATGCATGTCAGTCATCTCGGCGTTCGTATAGTGATTCATGGTAGATTCGCTAACTATTAAAGGCACGACAAATAACCAAACGTCACTCAATCTAAACAACTGCAACAAATACATGTGATAATCAATGACGAGACGTATTCAAAAGAAATCCACTTGTACATTAGTAGATAAAACAGCCGGTTCAAGTTAGAGTTAACAATTTGTTGTACTTGATAAACTCATTATTTTTTTGTACATTGATGTAGGTCATACTTTTATTTACATTAATGATTTCAAAAAATACCAAATATGGTTATTGCAAATTTTGTCCACCCTGTATCTTCGAAACAAAAGGGTTTTTCAAAAATCATCATATAACAAAATATTCTTAAAACAGACCAAGAAATTTTTGCCGTTTACCTAACACCCTGTATAATATGTTTGTTTTCAATATCTGCAATTGTGCAATTTTATTTAAGCCTGCATTTTTTAAGAATGTGTTCTTAATTCTTTCAATAATTGAATTTAATTATTTTGTAATTTATTTATTCCATTATAAAATCAAATTAGTTTGTTAATATTAGTAAAGCATAGACTTTAATTAACACCGAGCAAACATACTGATTTAATTTTTGGCTTCCTTTATACTTAACCAAGCATATTCATTTTATGCGTGCACCGATTAGAACGGGGCATGAAATTGCCGTATCTTCTTTAAGTAGCAGTATACAAAAAAGAAATAGATAAAGATAAACGGCAGCGATATGTAACATTCTCGGCGATTAGAAATGCCGATCGTCGCGAACGAACGGCGTGTAAAATATATAAGACAATATTCATTTACATACATATTGGAGTGATTAACTCGAGCAACAACACGCAGCCAGCCCAACCTCTCTCCTCTCTATCCGTCCATACAAGAAGGGACTTTATCTTTGAAATGGATTTTTGGATCGGACCGCCTGCCTGCTTCAGTTTAGATGAGATGTAAACATTGACTTTGGGACTTTAAAGATTAGCTGCATTCTTCGATCGATCTGCGTAATTCCATTATTGATTGGAAATTTATGAAAATTTACTATGGCATCAGATGGGAACCTAATTATCAAATATATTAAAACATTTTGATTTGATTTATTGAAAATGCGTCTTATTAATAGTAGCATTTATTATGAATTTAAAAAAATATTAATTTATTAAAAAGCTACTCTATCCTATCTGATAAGTAAACCGATTAATATTATCTTAAAATAAATAACCTTTGTTTATCTTCGTCCCAGATAAAAGCATGAAATCTATCTTTACATCTCTCAAGGGGACGGATTTATTTGTTCCCTATATGATCAGACATTCTCTGGTATGCATGCATTCTGAGTCAGCTACAAATCGAAGTCAAATTCGGTAGTCATCATTGGGCGTGCATGTATACACCCCACGACGAAAATAGATAGTGAATCTATATATACATTTCGAATCGTCTGTGTTGTATGTTGTCGTTATCAGTAAATGGAACAGATATATACATGAATAGTTATTACCGTCGGGGGGTCTTCATTACATTTCTTACATGTAATCTTGATGGTGACTCAAAAAATTATTTCGCGAGCGAAAACCAATTTGCGTGCGTGCGATAAAAGTGCCCTGGGACTCCCTAGAAGATTAAACTGGAAATGCAATTTGTGTAATGAGCGACTGCGGTGACTTTACACCGTATTGTCTTTTATACTGTATCATAAATACATTTTAAATAATCGAGTTTTAAATGATTAAATTTGCAAAAATTATTTATAAAAAAAAAATTATATATTATTAATTAATTTAAAATAACAAACTAACAAGAAATCATTAATAACTAATCTTTACTGAAACTACTATTATAGATACACAATAAAAAAAATGTCTTCTATGGAGACGTCAGAACTCATTTTGTCACAATAGAAGTTTGTAATTTATCCTCTTGATAACTACAACTTTGGTGGGTGGGTGGGCCACTCCAAAATATAATAACGCGACAATAATTTGCAATAAAGTAGCCTAATCACCCACCAAATCGTTTGTTATAAAAAAAAAACAATAATTGTTTTCTATGCTGACACCAGAAGTCATTTTGTCACAACAGAAAGTTGTAATACAACCACTCCTAAGTATAGGAAAGTGCCAATACTTTCAAGAAATTCAATAATTAACTTCTATGCGGACGTCAGAAGTCATTTTGTTACAAGAGAAGGTTGTGATCTAACTTCTTGATAACTACAACTTAAATGGGTGGGTGGGCCACTCCAATGCAATAATTTGCATTGAAGTAGCCCACCCGCCCACCAAAGCAATCTTTATCAAAAAATTTAATAATTGTCTTCTATGCAGACGTCAGAGGTCATTTTGTCATAAAAGAAGGTTTTGATCCAACTTCTTGATAACTACAACTTAGGTGGGCAGGTAGATCACTCCATAGCACAGTAAAGCGCCAATACTTAGTATTAGAGTAGCCCTCCCACCCACCCAAATGTTCGTTATTAAGAAAATCATTAATAGTTTTTTATGCCGACGTCAGAAGTAATTTTGTTACAAGAAAAGGTCATGACCCAACCTCTTGATAAGTACAATTTTGGTGGGTGGGGGCCAACTCTTAAACATAACAAAGCGCCGATACTTTAGATTGTCACAAATCTCATTTAGTCTAGAAAGGTACTCAATTAAATGCAGATTTACGTTTTTTACTAAACCCAGGTTATGGGTTTTTGAGTAACATTAAAAACACGGCACTTTCAATGCAAATGTCGTTTGTCTTTTTTGTTAAAAATTTAAATAAGTATTAAGTTGAATTGAATTGAAAAACGTACATGTTCCTTTAGCATCTAGGTCGTAAAATAGTTAATTTTTGCTTTATTCTAGAAATTATTTTTTATATTGGCCCACATTCTCCACCGTTTTTGATTTTTTTTGCTAATTTTGTTTAGTCTTTTCTATTTCTGCTTGCTTTTCTGTTTGGTCTTTTCTATACTCTCTTTTTCTCTACGAAAAGGTCTGTAGGTAGCTTGTTTGCTAATACTAATATTGAGTTTGTGAGCACATAGCTATTTTTCTTTGAACTTTCACTATCATATTAGTGCACTTCTGAAACTTTTTTCCCAAATAGAAGTCAAGTACAGAATAACTGAATTTGTAGTCGCACATAATTTTTTTTATGTAGGTTCTTTAACATTTGGTATCAGACAAGCTAGCTTCTTAGACAATGATTCTGCTTTGTTACAAATATGCTGCTTTATTTTTGTTCTAAAATCAAAAGTTTATTTTATTGATGTAGTTATTTTCAAGTACTTTTAAGGTTATTTATTGGAGTACTTTTGTGTTTGTGTTCTAGCTTCGTTTTTTTGCAGAAATTTTTAATGTTTTTGCTTATCCATTTTATAATTTGGCTATGTTAGCGGTTTCTTCTAGCACATTCTCTGTTTTGGCTGGGACAACTAATGCTAAGTTGTTAGCATATCTTACGGTAATGACATTTGTTGGCATTTTTAACTGTAAAACTCAATCGTAATAAATATTTTATAAAAGTGGACCTAATATTGATCCTTGCGGAACCCTTCTTGTAATTTTTATTACTGTCTGCTTACCCACTAACTATATTTGATCCAAAAAGTAGCTTTTTACCATTTGCAGCAAATACAATAATATTTGATTTTCTTTAAGCGTTTTCACAACATCTTTTTTTGGTTGAATGCGTTTTTAACATCAAGTGTGACTAATACACTCAATCTGCCCTTTACAAAACTTAACCTAACCTAACCTTATTAGGCCTTTGTTTCTTTTTTGTTCTTTCAGTATTCTGTTTTTTAACAATTTCTTAGGTAATTTTCCCATGCAGTCTAGAAGGCAGAGTGGCTTGTATGTAGGTTTATCTTGCCTTAACTTGCGCAGTTTTTTTAGAAGTACTAGTCTTGCTACCTTCCAAATCTGTAAAAACTCTCCGGTCTGCAGCAACCGATTCATAATAGCAAAGAGTCCGCATTTGCCATTTTAGACACTATTTTGACTTTGAATTATAATTGCAACAAAACAAAGTGACTACGGATGTTTCAATTGAGTTTAATTACTAATTAAAACCATCCACATACTAAACCAACTGTACTAATTAACAGACTTGTTAATTGATCGTAAAAAACCGTCATCGAAATGGTTGAGAAAAACTGCAAAAAAATCGACATTCTTTATGACGACCTCAAGCAGAACCGGTACGATCTCGCCGATACCTTTGCCACTTTGCGCAAAAAACATCTTCAAAGAAATAGTGTCCAGCATTGCCGCCGCCAACGCAGTCACTATACTGTTGGTTGCCAAGCACTCTACTAAGCTTTGACCAATCGGAACCCCCGGCACAGACTTCTTTCATCAAGGTTTTAAAAATCAAAACATCTTCCCCAGCTACTGCATCTACGCCTTTCCCGACGTCTCCGGCCACTGCGGCTCAAACCTTCCTCAAGAAACCAGCTAAAAAAACGGCCAACTTCAGTTCGTTCAAAGACAAAACAGCAATTGCAGGAGATCCAAGTCACAGCCCCGCTAGCAAAGAAGGAATTCACTCTGGTGGACTACTAAAAAAAATAAACAAAAAAAAAATCGTGAAGGGAGCATCCTTTAACGCCCATTTTGTTGCCATATACTCAAGTTCAATTGAAAAAGATTGTTTTTTTGACCCTCGCGGGTTCATTAGCGGCCATAGAAAAATTTGGCACATAATCTCGGAGCCACATGGAGATACCAAGAAAGCTTTGAAGCTGTTTCCAGGTTTTTTCAGTTCCTCAATCAGCATTAGGTAGTGCTGCAGTAGTAGATTTCCATCTGCCTTAACATGGCGTCCAAGATACATCACAGAATAAAAACTGTCATTGAACTTTGTGCCCCGCCCACCCACCCAATTGTTTCTAAACAAGAAATTGGATCAGAGGGAATTCCAGTTGACACTACTATTACGCAATCATTGAACTAAGTGTCCCGCCCACCCGCCTTTTTGTTTGTAATCCAATATTTGGACCATAACCACTTGGGTGAGTGGTCCGGAACTTTTGTTGAAACTACTTTGTACAGTTAATAAACTTTGTATCACGTCCACACATCCAGTGTTTGTGAACTAGAAATTAGATTGCTAACAGTTGGGTGGGTAGGCGGGAACTCCAGTTGAAACTGCTGCCGCGCAGTAATTGAACTAAGTGCCCCGCCCAGCCACTAAAAGTGTTTTTTGAAAAAGAAATTGAATCACAAAAAGTTCGGTGGGTAGGCGGAAATTCCAGTTAAAACTACTGTCATGCAATTATTAAAGTATGTGCCCCGTCTACCCACCCAAGTGTTTGTAAACAAGAAATCGAATTACAAATAGTTGGGTGGGTGGGCAAAAATTTCAGTTGAAACTACTGCCGCGCAATTAATAAACTAAGTGTTTGCGATCAAAAAATTGTATTAAATCCAATCTTTGGACCACATACATTTGGGTCCAAAACTACAGTTAAAACTACTGTCGCGCAATCAATAAACTTTTGTACCCACCCATCCAAATGTTTGTGAACAAGAAATTGGATCAGAAACAGTTGGATGGGTGGTCAGAAACTCTTCTTGAAACTACTGTTTTGCAATCATTAAACTTTGTGCCCCGCCCACTCACCCAAGTGTTTGTAAACTAGAAATTGGAACAAAAATAGTTAGATGAGTAGGAGAGAACTCCAAATAAAACTACTACCGCGCAATTAATGAACTCTGTACTTTGCTTACCCACCCAAGTGTTTGTAAACTAGAAATTGGCTCACAATCAGTTGACTGGGTGGGCGGGAACTTTAGTTAAAACTACTGTTGCGCAATCAATGAACTTTGTACTACAACCACCGACTCATGTGTTTGTGAACTAGAAATTGGATTGCAAACAGTTAGGTGGGTGGGCGGAAACTCCAGTTAAAACTACTATCGCGCAATTAATAAACTTTGTACCCCGCCCACTCACCCAAGTGTTTGTGAACAGGAAACTAGATCACAGACAACTGGGCAGGTGGGCGGAAACTCTAATTAAAACTACTGTCATAAAATTATTGATTTAAATGGCCTGCCTACCCGTCCTATTGTTTGTTATTTAATATTTGGACTACAATCACTTGGGTGGGTGGTCCCGCACTCCAGTTGAAACTGCTGTTGCGCAGTCAATAAATTTTGTAGGATCAGGGAGAACTCCAGTTGACACTACTGTCATGCAATCATTGAACTGAGTGGCTCCCCCCCGCCCTATTGTTTGTAATTCAATATCAAGATTACAAACACTTGGATGGGTAGTCCGGAATTCTAGTTGATACTACTGTCGCGCAATCAATGAACTATGTTCCCCGCTCATCCACCCAAATGTTTGTGAACAAGAAATTGGATTAACTAAGTGGTCTGCTCACCAGCCCAGTTGTTTGTGATCCAATTTTCTGTTCACAAACACTTCAGTGGGTGGTCCAAAACTCCACTTGTCACTACTGTCGCGCAATCAATGAACTTTGAACTTTACATACCCGACTAGTCAGTTTAAAGTTTTTGAGTACAATACCTAAAACTGGCAGAAAGTTGCACTTTTGATAAAAATGTTTATATCTGTAATTAGAAAACTAAAACTTGTTGTAACTTATTAAATCTAATTCTTAAAGATGGCAACTAAAATATTGATCATTTGAACTAAAAAATTATGTTATATTTTATTTTTATCAATCACTCAACTGAGTTACCTCTTAATATAATCCAAAAACTGCAGGAAATACAGAAATAAGACGGTTATTAGCACCGTTTCCTTCCATTTTTTTCTTAAAAAAAGATTAACCTACCTACAATTTTTGTCTTAATAATATAATATCAATATTAAGCATAATACAATTTTGTTGATTTCACAGAACTGCTTTTAGGTATAAGAGCAACACATTAAATAACCAGATGCAGCATACATTTTACAATTATTGTTAATAATAATTTTATAATTCCTAATACTAATAATAAATTATATAACAAAAAAACTCACATTGTTGTAGAGGTCATTGAACTCCCAATCCTTTTATCCTAAATTTCACACACTATAACAAATGCATCTAAGTCTACACAATTCACACAAAATTGCACCCTGAACCGATTAAAAATGAAAAAAATTGAATAATTTATGCATAAAACTACGAACCGTGTATCACCGCAAGAGATGTCATTGGGTACTGACATTCATACGCCATTGTATATGATAAAAAACATAATAATTGTATTTATAAAATTGTAATGCAGTAAACACTTAATGTTAAGGTTGAAATTAAAAAAAAAATGTATTAATTTTAGCAATTGAGGATTGCTTTAAATTGATGGATGCATCATAGTACTATATTTTGATGCGGAGTCGATCAGGGACCAGTATACCAAAATATTTTATTATAATTTATCATAACATTTTAATAAAGAGCAAAACTAGTTGTGTGTTAACAATTTATTCAGTAAAACTAAATTCTTAAAACTTTATTAAAATACAAAATGTTAATAGAAAAATGGATTTTAAACTTCAGAACAGTCTATAATGTAATTGTATTTTGTTTGGTGTAAACTAAAATAAGTAATAATAAGTTCACAAACTCTGAATTCAGTTATGGAAGAAAAGCTGCAAATAAGGAAACAATTTTAGTAATCCACTTCATGGAAAACGTGAAGATGATTTGGTAATCTAAAATTTACATCTGATGTGCAGGGTATAGTAATCGCAATTCTTAATTTATTTAATTGCAATACAATTAACAATTTTAAGAGTATGTTTTTTGTAACTAATTTATGAGTTTTGGGCAAATGAGACCAGTTTTTTGCAATTTTCTCAAAATGAGTATTAATTAAAAAAAAAAAAATTAAATAAATAATAAGTAATATATTTATATCTTAAAAAAATTATGAAGGTTACTATTAAATTTTTAAAGATATCAAAAATATTATTAGTTTTTAAAGATTTTGGGCAAATTAGACTAGTTTTTTGCAGTTTCCTCAAAATGGGTAATAAATACAATCTTATAAATAAATAATATTTAGAATAAATATGTTTAATATTATTATATTAAATTAATCTTTAAAGATAAAAATTTTTACCAATTTTGGAAGAATTTGGGTAAATTTTTTAAGATAAATATTAGTTACAAACATTTGTTTAGATAAATAATGTGTGGAACATTTATATCTTAAAAATGAGTAATAAAATTTATTAGTAAATCTATAAAGATAACAAAGATATCACCGATTTTGGTAAATTAGATTAGTTTTTACAAATTTCCCAATTTTTTTTTTATAATTAATGTGTATAATATTTAAATTTTAATAATTATTTTTTAGGGTTAATTTTGAACCTTTAAAGATAACAGAGATATCATTATTTTTCAAAAAAATTGAGTAATTCATATCAGTTTTTTTTGAAAATTTAAAAAAAAATTTTTTTTACAAATAATCAACACAGCATGGTCAAAATATGGTAAATTGAAGAAATAATTTTTTCTTGTCTAAAGTGAAACAAGAAACTCTAATTGTTCAAAATTCACTCAACACTTTTAGTAATTTACTAACAATTGTTACATAGTTTACCAGAATTGAAAGCAAAAAATAAAATTGCAGCGTTGTTGCTTAGATTAAATCTTGTGGACTCGTTGGCATCTCAAATTTCTTGTTTGGTTTTTTAGGCTCAATTTGTATTTCTATGGCACATAAAGTTCTAGTAAAAGTAAATAATGTTACAATTAAATTTAAAATAATTAGATTTTCAGATTAGTATAATATTACCACTTTTAATAAAAGCATGATTTATTGTTAGAAGTGTAAACCAATTCATATTTAGAAAAAATAAAAGAACGCAAGAACCAATATTAGTTCTAAGAAAAATTATAAAAGAAAGAATAAAAGCAGAAAAAGCAACATACATAGCATTTGTAGACTTAGAAAAAGCTTTTGATAATGTAGAATGGAATAAATAGTTTGAGATTTTGAAAAAGATCGTTATAGACAATAAAGATAGAAGAGTTATTTATAATTTTTATAAAAATAACAAATGAATTAAAATTGAAGGAAAAAAGATAAAGCAAAATTAAAAAAAGAAATATTTATATATAGGAAATGTAATTAATCAAATAAAAAAAAAAACAACTAAGCAATAACAATTCATTGAGAACAAATACATATAATTAGGTTTGTTAATAATATAGCAATAGCAAATAATAAAGAGAAACTAAAAAAAGTATTAAATGACATAACAAACTTTAACTACTAAATATAACTTGAAAATAAATAAAAAGAAAAGCAGTCATGAAGTGTGACAAACATGAACAAAGACAAAAATGACATGCTAAAATAAGAAAAGATAAATTAGAATAGGTGACGATGATTTCTGTTACTTAGAAAGTAAAATTACAAAGAACAATATAAGCAATCTTGATATTAAGTGTAAAATGGCTTAAAGCAGAAAAGCTTTTGTAGAAAAAAAAAATCTTTAGATCTAGTATAGAGAAAATGATTAGAAAAATTATACGTATAAAGTGTAGCACTGTATGGTTGCAAAACTTGGACAATAGAAGAGCAAGATAAACAAAGAATAGAAGCGTTTAAAATGTGGTGCTACAAAAGAATGATAAAAATTAGCTAGAAAGATAAAATAACAAACAAAAAATATTAGAACTAATTAAAGAATAAAGAAACAACAAAAGAGGAACAAAATGATAGGACATATTTTTAGACACGCGGGTTATAGAAGACATGGTAGAAGAAAATACATGCAAAAATAGACTGAGGTTAGACTACTTAAAAGAGAACAACAACTATAATGAAATAAAGACACAATTAATAACTATTTTATCATCATAAAATATACGCAAAAAATCATAACAAACTTCATTTAAAAACTTTATTTAATTAACCAACAGTACTGAATTTATAATTACATACAAGTTGAGAGTACTAGGATGTCTTGCTAAAATCAGTATACAACACACACCAGCAAGTATCAAGTTATTTAGTTAATTAATTTTGTTTGCATAGCGGAATCATTTTTCAAGAGTATGGTTATTATTGCAAAAGTAGACTAACAAAAAGACATAACATAATAACCAAATTTTTAGCATCTATTTTAGATTGTACAGACTTGATTGATATGTCAAACAAAAACCAACTCAAGCTTCTCTCCTACAACAAACATCTGCTCTCAATACTATCACCGCGGATCCCCCTTAAACGCTTATGAAAATACATCTAGTTTATATTCAAATGATGCGATTTCATTAAAGGTCGCCGGTTCTCGGTAAACGGCGATAACGCAACAAGACATTGTTTTTAAATGGGTTCATTGTTTCCCCGGTGCCATATCGTCCCGTCCCATCTTGCACAGGTAGTTCTTCGAATGGTGTCTGACATGTGGGAGTCCGGGGAGAGAACGCCGATAACCGAACCAATTTATTTGCTCTTAATTAATTTCCACATCATACCGAGACGAAATTAAATAATTACAACATTTATCTTGATCGAGATTCTCTTTAATAATATTGATTGAATTTTTTATCACATCTGACAATATGGTACAGCAAAATTATCATTATGCAACTTGATTGCATCAAATTAAACAGCAAAAAACTTTTTCTTTATTATTATACAGTTTTTTTTTTATTTTACAGAATAAATTTAAAGTTATTTTATAATATTCATTCTTTTTATGTTTTTTTAATCATGTTTTGTATGAAATTATAAAAAGCATAAATAAACAACAACAATTTATGTTTTTTACCACAAGTTTATTCGTACAGATACATCACTAGTTTAACTATTTCTGTATCATTATGATTGATAATATTATTAAAGAAAAAAATGTATTAATTGATATCTTTAGTAATACTGGGCTGTTAAATATTGTATTTTTTATTTTAAATTATCCAAATTGTAAATACACGAATAATTCAGTAAATATTTTCTTTGTCAAATTACACCCATGTACTGTCATGATTGATGTAAAAGTAATTAAGTAACAGATGCCACTTATAATGAGTTATTGATAGCGTCCGAAAATCTCAGTAAAAAAATCAGTGCGCATAAATTAACGTCAGCATTAAATCATCGTTAGGCCATTTCGCCCAATTAGCCTCTAATTAAAATCCTTTTGACGAATCAATTCAGTATGCAGTAATTGACTTGTACACATAAAGAATATAACTCAATCGGAGTATTTAAATAAAAATTGCTGAAACGAAATGTATGCGAGGATTAAAATAACAGCATGTGATTAATTATTATTTAATTTTCTTTTTGCGTAGTTTTCAAATCGTGTATGTAGCGACATCTTTGGTAATAGTGGTAAACTGTATGGTTCGGGAATTTGGTGAGTGGTGGCACCACGTATCGGATCGGTTTCAATATACAAAAAGTGTGCAATAACGAAAATAAATTCATAACTTAAATAAACTGCATAATTATTTATTAAATTAGTTTTTCATATAGAAGTTAATTTGTAATTTTTACTGTTTTTCAATATTCAGTTTGAATAAATAAATAATTTAATAATTGTAATTGTTTCCAGATTTATATAAAAGATTTATCTAACTGTAAATTTAAAAATTTATAATTAAAGTGTTTATTATTTAGCTGTAGAGTTGGAACTAAATAATTGACAAATTATCTTAATAACTTTATTTCTTTATATTTTGTGCACTGTTTTCTTTTTTAAACAATTCTGAAATTATCTCTATTTCGTCTTTTAAGCATTTTTAAGATCTAAAAACCTTTTCGGGTATTTGAAGCTTACCAGACGTCTTTTTTTTAACCAAACAATTCCTTTTTTTTAAGTAAAATCAGAAACTTTAACATGTCCGTTTACCGCATAAATTTATTTAATTAAAAAAACAAACGGATTTACCATGTTTAGAAAATATATTTGAATGAAATTTGTCATCTAGTAAGGTCAGCAAATTTTACACTCAATTTAACAGCTTAAACTTGATACATTAAGAAAAAGCTGAAAATAACATTTTTTTACAATTTTTGGTCTAAATTTTTTTCTTTTTTATAAAGTTGAAATATTTTTTTCTTACAGTCAACACATATTAACTATATTTAATAAAGCAAGATTTATTGGTCTAAATCATTTGCTATGAAACAATATTAAAGGAAATTTTTTCTAATGTGCTCAGCGTATATAAATAAGTCTTATTTTCAAAATATAAAACAACAAAACCAAATGGTCAAATAATCTTTCATAGACATTTTTAAAAAAGTGTATGAAATAATATTTTTTAACTACTTTAAAATACTTTAAAAACTAAACATTTTTAATATTGTTTAGCCTAAATTAACCCAAAAAAGTTAGGACTATGGTACATCCAGAAAAAAGTTTAAAATCTAAAAATTCTTTATGTTTTTTAAGCCTAATTAAAATACAGTGTTTTTTTTCAAATTTTTTACAAAGTTTATTATATTCCGGACGCATATACTATAATACATCAATTTTTAATAATAGAATTTTGATATATCTAAAAAAGCTTGTAATCTAAGAATTTAGGCTATTTAGTCTTTAAATGTTAAAAATAGGTTTTTTAGTATACTTGACATAATAGTATAACTTGTTCAACAGTTTCTTAACATTGGAACTTTTCAAGAAAAAGCTTAAAAACTAAGAAAATTTTTAATATTAAATTAGACCACAAATTTTTTTTAATAAGTAAATTACATTATATTTTAATGTTTAATGTAAGAAAAAACTTGGAAACTAAAATTTTTTAATATTTTGTAGTCAAAATTAGTCTACAAAATATTAAGTTTTTTGATCAAATTAATCTATCAAGTAAAAAGTCCTAATAACTAAGAATTTTCCATATTCATATTTTTAAGTCTAAATAAATTAGACCACAAAACGTGTTTGTTGAAATTTTTAATAAAATAATTTTGAGAAATGAAAAACAAGCTTAAAACAACAGGGAATATAAAAAAGAAAAAAAAAGAAAAAAAAAACATGGATAAAATATACAGAGAAACTAAAAAGCATGTTCAAAAATTTAATAAAGGAAATTGCAAAAAAACAAAAAACTAAAAGAAAAAATTAGAGAATTAAAGAAAGAATGGAAAAATAAAAAGATAGCAAGAAAAAAAAAACAGATGACAAAAAATTAAAAATCTATAAAACAAAACTAAAAAAGAAGAAAAACAGAAAATTGATATTTCTTACATTATAATAACAAGCATAAAAACAAATGAAAATAAAGAACAAAATAAAGTAATAAACTTCTTGAAAGAAAAAATCAGATACAAGTCAAAATAGAAAAAGCTCAGAATTAAAGTCAGAACAACAAATAATAAAAGCCAATAGAAATTTAAAAGAGACTAGAATTTACATTGATAATTACCTAGTACATAAAAAAGATAAGTACAAAAAAAAAGACACAACAAGAAAAGAAAAAGGAAATGGCAAGAGAATAAGAATAGGTTACCAAAAATTAATAATTAATGGAAAGGAATATAGATGGAATAAAGAGATAAAGGGCCTAGAAGAAGAAGAAGATCCAAAAAACAAATAAAAAAACAGCTAGAAAAAAAGAAAAGAACACGGCAAAGAAACGATGTAAGAAAGAAGATAATTACGACGGCAAAAGATGAAAAAAAACCAAAAACTTAAATAGAATAAGTACAAAAAAAGAAAAAAAAAAACTAAAAAAATAAGAAAAAAAAATTGCAAGAAAAAATAGACAAAGAACAAAAAACATAATGATGCTAGGAGACGGAGACGGAATAAAAAAATCAATGAGAACACAACCAACTAAAAACGAGAAATAAATAATCAACGACTACCTTCTTAGTAGAAATAACTAGAACAAAATAAAGAATGTAAGAATAACAATACTGGCAAAAATAGAAAGCAACCACCATTTACTACAAATGAACATGAAATGGAATGCAAAAGTTAAACCAGACAAAAAAAAAGTTAAAATAAAAATAAAAACATACAAACTAAAAAAAAAAACAAATACAAGCAGCATACTAAAATATAGTACTAAAAGTATTCAAAGAAAAAACTTTTAAACATGTTATTCTAAAAACTGCAAAACAAATTGGTGGACAGAGAAAATTAAGAAGAGATAACAAAAAAATAAAAAAAATAATAACAAACCAAAAAAAAGACTACAAAAAATACAAAAAACAGAAAAATAAAACAAAAAATAATAAAAGAAGTAAAAATACAATTATGAACAAAATTTAGAGAAGAAATAAATGGGAACTTTAACCAAAACCAATAACTATTCTACGGAACGTTAAAACATCCAAAACAAAAGAAAAAACACAATACAATGAACATAAAAGATAAAAATAAAGAAATATCAACAAAAGAAGATAAGATAATAGAAAGATAGAAGCAATACTTTTAAAAACTAATAGAATAAGAAGTAGAAGAAAACAAAACATAAAAATAAAAAAGTGCTACAAGACAGAACAAAAAAAATATAAAAAATAATAGCAACAATTAAAAAATTAAAGAACGGAAAGACACACCAGAAACAGATAAAATAACGCCAACAATGATTAAATACATGAGAGATGAGAGAATAGCACAAATATTAAGAATTAATAAAAGACATATTTAAAAACAGGAAAACGCCAAAGAAATGGAATAAAGGATCAATCCTACCAAAACATAAAAAAAAGATTTAAAAAAATGTAAAAACTATAGAGGAATCATACTAACAAGCTTACCAAACTAGATATTTACTATAATTTATAAAAAAATGAATGAGAGCCAAATTTGAAACAGCAATAGAGAACAGCCATTGTAGATTTAAAAATGGAAAAAAACACAAAAGACCTAATGATTATAATGAAACAGCTAAGCAAATAGTTGATTAAAATAAAGTAATCCACACCACAAACTAGAACAAAACAAAAAAAAAGTAATAAAGGTAATTAAAAACATGTACACAGAAAACAGAAACATAGTAGGAATAAATAATAAAAAATTAAAAGAACTCTAAACAAAAAAAAAGAAAAGCAAAGTTGTGTGCTAAGTTGCATTGCTTTTTTGAATTGTGTTAGATAAGGCAATAAAACACGAAAAAAAAAATGAAAATGTGTTATACAGGGTGTCCGGAAAATACGTGTACAACGTTTGACGACAGACTCCTGACGTCAAAATAGGTCGATCTAAGCCGACTTAGTTATATCCAAAATTGTCTCGTTTAGCCGGTAGAGGGCGTCAAAAAAAACAAAAGTATAACAAAGTTGAAAGTATCTATTGTAAGAAACTAAGTAAAACAAAAACATTACTTAAGCAAATGTGTAAAATAACCGCCATCTTGCTGAATACACTTATTAACACTCTTTAAAAAATGATATTGGACCCTATCTAATGTCTCGGGATTATTAAAATGGTTGCCTGCATTTAAAATCCGCTGCAATAAATCATCGCGTGTGTTTACCGGAGTCTTGTAAACTTCTGTTTTAATAGCGCCCCACAAAAAGAAGTCACACATATTTAACTCAGGAGAACGTGGTGGCCATTTTACTGGTGCATCATTGCCTCTTCCAATCCATCGGTTGGGATATTGATGATGTAAGTATTGCCGAACGGCAACGGAAAAATGGGGCGGGGCACCATCATGCATATACCACATTTCCCTCCGAAGTAAAAGGGGCAAATTCTCCAGAAGAATTGGTAATGTGTCTTGCAAAAAATTTAAATAAATATTTCCATCTAACCTGTCTGGAATAACAATGGGACCAATAAGGTAGTGATCAATAATACCTGCCCAAATATTAATTTTAAATTGATGCTGATGATGTGCAACTTTAATGGCATGTGGATTTTCATCGGAATAAATATGTTCGTTGTGCAGATTGGTTACCCCAGATCTTGTAAAGCATGCCTCGTCAGTAAACATAATTTTTCTACAAAATTTGGAACAAGGATTCTTTTGTTTCTAATAAATTGACAAAATGTAAGCCGCATGGGGGGATCAGTCGGTAAAAGTTCCTGGACTTTTTGTATGTGATAAGGATGTAACAACTGTTCTCTTAAAACCTCATTGACAATCGTTTTAGGAACATTTAACTCACGTTCTAAGAGACGGGTACTGGTACTTGGTTCTTCTTCAACTCTTTCCAGAATCATTTCTTCTGTTTCCACAGTTCGAGTTGTTCGCATACGACCCCTGCCTTCAAACTTTTTCTCAAAACTGCCCGTTTCCCGAAGATGACGCTCAATATTGGCAAATGTTTGGTGGTTTGGTATTCGACGGTTAGGAAACCTCTCCATGTAAACCCTAACACTCTGACGCCCATTTCCTTGACAAAACCCGTATACCAGGAGCATGTCAACTTTCTGAGAGTTTGTCTAATTTTCCATTTTTATTGGTAAAATGAACTTGTAATTCAAGAATGTTGATCGTATACTTGAGTAAATTTCATAGACTGGTGACAATTTGTCAATAATTGTCAAATTATTAAACGCCATAGCAACAAGGTCACTTAAAAAAATATTGTTACAGGTAATTTCTTTTTAATATTTACAAATTTTTGACGCCCTCTACCGGCTAAACGAGACAATTTTGGATATAACTAAGTCGGCTTAGATCGACCTATTTTGACGTCAGGAGTCTGTCGTCAAACGTTGTACACGTATTTTCCGGACACCCTGTATAATAAGATATTGGAAGATAGAAATAACAAAAATAGCAAAACTACTATTAGCGAACAATATAGCAGTGATTGTAAAGATAGAATAAAAGTTACAATACAACATATAACACAAAATATATTAGAAAAGAAACTAATGAAAATAAACATAAAAATAAACTATAAAAAAAACAAAGACCATAATAATTACAAAAGATAAACTGAATAACAAAATTAGTATAAAAAGAAAAATAATAAAACAGGTTGAACAATACAAATACCTAAGAACAATAATACAAAGCAACAAAAAACTAAACAAAAAGATAGAGGACAAAATAAGAAAAACAGTAAAAATATATAACATGTTAAAAAATATTTCCTTTAACAAAAAGTAAATATCAAAAACCACAAAAACAAAAATTGTAAAAAAGTAATTAAACCAAAATTAACATTTAATAGTAAAACGTGAACGATAATAAAAAAACAAATTAAAAGAATAAATGCAATTGAGATAAGATTTCTTAGGAAGATCAAAAACAAAACAAGAAAAAAAATAAAAAACTAGACATACTGAACCAATTTAAAAATTACATAAGGTCAAATGAGATGGTATAAACATATCAGAAGAATGAGTGAAGAAAAAACACTAAAAAACTTATGAGACAACAATAAGAGAAAAACACAAGGAAAAATACCCAGAAAAGAATAAAACAACAAAAATTAAAAAATTGCCAAAGTTAAGAAGAAATGGTAAAAATATTATACACATTAATAATGTATACGCCTTACATCAAAAAATAAAAAAGCAATAGAATTAATAACTGAAAACCTAAATTTATCTACAAAAGATTTGTTTATTCAGTTATATATTTCAGTTTGATAAGCATATATTACGTAGTTTTCTAGAAAAAAATTGTATACACTAAGAAAAACAATAAAAAAATTCAAGAACTTAAATTTTTTTTTTATGAAGCCTTTGTGTATGTTACCCTTAAACATTAAAAACGTAAAATTGTTTAATGTATGGTCTAGCTTACTAAGACAAAACACATTGTGTGTAGTTGTAAAACGGTCACAACGCGTTTAGGATGTTCAAAAAATGGAAAAAAGCTTCATTGTATAGATCTTATTCATAAATTCATAAATCTTATCGATATTTTTCTTGACAATAAAAAATTATAGTTAGCATTAATGATGGAATTAACTCTGACCTCAAAATCATAAATTATGGTGTTTTTTAAGGTTCTGTTCTTCCATAAGCTATATATTTGATTTACATTAATAAACTTGTTCAAATAACTAAAAGTCTTATTCATAGTTTTGCATATAACACTCTTTATACTTTAACCATCCAAAGATCATTTTGAAAAATATAGTTTTGCTATATTTTTTTTTTTTAATTTGTATCTTTTATAAACAAAAACCTCAAAACAGTATCTAAATGGAGTACTCCTAACATGGTCAATTTTAACTTTTAATTAAAAATAAAACTCAACTTCTTACTATTTCAATATCAAAATCTGTGGTATCACTAGTACCAACTATCAAACCAAACCACAAATCCATATCTAAATCTTTTTCAATTTCTTTTCTAAAAGCTTCAATCTCACATGGTCTTCTTAAAAATAACTATGTTGTTGACTTAACTTTAAAAGTATCTAGAAAATTAAAGCAAGAGGTTGTGGGAGATAAGATATTAGCTTTCGATAGTGTTTTAAAATGTTATACTGTAAAAAAAAACAAGAACTGAATGCTGCTATAAATAGCGAGTCACCAAATATACGTTTACTACAAAAACATCAGAAATGATAAATTAATTTTATCCATATTTTGTTTTCTAAAATTACATTTACTACCTGAATTTTATCAAATTTTACGCAAGAGACTTACTTAGCGTATAGAAACGCGCAAAAATCTTATTTTGAAAATAAAATTAGCTTTGAATTGATGTTTACTACATAAAATATATCAAAATTGACATTGAAAACTTATTTTTAAAAATACATTTTTTTCTAAAATCACATCAACCACTTAGCATTTATGTAAATTTAAGCAAAAAACCTATTTACAACATGAAAAACGCGCAAAAAACTTATATTTGCATTATTATTGCTAAGAAGTTTATTACATAAAATATATCAAAACTAATACAATAAACTTATTTTAAACATAAATTTGGCTCTAAAAATACGTTTACGCAAAAAACCTATGTACATTATGAATAACCCGCAAAAAAATTATATTTAGCTTTAAAATTTGTTGAAATATGTAATGTTTGTATGATCTAGTTAGTATCAATTAATGTTGTTATGGTGATATATATATAAAAATAAAGTTGTACACAAAAACTCCCAATTGCAACTATTTCTTCATAAACCTACTGCAGCAATACATAACAACAGGTTATGGACCCAAAATAACGATTACAGAAAAAAAAATCTGCAAAAAAAAATTACATTTACCATGAAAGGTAAACTTAAAGTTGATAAATTGCATGATACAACTGGATGGAAGTTTTTGATAAAGGTACATCTTCGTGCCAATGAACTATATGGTGTTGTGACTGGAGAGCTGTATAGTTCTAACATGGAAGTTGAGAACTCAAAATGGTTAAAAGCTGATGCTAAAGCACAAAAAATAATTGCAACTACTGTAAGTCAGAAAGTGCTTTTATATATTATGAATTGTGAAACTAAAGAAATGTGGGACAAGCTGCACACAATTTTTGAGCAAAAATCAAAAGCAAGTTTACATTTAATGCAACAAAATTTCTACAAATTTTCAATGGATCCTAACCATGATATTGCGTCTCATATATCGAAGTTAGAAGAAATTAAACAGCAGTTGAATCAGCTTGGAGAACCAGTTTTGGAATCAATAATTATAACAAAAGTTTTATTGACGTTACCAGATATGTATAATTAATTTCATAGTGCATAGAAATTGGTAGCAGAAGACAAGAGAACTTTGTTAAACTTAACAAGTAGACTACTTATTGAAAAATCAAAATTACAAATTTAAATTGCAAACAAGTCAGAGCAATCAGATACAAGTGGTGCATTGGCAGCAAGATTAAAAAGGTTTAAACCACCTGGTAATAAAAAGATGTTTGCTAATGTCAGTTCTGCAAAAAACAAGGTCATTGGAAAAATAATTATAGATTATTTAAAAAATTACTAGAGGGCAAAAAAGCAAATGTTGAAAATGAACAAAGAAGAGAAGCATTTGTTAGTAAAGCTAATATAACTGAAATATTAGATGATAATTGGTACTTGGATTCAGGAAAAACTATAAGGAATATGCTGATTTTCAGAAAATTATAGCTAAAGTTGACATTGATGCTGAAATTTCAGCTCTTGGAATAGGTGATGTGTCTATTTTGGCATATGACAAAGAACAATAGAAACCAAAAGTTTTGAAAGATGTTTTATATTTAACTTCAGTTGCGGCACTGCGGATCAGTTTTAGATAAAGGATACAAGTTAAATTGTAATAATAAGCTATGTACCATTCATAATAACGAAGGAAAAATAGTTGGAACAGGTCAACGTTCCAGAAAACTTTACAAAATGGATTTTAAACATGATTGCCAAAAAAATAATGAAAGTTATACCATAGATAGCTTGAGGCTATAGCATGAACGCATAGGACATCAAAATGTAAATCATGAGTTGAAAGTTTGAAAGAGAGAAACGTCTTAGTGAAAAAAAGTCAAGGTACATTTTTTGCGACTGTTGCATGCTTAGCAAGTAACACAAGATGCATTTTAAACAAAGTGATAGTAGAACATTAAATCCTGGTGAAGTTATCAACACTGATTAATGTGGCCTAATGCATAATATTTTTATTAGTAATTCTAATAATTTTCTGCTATTTAAGGATGGATATTCACACTTTAAAACTGTCTATTTTTGGAAAAACAGAAATGAAGTTCATAAGAAGTTACAAGAGTATTTAGATTTTGTTGCAAGAGAAACCGATTTTAAGATCAAAGTACTAAGATCAGACAATAGTACTGAGTACATTAATGAAAGTGTAAAAATGATTTTGGCAGACAATAATATTTGGCATAAAACAAGTATTTTCCATATAATCCGGAGCAGAATGGAAGTGCAAAACAAAACATGAGAAGAATTGTTGAAGCTGCTAGTACTTTAATTCATACAAGAGAACTCAACGTAAAATTGTGGGCTGAAGCTGTTGCTGCAACAATTTATGTTCTCAACAGAACAGGGACTTTGTCTGTTAAAGATCAATTTCTATTTAAAATATAGTTCAAAAGAATTCTTTTGATAAATCATTTGAGAGTGTTTGGTGCAAAGGTGTAAGTACATATTCCGAAGCAGTTACGAACAAAATGGGATAAAAAAAGTAAACCGGAAATATTTGTAAGATATGGAAAGTGCCAGAAAGAGTACATAATCTGGTATTAATGTGAAAATAAAATCAAAATAGAAAGAGATGTAATTTTTTATTCAGAAGCAGATGTTTGTGACAGGAATGTCAATAAGGTGATAGATGTTTTTCAAAGGAATAAATCAGCTGATAGTGTGACAATCCATGTGTTAGATGCTTATGATCGGAATAAAACAGCTGATACTCTGACAAATACATCAGATAGTCATGTCATAAATGAAGCAGCTGATATTGTAACAAATATGCCAAAAGTGACATATATGCCTGATGTGACAAATATTTCAGATGTTGTGTCAAAAATAAATTAAAGAATCAGAAAACTGAAGACCAAACCAAGATTGTGCCGAATTCTATTGTATTAAGAAATAGAAATATATTAATGAAACCTGACAGTTTTGTAGATTTAACACAATCAGAATCAAGTATTTATGCACAAGAATCAGATAACCAAGAGCCAAAAAGCTATGAAGAAGCTATTGAATCAAAAGAAGCTACAAATTGGCATAAAGCTATGGAAGAAGAAATTGATTCATTAAAGCAAAATAATACTTGGATCTTTGTAGTTATTCCAAAAAATATAAAGGTTTACCTAATAAGTGGGTCTTTTGAATAAAGACTAATGTAAATTGTGAAACAGAACAATATAAGGCAAGAGTAGTAATCAAGGGATATGCTCAGAAATATGGTATAGATTATCAAGAAACGTTTAGCCCAGTAGTAAAATTTGATTCAATAAGAATGATTTTATCATTTGCTGCTCAAAAGCAATTAAATTTATTATAATTTAATGTAAAACAGCATTCTTGTATGGATATTTAGATAAAGATATATTTATATAACAGCCCAAAAGATTTGAACATGACAAAACAAAAGTGTGTAAACTTCAGAAAAGTTTTTATGGCCTCAAACAAGCTCCAAGGAACTTATATAAGACTTAAAATATGTTTGATAGAATATAACTTTAAAGAAAGCACATCAGATAATTGTGCGTATTATAAAAGGGATAGATGTATTAGCAAATTATGGAGACGATGAATTAATTGCTGTTTCAAGTCAGGCTGAAGCAGAAAATCTTTTAACATACTTGAAAAATAAATTTGAAATAAAGACCAGAAATTTGGAAGTATACATAGGTCTTTAAATTCATAAAGAAATTGATGGATCAATATTTGTTCTTCAAAGTGCATATACCAAAAAACTTCTTAAAAAAAATAATATTATAGATTGTCATTCTGTATCAATACCAATGGATAAAAATATAATTTTAAATGAAGAAAAACACTCTGATAATATCAAGAAATGATTAGTGCTTTGGTGTATCTTTCAGTTGCAACAAGACCAGACTTTGCATATGCTGTAAGTACTTTGAGACAATATTTGAAAAATCCAAAGCAAGTACATTACAAGGCTGTGATAAGAGTATTAAAATATTTAAAAGAAACTATTATGTATGGTGTGTTCTATGAATCATGAGGAAATCAAAAATTTATATGCTATAGTGATGCAGATTTGGCAGGGGATAGAATTTCAAGAAGATCGACAAGTAGTATGGTTTTTCTTTGAGGAAGTGGACCTGTGTCATGGAGTTCACAGAAGCAACAATGCGTTGCTCTATCAACTACGGAATCTGAGTATGCCAAGCTAGTCAAGAAGTAAAAAAATTAATTTGGCTTAAAAAAGTTAATTGATAAAAGAGACACACCAGTATTATATTTAGACTATTAAAGTGCAATAAGATTAAATAAAAATCCAGAGTTTCAGAAAAGAACAAAACACATTGATATTAAATATCATTTTATTCGTAAAAGATTTGAAGATAGTTTATTTAATTTGGATTACGTTAATACAAAAGATTAAATAGCAGATATATTTACAAAGTTATTAACTAAAGATACCTTTCAGAAATTAAGACATATGTTAGGTATTACAAAATGTAGTGTTTAATATTTTTATTTATGAATTGTAAACATTGTATGATCTAGTTAGTATCAAATAATGCTGTTTTAGTGATATATATAAAAATAAAGTTGTACACAAAAACTTCAATTTCCCAATTGCAACTATTTCTTCATAAACATACTGCTGCAATATTTAACAACAAAATTATTAATAAATAAAATTTGCTACAAAATTACGTTTACCAAATAAAATTAGTACAAAAATTTTATTGCATAAGATTTGCTTATAAAATCATAAAATTGCATAAAAAATGTATTTTTAGCATAAGCCAAATTTATTAAAATTTACTCACAAAACTCATTTGTATCATTAAATTTACTTTTAAAACTTTATAATTGCACAAAAAAACATATATAACTATAAAAATTGTTTGTATATTTTGTTCATTAAATCAAATTTAACAAAATTAAAGCAGATAACTCATTTGAGCATAATATTTGCTATTAAAAATCTAAAATTGTGCAATAAAAAACAATTTTAATAAAAAAATCGCGCTGAAAAGCATGATATTTGCTTGAAAATTACATTAACTATAAGAAGTTTATTAAAATTATAGCAGAAAATCCGTTTATAACATAATATTTTTTGTAAAAGCTTTAATATTTTTACAGAGAAAGTTGTTCATGCATCAAAAAAGTATTTGATTGATTATGGTGTTTGGTTGTTTAACGCTATTATTAACTCACTAAGTTGTCTTTTTTGTTGCTTTTTTTTAATTTTTTAGAAACATTTAGACATCTTTAAGATTCATATTTAATTCTTCATCTTTTTGCGTTACTCACAAGACCTTATGAAAAGTGAAAAAGATGATTTTATTTTTATTTATATAAGCTTATAAAAAAATTGATGTATAAAAAGTAGAAGTATTACAAAAATTAGATGAATCACAACTACAGAAAGTAAGAAAAATTTTATAATAGAAACAAACGGAGAAAATAAAAATTTTAAAATAGAAGAAATTTATAAAAAGTAAAAGATCTCCAGAGAAAAAAAACACGTAGTACTTTAAAATAGCAAAAACAAAGAGATTAAAAAAATAACAAAAAAAGTATACAAAAGTATAAGAAAGACATTGGGAATTTTAAAGCAATAATAAAGTATTTGCTAAAAAAAAAGTCTAGTAATAGAAAGAAAATTGTACTAGTAGAGTAATAACCTAAAACGACTCATACAGGAGAACGCAAAATCTAGAAAAAGTTGTGCAAAAAGAACTAAAATGCTAATAATAATAAAAACTTATGAACCGGTTTTAAAGAAATAAAAGTTGTTAGATGTGATGCTCATAGAACTAATAATGAAATACAGAAAAATCCTAAACAAGTTATAAAACCAAAAATCCGGATAGACAAAGGTACTAGAGAAACATGAGATAACTATCAGACAACTTAATTTATCAGCGGTCATGAATGCTTCAAATCTTACCTTTACAGATTCAAGATAGCAAATTTATATAAAATATGCACGTCTTTTTTAATTGCATAATGCATAATAAAAATGAAATTGAAAGTCAAAACAAACATGATGCTTAACAAAGTTATAAAAGAAATGTTGATAAAGGAAAGAAGCTGAAATATAATACAGAACTATTTACTAAAATTATCAAACAAATTGAGGTTTAGAAAAAAAAAGAGAAAAGTAAGATCCAGAAAAAATTTATCGCAAAATGATATACCCTGTATATCATTTTGCGATAAAAAATGCGTGTCCGGACGTACATATTCTGATAAAAAATTGACGCTAATGCAAGAATATTCACATAATTTGCCAACTAAAAAATTGAAGTTTTAGTGGGTAAGAAACTCACAACAAAAAGCAGCAACATGCAAGAACCTAACAGCAAAACGTTTACAACTAAAACTCCATCCAAAATTAAGCTACAGACATATCTAAACTTTTAAATTTACACAAATGTCACAAAGATACCGCATCAAATCAGAGGTCGAAGTTGGCAACAAACCGTTTCAAAGCAGCATCAATATAAACTGTACTTTTTTCAAAGAAATAAAATTATTAAACAAATATCTAAACATCATTATTACCAACTGTATTATATTTATCAAAATCAAAACAGCCATTTTGACATAACTTTTAACTTAGTAATCAGGTACTGCTAAATGTTAATGCTAATAAAACAGCAAAATAATGTGTTCTGAGACAACTTAACTGCAATTGTGTCAATGATGCTAAGTGTTTATTTAGCTATTGTCTGTTTAGAACTAAATTTATATGTAAAAGCCACTAGGCATTACAGTACTTATTCTAGAGAAACTTGATTTTATAACTGTCAAAATCTTGGTTACTTTGCTCAATCTGCTGTTTTAAGTATGACATAAACGGTTTTATTGTTTGTAGTGAAATACAAAGTTCTGAATCTAAAAATTCATAAAAAAAAATTAATTTATCAAAAATTTAAAAAAATATATTTAAGCAAATAAATATGCCAAAAACTAAAAAAAAAAACATTTTGAGGAATTAAAAATTTGTACAGACTTTCAGTTATGCTCTTTTTTAAATTTTGGACTTTTTTTTGTTTAAAATTTACTTTATTATTCTTTTAAAGCGACTATTTGTCTATGTCTAATACATTTAAAATTACTTAATTGTTCTAAAGCTGTAATGTAAGTCTTTTCACAATTGTATAAATTTTACTTAAAAAACTAATTTTCTAAAATTTTTAAGTTTTTTAAACTACATACTACTAGTTTCATCTTCTGTTTTCTATCTGTGTTATTTAAAATTACTTTTAATTATATCAAAATCATTTTGTATACCTTTAGAGTAATTTACAATCTTAAGTTCTCTTAAAAACATTTACAGTTTTAGGTTTTTTTTTTTTATTTTAAAGATCACTCAAAGATTTTTAAAAGTATTGACTACTTTTCACATTCCTGCACTCATTTAACTTTTTAAAACAAATTTATAATCATGTAACATAAACACTATTTTTATTCTTAAAAACTCTTTTGATAATATAATAATCCACCTCTAACATAACGCAATCTAATATAAATTGAATGTCTAAACAAGAGATATTACACAATATGTTTAATTGTAGTAAGCTCATAAATTAGTTAAGTCTCGACCCATTATTGCATATAATCCATGCATTTGTTTGTTTACTGCCGCAATTAGGGGATGCAAATTTTTGCCCCAACTCGCCCACCCTCACACACAAACTCCATACTAATAGTTCAGATATCCCAACTATGGCAGAGAGATAACTGAAAGCCTGGAAGGATTTCCGCTAATCTCCCGCCGTAGCTCGAGGCCACTGTTTCACTGTTTATTCAGTTTTAATTCGATGCATAAACCGAGAGAGGGTAAAATGCACATGTCGAGACTCACATGGGAGGCATCTTCTCATCTCTCTAATGGCCTCTTCTATGCCGTGCACATATATATATATATAGACAGTGTTGTGTTAGTATTAAATTTACATCCATTATACATAAGCCAATTAAAGCAAATTTGTGAAGAATGTGTAATTATTAAGTTTTGTTTCTAGGGTCTAAATTTAGTGGAGGGATTAAGCAATGCGGATCGGGATGAGATATCTGTGTCAGGGGTTTACTGGTCCGGGCACTCTCGAAACTTTCTTAATGCCCATATTTGCAAACAGATGCTGCTTACTGCTTCGCTTTCTTAATTTATCTGCACATTTAATTCTACCCCAAAAAAGTAGCTTTTATCTAAAATTCTTATAGATCATGTTTCTATAATTTTACTTGAAAATAAAATAAAATCTACGCTTTTAAGGTGGAATTTTATTACAAACATTTTAAAAAGTTTTGCGTTAGAGACTTGCTTGCAATTAACAAGTTTTATTTTCATTTATCTTAAATCAATTATAACTTTAAAAACTTTAATGAAACTCCTCGACGACGCCGGTTGCATATTTTTTCTTCTCTCACTGAGCGACTTTACATCATTTTAACACTTTTCATGTCGCACCCCATTATGAAATACTCGACGGGGATGTCTCCTCCCATTCCACTGTAAAATCCTCTTTTGAATAAATTATCATTTTTATGAGTAAATGTTGCTAGGTGCAGTTATGGATTTCTGGTGCATTAAACTTGAACAAAATTGTTTAGGTAATGATTAAAAAGTTTCATTCAAATTAAGAACGCAATTAATATATTACAAATTACTACGATAATTAAAAAAATAATTGTTTCTAAGCTATCAATTGTAAAACAACAGTTATTAGTATATTATAAAGCTTGGTTAGGTTATTTTTCTTCATTTCGCTATCTATTTACACGGCACAGCTGGCCTCTTAGTCTTTTCTCTGCTTGTAATGCTGGCAACTTACATTACAAGGTTCCATAGTTTTATAAGTGGATTCTGATTCACTGAAATTTTTTTATCAATTTATCTGAAAATGTTTTAGCCGTAAAACCCCACCCTGGCAAGGCGGGTTGGAGAGTGGGAGAGATAAGGTGAAAGATGAGAAAAGTGTTTCACGGTATATGGAAATCAAACCCACGATCTTCGGTGCAACGGCCGGATGCCTAGACCATTGCGCCACGCTTAGGTTAGTAAATATTAAATAAAAATAATTTCCAAAATACATTATTTTTTTAACTGTCAATAACTTTGACACATTAGTCGCAAAAATGTATTAATTTCAATTTATAACTTTACCGTAATGGATTTAGTTTGCTCTTTTTAATTTTTTTAAATATTTTTACTTCTTTCCCATTCTCATTCAAACATTCATTCCATTTTCTTGCCTGCATTTGCTCATTATCATCCTACTTTAGTCTATTACACTCATTCACCTAATAATTTTAAGTCCCTACTCCATTTTTACAAATCTCACACTTTTTATATTCTTCAGTCATCCAATATTTATTACCATTCTCTTCACTGCCACACCTAAACCTTGCAATCAATTATTGAACATTTTCTCATTTTTATTATATTCTTGAACACATTTGTATTTGGCATTGTATCTGCTACTATCAGTTTTTTTGCCTATCTTGCTGTTCTACCTCTTCTAGTCTGTTTAATAATTTTCTACACTTTTACCTATTTTTCTACTCTTTATTACTTTTTTCACTGACATTCCACCCTTTTCATACAATTTTTTCCTTTCTATACCAAAATTTGCCACACATATGTTCTATTTACTTTTAGGAATAAAAGCTAACCTAACCTAATCTAACTTAACTTTATTATTTCCTTTACTTAACTTTCATTGCTCTTTATAAACTTTTGATTTAAATTTTAACAGTTTTGCTGATGCCCACCAGCTAACTTTCTTACAGTTGCCTTCCTGCAAAACTTTCTTATTTTTCTTTCACACCCCAGACTTGTGCTCCACATAACACTTCTAATACATGCATTTTAAATTACTATTTTTACTTTAAGACAATTTTTGAATTTTTCTTTCTAAATAATCATAAATCTCTCAGCTGTTACCTATGCTTTCTATTTTACATATCGTACATTTTTTCTATTAGACCCATCACTGGCAAACATAAATCCTAATTACTTAAACACTTTTACCTGTTCAATCAATTGACGATTTATCTTAAATTCTTCTGTTTTGCTTTTTCTTCTTTTTTCTAAGCAGCATCCATTTAGTTTCATCCACATTTACTTCTAATTTCTTTTGTTAAAAAAAAATTTTATACTTTCAATCATCTATTTCATGCTACTACTTGTTGGTGCTAGAATTGCGACATTGTCAGCGTATGCTAGCAACTACACTTTTTTTTGCTCAATTACTGCTCCGCCAGCTTGGCCTGGTATAACATTCAATTTGAAAACATAAGATCTACTAGAAACTTACATCCCTTATTTTTGAAGTTTTTTTGTTGCTTGAACTAATGTTACTTCTTATTTGGTAGTTTTGCGCTTTTAGACTTAATAAATCGGCACCAAAACCTAAAAACACCAATGTTTGTGAAAAACATCTTCTTGGACAAATAGTTACATAAGATTGCTTTTAAACAATAAGATCTATTGCTATAGACTGGACAATAGTTTTTAATAGCCGATGAGTAGTTTAATTATAGAGCGGGGTTTGATCCCCAAATATGACTAAAATAATAACTTGCTCTTTATCCACTGGGGGTGATTTGGAAATCACCTATTGAGCCGTTGGTTTTATCAACCTTCTTCAAACAAGTTGTAAGACTTCTAAAGCAATTTAAAATAGCTGTAAAACGCACAATAAAGAAGAATAACCAAGAGTCTATAACAAAAATTTACAAAATAATATTATTTTATCAAGTTTTTAAAATCATAGCATAATGTTTAATTGGTAATATCTACCTTCTAATAAAGTACCTAATGCTCTGGATCTCATCGATTAGGTCTACCAAGCAGTCAGAAACTTTCTAAACGCCGAGGACTACAATGCACCGCTGGAAAGCGTTTGACCTTTACAAATCAGAAAAATTATCAAAAGATTTAAAGCTCAAACCGCCCCTGGTTCCGACAAGATAACAAACAAAGGTTTGAAATTGTTTTTGTATAAAGCAATAATGGCACTTTTCTTCAGAACCTAAAAGCTCACTGGTAATAACCATCTCCAAACGGGAAAAGATTGGACATTTGCAAAAAACTGCCGGCTTATTAGTCTACTATGCTCTTTAGGTAAAGTCATAAAAAGAATGATCCTGGACAGAATACAAGAACACACGGAAGCTAATAATCTTCTCCCTTTCACCAACATGGGTTTAGATGAGGTCATTTAGCTGTGCATTAACTAAAACGAACCTAATTATTGAAGGTTTCAGACTAAAAAAAATCACAGGGGTGGTTTTTGACGTCAAAAAGTCTTCGGCAAGATTTAAACAATAATTTTTTTATGCGTCTTGTAAAACTGATAGCTTTATTATTTAAACCGCCAAACACTGGCAGTCAGAGTTTCTGATCACATATCTACTTCTCAACAAATAGAGACAGGGGTGCCTCAAAGCTTTATTTTATCTCTGTTGCTGTTTAACCTATACGTCGCCAATATGCCCTTGGCACAATATGCTGATGACGTAACTTTTTACTCTTTAAGATCACTTGAGATAATCAGCACAATGTTACAGAAATCCACCAACAACCTGGAACAGTGGTTGGACGAGTGACGAGTTCTAGTTAACCCAGAGAAAAGCATAGCTGTTTTTTTTACACGGCAACGGATGATTTTTGATGAAAACGTCAATCTTAACAACGTTCCCATATTGTGGTCTAATGCCGCAAATACTTTAAAGTTACATTAGAGAAAGGATTCACGTACAAATTGCACGTGCAGTTCAAAACATTGTTTTGAAATCAAACCTCGCGCTGTCACTTCAATCGTCTTAAGGCATTTCAATGTACTAATTTGAGGAACCACCTTGGTGCTCCTTGGTAGAAACAGGAAGATTTGGACGGACCTAGGGATGCCTTTGCTGCAATAACACATCAAAGCTTTAGCCGTAAAATACTTTAATAATTTTGTTTATCATCCAAATCCCGATTTGGCCTAACTAGCAGAGCCAGACAAGAAGGTTTTCTTCTACAAGCGCCCGGTGAACCAAGTAGTTGCACTCTAAATTATTAACAAGGATCATGTCAACCCACCATCTTTTTGCATCCTATAGAGCGTAATATTAATTTTATTCATAGTCTATTCTACAAAAGGAAGGTCTATCAGCCAAAAGGTCTCAAACTTTTATTGACATTTATTATTGGGCAATTTTTTAGTCGCTAAGCATTTCAACCTGAGGAAATAAATCCGACACTTGCAAATTTTATAAAAAAATTACCCGCCCAACCCCCAAATAAAAAGTGTTGGGCCGTTGTTGTGCGTTCAAAACGGGGTTTGTTGGCGACATCCTTCTGGCCTTCTATAAACGTTTTGTGTCACCTCCCGGATTGTGACCTTAAAATGCAGTCGTCTTTGAAGGCTTCTTGAAACATCTGGAATGTTTTGGTTGCATTTTTTTCAAGCCGCATGCAAAACTTGATGGCGTATTGCTGTTTTAGAAAAAGTTCCATCGCGCCGTGTAACAAAGTCAAAAAACAAAAACACACTTCCTAAAGAGACACGTCTTTCCGCTCAAACAGTTTGGAGTAAATTGGCAACCGGTTGCATTAAAAGAGCAGATCCTCCACCAATTTTCCCAACTGGTTCTTCCGGGCTGGGGTGGATAGTTGCGTCACAATAAATGTATGCGCATTACTTTCTTAATAGACTCTGTATATGTCTCTTCTTTTTGAGTTTTCCTAATGAGAGCAACATGTTTTTTAAACAACATACTTTAATTGAACTACATTTTTTATGTTTATAGATTTGGTAATGATTAGTATATATTTGATTAAGCCAAAAATATGCAAGGCTCTTCTAATAAAGTTCTATTGTTTTAAACAAAATTATTTTTGCATTAAAATAGTAATTTTTATTTATATTTGGATGTAACAATAGTTAGTTACAATATTTATAAATTTGGTTTAATTAAAATTGTGCATAAATAGATTTTCAAGTAGAGTTTTGACCAACAAACTTCAGTTCAACTATATTTTGATGTTACTAAAGTTTGATTTTAATTGGTATAAATTTGCTTCAACCAAAAATGTTTAAAGTTTTTTCAATAAAGTCCTAATGTGTTATAAACATTTATTTTTGCACTAAAATGATGAATGTTATTTGTATTTAAACTTAACAAAATATAATTTTGTTTTAAAAAAAAAGTTTGTTATTGAAAACAAATTATTAAATTATATAAAATGTTAAAAATTCTTCCAATATAGTCTATAAGTATTAAGAAAAGTTATTTTTGCACCAAAAAAATGAATATCATCTAAATTTATATGTAACAAACTTTGGTCACAATATTCTGAATTTTAGCTTTAGCAAAAATTTACATGGCTCTTTAATTAAAGTATTTCTATTGCAAATACTTTTTTACTAACAGATTTTAATTCAAATATATTTTGATGTTTATAAGTTGGTTGTAAACGGTGCAATTTTGCTTGAGTCTAAAATGTTTAAAGCTTTTTCTTAGTTACAAAAAAAAATATATTCTTTGATGGACTTTAATACAACTAAACAAGAAAAAATTTGCAGTTTTTTGAAATGTAGTGTTATAGACGCATCTTAAAGATATCTTAAACGGACAAAGTGTCATTATTAAATTACTGGAGCGTATGAACAAACAGCTTATTTAAGTCACATAATAAAAAGAAAAAAGTACAAATTGCTCCAGGTGACAGTAAGCAGACGTTATATTGGTAGACGCAGAATTATGCAATCTGAGGGAATGGTGTAACACAACATCTAAAGATCAATTTCAAACTGTCTTCTCCAAAATCAAAACAGCAATAATGATGGGAAACCTCCTGAAAGAAAAAAAGAAGAATTTGTACCAAAATAGATATTTTTATCTGTATTTAGATGTAAAATAGTTGGTTGCAAAACTCTAATTTTTGTCTTAAGCAAAAATCCACATTGCTTTTTAAATAAAATCTTTCTAATGCAAACAAAAAAAAAACTTATTTAACATGCTTTAATTTAACTAAATTTTAATGTTTATAACTTTTATTGTAATTAGTGTAATTAAGCTTAAACTTATATGTATATATATATATATATATATATATATATATATATATATTTAATGACTTTTATTACCCTTCAGTGTGTAAGGTTTTAAATTGCCATTATTTTTGTAAAAATTCTTTCTACTTCTTTCGGTTTTTTACTGTTATTCTTGCTTCATCTCTAGTGTTTTCCAAACTATCCCCACCGTCCCAGTTGCTTTTCTTCAATGTATTCTCCCATACTTTTTACTTGTAGCTTGTGTCTAATTTTTTCTCTTTTCACTTTGTCAAGTAAGGTGACTCCATACGCTCTTCTCAGATATTTCATTTCTACTGCTTGTACTATGCTTTTTTTGTTTGCTATTTAGTACTCACGTCTTACTACCCAATGTTAGTACCAGTCTATATATAGATTTGTAGACTCTTATCTTAGTGTTTTGATTTAGAGAGTGGTAAAGTTTGTTTGTGTTACATATTCTGTTGTTAATGTCTGCATCTTCTTGTTCTGTGTCTTGTATAATTACTCCCAAATATTTATATAATTCTACTTATTCTATTGTGTTGTTTTCTATTTTTATATTTAGTTATACTGCGTTTGCTGATATTGCCATAATGTCATCACTTTTGTTTTCTTAATATTTATCTTTATCGCGTATTTTGTGAGTTTTTTGTTTTATACATTCAGTTTTTCTTGTAGCTTTTCTTGTTTTTTTGCTATTATTGCAATGTTATCTGCAAAAGCACATTGCTGTATTTGTATTGTTTGCATATTTCTGTGCCTAATATTTGCTATTTATTTCTTTTATTATTTGATTCATGTATATTATGAATAATAGCTGGCTTAAACTTCCTCCCTGTCTCACTCCTTGCTTGGTGTTAAATTTTTTTAACTTTTTGTTCTGAAATATTATTATATTTTGCGTCTCTTTATATATGGTTTGAACACTTCTAATTAGTTTATTGTCAACTTCCATTTTTTTTAGTTTTTCCACATTTTGATCCTTGGTACTATGTCGAACGCTTTTTTTAAATCTACATTTGCTATGAACATTGTTTCCTGTCTTTTTAATGATTTGTTAATTAACGTCTTAAGTGTAAATATATAGTCGTGTACACCACTCTGTGCTTCCAATATTTTCTTTCCTATTTTTTGCCTTATCGATTTTTCTAAGATTTTCTCATACATTTTAGACATCACGTCTAAAATGTATGAGAAATTCTATTTGAATTATGCCTCTATAGTTCTCTCACTCTGATTTCTGCTCTGATTTGTAAATAGACACAATCGTCCTTATTTCTTATTTCTTCTTAACATATTTTTTCTGCCAGTTCTCATGCATTTGATCATTTCAGATGTTATTTAACCAATTCTTGGAAATCTTTTATTTTTTAGATCTTTAATTGTTTTTTCTATTCTTTCTTTTGTTATTTGACCAAAGTTGGTTTTGGTATCTTTATTTGTTGGGTTATTCTTTTTTTTATCCGGTTCATATCTTTTCTTCAATAGTTTGTGGAAGTATGTTTTTCATCTTTCCATCGTCTCATCTTCTGTTGTTAGTAGTTTTTTTGAATCATCTTTTATTCTTATATATTTGTTTTTTTCCTTATCCTTAGGTTTTTTATTGTCTTGTTGAATATCTTTTGGTTATTTTTTGAATTTTCTTCCATTTGGCTCTCAAATTCTTTCCATGTCTTTTGATTTTCTGATAGGATCATTTTCTTAGCTTTTGCTCTCTTCTTTTTGTATTCTTTGTAGCTGTCTTGCGTTTTCCTTAAACTTAAATGATAAATTTTTTTTAATAAAATTTGCTTATTAAAAAAACTATTTTTCAACCAAATCAGTAATGTTTTAGTAAAATTTCTAATTGTGGCTTAAGCAAAAATGTACATGGCTTTTCAAATAATTTCTCTAATGCAAACTCAATATTTTATTGTCTACCATGCTTTAATCTAACTTTATATTGATGTGAAGTTCGGTTGTAATTGGTGCAACTTTGCTTAAACCCAAAATGCTAATGCTAAGCTCTCCATATAAAGTTATGACCACAAAGTGCATATTTTTGAGGTTTAAAAATCAATAATTTTTTTAAAAAATAATTCCGGTTTACCAAAATATCTCCCGGGATTAGTAGCTTGTTGGTAGAGCAACCGCATCTCTATCTAAAAATGCGTTATTTTGTCATATTAAAAACGTTAAAAACAAATAAAAATAGCTAACTTTTTTTTTTAACTTAAATTCAAAATGTTTCAGAATTAATTTTAACTAAGCCCAGATTGAATTACTCAAGAGTATTTAATAAAAGGAAAGTAAATAATTATTATTGTATATACACTGTAATAGAAGACAAATGTTACATATATGATTCTATAATCAACTTAACAATTTCTTTAAACGTATAATACATTGTTGGAATAATGCACTACAAAGAATCGTTGTTTGTACATAAAGTCTCTTGAGATTTGCCACTCAATCTGCTCTTGTAAATGCAGAATTGAGCGACGTCGGACGACTCGTTTTGCCTGTCTGAGTTTGCCCACAATGCACCGCATTGCAATTCCTGATAGGATTCCGGACCAATATGTAATAAATTGAAGCTTATACTGTTTAAATAATGCATGTGAATCGCTTAGTCATACAGAAAATCTATTTTATTAATGGAACAAAATTGATTACATTATAACTTAATATTGTTTTAATATGGTTTCATTTCGTGTTAATTAAATCGTTCATATTCATTTATTTCTATTTGTTAAAAGGTTCGAATTAAACGCAATTGCTGAATAAAATCGCGATTATGAGTGTAATATATTGTTCTGGGACGTCATCAACCGCACGCTCTATTTCCGTACGATAAGTCCGAACGGAAACGGGTTGACTATTGAAAAATTGCCCACTTCGTAGTTATCATTCGTTATTTAACTCTTTACAATCGGAATACGTTTCCATGCACGTGAACCAAATGACGTAATAGGAAATATTGAGTTAAATATTATTTTATAATAAATTTGTTTAAAATTATTTTACAATATTAGGAATGTCAATTCTGACTGCACCATTATACACATATTCATCTAAAATTTTATTTATAGATGTATTTAATTGGAATCGCCCACACAGCGTCAGGTAAACCCACCCATACGGCAAAAAACTGCAAACTTTGGATTCAATCATATTTATTGACGTAATTAATCCTGCAAAAATTTTCTACACAACTTTTTATAATCAAATAAGTAAAAAAAATACACCATCTAACATGTGTTAATGAGATGTAGTTTCAGTTTAGTTTGTATTACACAAATTTATGCATCAAATTCTCGCATACGTTTTTTTATCAAGCACTTTCCTCCCTAGTTTTCCTTTGTAATTAACTTTATTTGTCCACAAACGATTCTTAAATATTCTCGTTACGTGCAAATATTTGCATACACATTAGATATTCCGAGTCGTTCCGCAAGAAGGAGGGGGTCGGCTGGCTGCGTTTGTTGTTGTTGGGTTTGGACTACGCGCAATCACGGACTACTCAAATGTAAATTACATCCGGAGGAGCAAATTGTTATATGTACCGTTTTCAAAACTTTTTCAAACCAGCAATATAAAAAAAACGAGACGCTCGTTATATGTAAGCAAATTTAAACGCGATTGTCTAATTTGGAGGAATTGAATTTTGGGACTAATCCAATCCACCCGGATCTGCCCTCTCTTTACTAATCTCTTTGTGAATGCACGATGGCAAAAAATATCACATCACCCGCAGCACTTGTGTTGTGTATATCTATATATACGTTGGGTTAATTAATTGCTTCTCCTTGTCACAAAGCCACATACCAATTATGGGAGTGCGAGTGGCGGATTTATTTATTTATTCCTGTACATTTTTTACACAATATTTGTAAAATTTATATAACAATATAATTAAAAAGTCTTCTAAGAATAAACCTAATAAATCTTGTAAGGAATGCGCGCGCTTATATATTATCGTTGCATGTGTTTCCCCTCGAAAAAATTAATCTGTTTTATAATTGGGCTAACAATGTGCGAGAGGCGCTGTAAAAACAGAAATAAAAATTATTCATAAATACAAATTACGTCATTTGTCAGATGTTGTTGTGTGAATTATTGCGGTGGATGTGTGTCGCGCTGCAGACAAATTGTTTGGTATTTATATGCGCCTATTTGTAGATGTTGCGGTCCCTGAATGTCGCTCCTGTGTAATTACTTTAGGAAAATTTCACACGGGATTATCTTGATATATGAAATTTTATAATTATACGGTGTGGGTACTGAAGGGGAAGATTAAATTTTTCGACGCATATAATGAAATCATCTTAATATTTTTATTAGTTCTGGCATGTTATTCATTCAATCATATTTTTATGACTATTCATAAAAATCTATTTTGATCTAAAGAATTTGTATGATAATGTTATTGCTATCACAGTTTATGCATAGTTTAGAGCTGGCAGCAAGAATGTAAATTATTTTTCCTACAATCCTGAATTTCTAAATTGTATTTAATCTATAAAACCATACCGCAGTTTTGCTCGTTTGTCAAGAATCATTGCATATTTTTTTCCAAAGTTTACAAAATCTAGTTGTAATACAAAGTTAGCGTTTGCAGGTGCTATGTTTTAGTGTAATTAGCTTACAATATAACTACTTAGCTCAAATATTGCTAAAGTGAATTAGATTCTTTTAATAAAAACGCTTTTTTCTGTCTTTCTTAAAAACTATAAACAAACGTTTCTAATAAATTGCATGTATTGCAACCAATCATTTATAAATCAATCAAAACCAATATTAATTGCATAAAAAATAATCAAAAATATTTTTTTGAAAAAAATATTAAAATCATCAAAAGTTATAAGTTCAGTAATTTAAAGTGAAAATCGTTATTAAATATTGCATATTAATCTAATAATGGTTTATAAACATTAAAAAGTTAATTATTATTTTACAAAATTTGTCCAAAAAATGCATAATTTAGTTTTGGATAAAATACTTTCTTAAAAGCACGTCTTTCTAGTTGCATGCCACTCATCTTTATTTTGCCACTCCACGCCAAGACCCAATCAACCCCAAACCAGTTTCAAATAAAAATTGGAATGTCGGTTTGGGTCTGTCCGAGTCAATAGGCGCCCAACGTTGGGCGTTATTTATTATGAACCCCGTTTTTTTGGTTAGGCAAAGGCGATTGGTTTTAGGTGTTGCGTAGGTGGTAAAATTCTCTATTAAAGTACTAAATAATCATTCATATTTATTTTTATTTTAACAAGCCTACACAACTTTACCTGCTACTGCAAAACTACTCTCAGAAAAACAAAAGAAATTTTTTTAAAACAATTTTTTTTTTCAGAAAACCATCTCCTGCCACAAATGAAACAATGCTTACTGGTTTTTCTCATCTTAGCTGACTTCAAATATTATCAACCAAATAACGTACGTTAAAAAATACTTAGTCATCCAAACGACCCTGACGTTAGTGCACTCACGCAGATTAGACAAACCTTTGATAATATGATCTCTGCTACCGACACCCAAAACTGACTAAAACACAAGCGCTTTAGCTGCAGACAAGATAGAGATAGAAAATCTAGCCAGATTGCAACATCTTACTATCCTAAAACAAAGCATAGAATACAAACACCACAAAACATGCTGAAAATCAGTATGTTACCGAGTTAAAGAACCACAAAAAAAACAACAGAATAACTGCAGAATTGCTAAATAACGCAGCTTTGAGGCAAATTTACTATCTAAAGATGACCAACAGATACATTGCACAACCGCTCCGATACGTGTTTCCGACCGCAACACAATAAGCAATACTAGGTATGGATACACTCATGGGGAGAGATTTTATTACAGTTGCAAACGATGCTGGGTACGATACCAAACTAATGAAACCAATCTACAACGCATTTATAAAGTATTCAAAAGCGCAGTTAACGCCACAATAAAAGAACCCACATGAAGAGACACAAGAAAGTAAGATTACAGCCCTGCCGCTTTTATTTCAGACTTTCCTTATGCGAGAATTGAAGAATAGCATCAACAAATACAAAAACTAAAAAAAGCACTAAATAAACCTAAGAAAAAAACTCCAAGAGCAAACCTTAAAATAATGTTTATCTTTTAGCAATCAAGCTAATTGGGAATGACAAGTAGAATAAAGCCACCCAACCTAAAGATATCATTCAAGAAGTAGAAAAAACTTTTTTAGAAAGTATTAGACAACTTTATAGAAAAATTGTATGGACCCAAACAATAAAACTGTACAGTCCCGCAGACTGCTTTCTATTAAGCCCCGTCAAACTCGGAGTCCAAAATGCTTGAATATTAAAGAAAGAAAGTCAACTCCAAAATAATATTTATTCATAAGCCAAAATTTACCAAATGCCTAAATATTAATTGTTAAAGAACAGGTGATAAAAGTAATTTTTTAACTGATTTTAACAACTTGACCAAACAAGACTCCTGAAAGACTTTCCAATCTAACCCAAACCAACCCAAATGCCTAGCACCAACGTAGTTTCTTATGACAAAAATCTACAAAACAAATAAAAAACAAAAGTTTTTGTAAGCCAGCACCAGAAAAAAAGATCAAGTATAATAAGGAAACCAAAGACCCTAATCAAAGCTGCTATCAAAGATTAGACAACTTGCTACATTTCAGTCGCTACATTTCTCTTCAACAGAATTCTCCAAGCTTTGCTGCATAAAAAAAGAAGTTGTTACCGGCACAGAAACGTCTAGGATAACAAATAGAACTTTTACAAAACATATTTTTTTTAAAGCGTTTTGTATGTGGTTTGCGGTTAAACTTACTCTAACAAATTTTCTTTGCAGCATTTATTGTAAGCCTCCACGTCAAAACAGCAATATTTCCAGAAAAAAACTTGTTACAAAATAAGTCTGGGCTAGGCACCGCCACTGCTACTTGCTGTGCCGCATTGTTACCACCTACAACAAACTTGGACCAAACCCTTTGCTTGCTAGAGACTGCCAGAAAGCAATGGCCTGAAAGAAGCAGGAGAGGCAACACTTCTATTAGACCACTATTTGGCAGCCCTCGAGTTTCATTTAACGGTTTTAAATAATTTTTTTTTTTTTGTTTTTGCCAAGTTTTGTCTGAATCTGCAAAAGTTGCAGACAAAAAAACTACCAGATATCTAAGAGTAGTGATTACAAATACTTACCATTTCCCTAACTGCAAGCAACACAAAGCATTGCCACAAGCAGCAACAACCAAATGCTACTAGCTGAAAAGGATAAATCCCCAAAATAAAACTAACAATTCTGAAACAAAAAACTCAGGACAATTTATACACTTAGATAAAAAAATGCTCATTTTACCTAAAAATGCTAACAACTAAAAGAAGAAAGTGGACTTACCTTGACTTTAAAGAAACATCTAAAAGAAAACACCATTTCTTCCTTAGCTCTAATAAAAATAATCAATCCACATCAAACAATTTATTAACACAGAACTCGATAGAGAAGATGCCGAAAAAAACCAAGCAAAAAAGTAACAACTATCAACCAACAGCAGCAATGAATCTGGTGACAATATTATATGTCAATTAAAAACCAACTTAATACCCCAAGTAAAAAAATTTCCACCAATAAGTAAAGAGAAAAACATCATGAAGGATAATCTAGAAAGATTTAATAGATCTCAAACTTGAAGCAAAATTAAATATCTACATGCAACAACAAAGATTAACCTTAAATCACCTAAAGACTATAGACAAATAAAAACTTACCTCGATAACAAAGGCTTCTTCTCCCATACATATAAACTAGCTGACTAAAAAAAACATACAAAGTGATTAATTGTTACATCCCAGGAGATGTCTATACCGAGAAAATTGCTATGGCTTTGATTAATTCTGTGTGTAAGTTTTACAACAAAAAGAGGTACTACTCTTTTATGTACGTGCAACTTAATAATAATAATAATAATATTTTATTGACGGTATAATCTTACCATTTACATCTACATCAAATATACATAAACAATGATGTTTTACAATACAAAAATAAAGAATACAAATATACCATTCATAAAAGCGCACATATTAGACATTAGTCAGCATGACTTAGTTGACTTCTGAACGTAGATTTAGAGACACAAAAAATACATTAATATCAGTTGGTAAATTATTTGCAAATCTACACATTCTACCGAGTGGATTGTTGAAACCATAATTAGTAGAATGAGTAGACTCGCAAAATAAAGAAGAATGTCTGCTATGTCTATTATTAGGTGCTACATGGAATGGAAGAGTACCAAGTAGCTCCGGACAATCAATCTCAGACATAATTAAATTACGCAAGAACGACAAATCAGCTCTTTTGCGGCGAATCTTCAATGGCGGTAGATTGTACAATAAAGCAATGTAGCAGTAATCATAATTTACAGATAATATGCCGGATTTATAAGACAATAAACGACAAAACTTTTTTTGAATTTGTTCAATACTACGGTTATGAATTTCATAAACAGGACTCCAAACTGACGGAGCATACTCTAAATGCGAACGCACCAAAGCACAATATAAAAGTTTAAGTGTACTGGCTGATAAATCCGCGGACATTCTATATACAAATCCTAACATTTTTATGGCACGATTGCACATGATGTTTATATGTTCAACAAATTTAAGTTTATGATCAAAAATAATGCCTAAATCTTTTATTTGTGTGACTTTGTTTAACACTTTAGTGTCAATTATATAGTTAAAAGAAATTTTACTTAAAGTTCTATGGAAACTTATTGAAAAACATTTATCAGCATTAAAAAATAATTTATTAATTAAACACCAAGTATTTATAGAATCCAAGTCCAGTTGTAAAAGATGGCAGTCATTGAGAGATGATATTCTTCTATACATTTTTAAATCATCCGCAAATAAAAGAAATGACGATGAATTGATATACTGTGAGATATCATTAATGAAAAGCAAAAATAAAATTGGTCCACAATGAGATCCTTGAGGAACACCAGATGGAACAAGAATGGGCTGTGACAAAAAGTTATTAATTTTTACACACTGCGTGCGATTTTTCAAAAAGCTGAATAACCAGGAAGTCACATCATGATGAAATCCCAGAGCACTGAGCTTGGCAATCAAAATATTATGACTCACACGATCAAACGCCTTTGAAAAATCGGTGTAGATTGAGTCATCTTGTACTTTAGATTCAAATGCATTTAAAATATCATTTTCATAACAGAGTAAATTAGTAAGTGTGGAACGCCCTTCACGAAATCCATGCTGCTCTTCTATTAAGATGCTTTTGCACATCCATTGCAACTGACTAGTTACAATTTTATCGAACAATTTAGGTATAGCAGATTGAATGCAAATGCCTCTATAGTTAGTGATATTCTCTTTGGCTCCAGATTTAAACAAAGGCGTAATATAGCTTTGTTTCCATATTTGAGGAAATTTAGTTTCATTCAATGAAGCATTGAAAAGTAAGTGCAATGGTTTTGCAATAGAATAAATGCACTTTTTTAACAGTAAAGAGGGAATGCCGTCGGGTCTAACGCTTAAATTATATTTAAGGTTTTCAATTCCCTTAAAAACATCACACAAACTAATAACAAATTTTGAATGTATTACGTTATTATTAAAATTAAACAATGGAGTTGGATGAGTTTCGTTATCATAGACTGAAGAAAAAAAATCTACAAAATTAGTTACAAAGTCGTTCCCATTATTACAAGTTTGATCTTTATAATGCATTGTGGCTGGAAAACCATTAGTTTTTTTGTTCTCATTAACAAATCTCCAAAAAGGTTTTGGATTATTTTGAATTTTACTTTCAGTTTGTAAAATATATTGCTCGTATTGATGAGCACTGAGTTTTTTGCAGGTAGTACGAATAGATTGGAATTCATTATAGTCCGACAATAGTTTTGAAGATTTATAACGTTTGTGTATAGTTTTCTTGAGTTTAGTAAGTGATATCAATTCTTTGTTGAACCAAATAGGAAAATTGCTTTCACGCCACAGTTTTTTAGGAACAAAACAAATTATAACATAATCGATTACAGAGTAAAATACATCAAGACACATATCAATATCACAGTTATAAAATAGTGCAGTCCAATCAACATTCAACAAATAATTATTGATTGATCAAGATAAAAATAATGAGAACATAATGATAATGACCCATCTGTTCAATCTAAAAATATAGGTAAAATAGGTGGTTAATAACCTCAAACCTGTAGAAAAAAGTAAAGTTTTGTAGTTTATCAATCACATGCTGACTTAAACTTTTATTAAAAATATACAAATTATCTTTGGAAGCGATTTAAATTCCAAGCACAAAACATGAAACTGTATCACTAACAACAAGAAAATTGCTGCTTAAATACATCAGACAAGACAGAATTGTCATACAAAGCCCGGACATTCCCACTTTTTTAGTTGTTAGAGCCATCCACCTAAAATACTGGATATAACTATAGCAATTTTATAACAACTTTACCATCACAGTGATCAATGATTGTAGAATCAGACTACTTCCAGTTCTTTTTCAAATATCAAATGTACTAAACCCCAATACCAACATTTGCGTAGACAGACTAATTGTACAAACTTTACTAATTACATACATGATAAACTAATAAAGATATTGACAATGCTGTTACAAACCTAACATTGGCTATACAATTGGTTTAAGACAAAACTAAATCAATTTTTGAATTTAGCAAAAACAAATCTAGGGCTACCAGCTTTTTTAAACAAAAACTGAGACGCACAAGATCATCAATGAACAAAAAAACAACAAGTAAAAAATAATATAAAAACCTTTAAAAATTAATACTACAACACACCACTTTTAAAAAAGTGGCAAAAATGATTCAAAACGTTAAGGCCAAAAAAGCTTTTGTGCTGAACAACATATTATATAGAGTTATTAAAAAATTTCCTCAAAAAACAGTTGTTATACCTCTTAGATATCATAAACGCAATGCTCTTCCTTAAACCATAGAAACTAGCAACCATTGCTCAAACCATAAAAATTTCCAAAATTCTTTCAGAATTATAAACCAATCAGATTACTCAGCTCTCTAAGCAGAATTGCAAAAAGTCATCCATTCATTAATACATCTTCATACAGAAAAATTAACATAACCATAAATTACTAGCATGGATTCAGGAAAGGCCAGCCTAGGTTTCCGTGACATTTATAAAAAAAACTTTCAATTTTTTAAATTCAATTTTGAAGTTAGTACATTGTTGGGCAATACTTCAACTAAAATTAGTGCAAATTTTAAAAAATTATTTGCAAAATTGTGTAATTTTAAGAAAATTCTGATATAAAAAAAATCTTAAAAATAGTTACAATTTTTTAAACCTAATTTTGAGGTTAGTACATTGTTTGGCAACATTTCGACTATAATTGGTGCAAATTTTTAAAAACTAATTGCAAAATTGTGGTTTCTGTATAAACAAATGTTCTAATGTGATTTTAAAAAAATTGTGATATAAACAAAAAAATCTTAAAAATATTTACAATGTTTAAGTTTAATTTTAAAGTTAGTACATTGTTTGACAACATTAATTAGTGCAAATTTTTGAAAACTAATTGCAAAATTATGACCTCAGCAAGAACAAATGTTCTAATGTGATTTTAGAAAAATCTGATATTTATAAAAAAATCTTAAAAAATATTTACAATTTTTAAATTTAATTTTAAAATTAGTACATTCAACAACATTTTAACTCTAATTGGTGCAAATTTTAAGAAATTAATTGCAAAATTGTGACCTTAGCATGAACAAATGTAATGTAATTTTAGAAAAATTTAGATATTTACAAAAAAATCCTACAAAATAATTACAATTTTTTATACTTAATTTTGAGGTTAGTACATTGTTTGGCAACATTTCGACTATAATTGGTGCAAATTTTAAGAAACAAATTGCAAAACTGTGACCTCAGCATGAACAAATGTTCTAATGTGATTTTAGAAAAATTCTGATATTTACAAAAAAATCTTAAAAAGTATTTACAATTTTTTAAATTCAATTTTGAGGTTAGTAAACAGATTGGCAATATATCGTGTATAATTGGTGCAAATTTTAAGAAACTAATTTCTAAATTGTGACCTCAGCATGAACAAATGTTCTAATGTAAATTTACAAATATTTTGATATTTACAAAAAAATCCTAAAAAATAATAACAATTTTTTAAACTCAATTTTGAGGTTAGTACATTGTTTGGCAACATTTCGACTATAATTGGTGCAAATTTTGAGAAATTAACTGGAAAACTGTGACCTCAGCATGAACAAATGTTCTAATGTGATTTTAGAAAAATTCTGATATTTACAAAAAAATCTTAAAAAGTATTTACAATTTTTTAAATTCAATTCTAAAAGTAGTACATTCAACAACATTTTAACTCTAATTGGTGCAAATTTTAAGAAATTAATTGCCAAATTGTGACCTCAGCAGAAACAAATGTTCTAATGTGATTTTAGAAAAATTTTGATAACTACAAAAAATTCTTAAAAAATATTTATTATGTTAAAGTTCAATTTTGAGGTTAGTACGTTGCTTGACAATATTAATTGGTGCAAATTTTAGAAAGTTAATTGCAAAATTATGATCTCGGCATAAACAAATGTTCTAATGTGATTTTAGAAAAAATCTGATATTTATAAAAAAATCTTAAAAAATATTTTCAATGTTTAAATTCAATTTTGAGGTTAGTACATTGTTTGACCACATTTTGACTATAATTGGTGCAAATTTTAAGAAACTAATTGCAAAATTGTGACCTCAGCATGAACAAATGTATTAATATGATTTTAAAGAAATTTTGATATTTACAAAAAAATCCTAAAAAATATTTAAAAAATTTTAAACTCAATTTTGAGATTAGTAGACTATAATTGGTGCAAATTTAAAAAAAATTATTTGCAAAATTGTGACCTCAGCATGAACAAATGTTCTAATGTGATTTTAGAAAAATTTTAATATTTACAAAAAAATTTTAAAAACGATATACAAGTTTTTAAACTCAATTTTGAAGTTAGTTCATTGATTGGCAACATTTCGTGTATAATTTATGCAAATTTTAAGAAATTATTTGCAAAATTGTGACCTCAGCATGAACAAATGTTCTGTGATTTTAGAAAAACTGATATTTATAAAAAAAAAACTTAAAAAACATTTTTTTTTAAATTTAATTTTGAGGTTAGTACATTGTTTGACAACATTAATTGGTGCAAATTTTAGACAACTAGTTGTAAAATTATGTTCTCAGCATAAACAAATGTTCTAATATGATTTTAGAAATTCTTTTAAACATTTACAGTTTTTTAAATTCAATTTTGAGGTTAGTACATTAATTAACAACTTTTTGACTAAAATTGGTGCAAATTTTATGAAATTATTTGCAAAATTGTGACCTTATCATAAACAATTGCTCTAATGTGATTTAAAAAAATTCTGATAACCCATCCAAGTGTTTGTGATCCAATTTCTTTATCACAAACACTTGGGTGGGCAGCGAAAAATTAAGTTTAAATCTTGTGAGCGTATGGTTTAAATTAATGTATTGCACCCAAATGTTTGTGATAAAAAAATTGGATCACAAACACTTGGGTGGGTGGGCAGAAACGCAAGTTCAAATCACACGTCCACAAAATTTGAAGTAAGTCCAAACCTTGTAGGCGTGTGGTTTTGATTAATGTTTCTACCCACCTGCCTAAATGTTTTTGTTTAAATCTTTTGATCACAAACACTTGGGTGGGTGAGCAAAAACTAAATTCAAACTTTGTGGGCGTGTGATTTGAACTTGTTTTCTTGCTCATCCGCCCAAGTGTTTATGATGCAATATTTTGATCACAAATTGACAGTTTTTGACATATTTAGATTTTTAGTTGACACTTTCATACATTTCTAGATGTTATTTGACCAAACTTACCTACCTATCTCAAAAATTGTAATAGTAAACTCAAAAACTCATACACCAAAAATAGTACATTTAAGTTTTATATAATTTAACACTAATAATTCTCAATATCATTAGTACCTAAAATATTTTTTTTATTAAAATAAATACTCTCAATTTGACATAATCTCAATTTAACCAAAACATATTCTTTAATATTAAAAAATCTTTTGAGAGAGTATGGCAAAAAAAACTTATAGTTAAGCAATATAGACTTGGGTTTAACTAACAACTGAGAAAAATCTTACACTTCTTCCTAACAAGAAGAAAATTTCAAGCTAGAATTGGAAAGACACTATCTAGTAGATGATTCTTAACAACTACTACAGAGATCAGCACTTTTACTATCCCTGTACAACATATAACATGCCGATCACCAACATCAGCATCATAAGAGCCTAATAAGCCGACGACACGGCCATCCTATTTAGCTTTACATGTATAAAACTTATTAATTGCTAATAGACTACAACATGTCGTCAATTTCATTTTGGACTGGACAGAAAAATAAGGTATCAATATAAATCAGGCAAAAGTCAAGCTATACTTTTCTCCAAACGGAGAAAAACCTCTCACAATAATGTCCAAATAGATAACATTTCAATAACATAGACAAACCTTGTAAAATACCTACGAATTACTATGGATAAATCTCTTGGCAAACTCACACACAAAGAAATCCAAATTCCATGATAATAAAAGAACAAAGAAAATAACAATCAAAGACCAATCGACGTAGTCTCCCAAGATAACACTACTTAAAATGACCTAAGAAGCAATAGAAATTAATCTACTTGCCAGCACGCCATGAAAAGTTAATTATGCCAAATGTAAACTAGCCCAAAAGGAACAGAACGCCAGCAAGGCAATATGCAAGAATTTCCGCAAACTTGCAGTAAATAAAAATAAGTGCGACAATTTGAACTGAAGTTAAATTTAATAAATGATGTATTTTGCATCTCCATCCAGTGTGAAGTACATACACTATTGTTTCAGGGTATACACCTATCAGTGTTTTTACATAAAATCACAGTAACTATTAAACAGTTTATGTTTAGTAATACCTTTTTTAAAAGTTAGCTTATTCAGCTAATAGTTCCTTATTAGGAGTTGGATATTACGGCTCTTAATGTAACTCATTTTTTCAATTTGAATTGAATGCGATGTATAAATAAATGTTGAGCAATGTATAGAATAACACATATTTTATAATTAACATTACAATTCTAACTTGATAATGGCAAAAAAATTTGTTGAAACTGGTCGCTAATAAATACTTATAATCACTAACACTTGGGATGGTAGGTAGTTCATAATTGCAAACAAATAATTGAAACTGGAGTTTTGAAATAATAATCTTTACTTCATTTTAGCAGCTTCCTATTAGTCAGCTATGTGACAAACTAGTAGTAATTTATTACAGAAAATATTTCAAATTTATTTCTATTATTTTTTCTAGTAGTTCCTCAATATAACTTCTATATTTAAACCTAACATTTCTCAATGAAACATATTTTAAGAAACAGTCTGGTAACAACCACACCCGCTTATAATCTTAAAATGACAAATTGCGTGAAATTTCCGTCACCTTTATTTTAGTAACCACAAAGCAGATCCTGATTTTAAATCATTTTGATATACTAAACAACATCAAAAAATGTTCCAGCAGCGAACAAGTGCGTGACTAATTTCAACATCTTGTTGCTAAATAAAAAAAGTACATACAGATATCAAAGAAACGGGCCCCATTTGTCAGGCACTTTTAAAATTTGACTGACGTGACATGTGTTGTGAAGTAAAGTCGCGCTCGGCCGCGTGTGAAATATAATCACCGCAAAACGCGTTATATTCACATATTTCTCGAGCCGTTTAAATTTATAAATAAATACATTAATGGATATTTTCAGACCTTACAAAGATTTTTTGATGTATCCACTTTGTACGCTTTTGTAATTATAGGGTGAGGGAAGAGAAAGTCCGGCAAATTAGGAGAGCATCAATGGCTTTAGTCATGGGGTCCGTGTGCAATCCCTTGGGATAAGGGGGTGCAACTAATCCCATCCACCAAACAGTCCTCAGTCAAGGGCTAATTGCCACGAGTTAAATATCAATACCCATAGATGTTCATTACATTGGATTATTCTAGATTACAACTTCCCATTTGAGATTAATCCAATTATTAACATTTCTTTTATAAAATGTGGGAATCTCTTAATTAAGACGTTTAATTTATAATGTGCTGAATCATGTCGATTATAATATAATTAATTAAATTCTAACAGTAATAAAAAATATAATTAATAACTTCATAATATTAAAGGTTTATTTTGGGAATATTCTGTTGGATATATTTAATTGCCGCTTTAATCGCTTCTATCTTGTATTAATTAACTTGTTTAAGAATCGTAAAAATAAAATTAATTTCATTTAATAACAGATTATTTGATATATTAATTTAATTATTTAATATTTAAAGTGTGGTAATAATAAATTGAAATTATGGCCTAGTAATTACTAATAGAATAAATTAGATGTTGCTAAATAATTATATTTGGCTACAATATATTTGGGTAATTTTATTATATTCTGCAATTATAAATTAGATAGATATTTTTATTTGCATAAACAAGAACATCAGGTACAAGTTGTGAGTTAATATTAAAAGAAAATATTTTTACGTGCACACTTATAAACATTAACAAGACAATTTAAAAGCTTAAATTAAAAAAATCATTAATATGATATAATTTATAGTTTAATAATATTTTCTTTAAGGATTACTTAAATTACTTAAATTTACTCAAACACTCTCCTTTATAAGACTCAAAGAAAGTACTATAACAATGAGCCATCATCTGGACTGTTTGACTTTTACAGTCAGTCTAAACTAGCTGTACAACCAGTTATCAAGAAAATATGTCAATGGTGAAACCTTTGCGTTTGTTGAAAAAATTAACGGACCACGTCTGTGCAGACACGTACTGTTTGCTATCAAATCATTATCTGGTGTACCAATTAAGTCAGTGACAAAATAGAGCCACTTAAGACTAACTTAAGATAAAACCAGCTGGTAGTGACACCCAAAATGTAAAGAAAAATCATAAAATAATACTATAGCAATAAAAGAATAAAATCGTATGAACTATTTCTTTGGCAAGGTGCTTCGCTTGCACAAAACCCGATGCATACAAAAAAGAAACACTGCAACCGCATTCTACTATGCTATCTATTATCTTAACAGTGGTGGACATTTGAACTTGTTAAAACAAAGTTTTTGCCACCAAAACAAAGCAACTGTCTGCTAAAAGTTCCAAGTCGCAAGTAAATAAAAGATAAACCAATCAATCATTACTTTCAGTCAAACCTGTTAGAAAAACAACACGCAAAGCTGAAGAAACAACCTGAGACAAACAGCTACTGCCACATTTTAGTTTCGGAGTAGAAACGACGCCGCCAACAATGAGCATAACCCTACTAGGCATGCTTATAGTTGAAAACACAGAAAATGCCATTGCTTACAATTTAGGCAAGCAAGTTTTTAGTAAAGCATGTAGAAAGATTCAGCAACCAAATGAATGAGCTACAAGCAACTGATTAGATAAGCGAACATTATTACTAAATAGAAAACAACTCACATCAACCGCCAACTAAAACAAAATCTGGTTTTACGTTTAACCAACAATTCACAACTGAAATCTATAAATACCCAGAAAAGTGTTAAGTCTTTAGTTAAATTACTTTTTTTCCCTGTGCAAAACTTTAGTTCGCAACGTTTTTGTCCAGAAATCTGAATCAAAAAGACTAAACAGCTTATACTTTCCAAATAACAAAACTCGGTTCTGATTAAAATGATGTATTTGTTACTTAATTAATAGAATTTAATATTGTATAAAATGATGTATTAGTTAATAACTTAAAAACAATTAATAACAAAGTATGTTAACTTTTTAATATTAAATTTTTTTAAATTTTTTTGCAAAAAATAACACTTGGGTAGGCGGTCAAGCACAAACTCTTGGGTGGGCACCAAGTTTAATTAAGGCGGGTAACTTCTACGATGACCCACTACCCAAGTATTAATTAGCAAAGGATCCATTGCATCTCCCACCTCTTGTGTAGCTTTTTCTACTTTAAGGATCTAGTACGTTACCCACTTTTTGTGTTTTTGTAACTATTACGTACAAGAAACTAAATGTCATATGTTATTTAGTCATTAGAAAATTGTTTAACAATAAATTCCTTGATAACTAAACGCTTAGGTGGGTAGACGGGCACTAAGTTAAAACTGTGGACGTGTAGCTTTTTCTACTATAACCCACTCACCCACCCAAGTGTTGGTCATTAAAGGATCTTTTGTTTCTCTCACTTCTTGTGTTCTTGTAGCTATTACGTACAAGATAATAAATGTCAGATGTCACTTAGACATCAAAAAACTGATTAACAATAAATCCCTTGATAACTAACGTTTAAGTGGGTGAGCGGGCACCAAGTTAAAATTATGGACGTGTAGCTTCTTCTACTATGACCCACTTACCTACCCAAATGTTGGTCATTGAAAGATCTTTTGTTTCTCCTAATTCTTGTGTTCTTGTATTTATTACGTAGAAGACAAAATGTTAGATGTTATTTAGACATCAAAAAACAGTTTAACAGCAAATCCCTTGATAACTAACGTTTAGGTGGGTAGCTGAGCACCAAGTTAAAACTGTGAGCGTGTAGCTTCTTCTATTATGACTCACCCACCCATACAAGTGTTGGTTATCAAAGGATTCTTTGTTTCTTCTAATTTTTGGGTTTTTGTAACTATTACGTTTAAGACAATAAATGTCAGATGTCACTTATACATCAAAAAACTGTTTAACACTTTTGCTGCTAAACCATTTTTAAAGTCGTTCCTCAGGAGCTAAACACATGATTTTTTCAAATAGTTTTTATTCTGGTATAGGGTGTAAATCCCTAATAATACTTAAGTAATCCTTGACAATATATTTTTATTTAAACAATAAACGCTTACGCACGTTGGCAGCATATAACAACAAAGTGCGCCGACGCTCCGTATGCGTTGGTAGCACCAAATGTGTTAACTTTTTTTGTGGGTTAGGAAAAAAATCTTTTAAAGTGTTTTTAAAGTGTTGGATTTACCCACACAAGGCAAGCGCCTACCGACTAAACTCCTCCTGATAAATTTCCCAAAAGTTTAAGACCGTTAGGCTCATAAACCTTCCGTTAATAAGTTATAGAAAAACAAAAACTAGTGTCAAACGAAAGGACAAATGCGCCCTATAGACTGAGGGTAGAATGGGTAGGCATTTAAGAAATTTTAATCAGTTGATTAACCGGGCGCTTGTGTTGCAATATTTTCTTGTGCAGCTCAAAGAGTCGGGCCAGATCAGGATTGGAGTAAACCGCAAAATTGTCGAAGTACTTTGCTGCCACAGCTTTGATGTGTCTGCGCACTTTACAGTTTTACAATATCGGATAAACCATAAAGCTCCCAGGAACATCCGCAAGGTCATGCTTTAAAACGACTCTAATTTATCAAGACGCAAGTTTGCGGCGGTTCCCCAGATAGGGCACGCGTATGTCATTATAGGACTGATAGTAGACGTGTACAACCAAATTTTATTTTAGAGAAATAAACCATTATTTCGCCGCAGCATAAAAAACAATTTTTTTCTTGCCAATTTGGCTTTATCAAGAATTGACTGCTCGTGCAACTTGGACGTGAACCCCTTGTTAAAAGTAATCCCCAGATACATGACAGAATTGAATTACGGTATGAAACGTTGTCAAGAAAGACGTTCTCATGAGGAGCGTATTGTCGACGTGTAAAGAAAACGCCTTTGCAGTCATCTAACCAGCATTCTAGATCAGAGGTAGTTTTTTGTAACTTAGAAGTGATTACCATGGGTGACCTTATCGAGTAGAGAGCGCCGTGTCATGGGCGTATTGTGCCATTTTAACCCCGTACTTTCATCTCAAAAGCATGTCCGCAACAAAAAAATTTAAAAAAAACCGAAACAAAAATGTAGCTATGCGGTACTCTTGTTTGTTTAAATGTAAAATTATCAGCTTTATAAGATGTAGAAGAAAGTTTTGACTGTGGAGTTTGTAAAGAAGACTCTTATGCCAGACTTAGTCTAGAACTTTTTCCACATCAAAAAGGCCTTTTTTAATATAAAACCCTTAACGATGATGTCAATTCTGCTGGTGAACCGCTAAATCCTTTCATCAATATCTATGCTGGTAAAAAGGAAGTAAATTGTTAGAATCACCGTGATACTAAATTATATGTAAAATAACTTTTTTTTTTATGGTAGTTTTGAAGAAACCGCCAGTTTTTCCTAAGTCTTGGGATGTTGATAACTATTGAGTTTTTCTAAAAAGTAAAAAAATGCCCAGTACAAAGGATTGCATTGGCAATATTAGTAAAAAACATTATTGCTTTGTGCAAAAACTATTTGAGCGCTCTATTCGGGATTTCGTCGTAGCCAAAAGCAGACCGGATTTTTTGTCTTTGTATAATCTTTTGTATTCGAGACGGTCTATCGCTTTACAGCTGCCCGGCGTTGTTAGCGGTTTTTAGGGTTATTCTAACCACACGTTCAACTCTTTCAACTTGCTCCAAATCCAAATCTTTGTTCGGGGTGCATTAGAGTATGGAACTGTACCCCATATTTGCCGTGAATGGCTGAAATAGAAATGTTCCTCTTTCCTCGGGTAACTCTCTTCCGAAAAGCTTCAGCAAAACCGAAAAGTGGTCAGAGCTCATTTCGTTGACTATTTGAAAGATGTGGTCAAAGTTGATGTTCTTGAAAAATCAGCCACATTAAGAACGTCCCTTTGGTGCCCTGCATTGTGATCAAATGAGGGTTTCTCTGGACCCATCACTTGTAATCCTCTTTGTTCTGCATAGTCGCTTAACGCCCAACCTTTGGCGTTTATATGTAAATTGTTCTACGCCGGGTGTTTACAGTTAAAGTCCCCAGCAATGATTGTAAGAATAGGGTTTGCTAAAACCTCATAAAAAATCCGCCGTTTTGATTTTGTTACTCGAGCTGAGACCAAATGCAATTTTAAATGTTCCTAGACCTGGCACCTTAACCACAATCGCGTTAGATTCAAGAGAGACTGCCCAGGAGTATTGACCTCAGAGTGGTTCAATAATCTTTTGCCAAAAATGAAAATCCCGTGCGTTAGTCTAATCTCCGACGAACCAAATACGTAAAGGTATTTGGTAGTCTCAACGACTAGGTGGGTTTGTTTCGGACACCAACTTGATGTCGAGATTCTCTTGAATGAAGAACTGTTTTACTTTACCCATTTTATCTGAAATGCTATTGGCATTCTAGAAACAGACCCAAAGTAATGGTTTCTTGGTAGCCATTACTGTTTATAGAGAAGCGTAGACATATTTTTTTTATGGAACTGTTTAACAATAAATCACTTAATAACTAACGCTTGAATAGGTGGGTGGATACTAAGTTACAATTGAGAGCGGATAGCTTCTTCTACTACCCAACGCTAGATGCTTTTACCACCTACGGCTGTTTAAAAATTTATGGATCCTGTGACGGCCTTTCACTACCGTCTCCACTCAATCAAGTGTTGTCACAAATGTAAGAAATACTGCTAAAAATAAAACAAAAATAAAATATTATTTCTAAATTTAAAATTAAAGAAAACAAAATTTGCACGCCATTAATTCTGAATTAAACAAACAGAAATTATGAATACTTAGTTGTGCAAAATTCAGCTTAGGTTCTCTTTTTTTTTGTAATTATGTTCTAAAGGTTAAGTGAAAGACCAGCATTAGGCTAAACTTTGCCATTTTTATGTAACAAATACAGAGAAATAAAGACGCTATTATTATTATTATTATTATTATTATTATTACTAGTGCGACATTAGACGTAGTAGGCTCATTGTTGGTAGTTAGCTATTTTATACAATGTTGGTCTACGTTTTCTGATGATGATATAAAGTCCAATCTCTTTTTGGGACTAATTTTGCACTAATACTTTTACATAAATAGCTAAGTATGTTTGGAAACTAAAATGTGATCACCAAAAAATATATTTTTTTCAAAATATTTTTTAGTACAGTTTTATTCTGTCATTTGTAAAACAAAGTTTCATCGTAAGTGTGCTATAGCTTGCCACCATGTTCAGCATTTTCTTCTAATAGCAGTGTTAGTCCAAGTAAAATGTTTGCATCACTTATATTTTCAATTTGTTTGAATACTGAAATTTTATCAATAAATGCTTTGAGTGTTGCATTATCTTTTGCGCTATTATATTAAATCGTACAGTTAATAAATTTCTGCACAGAAAACTAACTTTTAGCAAAATTTTGTTAAAAAATCACGTTGGCAACATTTCACAGAATATACTTTTATTCAACATCAAATTTGCGAGGAACACATAATCTAACATAAAATTTGCAAGCAATCAACTTATTAACAATTTCTTCAAAAATTGAAAAATTGCACAGAATGAACGTTTATAATATTAAAATTGCCCAGTAAACTCATTCTTGCCATAAAATTTTAAATTGTAACAACAACTTTATTTATATCATAAAATTTTGACATTTGTAACATGAAAATTAACCAGAAAACAACTCATTTTTATCACAAATTTTTTTTAGAAATTGTGTTTATCACATGAAATTCATTAAAATTGACACTTAAAACCTATTTATTTAAAAAACTTTAACATTATATAGAACAAATAATGGTGACATTACAGAGAAAAGATAATTATACCATAAAAATTGTCTAAAAAAATATTTTTTTCAATAAAATTTGTTTGTGAATCAAGAATATTACATAAAATTCATTAAAATTTGCCTAAAAAACCTAAATAACGCATAAGATTTGCTTAAAAAACTTCAAAATTACACAGATAAAACATTTATTTTATGAAAATTGGGCAAAAACTATTTTTTTACTTAAAATTTGCTGAAAAATCATGTTTACTACATAAAATCACTCACAAACAAATTTTTAGCTGGCACATAGAAACAATTTATTACACAAAATTGCACAAAAAAAACATTTATAAGTTTAAAATCGCGCAAAAAAACTCAATTTAAACATAAAATTGCCCGTAATTTAAGAAAACATAAAATATATATATAAGATTTGCTTAAAATTACATAGAAAAAGGATGTATAGCAAGAAAGTCGCATATAAAAATTACTTGCAGTATAAAATTTGCTAAAAAATCATGTTTACCACACAAAACTTATCAGAACTAGGGCAGAAAACCATAATATAACATAAATATAATTTTTAAAAAGATTAAAATTGTACAGAAAAACATTTATAAAATAAAAAAAATTTTAAATTTTAAATTTAGGCTGAAAAAACTAGATGAAAATTATCAAAATCAAAAATATACACAAAAAAACATTTATTATAAAAAATATAATACATATATATCTCTCAGATATTGTTAGACAGAATCAAATACTAGAATAAACTATTAAAATGAAATGTAAAAAATATTATAATCCAATTATGAAATATTATCATAATGTTAAAAAAAATCTAAATCCGGATTAAAACATCAAAATATTAGCAAAAAGCACTAAAATCTGGTCATAAACTGTTAGAAGGTGCAAAATTCTTTTTATGAAATGTCAAAAATAGTGAAATCCGGTGAAAAAGTATAAAAGTATTTAAATAGGTAAATAAAATCCTCTTCTCCAATGGTTTGATAAAAATTATTTTTATTTTTATTGTTGCGACATGTTTCGAATCGTCCATCGATTCATTTTCAAGCTATACAGAAAATAACAATAAATATACAAGCTACCCAATTATACATATAAAAGTATTGTCAAAAAGTCATTGAGTGTTAATAAAAGTTAAAACTAGCAATTTGAATTTCAATGGCTATAAACTTTACAATTAAAATCTCTACCTTTAGTTGATTTTTTTTCAAAAATCATGATTCGAGATATGACGTTTTTTAGTTTAAAAATAGAGTTTAATCATTTTTTAAATAGTTAAAATGAAGACCAAAACGTACAATTTTTTAAACTGCACACGCGTTTGAGTTAGTCAGTTGTTGGAGAGCAGTTCTTCTAAATTACGCAGCGCTTAAATAAAACTACAAAAAATTGTCACAGCGCAAACATTTAATTCCTAATAGTTGGAATAAACAATAGTGTAAGTCAAAATAAAAATTTAAATTTGGCTTAAAAATAAGAAATCCAATTTTTAAGACTAATAAAATATAAGTAAGTTTCTTTGCCATCTTTGCACATATGATGCAACTATTTTGCAGATTTCATTAAATTAAGGTTTATCTTTTCTTGAACATCGCTTAGTGTTGTCGCTACTGGCATCTAGATGGCAACATGATACAACATAGTCTGACCAACAATTAAATCAAAGAATCATCAACAAGTAATGCAAAAATGATTAATTATAAAATAAAACAAATTAATATATTAAGCAAAATTTCAATAAATCCAAATAATGACTTAAGTCAACTAGTGTGCCATCTATACGCGTATAACTAATAATTCATTTATAGAAATTTTAATTCTCAGAATTTAACAAATTTATTGAATACATTTAAAACAGTTATAATAATTCTATATCAATATTTTTTTGTTGATTCTTAGTTCTAAAACAATCCAGTTTATTTTATTGAGGATCTTGATTTAATACTACTACTACGAGCCCCATCTATCTTTAGAACCCTAGACAAACATTTACAGACTCCTTTTAAACTTTACTTTGCAATGTTAATAATTTCATGCATGAATGAACCAGGAAGCCACCAATTTTACAATTAAATAAAAATATGCAGACATTAAGCTAAGCAAATTATAATTTATTAATAAATAATACGGCGCGAATATAAGCTTCACTGCACCATAAAATTACTCTCAACATTGTACACTGTTTGTATTAACAATATAGAAACAATAAATTCGGCTGGTCCTAATATTTAAGGACTTTTCGTAAAACTTGGGAAACAGAAAACGAGTAAAAAAAAGTTTTGTGGATTCCGTTATCTCTTCCTGTTGTGTTGCACATTGTTTCTCGGGTTTCCATGATCGGGAGAGCAGAATGTGCGAGGAGATACGCAGCATGAATCGCGCAGGTTGTTTGAGAAAATGATATAAATTCCAAGAATGAGAAGCACGTGGTGGGTAAGAGTTTGGGATAGTCGCTGTAACAGGCTGGTATGATATGTTAGGAGATTGTTTGTGAGAGTGAATTTACTTTCAACGTATTTTTAAACCGTTTCAATATATTATTAACTCTTCAGTTTTTATAACTGCTGTAATTATATCCACGCGGTAATTATATTTGGATAATAAGGCATGGGGTGGCGTGTGGAATGCAACTGGATTTTCCTAACTAGGACTAGTTTAGTAAGCAGATTGAAGTATGGGATAAGAAGAGTTATTACATGCACACAAATACTTGGGCTTACAATTTGCACCAGTTATTTCAATTTGCGCACAAGGCGAACGTAAATTCTTTAACACGACCGATCGGTATCAGTTCAAACTCGCCGTAGTATTTAGGAAATATTTTGTGCATGCGAATATGGTTTCAACTAAAAATATTTATTATTTTATAAATAATCTTTTAAGTTATTAAATTAGTTTTTCAATCAAGATTTTTGTCATTGAATTAAAAATTTATATAAAAACAGTATTTAAACATTTGTTAAAAGCATTTTAAAAATACATTATTTAAATACACTTTTTTACATTAGATAATTACAATAAATTGTAACTGCAACAAATTAAATTATCCTATACCAAATTAAATTAGCAATCAAACATTTCTAGAAGCAAGATTATTGAGATTATTAAATTATATTTCATGCAGCTACATCGATTTTATGACCAGTAGCTAGGACAGAACTTAATTAAAGGGATTGTAAAAATATAAATTAGTTACTAGGAAGGTCAATGTAAATAAATTGGTGTAGTAAAATCAGTTAGATTATAAATAATAACTGATTGTATTTTCTCAATTTTACACAGTAGATACCACCGATGATACAACTTACATCAATTTTCAATATAGGTATGAGTTATAATAGTTTTAGTTGTATGATATTAATAATTCGATTAAGTTTAGGTCAGATCAATTAGTTTGAGATTATGTCAAATTATCATTATAAGTATGATTATTAATAAAATTAATAAATGTTAATAACGATAAATTGCATTATTACCAAATTGCATCAATTTCGAATGTATTGTTAGTGAGTTATTTGAATCATTAGCATAATTTACAATTTAATTTTATCTATATGTGGTATAAGACACTGAATAATATTATTTATATAGGGTTTTATTTTGATTATTGAAAAAAAACGGGTATTTTTTAAGAGAAATCAATAAGTGTCTATTTCTTTGTAAAGAGGAAGGTATGCCATTAACATTTGAAAACGATATCAGTCAAATGGCCGCCACGGTTACGGTTGCAGTACTACATTCGTTTCGTGAAATTTTCCATGACCAATTTGCACATTTGCGGCTGTATGTCCTCGTTAACTTTACGAATTCCATCTTTAAGGTCTTGAATTGATTGTGGAGCATTGGAATAGACCTTATCTTTCACGTGGCTTTAAAAAAAAAAGTCTATAGGTGTTAAATCACAAGATCTCGGTGGCCAATTGTGATCACCTCTTCGAGAAATAACACGGTTAGGAAACTTTTCTTGCAAAATTGCGATTGTTTCGTTGCTTGTGTAGCACGCAGCTAAAAATAAACGTCGTCCACATCAATATCTTCCAATTCCGGCCATAAAAAATTATTAATCATAGCTCGGTAGCGCCATCCATTCACCGTAACAGTTACATCAGCCTCATTTTCGAAAAAGTAGGGTCCAATCACACCGCCACACAGTGGCCCATTTCCCAAAAAACGCGGACAAAAGTCAAAAATCATTCCGATTGAAACAAAAGCTGGTATATAAAGATTTTCAAGGTTGCTGATTATGAATTGGATTTTATTTTTTCAAAATTCAAAATGGCGGATTCAAAATGGCGATCAAAAATTTAAAAATAGTCTGATTAAAACAATAATTGGTATATAATGGTTTTTACAGTCTCTGATTATGAATTTGATATTATTTTTTTCGAAATTCAAAATGGCAGATCCAAAATTAGGAATCTTATTATTTGTCAAAATACAAAATGGCAGTTTTTTATTTGAGCAATGAATACAAAACTTAAATATAATTGGTTTTAATTGGTTTATTGTGGGAATGTTCCTTTTGTCCGTTAATTTATTAAATATAGTATTGTGTAATATTTTGTTGATTAAAACAAAAACGCCAATATATAGTACAATTAATTAATTTTAATATTTATATGTGTGCTGAAGAAGACAGTAGTTTCTGTCAAAACGTATACAATTAAATAATAATATTAATTAATTGTCCTATTCGCGTTTATGTTTTAATCAACAAAATAATACACAATACTATACTTAAATATAAAACACATACAATGATTCAGTCATTCATATACAAATCGGCAGTCATGTCAGAACTCTCGTCGGATTGTGATTGGTCCAAATTTTCTGCCACCTTTGCATACGCCGGGAGCAAAAGGCGAATTGCTTTGCGTGACAGTGAGTCGCTTTTCTTTGGAGGTGTTAGTCGTAAGCTCGAAATCAACGGATCTGATGAGACAAGCAACCAATGCATTACATCCGTCATGGTGTTTTCCCTAGATGATTTTCGGGAGTATTTTTCTCGGTAGTTTTTGATATCTTTATTCCGCGATTCTTGAGCTTCCTCAGAAAGTTATCCGATAGGTAATGGTGCATATTCAACAACACGAGGACCATGTATTAGCACCTCGTGAATTGACGTGGGCATGCAGTACCACGGAAACTTGTCGACAATTATTTTTGCACTTTCTTTGCAATAATGTTGAAAAAGAGCCACATTTACATCAAAACCGCATGACAAGACTTGCATTATAATGTGAGCGCGATTAAGAAATTCTACGTCTAAACCCAGAATTTCGGCGGACACAGAAGAATTTGCAAAAAATCGCCTAGCTGTGTTGCCATCGTTACTATTTCCAAATCCGCCTACTTTCGGAGTGTCAATAATAAAACCAAGTCGCAACTTGAAACCTTTCTGAATAGCCGATTTTCGCATTTGCACACTTTTTTTGTCCTCCTCGGAACGCGCCTGCCATTTTTTAATGTCTAGTTTATATCCTAAGTGTATAAAATACTCCATAAAATGTATCCACGCATGTAATATGGCTAAGCCATACTAAAATTTTGTTTCATCTATTGGCAATGACATGACCTTCTCAAGATTGTTTCATTGTTTTGACGTGGCTCCACACAAGTAGCATCGCATGTTTGATTTTGTACATGTAATTGTGTTTCTAATTTTTCCATCAATCATTGTAAACAGTAATTTGTATGTCACTCTAATATCTTTTCCGTCTATAATTGTTTCATACGGAGCAAGGTTATCTATTTCATCACCAATAAATTTATTTTCCTGCAAGGTTGAGGTAACGTTTTCGCGAATATACTCTATTTTTATCGGAGTGCAAAATCGCGTAGAGGAAGGTCTTGGATTTTGCCAAAGCAGTAGGTTTGGGTCTACACTGTTTGTTAATCGTAACGGTACAAGCGATGTTAATAGCATATTCGAATCTGAAGCATTCTCGTCATTAAACTTTTGTTTGTATTCATTTTGACCGGAAGAACCGTCGATTCCATATTTTACAATCAAAAGCAAAATTGCTACTTTTTCTGGAGATAAAGTTTTGATTACGGTGTTTTGTGTTAAAAGAATTCTGCTGGTTCTGTGATCTAACAAAGATTGTAATGGAACTTTTGCTGTAGTTTCAGTAACCTTAATACCTGGGAGATAACAACGAGTTTTGGCCTCCGCAACTCTATGATATGATGGATACACACGAACGCCATTCTCCAGTTCTCTTTTTCTTATCAACCGATACGTCTTTCTCGTCATTTTACCTTCAACAAGATCGGAAAGTGCAAGATCAGCAGAAATTTCTGTACAAAAAGAACTTTCAGCAGATTTAACTGCTCTCTTGTATTTCGCAGCTTCAGACGAGGACCTAGTTGCGACGTCCTTAATAACCGCAGCAGTTTTGGCAGCTCCGGATGCACGAAGACTCATGCAGGTTGCAAACGTCAACGTCGCTGAGCTATGTGTTTTCAGTAGATTTTCCGACCTTCGTCAGACAGACAGAACAAAGAGTTCTGTCTGACAACTCGTCGAAGTCTTTTAATGGTCGACCCATTTTGGATTTTCCGCTTGCAGATGCCTCAACCATCGTACCAGATTCCACAGGGCCACACTAAATGCATTGTAATCTTTATTATGTAAATGAAAAATTAACTTTCAACTTATAATTTTTAATAAGTACTAAGCAATAGTTTTTATTATTAAATATACTTATTTTTTTATTTTTACCTTTAGTTTAATTGCTCCTTTCAGCCAATTCGCATTTTTGTTAGAAAACCGTTCAGCTCCATTTGGATTTCATTAGCGTAAGAAGATTTTTTATCGCCATTTTATCATCTGCATGAAATATGAATTTCTTTTTGATTTTTGCAGACACGCATTTCTCTAAAATTGCAAGCTTCTCGCTATGTTCTAAGTGGAATTTTGTGTGTATAGCGTCGAAAAATTCATGCCTATAGCATTCTACATCAGCGGTATTTGCTGAAACAATGAAAATTAATTTTAGTAATTATAGCGCGCCTTTTGGTTACACACGGACGTACATTTTCAAACTGACTTAGAAACTGCAGGGGCACCTCGTGGCACGAGATCTTGAATGAAATTGATAGATAACATTCTAACCTTTCTTTTAAAAAAAAGGACACCGTTAATCTCGATCAATCTCACTACTATTTTTATAATTGTACAACATTTATCAAATATACAACATCAATATTTGCCGTGAATGTCTAAGCGCGTAATAAATGTTAATTACACTTATTATATTACGAAATATATACTTCTTACCTTTGTCAATATTGTCCATTTTGCCGAATTGGAAAGCAGCACTTAGAAAAAAAGATATTGTTGTTTTTAACCTCCACTTGATTTTCGTGATTTTCTCGAGGCGAGAGCGCGGCAGCGTTGCCATGGTGTTACACGTGTTGCATGCGTGCGCAACTTATTGTGGACTTGCACCGATATACAGTGGTGCACCCTCTACCTGATTACGGGGTACTAAACATAAAATTACAAACTTCATTTTTTCGACTTTTGTCCGCGTTTTTCGTAAATTGGGCCACTGTGCGCCAGCCCAAAACCGCACCAAACAATGATGTTGAGTTTGCAAAGACTTTTCAACAATCATCCTTGGATTTTTTAGCCCCAAATGCGACAATTATGCTTACTAACGTAGCCTCCAAAGTGAAAATGGGCTTTATCACGGAAGATGATTTTTCGATAAAATTCCGGATCATTTTAATGCATTTGAAAGATCCAATCAGCAAAAATACGACGTTTATGGTGATCAACCGGTTTGTGTTAACTGAACTTTAAAAGCTTTTGTAAAATGTTTAATTTCAAATCGACGAGGATTCAACAAACCTGGTTTTTTTTAACACTACGGGCTACATCAGCACTATTCTTATGTGTTCTTGAGCAATGCACACGGTTTCAATTCTTCACATTACAAACTTGTCCCAACAGCTCAAATTTTTCCACCAGGTTTACTATTGCCGGCCGAGAAAGTGCTTTACAACGACCAAAAAGTTCTTTAGTTGTGCAAACTGTGACTGAAAATTTTTCACCATTTTTGTAGTAAATTTTTATCATTTCAACGCGTTGTTGAAATGTGTATCGTTCCATTTTTAATAATAGCGTAGTTTTTACTTGTCAAATGTCAAAAGATAATAGCTTCAAAATTGACAGCTGTCCAAATAGCTTGCTATTCAAAATGAAACTTTTTATTTGAAAATCTTTTATATATAATAAAAATTAAAGGCCCCAGAGTGCTTTCTTGAGGTACCAACATTAAGTGTTCCAATATAAAATGAGGCAAGTAATTTATTTGCATTGCTTTTGACACTGGCATAGTCAAGTTATTGTAGGCATATATTATGGTTTAAGCAGTCAAAAGCTTTAGAAAGATCAAGAAATAAACCACATGTTATTTCCTGATTTTTTATAGCTGATATGACATCTTGTACATAGCTTAATATTGCCAAGTCAGTGGACTTTTTAGGCGTGAAACCGTGTTAAAAATTATTAAAAAATATATTTTTTGACAAAAAATTAAAGATTTTTAAAGAGGTTTGAAAACACTGAAAACACACTGATTGGCTTGTAATTATTAAAAGTGTTAACATCACTTTTTTAAAAATTGGTTTTACTATTGCTAGTTTTGGCAGGATAAATTCCTTTTTTCAAACACTTATTATAATAAAGGATGCACAATAGGTCCGAAAGCAATTCTATACAGTGGTTTAATAGTTTTGTTGAAATGTCATCAAACTTAAAAGTATTTTTATTTTGAAATGATTTTACAGTATCTATCAGTTTTAATTTAGTTATTGGATACAAAAAAAAATGATTCATTTTTATGTCTGCATCCACTTAAAATATGTTTATTGTTTTAGGCAGTTGTCAGACCAGATAGCAAGTTATCAGTTACTGTTACTGTTAGCTGACGCTACATAGTTTTTACAGATTGGCAGATTATTAGTGTTATTACGTTTGTTTACAATGTTCCACATACTTTTGGACTTGTTATCCGAACTAACTATTACATTTTCATAAAACAGACTTTTAGTAGAATGTAATAGCGTAAGGTATTTTTTTTTTAAATGAATATTTTCTTCTTTATAGAATGGAAAACGCATGGATAACAACTCTAACAATTTTACCTTTGTTTATTTTAAAAAGTTCTGGAGCAAACCACTTTTTTTAATTATTGTTTTCATAAGTTACGTGAAATACAAGCATCTAAATGACCAATGCAAGTATTTAAAAATCTACTAAAACTATCATCTACATTAAGTTTTTTAAAGTGCGAGTATCAGTTCTTATTAACTAAAGCCTGATTAAATTATGTATATTATTACTAGAATAAACTCTGTATGACCTGTTATAACATTTGTGCCTGTTTCAACTATATTTTTTAATGTAGTAAATAAAAAAATAAATCGATTATCAAATTATTTGTAGAAGCAGCAATGAATCCAGAGTTACCGTTTTTGATTAAATACTACAAATCAAGGTAGCGGTCGGTATGCTCTCAAGTGTTTTGAGAGAAGTTTTCGGAAAAAATGAAACTTAGTGAGTTGTTGGCTCTTAACAAGTGGCCCTTAAGAATAACTTACGCATGGTAATACCTTCCGGTTTTCTTCTCTGCGCAAATCCTGTTGTTATAATGTCCCTGTCTAAACTAACCTACATTTGGCCCTAGTTTGAGGTGGGCTAGTTTTTGCCTTGCAGAATTTTACAAATCATCTGCGGCACGCATGCTGTCCCAGGCCCCTCTCTCCCTATAGCCCCTACCTTTGTCTATCTTTTTTGTCATTTTGCCTTTTCTTATCTGCACTGGCATCTACCTCTGCATTCTCTTCCATCCTTGTGTTATTTACTCTAATTATATAATTTGTTTTCAGTTGTGCTCTTATAATAATAATAATAATATATTTATTTCCCAACAGGCCTAGGCCTAATAACAGAGAAACATCACAAATACATAAAAATAGTAAAATATATTTAACAGTAGAAATAAAATAATAAATTACATACAAATATTATAAATACATAAAGCATTGTATCAAAGAAGATAATACTAAAACAAATAAAAAAATAAATAAAAGAGAAAAGAGAAAAGAGAAAAGAGAAAAGAGAAAAGAGAAAAGAGAAAAGAGAAAAGAGAAAAGAGAGAAGAGAAAAGAAAAAAGAGAAAAGAGAAAAGAGAAAAGAGAAAAGAGAAAAGAGAAAAGAGAAAAGAGAAAAAAAACTAAATAGGTAAAGTAAAATTATTCATATACATTTACAGTAACATTTTAAAAATTGTGATAAATTGTTATTAAATATATCACAGTTATACTGCACTTCGTGATAATGCTTGTACATAATGTTCAAGGGACAATTTGAATGGTGCGTTGTTCTAGGTGTCTTATAGGTAAACGTTTTAGGATTCCGTAATGCTACTTGAGGTACATGAAAATAAATATTACCTAAAAACTCTGAGTTATCATACTGGGAATGAATAATTTTATGTAATGTTTTTAAATGTAGCATTTGGTGTCGCGTTTTTAAAGATTCTATATCGAATTCAATTAATAGTGCATTATAACTGTAGCCTCTGATTGGACGTTTTTGATAAAATAAATATATTAAAAATTGTTTTTGGAATTAAATTTAGATATTTAACATGCACAGGTGACCATATTACAGAACAGTAGTCCAATTTACTTAAAATGTATGATTGATACAAAGTTGTTAATGTTAACATCGGTTTGAAACTTTTACAAATACGTTAAATAAAACCCATTAGTTTATTGCACTTTTGCGTTACAGATATAATATGATCATTAAATGTACGGTGAGAGTCAAAAATAACACCTAAGTTACGATACTGAGTATCGCGTTTTATTATATGATCATGAAGCATATAGTCAAACTTAATTGGGTGGAATTTTTGAGTATATGATATAATTTGACATTTTGAGTAATTAAGTTCAAGTCCATTTTAATGACACCACTCGGCAAATTTATCTAAATTAGTCTGCAAGTTAACGCAATCAGTAACATTTCGAATAGTTTTAAATAACTTTACATCATCAGCATAAATAAGGAATTTGCAATATGACACATATTATTTATAAACAAAATAAGAAAAAAGAGGTCCTAAATTAGATCCTTGAGGGACCCAGCTGGAAGCTAAATATCTACGTGACTTAGTATTTTTACACACAACATATTGTTCTCTATCACATAAGTATGATTGTATAACTGAGATTATATTATCACATATATCGTATTTACGGAGACAATCAATTAAGAGCTTATGTGGAATGCAATCGAATGCTTTCGATAGGTCCGTATTTATTACATCAGATTGAACATTATTATCCATATTTGAAGAAATAAATTGAGTGATGTTGAGTAGATTGGTCATAGTAGATCGTTTCTTCATGAATCCATGTTGGTAGAGTGTTATTTCTGAATACACGCAATTGTAGATGATTTCAGTAAAAATGCATTCAAATATTTTTGAGAAACAACTTAAGATTGCGATAGGTCTATAATTGCTTATGTCAGATTTTGTGTTTTTTTTTTAATACCGGTGTAATTTTGACTTGTTTCCAGATTTTAGGGATTTTTTGTTTATATAAAATTAAGTTATATATGTAGGTAAGTGGTTCAACAATAACAACTACCAACATCTTTAATAAAAAACTCTGGAATAATATCTAATCCGATAGTGTTTCTGGATGCAAGTTTCTTTAGATAACGAGCAGTAAGATCGATAGATATGCAAAAATCTCCCATAATTTTTTTTTTTGCTGTAGTTGTATCTAGATGATTTCCAAATGCTGTATCGGGTTGGTGGTAAGTACTTACAAAATAGTTAGCAAAGTTATTTGTTATGTCTTCTGGTGTGTTGAAGACATTTGATGTTAAGTTCATTACCACAGGTAATTGGGAAGTACCATTTTTTTATTTACAAATGTCCAAAATTGTTTAGGATCTTCGTTTATTGTATTTCAGAAGTTCTCAAAAATGCAAAACGAGCAGATCTAATTTTTGATTTTAACAAGTTTCGAGCATCTGCAAATTGGAATTGTTCTTAGCTTACTAAAGTCTTTGTTCACTTCTTCTTTATCGTATCCCCTTTCCTCCATAAATAATTTATGCAGTTCCATTAGTTGTATTCCTTTTGGCTGTCCTAGATTTGTAAGTTTTACCTCCAGTAATATACTTGTATCTCCATCAGAAATTACTTCTTTATGTCCTCTCGTTGCCAGGTATATTCTAACTATCTGAAAAGTTGCGTTCTCAGTCAGCCTCGAGATAGCATATCTACCATTTGGCATTTGCCTTGTTATTTCTGTTATTCTGCTTTCCTTTAATATTTCTTTTCTCCTTTTCCTTATCTCTGCAATTTCGTTTAGTATTGTAGTTTCTGTAAATGTCATGTATTTTTTTTTTAATCTTTTTTTCTGTTTTCTTGTTTCCATTTAGCTTCTCTCATTTCTTTTCTTTCTCTTCTATGGCTTTTAGTTTATGTGTTGGTTTTCATTGTTTGTTTTTCTATATTCTTCTATTGTCAAACTCTTCAATTAGTACATTTGTGGCAAAGTTTCTTAGCGCCCTCCATTTATTTTCATCTGTTAAGCATTTGTTAATGATTGTTGTTTTATTCACTTTGCTTCCTAGTGTATATTCAAGTTTTTTTCTATCTTCTTCCCACGTCTCTCATTCTACTATTGTGTGTTCTGCGTTATCGTGTGTTTCTTCCTGGCAAAATGTACATGTAACTTTTTGCAAAAATTCCAAATGTTCCGTGTCCGGTCATTATTTGTGTTGTATAATTGCACGTCTCGGGTTTCTTCTCTACCCAATCTTTTATCTCTGGAATTAGTTCTTTCGTCCATTTTCCTTTTTCTCCTGTATTCCATTTTTTCTGCCATATTTCCATAGTCTTCTCTTTTGCTTTTATTGTGGCTTCTTTTTTACTCGTTCCTTCTTTTACAAGTTTTTTTATTTCTATTCTTTCCTTCTCCATCATATCCGCGGGAGGTGTTGCCGCAATTACCTCTACTGCCTTGTGATACTGTTCTGTAAGCTCTACGAACACTTAGCAAGCTTGCTCTTGTGGCTCCTCTTACTTTATTTCTGTTTTTTTTTTTGTTTTCATGGCTTCCCCCCATGTTTCTGCGGCATACAGCAATTTGCTTCTTGCTGCCGCTGCTATTAGCCTTCTACTTTCTTTTTCTGGACCTCCGTTGATTGGCATAAGTCTACCAAGTTTTTTCTCCATTTCCTTTTTTCCAATGACCGCATCCTTAACCTGTTCATTCCATCCTTTTGCTTCGAGTGTCACTCCGAAGTATCTGATTTTTTTTTCTATAGTTATCTCTTGATCTCCCACCTGTATTTTACCTGTTTCTCTATTATTTCTCTTAGTCGATAGCCATGCCGCCTCAGTTTTTTGTGTTGCTAGTTTTAAAAACACTTATTTTTCATCCATGTTTGTATCATATTAATTGCCAGCTCTAATCTTCCTTTTAGTACTTCTATTTCTACGTTTCTACCTACTACTGCTATGTCGTCCGCAAATGCTGTTATTGACACGCCTTCCGGCATCTTCACTCAAAGTAATTTGTTATAGACAAGGTTCTACAGTTTTGGTCCCAGTGCTGAGCCCTGCGGTACCCCTCTGGTAAGTTTGAATCTTTCCTTTTTGGTTACTAGGTTTCTGTCCTGTAAGTAGCTCCATATAATTTTAATTGTTTTTCTGTTTAGTTCTTTCTTCTTTGCCGCCTCTATGATTGCTGCCCATGATACGCTATTAAACGCGTTCTGTATGTCCAACGATATCATTACACAGTGTAGCCTTTTCTTCTGCGTTCCGCTTTTTGCTTCTTTTGCTATTGCTTTCACTTTTTCTATAGCTTCTAAGGTTGTTTTTCCTTTGGTAAATCCGTATTGTTCTTTTTCCCATCCTTTTTTCCATTCTTTTTTTTTCTTCTATTTCATCCAATAATGATAGATGACAATTCATTTAAAGTAGGATGTCAATGATAGATGACATCTTACTTTAAATGAATTAAAAGTTTGTTTAGAGTGTGTTGTTCTTACTTGCTCACAAACAAAGTCCGTTTGTTTATACCTCAACTCTAGTTTTCCTTTTAATTTATTTACCGTCACATCTAATGAATATAGTGATATGTAGAACCATGCGCGTTTCTCATGTTTAATCGCAGTAAATTGTAATTATAATAATAATATTTTATTAATTATATATGTTATATGTTATATTTTAAATTTTTGCAAATAAAATAATTTTTATTTTTATTTTTCGGTTTTTCTTTTGCGTTTGACGATTCATTATATTTCGACATTTCGGCAGAATCTCATCTGCCATTATCTGGAGAGTCTTATTATATTTATTTTTGATATAATATAATATCAAAATGACATTGATATATAAAACTAATTTTGTTGTCATATATATATATATATATATATATATATATAGAGTGGTCAATGGTATGTATCTGTCCTACTCTATATATATAGATGTCTAAAGGCTGGTCTAACTTTGTATGCTATTGTAACTTATTACAATATGACCAAATAATATTTGAAAACAACAATAATAATATTTATAATAACTACATTTTTAATTATAAAGGTTCATAAGCGTACATATCACAACGTTAATGACAGTCTTTAAAACTGTAACAAAATCCTGAGATTATTTTACAAAATTAAAGATAAGTGCAAATTCTGTAGAAAATTATGTAAAGTCTATAAATAATTTAAGCAAATTGTTTATAAAAATGTTCAGTACAATAAATAAAGTTAACTAAATTTAATGCATTATTAGCTGACTTGAAACTTAATTTGAAATATATGTAAATTACTATAATTATAAAAGTATTATAATTTATATTTGCTTTGCTTTTGTTTTGTGTTTAGATTTTGTGGCATAGTAATCTAAATTTTATTTTGTTTCAGTTGTAAAGACTATTTTTTTTATATTAAATAAGGTTTGTTAATTATAATGCAATTCTTAAGTTATTAAACTTTATTATAAGATAATTATAAAAATATTACACATAAAGTTACAATGATTTATATTTGTACTGTAAAAACGCCTTGATCTGGACGTTGTTTTGTGTTTAAATTTTGTATGATTTTTTTAGTAAAAATGTGAGAGTAGTGAAGACGTGAAAGTAGTGAGAATGTGATACTAGTAAGAATGTGAGAAGAGTAGGAATGTGAATGTAGTGAGAATGTAAAAGTTGTGAGAAAGTAAGAGTAGTGACAATGTAAAAGTAGTGAAAATTTAAAAATAGTAAAAATGTGAGAATAGTGAGAATGGGAGAAAAGTGAGAATGTAAAAATAATAAGAACGTAAAAGTAGTAGAATGTGAAAAAATACAGAATGTGTGTAGTGAAGATGTAAGAGTAGTGAGAATATAAGTGTAGTAAAAAAGTGAGATAAGTAAGAATTTGAAAATATTAAAAATTTAAGAATAGTTAGAATTTAAAACAAGTGAAATTGTAAAAATAGTGAAAATGTAAGAGTAATGAGAATGAGTAAGTAATAAGAATGTAAAAATAGTGAAAATGTGAGAAAAGTAACAATGTGAGAGTAGTAAGAATGTGAGAGTAAAGAAAATGTGAGAATAGTAAGAAGGTGAGAGTTATAACATTGTGAGAGTGATAAGAATGTGAAATTAAAGAAAATGTGAGAATAGTAAGAAGGTGAGAACGTGAGAGTAATAACAATGTAAGAGTAGTAAGAATGTAAGAATAGTGAGAGCGTGAAGGTTGTAAAACTGTAAGAATAGTGAAAATATGAGAGTATTGACAAAGTAAAAATAGTGAGAATGTAAAAATAGTAAAAATTCGAGAGTAGTGAGATTGTAAGAGTGGTAAGAATGTGAGAGTAGTAACCATGTGATTGAAGTAAGAATGTGAAAATAGTGAAAGGTAAAAGATGCGACAATTTGAGATTAATGACGGTAGTGAGAATGTGAGAGTAGAAACAATGTAAACATGTAAAAGTAATGAGAATGTGAGAGTAGTGACATTGCAAAAATAGTAAGATTAGTGAGAATGTGAAAGTAGTGACAGTATGAAAGTAGTGAGAATGTAAAAATAGTGAGAATAGTAAAAATATGAAAGTAGTAACAGTAATAAAAATGTAAAAATAGTGAGTATGTAAGCATAAAGAGAATGTGAAAGTAGTGAAAATGTGAAATAAGCAACAATGTTAGAGTAGTGTGAGTAGTACAAATGTAAAAATAAAGTAATAGTAAAACAAATAAGAATGTAAGAATGTGGAAATAGTAAAAAATAAAAGATGCGACAATGTGAGAGTATTGACAATAGTGAGAATGTAAGAGTAGAAAAAATGTAAAAGTAGTAAAACGTAAAACAGGTATAAATGTGAGAATAATGAGAATAATAAAAATGTGAGAGTAGTGAGAGCAGTGAGAATGTGAGAGTAAAACGATTGTAAGAATAGAAAAATAGTATTCGTAATGAAAATGAAAAACAGTAATATTGCAAAAATAGCAAAAATGTGAATGTAGTGATAATGTGAGAATAGCAAGAATGTTAACGTAGAGAGAATTTGAAAGTTAAAACTATAAGTAAGGAGAGTAGTAAGAATGTGAGAAAAGTGAGAATATGGTAGAAGCTACAATGTGAGTGTAAAAGTAGTGAGATTGTGAGAGTAAAGAGATAGTGAGAGTAGTATAAATGTGAAAGTAGTAAAAATGTGAGAGTAGTAAAATGAGAAAAAAATAATAAATTAAAAATAATGAAAATAAAAAAAATAGTAAAAATGTAAGATTAGTGAGAAAGTAATAGTAGTAATTTTCACATTTTTACTATTTTCACATTTTTTTTTTCACATTTTACTACTCTTATATTTTTATTACTTTATTATTCTCACAATAATAATAATAATAATAGTAATAAAAATTGTCTTTATTTTTGTAATTTTCCAAAAAAAAATCAAAGTTCATCACAATGATGATCTTCCATTTAACCTAATTTTAACATTTAATTTGAAACATATAAATAAAATTTAACAAAAGGGTACTTTCTGATTTTTTGATTGCTGACTATCATTTTTAATTTTCTAGTTATTTTATAGTATTTCATCAAAAATTGTAGCCTATTACTTCAGTAGATTATTACTGGGATTTCCTTATTTATAGAGAACATTTGCCAGCCCTGATCCCTAGCACAAAAGAGGTTTAGCGCGCGTGCGGCTCAGAACATCTAAGGGCATCACAAACCTGTTAAAAACTCACTTTTAAGTTAGCAGTTTTGTTCGTTATTGGAATTAACCAGACAGAATCAAGAAAAAGCTCTCAATATGTTATTTCTAAAATTTTACTATTCTTAGACTGTCACTAATCTAACATTCTTACTATTCTCACATTCTCAATACTTTTACAAACTTTTACAAACTCTAGACGGTGAGATAGCTCAGTTATAGAGCGTTAGTGTAGCAAGCTAACAGTCCCGGGTTCGATCCCCGAATATGACTAAAATAATAACTTTGCTCTTTATCCACCGGGGTGATTCGGAAGTCACCTAATAAGCCGTTGGTCCCATCAACCCCCTTCAAACAAGTCGTAAGACTTCTGGGGCGATGTAAAATAGCTGTAAAAAGCGAAATAAAGAAGAACTTAATACTTTCATATTCTCACTACTTTTTTATTGCCGCTTCACTCACATTTTGCTACTCTAAAATTTTTACTCTTTTTACAATTTTATTATTCTCACATACTATTACATTTTCATTACTTTTACGTTTTTACTTTTCTCATATTCTTACTACTTTTACTATTTTTTTACTCTCAAAATTTCACTACTCTTACATTGTAGCTTCTCCCACATTGTTACTATTTTTACATTTTTACTACTCTTACAGTCTTACTACTCTCACATTTTAACTACTCTCACACTTTCACTAATTTCACATTATCACTGTTTTCTAATTTTTACTACTCTCACATTCTTACTAATCTCACTATTCTCAAATTGACACTATTCTAACATTCTTACTATTTTTACATTCTCAGCTCTTTCACATTTTTTCTATTTTTTCATACTCTTATTACATTTACGTTTTTACTACTTTCACATTCTACTACTCTCACATTTTTACTTTTCTCACATTTTTACTACTTTACATTTTCTTTATTCTCAGATACTCACTATTCCCACATTCTCACTACTCTCACATTCTTACTACTCTTGCATTTTTTAAACTGTTACATTCTCACTATTTTTACATTTTTACTATTTTCACATTATCTATGTTCTCTCATTCTTACTACTGTCACATTCTTTTTACATTTACTATCTTTCTATTCTTACAATCTCACTACTTTCACATTGTCGCTTCTCTCACATTCTCACTACTCCCACATTCTTACTACTCATACATTCTCATTATTATCACGTTGTTACTATTCTTATAGTTTTACTATTCTCACTATCTAACTGCTCTCACATTGTAGCTTTTTTTACATTTTCAATATTTTTAAGTTTTCACTAATCTTATATTCTCACTATTCTTACATTGTCAGTACTCTTACAATCCCACTAATCTTAAATTATCACTTTTCTCAAATTCTCACTACTTTTACATTCATACTACATTCATATTTTCACATAATCACTGTTTTCTCATTCTTACTACTCTTACATTTTTACTATGCTCACTATTCTCACATTGTCACTATTCTAACATTTTTATTCTCACATTTTTATTACTTATTGTGTATCTTACTACTCTCACATTTTTTTTTACTCTTACATTCTTTCTACTTTCACATTCTCACTACTCTCAAATTCTCACTACATTCACATTCTTACTACTCTCACGTTCTTACTACTTTTACATTTTCACTATTCTCACATTTTCACTACTCTCATATTGTCGCTTTTCTCCCACTACTTTCAAATTCTCACTATTTTTACATTTTTATTACTCTCACATTGTCACTACTCTCATATTCTCACATACCCTCTACTCTTACATTGTTGCTTTTCTTACATTCTCATACTTTTTTATTCCCACATTCTCACTATTCTCACATTTTCACTAACTTCATATTCTCACTATTCCCATATTTTTACTACTCTCACTATATATACCACTACTCTCACATTATCGCTTCTGTCACATTTTTACTATTCTCTTATTCTTGCAACTCTCACATTCTCACTTCTCGCACATTCTCATTACATCATTAATTTCTACTCTAACATTCTTACTACTCTCACATTCTTACTACATTTTTATTTCTCTCACATTCTCACTAATCTCACATTGTCACGTTTTTCACATTCTAACTACTTTCACATTATCACTACTCTTTCATTTCTTCATTTCATTTTTCACTTTTACATTGTCGCTTCTCTCACATTCTCTCTATTCTTTAATTCTTATTACTCATACATTTTTACTCCTTTCACATTCTTACTACTCTAAATATTTTAAACATAAATATTAACATGCTGTGACTGCGAAGGGTTAACAACTTGCGTAATCAGTTTACAAAATAAAAATAATCATTACAGAATCAAATAATAATTACGTAATATTTGTAATCATTACATAATCAAGTAAACTTTATATAATTACGTAATTATTTTATAATCACGTAATCATTACATAATCTTGTAATAAATAGTGTAATTAAATATTAAAACACGCTTATTCAAATAATCAAATATTGATTACGCGTACTCAAATAATCAAATGTTTAGTACGCGTATTCAAATAATCAAATAATGATTACGCGTGTTCAAATAAATAAATGTTGAGTACACAAATTCACATAATCAAATATTGGTTTTATGGAATCATATATTCGCATGGTAAATTCAGTCGTGTTTTGATCATCAACATTTATAACCTGCATACTTTAAAATTTTTGTTTACTTAATTAAATCTAAACATTTTGTACATTTTATTTTCTACGCCGTTTTGTTGGAGTAATTTAATATTACGTATTTTATAAAACAATTATAGTTGTAATTGAAGTTAAACAACAATTTTTTCTTTAATAAGTTTATTTTTATGATTTTTTCCAACTTATAGTACTACAATAAGATATAAAAATAATTATCATTTAGGTCATATTTGTCGATGTTGTATTAAGCTTTAAACAGCCAAGAAATAATTAATTAAATGTACGCATAATTTAAATAATATTTGCATCCACTGCGATAAAATGTGTGCATTTTTCTTATTATTTCCTACACAATTTGTATTTGTAAAGATAAGTTGTAAAAACGAATTCCATTCACATGTAAACGCACGTGTACATTTTTATGGGGCCATAAATCTTAACGTACTTTAATCACTGACTTTAGAGCTACACGGGCAAGAGACCCGTTCAAGTTATTGATCCCAAAAATGTAGCGCAAAACCATATAAGTCGCAGAACTATAATCCTACGTAGGATTAAAATCTCATGGTGGACTACTCCAGAATAGACGTAACTAATGTAGGACGAAAGTACTTAAAATAAACCTATATATATATATATATATATATATATATATATATATATATTTATGTCTTTATATATATATATATATTAAATATTTTAAATAGCAAAAAAATATCTGCCGATAAGCTTTTTTAAATCGCTTACTTATTGATTTTAACAAATGTAACGTATAATGATTAAATTTAAAAACATAAATATATGTATGTTATTATAAAATTATAAAAACTGTTTGATGGTTCATTATTTAATATTATGTTTAATATTAACATATTTACATATTTACATATTTAGTTACTTAGTTAATAATTTTTCTAAATTTATGAAATATTAAAATTTGCTAATAAATATTTAAACTTAAACTTTAATAATAATTTGTTGCAGTTGATCAAATTTACAGTATAATTAACATTGAAATCAAAAAGCATTTATTAAATATTTACAATGTTTGTGAGGTTATGATGTATTTCCGAATTTCAATATGTGTTTATTATAATTGTATCATCTAATATATACAAATTGTACATCAAAATATGTCTTAATATAATATTAATTCATTTTGGTGCATTAGATTGCAAAAAAATATCTTATAACGACACAATTAAATCCAACAAGTATTTCTACCTATGTATAAAATAGATGTTTTGATAATCCACGTTGGCGCCAATAGCGCCACTGTCGTGTGACGTCACACTAATGCCCCGTATGCCAGGGGGTTATTCTGGCACTCATTGCGATCTTGCACTACGTCATAGATTTCCCCTACCGGAGGGGAAGTGTGACATTTAAATCATAAATTTGTAATTAATAATACATATTGACGTTTAAAAATACAATTAACATGAAGGTTGGTATTGAGTTTATATTACTAAATGATCCTGTAGTACAAAAAGAGATCACAGGCAGATTTTCTTAATTAATGATGACGTCATTAATTGCGATAAGCGATATGCGACACATGCCAGGGGGGTTATTCTGGCATGTATCTCGTATCGCTTATCGTGCCCCTATTCTGGCACTCATTTCGATCTCGCACCACGTCATAGATTTCCCCTACCGGAGGGGAAGTGTGACATTTAAATCATAAATTTGTAATTAATAATACATATTGACGTTTAAAAATGCAAATAACTTGAAGCTTTTTATTAAATTTATATTACTAGATAGTCCTGTAGTACGAAAAGAGATCACAATACGAGATACATGCCAGAATAACCCCCCAGGGGGGTTATTCTGGCATGTATCGCATATCGCTTATCGCAATTAATGACGTCATCATTAAATTAAAAAAATCTGCTTGTGATCTCTTTTTGTACTACAGGATCATTTAGTAATATAAATTCAATACCAAGCTTCATGTTAATTGTATTTTTAAACATCAATATGTATTATTAATTACAAATTTATGATTTAAATGTCACACTTCCCCTCCGGTAGGGGAAATCTATGACGTGGTGCGAGATCGCAATGAGCGCCAGAATAGGGCCTCAGGACAACGTAGTCAGGACCCCTATTCTGGCACTCATTGCGACGTTGCGCCACGTCATTGATTTCCCCTACCGGAGGGAAAGTGTGACATTTTTAAACCATTAAATTGTAGTTAATAATATATATTGACGTTAAAAAATACAATTAACATGAAGCTTGGTATTGAGTTTAAATTACTAAGTGGTCCTGCAGTACGAAAGTAGATCACCGGTAGATTTCTTAAAGTAATAATGACGTCATTAATTGCGATCAGAGATAGTTACAACATGCCAAAATAACTCCTCAAGTCACTACTGGAGAAAGTACAAAGGGCATAATGAGGCCTACATGCAGTAGACTTTAGTTTAGCTTTCAACTTTCAATCCAGAATAAACTAAATTTGATGCAAATTAATACAAATAAATAAATTTCTTTCCTATTTTTTTTTAATTAAAGCATAATTAATTAAAAATGCAATTATTGTGCTTAATAATATTTTAATCTTTTACTGAATATCAGAATTACTAAATTAATTAAAAAAATCAATAAAATAATTTTCAGCTATAATGTAATGTTAAACTTACCTGTGGGTATAATTTTTTGTGAAAACAGCTAACTTCACTAATATAAACAATAACCAACAACAAATTTATTAGTTTTAACATTTTCGCCTAACTAGCTTCGACTGTTTCAATGCGCTCTGGTAGAATGGATGCAATCGTTTAAATAAATATTATTTAAATTTTCCACATGCAATATTTCCTATTATTTTAATTTATTATTTAGTTGAATGGAGTAAAATTTTAATCTGGAACAATCAAATGCCCACGTAACACTAACAACGTTTGCTACTAACATAATAAGTTTTGCATTAGTAATGAAAAATTGATTTACAATTTGGTGCTCTAATAATTTTTTTAGTTATTATTAATTTTAGTAGTGACAAATTGCACAAATTTCTTTAATGATGTATATTATGGTTTTAGTGTGAAATTAAGAAGCTTAATCAATGTACTAAAATATCGGCATGACATACAATATATCGTATCTTGCTTTAAGACTAACAACTTTGGCAGTTTATTTTATAGAATGTTATTTCATTATTATTTATTAATTGTTTGTTTATATATAGATATAGATTAAATAAGTCTTAAAAAATATTTAAAATTATTGCTGGTAAAAACTCTTTAGCGTTTCGGCGTCTAATTAAGAATTAATATGCTGCTTTTACGTAAAATAGCTTATCAAAGGCAATTCAATGTATCTGACAGACCTGACATTGCTGATAATTTTTTGGACCAGTTCTTTATCGATCGACGGACATTACAATAATTATGCCAACTTTAAATTAAAAATATATTGAAAATAATTTAACCATATAATTCATTTTCAATTGTTTTATAATTACTGACAGGTTAGGAAATGTAGCTCTACAATCTATCAGCTGCACATTTATTATAACTAAAACGACGACAAAAACAACATGTACATAGAAATCATCTATTTTAATAAAATTTACAAAGAGTTATTACTAAAATGTGAATAGAAAAACTGTAATATAGGATTATAAGATAGCAAGTACATAAGCACTGCATAACACCTTATTTAGTTGCTTTGATATAAATATTATTGCCAGTTTTTTTCTCTTTCTTAATTTAGAAGCATTTTTTTTTTACTTTTCTAATGTAGAGCCTACTTACAAGAAAAGCATTGTTTTGCGCCAAAATGGTATATAATGTATGTACGTGTGGGTGTGTCTGTGAACACAATTGCACAATTGCATCAGTGTATGACAATCGGGGCTATTCTCTATGCATGTTGCCAGAATGTAAGCAAGATATATTGCTAACTAACAATATGAAATGTCATTTTAACAAATCTTGTTTACTATTATTATCTCTGATGCCCGGTTTCACCAACGCCTAATAAATTGTCAAATAACTATTCGTCGAATAAAATTTATTTATCAAATAAGTCATTTTACGTTTCACCAAGGTAACTCAGAGATTAAATAACTATTCCGTGATTTTTGTCAAGTTGGTAACATAGTAGACAGAAAATTCGCCAAATAAGTTCAAATAAACCAGTATTTATGCATGCATAACCTCGAATTATTAGTGAAGTAAGAATATATCAACACAAAATTAAAAATATTTGTTGCTATGATCGTATTACACTGCCGGTATATAATTACAGATAAAGCTTTAAAAGTCAATGCACAAATTGTCATCAATTTTATTGTAGATTGAAATTTTAAGTACATTTTTTGTTTTTCTTTATAATCACACATGTGAGAAACGAATTTATAATATAAACCCAACTATTTTGTTAAACTGCTAATGAGTATATTTTTTGCGTAATTATACTGAAAAACTTAAATATGTTCTTAAAATTACAATCTACAATAAAATTAATGATCTACTGTGAATTTTACATACTTTTAAATGAGATTGTTCCGCTGATTTTGAGAATCTAAATTGTAATTATTTCCAATAGTGATGAAATTTGAAATCAACATTATCAAATAAATTGAACATGACATTCATTATTTACAATATATAAATGTCACCTATGCCCGGTTTCACCAACGTCAAATAAAATTTATTCGTCGAATAAATGCCTTATTCGCCCAATAAACGTTTCACCAACGTTAAATAGCGTTATTCGTCGAATAAATCTCCTAATAAACTAACCGGCCAAAATGCATCGAATAACTCGACAAATAACCTCAAAACATCTAGGTGACATTTATATATTGTAAATAATGAATGTCATGTTCAATTTATTTGATAATGTTGATTTCAAATTTCATCACTATTGGAAATAATTACAATTTGGATTCTCAAAATCAGCGGAACAATCTTATTTAAAAGTATGTAAAATTCACAGTAGATCATTAATTTTATTGTAGATTGTAATTTTAAGAACATATTTAAGTTTTTCAGTATAATTACGCAAAAAATGTACTCATTAGCAGTTTAACAAAATAGTTGGGTTTATATTATAAATTCTTTTCTTACATGTGTGATTATAAAGAAAAACAAAAAATGTACTTAAAATTTCAATCTACAATAAAATTGATGACAATTTGTGCATTGACTTTTAAAGCTTCATCTGTAATTATATACCGGCAGTGTAATACGATCATAGCATCAAATATTTTTAATTTTGTGTTGATATATTCTTACTTCATTAATAATTCGAGGTTATGCATGCATAAATACTGGTTCATTTGAACTTATTTGGCGAACTTTCTGTCTACTATATTACCAACTTAATAAAAATCACAGAATAGTTATTTAATCTCTGAGATACCTTGGTGAAACGTAAAATGACTTATTTGATGAATAAATTTTATTCGACGAATAGTTATTTGACAATTTATTAGGCGTTGGTGAAACCGGGCACTAGATGTTTTGAGGTTATTTGTCGAGTTATTCGATGCATTTTGGCCGGTTAGTTTATTAGGAGATTTATTCGACGAATAACGCTATTTAACGTTGGTAAAACGTTTATTTTGCGAATAAGGCATTTATTCGCCAAATAAATTTTATTAGACGTTGGTGAAACCGGGCATGAATAAAATAATAATAATGTAATAAAAAATTAATTTTTTTGAAGTGACAGTTCATATTGTTAGTAATCATAATTCGTTAAAATGACAGGTCATTTTGTTAGCTAGAAAGATTTGTTAAAATGACAGTTCATATTGTTAGTTAGCAATATATTTTGCTTACATTCTAGCAATGTAGATAGAGAATAGCCCCGAATGTAAGACTTAATAACAAGGTAATATTAGTAAGAATGTAACAATAACAAAAATGTCAGAATGTGAAAGTAGTAAGAATGTAAGAAAGTGAGAGTAGTGAGAATGTAACAGCAGTAAGAGTAGTAAAGGTAGTGAAAATGTGAGAATAATGAAAATGTGAAAGTAGTAAAAATATGAAAGTAGTGACATTGTGAGAATGTGTGAAATCGTTGGAGTAGTGAGAATGTAAGAATAAGTAAGAATGTGAGATTGTTAAAGTAGTAAGAATGTGAGAAAATTGAGATTGTGAGAGTAGACAGAATGTAAGATTAGTGAGAGTAGTAAAAATGTGAAAATAACGAAAATAGTTACAATGTGAGAGTAAAAAGTATTTGAGAATAGTATGAATGTCAGAATGTGAGATTAGTAAAAATATAAGAGTAGTAAAAATGTGACTTTTGTAAGAATATGAGAATTGTAAAAATAGTGAAAATGTGAGAATAACAAGAACGTGAGAATCGTGAAAATGTGAGTATAGTGACAATGTGAGAATAGTGAACATGTAAAAGTAGAAATGTAAGAGTAGCTAAAATGTGAGAGTAATGAGAATTTGAGAGTAGTTAGAATGTGAGATTAGTGAAAATATGAAAGTAGTGAGAGTATGAGAGAAGTGAGAATGTAAGTGTAGATAGAATGTAAGAATAGAAAAAACGTGAGAATGTGAGAATAGTAAGAATGTGATAGTATTAGAAAAAATGTGAGAAGTGTAAAAATGTAGTGCGAATGCAACATTAGTAAAAATGTAAGAGTATGAAAATATGAGAGTAGTGAGAATGTGATACTAAACAAAATGTAAAAGAAATAAAAATGTAAGAGTAGTGAGAATGTGAGAGTAGTTAGAATGTATGTATGTGAGAGTAGCAAAAATATGAAAGTAGTGAGAATGTAACATTAAAAACAACGTGAGAGTATGAGAATATGAAAGTAGTGAGAATGTGAAACTAGAGAAAATGTAAGAAAAGTAAAAATGTAAGATAAGTAAAAAATCTAAGAGTATTAAGAATGTGAGAGTAGTGAGAATGTAAGAGTAATAATAATGTGAGAATAGTTAGAAGTTGAGAGTAATAAAGTAGTTAGAATGGGGGAGTAGTGAGAATATGAGAGGAGTGAGAATGTGAGAGCAGTACAAATGTAAATACATTAAAAATGTAAAAGTAATGACAATGTGAGAACACTATACATGTAAAAGTAGTAAGTATGTGAAAATAGTAAAAATATGAAAGTAGTAACAATCTGAGTGTAGTGAAATTAATGAGCTTAAAGAAAATGTAAAAGTAGTAAGAATGTAAGAACAGTGAGAATGTGAAATTAGTGATAATGTTAGAGTAGTAACAATGTTAGAGTAAAAAAAGTGTAAAAGTATTGAAATGTAAGAATAGTGATAATTTGATAATGAGAATAGTAAGAATGTAATAGTAGTAAGTATGTGTTATGAAAGTAACGTTTAACAGACCGGAGGCTCTGCTGCAAGGAGAAAGAATAAAAGTGGCAGAAAATGCCAACAGAAACGGAGTCAAATATGCCTTCCTAACAGTGCGCGAAGACACAGCAAGGCAAATGAGGACAAGGAAAACGATAGGAGAAGGCTGGAATAGGTGGCGCTTGAGAGAGATAGAAACACCGCAGAAATGTTACAAGTGTAGAAAAGTAGGCCATTTAGCAAGGGACTGCACCGATAATTGGAACACCTGTTACAAGTGCGGAGAAGAAGGGCACCAGGTAAAAGACTGCAAGAATCCTCAGAAATGCTATCTGTGCAACAAAGAGGGACATAAAGCCGAAACAATGCGCTGCCCTGCATACAGGGATATAGTCAAAGCGCAGGAGAAGGAGAAGAAGGAGAAGCCTATCAACAAAATATGACGCTAAAAATTACGCAAACAAACCTCGGCAGGGGAAGAAGAGCTATGGACCTGCTGACTAACAAATGCGCAGAAGAAGGAATACACTGTGCTTTAATTGCTGAACCAACTCGCAGTCTAGCCAAAACCAGCCCCCGATGGATCACGGACTTGAACACTGATGCAGCTATATACCTACCGCAGAATGCAGCTAAAGTGGTTAAAACAGGATGCGGGAAGGGGTACGTGTGGGTGGAGTGCGAAAACATCGTATTATACTCGTGCTACTTCTCGCCCACAATAAAGGACGACAAATTCCGGGGAATACTCTTTACTCTAGGTAAGGACATCAAACAGCATGCTAAGCAATTGCTAATTGGTGGAGATTTCAATGCAAAATCTCACAGCTGGTGCTCCCCAGTAGAGGACCATAAAAGCAGCACGTTGTCCGAATGGGCTGCAGAATATGATCTTGTGATATTAAATATCGGAGCGAGACCAACTTTCGAAAGGGACGGAGGATCGTCATACATAGATGTGACTATGTGCTCAGCGAGTTTGGCAAAATTTATAAGCAATTGGGAGGTGAGCGAAGAGGAAAACCTCAGCTTCCACAAAAACATAAACATGGAAATATCTACTAATGCCAGGCAAAAAACCAAGCCCAGCATCAATAAGAGATGGTACTTTAAGAAGAAACTGTCACAACAACTTGCCACTAACATAGAGGAAAGAACGGGAAAGGAAACGTATAAGCACTCAGTCAACGACCTAATTGAGACCATCGAAAAAGCGTGCAATGAAGTTCTAAAAAGGAAACACACTGGAAAAAACAGACAACCCGTATACTGGTGGAATAAGGATATTGCCGACGCAAGAAGTAATTGCATACAAACAAGAAGGGAACTAACGAGAGCAAACAGAAAAGACGAAACAACCTCAGACAGGAAAGAGGAACTAAAACAGCAATACAAAGAGCGCCGCACGACTCTCAAAAAAGCCATATCAGAATCGAAAAAACAACGTTGGAACAATCTATGCAAAGAAGTAGATAGCGATCTATGGGAAACAGGCTACAAGATAGTAACCGGCAAGATTGGGATGCATTCACCGGTTAGCTTGTCAAATGAAGATCAAGTAAAAGTGGCAAAAGAGTTGTTTCCCAAGCAGCCAAAAACAATATGGCCACGCAATAGATGCAAACCGGAGGAAATACCCGATATTACTATCAACGAGATAAAAAAAGCAGGGAGAAAACTCAAACCTGGCAAAGCTGCAGGACCTGATGGAATTCCACCGGAGGTCGTCATAGCTATAACGGAACACTGTCCTGAAGTACTGAGAGTTCCCCTTAACATTCTCCTGAAAAAAGGTATGTTTCCAGAGGAATGGAAATCGGGTAAGCTAGTACTCATAGAGAAGCCCGGGAAAAGCGGAATTGAAAAATCATACAGACCATTGTGCTTTCTCAACTCGGTCAGCAAACTGTATGAACAGATAATTAACGAGAGACTGCTAGCGGAACTTGCAGAGAAAGAATGTGTCGCAAATACGCAATATGGCTTCAGGAAAGGGCGATCTACAATCGACGCGGTCAGACTGGTCCAGAGAACTGTCCAGGAAAGCAGATCCAGCAAGAAATACGCAGTACTTATTACTCTAGATGTTCAAAACGCGTTTAATTCAGTCAGATGGCCCGACATAATCAATGAACTAAGGGGCAATAAAGTGTCGCCGTACTTAATCAAGATCATAAGTAGCTACCTAGAAAATAGGAAAATAAAGATAGAAGACTACGAGCAGATTATAACTGGCGGGGTACCGCAGGGATCTGTAATAGGACCAACTCTATAGAACGTAAGCTACGACGGCGTCCTGAGAATAAACATGCCGCAAGAGGTTCTGCTAATAGGATACGCAGACGACTTGGCGGTCATAGTAACAGGAAGAAACAAGGAGGAACTAATAGAAGACGCTGAATGGGCAGTGGCAAGGATAAGTAACTGGATGACAAAACGAGGCCTGCAACTTGCTGCACATAAAACCGAAGCTATTATTCTAGCGGGCAGGAGAAAGCTTAACACTATCAGCTTCCAAGCTGGCAATAACACAATACAGAGCCAACGTAGTCTTAAGTATCTGGGAATAACGTTTGGACACAATATGAATATGGGCGCCCATATTGTAAAAGCAGCGGAAAGAGCGGACAAGGCAGCATCATCCCTAGCACGTCTCATGCCTAACATCGGAGGCCCAAAGGAAGAAACGAGAAGGACACTGTGCAGCGTGGTGAACTCCATAATCTTATACGGAGCCCCAGCCTGGAATGAATGGATGAAGAAGAAGAAGTATAGGGAAATTCTCGCGAGAACTCAAAGAAAGGTAGCCATCAGAATCGTGTCTTTGTATAGGACAGCTTCCACCAAAGCTCTGCTAGTAGTCGCAGGAACAATACCGCTACACCTGCTGGCAGAAGAGAGGACATACACAACAAATAGCAGCGAAGAAAAAAGGCGGGCCAGAGAAACAACAATGGCTAAGTGGGAAGATGAATGGAGCGGAGAAAACGACACGGGAAAATGGACCAAAACACTAAAATACCAAAAGTAACACCTTGGGTAACAAGAAAGCATGGATCTGTTGGGTATCATCTAACCCAATTTTTAACTGGGCATCATGGATGTTTCAATTATACCTCCATCGATTCAAACTGAGACAAAACGACGAGTGTATATACTGTAACCAGGTAGACACACCCGAACACACTGTGCTAAATTGTAGCAGATGGAACAAAGAGAGGAAAGCTCTGAAAGAACATATAGAGGAAGAACTCACAGTCGAAAATATAGTCGGGCACATGCTAGAGTGTGAACAGAAATGGGAATGTATTGTCACAGTGGTTACCAACATAATGAGGGAAAAAGAAAAAGAGGAAAGACTAGTGTAAAATAAAACATAGTATAAGCGGCAGCGATGTAATACCAATAGGTGATTCCAGTGCCACTTACGTTTCGAAGGGGGGTTTTAGTGGGTGCAAGCCCCACACTACCGGCTACGTAGAACCAAGTAACCGGTGTGCATAGACATTTCCCCCCACCAAAAAAAAAAAGAATTGTAAGAATTGTAAAAGTAGTGAGAATGTGAGAGTAGGGAAAACGTGATAGTAGTCAGCATATGAGAGTAAGGAGAACATAATAATAGTGAGAATGTGAGAGTAGTGAGAATATGAAAATAGTAAAAATGTGGAAGTAGTACAAATCTAAGAGTAGTGATAAGAAGAAGTAATAAAAATGCGAGAGTAGTGAAAATGTGAAAATATTGAAAATAGTGACAATGTGAGAGTAGAGTGTATTTGAGAATAGTAAGAATGTCAAAATTTAAGAATATAAGATTAGTGAAAATGTGAGAGTAGTAAAAATGTGAAAGTAAAAAGAATAGTAAGAATGTGAGAGTAGTAAAACTAGTGAGAACGTAAGAGTAGTAAAAACAGCGAGAATGTAAAAGTAGTAATGTGAGAGTAGTGAAAATGTATGAATAGTGAGAATGAAAGTGTAGTGAAAGTAGTAAAAATGTAAGAGTTGTGAAAGTAATGAGAATTTGAGAGTAGTTTGAATGTGAAAGTAGTTTGAATGTGAAAGTAATGAAAATGTGAGAATAATAAGAAAGTGAAAGTAGTAAAAGTAGTAAGAATGTAAGAGTAGTAAGAGTTGTAAAATTTGTAAAAGTAATGAGAATGTAAAAATAAGAAAATTGTGAGAGTAGTGAAAAAGTGAAAGCAGTAAAAATGTGAGAATAATGAAAATAGTAACAAAGTGAGAGTAGTGATAATGTACTTCCAAATGTTGCGTTAGTTAGTTAGTACAGACAATTTTACCTTTTTGAATACTGGAATAACTTTTGCCAGTTTTAAAACACTTGGAAATTGATTTGACATAATTGATTCATTAATAAGTTTTGTTAGGGGAATCAAAATAATATTTAAAATTGATTTTAATATTTTGCTATTAATTTTGTAGCAATCCATGCAATTAAAATTTTTTAGATTTGATACGATATCACGTAGTTCAATAAAGGTAACTTCTCTAAAATTAAATTGATTTGAAAATTGCGGTGATTTGCTGGCGTAACTTATAAAACTGGTAGCACTTGCAGACAAGTTATTAGAAACAGTCGGAGCTATGTCAACAAAATAATTATTAAACTGATCCGGTGTGAAAGATTTATTATTGTTAATGCTATGGCTACTGCTTTGCGATTTGGTTACCTGCCACATAGTCCTTTGAGGATTATTTAATTTATAAATAAAGTCATCATGTGTATTTTTTTTGGCTAACCGTATTGCATCTTGATAGTCTTTTCTGAGTAGTTTTATTTGTTATTTAGGTCTTGCATTTTTTGTCTCATTTGGAATAGATCATATGAGAACTAATTTACTATGTTTGATTTATTTAATATATATAATAATACTGATTTACTATTCTCGCCGGCATCTGACATTTGGTAACCACCGTTTCATAATTTCAAATCGGTTGGTGGTAGCGCGGCAACAGTTGATCGTCATACTAACTTGATATTTCACAAATCAAAACATAATCGGTCATTTTCACTTTGATATTTGAGAATTTTAAAAACGGTAACATAAAAGAAACATGAACACCACCCGACATTGATAAACTAGTTACATTAGTAAATGAAATATAAATAAATAAATATAGCACTCTTCTACTTCTACTAGCTGCAGTGAGACTGTAGTACATTTTGGTGGTTAGTGGCAAACGGTGATAGTTGGTGGCGGTGGTGCAGTGAGACTGCAGCCTAATAGATCTGTAATTAATGCGTTCATTAGTTTTCTTTTTTAACTGTGACAAAAGTTGATGCAAAACTAATTGCTAAATGATCTGAAAAACCTAGATTAAAGGTTTTAATATTGTATTCTGCTTTGCTTATGTTGGTAAATATATTATCTAGAGTATTATTTTTTCTTGTACTTTCGTTTAGTTTTGAATACAATCCAAACGAATGAAATAATGATTGCAGCTGTACGGTAATATTATTATATTTTTGTTTAAATAATACATTAAAATCACCTGTAATAAAGATTTAAATAATAAACATCTAAGGAACAGTTATCGTTTAAAAAAAATTAAAAGTAGTTATGACAAAATAAAAAATGCAAAAGCCAGAGCATTTGAAACAGGAACAATATTTTCTATACAATCACAGATGTTTCTTGTTTGATCGGATACTTTGGCACCAATGCAGCGCATGTGTTCTATTAAAGAAATGGAGCATATTAGCAACAATTAAATTGACTAAAAAATATTATGCACGGTACAAAAAACAAACAATAGCCTTGCTTCCTTGCTACTCGGAATGCTATAGCCGCGTTAGGATAAAGAAATAATAAATTTAAAGTATGTAGATTGCATATATTAATATAAAAAGCATCAGTGTTGTTAATTTTATAAGAATCCCGATCCGACCCAAAACTCACCCCAATGTCAGGCTTAAAATCCGGGCCCGGCTCAAATCCCAACTCGGGCGGCTCAAAACCAAGTATATTATTATTAAAATATATAATAACTATTAATAAAAGTTTCTAATAAACATATAGATAAAACTAAAAAACAAATTCTTATTTTAAAATTATATTATAAGTAATAGACATCTAAAGAAATAGAGTTGACATTGATTGATAATTCATAATAAAAAATAAAACAAAATACAGTTTTATTTAATTTTCTATCCAAACGAATAGTTATTGCATAAAAAGAAAATTAAAAGCAGCTATGACCTATAATAAAAAACGCAAAAACTAGCACTATTAAAAAAAACAATATGTTCTGTACAATCACAGGTGTTCACAGGTTTGATCAGATATATGGACACTAACGCAGCGCATTTGTTTTATTTAAAAACATTAAAAAAGCACATCATCAACAATTAAATCAAATAAGTAATTTGATGCAGGGTACGCAAATTAAAAAAAAGTTTACAGACCCGGGACACCTGGGTTGCAGTGCCCGCTAACACGTTTTGTATTTATCCACGCCAGCCCGTAGGTTTTGTGTGCTGTTTTTTAAGTTTTGTTACGTGCCCAAAACTCTGGCCGGGTACAAAGCCAAGTCAGCTGCGAGGTATATTATAGCTTATTACAACGTTGCCAATGTTTGGTTTGAAAACGTCGGTATGGCATGACTGGTCTGATAACGTCATGTAGTGTGTATACAAATACGACGAGCGCGCTTTCGTTTGCCGTATTCAGTGAACTAAATTTGTATGTGTTGACATACTTGATATACGTTTTCAGCTCCAAAATAATTTTGGAGTTGTCTTGTCTACTGCTATATTATGCCAAAAAATAACGAAAAACACATGAAAACGTTGTCAGGCCCAAAGCCGGGCCTGATAACGTTGGATTTGGTCTGGGAACGTCGGTAGTATATAGCAAATTGGGTCTGTATAGGCGGTTTAACAAATCTACACATATATATATATATATATATATATATATATATATATATATATATATATATATATATATTCTTATATTTGTTAAACGGGATGATGAGTCTATTTTGTAAATAGTTTTTTAATAAATTAAGATTTATTTATAACGTTTCATATGTTATGTACATATATCGTCAGATAAATAAATATATAAATAAAATACAAAATAAAATAATATTATGTAAAATTGTCACATTTGAAGTTAAAATAATAATAATAAAACAATTTTTTATTTTAATTTTATTTTATCATGTTAGTTTAATTCATCTATTTATTTATTTTATAAAAAATTGTTTTATTATTATTATTTTTCTTCAAATGTGACAATTTTACATAATATTATTTTATTTTGTATTTTATTTATATATTTATTTATCTGACGATATATGTACATAACATATGAAACGTTATAAATAAATTTTAATTTATTAAAAAATTATTTACAAAATAGACTCATCATCCCGTTTAACAAATATAAGAATATTCAAGGAAGTCTGTTAACCAATTATATATTAAATATATATATATATATATATATATATATATATATATATATATTAAAATGACATTAATATATAAATAAAACTAATTATGTTGTCAAAGCTAACTTACAAGAAACTTTATTGAGTGTAAAGTTTCTTTGTCTTACTTCTGGCACTTGGTCGATTAATTAATTTTTCTACAGTCAAAATTTGTAAAGCAACTGGTTGTGATTTGGGTGTTGTATTTAAATTAGTTGTTGTTGGTAAAGAAGCTGTGGTTTTTTTAATTTTAATTTAGTTGTTGCCAATGCTGTTTTCTAAGTAGATGGTAAACGTAAAGCATCATCTCTCTTATTTAGATTGTATAGTTTTTTTTTTTAATTTTGATGGCTTTTCTTGTTATCCTAGTATGAAAATGATTAGTTTTTGCTAAAATTTTAGTTTCTTCAAATTTTTTTTTTTTAAGAAAAGAAGAACATATTTGGGCAGTTCAAAAAAAATGAATCTACTTCATCTTTAACGGAACATGTAAATTTAAGTAATCACAAAATCAACATGGTCAGTAAACGATAATTTATAATCAATAGTAATTCCTAAAAACTGATTTGACTTTATTCAATAACAGATTATTTTGTTGACAGTAGAAACGAGTGTTTATTAGTATGTTGTTCATGTTTTCTACAACAATCTTGTCCGTGTATGCATTTTAAAAAAATGATGTATCGTCAGCAAAGCTAATTAATTTTTTGCATGGTACTACACAATTTAAATCATTGCAAATGTATAGTAATGGACCTAGTACGGAACCTTGTGGTACCCCCTGTTCAACTTATAGTGTAGTTGACTGTATAGAATCAATTTGAACATAGTGGTTTCTTGACATTAAATAAGATTTAATCCATTTTAACGGTACGCCTCTGATACCATATTTTTCTAATTTTTCTAATAATATATCATAGTTTACACTATCAATCGCCTTTGATAAGTCTATAAAAACTCCAACAGATGTTTTGTTAGAATCCATATCTGCGTATAAATGTTAAAGCAACTCCATAACAGCATCCGTAGTTAATTTTCCTTGACGAAATCGAAACTGATTTTTGGCAATAAGTTGATTACTTTCAAAGAAATTAGTAATTCGATTTGCTACTACTTTTTCAAATACTATGGATAGTGTTGAGAGTAGAGAGATTGGTCTGTAGTTTTCAATAATACAGGTAGGTCCTGTTTTGTGCAATGAAATAATCTTGGGTGTTTTTAGCTTATTGGGAAACACGCCCTGCTCAATCGACTCATTTACTAAAAATGTAATTGGTTCAATTAAAAATTCAAAACAGGCTTTTAATAGTTTTGTGTTTATTTTATCAATGCCAGATGCATTTGAAGATTTAAGTTTCATAATTATATTATATACTTCTTTAGGTGTAGCTGGTTCAATATACACGGATTTATTAAATATTTTAATTACAGATGATTGGTTTTGCGTTGTTGTACTTTTTTTGTAATATTGATAAAGAACAAATTAAAATTATTACATATTGCTTCTTTGTTACTTATTATTTTTTCTCCAGTATGAATGCACGGTATTTTATTCTGAGGTAAATTAGACTTAGTTTCAGTATTAATAATATTTCAAGTTGCTTTAATCTTGTTGCTGGAGTATTTTATGCAATTATTATAGTGCATATTTTTGGCAGCACGAATCACTTTTTTATAAGTTAGTTTATATAACTTATAATGCATGATAACTTCTTTGTTATTTGATAAGCTTAAATTATACAGTCTTTAAAATATTCTACTTGAAATTAATATTCCTCTTGTAATCCATTTGTTTTGTTTTGGTTTTCTATTTTTTTTAATTTTAGTTAGATGAAAACTCGCATTAATGTGATAATTTAACAATTTAGAAAAATTGTCAAAGTTTGTATTTATATCATGCGTAGGTTTCAATTGGTGCCATTTTTCTTCACATAATCTCTGTCTGGATTGATTAAGACTACAACAGTCACTAGAATTTCTAACATAAATTATTTCTTAGTTCTGTGTTATGGTCTGCAAAAATGGAATATCTATTAATTGAGCTGTATGATCAGAGAGGCCTTCATTTATCACATTTCACATCAATGCAAGTTTTACTGGTCGGTGTTATGCGAGTCGGTTCATTTATGCAATGAACTAAATTAAACAAATTAATACAGTCTATAAATTTCTTAGTTTGTTGGTTTTTGACTAATACATTAACATTAAAATCACCACATATAATTACAGGCCTTTTATTTTTTATGATTAATTCTAATGATTTATAAAACTTATTATAAAACAAATCCAAGTTGTTTGCGTTTGGTGTTTGAATAATTTGTATTTGGAGTGTTGCGTTGTTATATATGTTCTTGATTAGGTTTTTATATCTGGCCAAAAAATGATGAGTTGCAAATCTATAGATAAAAATTCTTCAAATGCTTTATGATGACTTTATTTCTAATGCGTCAGTGCTTATATATGGGTAATTCCATTACTTTTCGACCAATTTGAAAAAGTCGACCTCTTTGATTTTGCTCAAATTTTCAGGGATCAAAATATAGATAAAAAAAATAAGATTCCCTTGAAATTTTGATTAGAATCGACATAGGGTGACAGCGTTTTTTCGTGACCTGAAAATTACAAGTTTTGAAAATAGCAAAAACATGTGCAACTTTCTGCATCAAAATAGTGGTAAATATAAATTAATTCTATAAGTCTAGTGTAATTACTTGAAAGAAAGATTGAACACGAAAAAATCTAGACCTCGTGGATCAATTTTCTTTAAGATTTGACAAAGTTAGAACGGTTTAAACAAAGCAAAGTTTTGCGATTTTGCTAAATTTACGTTTTTTTTTTTAATAATGTTTAAAGCTTAATATATCAAAATGTCTGCCACGATTTTAAACATAATAATATGGGTTTTAAAGTACATGTAATAAGCAATAATTTGAGCTATCGTAGATCTTTTTATAAGGTCTAAAATTTTGGAAATCTCATTTTTTTCATCTATATTTTGATCCCTGAAAATTAGAGCAAAATTAAAGAGGTCGACTTTTTCAAATTGGTCGAAAAGTAATTGAATTACCCATATATATATATATATAAAATTTTGAAAATTTAATGTCTTAATAAATTTTTTAAAGCATGTGCATATTTTTCGAGCGCACTGTATATAAATCATTGTAAAATAAAACAAAAATATTTATGTTATAGTATCAGACCAAATTAAGTTACTTGTTAATTAGTAAGTTTGACACCGTACGTAAATATATACAACCCACAAAGAATTCCGTCAAACACGAATTTTAATCAATTTTATCCTACCGCGTATCTCCCACAAATGCATTAAAAACAATCATTAAACCATCAGCTCTAATAGTAACTGCATTTTTAAACACAAACTAGTCACATTTACTGCAATTTTGATTAAAACGCAAAATTTTAATATTTATAATAAAACAATAAAATATAATTTAAATTTTTATAAATAAGACAACAATCTGCGTTGCTATGAGTAGGTTCTTGCTATTTTAATGTTATTTAAAGTTTTTATCTAGATATAATAAAAATGCAACTCAAAAAAAAAAAAAAAATTGTAGTTACATACACCGTTGTAATCGGCATTAATATCGCTGTACCAAATGTAAAATATTTGTATATCTAAACTGGCCATGTGCACAAACATTTTGTACTTTAAAGTAACTATAACATGGAAGAGTGCTATGCAAATGTGTTACCTGTTTTACAAAAATAGCAAGAATGAGATCTAAAAACTCATTAGGCAATTATATTAATTTAACTTATATTATCTTTTTTGAACAGATTCAACAACAACAACACGGCTGCATATCAATGCAGATCAGTAACAATAATCGATATTTCAAAATTTCACAAAACCTTTTACTTGGTAAAAAACAAAATTATCTAGTATAATGTTAAATTAAATTATACAAGTAGACTAGAACCAAAACGACACCGTCCATCTTCATCAAATTGTTTCAAAAAGACCTGCACTATTAAATATTTTATACAAAAAGCTTAAAATGGCAAAAAATACTAGTTAACAGAAATGCTTTTTTAAATCAGTGCAAAGTGTTATGAAGCGTTCTTTTGAAAATGGCAATAGTATGGCTAAAGAATCAAGAAAAAGCGACCCCAAAAATGGTAAGAATATTTTAAAAAGTCAATCTGTTATGAAATTTATTGAATCATTTAAAGCTGCAGAACCTCTTTAATGCAGATCCAAAACGACTTGTAGATTATACTTACCTTTCGAATTGAGTATACAAGCAATGTGGAAAATGTACAATAAATATGGTTTGGCAGGCATCCACGTAAAGCAAAGTTTTTTTTGTAATATTTTTAATAAAAAATACATTTTGGGCTTTAGCAATCCTAGAGTTGACAAATGCTTGAAATGTCTAGAATTAACTAAAAAAAATAAAGTTGCTAATCCAAAACTGACAATAAAAAAGATCATAAATTAAAAGCGAAAGCTTTTTACCAATTTTTGCGGAAGACATAAAGATATTGCTAACAATGCTTTTTTGACTTTAAGAGTTTATGGTAAATTTTAGTACTTTCTGACAATATTTTTATGCTTTATGACAGGATTTTGCTATTTTTTTACATTTTATGGATCAAACTTTTTACTTTAGTTTAAAAAAAAAATTCTTATTTTCTTGCCGGATTTGCTATTTTTAGAATTTCATAAACATTTTAGAATTTTTAGTTTTTTATTTTTATGGCTAAGTTTTGTCATTTTAGACTTTTTATAAATAGAACTTTGCATTTTTTAAAGTTTGTGCTTAAATTTTATATATATATATATATAGCCGGATAGTCAAGATAGCAACAAACGGTAAATCAGGAACATGAAGAATTCTTGGTAGACTACCAAAGAGATAGAGAGAGAGAGAGAGCTGGACGTCAGTATTGCAGATCAACTAAGAAATAGAAAAAACAAGCCATAGGCTTAGAACGAGATGAAGAAGTAGAAGAAAAAAAAAGCTGAATTTTGGCGCAGTCTGACAACGTTTTGATGTTTTAAAACCCAATTTTGATATTGTTAACATTCTATAAATAGATTTTACACTTTTCAACCGTTCTTGACTGGATTTTAGTTTTTCTGAAAATATTTTATTATTTTATGTCTGAATTTTGTTATTTTTAACTTTTTATGAATTGATTTTTGCACTTTTCAACAGTTAATAACAAAATTTATAAAAAACGACAAAATTATGTTCGCTTTTTATAAAATATCAAGTATTTTGCCGCAGTAATAGGGCTTAATAGTAGAGTTATTAAATATAATCAAAGATGATGAGTCACAACATGGAAATTTTATGAACATTTGCTTAATTTTGATCTCACTTAAAAATAAACTATTTTTATACAGCTTTTTCTAAAAACATCTATTTCGATTGCTATTTATTACCACTAAATCAATCATTTTAGTTTTAGAGTAGTACAAGAGATGCATTAATAAAAAAATATTGATTTCTGTTCTAAATATTTCAGGGTTATTTAGCACAAACACAAAATAATCCTGTATTATAAAATATAAGGTGGTAATCGTACTTGAATGTGCGTATCATCCACCACTTTTATATTTTAGAAAATAAAACAATGTTAAAAAAAATTGTGTTTGCATTACTTCCTAAAGAAAACTTTGAAATCTATGATTCAATAAAAATTTTGTAATGTCATATTGCAAACCTGACGATGATCTAATATAACTTTTTATAAAGAAAATAAACTCATTTAGAAGTAATGTAATAATGAGTTTGAATATGAAAAAGACTATTGACTAAAAAGTCTGTCTGTCCTTGTAGAGGATTTTAAGCTTAAAATAATAAAGAATATATTGACTTAAAATTGAAAATTTTGTTCTTCTGTTTAAAGTGTTAAGTGTTTCATTGATGATACATCATTTTTAATATCTGCTGATAGTTTGGATCAACTTCGTATTAATGTTGAAAATACAGCTGCTCAGTTTCATCAATGGTGTGAAAAAAATATGTTAATGGTAAACATCAGCAAAACAGTTTGTGTATATTTTCGTAACTCAAATAGCAACATTGGATTAACATTTGCAATAAACAATCTAAATATCTCATCGGAAAATAAAACTAAGTTCTTAGGTTTAGTAGTGGACAATCTCTTAAACTGGAACTACCACTTGGAACATGTATGTAAAAAAATTAACACAAGTTACTATGCAATATCTCAGTTGAAATCATCAGTAGACTTAACGGGTCTTCTTAATGCTTATTATTCATTTATATATAGTCATCTAGCATATAACGTCGTTCTTTGGGGAGCAGCATCTAACTGGCAAAGAGTCTTTATTGGACAAAAAAGAATTATTCGCCTCATTTTTAATGTAAACCATCGAGATTCATGTCGACCATTTTTTATTAAATATAACATTTTAAGTCTGCCATCGATTTACATTTATAGAACACTGTTAATGGTCAAGCAAAATATCTCAACATTCTCCAAAAATTCCGATTTTCACAAGTATCATACACGCCATGCTACGTCACTGCTAATAGTACCTCATAACTCTTCAAAATTTGAAAAATCGCCATATTACATGGGAGTTCTACTGTTCAACAAACTACCTCTTCAGGCACAACATATGAATCTCAAGGATTTTAAGACTTTTATAAAATCTTTTTTACTAAAAAAATGTTTTTACTCTGTTCAGGACTATTTTAATGATTAATAATATATATTCTTGTGTTCTCTTTTAGCTGTTTTTATCTTGTGACATTTTTTGTAACTTTTGTATTATGTATTTTGTAAATTTTAAACATTATGTATCTATGACATGTATATCCATTTTTAAAATGGCCTAATACCAAATAAATTATTATTATTATTATTATTATTATCCATAATCTCTTTTTATATGCTTGACAAAGATTGGCTATTACCAATTTAGAATTGTTCTTATTGGTATAACAAACACTTGAACGAGTAGTCAGATCACTTAGATCAGGATTAAATTTTTATAGCATAAAGCATATGATTATTGTTTGATTTGGGAAAATATATTTTTATGTAGTTTAAAAACAAAGTGCTATTGCATGCGCATTTTAAACCCACATAAGCAAAAATTGTTTGCAACTGCTGAATTAACAAAACCAATCTTGCTAGTGATAAAGAGATTGATCTTTTGCAATGTAGAGTAAAATCCATTTAGATAATCATGGTTTTGTGTCAATCATTAAAAATTTATAATTAAAAAAAAACTATAATATATGCAGTAAGATTGTGATTCAAGATGTTATGCAGAAAAGCAAGAAAGTTGTGCGCGGTGATCAACTTTGAATTATAACAAAATTTTTTGATTAATAATCAAGCAAGTTGATTTAAAAAAACTATAGCCAAACCTAACAAGCAAACCTTTAATGAAAATTAAAAATTAAAAAAACTAACAATAAATAATAAATTCTTAACTGATTTTAATCGTAAAGACATAAAAACTGGTTGAGAACTATCTAATGCAGCAAAATTTGCTTTAATAAAACTGCATAATGATTAATAGTTATCAAATTGAAAGTACAGTTTAACGAAAGCCGTAGTACCACCTGAACAAAACTTTTGCAAGAGCAGCAAATTGCGTTATCAATAACAAAGACAATTAATAAAACATTTTTTTTTTTAAATAATATGAAAAATACTAGTAAAAATAAATTATCTGCAAGATAAGTATGTCAAAAGACTTCTTTGAACTCAAATCACACTATTTAAGCACAATATAAAGAAAGCAAGTTTATGTTTTTGTTAAATGGTGACACATTTTAACTGACAAATAGAATACCGAAGAAAAAGAAAAAAAACTATTTGAATGTAAGTTTAATATAATGTTAAGCTTAAAATAATGATTATTTTATTAATTATCTTTTAGATTTGAGTATTTTAATGTTTTTTAGACTTTTTTGAGTTATGTAATATTTATTATATTATTGTTTTATAATTGTAGACTAAATTTAGTAAACTATTTTATATTATTTATTTTATTCATCAGTTCAATATTTAAATATTAATTTCAAATAGAAGTTAAAAAAATATTGATTAATTAATTCAAATTAATTTATTGAATTTGTTTATCAAAATCAGTTAAAGTACTTTTGTATTATGTAGGTTATTAGTAACATTTTCATACAACTTTTAAAAACTTTTATTGATTGTTTATTAGCCATTACTTAATACAACATAAATTGAATGAAATAAAAATTTAATAAAAACACCAACCAAGTACGGTGGTTTTCTGAATATTTTTTCTTTTATAAATGTTTTTTAAATTACACAACGCAAGCTTTTAAAAAGTGGTAATTCCTGTAAGCACCATGCTTTTTTAGTTGTTCCAAATCAAACCGAAACACTGCAACAAGTTTATATTAGCACAGAATTGAACCGTATTACCATTTACGCTGGCACAGCAGCACCTAGTAATGAGTTATCAAACTTCTACTTCTAAAGTGGCAGCTGTTTATACGTTAAATTAGTAGTTTATCGTTATAAGATTAAATTTAATTATTTAATATTACATGTAAATATTAATTATTTAATAAATCCAATAATAATGATAATTTAGCATAAAAACATAAAAAAAATATAAAATGGTTAAGCTTCCTTATCATAGATGCCGCTCAACTGTAGCATTAACATTTAGTTCAGACATTTACTACTAGATGGCGCATGCTTTGCAATATTATATTAATTTCTAGAATTCGGTATGGAATGTGAAATGTCTCTTGATATTCCTAGGATCCTGTTCCTCGGAGTACCTTAAACGACGATCATGCCACAACAAATATAATCCGAGATTTCGTGACCCAAAATTTCCTTCCCTCAAGCTATTTACTACCTTACCTAACTAAGATTTAAAATAATTACTTATTATATTTAATTTATAAATTGGGAAGACAATATTTAATTTGTTTTTTATATCCAACCTAATATTATAATAATATTGTAACTTTAAAATAAACGAAATGTTTTAATTTTTGATTGTATTAATAAATATAACAATTGTACGTTAAAATATTTACTATCAATATTTTTTTGCATGGTTTTTTAAGACTAAATAAATTATAGAAGGCAATACTAATTAGATTTTTTAGATAATTATAAAACGTCCCCTTTGTTTTCGACATCAAGGGAAATGGTATATGACATTGAGGGTGGCTATGATATCCGGTCAATATCACGCCCCACATCGTTTCGTCTTATCGGCAAGGCATGTGATATCACATCGTCGGTTTACGGTTCGGTGGTCCCCCAACAATAAAAACTATTTACATATCGTTTAATATATTTTTTTCTAATCTACCCAGTTTATATTTTCGTTATCATGAAGCTCACTAGAAATTAAGTATCGTTCTTTTTTTTCTGCATGTCTTTATCAACGCAATGAAACTTTGTGGCGCAGAGCTCAAACTCTCCGGTGTAATTCATGCCGAGCAAACTGCGGAGATATACATGTAAAGTTTTGCTGCTTCGTGTCAGTTGCTTCGCTTTGTATTGATATTACCTCAATTTGAATACAGCACGGAAATTTGGGTAATAAGGAAGCAGTGATAACTCTCGCTCATCATTAAAATTAAAAAACTTGTCTCAACATCATGTCGAAAGCGATGGACGTGTAATTATTTTCTAATAAATATGAACGCCTCCCTCTAAACAAGTCAATCAATTTAGATTTTTTTATTGCAAGTCATTCATAGAGACTTTCTCAATTGAGGCTGCTTAATGGTCAGTACAAAATCAGATTGTGTGTGTGTGTGTGTGGTCTGGGGGATGTATAGAAATGGGGACAATTTCAACAAATTACCCGCCTTTCAATCAGTTAATTTTCCCCATGTAGTGGAAATTCAGCAAAATTTTGCAGGGGTGGAATGAAGTATTTACTGGTTCATGGGAAGATTGCTCATTTTAGTTAAGATGTAAGAATATACAGGCTTAAGGAAATAGTAGATTTAATTTAGCTTATCTAATTTAAAAGAAATAGTATTATAAACATTGTTGGCAAAATCAAAAGCAACACTACACAAATTTACTATTTTCAAAGTCAAGTTTGTAATTTGGCTGAATTAATTAACTCATAGCAAAATTTTAGGCGTTAGTAGTTGGATTTTAATTATATATTATAACCAGTTTGACAACAGGTTTAAGACTACATGCCGTATTAACAATTTAACAATAGAAGATAAAAGATGTTAGTCGCCGGATTTCTATTTTTGAAGACTATTAATATTCTGGTTTATAGTTTTAGAGAGTTTAAAACTAGATTTATAATTTGAAGACCAAATTAACAAATTAACAGCAAAATTTAAGATATTGGTGGCCGCATTTCTACTATTGAAATCCAGATTTACACTTTTAAAAAACAAGTTTACAATTTAAACGTCCAACCAACAGTTAAACTACAGGACAGTTCTAAATACCAGATTTATAATTTGAAGGCCAGATTGACAGTTTTGTAACAAAATTTACACTTTAAAAATGAATTTATTGTTTTAAAAAACCAAATTTGTAATTTGAATATTGGATTGACAATTTTGAGCAAAATTTAAGACGTTGGTGGTGGGGTTTATACATTTAAAATTTTGATTTACAAGTTCGGCAACAAAATTTAAGACGTTAGTAGTTGGATTTCCAGTTTAAAAAGCCTGATTTACAATTTAAAAATCCAGATTAAAAGTTTAGCAACAATAATTAAGACGTAGAAAACAGATTTTTATTTTTATAGATCGGATTTTAACTTTTAAAAACCTGATTTACTGTTTTAAAGATCAATCTCACAATTTGTGACATATAAGTTTTAACCAAGCTAAATTTGTTCAATTTTTTTATTTAAAAGCCTTATTAATAGTTTGGCAGCAGAATTTATTGAAATATAAATTTACAATTTTAAAAACCGGTTTTATAACCTACAATCTAGAAACAGTTTTGTAGCACAATTTAAAACGTTAGTGGCCGGATTTTCAATTTTAAAGACTAAATTGATAACATAGAAACAAATAAACAATTTGACATAAGAATTAAAAACATTAGTGACCAAGTTTCTACATTTGAATGCCGGGTTAACAAGTTTAAAAACTAATTTGGCAAAAAAAAATAAAAAAATTAAAAGCCAATTTTACACTTTAAAAATCTGATTTACAGTTTTAGAACACATATTTTTAGTTTTAAGAGCCAAATTCATAATTTAAAAGCCGTATTGATAACAAAATTTAAAATATTATTTGCCGGATTTTTAGTTTTCTAGGTCAAATTTACAATATAGACGCCAAACTAACGGTTAGATAGCCAAAACAACGTGTTAACCATATCAGTTAATTTTGAAGTGTTGTTTACAGTTTTAAAACCCATTTTTAAAATTTGAAGACCGTATTAACAAATTTACATTGATGACTGCATTTTAAATTTCAAAAACCAGATTTATACTTTTTAAAACCGGATTTGCATTTTAGGTGTGATTAGCGGTTGTTAGTTAAATTTCCAATTTAAATTGCCAAATTTAACGTTTTAAAGACCAGATTTATAATTTAAAAACCGGATTTACAATTTAAACAGCAAAATTAGTTTTAAAAAACAGACTTACAATTTTGACGTCTAATTAACAATTAGAAAATCAATTTTGGATTTCCAGTTTTTATGGCCCGATTTGAAAGCCAGATTGACAGTTTTGCATCCAAAATTAAGACGTTGGTGTTGTATCTCTAGTTTTGAAAGCCGGATTTATAATTTAAAGACCAATATGGTAAAAAAAAATAAACGATAGTGGCTCGATTTCTAGTTTTAAAGAACAAATTTACAGTTTTAAAATACAAATAGACAGTTTTAAATGCCAGATTTATAACTTAGTGGCACAAATTTTTAGTTTTAAATTATACGGTTTAAAAAATCGGATTTACAATTTAAAAATTAAGAATCAAATTTTTCAAAATACGTTGTTTAAAAAACGGATTTTTATTTTGGAAAAAGAACTTGAAACGTTTATGATAGTTTTAGAGCAGTTTGCAGTTTTAAACGTTAAATTTATAATTTGATGGCCGGATTTATAATTTGGAAGCCAAACTAACAGTTTGATGACTAAATTTAAGACGTCAGTAACCGGATTTCTAATTTTGAAAACCGGATTTGTAGTTTAAAAAATAAATTAATAGTAACAACCGAATTTAAGACGTTTAAAAATTGAATTTTTACTTTTTTAAAAACCAGATTAACAGTTTGGCAAAAAATATTAAGACGTTTTCAGTTTTAAAAATAAATTATTACTTTAAAATCGAGATTTACACTTTAAAGACCGGATTTACAAATTAAATAACCGGATTAGTAATTTAAAAGTTGGATTACTAGTTTTAAAAACAAAATTTACATTTAAACAATCTTGTTGATACACATTATAGCCAAATTTCCAAAATTTGAAAAATGCCAGATTTAAAAAAAAATATTAGTTTTCAATGCCAAATTCACATTTATAAAAGCTGGATTTAGAGTGTTGTAGGCTGGATTTGTAATTTAGAGACTAGATCAACAGTTATGTAGCAAAACTTAAGGAGTTTATAACTAGAGTTTTGTCTTAATAGATTTACATTTTTAAGAGCGGAGTTTACAGTGAAAAAACCATCACATTACCAAGATGAGTAGAGTTATGTGCAGTTACAAAGTTAGCAGTTATATTTTATTTGCATCGCTCAAGAACACATTAGAATATTACTGATGTAGCCCATAGTGTTGAAGAAAACCCAGGTTTGTTGATTCCTCGACAATCTTTAGAATTAGACATTCCACAAACAACATTACACTGTATTTTGCATAAAGACTCAAGTTTTAAGGATATTAAGTTCAGTTAACACAAAATCTCAAGCCGGTCGATCACCATAAACGTCGCATCTTTGCTGAAAGAGTCTTTCAAATGCATCAAATTGATCCGGAATTTCATCGAAAAATCATCTTCAGTGATGAGACCCATTTTCACCTCGGATGCTACGTTAATAAGCAGAATTGTTGCATTTGAGAGTTTAAAAAATCCAAGAATGATTGTTGAAATGTCTTTGCATTCTCAACGTGTCACTGTTTGGTCACTGGCTGGCGGTGTGATTAGACCCTACTTTTTTGAATATGAGGTTGATGCAACTGTTACGGTGAATGGATGGCGCTACTGAGCTATGTTTTATGATTATTGATGTGGTTGACGATTACTTTTAGCATGACGGCGCTACGTGCCATACAAGCAACAAAACAATCGCAATTTTGCAAGAAAAGTTTCTTGACTGTGTTATTTTTCGAAGAGGTGATTACAATTGGCCACAAAGATCTTGTGATTTAACACCTTTAGACTTTTTTCATACAGCCGCAAATGTGCGAATTGGTCATAAAAAATTTCATGAAAAGAATGTGGTACTGCAACCGTAACCGTGGCGGTCATTTGACCGATATTGTTTTTAAATGTTAATGGCATACCTTCCTCTTTACAATAAAATGAACATTTATTGATTTCTCTTAAAAAATTTCCGTTTTTTTTTTATATCAAAATGAAACCTCTTATTGGAAAACCCTATAGAAAAGGTGTGTGCTGCATTTGACAAGAACACTCATAAGTATCACTTCTACTCATATATAAAAGTAACTTTGGCGTAGGTTAAATTAAACATTTATTGGTTTAATACATTTGTGTTGAACCGTTTAGATAAAATTTAAGTATATTAATATGTTTTCTGTTCTATCTGTTTTTGGGTTTTGATTCCTAGTTTGTTTTTCTAACTTTATGCTTACTATATTATCTCTATAATAAAACTATGAATAACTTTCTAGTTTTTAAAAAACTCCAACTTTGTATCTGTAATGTTCTTGACTTCTTATGTGCATCTCTTTTTTTCTCTTAGTTTAAACCTAAGCAAATAAATTTCCATATCCGCTAAAAAACTGTTAGGTAGTAGTCAATCTTTTCATGTTTTTGACTTGTCCATTTCAGTATATCTTTAAGCGGCTTAGTTATTTTGCTTTGCTTGTATCTTAACAATTTTATTTGCCATTTATTTAGCATCTCTTTGTATATGTTTTTTCATTTGCGTATTTGTTTTGTGTCACAACGTACAACAATGTGATTTATTGGCATTACTGATGCTATAATCATTACCATTACCAGTTTTACCGTAATTTTCATTTACTGCAAAATTAGCATAGTTTTATACTTTTTGTATTTCAGTACTCTCTCCCAAATTTGAGCTCCATACAAGATCACCGAGTATGCCACCAAGTCTAGTAGTCTTCTTTTACTTGGTAAACAGCCGTTAATGTTTAACATTACTTTGCCAAATTGTAGCAGAATTAGAAAAAGACCTACAGCACAATATGGATATATTAATAAAGGTACTGACAAAAACAAATATGAAAATAAACATTGAAAAAACAAAAAGCATGCTAATAGAAAAAGAAATAAAAACACACAAAATTAAAATGAAGAAATATAAAATTGATCAAGTAGAACAATTCGAATATCTAGGAACAATAATACAGAGTAACGGTAAAATATATAAAGAAATAGAAGACAAAACAGGAAAAACAGGATGGATATTTAACATTCTCAAAAACAACTTTTTTAACAGAAAAGAAATAGAAAAAAAGTACAAAAACAGAAATTGTAAAATGAGTAATTCAACCCATTCTAACATACAGCAGTAAAACGTGGACCATGACAGAAAAACAAAAAACAAGAATAAACGCTATGAAAATGAGGTTTTTCAGAAAAATATAAAATAAAACCAGAAAAAATAAAATAAGGAAGAAGACACACAAGCAAAACCTCCAGATTTGACTAATAAACAAACAAATTGCAGAAGGACATATGAGATGGTTTGGACATGTATACAGAATGAGTAAAAGTAGAAACAAAAGGAAAGTATATGAGACACGAGTAATAGGGAAAAACCAAATAGGAAAACCAAAAAAGAAGTGGAACGATGCTATAAGAAAAAAAGCGGAAAAAAAGGGACAAAGTGGGAAAAGGTAAAACGGATAACCCATAACAGAATAAAAAGAAAAGACTTTTACAAAATAAAACCTGACTAAAATAAAAATGTACGCCTGATACTGTAACGGTAGAAAGGCTTAGGATTAAATAAATAAATAAAGTACTTTGCTAACAGCATTTATAACCCTGAAAACTTTTTCTGTAATTTTCTTAACATGCTTGTGATTTTTAGGTTTTTGTTAAACCAGATTCTTAAGTATTTGATTGTTTTTTTTGTTTAAATCTTAGTATTTCCAATTTGTATTTTTAGCTTTGGCTTTTTTACTCTTGCAAAAAATCACTGCTTCACCTGTTGTAGATCAGTTTTTTATGAATTTAAATTAATTTTACAATAAGTTACTTTTAACTTTACTTGTAATTAAATATTCAAACACAAAAAATGTTAGTTACAATGGTATGTAACTGACTGGTTCTTTGTTTTTACTGGTTTTTCCTGTAAGACCAACTTTGCTTTTTTGTGGGAAGTTCTTGGTTTATTACATATAATGTTATTTAATTTATTGTTTTAACAATTTTCAGCACTATTCTAAGAAGAACTTTATCCAAACCCAAAGTTTTATTTGGTTTAACTGTTTTACTTTCTTACTGCTGGACGTAGGCTTCTTTCAAGTCGTTCCATGCGCTTCTTTTTTTTGCAATTGGATGCAATTCTTTTCCCGCCGTTTTCTTGATGTTGTTGAGCCATCTTCTTTGCGGTCTTCTAATGCTTTGTTTTCAAGCACTTTTAGTAAGTATTCTTATGGGTCTATTTGTCGTTGTTTTCCTTGGCTACGTGTCCTACCCAGTTTCACTTAAGTTCTGCGCTTTGTTAAATCACATCTTTGACTTTGGTTTGCAATCTGATCTTTTGGTTTGTTATTCTTAAGCTTATGCCGAGTAGACACCGTTCCATTGTTTGTTGGCAGGTTATTAATCTGCTTGCGTTCTTTGCTGACCATGCCATCGTTTACAAGCTATACATCGTAACGGGCAATATGCACATGTCGTATACTTTTCGTTTTAGACAGTGCGGTTTGGCTGGGTTTTTGAGTATGTGTTTGAGTTTGCCAAAACCAGCCCAGCTCTAATTTTTTTTTTATTTGTTATTTTTGCTGCCTGATTTTTCCTTCCCAGTTTTATTTGGTGTACTATGTACTAGGTCACTTGTTTGATTATGTGTCTGTCCATTTGATATAGCTGGGCTCTAATTTCTGGGGTCATGATTTTGGTCTTTCCTTTCCTAAGTTTATTTTTAGGCCAACTGATAGTGATGCTGTATTTAGTTGGTCTGGCATGTCCTTAAGTTCTTGGATGTCTGAGCTTATTAATAAATTATCATTGGCAAAGCGTAAATAATTTAGATATTTGCTATTTATGCTTAGGCTTTTTTTCTCCCAATGCATGTTTTTAAAAACGTCTTCTAAAGCGAGTGTAAACAGCTTTGTTGATATGGTGTTTTTGCCTGACGCTTTTACCTATCTTGATCTTCTCAGTAGTCGACTCTTTAGCTAGAGTAACTTTAAAAGTAACATTTTAGTATATTTGTTAAATTAATTGTAGTCGATTCTGGCTTTATTCATAGCAGTAAGATTGCCCAGAGCTTGATAGAATAGAATTTTTTCATAACCAATAAAGGCTATGACTATGCCAATAAGCAAAATTGTTGCATTTGAGGACTGGAAAATCCACACATGACTATTAAACAGTCTATGCATTTACAACGAGTAAGCGTTTTGTGTAGTTTTTGGTTCAGCGGCATTATTGGGCTATTTTTCTTTAAAAATGAGCAATTGCAAACGTTACTGTGTCATGCTAAATAAATTCTTGTTTTCAAAAACCTGAAAAGTTTAAAATGGATGGCATTTGGTTTCAACAGGACGGGGCCACATGCCATACAGCTAACGTAACCATTGATCTATTGCGCACTGTTTTTAGAAATCAAATAATCAGTCAAAATGTCAATTGGCCGCCTAAGAACTGTGATTTGACCTTGTTGAATTTTTTTCTGGAAGACTTTAAGAATTTTGCTAAAAATCCAAAAAACTATTCAAAAATGCAAAAAACTATTTAAAAACGCAAAAATTTATATAAATATGTCTATTACTCCAAAACTACCCTTTTTCATGCGTGCGCTAGGTGAAATTAGTTTTTAGTCAGTCCAAATACAATTAAGTATACAGGTCGCTAAGCGGTGGGTAAAATATCTAATTTGAAGAAACAATCTACTAAAGTTTTCCAAAGAAGTTAAGTTGTGCTTTATAATATTCATAAAGAATCAACTTAACCGACCAGTGTGCAAAAACGGATCAAAAAAAGCATTATTTTTAATGCGTAGTAGAAGCAAATAAACAACAAATACAAAAATATATCTTGCAAAAAAAAAACAGACTCATAGAAACACACCCATTATTGTTTATTTCCAATTTTTGTTATTGGATTGGATATAGTCGTTATGTCGCACCAAAGTAGCAATTATAAAAGTGCTTTTAGATGGGCAAATCTTGACATATACAACAATCGGGGCAATTGCTTGTGACACCTAAGAGAGATTAGTTGTATAGCTTTAACCGCGACTAACGTACTACAAATAGATTTAAACGTAAGAAATTCAAGTTAAAACAACTTAAAAGTAGATGAAGATAAATTGCTGTGTAATATTTTTATAAATGTAGGCAGAGTACGCAAAAACACCTAATCCTTTTGTTTTAGTAAAAATAACAAAAATGCCTAACTTAGAAATTTAAAAAATTGCCCACCTCAGTGTTGGTCATCTAATTTTTTTTTTGCTATTGTTATTTGTTTTTAAACTGAAAAAGAAAGTACAGATTTAATCTCTTAATAACATACAAAGGAAAGGGTGGACGTTGCAGTCAGTTTATTAATTGTGTGACAATAATTTTATCTGGACTGCCCCAATCAAGTGCAACAATTAACTAAAAATTATTTTTTTATTTTTTTGTAAATGTCACTTGTCTTTAAATTGGGGAAAAAAAGTGACAGTAGTGCAAGTAGTGTTGGTCATCTAGAAATTATTATTATTATTTTTCTTAATGTGATAAACTTTTAAACTAAGCAAAAAAGATAATAGATGTAATCTTTTAATAACAAATAATTAGGTAAGTAAACGCCCATCATTTGGGTCATTGGATGCGTAAAACTAGTTACACAAATACTTATATTCTTTTCTCTGTACAAATATCAGATTTTACTAATTTAAAAGAGAAAAGTTGATTGATAACAGATTATTGGCTTGGTGGGCAAGTACTCAGTTTATTGATCACGCAATAATAATTTTATCTGGAGTGTTTTGTCCACCCAATCAACCAACCAATCACTAAAGGTAAACTTAGAGTAACTATTTGTGTTTTTTAGGTGGTTGCAAAACCTGGGGGAACAGATTTTTACAAGTAATGTGAATTTTATATTAAAAATAAGTTTTTGTTTTGATTTTAATGTTTCTTGTGCTTTAAATGATATTTTATGTAATAAATAAATTTTCTGTTTGATTTGTTTGCTATAAATGTTTTTTTGTGCATTCTTGAGATTTTGAAGCAAATTTTGTGTTATAAATTAGATTTGTGCGCTAGTTTTGATCAATTTTATGCTGAAAATTAGTTTTGTTAGCAGTTTTAGGTAGTAAACCTAATTTTTCAGCAAATTTCATAAGATTTTTGCTTGTTTTTTAAGCAAATTTGATGCAATATTGAAGTTTTCCACGCAATTTTTGATGAATTTCATGATATTTAAAATTTTAAAATTAAATTTTATAGTAAACTTTAGTTTTTGAACAATTTTGTTGTCACTGATTTTTAAAATTTTATAAATTTAATATTTTTTAACAAATTGTTGCTATTTTTAACTTTTTATATTTAAAATGTTAAAGATTGTAACAGTTAATGATGACTATTTTTATTTGTCAATATTTTATAGCTAGATTTTGCTATTTTTAACATTTTATAAACAAAATTTTGCATTTTTTGACAGTTTATGACCGGATTTTCAAATTTTTTTGACATAATTTTGATATTTCATAACCGGATTTTTCTATTTTTGAGATTTTATAAATTTTTTAAACAGTTTTTGATTAGATTATAGTTTTTCCAACAATATTTTGATAAAAATTGCTATTTTTGAATTTTTAAGTTTTTCTTTAACTTTTTTGGCAAATTTTGATTTAATCTAAAAATATATTATTGTTTTATAATTGGATTTAGTTATTTTTGATCTTTTATAATAGAATTTTGCACTTATCAACAGTTAATAACTAAATTTTTGAAATTTAATAAAAAGAATTTTGCACTTTTCAATAGTTTATAGACAATTTTTTTTGCTTTATAACAGTTTTTTGATGTTTTAAAACATGATTTTGTTATTTTTGAAGTTTAATAAAAGGAATTTTTAAACTAATTTTTTTTATTTTGCAACAGTTAATAGCCAGATATAGAATTTTGTTACTTTTTAACAATATTTTTATGTTTCTAGGCAAGATTTTGTTATTTTTTAATTTAGTAGCACCATTTGACATTTTAAAGACCGGATTAAACTATTATAAGCTAGATTTACAATTTAAAATTTAATTTTACAGCTTGGTACTAAAGTTGGTTGCCAAATTTTAGTTTAAAAACCTGATTTAAAACATTTTTATTTTTAAAATACGTGCTTCAAATCAGAAGACGACTACAGAGGAATATTTTACAGTTTTTACACATACAAAAAACAAAAACAACACTTAAGCCAATAAATAGGATAACAGAAAAAGCAGAATAGCTTAGTCAAAAAAATTTAAATTTATTGACACACGTTTAAGGTATATATCAAACAACTAAAAGCTTCTAGAAAATTTTATCAACTTAATCTAAATGCGCAATCTATCATCAAAACTATATTTTTAGATTATTTTAAAACTATTTGACCAACGGGCACGGTTGTCACATACCCCTAAGTCGACGTAAAATGAACAGACCATCAAGGAAGTATTGTGCCGTTACATATTTCAAACTCAATTAACAAATCAAACTGTAGTTACAACTTTAGTTTTGAGAAAAGATTCAATTTTTAGTTTTAAGAATTATGATGATAAAATAACTTTTAAAGTAATTTCATCATCATACGCAAATCAATTAGATCAACATTGTGTGACCATAAAATTGTTCTTTACACTTTCTAACACATTTTTTTATTTTTCAATAGTTTATTTAGTTTAAATAGGCTATTTTATATAATAGGAATATTAAAACAGATTTGGATAGAAATGAAAATGTTATAGTAACTGCTTACTAACGTAACCAGAAATAGATTTCAATAATCAACCATGTTGATTTAGGGTCATTAACTATATAGTAGTATGTAATGTAATCCTACTATAGAAAGCTTGACTCTGTGCACAGTTTGAGATCAAACGCAGACACAGACAATATAGGGAGAGTATATTGCATCAATTAATATATTACTATACGTGGGATAGAGAAAATTCTTGGAAATATTCTTAAAATTGCGCTTAGAATGTTCTTTATTTATATTAGAATGAGGGTTGTAAAATATAACTTTAATGAAATTGAAACATTTAGAAAATGTATTAATATAATTTAATAAGGCATCACGCCGCGGCCATTGTATTTTTAATTATGTCAACAGTAGAGTTTCTTCAAATTTAAAGCTTTTAATAACATCGCGGTTCCTGTGTAATAACCGACCAGACGTTATATTAAATGGAATTTATATGCAATTTATCCCTACTCGGATGTAAAATGCATGTAACTACTGCTGGATTTATCAATGATTTAAATGAAGCCAGATAGTGAAGCAAGGGTGACGATATCGTCATATTTAGTTCGGGGGATGTGTTTAGGGGTCGGGAAAACTAATTTGTCGGCGAGAACTTTGGGACTGACACGATCCGTGACATGCGAATCTAAATTACGGCACATTCTTGAAGGGTGGAAACGAAAACTCTCGAGATAAAAAGCTAGATAGCGGCAACAAGCTGCGAGGAAAACGCCTCAGTCGCAGAAACACGTGCTTCTACTTGAATTTGTGGTTATTATGTATTTTGTTTTAATCCATATGGAGTACGGTCGCTTTATGTATCCGAATGGATCTACAGATAAGAGACCTTTGTAATTATCTAAATTGCTAAAATTATATTTGGGCGAAACCACTTTCTCCTTTAAAAGTAACTAATTGCCAATTAACTAACATGATAAACAACTATTATTATTGTTATTAAATATATAAACATAGAATTAAAGTTTATAGCATAATTTAGCGTATCACACCAGTTATTTTCCTTTACATTTTGTCAAATCATTGCCATAAATTGATGCGTAAATTATTACTAAACGACTTGATATTTAGGCTAAATATTGTGATAAAATTACAACAAAAACTGTTTCAAGGCTGATGTTCAATGCTGTATATTTATATATAAGAAGTAATAAATAGAAGTAAGGGTTTAAAATAATTAAAAGATTCCATTGCATATAATTCAATTTTATTTTAATGATAAAACTAATGTAATAATAGCAATTAAATTTTTACAATTTAATGGGTCTATTTAAAAAACAATATTTTTATTGTCGTATTTTAATATAAAAGATGGGTCATTTAACTTTTGGAATTTAAATCGGCTATAAATAAAAAACTAATCTTTTTTTTTTTAATTATGGGTTTATTAGAAAGATTGCACCTTTTTATTTAAGAATGGAACACATCATCCAAATGACTGCCACGGCTGGCTTGGCAGTAACCCATCCAATTAATCCAATTTTTTAGTACATTTTTGATTGATTAGGCTACAACCGCATAAACGACAACTTCAATTTTGTGTTTCAAGGCATCAATCGTTTCTAGATAGTTAGTATAACAATTATTCAGGTTTCCTCACAAAAAAATCCAACAGGGTCAAATAACAGCTTTTAGGCGGCCAATTAACATCAGCATTTTGGCTGATTATTCGATTTCCAAAAACAGTGCCCAAAAGATTTTTGGTTACGTTGTCTGTATGGCAAGTGGCCATCTTGTTGAAAGCAAATGTTATAAACTTTATATTCTTCAACTTTTGAAAACCTAAATTTGTTTAGCATTGCACAGTAACATTTGCTATTGACGGTAACAGCAAGTCCTTGCTCAGTTTTGAAGAAAAATAATTCAATAATGCCACTACACCAAAAACCACACCAAACGGTTACTTTTTGAGGATGCAAAGGCTGTTCAATAGCCATGTGTGGATTTCCAAGTACAACAATTTTGCTTATAAACATAGTCTCCGAGATGAAAATGAGCTTTATCAAAAAACACAATTTTTGAATTTGATAAAGTGAACGTGTTGTTTTATCCACTAACAATCCAGTTTTGCAAACTTGCTTTACAAATTGGCCTACAAACTGCTTTGAAAGCACTTCTATTCTATCAAATTTGTTTCGTAAATTTCTTACCGTTTGATTAGAACCACTTTAAAAGTATGTTTTCATTATTTTTCAATTTTGTTAAAGTGTAAATCGTCCCGTTTCGTAAATGTCAAACATAAAACTAACTCTATATACATTAATAAAACGATATTATTAATCATTTATTAACCACCTTTAAGATATTTAAAAAAATGCATATTAAATTTTTGGAACAAGTAGATTAATATGATAATAGCTTATATGAAACTAAAACGCTGTAAATGTATTTCCAGCCACCTAAAGCAGTGTTGAACCATTTTTAAGTCAAAATTCTATACATATGTATACAATGTACAAAACAATTGATTATAATTGCATTAGTTGTCTAAAAATAAACTTAAATTTAAATTGAAGTCTTTAGATGTTAGATTTTTTAACAGTTTTGAGTTGATATACTTTAAATGGATTTTTGTAAATAACGAGTCTTTTAGGTCATGTCATTTTCTACTGTGACCCACCCACCCGCCCAAGTCTTAGTCAACAAAAAATCCGTTGTATATCTTACTTCTTGTGTGCTTTGATTTAGATATGTAAAAAAAATTGCATGACTCAACCTCAACATATTAATAAAAAAATTTAACCTAGCCAGGTTTATTCAGATTGGATTTAATGATTGAGTTGAGGCAGGCATACTTAGTCCCCATTATTCCAAAAGACGCTTATTATTTTAAAAATTTGGTCAATTTTTTGAAAATGTTTTACTATCAGCGTTTGGTCTAAAAATGGGTAAACCTCACATGCACAGGAACATCTTCCACTGTACTATTGGTGGTTTGACTTTAATGGCACAGGTTCATTGCTTTAGGTTTAAATAGGTGCAAACAAATTTAAAGAAACTCCGTGGTTCAATAATTCAAAGTGCAATCTAAGATGGGTATAGCTGGAAACCTGAGAACTTCAACCCTCACTTCTAAGCAAGTTAAAGGTAGGTCCGGCATTAAAGGGCGCCAAAACGGGTGCCATGTGCATCTCAACTTTAGGCAAGTTAATAGTAAGTCCGACTTAGTTCGGTTTTTTTAAGCGACCATGATCCGATATCATGCTTCATCCCATCGCGTAAAGGGTTGTGCAACGATTCCTAAGTGTTTCTTATTACCTTACATCTTTTCAATCCAATTTGTCTACTACTTATGGATTAGTACCTTGTTGTGGTGGGCAGGCTATGTTATATTGAAAAAATAAAATTAATCAATTCAAATTTTTTAAAGTTTAATTTGTAAGCGGAGTATTTTTACACCTATCCGCTCAAGTCATTAAAATAATCTATTGTTTGTCCCATCTCTTGTGTGCTTGATTTAGATGTGATAGAACTGTTTAACAATAAATCTCTTGATAACTAACGCTTGGTGAATGGAGGGGAACAAAGTTTAATTAGTGATCTACTTTTTCTACTGTAATAATATGTTTATTTTCCTAAATAGGTTATAACCAAAACAAAATTAGAAAAGAAAAACATTTCAATTAGTACAAATTAATTCAAAATTTATTAGCAACTTAAAAATAAAAACAGTAAAAATACAACAAGATAATAATAAAATAGTGAATATAAAAAATAATAATTCTGATCTATAATACATTTTGAAACAAATTGAAAATTAAAACAAGCAGAATTTTAATTCTTTTAAAAATTTGCTTCTGTCATTGCCAAATATGTTTACACTATATTGCACTTTATGTTACTTTCTTATCATTGAAAGTAATGGAGAATTTAATTAAAAGTTTGTGCATGGGGTAGCATATTGGAATGATTGTTTGCTGCGGCAAGCTAACCTGGGAACTGCAATATCAATCATTTGTAAAAACTTGCCATTGTCTACGTGATTATGAATGATCTTATACAACTTATGAATAAATAAAAATCTGTGTCTATTGTAGATCGATATCATAGCAAACTCTTCCAATAATTGCTCATAAGAGACATCTTTCTCCGGATATATTTTGTATTTCCTCAAATATAAGTATTTCAGAAATCTTTTCTGCACTTTTTCCAGAGCATTCATGTGACTTACTAAAGTAGGTGACCAAACACAAGCACAATAGTTTAATTTGCTTAAGATAAAAGCTTGTAATAGTTTTATGGCAGCAGTTGCATTAATAAATTCACGAGTATTACAAATAATAAACTCAAGTAGTTTATAACATTTGTTGACAACTTTTTCAACATGGCCGTTAAAAGACAGTTTAGAATCAAAAAGAACACCCAAATCCTTAATAGTATCATTCTTGTGTATGTTTTTCAAACAAAGTGAGTAGTTATACAGAGTTTTATTTACGGATCTACTATACGACATAATATAACATTTGGCAACATTTATTGCAAGACCGTTTGCTGTACACCACGTTGACAAGCAAGACAATGTAGTTTTACGCAGTCATTAACAGACTTAATAACATTATATAGTTTGACATCGTCAGCATACACAAGAAACTCTAAAACACTTGCTACTTCATTAATAAATATTATAAATAGAAGTGGTTCTTAGTTAGAACCCTGAAGCACCTCAGTTGTAGCAGAAAATGTCTCAGACTTACAACCTCCATAGCACAAAAATAGCTTCCTGTCATTTAGAAGAGAATGGATCATATCTATAACATTAGAAGCAATGTCACAATGGTGTAAACAAACCATAAGCTTGTCAAATGGAACAAATGTCTTGCTAATATCCGTATAAAAAACATCCACCTGACTACCAAGATCTAATGCACCTGAAATGTACTGAGTTACACACATGAAGTTAGTTTGACTGCTTCTTTTATGTACAAAGCCATTTTGATTAATTGACAACATGTGATCAACACAACTATGAATATAATTAAACAGAATCAATTCAAAATATATAAGGCTGACCCAAGTTAGTTTTTAACAGTTAGGATAAACACACAAAGACAACATTAAATTGTAAATGAAAGTAAGCGGGGCTGCAAAGACACAGCACAGTCTTTAATGATACAGCCGGGTGCTTGTTTATGATCCATTGTAAAATTGCGTTTAATTTGTTTTAACTTTTTTACTAACATTAAATTTGCCTATCACATCAACAATGCTACTACATTTTAGATAAGACGAGCATGTGGCCAAATTGTACACACTTCCAAATTTTTGCGCAAATGCTTCAATAGTTTGTTGAAGGGTATCCAAGTAGTGTTCTCCAGCATCATTTCTCCGGGTATACAAGATTTTTTTTTTCTTATTTACAAACGACTAAAAGCTTTTAGGTTGCAAAAAAATGTTATTTTCAGTGTTCATATTGTTTTCTGTTCACTTCATTGCTATTTTGGACAGATGACTTTAATTGTTTGTATATCTTGTTTTTTAATTTTAACAGTGTTATTATGTCTTTGTTGTACCATGCTGGATACTGCTTTCCACTGGATACCTGACATTTTTTAGGAATACATTCATCAAATGCATTATACAATAGTTTATAAAACTTAGCACAAGCATTATTACTTGTATGACCGGAGTCCAATCTATTTTCATAATACGTTTATATAAATCAACTAGATTGTCAGCTCAAAAATTATATGATTTACACTCAACAACAGAATTGATAAATGTTTTGTACCAAAATACATTTAGTGTAAATGTTAAAACAGGATGATGCTTATCTTCCTTTAAAAGTGGGTATTCAGATCTGGCAACTTTTAACATATTATGTGTAGAGGATACTAGAACAAGATCTAAAATTTGATTATTTTTATTGCAAAAAAAGTTACATTGCAAAAGATCTCTAAGTGCAGTATAATTTAATAGCAAAGTTAAAGTAAAACACGTACTTCCACCGTTTCTCCAATCATTATAGCTGGGTTAGTAATTAAAAAATCAAATGTTTGTCCCACTTTGTGTGTGCTTGCTTTTAGATACGAGGAACACCAAAGTTTGCGGAAAATGTAAAGCAAAACACAAATAACGTTATGTAAATCGCTTTATTGCTTCTCAAAATATTCTCCTTTAAAATCTATACACTTTTGCAAAATAGGAAAAAGTTATGCAATATGGGCAATGAGTCATTAATTAGATGTTGTTACTGGTCAAAAATTTTGCAGTTCGTCGTGTTGTGTGAGCGCTTGCATTGTCATGATAAACAATGATTTGCCGGTTTAAGTTGTTTCTTCTGATTTCAGGAATATCTTCCGGAAAACAAATTAAAGTATACCAGTCAGCATTAACTGTCTTTTGATCCTCTAATGCAACAGTTGCAACCTGACTCGTTTTTTTCAAAGAAACAAGCAATCATTCTTTTCAAAAGGGTTTGTGAACGCACCACTTTTGTGGGTTTAAGTTCATTTTGAAACACCCATACAGTCGATTGCTGTTTAGTTTCAGGCTTATATGAATATATATTACAATGTTTTATACCAAATTTGAACAACCCCCTTCAAATTTCTTTAGCATTTGTTTGCACCACTTGACGTGCCTGTTATTATTTTTTATTCAAATTGTGTGGGATCCAATGACTGCAAAGCTTCCTAACATGCAAATAATCGTGCAAAATCGTATGTATTTGTTTTGCTGCAATGCCTCTATCTCATTATAGGTCACATGCCGATCTGACAACAGATGTGCATGGACGACATTCGCAAAGATCGTCATCAAACGTTGGTCTTTCACGCTTGAATTCTGCAAACGATTTGTAATCTATAGTTTTAGATGGTGCATCATCCCCAAATAACAAACTAAATTTTTCCACACATTGCTGCGGTGTTAAACCGTATTGAAAGTCATAAAAAATCATTACTTGGAAGTCACAATTCGAAATTTCCATTTTTCACACAATTATTACTCTTGTTAAGTTTTGTTGAGACAAAACCGAGCAGTTTTATATTGAACTGTCAACTGAATTATAAGTGAAAAACGTCAAATTTTACAAATATGACAATCGCAGATCGCTGGCAATACAGGCAGTATTTGATTTTGCAAACTTTAGCAGTGCCCTTCGTATTTGTATTTTTTTTTAAACAATTGTTGCATTTAGTGGATTTGGTCGGATGTCAACCGGTTGGGGCGGAATTCACACTAATAGTTATCTAGGATATCATCTGCGTAGGCATTCAGCCTATTGTGAATTATACTCAAGAGGATTTTGTATGCAACGTTTAATTACGTAATTTACTTCTTTTCTTTGTTCTTCTTCTGAATCCGTTTCTTTATTAAAAAGATTGCAGAAATATTTCTGCTATTGTTTAAGAACGTTTGTTTTTTTTGTTAAGACCGCCCCATTTTAGTTATATTATTATATTCTATTTTATTCCTTTGACATGTTTTGGTCGCTTTTATTCTTTTTTTCTCGTAGTTTTTTTTAGGCTTTTTAATTTACGTTGGAGGCACTTGCTTCTTGCTTCTTTTTTTAGTTTTCCTTTCTTCCTGCACCCTTGTTAAACCATTCTTTGTTTTGTTTCTTTTGTGTTTTTCCCAGTTGTTCAGTTTCTTTTAGTATACTACTTTTGATGTGTTTCTATTTTTGCTCCACATTATCTCCGCCTGCGTGCTTACTTAAGTGCTTCAATATTGTTTTTTGATTTTAACTTTTCTCCTTAGTATTGCTTAGTTTTCCCACGTTCCATTTCTTTAGTTTTGAGTTGATTCCTCTATACAAGCATACAGCTCTGATAGTTGATGCCAATCTTCTTAATATCACGATATAATCGATTTGATTGCAGTTTTTTGGTTTCGTTTTTTTTTTGTAGATGCGCTTGTGCAGAAAGAGTGTGCTGCTTTTTATCATGTTTTACATATCTGCTAGGTTTTACAGTCTTTTTTTGTTTGGGCTTGTTGTTGTGTGTAGGCTGTGTCGTCCAACAACATTCTTATATCTTTTTTTTAGTCCTAACTTTGCGTTAAAATTCTCCATTATTATCAAGATGTCATGATTGAGTACCTTCTCGCATTCTTGTTGTATCATGTCGTAGAAATTGTTAGTTATAGTTTTGTCTGCTTTTTCCGTTGGTGCGTATGTGTTTAGTATAGTTATATTTGTAAATTTACTCTTTAGTCAAATCTTGCACAATTGTTTGCTAATTGGTTCGAAATTTATGAGTGCACTTCTTGCTTTATTATTTAATGTAAATTTGGTTCCATATAATCTTTGTACTTTACTATTACTATAGTAAAGTAAGTATTTTCTTTTCCGTACTTTGCCATGTCTTCTCTATCTGATTTCATTCAAGGCAGTTATGTCCATCTTTTCTTTGATAAGCTTTTCTGCAATTTCTTTTTTATTTCCAGGTCTCAGCATGGTGTGTAAGTTCTATGTTCTTATTTTCATTTCCAGTTTCTTGTCTATTTTTTTCTTGTAACTCAACCACTCGCCTAAATGTAAGTAATCAAAAAATCTATAGTTTGTCCCACTTTTTGTGTGTTTGCTCTTTTACTTACATAGATTTGAAGTTAACTGAATCAATTTTGGGCAATACTTAAACAACTTGAAACGCATTAAAGATATATTTTGAATAGAAGATAACTCATTTTGGTTAATTTTGCTAAATTTTTGCAACAATTTTTGACAGATAATATACCTAAAAAGTATTTTTATAAGTTAAAAGTATTTAAGACTACGTTTAAATTATTTAGAACTACTCAAGTAAACCTTTTGAATACTATTTTGGCTTCGGATAGTTTTTATATACTTTTAAACAATCTATAGGTAGCTAAAATACTCAAATTCAAATTTACTTGCAAAGTTGACTGAAATAATTTTGAATAATGCTTAAGCTATTTAAAACCATTCATAAACATCCATATATACTTTGAACGTTTGATTGTGTGTTTAGACTAAAATTTGATTAACAACTTTTAAGTAAATAATATATTTTAAAAATATTTTAGATCTATTTCAAAATAATGTTTAATCTACTTGGAACAATCTAAGCTACCCAAAAAGATTTTTAAACACTATTGCGGTTCTGGATTAATTTGCGCATATCTACAACCTATAAGTAGCTAAAATATTTTAGATTTACTTTCATAAGTCTAAAGTCAGCTGAAGCAATTTTGGACAATAATTTGGTTATTTGACCTTTAAATTATTGTAGAATTAGTAAAAAAATATTCAAAATTATAGAAACATTATTTTAAGTAAATTGAATACAGAAGAATTTTTGGAGCCTTCTATAGTTTTGAACAATTTCGCACTAATTCTACAATAAACTAAGGTTGAAAAAAATTATTGATAAAACTGTATTTTATGTGAGACATCTACAGCAAATAAATCAAAATTTTATTAACAAAAGTCTAAACAAATTTAATTTAAAATTGAAGGTTAATTGCAGTTCTGAACATATTATTAATATTAAAATAACTTTCAATAGTTTTTGGGTCATTGGTTTAACCAATTATTTAATGTTAGTGTTTACTTAAGTTAAGTTGTGTTTTGAGTTTTTATACAATCATTAGTTGTTGCTTGTCATGGTTACAACAAAATTTTATTTTAATGTTCATTTAAGTAATTTTATTACAATTTTCTATATTAATTTCACTAATTAAATCAAACGCATACTTACATGTAAATTTTTTGCTGTATTTCAATCGACTATCTCTACATGGTATTTTTTTGACCTTATCAGCATTGTTTACAATCTGAGGAAATAAATTCATGCGGTTATATACTTTAATCGCAATGACATTAAAGTCGATTTTCGCCTATCATTGAAAATGAAATCTGCATACCAACATATTCTTTGAAGATCAGTCTTATAAGTGCGTCGCGATTGAAAGCATTGTTACAATTGCCCTACTTAATTAATTACGGTTTATAATTAATAAAATTTTAATATATTGTGTTTTACATAGTGAACTTTAGTGTGTTGTAGTTGCAAGTTGAAGGATTTTAGTTAGCTGCTTATAAGGTAATATTATTTACATAAACATTGATGTTAATTTATTATATTGAATTGCTATTATGTTATTTAAATCATCCTGTCTTTAATTGACCTTATAGACAAACATGTCAGCTTGAACCTCCCATAATAATTATAGAAATAAATTATGTTAATAAATATCAAAATCTATTAATGATTGAGTAAATCTTTAGGTATTTGCATTTTATTATATTTTTTTTTGTAATCAATTAATTACTGGCTGTCTACATCAATGACATCATAAAATATTTATATCCAAAAATAAATTGTAAATAAATTTTCAATAACTTAAATCTAAATCATTTGTGAATAATTTTGTTGTGAGCAAATCTGTTAGTTCACTTCAAACACGAGTAAATTAAAAAATATTGATGGCATCCACCCTTACTACCCTAATTATGACCCTCTGGCAAATTTTGCACACATGTTTCAAACTCACAAATGTTTCACTCTCCATTGAGCTTACCTCTTAACATAACTATCTCAGGCTGCTCATTTTGTTTTCAAACATTATGCACCGCGACACATTTCAACCCCTACAGCTTTAAATAATATGTATGAGAGATTAATGTTTTTGTTGAAAATGTTTAATATTAATTAAAATGCATTAACGATTTGAATTGGGAAGTTTATGAAAATATTATCAAATTGTAAAGGAATGTATAATAATAAACAGTTCAGAAATGTTGGTATATTCAAAATTATTAGGCATAAATTAAAAATTAAAAAAAAGTATATTAGTACCCATTTGTGTGAATTTTTAATGTATACCGTAACATAATTGTCAACACAAAGTAACAGATGGTAATGGCAAAGAAAACACAGTTTAGATACAGTGACACGTTGCAAAACAACATAAAAATATATGCATGCCATATAACTGCCGTGACATATTTGAATATGCAAATTGACACCCAACTCAGTACGAGTTAAAAAAAAAGAACCCCTATTTAGACGCAAGAAGAAAGTAAAGATAGCAGCCATGGTGGCTAAAAAATTTAGATAAAACAATAAAAAGTATTGCATACTGGTAACCGTGAACAAAAAAATGCATTCAATTTGGTCACGTGGACTGATCTAAAAAAAGATAAAGATTAGCAAATAGTTAGAAAAACTATAAATTATATATTATAACCTCTAGAACCGGAAAATATTGATAGATGAAGGAGAAGTAATTATACTCACTTCAGAAGTTCCTCAGGGATCAATCTTGGGAACACTGTTGTGGAATATCTTATATAACAAAGTTTGGAAATATTCCAAGAGGAGTTAAAGTGTTATGCTTTGCAAAACACACATCCATCGTTGTTTGGGCCAAATAAAAATAAAATTACGAAACACAATAAAAAGAATAAAAGATAAAATAGCTGAGTTAAAGCTGGTAATTGAAGGAAGTAAGACCGAGGCAGTAGTATTTTATAGAGACTACCAAAAATGACCGAAAAATATCTTGGGGTGTTAGTTTGTCTATAACATGAGTATGAAAAAGCATGTTAAATAGGTAACCGCAAAAGCAGTATTGGCACTAGTGAAAATTATGCTAAGGACAAAAGAACTGTTATTAAAAAACTTATTAAAGACTTGGAAAAATAAACAATCAGAAAGCACAAAAACATAGACCATCACTTAACACAGTTTCTAAGTGGTCTTTATAGTCCAGGAGCTGGTAACAAAAAAGAAGCAAGAATTTTGGAAAATCTAATATTTTTAGATTGGACTGTATTTTGGCTTTTTAAGCAAACACACGGCGTCAGCACAACTGCCACATGTTACTAGAGCTAACTCAATGCAAATAGTCGTATATTTTGGGCTACAGCCTAGCCCTAAATATACGACAACAAATAAAAACAAGCAAAAAGCAAAGCAAGAGTTTATGCATGCTTCCAACAAAACTGATGACAATCCATACAATAAAAGTATGAACGATGATGATGCGGCAAGAAAGAAGGCGAAAAAAAACAAAGATTAAAAACTTCAAGATCGAGATAAAGACAAACAATCTTGTAATAGACGTACTGAAGAACGATAAATAATATTATAAAAGACGTGTACAGGCCAAAACAAAAATGCAGCATTTAATTTGGTTTTACTATTGGAACAGTTTAAATCAAATACACTAAAGGAGTGGTTTGACAAGCTGGAAACTAATAAGATATCAATGCGCAGCAAAAATTACACCCTACAAACACGGTTGGTAACTTACGAAAACAAAATTGCAGAACTAAGGGAAAGAGAAGAAAGTTAATGTAGAGAAAGATATCTGCAGAAATGGTTCACCCAAATGTACTTGAAAACCTCAGAAACCACAGACGTTGTGGGGTTTATTAACAGCAATAAAAACAAAGATAAAGAAAAGTACAGAGGAGAAATAAATTATCAAACTAAAAAAATGCATACACAAAGAGGAAGAGCTTAATAGAATAGCAAAAAACTTGAAAAAAAGCAAACAAACCTGGCGATACAATGCTCAAAATGGATAAGCCTAAATAAATACAGAAAAATGATTAAATTCACTTTCTCGAATAAAAAAATAAACGTCAAAATATGCGTAAAAAAAAAACAAAAGAAAAACAGTCCGAAAATAGCTAGGGACTAGAAAGAATGAACTTGGCAAATAGTATAGAAAAATAAAGACAGCAAAAAAAACAAACAAGAAAGAATAATAAATATACAATAATCATTAAGCCCAAAATTAATCTTTTGCTGAAGTGGTTAAAAACCTTAAAAAAAAGTCGACATAAAAAAGCAGTGGCCAAAATATAAGGTTTTTTTTTTAACACTAAGAATGGTAACATACAGTTAGTCGTAATCAATAAAAACAAAGGTGAATACACTACGCAATAATAATACTTTCCCGTCAAAATAAAAAAAATCACATAGCATTTAATTTTATCTGGATTTAGGCATTATTTTGTTTTGTGACCTTTCCCACATATGCATTTCTTTTTGGATTGCGCTTTTAGGTGAGCGCATTTTGACGCGGTAGTATTATTAATGCGTAGCGTATACCCTTTGCATTTGGTTTGGACATTGTGATTTTTAAGATTTCTTTTTTATAATAGTTGTTTTAGTCTTTGTATATAAGACATCTTTTTAATTATGTTTTTGTCAATGTTTTTGACAAACACGGTTTCCTTGAGATTTCTAACCACTTCAGCAAAAGATTTTTCATCTTTGGGGCTTATTGGTTGTTGCTTTTTTATTATATTTTTTGTCTTCTTTGCTGTCTTTATCTTTTTTTACTGGTTGCTGGATTAATTATGTTATGTTTCTGGCTATTTCCAGACTGTTTTTCTTTTATGTTTTTTTCTGACACATATTTTGATTTTTATTTTCTTATTTAATAGGGTCATTTTCCTGTAATTATATAAGCTCATCCATTTTAGGCATTGTATGGCCAGGTTTTTTGCTTTCTTTCTTCTAAGTCTTTATCCATTCTGGTAAGTTTGTAGAAGTTATTTTCTTTTTCCTTGTTTTCATAATCCATTTATTCTAGTAATTTTATTCTGTTCTTTTCCTTATTTTAATTGTTATTTTAATTCTCAGCTTCGTGGATTCTAATTTTAAATTTAATTTTAATTTTAAATTTAATTTTAAACATTTATGTTACATTTTAATTTTAAACTTGTATGTTTATTTTTACTTACTTTTTAGTTTGACTTGTCCTATATTATGTAATCAATGATCTTTGGATTAATAAATATTATTATTCTTATTATTATTATTATTATTATTATTCTGAGGTATTTAGGTACATTTAGGTGAGCTATTTTTGCAGACTCGTTTTTTTTTTGTTCCTTTTTTTTTATTCAGATGGTCACGTCACTTTCCGCTGACTTTAGCGGGTTTTCTTTCACTATCTCTGTTTTTGGGTACATTTTACTTTTGATTTTTTTTTTCCGCTTTTCTTTAGTTGTAGAACTTGTTTTTTGTAGGCTAGCAGCCGTGTTTGTAAAATGTAGTTTTTGCAGCGCAGTTTTTTTTAATTGGATTTCAGCTTGTCAAATCACTCTTTTTAGTGTAAATGATTTGAACTGTTTTGTCTGTAAAACTAATTTAACCTTTATGTGACTGGGAAATAAAACATCTCCTAATGACAGTTTGGGTACTGCCATGGGGCAATTTTTTGACGGGCTAAAAGGGAGCGTTGCACAAACACTTACTTACAACTTTGACGCACAAAATGAAGCCATACACAGAATTACAGTTTACAAATGTTCTGTTTCGTATAATAAACGATGATACATATATTGTTCACAATTCTATTTTACAACTTTCGGACAAGAGTCAGTTGACATTCATTAATTAAAAATTTGCAACCCCCTATGATAAACACAATGGCATGCGACAATATTCACAATATATGATAATCAATTTAAAGTGATAAAAATCAATGGACTTCACGCTATAACTTTAAATACAAAATGGCAAATGTTAATATAGAGCACGGTTCAGACAGTAATTACAAATAACAATAAAAACAAGGGGCAGGTTTCTGCAATAATTTTCTTAGCTGAATTCTCAATATAAGCATTAGCTGGTAGGGTGGTTCCGACTCTGGAAACTAGGCGGCATATTCGTCAGTTACGCCGATGACAAACGGCTTCGGAAGAGGTGGAACCATCCAGTCATTGAAAGGGGTGTGGTTTTAGGCTCCACTACATGTAGTTCCGCATGCAGACGGTTTTGGGGAAGTTCTAGTTGTCGTCGGAGGAGGGTTGTGCTTCTTTGGCGCTGAACGGCTAGGGTATCGTTGAAGGCGTCGGCGTAGGTTTGTGTACTGGTGGAGCGGGTCGTACGTCATTTGCATGCATGCAAACTTTCTCTTTGTTTTTTTCTACCTTGTACACCCGTCCTGCAAAGATGTCGCGAATATGATAGGAGCCAAGCCATTTTGGGGCAAACGCCTTCACATGCCCATGTTTGTCAGTTTTTGTATGATTTTGGATCATGACCGGTTCCCCGATAGCTAGTGGAGCGGGTTCCTCTGACCGATCATACCTTTGGACGTAGCGCCTTTGCTTTTGCTGGATGTCTTCTATTTGCTTGTCGCGGTTTTAATGGTTGGGGGCCTGTGCCGGCCTTGTGGTGGGAATCCGCCAATTCCCAGGTCGAGGCAGGTTGTACCCCATCAGTGCGGGGCTGGGGGTATATTTCGTTGCTGCGTTTCTCCGGGTGCGTAGCTCAAATGCCAAGAGTTGGATGTGTTGCGCCCAGGCATTTGACGGTTGTCCTTGCATCCGCACTCTCAGGCCTTTCTTGAAGGCGTGTAATATGTTTGGCTACCCCATCGTCTGCACGTCTGCGCTCATTTGTATGATTTGAATTGGGTGCCGTTGTTGGTTTTTATGATGTAGCCAAGTCGGTGGAATACCTGCTCCTCCAGAATTTTTGTGAAAGTTTTGGTCGTGGCATTGCCAATCACGATCGCTTTGGTCAATTTCGTAAACAAATCAACAAGCACGAGTATGTGCCGTTTCTTGGTTTTGGTTTCTGGGAATGGCTTTATCAGGTCAACAGCCACTGAACTAAAAGGTGTCTTACTGGTTTTGGCTCGTAATGGAGCGTGTGGTTGCTGTTGGCCGCGTTTGGAGGCGGTGCAAATTAGACATTATCTCACGTACTCTCGGTCGTCTTTTGACACGGTGGACCAGTAATAGCGGCTTAGAATGGCCCGCTTGGTTTTGTCTCTTTTGGCGTGTGTGGCCTCGTCGTGCAACTCGTGGAGCACGCGCTGCCGGCGTTCTGGCGGGACGTACAGACACCGGTCAAGATTTTTGTTGGCCTTTTTATATAGAACCGCGTCTATCATTTCCATGTGGTCATCGTGTCCACTTGTCGCGGGGTTGTTTATTATTTTGCCAATTCGGATGGCGTCTTCGTCTTGTTTTTGTGCCAGCTTGATTTCCTTGATTAGGGGCAGTTTCATGGCGTGGAGCTGTGGTGTAACGAGTCGGTCCAAATCAAGGACGTGTATTTGTAGGTTGATCCTCCGGGTTTCGACTTAGAGTTAGTCTGCTTTTTCTAATTTCTTGGCAATGTTCAATGGTGAAGCCAAATGATTGCAAGAACAATGCCTACTGCACCAGCTTTGGCCGATGTTCTTTGAATTTATTTAACCACGTCAACGCTTGTAAATATGTTTTGGCCGTAAAGTGACGGCTTTCTAGGAGAAGTCTGTAGCGTCCTAAGGCACACACCAGGGCCAAGCACTTCTGCTCGTTGACGTGATATTGTTGCTCGGTGTCGTTAAGTTTGGCCGAGTCGAAGCTGATAATCCTTTTCTCATCCTCCGGCGTTAGTTGAAATAAAACCTCCGAGATCTCTAGTTGGAACGCGTCGGTCTGTACGACGACGTAGGGTGAGTCGGGTACTGGCCAATGAAGTTGCAGCGGCTTAGTTACTGCGTGCCGTATTTGCTGCATTGCTGCTGAGGCGGCAGGTGACCATTTAAAAGCTCTTGTGTTCGCCGTTAGTTTGTTCAGAGGTTTGGCCAATGTGACAAATTGTGGAATGTATTGCAGCACCCAGTTACATATTACGTGGATATATATCCACGTAACTGCCGTCGGGTCTTCGGAGGCGGGTAATTTGCTATCTTTGTGATGTGCTTTGCGAGGGGCCTTGTTACTTCGGTATCTACCATGTACCCCAGGTATTCCAACATGGTCTGTGCAAATGAGCACTTTGCTCAACCAAGCTTCAAATTAAATTTATGAAACTGTTTGAATACTAAAGAGAGGTGGCAGAGGTGTTCCATGTCGGATGCACTGTAGATGATAATCTCATCTAAATAGACCATTGCAAACTGATGCATAAATTCGGCCAGCACCTCCTGGCTTATTAGTCGCTGAAACTTTGCTGGAGCGTTTTTGAGTCGAAAGGGCATCATTTAGAATTGGTAATGCCTACCGTCAGGAGTGCTGAATGCCGTGTATTTCTTGGACGCCAATGCCATTGGGATCTGCCAGTATTTGTCTGATAAGTCCAAAGTGGTGAAGATGGTGGCAGCTCCTAAGTCGCGGCGTGCTTTGTTAATTTTGCGGTAGTCCAAACAAAACCGCAAATATCCGTTTTATTTCCAATCAGCACTATCGGTGACGCGTATGGGTTCTCGGACTTGTTTGTCTATAATCCTGTTCTTTCCCTGATTTACCCAATATGGTCGTGTTGCAATCGGGTTGTTGTGGGTGGGTCGGATCGTGTGTTCTCTCTCACTCCACAGCAAGCCCATCTCTAAAACGCGCAGCTGCTGTTGCTTTTGGATTCATGCGAGCCGGCGGCCCCGGTAAAAACTGATGCCCACGGTGATTCTATCTGTTGTCCTCAGCTAGCTTTTTTTCAAGATGTAGATTTTCTTGGCCTAAGAGTTGGGATCCACTTGTCATGGAGCAATTTTTTGACGGGATAAAAAGGAGAGTTGCACAAGTACTTACTTACAACTTCGACGCACAAAATGACAAAAAAAATCATACACAGAATCACAGTTTACAAATGTTCTATTTCGTATAGTAAACGATGATACATATATTGTTCACAATTCTATTTTACAACTCTCTGACATGAGTTAGTTGACATTCATTAATTAAAAATTCACAACCTCCTATAATAAACACAATGGCATGCGACAATATTTACAATATATGATAATCAATTTAAAGTGATAAAAGTTATTGGACTTCACGCTATAACTTTAAATACAAAATGGCAAATGTAAATATAAAGCACGGTTCAGACAGTAATTACAAAATAACAACAAATAACAATAAAAACAAGGGATAGGTTTCTGCAATAGCGAGAAACGTTTTTTAACTGAATTCCCAATTTTAAACAGATGCTGGTAGAGTGGTTCAGACAACTAGGCGGCGTATTTGTCGGTTACGCCGGTGACAGTACTCGGGTACTCCGTAACAAAAACACGTTTTGCACATGCCGCTAGTTCTGATAAAAATGATTATGTTTTGAAACTAAAAAATAGTGAATCGAAACAATCTGTTGTAAAAAACAATCTAATTATTAAAATAGAAAGTTTTGATTCTGATGAAAGCGCGATAAAGATGAAACAAAGTGCAACTTTGGTTAGTAAAGATAGATTAACTGTTATGATACTCTAATAATACCAAAAATGTATATGTTTAAAGTTCAAAAAGGTACCCGGGTACCTTGTCAGTCACATAAAGGCTAAATGTTGCTGTTTTTAATTTTTGTTTAGGTTTGTACACCTTTTTTATAATTTTATTTAACGCTTGTTGGTCTATTACAATAATGTTTGTGTCTATCTTGATTTTGAAGTTTTTTTCTTTTTTTTTTCTTTTTTTGCTTTTTTTCTTGCCGCTTCATCATCTTTCTCGGTTTTGTTGTGTGGTTTGTCATTAGTTTTGTTGGAAGCATGCATAAACTTTTGCTCTGCTTTTTGTATTTTGTATTTTCTTGGTAAATGTGAGTTCTACAAGTGTAAACTTGTTTATGTTTGAAAAATGTTGAATTTTAATGCAATTCTTGTTTGATTTCAAGCAATAAAAAAGTTTCGCCGGGAAATTTTATTGAACTATATTTAGAAATTATTACTATTCTCTCTCTACTAGTCTCTATTAAGCATTTTCTTAGCAATTTTTATTTAAAAATGTATTAATTGCCCAGATTTTGGAGATTTCAAGCATTTTTTATTATTTTTATTATATTTTTATGCAATAATTACTTTTTATTTAATTTTTTTTTATTAAAATGATGTATTTTATGTAAATTGCATCTTCATCCAGTAAGAAACACATACACGTGTTTCAGGGTATGCACCCATCATCAGTGTGCCTTACTTAATTACTTTTTAAGTAAATTTTGGGAGATTTTCGGTAAAAAAATCTTTTATATTTTATTTGCTCAAACATTTTTTTTGTGGTTTTAAAAGCATTTGTTTGTTTAGCTGAATTTTGTAAAAAAATATTTTTTTGTCCAAATTTTAAGTCATTTTAAGCAACAATTAATATTTAAACAATTTTTATCTTAAATTGTATAGTATTGATTGTAAGCAGCAAGTACGATTTTAGGATTATTTATGTATTACGATAATTGCAATTTATGAATTCTAATTGCATTTTCTAATTGATTATTTAATTAACTTTAACATTTTAATGAGATGTATTTTAATCAAAAAATAATGTTTGCTATTTTTTTTGTATTTATTCTTTCTTTAGCATTTTTCAACTTATTTTTTTATTTGGAAATGTATGCTTTTCCAATCTCTTTATAGAGAAACGCAAATTTTGTTAAACGTTTACAAACAAACACTTAAAAAATGTACAGATTTAAATTCAGATTCAATCTAGATTATAAAAAACTAATTTCAATTTTACTAATTAAAAATTATTTATCAAATTGATTGTATTGTTGATAAATTAGAATTTACTTGGCTATGTTTTTCTAACAAACATTTTCTTGAACAGTTTTGTCTATACGGAGTGAGATCATGTACTTTGTGGATGAAAATAAACAACGAACCATTGTATTGTCTGATATAAATTGAATAGTAAAAAGTATTTTTTTGTCTACTTTGAACCAATTTGTTTGTAATATAAATTGGTTTATTTTCTGATTTACTTTATTTAAAGAAATTTTAAATTAAATTATTTTTTGTAATTTATTTTATTATTTAAGCAATAACAAATTTTATTGAATACAAAAATTCATATTTTATGTTTATATATTTCATAAATTTATTATTAAAGTAAATATTATTTTATTTCAATTAATTTAAACATTTTTCTATATCAAAAAGTATGATTTTATAACCGTAATAAATTTCATTTGATATCAATTTCAATAGCAGTAAATTAACTACTATAGGTAGTGGTTGGAGGGAAAATATTTATTGATCGTCTGTTGCCACACACCACCACACTATTGAATAGACCATTGATTGTACGGATGCACAAACCATGAACCATTAGAAAATCCATGTCCCAAAACATTAAGTATTGTCACATAAGCTAACAATAGCTAAAGATGCACCAAAAGTATCCAAATTTGCGTTAACAATACGTAATGTATGACTCGTCCTTTTGATAAATCGCCTTGAAGAAATGGTGGCCTCACCTTTTACAACTTAGGGTTGTATTGTTACGATCAAACTGTTTGCATACAAGTAAAACCGACACAACAAATATTTAATTAAATTAAATAACAAAACAGGAAACAGCATATATGATGAAAAATATGCGTTAAGTAACAAATAGCCTACGGATATTTTTCCAATTTTTCCATATTCCATCTTTGTAGGAAAAGCCGGAGATTATATACCACATCTAAAAATATGTTTTTATCTAATGAAATGTGTGAGATTTTTTTCTTTCATCCATATTTCATAATTAAATTTTACGCCGGGTACAAAATTTAGTTTTGTTTACAAAGGTAATTTGTTATTTTTAATTAAATTATATGAGAAATAATTAATTTTCATGTGGAATATCGTTTAGTTAACTTTTAGTTTTTTAGATTTAAACTCATTAATGAAATGATTGTGTCCAGCAGATGGATTTGACAAGGATATTAAATTCATTGGTTTTGATATTTATTTAGTTTTATTGTGATTTATATATTTCAAAGCGATGTCATATTCAGTATATTAATAATGATTTTCCAATAAATTTGAAACTCAATTTATTAAAAATATTGTAGGACCGTTTCAATTTCACTTTTATACACATAATTCAATACCATTCTGACATGTTTTAATGTTTTATTAAATCAATTTATTTTTATTAAATATTGAAGTAAATTAAGTAAGTTTTTGTAATAATTATTGCTTTGTAAATAAGCATTATTGCAAGGATTTAGTTAGTTAGTAAAGTTGATTGATTTTCTTAGTAAATATATAATAAATATAATTGAAAATTACTTTTGGATACAAAACTTTCAACATAAAGTTGTTTAAGCTTTTTTGAAGATAGTCTTCTTTTAAAGAATTACAATCAATGATAGATTCTTTTATAAATTTTAGATAATCTGCAAGTAATAGAAATGATGATAAGTATACAATCAAAAAATGTTAATAAAAAGCAGAAATAGAATTAGTCCGCAATTTCAATAATTATTACAAACTGCTTTTTCAGAAAGCAAAATAACTAATATGGTTGTTGTTATGAAAACCTAAAGCACAGAGCTTAGCAATCAAAATTCTATGGCTTGCATAACCAAAAGTTTTTGAAAAGTTAAGGTATATAAAGTCAACTTGAGCTTAGTGACGGAGCTAGAATTTTTGGGCTCTGCCGCAAAATATAAAAAAAGGTTTTGGGAAAAAGCATATAATCAGTATCAAATTAATCAAATTTTATACTAAACTGTTAAAAACCTTATATAGGGTTTTATTTTGATATTTAAAAATAACGGGTATTTTTTAAGAAAAATCAGTAAATGTTTATTTCATTGTAAAGAGGAAGGTATGCCATTAACATTTGAAAACGATACTAGTCAAATGGCCGCCACGGTTACGGTTGCAGTACCACATTCTTTTTATGAAATTTTCCATGACCAATTTGCACATTTGCGGCTGTATGTCCTCGATAACTTCACGAATTCCATTTTTAAGGTTTTGAATCAATTGTGGAGCATTGGCATAGACCTTATTTTTTACGTGGTTTTAAAGAAAAAAGTCTAAAGGTGTTAAATCACAAGATCTCGGTGGCCAATTTATGTAAATTACGATGTAATGTCGTTTGTGGAATGTCTATTTCTAAAGATCGATGAGGAATCGACAAACCTGTTTTTTTTAACACAACATAAGCAATATTCTCATGTGTTCTTGAGCGATGCACACGGTTTAGATTTTTCACATCACAAACTTGTCCCAACAGCTCAAATTTTTCAGCCAAGTTTATTATTGCCGGCCGAGAAGGTGCTTTACGACGACTACTTCGTTTTCCAAAACTATTAAAAATTGCTTGTATCAGCCCAATTTTTAAAAAAGGATACAAAGAAAACATATCAAACTCTCGTCTAATTGCTTTAATTAACAACTCTGCCAAAGTTTTTGAACGGATAATAGCAGAACGGCTTTATTTTGGAGTAAAAAAATCTAATATCAAATAACTAACACGGTTTTGTTAAGAAGAAGTCTACTGCGTAAAATTTGCTATGTTTTACAGAATTTGTTTTCACATCGCTCGATATGCAACAGCGAGTGGATGTAATAAACACTAATTTCAGTAAAGCATTTGACACATTAGATCACGGGATTATAATAGACAAACTAGGTGTTGTTGGATGCAATAACAATCTTTGTAATCTATTACAGTCATATCTTAATGACAGATTGCAGTATGTTGAGGTTTTAAACTTCAAATCTACTAACTATCCAGCACTTAGTAGAGTTCTCTAAGGGTCCAACTTAAGGTCATTGATTTTTATAATTTTTATTAATGATATTTGCAAAACTTTAAAAAATCAATGTCTATTATATGCTGACAATTTAAAAATATTTTCTACAATTTCATCTATTGCTGATTGCATATCTCTTTAATCTGACATTGAAAATGTTATCTGCGTGGTGTAAAACAAACTACTTGCAACTAAATATATCAAAATGCTGTACGATGACTCTTGCAAAAAATCAAATACAGTTTTTGATTATACTATTGACAACCAACCTTTATCAACAATTACAACTGACAAAGACTTTGGTGTGCTGTTCGACAGTTAATTAACATTTAATAGTCACATAGACAATATTGTCAACTCAGCATTAACATTGCTGGGATTTATTATTAGGTCAGCAAAACCATTCTTTAATAAATAGTCTTTGCACGTACTCTATTTTGCTTTTGTCAGAAGTAAATTAGAATATTGTAGTACGGTGTGGTCTCTTTACTACGCAACTTATTTCTATGCTCTGGAAAAAGTTCAAAGACGTTATTTAAAGTATATGTGTTACCGAGAAGATGGCCACTACCCGCCTCTTGTACAGATTATGACGTCCGTTTAAGCCGTTTTGATTTTGACTCTCTTCAAGATTGTCGTAGAATCGCTGGCCACTAAGCTAGTTTGCGGAGATGTGGATTGTTCAATCTTATTACGCAGTTTGAACTTTCATGTACCAAGACTAACAATTAGAAACCAACCAACATTTACTTGTTCTAGGTCGCACAGTAATTTAGGAGTAAATACACCGATGAACAGAGGAATGAATGCTGTAAACTCCATAGCGCCCAATCAAGCATTTTATTAACCATTTTATATAATTTTTGTATATTTTTGTAAAACTTTGGTTTATTTTTTGTTTATTCATATTTTTTTGTTTATTCTTATCTCATAACTTCACTATTTAATTTTATTGTATCATAATTATTTTCTTTCCTTGTATCTATCTACCTATGTCTGTATATTATTTTCATGTTTTATTTATTTATTTATTTATTAACGGGGTTACCCAATTTTTAATTAAATTACAAATAACAAGATGATTACAACATAACATTTAAGCTGCAACAACTCAATCGAAACATTTAAATAATATTAAAACAAAAACAGATAAATACAATATTAATAAAAATTACACATTAAAGATATCAAGATCAGATTCATTTATAAATCGACACATACGCTGCAATTAGTCCTTAAAATAATTTGATCTACAAAACTCGAAATAAAATGTTTTTACATTTCTAGTATGTCTTCTAGGTACATTAAAATTTTCTAGACACAAAAAACTAAGACAATCAATAATCCCATTTGCTATTTTTACAGTACATTCAACATCAAATTTTTCAGTGTTTCAAGTTGGATTAGTTCTCTTATTTCAGTACAAGAAAAGTTATATGAAATATCTCCTCTTTTAAATGACAAATATTTAAGAAATTTGTTTTGGACTCTTTCAGTTTGATCAATATGAATTCCATAGGATGGAAACCATACCACAGAACCTATTCCAAGATGGGCGAACCAGGCCACAAAAAAAAAATCGAAGAGCTGTTAGCGACGTAAAATGCGTTTGATAAATCTTAATGTTCTTAAAGCTTTGTTAGTAACATAATTAAAATGTTTAACAAACGTCAATTTGGTATCCATAAATACACTAAGATTTTAAAAAAAATCGACTCTTTCAAATATCTGTGAGTTTATACTATAGTCGTATGCAAAATTAAATTTTGATCTATTAAATGTCATTACCTTACATTTTTTTACATTTAAGTTTATACCATTACTTGTACACCATTTTTCAACATTTTTGATGTCATTATCAATTAAAAATGCATCTTCAGCTGTTGTTACTGCTTTAAAGAGTTTTAAATCATTGGCAAAGAGAAGGAATTCACACAATTTTATTGACTGAGAAATATCATTGATAAAAAATAGAAATAAAAGCGACCCCATATGACTACCTTGTAGAACACCTGAGTTAACTGTATTGTATCAGAAATAAAACCATTAACAGTGACATATTGTTATCTATTATTAAGATAGTTACTTAACCAGTTTAAAAGATTTCCTGATACGCTTTGTATTGTGTTTAATTCGAATGCCTTGGATAGATCAGTATATATAACATCTACTTGATGCCCATTATTGAAAACATTCAGAATATATTGTTCAAATATAAGAAGATTAGAAAAAGTAGAATCTCCTTTGCGAAAACCATGCTGTTGATCATTTAAAATATTATTAAATACCACATTTATTTTATCATAGACAATACGTTTAAAAAGTTTTGGTATAGCACTTATAATAGAAATTGGTCTATAATTTTGTATATTAGATTTATCTTTCGACTTATATATTACATAACTGGACTTCCATATAGAAGGAAAATAACCTGTATTTAGGTTAAGATTAAAGATGTAATTTAAAGAGGTGGCAATTTCAGTTTTACATTGCTTAAGTATAGATGCTGGTATACTATCAACACCAGGTCTAATGTCCGATTTAAGTCTAAATATTTTGTTTTTAACTTCTTTCAAAGTGATGTTGCAAGACTTAATGTCGATAGCAGAGTTAACTGTAAGTGGCTCGGGCTTTATTAGTGGAAGAGTAAACTGATGAAAAATATGAAAAAAATAAGTTAGAAATATCTTCTCCTGTAGATGCCGTCACATTATCATTATGCATAATGTTAGGAATGCTATGATCAGAATTTTTAGATTTGACATATCTCCAAAAACTCTTTGAGTTAGTATAAACTTTTCTATCCAAATTATTGATTTACTCTTTATAACATAAATAATTTTCTAACTTAAATTTATTTCGAATGTTTGTAAAATGTAAATAATCTTCAAATCGACCAGAATCTTTATAGGTTTTATGCGCAATTTTTTTAGATGTTATTATTTTTTTAAATTTTTTGGAGAACCAATTGGGATAATTACGAATCAAATTTGTGGTAAATTTAGAAACAAATAACTCGATGCAAGTATACAGTGTTTCATAAAATACTTGTGTGCAGTCTTCAAGATTAAAACCCTCAAAAAGAAATTTCCAATCCACTAAATGTAAGTAATTCTGAATTCTCACTAAATTGGCTTTTATAAAGTTATATGAATGGAATTTAGAATGATTTAATGCTTTAAATTCTATATTAGATTTAATAGTTGTATGTAAAGCCGAATGATAATTATCGGAAGAAAGTAAATGATTGTCAGAAGTACTAAGAAGCATGTTTTTGTTAGTGGAAAACGCCAAGTCTAATAGAGAGCTTTTACTAATTCTTATTGTATTAACCTGGTGCATATTTAGATACAAAAAAGTTTCATTTAAAATATGTCCTGACAAATTTAAGGCACTGCTTCCTGATTCAATTACACCATTTGCCCAGTTAAACCCTGAAACGTTATAATCTCCAATTATATGAATATTGGCATCTACGTGATTGTCCACAATATCTTCAACAGCTGAACAGTGATCCATATACTTTGAAATATTACTTGATGGTGGTATATAAACTGCGCCAAAAATGTAGCAGTTTGTTTGGTGCTTAATTTTAACAAAAACATGTTCGACTGTATTGAAAGATGTAGCTATTTTACTTGAAATTAAATCTGAACGTACAGCAATTAAAACACCACCTCCGCTCTTTTTAACACTTTTTTCTGTACTTCTATGTTTCCTGTAAATACAAAATGATGCTAATCCTAGTTTAGAAAATAAAATATTCTTATAAAGATTGGTTTCACTAAAAATTAAAATATCAAAATCACAAAGTCTTATGTTATTTGACAAATTGACATTCTGATAATAAATAAGCTAATGTCCGTTTTTCGAATTATTTGAGACTTTATTTTCTACTATTTTTGAAACTCCTTGAATAAACCGCAAGCTGATGTTCTGCTGACCTAGTTTGCGACGATTTAATTCACTGCAAACTTTTTTGAATTCTGCTTTTTGTTTAGGAGTGTTATCCACACCCACACAAACATCTCCAAGTTCCTTTTCTCTACAATGTTTAATTATAGCTTTAGCTGATTCCTCACTATTAAAAATTACCTTCATTGGGCGAGATTTATTAGAGCCAACACGCACCACTTTTTTAATTGTATGATTGGATATAATTTTATTTTCCATTAATTTAATGACATTTATTTCATTCTCAGATTGACGTTGAGTTGGATTTGATGAACGAGATTCGGAAAAATTAAAAACCATGACGTTCACTGCTCTTCGTTGACGGACCTGAATCTCAAATATAGTTTTATCCAAACATTGTGGTTGGTTTTCTTTGAGGATTACTATATAAGCTTTGAGTTTCATGTTTTCTTCCTCGAGACTTTTAACTCTTTCACCGATATCATTAATAAGTGCGGTACAAGCTGCAATGAAATTTTTACGGAAAATGCATTAAATTGTTCTAAAAAGAACGCTTTTGAAAGATAATCTTCTCCTGAATCGACTACATTTTTGCTAGTAAAACAACGACTATCTTCTCTCTGTAATTTGGTGCAAGAAGGACATATCCAATCTTTATCATTTATCTTAGTAGAAATTGCAAAATTATGAATTTGTAAATCCTTCTGACAATTTAAACACTTAACTATATTGATTAATCCAAATAAACAGAGTTAAAATTAAGGAATTAAAAACAAAATTAAAACGGATTAAGGATTAAATGATATAAACTGGGACATTCTTCACAATGGTAGGGTTGTTTACCAAGTGCTTTACTAAAACGAACAATAAATGGCAGACCACGGAAATGGTTACAAAAATAAAGACAAAGGAAAAATATTAAATATGTTAAATAACAAATAAATAATAACAAAATAAAACCCAGCTGTTACGCCATTGGTAAAAATAACACCAAGAAGGTAGGGTAGGTAGCGTTCATTTGCTTATTGGCGGGAAAAGTACATACAGGTTAATTACTTACAAACTTCAATTACTTTACTTAACAAAGATAAAATCACAATCGTAGTATACTATATTGAAGACTAGACTGTACACAATATCACAGCACTTTTTATATTAATTAAATACAACTAAACATTAAAATTTTAATCTGGCAAACGTAAACAATAAAACATGTCTCATATTCGTATCTTGTATATACTGTTGAAACTATTAGTTCTGTTGAAATAATAATTTAATTAATAAATAAAATATATAAATAAATATCTACTTTTGCAAAAAATTAAGTTAAGTTTACTTAAGAGTTTTGGGCAGTTAATGTGGCTATTAATTAGCTTATGCATAAAGTTTAGATCTATTGTATTTTTTTTTCAAACTGGTTAAAACTTCATTGGATAAATTCTCTTGGCTGCAAGAGTGTAATAGATAAGAATATGATCTTAAAAAATTATTTTGATTTTTTTCAATTTTTATTGTGACGTTCAATTGATAAGGTGACCATATTGTACACCCAGATTCCAATATTGATCTTACAAGCAAACGGTATAAAACCATACAAGCATCTGCAATAATATCTTTGCTTTTTCTTGTATTAAACACAAGCATTTTTTAGTCTTTGAGCACATCATATCACACAATGAAAACATAACAGCTAGATCTTTAACTTAGAATTACTCTTACTAAAGTTTAAAAATAGATTATTATTGATACACCTCGCATTTACTTTATTTAAATTACTTTGGAGCAACAAACAATAATTTAACAAATTAATAGGACAGTATATCTTAAAGTTGTCTGCATATAATAAACATTTACAGTTGGTTAAAATGCTACATAAATCAATAATAAACAACACAAATAGAATGGGTCCACAGTGAGATCCTTGTGGAACCTCCGATGTAACTTGAATAGGCTTTGAAATATAGTTTTTTCAACGAATTGAGTCCTACCAACCAAAAAACTGTGGATCCATTCTATAACCTTATTGTTGAACTCAAGTGATTTTAATTTGAATACCAGAATTATATGGCTTACTCGATTAAATGCTTTACTAAAATCCGTGTATATAGCATCCATCTGCATTTTATTTTCAAAAGCGTAAAGTATGTGATTATAGGTTTTCCTTCCATAAATCCATACTGTTTGCTACTTAAACATTCTGAAACTAGCCTCTTTAATTAGGATGTAATAATTGAGTCCATCAGTTTGGATATTACAGATTGCATACAAATGTTTGTGTTTATGCTACCTAATTTATGAATAGGCACAATAAAGCTCTTCTTCCAAGGTGAAAAAAAAATCAGTTTTTAATGTTTTTTTTGAATAGATAGTGAAGCGGTTTGGTTATTAAATATATGCAATGATTAAGAAGAGTGCTGGGTATACCATCTGGTCTGTAGTTTACAGAATTTTTTATTTTATTAATTCCATCAAAAACTTCTTTAACATCAATATGAAACAGCGATGAGCTTGCATTATGAATAACATTACAATCAGAGACATCATATACACCATTAACATAAACCGATGAAAAATAATCTGCAAATAGATTTGGACAACCTTGTTATTCATCTTTGTCTGAATCCGGGTTCCAACGTTTTTGAAATTCCAGAGTAGATTCATTTTGTTCTTGTATAATTTACAACGTTAATCAATGAAGATGTCTATAGGTTTTTACCAGTTATCAGATATATTGCTTCTTAAAGACTGTACTCTTATGAATATCTTTTTCTGAAAGCATGTCATTGTATTTTTTTTTGTTTTTTGTACTGTATTTCCGGCTTTTAAATTGGAGCTTCATACAGCATAACTGAATGTGCCACTAACTCAATTACTCTACGGTTGCTTGCTTTTATTTTTCTCAATTTAGGCATTAGTTTGCTTAAAGCTATAATAGATGTTTTAGTATTTTTGCCGGTTTTACTAATTTGTTTTTTTATACAAAGCAAAGTACACTCTTAAATACTTGAGCTTATCTGATTATTTAATCAAAAGTAATCGATTTTTGGTATTTTAATATTATAAATATTTCTTCTGTGCAATTTAAATTACATAATTGAAATTAAAATGTCGTTCCAATAATAATAAGAGTAAGTTAAAATTTAAATAATTGTAAAAATAAAAACTGATAATAAAACAACGATTACCCGAAATAAAAATTAATAAAATAAATAAATAATAAGAAGGAATATAAAAAGAAACAAAACCAAATGAATGTAAAACGAGAAAGAGGATACGAGAAAGAAGAAGTCAATATAGAAAACCATAAAAAGAATTAAAAGAATTTCAAAAAAGCAAAAAAATATTAAGATCTCCAGAACAAAGAAAAATAGAGAAAGAAAGAAAAACGACAAAAGTAAAACAATTCAACAGTGAAACAACTAAAAATATAGAAAATAAAAAGAAGGTAGAAAAAAACAAAGATAAAACACACAGATAAAAATACAAAGACAATATAGAAATACAAATACAGAAAAGGAAATGGAGGAACTAAAGAGCATGTTTAAAGAATTAATTAATGAGATGGCAAAAAACACAAAGGAATTAAAAGAGGAGATTAGAGAGCTAATGACGGAAATAAAAGATAAAGAAGTGATGTGGGAACAAGAAAAAATACAGAAGATCAAAAAAATCAAAAACTTAGAATACAAAGCTGAAAAAGAAGAAAGACTGAAAACAGAAATAACATTATAATAACAGGCATAAAAACAAATGAGAATGAAGAACAAAAAGAAGTGAAGAACTTTTTGAAAGAAGAACTTCAGATAATTGCCAAAATAGGGAAAGCTCATCTAATACATAAAGATAAACAAATAATAAGAGTAGAAATCAAAACATAGGAAACAAAGCAACAAATAATGAAAGCCAAAAGAAATAGAAAGGGACCAGGATTTACATTGACAATGACCTAACACATGAAGAAAGATGCGTACAAAAAGAAATTAGAGACATAGCAAAAGAAGAAAAAGCAAATGGAAAGAAGTTTAGAATAGGTTACCGAAAGTTAATAATTAACGGAGAGGAATATAGATGAAATAAAAAGTTAAAGGGTTTAGAAGAAGTGGAAGATGCAAAAAACTAACAAGAAAACTGAAAAAAGAAAAAAAAATGACATGACGAGGAAATGGTACAAGAAATAAGATAAACAATACAAAGACCAATGCATATAAAAGAACTATAACTAGAAATGAGAAAAAAAAGAAGAGAAAAAAGAAAACTAAAGAAGAAAGAATAGGAACGTGGAATATAAGAGGATATATGGGAAAAGAAGCTGAACTGGTGGAAGAAATGATAAACCAAATAATTATAATACTAGGAATAACGGAAACAAAAAAGAAAGGGCAAGGGATAGTAAGAATACATAGAGGATACTGGTTAATGTGGACAGGAGTAGAGGAGATGGAAAGAGCTAAAAAAGGAGTAGGAATGATAATAGCTCTGGAAAGAATAAAAGATACAATAAGAGAAAAATACATAAATGAAAAAAATATGACAATAGAAATGAAGCTAGTAGATAATGAAACATGGACCATGATACTAGCATACGGACCGATTGAAGACGCAAAGAAAGAAGAGAAAGAATGTTTCTATAATAAATTACAACAAGAAATAGACAAGGGAACAGAAAACATAATGATACTAGGAGACCTAAATGGGAGAGTAGGAAAACAAAATAATGAAATAGAAGAGGTAATGGGAAATGAAGGAGAAGAAATAAAAAATAACAATGGAGAAAGAATTATTCAACTGTGCATTGAAAACAATTTGGTAGAAACAAACACAACCAACTAGGATTGAGAAATTAATTATCGACTACTACCTAAGTAATAGAAACAACCGGAACAAGGTAAAGAATGTAAGAGCAACAAGACGGGCTGAGATAGGAAGCGACCACCATTTACTACTAATGGACATGAAATGAAAAGAAAAAGTTAAACCAGATAAAAGAAAGAGGAAAGTCAAGATAATGATAAAATCATACAAACTAAAAGAAGAACAAATACAAGTAAAATACCAAGAAATACTACAATAAAATTTAAAGAAAGGTTCAAACGAATCATAATAGAAGCTGCAAAAAAAAAGCTGTGGAACAACAAAAATTGTAAACAAAGATATAAAAAAAAAAAACAGTTGGTGGACAGAGGAAGTCGAGAAGGAGATAAGGGACAAAAAAGAAAAATGGAAAAGATACCAACAAATAAAAAAAAGAAGACTATGAAAAATACAAAGAAAAAAGAAATGAAACAGAGAGAATAATAGAAGAAGAAAAAATAAAGTCATGGACAAAATTTGGAAAAGAAATGAATGAGAACTTCAACCAAAACCAAAAACTATTTTACGGAACATTAAAACATCTAAGAAAAAAAAGAACACAATATGATGAACATAAAAGATAAAAATGGAAAAATTATAACGGAAGAAGACAAGATAATGAAAAGATGGAAGCAATACTTCCAAGATTTAACAGAACAAGAAGTTGAAGAAAACAAAACAAGAGAAGATGAAGGAGTGATACAGGAGAAAAACGAAAGAAATTAAAAAAAAACAAAGTAATGAAAACAATTAAAAAAATAAAAAACGGGAAGGCACCAGGAACAGATGATATAACCCAGAAAATGATGAAATTTATGGGTGAAGAGGGAATTGCACAAATAATGGAACTAACAAATGACATGATCAAAAATGGGAAAACGCCAAGGGAATGGAATAAAAAAATAATCCTACCCATACATAAAAAAGGAGATAAAAAAACATGTGAAAATTACACAGGAATAACACTAACGAGCATACCAAGTAAGATATTTACAAGAATCTTAGAAAAAAGGTTGAGAAACAAATTAGAAAATACAATAGAGGACAGCCAATGTGGATTTAGAAGAAGAAGAAGCACACAAGACCTAATTTTTATAATAAGACAGCAAGTGAGAAAATGATAAAAAAGAATAGAATAATGCTTGTATGCTTTGTTGATCTCAAAAAAGCATTTGACAGGATCAAAAGAGAAGATATATGAAAAGAACTAGAAGACAGAAGAATTGAGAAGGAAATAATAAACGTAATTAAAAGAAAATGTACACAGAAAACAAAAACGTAGTAAGAATGAACAACGAGGAATCAAAAGAATTCATAACAAAAAAAGGGTTGAAGCAAGGGAACGTGCTAAGCACATTGCTATTTTCGATTGTTTTAGATAAAGCTATAAAACAAGGAAAGAAAAATATAAAAACAATAAAAATAGGGTATTGGAAGATAGAAATAACAAGAATAGCAGAACTACTATTTGTAGATGAAATGGCAGTGATTGCAGAGACAGAAGAAGAGCTACAACACAACATGGAAATAATAGAGGAGCAACTAAAGAAAATAAACATGAAAAAACAAAAACTATGATAGTTGCGAGAGAAAAATTAAATCACGAAATAAAAATAAAAGGAAGAATAATAGAACATGTTGAACAATTCTATATACCTAGGAACAATAATACAGAGCTACGGAAAATTTGACAAAGAGATAGATGACAAAATAGGAAAAACAGCAAAATATATAACATGCTAAAAAACATTTTCTTCTACAGAAAGGAAATAACAAAAACTACAAAAATAGAAATAGTTAAAAAAGTAATTAGACCAACATTACATTAACATATAGTAGCGAAACATGGACCATGACAAAAAAACAAATAGAAAGAATAAATGCAATGGAGATGAGATTTCTTAGGAAAATCAAAAACAAAACAAGGCAAGACAAAATAAAGTGTCATATGTTGTCAATTATATTTATAATTATTTTATATTAATATCATATGTATGTTATTGACAATGACAAAGAAGAAATGTTTTGTTATCTATTTTTAGTATATTCATATTTGGGGCATTCAATAAATAAACTTACACGGGAATAGTCGACTGACTAACTAATTATCCCCATGCACCTTACGCCACATAAAGAACGAGACATACAAGATGAATTTACAAATAAAACAAATTTGAGAAAAAAATTACTAAAGGCCAAATGAGATGGTATGAACATATCAGAAGAATGAGTGAAAAAAGAAACACCAAGAAAATATATGAGCCAAGAGTAACAAGAAAACAAAAATAGGAAGACCTAGAAAAGAATGGAACAGAGCAATAAAAGAAGAAGCAACAAAAGAAGAAAACTCTTTGAAAGAAAATAAATACTAATCTTGATAAGGTGTGTGTGATTTTTTAACAAAGTTTATGCTAAAAGTGAATTTTCTGTGCAATTTTACAGTTTTTGAAGCAAACAAACAAGTTTTTTGTTTAGTTTTGAGGTTTTAAGCTGTAAGTTTGGTAAGGTGTTTATGCTAAACTGTGTAAATTTAAAAGTTTTGTTTCATAAATGAGTTTTTTGCGCAAATTTTGATAAAGTTTATGTGAATTTCATATTAGAAATAAGTTTTTGGTTTGATTTTTATGTTTTTTTGTGCAAATTTCAAAACTTTCTAGGAAATTTTATGTGTAAATGAATTTTCTGTTCGTTTGAATGTTATAAATATTTTTTTTGTGTATTTTAAGTAAGTAAAAATAAATAAGTTTTTGAAGCTAATTTTGTGTTATAAATTAGATTTGTGCATCAGTTTTGACAAATATTATCCTAAAAATTAGTTTTGTTTTTGATTTTAGGTGGTAAACCTGATTTTTCAGCAAGTTTCATTCATTAAATAAGATTTTGTAAAAATGTGATGCGATATTGTTGTTTTCCACGCAATTTTTGATGAATTTTATAGTGTGTAACAATATTACAGTAGATTTTATAGTAAACATAAGTTTTTTGGACGATTTTGTTGTCACTCATCTTTAAAATTTTATAAATTTTATATTTTTTGACAAAATTTTGCCATTTTTGATTTTTTGGTATTTTTTGACAATATTGTTATACTTTATGGCTAGATTTTGCAATTTTTAACATTCTATAAATAGAGTTTTGCATTTTTGATAGCCTTATTTTTCTATTTATGAAAATTTTAAACAGTTTACGGTCGGATTTTGGTTTTTTCTAACAATATTTTAATGGTTAATGGCAGGAATTTGCTATTTTTGACTTTTCATAAAAAAAAAATTATTTTGGTATTTTAACGTTTTTGCCAAATTTTGATTCTATCTAAAAATATTTTAATGTTTTATGATCGGATTTAGATACTTTTGATTTTTTATGATAGAATTTTGCACTTATCAACAGTTACGGAATACATTTTTGACATTTAATGAAAAGAATTTTGCACTTTTCAATAGTTTATAGCCAAATTTTCTTACTTTTTAACAGTTTTTTGATGTTTCAAGATCATGTCTTTGATATTTTGTTATTAACAAATAGAATTTTTAAATCAATATTTTTTATTTTTTAACATTAATGGTTGGTATAGAAGTTTGTTTGTTTTCATCAATATTTTTATGTTTCAATGCAGGATTTTGTTATTTTTCATATTTAATGAATAGAATTTTACATTTTTTAGCAGTTTATGGCCGAATTTGAATGTTTTCTGATAATATTTTATAGCTATTTTAGACATTATAAGGAGAATTTAACATGTTTAAAACTTAACACTTTAAAGAACAAATTTGCAGTTTTAAAGGCTGAATTAACAATTTAGGAGTAGAATTTGACACTTTAAACTTTTAAACGCCAGATTTAAACTCTTAAAAGCTGGATTTACAATTTGAAATTTAAATTCACAGTTTGGTACTAAAGTTTAACACGTTGGTTGCCAAATGTTTAGAAACATTTTCACTTTCAAAAGTTGAATGGATTATAATTCGAAAACCAAATTAACCTTCTGACAATAAAATTTATCACTTTAAATGCCGGATTTACACTTTCAAAGGCCGGATTTACAGTTTTAAGATTAACATCCATCAACGTATTTAAATTTAAATTCACATTTTTAAAAACCAAATTTACAATTTTAAAGATTGAATAATATAAAAACTGTCTATGATATTTCTTATTAAGCATTTTCCATATTTTGAATGATAAAAAAATTGATTTTATACCATTTGTACACAGCATAAACATAAATAGAATTTTAATCACGTGCATTTAATTGCGGCTTAGTTTCGTGTATGTGCACGCCACTGAATCGGACGTAACGCTTTCATAGTTTCGCATGAATGCCATTCAATGAGGGATTAATAGGGAGTCAATATTTGGGGCAGGTGCGACAGCACCATGCAATTTTTTCACCGTTTGTATCAATAGCAAAACTGTTCTTTGTGGCCAAACGTCAAATAATTCTATTGTGCAACATTGTGTACCTGCAGGATCGGGGTGGTCTATTTATGGTCAAATTTCCTAAATAAAATTAATCATAATTATAATAAATTTTAAAACATAATAATTTTGATTTATAATGAGCAATTAGAACAGTTCTAGTTGTGTTAGTTAAAAAATTATAAATAGCACAAATTTGACATCCAGATGTTTCAAACAAAAATCAACCCTCGTAAGATGGGTGGAACGAGCTGCCAATATATCATGTTTTTAATTTTTTCATTTTGTATCGTAAGACGCGCGTCGGAACATCTGTAATTGGTTGACAGATTAGTTAGAAAATTTCGCATCGCTTTGTCGGCTCACGTAGAGGATATTTTTGTTGTGTAAGAGAACCCCACGAAAAAGTGAGTTGTCGCTTTAATCCGATAACGATGTTATCTGTAATCACTACCCCTATAATAGGGGGCGCAACATATCCATCAATGTATGTGTCGTATTAGCATAGTAAAGACTTGGACTAAGTTAGTTTGCTGCGGGGACCTTTCTTATCTTACGCTATGTGAATTCGAAATATTAAATGAAGTTACTCCATTAGTAAATTTAAACAGCAATATACCGATAGTAATATCAACATATTCCGGTTTAATCCGCTCGTAAAAACTACGCAGTATCATAATAATGTGCAGCTTATTTTAGTATGAAAATGCACGGGGAGCAGTTCCCTTTATCTCAATTTAATATAAAAATGGCTATTTCCCTGAACGAGCAAACGCGATGAGAGTCCATCGCTAGAAAAACAAAAGGGTAAATGAAAGTGGATAATATGAATGCATGCGATCCCCGAAGGCGAATAGAACGAAACTAATGCAGTTTGCGCACTCGTCGACATCTTATTGTATGCACCTGAGGACTGAAGGATATTATTAGTTCGCATTGGAAAAATTAATGCCGCCCAACGGGTTATTAATTCATTCAAGTATAATTCATTGCAGCTACCAGATAATCTAAGTAAATATGTCAACATTACAATCCAACATATTCAATTCCCATCAATAAGTAAAAGGAATAAATTAATTAATGCAAATACAATTGTAGCTATTGATGAGGGTTAAAAATGTAAAACTAGAGAATAATTGATTTAATTTATAAATAATGTAGTTTAAAGTTGTAACTTGACTTTATTGATTGATTAAATTATTTATGTAGTTTTTGCTCAAATGGAAACTGTTGCTTAAGTTTTTATACTTTTTGCCAAAGTAAAAATACTTAATAATTCAATCGTGTTAAAAAAAAAACTCTTCAATCATGAAACTACAGTGCAACTAAATATACAAAATTTTAGTTTATCGAAAGTTCAAGCAAGCTTTAGTTTGCGCTAGTAGAGTACTTATTTTTTATAATTTATATTAATTTTGATTAAATAGGCAATTTGATCTTTTACTTTACTAGATTGTAATTTGTTTCAATTAACAACTAACCGCAAATGACAGGTTTCAATTGCCTCTAGTTTCTAATATTATGTCTAGCATATGCTAAATTCTGGCACGGCACACTTTTTGCTATTTTTATACTTTCTAGAAAAAAATGTTTCTGTTTAAATTTTTAGTTGTTTATCAAAAGTAGGTACTTCTTAGTTTAAGTGGGATTTTTTTTTGACAAATCTAAAACATTTGCTAATAAATTTGACATTATTGACAATTTCTAACAAGCTAAAAATTATTTGAAAATTTATGAACTGCTTTGACAACATAGGAACATTTTTGACAATTCAGAAAGAATATTGAGCATTTTTAACGTTTATTCTTCTTCTTCTTCTGGTGCCAATCCGTATCAAGTGTTGGAGATCATCATACCTATTTTTACTGCTGTAGCGCGGAATAAGCCTACCGTTGTTGTGTTGAACCATGTGCGCAGATTCTTTAACCAGGAGGTTTTTCTTCTTCTTGGTCCTCTTTTTCCCTTTATATTTTGCTGTAGGACAGGCTGCAGTAACTCGTATCTCTCTTCATTTCTTATTACATGCCCTAGATATTTCAGATTTCTTGTTTTACAAGACAATTAGTCATCATTATTTTCTTTTCTTTACCGATTCTGTTTAGAACATGTTGACTGCTGACATGATGCGTCCAGAGTATTTTCAGAATGCGGCGGTGTAACTATAATTTATAGAATTCTAGCTTTATGCATGTCGCTTCTGTTAAAGTCTAGGATTCTGTTTCTTATAGCTAGATTTAAATAATGTAGCACTTAAATAATTTAATTTTTGTTGGTATAGGTGTGTTTTAAATATCTTTGACATTTTTGCGAATGAGATTCTGGATTTTTCTATTCTGCCCTTTATCTCTCTTGCATAATCTCAAGATTTGTTAAGTTTTGTGCCTAGATATGTGTATGTTTCTACTCTGTCTATTGTTTTGTTGTTCACTCTTACACTATTAAGTGCACAAAGTCATATTTTTGGCTGTTGTCTTCTACTCTGTTTATTAATATTTGGAGATGTTTGTGACTGTCTGCAAATACCGCCGTATCGTCTGCGTATCTTATGTTGTTTATGATTTCACTTAAATGGCTCATTAGGCTGATGGTACAGTAGTCATTACATTGCTTTGCACTAGGTTTTTTAGGAAGCATTATAAACGTCGATTTTAGCTATGGCTTTGGTATATCTCTTTTTGAGTATATTTTATTAAATATTGCTGTTAGCCATCTTATGCCATCTTTGTCAAATAGTTTTAATAGTTTGCTGTGACGTCAAATTTAAACCAGTACCAAATATTCGTAAACAATGGATTCACGCATCACGTTTTAACCCAGATTTAAATGGTAATGATCTTTTAAGGTATCTTCAAAAAAAGTACAATTCAAGCGAAATCATATGTGAAAAAATAAAAACTAAACGACCGGTCTTTACTTTCAGCTCTTTTAAGATAGGAGTTAATTATAACATATACGAAAAAATCACAAAACCAGAAGAATGGTACGAAGGAATTATAATCAACAGATTTAGTTTTTTTTGAGCAGAAAGAAATCAAATTGAATACTACTAATTACTCGCACATCGACCACAACAGTACAGATAATTTAAGCAATGCGAATATAAACACAAGCCAATGTAATCAACAAACTTCAATTTTAAGTAAAATAAAATTTTCGGAAATTAAATTCAAAATTATGCACATAAACATTGAAGGTGTTAACAATAAGCACATTGACACATAATAGTACAAAAACATGATATCGACATTTTATGTATAACAGAGCATTGGTTAAAAAAAGAAGAAACTAAAAAAATTCATATTAAAGGCTTAGCGTTAATTAGTAATTACAGCAGATAAGAATTTACAAGGGGAGCAACATGTATATTTGCTAAAAAAAAACTAAATATGCAAGCAATAGCATTCAAAATCAGATATCCAAAATATTTGAACAATGTTTTTATAACAGGATATACCCTTTCTTTAAAAACAATAATTTAATCAGTAAATGCCAACATGAATACAGAAAAAATAAATCAACGTTAACTGCACTAGACGAAACAGTTCAAGAGATTATGGCAGCTTTAAACAAAAAACAAAAAGCTGTTGGTTTATTTTTTTATATGAGTTGAGTTTTTGACACAGTGGACCATAAATTATTTCTAGACGAGCTCTTTGCAAAAGGAATCAGAGGAATACCAAACATCTGGATAAAATCATATTTACAAAACAGAACAGAAATAGTAGAAATAAAAGAAGCAAGATCAGATCAAAGAAACATAGACGTTGGGGTACCGCACGGAACTCTTTTATCCTGTTTATTTTTCTCCATCATGATAGATGACCTTCCAAAACAATGTAAAGCTACACCAAACATATTTATATATGCTGACGATACCAACTTAATTATTAAAGAGAACAACGATAAAGAATTGATAAAAAATGAAACACAAGCTATCACTGAAATTACATCACGGTGCACTTTAAATGGAATAATTCTAAATAGCAATAAAACACAAATGATAAGTTTTTATCCATCAAATAAAAAAACCGAAAGTAGTTACCTCATTTTTATAGATAAAAAACTTAAACTTAACAAACATTTAGATATACTAAAATCACATCTATCATCATTAAATTATTTATTAAAATCTATTAAAAGTACTGTATCTTATAAAACAACAAAACTTTTATACTACGGACTTATTCAATCAAAAATAGCGTATGGAATAATTATCTGAAGATATACAGTCAACACTTGCAAAGTATTAACATTACAAAAAAAAATTATACGTCCAATAAAAGGAGCAAACTCTAAAGCACACTGCAAACCGTTATTTATAAAACATAACGTACTGGCAGTTTACTCATTGTATATAAAAAAACTTATTTTTATATATAAGAAACAAAAACAACCTTGATCTAAATAGCGACATACACACATACGAAACAAGATTAAAACACCAAATACGACAACCATTCCAACCTCTAACCACAACACAAAAAGGATCATTTTACAAAGGAATAGCGTGCTACAATAAGCTAAACGTAGAAATTAAAGAAGAAACTCATCCTATAATTTTCAAACAAAAACTTACAAAATATCTCCTAAGTAATCTTTTTTATAGTTTAGAAGAATACCTGGGAACTTAATTTAAATCCTGACGTATCAGATAAATATGTTAATTCATTTATGTAATTTAATGTATATTGTTGATAAATAAACTTATTATTATTATTCCGGTTTTGCACGTCATTTCTGACAGTAATTAGTAGGTACGGTTTTTTCAAACAAGTTGCCTACAATTCTATTAATGAAGGTTGAGATGTGACCGGACTATTGATGTTGTGTTTAAAATAACTGTTTTTTGAAGCTGGATGTAAGTCAGAGGATGGAGCTGTAATTTAAAAAAAACTTTTATGTAGTTTCTGTGGAACAATGCCAGTTGTCGATATAACAATTGGTATTATGAATACATTCTTCTGTTTCCACATATTTTTAATTTCGTCAGCCAATGGTCGGTATTTACTTAATTTTTCGTTCCATGAAGTCTGAAGGTTGTGTGAATTGGGAATTGTTACGTCTATTATGTACGTCGTGTCTGACATCTTGTCTATAAGTATAATATCTGCGCGGTTACAATTGATGGTTTTGTCTGTTATGATGCTCCGGTTCCAATATAATTTTATTATTATTATTATTATTAATATTATTATTATTTCTTACAGAACTTTGTTTTTCTCAGTTGTTATGTTAGATACGCTTTCCACGTAACGATTTTTTTGCTTGGTCTATTATTTTATGTTTCTATCAGCATTCTGTAGTATTTCTGTTGAATTGGATTTATTAAGACCTCATGTTTTTCTAATTTTCTTATGCATATTAAATGAATCGTATTTTTCTCTAGGGCTTCCATTTCTGCGCATTGTATATTAATCCAGTTTGATTTTGTTGTTCTTATGTCTTGGCTTATTTGTCTCTGCAAAGTTTTGTATTTTGCTTGGTTGGTTTTTACTTTCTTTTTTCCTCCATAAGCTTTAGTATTTCGTCTATCGTCCAGTTGTTTTTTCTTTCCTGCTCAACCATTAAGTGTTTGTCTTCTACTTTTATAAGCAGTCTAGATAGGTTATCCAGTGTTTTATCTAGTGTTTTAACTGTATTATTTCTTTGCTCTTCTATCTCTTTACAATTAATATTTATTATTTTATTTACTGTTTTGCTTGTTTCTTGTTCTTTTAAACTTCTCATATTCAACTTTTCTTAATAATTTACTTCTTTATTTTTTTCAGTTTAATTTTGAATCTTCCGATTAAAGGGCAATGGTCTGATGATATATCTGCCCCAGCATAATTCTTAATTGATATGCAGCTGTTGCAAAATCATTTATTTACAGGCCTATAATCAAATTGTCTGGGTGGGAGTTTGAAAAAGGTGTTTAAAATGACAATTTCTTCTTCTTCTGCAAATAACTGTAATCTATCTTCTCTGTCATTTCTGACTCCTAGGCCCCAATCCTCTATGTCCTCTATGGTCATTAGTATTTCCGGAGTAATAGACTTTATATTCCTTAACCACGCAGCATTCTGTTCCCGGCCAGCGCATTTCACTGATGCCCATTATGTCTACCCTAAGTTTGTTTATTTTTTAGATAGCATTTTGTATTTTGCCATCTTGGGCCATTGTTTTTACATTCCATGTACCAATGTTAATGGTTCTTTGGTTTACTTTTGTTGGTTTTTTCTTTGTGCTGTTGTTTAAATCTGTCTTCCGATTAGAGGACTTAAAACTCCGGACTGATTTATGTTAAAAATAGCTATGATGATGAACACTAGGGATATCTTTTTGTTGGATCTTTAATGCAGTGGTTTCCCGTTTTCTTCTGGATCTTCATGTTGTTGACCATGTTTAGTTTGTTTGCTTTTTGGAGTGATTTTTTACTCCAAGGACAAGAGGGTGCCTTTTCTCTTGTCAGCTCATTCACCCGAAGCTGTTGGCTGGCAAGAAGAGATTACTTATTCCGGCAATCATTCGGTCAATAGAGACTTGTTTATTATCCAGCAAAGTGCACCGAGGGCGGGAAAGGTCATTTGGGCTGACTTTTGGGTTGTGTCATTACCCCTTACACCCCGTTTAACGTTTAGAAAATATATTTAATTAATCCAAAAACAATATTAAAAAAATTCTAATAAACTAATAAACTAGAAACTATTTAACAATTTATAAACAACGCGGTCACATTAAGCGTCCTTGACAGGTAACAGATGGCAACTGGTCCTCGTAAAGCATCTAGGTTTTTTTTATGGCTCTAAGTTGCCACACCTTGGCAAACTGCATTAACCTGCAGGCTGAGCTAAGCAAGGGTAGTCAGATATGGATAAAGCACTCTTTTGCTTAAGGGTTTAAACCAGGTTCTAAAGGCGGACAAGCTAGACTATGACAAACGGCATAAAATTTTAGAAAATTAGAGAAAACCACTAAATTACAAATCTACTTAACTTATCTTAAGTAAAAACTATAAATTTGAAACAATTTGTTCTATTCAAAAACTAAAACTTTTTCAAAAGGATTTTGGGGTGGCGTGAGTTGATAAAAGACTACAAACCAATCAAGAAAATTGCAACATGAAATGTCAGAAGTCTTTATGTACCTAGAAAGATTGACAACGTAGTTAAAAATGGAAAGAATTGAAATAAATATATTTGGCCTAAGCAACGTACAATGGGCAGAGTCAGGCAAACATAAGATCAAAAACGGCAAAATGTACTATAGAAAAAACACAACCTGTAGATATGGAGTAGCAATTACTGTAGATAAGAATGCGCAACAATCTGTATTCAGTATTGTTTAATATTTAGATAGCGTCATACTACTAAAAAATCCAAAATCCAATATTTCAAGTCATTAAACCCATCGCACAACATGCATTATCATCATTATAAGCAATTTGAATACAAAGATAAGCTAAGGAAAAGTAGCTGAAACTGTAAGCGGATTTGCATTAGGCAATCGCAACAAACGTTAATTTAGTTCTGTAAAAAATAAAAAAATAGATAACACCTTCCATCAACGGCGCCTCTACACGTATGAAGCACCATCAGACATTAAACCAAGCATAATCAAAAACCAAGCAGAAAGACATTGGTTGATAGCCTTTTTCATATTCATATTCATACTCATTTCTATCTTACTTTTATAATGTTTATTAAAAAAAAAAAAACCTTGTTTGTGTGTATATGAAATAAATTTGTTTACTACTACTAAAAAAGTTAATTAAAGTGAGTAAAGTAAAAGAAGAAAAAGACGTGTGGAAATATATTAAGAATAACAATGACAGCAAGATGGCGTCTCTTGAAAATCATTTTAAAATTCTGCTATGTTTAGACAACGGTCAACTAAAACCAAAGAATATATTCAAATAAATAGGTTTTAGAAAAAAATATTTTAATAAAATTCTAGAAAAAATTAAAAATGAAAAAACGGGAGGGAAAGACGGCATACCAAATGAAGCTTGGAAATACGCGCCTGTTTGAGTAACCAACAGATTATACGAAGAATGCAAGGAACAAAACATTGTCAGAAAGCTGGAAGTTAGAAAATAGAACACCTTTATTTGCAAAAATGATAGAGAGAATGCTCCAATTAGAAGTAAACAAAAAGAAGATAATCCCAGAAGTACAGGTAGGTTTAAGAAATGGAAAAAGAACAGACGATTACCTGATAGCGCTAAAGTTTGTAGTGGATAATAAGCTAAAACAAAAGGGAGTGGCAATCTTTGCCCTCTTTATTGACTTTAAGGTATATAACACAATTGACAGAGGTATGGGTACAGAATGTTTGAAATGAAAGGTGTATCAGAGCAGGCAATAGACACAGTAAAAGAAATATATAAGGAAACTTAGTGTCGAGTAAAAGTGTGTGATTGTAGAAGTGAAAAGTTTAGAGTCATTAAAGGGTTACGACAGGGATGTCTGTTGAGCTTTTTACTATTTAATATATAAACGGCAAGCCTAGAAAGTGTACGAGAAATGAGCCAGGCTGGCGGAGTAATAATTGGGCAACAAAAGTGTGGTTGCTAGCATACGCTGACGATGTCGTAATTCTAGCACCAATAAGTAGTAAGATGAAAGAGATGACTGAGAGAGTAAGAAAGTTTTTTTGATCGAAAGAAATTGGAAGTCAATTAGGATAAAACCAAATGGATTCTGTTTAAAAAAAAGGAAGAAAAAGCAAAACAGAAGAGTTTATTATAAATGGCCAATTAATTAAACAGGTTAAAGTGTTTTGGTATTTAGGATTTATGTTTTCTAGTGATGGGTCTAATAGAGACCATGTACGATATGTAAGTAAGAAAGCATGGGTAACAGCTGAAAGTTTTATGACTATATGGAAAGAAAAACTCAAGAACTGTTTTACAGTAAAAATGGTAATTTGGAATGCATGTGTTAGAAGTGTTATGTTATATGGAGCAGATGAAAGAAAAGCAATTCATAGAAAAGGTATAACTGAGATTTTTAAAGCAAGCATTAAGAGTATAACCTTCAACACTTGGCTCTATAGTTTTGTAAGTAAGTTAGCTGGTGGGCAGCAGCAAATCTGCTAAAAATTGAATCAAACATTTTTTTTAAGAAACAATAAAAATTTAGTAAAAGAAATAATAGGTAATTAGTAAGAATGGAAGAGAACAAATTATATATTATAGCTTATTTGCAGGAAAACCAATTAGAGGATGTTTAACAATTGATTGCAAGCTTTAGGTGTGGCAGTAAAAAGAATAGTAATAAATATTGGATGACTTAAAAATATAAAAAGTGTAAGATTTGTAAAAATTGAGTAAGGTAAATGAGTGTAATAAACTAACGTGGGATGAACTAGCAAATGTAGGCAAGAAAATGGAAAGAATGTTAAAATAAAAATGGGAAATAAAACTAAAAAAGTTTTTTTTTGTATCTAAAAAAGGATGTTGTTTATTTATTATTTAAGTGTTATTACCATTAACGTATGTATGATTATGCCAATTCCTTATTATTAACTAAAACATGGAATTAAAAATTTCGTGTTCTCTATGTACCTAAAACTAACTATAGATCAATACTAATAAAGCATACAGGAAGCGTTGGCGGAGGCAGTAAAAAAAAACCTAAAATTAACAAAAAAAAGACGCAAAAAGTGAATAACACAAAAGATGACAAAACTGAACAGCCAACACAAAAATAAAGATGTGCAAGTCTACAAATGCATACACAACAACATGAAGAAGAAAATTAAAGCTGCTTATAAAAAATGGCTAGCAAAAAAATGTCGGAAAATAGAGACCTATGAGAACAAATATAATTTCTTTAAAATGTCTAAAAAAATTAAAAAAATGTGGATGCACAAGAACCAGAAAAAAAAACCAAGATAGCGTAAGTATGTACAAGATCTGTTTAATAACAACTAAACAGCACTAACACTCTCAGACTTTAAAATAAAATAAAAATTCCACCAATATTTTATTAACATTATTCAACAACATATAGAAAACTGGCAACATGCCAAAAAGCTGGCTGAGTTCAACATTCGTAACAATACCAAAAAAATGGAGCTAAAAATGCTTGGATCATAGAGTTTTTGTTCTAATGAGTCATTCTTTATTATATATATTTTTAAAAATAAAGATTGACTCATATTCTTTATTTTTAAAAATAATACACAATTACATTTTCAAAAAACTAAAAAAGCATCAGCAATACGCAGATAGGTTTTAAGAAAAACATGAAAACCTGGAAATTTAGAATAAATAAACTAAGACAAAGATGTCTAGACATAAAACATAAAATGTGTATCTATTACATCAACTTTTAAAAAGGTTTTGACTAAAAAAGAAAAATATTGACAGCAAAATATAAAAATAATTTTTAACCTGCACTGGCATTAATCAGCAATGTTTAAAATCAGATAAGATTTAAAGAAGTTTAGATATGCCGGAAAGTCAGACAAAGGTGCGCACTGTCTGTTTTGCTACAGTAAAAATAACTGCGAAGAAGCATTTGTCAAAGAAAACGAGAAGTATCATCAAAACCAGCAAAACGATCAACGACCAACGTTACTCAAACAATACTAACATCACAACTGACAGCACAAAAAGTTTCTAGCATCAAATTAAGTCTGTAAATACTAACTGCCAAAGATATGCTTTACATATAAACATAAAAAAAACAGAACAGACTACCTATAATAATAATAATTTATTTCATGTTAGTACAAAATCAATTGTTTACATATGTTCGGAAAAGTACAAGTATGTGTAATATTTACAAACTGCATAATACGATAATTAAAATTTACAAATCTATATTACAAAGTTAGATACAATTAATAAAAGAAAGATAAATAAATATAAAAAATAAATATATAAAAAATAAAATAAAATAAAAATAAAATAATAATATTATCTAAAAAAAAACAAATAAGACTAGATATGTTTGTTACGTTCTTGAATATCACAGGTAAATCTACAGGTACTTTTCTAGTAAAAACACATTTAAAATAATAAAAAATAGTGCTAATTTAAAACATTTAAAAACTTAACAAACATACATATTCCTTAAAAATGCAATAAAATGATGAATTAAAATGGCAGACATGTTGCAAAACAAACACATACAAATTAAAAACAAAAACACCTATAAGTCATGAAAATCATTATTTAAATAATCTTCAAAACTATAAAATGCTTTATCAATCATGTATTGTTTTATTAAGTTATTAAACTTCTTACTCGGAAGATCCTTTATATGCTGTGGTAAAACATCATAAAATTTTATACAATAGTAATTGACACCTGTTTGTGTTTTATTAAGTCTCAAATAACTTGGACAGACATTGCCTTTGCCTCTGGTATTATAACTATGTTTCTCTTCGTGAGTAGAGAAGACCTCTGAATTAAGTCGAATATACTTCAAGCATTCTAGTATGTATATGCTAGGCAGAGTGAGTATTTTTAATGTTATAAAAGATAATTTGCAATCGTCTCTATATTTTAGTCCCGTAATTATTCTGATTGCTCTTCGTTGCAACGCAAAAATTCGCTCCTTGATTGCAGAATGAGCCCATACAATTATGCCATATGAAATGTGATTATGACATAAAGCAAAGTATGCAGTTCTAACAACATACTGTGAAGCGTTGTTAGATAAATTCCTTAATAAAAAAATATTAGACGATAATCTTTTTGCCAGAAAATCACCGTGCTGTTGCCATGTTAGTTCGGAGTCAATATGTAATCCCAAAAATTTGGTAAAGGTATTGCTATTTTCTGTTCTTAATCGTAAAGTAAACATTAATGATACAGATTTTGACTCGTTAATACAAAGACGATTGCAATTAAACCAGGTACACGCAGACTGCATGACCAAACTATTCTGAGACTGAACAAAAGATCTATCTCTTCCTTGGTTCGTAATGGTCGTGTCATCTGCAAACAGAACAACACTAGCTTCCTCGATATTAGTTGGTAAGTCATTAATATAGATAAAAAACAATAATGGCCCTAATACCAAACCTTGAGGGACATCGCAGGTAATATCAAAATAATTTGATGTTTTGTTGTTAAATTTAACCATTTGTGTTCTGTTTAACAGATAAGACGATATCATTCTACAACAAGTTGGGTCAAAGTTATAAACATATAATTTTCGAAGAAGAATAATGTGGGATACACAGTCAAACGCTTTTGTGAGATCAATAAATGTTGATAAAGTATAAAGACCTTCTTCAAATCCAATTAATGTTTGTTCAATAAATTTAATCACAGCATCAGTAGTAGATCTTTTTTTCCTAAACCCGAATTGTTCATTACATAGCATATTGTTATGCTCTAGGTGACATATTAACTGTTTTGCCAACAATTTTTCAAAAATTTTAGACACTATAGGCAATAGACTTATAGGTCTATAGTTTGTGGGCTCATTTATATCACCTTTTTTATAAATAGGTACTACTGATGCAACTTTCATGCAATTTGGAAATATACTGTTTCTTATGCACGTATTAAACAACTTTGTAAGAGGGATAATAATTAAATTCTTTATCAATTTAATTAGAACAACATTCAACTCATACACATCAAGACTCTTGCTAGGTTTTAGTGTATCAATTGTAGATCTAACATCATTTATACTGACCTCACGAAACTTAAATGGAACGTTTACACAATTGACAGCACGACACGTTAAAACAATTGGATCAATATCAGATTCAGGAATTGAGTCTAACACAAGACTTGGAACGTTTTTGTAAAACGTATTAAAGTCGTCCGAAGTTAAATTAGTTTTTGGCTTAATTGTTTTATTGCCATTTGTTGATTTTATTACATTCCACAAGGCTGATTGAGCATTCTTGTGGTTATTAATAAACTTATCATTAGCTGCAATTTTTGCATTCCTGATAGCATTTTTATATTTTAACTTGTATAAGTTTCTTTGATTAACTAAGTCTGCATTGATTTGTCTTTTGCAAGCTTCGTTCATAAGACACAGAGTTTCCCTCATCTCTTGTAAGTTTTGATTAAACCAGGTAATTTGAGGTTTACTTGTACATATCTTTTGAATTCTAACAGGAAATGCAACTTGTAAGCTAGTTGTTAATATATTAGTAAATATATCAGCTTTTTCATTTATGTGTATGTTATAATCCAAAAATGCCCAATCAGCATTTTCTACTGCATTAAAAAAACTGATTTTTCCTCGTGCTGTAATAGGTCGATGGGTTATAACTTCATCTTCCTTGACCAACTTTGACAATATGCATTTAACAGATAATGCTAGGTGATCCGACAGAGATGGATCTTGCGTAGAAATGCAAATCCTTTTAAGACATGCGTTCGTAAATGCATTATCTAAACAATTCTCTAGCCTAGTAGGAGAAACAAAGCTACTTTCTAAACCATAACTTCTAAGAAAATCAATAAGTCGTGTCTTGTTAGGATCAATACCGTTAAATCTGACATTAAAATCGCCGATTAAAACAACGTACGCAGTAATTAAATCAATTTTTTTTAAAACATCAGATAATACTTTTAAAAACAAATTAAAGTCACCCTCAGGTGAACGATATACATTGAGTATTATGCAGTTCATCTCACATATTTTAATGCCAGCAATTTCACAATGCATTTCCAAAGAAAAGTTGCTAATATTTAAGGGAACGCATGTTAAGTCGTCCCTTGCAAGAATCATCACGCCGCCGTGTATAAAATGCGTTCTTGAAAAATGTGCAATTATTGACATTTCAAATATTCTGAAGCCATCTGCCTCGTACATGCACATCAACAACAAAACTATAAAATATGCACTTTTTTACAAATACCTTTACAATACGAAAAACACAAGATAGAGATAAACTAACGTCTTTACAAAAATAAAAAAAAAATTCTGTAACCGTAATATAAAATTAGAATTTAGATGTAGAGTATTGAAGTGCTACATATTGTTTTCTTAAATATATTATAAGGACTAGAAGCCTAAATTACAAAATCAGAAAACATCAAAAACCTGGATGCATTTGAAATGTGATGTTATGAGAGAATATTCAGAATTTCATAGACTGACAGAGTCGCCAATAAAACAGTACTGCACATAAAATAAAAAAAATGTTACCACAAAAAATTAAAATATCTTGATTACATCTTGAAAAAATTAAAAAATAAAGATTGATTGAAAGAAGATTATTGTGGCTTTGCAATCTAAGGGACTAGTTTGGATGCACATTTGCTGAGTTATTCAAAGCAGCAGTCAACAAGACCCGCATAATAATAATACCTTTGATTGGAACGAAATTTAAAAAAAGAAAAAAAAAACATGTTTAAGACTCAAGAACAGTTTTGACAAATCAGTAAGAAATTTGTAAAATATATTTGATTAATCCAAGAACATTATTGAACATTACAACATTTTTAATAAACCAAAAAAATTATTGGAAATTTAATAAGATGTTTAAGAAATTAGAAACGGAGACAATCAGAAATTTGAACAATTTTGATATTTGTAAAATATATTTAATATTCAAGAGTATTATTGACAACAATAGAACATTTTTAATAAACCAAAAAACAATTAACAATTCAAAATCATGTTTGGCAACTTAGTTACAAAAAAAATTAAACTAATCTGACATTTGCAAAATATATTTAATTAATCCAAAAACATTATTGACAACATTAGAATATTTTTAATAAACCAAAGAAATATTTAACATTTTAAAAACATAATTGGCAAGTAAGCATCAGTCTAATAACAAAATATTTAACAATTCAAAAAGATGTTAGACAATTCAAGAACGCTCAGGAAAAAACAAAAAAAAATTTAAATAACTTTTTGGACAAAGTTTGTAAGTGCTGGCAATGGATACCAAAATTGTTATTTTAAAATTTCAAACGTACCAAAGAACTACGACAAGTTTCCACAAAGTCAAACTTTAGAAAAACATTTCAGGTGCAAATTTGCAGCTGCTTTCAACATTAAAAACGCAAAAGTGATTTGTGGTATGATGGCAGAAAGTATCCATCCAAATTTTGTTTTGGAGCAACATACCATTGTTCCGCCAAAGCATTGAAACTAAGAGATATTTTGCTAGTCTAGCGTTGTGTAAAATAAACTTTATGTGCAATTTGTAAGTAAGTTCTTTGTTAAAGGTGTTTTCCAGATAATTGCCAGCATCTGACTAAGGTATTAGAACGTCAATTAAACGACGTTATTATGAACAGTGGTTTGTCGCTGTGTGAAGACAACAACTTTGCCTGTTTTTAGCTCACTTTAACATACCAGTCTTTAAGATCACTGGTGGCGTTTATAACTTTAAAGTGACTTCTTGAATGACTTTGATGTGTAGATTAATGTTGTGTAATCATCATATTGTGCTATTTGACTCACTGCGCCCATTTCGTAGAATTGTTGTTAAAAATGGCATAACTTCAAACAAATTGACTTGATTTAACTGAACCAAAATACTAACATAATAACTAAAATAGCACTAAACATCAGTTTGTTAAAACTTTTTTATTTAATGTATACAGCAAAAATATATTTAAAAAAACACTGTTAGAAAATCCAAGAGATATCATCATAAATGGCAAAATCAATAACAGCATACAATACTCAGACAAAACATGCAGATAGTATAGAAAACCTATAACGCTTAGTTAAACTAATAAACATTTATTGCAAACAATATCAATATTCTATAAATATCTAGGCACATAAGTAACGAAAAACACAAAATTAAAAAAAAAATTATATTTAAACTCTCATTTTTTTCTACAACAAAACAACAAAAACAAACAACATTAAAAACCTAGAAGCATTTAAAATGTGATGCTACAGGAGGATGAAACTACACCAAATAGATAAAACTAGAAAAATATTTAACAAAATAAAAAAAATATTCTGAGAAGAGGCAAATATAGCTTCCTTAAACTAATAATTTAAGGAAAAATTAACAAAAAAAGAACAGTTGGTAGAAGAAAAATCTCGTGGCTTCAGATCATAATGGAGTAGTTTGGAAAGTTGGAAGTTACCAAACTATTCCAAGTAGTAGTCAACACAATCCGCATAATAATAATGGTTTTTAATTTTTGATTGATTCAAAACTTTAAAAAGTTTGATTAATCAAATTATTGCTACAGTTTTTAGGATGATAAGCAGTCTTTTTTAGATAAGCTTAGTCACCAGTGTTGCATGCATCCGTTTGTAGTATGAAGCGTAGTTTTGAATTTTGATAGATTTAAGGAATTTATCACAAATTCATTTGTGCTAAAGTGTTGGCATACTGAAAAAGATCTAGGTATTAATATTTGCGTAGACAAATGTTGCAAAATTGTTTTGTTGTGTGAGTTTTTACTCTCCTGATTTTTTCATCAGTTTTTCTACCAGTTGATAAGACAAGGCTCTGTTATATATTTCCCAAAAAAGTGATTTTTTTTAAATTCTAATTTTTTAGAAACAGTACTCACCTGATAAATGATTTGTGAGAATTAGACAACTGCTTTAGCCAGTCTAAAAAAATTTTATACATGCGTAGGATAAATTTATTGCTTTCTAAGCAGTTTCGGTACTTTTTGATTGCTCATACTACAATCTGGTAGTCTTTTTTGTTTTTTTGTTTTTAGTGAGCCGGATCTGGTTTTACATGGCCGGCGTCTGTTAGCAAACTTTCGATTTCTGGATCGATACTAGAAATGCTTTGAACAAACGCTTTTTTTAATTTCTATTAATTGTGAAATAAATAATTATTTTATTATTTTGCACAAAGATACAAAGATTTATTTTAATAAATAATCATTTTTTTAATTGTGTTATTTTGCTTACAACTTGTTTGAAAAGTTTAATGATACTAATAATACTACTAAACCAAAAAGATTAAGATACAGATTAAATTAAAGTATTTGATATAATCAAATGTGCTATATGCATAAATTAAACATTTTGTTATGAAACCTTCATACGAATATTGCACCTGGCCCACTTTCAATATTGTTCGTATCCCAGTTGCACAAACTGCAGAAACTAAATTGTCCAATTGCAAAGTATATATATTTAAGTTAGAATTTACTTGATTAAAAAAGTCGTAACATTCTCTAGTTTATATTCCAGTTTAACACCCCATTCAACGCTACGAGTACAACCGACAAATCATCATAAACGACATTAATAACGTTTTATCAGTGATCTAATTCATACATATTTTTTTATTCCACCGAATCCTAATAAAGCCATTTTCGTTTCGTTTCTTGTTTTATTGTAATCGCTTCTAGGTCACCGATGTATATAATTAATAACATTTCATGCAGGAAAAAGTTTTATTATACTAGAAAAATATCTTAATTGTGTATCTATTTTTATAAAAATATGTTTTCTTGCGTGTCGGTAACATTGTTATTACAAACAAGGCTATAAAAAAAGAGCACGTAATTGCTTCATTAACAATATATAAAATAATGTCGTTTGGTGGTAATAAAACGGATTTAGCAGGAGATGCATCCCCGCCGCAAATGGAGTCTCTAGTAATCCCCTTTTATTTCAACAGCATAAAGTGGTAATATACATTCAGTATTAGGCAAATCTAGTTAAATGTTGTGTCGAGAGTGGGGTGGTATCGAAGAAAATATCATTCAATCAATTATTCAAATAAAATCCATAAATATGCAGATTGTCCGCCGGGTGAAATAATTATGTGATCGGTTTTATATTATTAAGTAATTGCTTAGGGTTGAAAAAGAGAACCGAAAGCTTCGTCTGATTATAAATTCGATTAAGTTAAAATGTGGATTCCTTTTGTAGAAATAGAAGTTTGTAGCGTACAAATTAATTTAGAATATTGTCTTTTGTGCCGTTTGTTTTGTCCTTAATGCAGAAATATTATATTCTTTTGTGTGTTCCGCCGAATGGATTGAGTGTTTTCGAGACTAAATAACTTCTTGGATAAAATTGAAATTGCCACTTTATTGGGAAACTATTTATAAATATCTGGAAATGTTCTCCTATTGGATTTCCACTATAAAACCAACGACTGACTTTACTGCTGACACTTAATCGAGAACGAATCGAAATACTTTTCATATGTCTCGATATCTTCAAATATTTATTATAGACTATATTTATCGCCGAAGCTACCCGCTTTACAACACCTATAGATTATCCACTTTACAACCACTAAATTTTTCAATTACCTTTAAACCCAAGAGGTCATTCATTATTTAAACCATCCGCTTTCATAAAGAGCTTAATTCACGAAAAATAAAACGTGTTTAATGTCAAAATATAAAAATCGCACATTTACTCGGATTATGTGCAAAATGGGAAACATATCCATCAAAAATTATGTTTTGCAGACATACAATTAAACATTCAACTCGCCTAATAATTTTTTTTGGTTACTTTATTCCAAGAAAGTACAAACCGCATTTTTTTCACTTTGATTATAATTCTGGTCATTTGTCTACATGCTGCATGTTAAATCAACATGATCGGGTCACGATGAAGTTGTACAATACACCAATTGAATATTAATAACGGAACCACCTGTGCAAAATGCAAATTGAAATTATCGGAAATTGTGGCAAGGATTTGCCAGGGACAATAGTTATTGACGTTATAATAGATTCGATATGATTCTTATGCGGTTTATTATTTATTTGAATAATAAATATTTGAGTTAGTCATTGATGGGCATGGTCTGTTTTATAATGACTAATTTTATTTGTTTGATCTATTTATATTCTATAAACAAATTTATTCAATTGTATATTCATATATGAAATAATTAATAAAATTAAAATTATGTTTTTAAAATTATAAAGCTAATAGGATTAAATTAATACTTACTAGAAAAAAGTAATTAGTAATTTTTTTTTAAGGTTTGATATTTAAATTAGTTGCTTAAGATAGAGACTTTTTGAAACAGCAAATTTTATTTATACATAAAAACTTAAGCAAGCATTTGGTCCTATTGTCCTAAGTCGTAGTTGAACATTGGACTTGCTTTCTTGTGGCGGTCAGAGTTAACTTCAAAGCTTGGTTCAATAGTATTGTTTTGTACCAGGTTTACTTACACACGGTAGAACAATCTTGATAGTCGTTAATTCGTCTTTGTAATATTTTTTTTCGTTTATTAAAACTAATTATGTCTGGCACGTTGGATTGAAGTATTGGTGTGCTGTTGCATTGCGATTAAATGTTGGAGTATATTAATGAATCACTGCGACTTATAAGTAATTAATCATTTTATTACATTGGATTTTTTAATATATAGAAATGATTTGCTAAATTATTAAAGTGAAATTTAGATAACTTCAAAATAAATTAATCTTTCATTCATAATTGTTGGTAGGGATTCAAACAAAATTATAACTTACCTATATATTAAATTTGAATGAACTTTAGCAATAATGTTGTGCACCATTTTACCAATAACGTTTGTATACAATTGATTAAAATATGTGCGGCAAGTTTTCTTCTTTTTTCTTTAGGTGCCTTTTCCGATCCGAAGGTTGACAATCATCACCGCTATGTGTACTTTTGAGATAGCCGCTTTAAATAGTTGGTTTGTATTGCAATTGAAACAGTCTTGCAAGTTTTTAGCCATGAGTGGCGCATTCAACCCTGTATTTTCCCTTGCAGATGGTACTTCTCCACTCTAGTCACGTGTCCCAGGTATTGTAATTTTCGCGTCTTAATGATGTTTACAATTTTCTTTTCTTATTTTATCTTTCTAATTACTTCTGTGTTTGTTACTCTGTCCGTCCATGGTATTCTTAATATTTTTCTGTACATCCACAGTTCAAAGGTCTCTAACTGTTTGATGTACGCATTTTTAAGTGTCCATGCTTCTGCTCCTTACAATAGAATTAGTTGTATATAGCATGCCGTTAATCTTGTTTTTAATTCAAAGCTTAGATCTTTTTCACATAGAGCTTTTTTTTATTTTTATGAAAGCTGTTTTAGCTTTTGCTATTCTAATTTTTATTTCTACTGAACAATCGTCATCTTGGTTAATAGTTGTGCCCAAGTAATTGTACTTTGTTACTCTTTCTTTGAGTGAACGTAGATGTTTTCATTATTTTGTGGTGTTTTTGTCATTTGGTTTTCTTTGCATTTAGAGATAGTCCACATTCTTTGCTTGCCAATGTCACTTTGTTGAGAGTTCTCTGAAGTTCTTCTAAATTAGATCTTACAATGTATTCACAGAACACTTAAAAATAGCAAATAAGTCTTAAATTTCAAGGATTTGTCAGCCAATTTTGTAGACAAGATTTCATCTTCTAGTTACAATTGAACCGCTACATTCTTAATCATTTTTTTTTTAGTAAACAAATAGAAGTTGCTTGGTTTGGGGTGTAGGGCGGTTAGTCAAACAACTCTCATCCAACTTCTTTCCCTGTCCCCCTCATCTTGGACATTAGTTTGTCCTTTCTAAGAAATCCTGCACATTGCATAACTTAATAATTATGTTTTTCTCATACACAACACACAATCTTTGATAAATTTAAGCTGCAAAATTGCTTTTAGCTTAAAAATAACAAATCACAGATCAAATCTTGCATTGGCGAGAGCTTCAATTGTAGTGGTCATGATAAAACTAGGCTCACATTAAAATTACGCTCACATAAAAAACTACGTTACGTAATGGCCGGCCCAATTAGGAAGCACTAACAGATAAATTTAATATAAGAACTAAGTATCCATAACCAACTAAACAAAACTTGAAAAAAAAAACTTTGTAAGTACATGCGGCAGCATAAGCTTTTTGTAAAATGCATGCTATTCAGTCGGTTGATGTTGTAACGGAGTGCTAGTAGTCTCGTTTGAGAGGAGGGATTATATAGTTTTGTCTCGACATAGTTCATTTGCTATCATGCGTTGGAACAGTGAGGAGCTTGTTTTTGCCATTGATGCTTAGTTTTTCATTTGTGTAGATCTGTCATTAAACAAAACATGCGCTTTTGGGCTGACACCAATCCTAGAGAACTGCATCAAAGGCTTTTACATTAACCTAAAGTCACAGGTGGTGAGAAATTTCTTCAGCTGGAATTATTGGTCCCTGATTCAACGGCACACACTTCAAGAACATCGATGGCTATTTTGAGGGAACATTTCCCAGAGCGTCTTATCTCAATTAGGGGAGGTTTGAAATGGCCGGTCCGCTCTCACGATTTGACCCGTTGTGATTTTTTTCTATGTTTTTTTTTTTAAATTCCTTGTTTATGTGAACCGTTCTAGGACCCTACAAGATTTGAAGACTAACATCTATTAAAAAATTCCAACATAACGCCTGATATGTTGGCAAGAGTTATGACAAACGCTAGAAATTGCTTCACACATTGTATGGAGAATGGAGGACGTTACCTACCTGATTTGATTTTCAAAATAATTATAACAAAACTTTAGGTATGCACCTACGTTATAAAAAACAAATAAAAAAATTCTGATCCATACAATAAGTTTTATTAAGTTTTAAAAAAAGGAAGTTATGCTGCCGCACCTTGTATATATATATATATATATATATATATTAGAGAATAAAAACATTGTGAATATTAACTACACTCTCATATTAAATGTAATTATAGTTACATGAACAATTGTAATGTCTGAAAATAATAAAAGCCATTATATATTAAATAAAAGGTTTTGCGTGGGATCGGCGGTTAAATACTAAGCTACTTTCCTGTTTCAACTATTATTAATTGAATATTTTCCAATAAAATGTCACCACATCAAAAACCAACAAGTATTCTGATGCTTATTATAAACTCTTCATAACATCATAATAAAAAAATGAACGTCGCGATTTGGTGGTAGGTTTGCAGCAGTTGTGCAGATGGCTGCTGACTGGTGGTGTTTGATGTGAACCAGTAGAATGTGGTTTAATACTTTTGCTTAGTCCTCCTTTTGTATCTTGATGCTGATAGCTAGTATAAAAACATTTTGATTGGTGTATCATTAAGGGATTTGTCTACGTTTAATACTAACTTTTGCTATAACTTATTAGAGACATAAATAGTTATATCAGCGCGCAAACAGATAACTAAGTTTTACATTCTAAAAGCAGAATGTAAAAATTTAATTAACTTTAAAATTTAAACTTAAAACTGAGCTAGTATACAGCCTGCTAAAAATTCTAAATTCTTATAAATTAAAAAAAATCTAAATTTTTTTAATATTTTGTATTATCATTTATGCACTCTTTCAGCTACCCACCTAGCATCTAAGTTGTACGTTAATTAATTAATCACTACTTTGGCGTTTGCTGCCAAATTCTATCAATCCTTGTTTGGAGTCAATTCACTGCGGAAGAGTAATTCTTTTTTTTTGTGTTACTTTAACTTTATTTTGTCTTTTTGCATCAGCGCGTCACTTCTACGGCCTACCGTTGTTTCCGGTTGTTTTTTTTAATAAATTAAACTTGCACATAAATTATTACATATTAAATGCAATTAGCAAGCTTCCAGCTTCTCTACCGTTGGATTATAAAGCCAAAATCAATATAATGAAAGCTTTATCACCAATGCATCAGTTAGTTAACACAATTACAGTTAAAACAAATCTATTAAATTTTGATAATTATAAACAAACACCAATTAAGATTCTGCTGTTAACTATTTTAAAATATTCAATACTAAATTTATGAGTTGACAAAAATTTAGTTTTATATTTGACATTTACGAAGTGAGACGCTTTACACTTGAACAAATTTGGGAAATAATGAAAACTTACTTCTAAAGTGGTGTGTCTTCTACTCAAATGGTAAGAAATTTACGAAACAAATTTGATAGAAAAAAAGTGCGTCCAACGCAAGTTTATGGACTAATTCGTGAGGCAAGTTTGAAAAAAAATGTTTGGCCGAAGATGAGCATTTTTATAAAAAAATCGTGTATTTTGATAAATCTTATTTTCATCTCAGAGGCTATTCCAATAAGCAAAATTGTTGAATTTGAAGAACAGAAAATCCACATTATTGAACAGCTTATGCATTATTAGGTCATTTTTTTTTTGAAAATTAGCAAGGAGCCTCCGTTACCGTCAATAACAAGCGTTACTGTGCCATGCTAAACAAATTTTTATTTCTAAAAACTGAAGAGTATGAAATGAATGACATTTGGTTTCAACAGGACGCCCTATCTACCATACAGCCAACCACAGATATTTAGCGCATTGTTTCTGGAAATCAAATAATTAGCCAAAATGCTGATGTCATTTGGCCGCCTAAGAGCTGTGATTTGACTCCGTTGTTTTTTTTTGTGAAGAGATCTTATAGATAAGCATTCAAAAATAACTGATGCCTTGAAACACGAAATTGACGTTGTCATTCACGCAATTAGAGCCCAAACAATTCTAAAAGTTAGATGTCCCAACTCTTTAACTATGTTTGAATAGGAGATAGTGGTATTCAATTCCTGGATAACTAACACTTGCGCAAATAGTTTTAACTAAAGCGTCTGCTTACTTACTCAAGTGTTTGTTATTAACTGATTAAATATTTCTCACTGCAAACGTCATTAATTACTATGTTTAAAGATGTAATTGTGATATCTTATTCTTGAATGACCAACACTTGGGCAAGTAGGTGTTGCACTCCGATTAATGATTACAAAAACATTGAATATTTTTTGTCACTGCAAACGTTAGTGATCACTATGTTGTTATGTTGGAGAGACGGTGGTAATATCTAATTCCTGAATGACTTACACTTGGGCAGATAAATGGGGCACTACAGTTTATAATTACGGGTAAGTAATTTGAACTGGAGTGCCCACCCACTCACTCCAATGTTCGTTATCAAATGATTGAATATTTTTTGTCACTGAAAACAGTTATCACTGTTTAAAGAGCTGATGGTGACATTCAATTGCTAGATAATTAACACTTGGTCGGGTAAATTGAAACTCTATTTTATGATTACAAGTAGTTTAAATTGGTGTGAATTGATTATGAAACCATTATAGCCTGACAAACATAATTTTTTAAATTATATTTTTGCAATTGAAACCTGTTACATTAATTATATTCTTGTAGATCAAATTTAACTATTATCGCTTAGATTTGCATATATCAAGTTTTTATATTAAAAATTTAAAAAATTGAAACCATAAAGTATATTAGATTTTGATGCAAAATGCATATTAGCATTATGCGATTGGTAAACATACTGAATAGATAATAACCTTCGGCATTAAATATTTACCAGAAAAATCACGATTCAGTCTGGGGTTGCGGGCACTCCCCAGACCATTCGAAGAACATGCGTGCATGCATGACTAGCCAATTATCTGAATGAAATATGTTTGTTTTTGGGGACAAAAGTGGCTAAATAGTTATCACAATTAATTTCTTTCCCTTATGGCAGGAAAATATAAAATAATAAAAATGCCATATGGCGTGAAGTGTATAATTAAGAAAAACAATGGAATAGAATAATTAAATTTAAAATTAAAATTAAATCAACCCTTTCAGAAAAATTATGTAAGTGAGTCTGTTGTTGAATGTTAAATGTTTTGCATAAACAAATTAGACGTTGAAATCCAATTAACCGGCTATTATGCAATGTAATAACCGATAAATTCAGTGGATTAAATACAAGGAAATGGCGGGGCAATCAATCGGTACATATTTCAACAAAAAGTAAACGGACATTTTCTATATTAGTCAAGATAAGATTATTCCACCTCTTTTATGTAGTAAGTTTGTTGGGAGCGCCACTGTAGTAAGGGGCCGTCTAGATATCGTCTAGACCTTAAAATATATTTCAAAATATAATTGCATTTTATTTATTATAAAATACGTCTGTCATACATGTCAAGTTGGCATTCCGAAAGGTTGATTGGCCTTCACGAAGGGCATCGCCAATGATGGAAAGGTTAACTAACGAGATCCCCCGGAGTCTTTGGGTGTGATCGTCAGTCGATACGCGGATTAGCGATGGAAAAGAAACACAGATGGAACGCAACACTCGGCACACTGTATTAAACAATAATCCTTCACTTTTACTAAGGAGGGGAAGGAAGAAACAGATGTTGTGATGCGAATATAAATGAGCAAAAAATATTTATAAATCATCCGTATTATGAAACAATGCATCGAACATGAAATTGAATACAATAACATTATTAATTAATAACATGGACGGATGAAATTGATACTAGGACGAACTCGGCGATGCTTAATTAAATTTAATTCAAGACTAGATTATATAAATATAGTAAAATAAATTTAGTTCACAAAACTATAAATTTGATTTAAGTTAAATGTTAAATTATACGTTAGCTTTTAATTGGTGAATATTTAGTTCAATCAATAAAAGGCTAATACATATTCAGTGTTTTAATTTAATTTACAATTGATTTTATTTATGATAGTTGTGTTTTAAAATTGATAATTTGTGAAAACTGAAATGCTTTATCATAACTAGGTTTCCATTTTTTCAATTAGATTTTTATATTTAATGCAAGATTAAAATTGGGTTGAAAGAGTTTAGATTCTTAATTGTCATGCTGACCAGACATACTCTTTTTTAGTAACATATACTCTTTACTCTTTTTAATTTAAAATATCAAAAAATTATTTTATTTTCTTATGTAGAGTCCTAATAATTCTAATTGTTTACTGTCTTTAAAAAGGCAAAGGCCACCAACGTATTAATACTACTGCTAAACTAATAATTCGTTAAAACTATTAATCCGTTTTTTAAAATTGTAAATTTGGTCAACAAATTGTTAAATTTATTTGCCAAACAGTTAACCGGCATTTAAATTATAAATCGACTAACTAACATGATAAACTTTACTGATATACTATTAATTCGGCTTTCAAGTTATAAATCCGGTCTTTAAACTGTAAAATTCTAATATCAACTCGGCTTTGAAACTAAAGGGTTTTCCAATAAGAAGTTTCATTTTGAATAGCAAGCTATTTGGACAGCTGTCAATTTTAAAGCTATTATCTTTTGACATTTGATAAGTAAAAACTACGCCATTATTAAAAAGGGAACAATACACGCTTTAACAACGCATTGAAGTTATTAAAAATGGTGAAAATTGTTCAGTCACAGTTCGCAAAACTATAGCACTTTTTGGTCGTCGTAAAGCATCTTCTCGGCCGGCAATAGAAAACCAGGTGAAAAATTTTGAGCTGTTGTGATGTGAAGAATTGAAACCGTGTGCATCGCTCAAGAACACATAAGAATATTGCTGATGTAGCCTGTAGTGCTGCAAGAAAACCCAGGTTTGTCAATTCCTTGTCAATCATTGGATTACATTCCACAAACGACATTACACCGTGTTTTGCATAAAGACTTAAGGCTTTTAAAGTTCAGTTAACACAAGAACTCAAGCCGGTCAATCACCATAAACGTTGTATCTTCGCTGATTGGGTTCTTCAAATGCATCAAAATGATCCGGAATTTTATCGAAAAATTATCTTCAATAATGAGGCTCATTTTTACCTCGGAGGCTACGATAATAAACAGAATTGTCGCATTTGGTTCTCAGAAAATCCAAGAATAATTGTTGAAAAGTCTTTGCATTCTCAACGTGTCACTGTTTGGTGCGGTTTTTGGGATGGCGGTGTGATTGGACCTTACTTTTTTTAAAATGAGGCTGGTGCAACTGATACGGTGAATGGATGGCGCTGCCAAGCTATGATTAATGATTTTAAGGCTAGAATTGGAAGATATTGATGTGAACAACAATTGCAATTTTGCAAGAAAAATTTCCTGACAGTGTTATTTCTCAAAGAGGTGATCACAATTGGCCCAGAGATCTTGTGATTTAACACCTTTAGACTTTTTTCTTTGGGACTACGTGAAAGGTAAGGTCTATAATTTGTTAAGTTATCGAGGACATACAGCCGCAAATGTGCGAATTGGTCATAGAAAATTTTATGAAAAGAATTTGGTACTGCAACCGTAACCGTGGCGGCCATTTGACTGATATTGTTTTCAAATGATAATGGAATACCTTCCTCTTTACAATGAAAAAAATATTTATTGATTTGTTTTAAAAAATACCCGTTTTATTTAAATATCAAAATGAAACCTTTTATTGGGAAACCCTATATAAATAAAATTGTAAATCCGGCTTTTAAAAGTGTGAATCCGGTATTGATAGTGTTAAATTTTAATGTCAAATTGTTACTACGGTTTTTAAATTTTAAATTCTTTCTTTAAAATTGTAAATTTGGGTTTTTAAAATGTAAATTTGGCCAACAACGTATTTAAATTTACTCCAGTGTAAATTCGGCATTTAAAGTGATAAATTTTATTGTCAAAAAGATCATTTGGTTTTTAAGTTATAATCCGACTTTTTAACTTTTGAAACTGCAAATATTTTAAATCTGAGTTTTCAAACTAAAAATTTGGCAACCAACTTTAGTACCAAACTGTAAATTTCATTTTCTAATTGTTAATTCAACTTTTAAAAGTTTAAATCTGGCGTTTAAAAGTTTAATCCGGTCTTTAAAATATCAAATTCTACTACTAAATTGTTAATCCAGCCTTTAAAACTGCAAATCCGGTCTTCAAAGTGTTCAATTTTAAAAATGTAAAATTCTTTTTATAAAGTCTAAAATATTTACAAAATCAACCAAATCCAGCCATAAATTGTTAAAAAATTTAAAATTCTATTCATTAAATATGAAAAATAACAAAATCCTGTTTTAAAACATAAAAATATTGCTAAAAAGTAACAAATTTTTTATTTGGCTATTAACTGTTAAAAAATGAAAAATTTTAATAATTTTGTTTTTTTCAATTAAATATCTAAAATATCAAAATCAAGTTTTAAAACATTAAAAACTGGTAAAAATTAAGAAAATTTGGCTATAAACCAATAAAAGGTGCAAAAAGATTTTTATTAAAATGAAAATAAATGTTCATTTGTGTTGATAAGTGCAAAATTCTATCAAAAATAACTAAATCCGATCATAAAACATTAAAATATTTTTAGATAGAATCAAAATTTGGCAAAATCGTTAAAAACATAAATTAAATAATTTTTTTTATGAAATGTCAAAATTAGCAAATTCTAGCCATTAATCATTTAAATATTGTTAAAAAAACAAATTTCGTCCAAAAACCGTTTAAAAGTTTCACAAAATCCCAAAACAATTAAAAATATCTATATATTATGCATTATTTACATCATATAATACATACTTAAACCATATATGGGGAAACACAAGCAAAAAAAAAACATTAATTAACTTCAAAGACAACAAAACAAACTTATCAAAATTTTATACACAATGGATAGAAGAACACCAACAACCGAACTATACAAAGAAAAGCTAAATATTAACAAAATGATAACTTTAAACAACATATTAATGATATATAAAATAAACAACAAAATAATAAAAAGCAATATAACGTTACAGTTTAACAAAGAAATACACAATCACCAAACAAGAAGAAAATCACACATGAGAACAACAAGAACAATAAACAATATAACAGCTTACCAACATACATACAAACTTTAAATTATGTACCATTTAAATTAAAAATAAAACATATGTTATTACATGACAAAATATAAAAAAGTAAACAAAAACAACAACCACAAGCCCTCATTACAAAACTTGAGATGGGAAAGAACCCGCAAACCTCAAGTGATGATAGAGGGAAGAATTTATTTTATTTTTATTATTATTTATTATACATTTAGTATTGTTTTGTATTATATAAATTTTATAAATAAAAATATATTATTATTAAAAAAAATTTAACAGTAGAAAAATTTGGATATGAAATATAATAATATTATCAAAAAGTTTCAAAATCTGGTCATAAACTGCCAAAAAAATGCAAAACTCTATTCACAGAATGTTAAAAATAGCAAAATCTAGTTATAAAGTATATAAATATTGTCAAAAAATACCAAAACTCATCATCAAGTGTTAAAATCTTCAACATTCTATATGAAGATAATCAAAAATGGCAAAATTTTGTCATAAAATATTAAATTTATGAAATTTTAAAAATTAAGAGATAATAAAATCGTCCAAAACACTCATGTTTACTATAAAATTTACTGTAATAACATTGAATACCATAAAATTTATCAAAAATTGCGTGGAAAACTTCTATATTGCATCAAATTTACTTAGAAAACAAGCAGAAATCTTATTTAATGAATGAAATTTGCTAAAAAATTAGGTTTACCACCTAAAATTGAAAACAAAACTAATTTTTTGCATAATACTTGTAAAAACTGACGCACAAATTTAATTTATAACAAAATTTGCTTCGAAAACCTCAAAAATGCATAAAAAAAACATTTATAAAATACAAATGATAAATTTATACAAGGACAAAATTTTTTTAATTTGTAAAAACTGTGTTTTAGTAAAAAGTTTTAAAATGTGAATTTTACAAAATTATACGAACGGATTTTTGTTGTATTTGGTCATAAGGCTCCAAAAAATATGTTTTTTGCAATATTAGGTTTTGCACAAGGTAGCAAGTTTCTATCAAAAAGTTTATATTATTTGGATTTCAACAAGATTGTTTAAAAACTATTTATTAAAATAAAAAAAAAAGGTTTTTCACAAGTTTTAGAACTAGAAATAAAATTATTTATTAAGTCAAAGTAATTAAACATTAATTGCAGAATAACGTTCCGTCATGAAGTTTATAACATTTGAGTTCCCACAAGGTTTAAAATTGGGACAAAATTATTTATATAGTAACTTATTGACTTTATAATATTTAAGGTTTCCACAAGGTTCAAAATAAAAAAAAAAGATAAAGTATTTTAATAAAATAAGTATTATCAGAAATTTTTATGATATCTGGGTTCCTACAAGCCACAAAATTGAAAAAATTCTATCAATAAAATGAATATACAGCAAAATCAACTTTTGTCATAAATTTTACAATATTTGGGTTCTTACAAGATTTAAGATTGTTACAAAATAATAAAATGAATAACGATTATTAATTCAAGAACAATCTATAATTTTTGGATTCTTACAAAGTTCAAAATTGTTTATAAAATAAATCATGAATATTGACCGCAAAAAGTCATTTTAAGGAATTTATAATATTAAAGTTTTCACAAGGCTTAAGATTAAAACAAAATTATTCATGAAAAATAAAATGGGTTCACACAAAACTAAAAATCAGGCAAAATTTATAACAAAAATTTACAGCAAAATTATGTTTTGTTTTAAAACTTATATTTAGGTTCTCACTAGATTCAAAATTAGGACAAAATTATTTATGAAGGAATTTATATGAAAAAATAAATTGTTATTTTGGGGTTCAAAAATTGAATAAAAATATTTAAGAGGTAAATTATATAAAAATCCAAAACAATTTTTATTTTTGGATTTCCGCAAAGTTCAAGTTTTAAGAAAAATATAAAAAATATAATTATAGTATTAACATAAAATAAACAAAAATTTTTACGTTTGGGTTTCCGCAAAACTCAAAATTTAAAAAAATTAAATACAGTTATTAAAACAATATCATAAATAATTGGCTTGAGCTCCTTAACAACGTGGCGTCTATTTTATCAAATAAAGAGAAGTCTATGGGAAGCTGCGTCCAGTTTTTAAAAGACGCAGGACCCTTCAAACAGGTGTGACCAAGTTTTTGTGTTGTCTTATAATGATTTTGGTGTTAATTAATTAATTAATTTTTATTGGTCAGTTTGTGTTGTAAAGTTGTTTAAAGCATCGTAGTTTTTTACAACTTCGGTGCAATCTGTGATATTAGGATTAGTTAGTTGTTAGGGTCTGGCATCGAAGTATTTTACAGCTTCGATGTCATTTGTGATATTAAATTAGGTTGTAATATTAGGTTAAGTTGTGATATTAGGTTAAGTTGTGATATTAGATTTAGTTACTTTAGTTTTTAAGGACTGGCATCAAAGCATTTTACAGCTTCGGTGTCATCTGTAATAATAGGTTAGGTTAATGGATAGGTACTAGCATCAGTCTTTTACAACTTTGTTGTCAGTTGTGATAGTAGGTATTAGATTTAGTATTTATTTATTTATTTATATATATATGTATATTTAACCATTTTAATGTGTTGTTTTGTCTCCTCAGGTCTATAACCTAATTATTATTAAAATAAATTAAATAGCTAAGGACCTTAGTAGTCGACGCTAAAATACAAGTAAAAAAAATATCATAAAATTTATAACGTTTCGGTTCCCAAAAATTTAAAATAGAGATAAAATATGAAATAAATAATATTAAAGATTATAAATATTATTAAGTCAAGAAAAAAAAATAGTTTTTGAGTTACCACAAAGCTCAAACTTGAGAAAAATATAAAAAACAACAAAAAATTTCAATAAATTTAGTATTAACAGCAAAACCAAATTTGAGATTTATAATATTTGGGGTTCCACAAAGTTTAAAGTTGGCATAAAAATATAGATTCTACAAGAATCAAAATTAAGAAATTTTAAATAAATTACATCAATAAATTGAGTTAACAGCAAAACCAAGTTTTGTCATAAGATTTTTAATATGTGAATTCCAATAAGGTTTGAAATTGACATTTTTTTAGAACATAAAACTTTCTTGAAAGTCTTAAAATTGCACAAAAAACATGCAAACCAAACCAAAAACTTATTTCTAATATAAAATTTACATATTAATAAGCTTTATCAAAATTTGCGCAAGATACTTATTTATTAAATAAATTTTTTAAAATTAACAGTTTACCATAACATCTTTAGCAAAATTAATGCAACAAACATCAATACTGCACAGAAAAACACAAAATTTGCTTCAAAAATTGTGAAATTACACAGAATAAACATTTAAAATATTGCACAGAAAACTCACTTTAAGCATAAACTTTGTTGAAAAAGCACGTTGACAACCACACTTTATCAAAATTTGCAATAAAATTTGTCAAAAAATCTTAAAATTATAGAGAATATACTTTTATTCAACATAAAAATTGCGCGGAAAATTTAATTCTAGCATAAAATTTGCAGACAATTTTTTATTTTTAAGACTAAAAGAAATCTTTATAATAGTTTCCAGAAATTGATAGTATTAAAAAGCATGTTATTCTAGTTTTTGCATCTTGTATGATAGATAGATAAATAGATGTAATTTGACTTTAGATTTTTTAAACATTTGGGATAGCTTAATAACAATTTATTAACGTAATGAGCAGATACGTTGTCGACATTTTTTATTTATTGTTCAATGCACATTGTATTTTGTGTTGTTTGTTACATACAAATTTATTACTTAATATAACATTTTGAAACTATTTAGATGCATTATACTTAAAATTAAAACATTGTATATTCAATTCAACCACGACTGAAACCTATAAAGATCAATAGTTATTGTTATTCTATTCTAATATTTTCTACTTATATAGTTACTTCTGTGTCTTATATTGCAATAAAATTACATTAAACAAACATAAAATGTAGTTAAAATAAAATAAAATAATATGATACACAGTAGAAGATCCACGCATAAAATATAACAATAAATTACAAAGACGTTTATGCATGGGCGTCTCCATGTCCTATAATAATGTAACATGCATTTGAAGAACAATAATGTTAATAGCGCTGGAAAATATTAAAGTGGCTTAACGGCTGCGACTTTTAAGCGGTTTTAATAGGCCATTAAAAACTTTTCCTCAGATTTCAGTTTTCTTATTATAGAAATTTTCGTGCAAAACGCTAAATGAATTAAATGTCACATTGCAAGGGGAAAGGAAACTAAAAATGTTGAAAGAGTTAAAATATTTATTTAAAAATTACGGCTTGTTAAAATTAATTCAACGTTTATTTGTATTTTTATACTTTAGCAAAACTTTGATTCAATTAATTTTTCTATTTGTACATATTAACAATTTTAACAACAAAATTTACATATTTGATAAATATTATTTGTACATATTAGACAGTCCTAAAAAACTAAGAAAATTTGAGTTGATGAAAAATACCTAAACCATCATCAATTCGCAGACAATATCATACTAAGGCAATACGATTTCAAACGGACTAGGGCAGGGGGGGAGGTGCATTGAGAAATTTGCTTTAGTGTTTTTGTTCAGTTTTTATATCATGTCCATTTTTAACTTAATCGCATTTTTTGTTTAAAAATCGCAACTTTAACTAAAAAAAAAAGAAAAAATTTACTAGTGAAATCAATCAGAAATTTTCCTTGAATTCAAATCTGGTGCCATTTCAAGTCTATACCCTATCTATAAGCCGCAAAAGCCATAAAACCATGTTTTTGTTCTCAGTGGGCGGGTTTTAATTTTTTTTTAACCGCCAACATTGACGTAATTTGATGTAAATTAATAGGAATATATATATTTGTTTTGTGTATTTGGGTTTTAAGAGTCTAAAACTCAAAAAATCTGCTAAGTAGGCCTATTGTTCAACATAAACTCTTACAAATACACGTTTAACCGCGCTTAGAGGAATAATACACCAAATATTATTAAAAATTTGAATTCTGGAGACAACTTCACATAGAAAATAGTCAGTGTTGTACTCATCGGCCGTAGAATAGTCTATCTAGAAAGAAATGTTTACAAAATTTTTTGGCAAAAAATGCGTTAAAAGTTAATTATTTTTTCATATTCACAAAAAATATTATAAACACTAGGATGTAGTTTAAAACTTTTTTTGTGCTGGGGAGATTTATGTTTGAATGCCAAAAATAATAATATTCTCAAATTTTGGCGTCGATAGGTCGAATCTGAATTTGTGCCGCAAGCGCAAAAACTATCAAACAAAGAGTAAAATGGCTCAAGATTAGTTCAAGCGACAAAAGATGCCTTTGTTAAACTTTTGAAATGAGTAAATAAAAAAATATAAACCAAATAATCTTTAAAAAAAAATTTAAATTTTTTTTTTAAGTAAAAAAAAATGTACAATTTTTTTTCTTGATGGAGTTTTTTACGCCAAATAAACACGACACTGATTATTTTTCATGTAGAATTGTTTGCAAAACTCAATTGTTTTAATCATATTTGGTGTATAGTTCCTCTAAAAACTGCTATAGGTGTAGTTGTAAGAGTTTATGTTGAAAAATAGGTCTAGTTTTGCAGTTTTTTCGAGTTTTAAACCCCTAAAACCCAAATACACAATACAAATTTATAATTTCTATTTAATTTACATAAAAATACGTCAAAAAATATTTTAAAAAGTTTCTTTTTGCCCACCCACTGAGAACAAACACATGGTTTTAAAGCTATTGCGGTTTATAGACAAGGTATAGATTTAAAATGGCGCCAGATTTGGATTCTACAAAAAAATTCTGATTGATTTCACTAGTAATTTTTTTTTTAGTTAAATTTGCGATTTTTAAACTAAAAATGCGATTAAGTTAAAAAAGGTTTCATACCCTCATGAACCGATTAAAAGACTACTAATTAAGTTATAAAAACTGAAAAAAATACTAAAGCAATTTTCTTAATGCACTCCCCCCCCCCCCCCCCTGCTCTGGTTCGTTTGAAATAGAATTGCTCACTTATTAGTAGTAGTATTGAAGAATTAGTTGCTGAAATAACTAAACAATGAATTAGAGAAAGTTGGTTTGAAGATGAATCTATTAAAAACAAAAATAAAGAGTCTAGAAAACGATACCGAAGTTACCAATAAAACCCAAAAAATCAAATACGTGACATAATACATCTACTTAGGTTACAAAATAAAGTTGGGCAAACAGCTGAAGTAACAATAATGATTTAGTTGGGTGGCATTTGGACGCTAAGACACATCCTCATAAACCAAGACGTACCACACAGTCTTAAAAGAAAAGTGTATGAGAAATGCCTATTACTTGTTAAGTTAGTCAAGCAATTAAATGTTTGTCTTCTCTGCAAATGTCATCTGATTTTAAATTAAAAAAAGAAGGTATTGAATCAAACTTTTTAATAACAAACTGTTGGGTGGCCAAGGTACTCAATTTGTTGATTGCGACAGTTTTACCACGTGATGGCCATCTAAAAATTAATTTTTTTTTTTTAAATGTTATTTGACTCGAAATTTAAGGAAATAGTGTCAAATCTAACACCCGGGTGGGTAAAATGTCCCACCCATCTAACCGAGTGTTAGTTATCTAAAAATTGAACTTTATTTTACGCAAAAATCATTTGACTTTTAATTAGGGAAGAAAAGTGACAAGTCTAACTGTTTGATAACAAAAAAACAGGTAAGTAGGTTAATTACTCAGTTCTTTCAAAGCAGAACAGAAGTTTTAACTAAAGTTCTCTATCCAAACAATAAAATGTTAGTAATTTAAAGATTGAATGTGTATCTTTTTTGAAAATGTTATTTGATTTTACATTAAAAAAAGAGGGACAGTACTTTTAAATGGATTTGGGCATTTTTTCTATAAATTAAAGCAGGAAGGTAATTGATCTAATTTTTTGACAACAAATAGTCTGGTAAGTAAGCGTTCATTTAAGTTGTTGATTGCAAAAAAAGTAGTTTAAACAGAAGTGCGTAATGTTGCAAGTGGACGGAGCCAACTTCAACAATAAGATCACGTTTCTTATAAATACTCAATGTTTACGATTATGTAATAAAATATTACTATGGCCACTAATATATACTAAAACTCCGTCTAGTGCCACTAAGTGACTATAGTCAAACCAATCTGCAGCTATCTCATAATCATCAACCTGATGTCGTTGACTACTACGCAGCAGACATCTTCCGGATAATCCAATTTGTTTGCTTCTTCCACCAGAGTACAATCTTAACAAACAAACAAAAACTGATATAAAAAAATAACTCCGTCCAAACCCTAAAGCCTCCTCAAGCGAGCAACATTGTTTTTGAAAGATACAAACATGCTCACCCACCCAACTTATTGCTAAAACAAAAGTTTTGTTTTTCTTTTAATTTAAAACTTGGTTGGGTAGGTAAGAAATTCTAGTTAAAACTATTGTGCTGCAATCAATAAACTAATGGCGTTACCACCCACCAGAATAGTTAATATAAAATAACTTTGATATGTTTGTATTTCCCTTAATTTGACTCTAAATAACGTTTGCAAAGAACACAAATTTTCAATTTTTAGATAACCCTAACACTTAGTTTGGTGGGTATAGTAATCCAGTTTAAACTATTATCGGGCAATCAAAAAACTGAATGCTTGTTATTAAAAAGTTAAATCAGTCATCTTCTTTCACCACGTTACAGTCGAATGGCGTCTGCAAAAAAAAAACAAAAATTTAGTTTTAAAATTACTAACATTTGTTTGAGTAAGTAGAGACTCTTGTTTAAACTACTGTCCCGCAATTAATAAACTAAATGGCCCATCCACTCAACTGTTTGATATCAAAAAGTTATTTTTTTCATCTTTTTTTGCTAATTTGTAATCAATTAACATCTGCAGAAACAGTCTAAGAAAGAAAGTGACCGATTCAACTATCTGAAGTACATCATTTTTGTACCTTATGTAATTTTTACAGAAAAGTATAAAAAATTCAAATTTTACTGTAAATAGTGATACTATTAGGTCTGTTCTAACTTACAATTTAGATAGTCGGCAAACCGTCCAAACTCTGCACACAAACAAATATTTTTTATCTTTAGGCTCTTTTATACACAATAATTTGTTTGAATAGTTTGCAAACTGTTCAAATTGTAAGTTGGAATAGACCTATTATTACTGCTGAGAAGACTTTTTAGACATTTCAATTAATCAACGTAAAAATGTTTTAATCCGGAGCTATTTCTCTTTGGCGATTTATATATTTCAAAAAATCAATAAGGTAAGTGTTTGACGTGGCTATTTATGCGTTACTGCGCTACTGTAAATAAGGCATTAAAAAAAAATAAATGCGGCTATCAAAAATTAAAAAATCGGCTACCAACTCTAATGATAAACTGCTAATCTGGCTGCTAAACTTTAAATGTATAAACTGTAAATCCGGCTTTTAAACGTATAAAAAATATATCCAACAAATAAAAGACTTGGTTACTATTGTGTAAGATTTTGCTCAATTGTTAATTTGGCTTCTAAATTGTAAATTGAGTCTTTAAAATAAAATTGTAAATTCAATTAACAATTTTGGCCGTCAAATTATTAATTTGTCTCCAAATTGTCAAATAGACCTTTAAAAATAAAAATCTGGCCACCAACTTCAAAACTGCAAATTTGGTTGTTATAACTAAAAATTTGGCTTTAATAGTGCAAACCCGGTGTAAATCTAGTGTTCAAAGTGTTAAATTTAATTTTTGAGTTATAAACCTAGTCTTTAAAGTTTAATCCGGTTTTTAAAAATGCTACAGCTTGATTGTTAATTGTAAATCTGGTTTTCAAGTGCTAGGATAAAACAAGCCCGTACTACCTTCAATAGCATGAAACCAGTGTTAACAAATACAGGCCTAAGCTTAACCCTCCGACTAAGATTTGTGAAATGCTATGTGTATTTGGTATTGTTGTATGGCTGTGAAACGTGGACATTAAAGATGAACACTATGAATCGATTAGAGGCTTTTGAAATGTAGGCGTTCTGTAAGTTTTTAAGAGTGTCGTGGGTAGATCAAACTACTAATGAAAAAGTGTTGCGACGTATATGCCAAGATCGACAATTACTGCTAAATATAAAAACACAGTAAAATGGCATATTTGGGGCACATATTCCGCAATATTAAATATGAAATCTTAAAGTTGATAAAGGAGGGTACGATAAAAAAGCGACGTGGCATTGGCCGTAAGAAATACTCCTGGCTGAAAAACACCTGGGATTGGGCTGGCCTAGATGCCCATTTCTTTTTTAGAGCAGCAAAAGATTGGATAGGGTTTAGCATGATTGTTTGAAATCTTCAATAATGGAGATAAAACCTTAAGAAGAAGGTTTTTAAGTGTTAAACTTTACTGTCAAACTGTTTATCTGGTCTTTAAATTATAAGTCCAACTTTTAAATTTGTAAATCCGGCTTATAAAAGTGTAAATGAGTCTAATCTACTCGTAAACTGCTTCTAAATTGTCGTATCCAGTTGACTATAGTGTCAATAATTAAAAAGTTATTTGGGTTTTAAAAAGTGTGCGAGATTAGTTTGTTAAAGTAGGCAAGAATCCATAGTTGCATATGAATAGTATTTTTTGCCTATCCCTGCAAGTAAAGTAAATTTTTTCATAAAATTTCAATAGTACCAAAATCTGGTTATGAAACATTAAAATACTGCCAGAAAAATTCAAAATCCAGTCATAAACTGTCTTAAAATAAAAAATATTATTTATGGAATGTCTAAAATAGTAAAACTAAGCTATAAAGTATAAAAATAGTAAAAGAATTGATGAGACCAAAACAATAAGTTTTTAAGTTTTTACCCAATTAATATGCCCATTCTTAGTATTTTGCTTACGTGGTGATAGCAAAATGAATAATTACAGTGATATGCATTTTGTTTATGGCGCTACCGATGGAATTGCAACAAAATCTCGTCGAATTTATCAAAAAAGATTTCCAAACTGACAGGTACCAAATGAAAGAACATTTATTCGTATTCACAAACTCTTCATCAAACTGGAAGTGTTAATAAAAGAGCTGCAGGAAACGGGACACCTCGCCTGCTACCTCCGCAAATTAAAGAAGATGTTCTTCAAAAAATGTAAAATGATCAGTTACTAGCACTAGAAGAAGAGCTTTAAACCTAAACCTTAGTCACGTTACAGTGTGGAGGATAATAAAAAGCCAGTTTATTTTGCGGGCGAGTTCCTTTTTTTAATGTGACTAGTTCACCCACCCAAGTGTTGCTTATCAAAGGATTTAATGTTTGTCTCACTTTTTGTGTGCTTGGATTTAGATATGAGAGAATTGTTTATTAATAAATCTCTTGATAACAAACGCTTGGGTGGGGGAACAAAGTTTAGTTTGTGGTAAATTAGCGTTAACTGAAGGTTTTTTTTTGTGGGCTGGTAGCTTCCTCTGTTTTATCCCACTCATCCACCCAGGTGTTGGTGATCAAAAGATTTATTATTTTGCTCACTGCTTACCTTACAATAACCAAGTTTAAGTTGTGGGCAAACAGCTTTTTCTACTGTGATTTTAAACCATTGGTGATGTTTCTTCTATCTAAAAAGCACAAGAGATCAAATGTTAGTTGTCACTATTATGCATTATGAAAAAAAGAATGTACTAATTCTTTAATAACTAACACTTAAGCGGGTATGTGGGAACACTATGAATATTATCACGCTCAGTTGTTAAAACACTGTTGACAGCGGGGCCGTAAAAGGCGCCTTTAAATCTTTACTCTGCAGGTTTTTAACACGAATATCAAAAGTACAGATCTGCTGTTAAAAATTGCAGGTAAGCGTACAATGTACAGATAGCATTGTCTCTTGCTTATAATTTCCGCCTCTCTAATGATGCACGCGGCCGCAACTTTACTTAATATTTTATTATTACACGTTGGGCCATTCTTTTGCGGACAACTTTCACTATTTTTGTACTTTACAGTCAATAGAACAAAGTTCTAGATTGACGTCTTGTGAAGTATAATCGAGTTTACTTTAACACCTCTTGTTCTTGTTGTAGGTTAGTCAGTTGAGTCTGCTTCTGACTTTGCGTAACATTACTTTTTATGTTTTTTTCAATAATTATTGCAATTATGTTAATAATTTCTGCTTTTTTGAATGTGCTATTCTGATGCACGCGGTTGCAAATTTACTTACGAGCCCAACATTTTATTTTTTAATTACAACTTAAACAATTGCTTGGGTGGGTGGGCGGGAACCAAGTTTAGTTTGAGTGCTGGTAGCTTCTTCTACTGATGATTTTTAATTTCAATCACCGTTTGTGTTCTTGCTTATATTCTTAACAAGAGAATTATTGTAAATTGTTAGCAATACAACAGACGATTAGTTTGCAATAAGTTTCTTGATAGCAAACGCTTGGGTAGGTGGGCAGAAACCATGGATAAATTGTGGGCGGGTAGCTTCTTATACTGTGGCCCACCCACCCACCGTTTGTGTTCTTGCTAATATTCTTAAGAAAAAAATTATTGTAAGTTGTTAGCAATACAAAAGCCGATTAGTTTATAATAAGTTTTTTGTTGACAAACACTTGGGTGGGTGGTCGGGAACTAAATTTAAATTGTAGGTGGGTAGTTTTTTCAACTGTGGCCCACCTACCCACCCAAGTGTTGGTGGTAAAAAGATTTTTAATTCTAATCACCGTTTGTGTTCTTGCTGATATTCTTAAGAAGAGAATTATTGTAAGTTGTTAGCACTACAACAGACGTTTAGTTTATAACTATGAATCGGTAGCTTCTTTTACTGTAGCCCACCCACCCACCCACCCAAGTGTTGGTGATTAAAAGATTGTATATTTCACCCACCGTTTGTGTAAGTTGCTAGCAATACAAGAGACGATTAGTTTACAATAAATTTCTTGATGACAAACACTTGGGTGGGTGGGCGGGAACAAAGTTTAAATTATGGGCGCATAATTTTTTTTTCTGTGGCCACCCTTCCATCCAAGTATACTGGTACATTATAGTATTCTAAGCCACTTGTCCATGATTCATGAACTAAGTCACCCAACCACCCACCCGAGCGTTACGTTATAAATATAAGTGACAATACAATATGGGGTTCAATATTCTAAGCCTTTAAATTAAGGAAATTTGTGGATATAAATTTGATGATAATAACAATAGAAATAAATTGTAGATAAAAGTCAATAATTAACATTTTGTGTTTGCATTAGTGAAGCTAGATTTGTGAGCAATTATAGAATTGTTGTATACATATACTGAGTAGCGGCAATTGTAACATTCAAAAACCCTTTTACCAGCGGATTTTCCTCAAAGATTGGTTATGTGTCAATTGTTTCAAAAAAGAATTGCGCAAAATCCTCGATTCTTAGAACAAGTTTTATTTACGGACGAACTTCCATAATAATCAAGTATGGGCCGACAAAAATCCACATGCCATAATGGAAGGCTATCATCAGCAAACATTTTCCGTTAATGTTTGGGCAGGTGTTGTAGGAGACCATTAAATTTAATAGGTTCATATTTTTTGCCGTTTAGGCTAAATGGTCAATCATATCGTAATTTTTTTGAAGAAGAGGTGCCAGGACTTTTAGAGGACGTTCCTGTACAATTAAGAAACAAAATGTGGTTCATGAACGATGGTGCTCTTGCACACTTTAGTTTAGTTATGCGTCAATTCTTAAATGAACAGTATAGGAACCGTTGGATAGGTCGAGGAGGCCCACAGGCTTAGTTTCCTTGGTCCTCTCTCGGATCTAAATGTTTTGGATTTTTTTTTTGAGGTCAATTAAAAAGTTTAGTCTACACTACGTCAGTCACTAAGACGTAAGTTAGAAGCCTACGTTACCATAGAAGGAGGTCATTTTCAACATTTTTTGTGAATTTTATTGATTTTGCTTAGTTTTGTAAAATAAAGGTTTTGTGATCATGTTGCTACTTTTTCTTTCCGTTTTTGAGATATTGTCAAAAAATAAAAAAAAATAAAAATGTACACCCTGTATCTCGAAAATGGTGCGTTTGCGGAACTATTTTAATAGGAACTTTTTTCTTATAATTAGCCAAGAAACCCTGGCCTATATTTTTCGAAACATGTTTTAAAACACCCTGTATATCTGTAATTCTATTATTTTTCGAATAATTTGATCAAAATATGGATGAATAAAAATGAGAACAAAAATACACATTATTTAATAAAGAAATAATTAAAATACACATTATTAAATAAACAAATAACTAAAATACACATTATTTAATAAAAAAATTAACTAAAATACACAATATTTAATAGAAAAATAACTAAAAAACACAATATTTATGCCTATTTTGACTATTTTTGAATGTTATAAACCTCTTAATAAGGCCGATATACCATTTCTCATATAGATATCCTTTTTTTGTGGTCTGAAAAGTATTTACTAAAACTTTGACTAAAATCGACATAGGACGACAGCGCTTTTTGGGACCTAATAGTTACAAGTTCTGAAGATCGCAAAATCATGTGCAATTTTATGCATCAAAATTTAGACCTTGCGGATGAAATTTTGTTAAAATTTGACAAAGTTTAAACAGTTTAAAGAAAGCAAAACAAGTTATAAGGAATAATTTGAACCATTATGGACTTTCATATATTTTTTTAAAGGTCCAAAAATTGAGATACAAAATAAGCTAAAAAAGACACCTTTATTTGTGTGTCATTTTGATCTAAGATCTAAAGTTTTGGGAATCTTATTTTTTTCATTTATATTTTGATCCCTCATAGTTTGAGCAAAATCAATGAAGTCGATTTTTTCAAATTAGTTGAAATGTATTGGAATTACCCATATCTATATTTATATAAATAAAGTGTTTGTAGTCAACACTTAGTTATTCTTACTAAAATCACCATAAACTGTTAAAAACTGCATGATTTTATTTATAAAAAGTCAAAATGGCAAAATTTTGTTACAACATATTTTCTAAAAAAATAAAATAAAGTAATTTCTAACATTTATTTAATGTTAGAAATAACCAAAATCTAATGTAAATTGTTAAAAAATGTTCACATAAAATGAAACCTTAAACATATCAAAATCTAGCTGGTAAATATCAAAGATGTTGTCAGAAAAAAACAAATTTTGCTTTAAACTGTTAAAAATTGCAAAATTCTTTCAATGAAATGACAAAAATAGCAAAATCCAATCATAAACTTAAACATAAATTATGTTGTTGAAAAGAATCAAAAACTGGCTTTGAAATATCAAAATTTTGTCAGAGAACACCAAAATCTGGTCCTAAATTTTAACTAAGTGCAAAATTTCTTTTATAAAATGACAAAAATAGTAAAATCCGGCCAAAAATTATAAAAATATTGTTAAAAAACACCAAAATTAAGTTATTGAAATGTTAAAATCAGCAAATTCATGCCCTAAACCATCAAAATATTGTTGGAAAGCAACTAAATTTAGCTATAAACTGTTAAATTTGGTTGTAAAAATAGCAACAATTGGCTATAAAATATCAAAATTTTGTTTAAAAAAATTAAAATCCTGTTAAACTGTTTTAGGCATATTATGTTAAATAAAATTATTTATGACAGATAACATCTTAGATTAAGTATTTTTAGTGATTTTTAATATATTAGATAAAAAAATCAAGAAATTTAATATATACACAGTACATTAACATACATGTCAAAAATCTTAATAAAATAGATGTAAAATTATGCCAGAAAAATATTATGTAAAGTTAGTAGTGACAAAAAATTAATATAAATATTGTAGGCTGTAATATAGTATCAATCATTAATTATTTAATACATGCAAATATTTTTTGGCAATTTTTTTATTATAAAAGCTTTAAATATTGCTGTCGAGTAAATAATAAGCAAAAGCATACGAGAAATATATAGTAAACATAATTATTATTCTCCGGAAAGTTGTACAATGCATTGATTTATTGGTTTTGTAAAACATATCAATTTTAATTTATTTTTGATAAGTTTTTTAGTGCCTTGTAGTCGTAACTCACAACAAAAAATAATGCAATATGCAACGTAACGTTAAAATGCAATTTGTATGTATAAATCTGTTCGACAATGAGCGCAGCATAATTTTATGTGTACATCGCTGATTTATGAATCGGTTTGGTTATACCCGTGTAATATGTCATTACTCTGCATTCAAAACATTGTTGCGTATCCAATAAGGCGTCGCATATGTAAGAAATTATTTGGTAAATCAGGCAAAAAAATAAAGAGAAAAAATATCGCGCGCGACTGGTTTATGTCCCACCTACCCGAACAAATAAAATCGTAATATACGATTATTGAGATAACGGGGGCCTCCTTTTCGACATAGCAGACACATTCATACAGTAGTAAGAGGAAAATATTACACGAATAGATGAAACACACCTTTTTTTACGGCCACCTTATATGAAAATATCATTTTATTATTGCTGTAAATTAAAATTCATGATATATGAAGATTTTATAGAAAACTACCTACCGCCTCCGAGCAAACAATATAAAATCAGATATTTACATAATTAATAAAATTACGATTTAATAGGGCCCCAATAAATCATCAATGAGACGTCATATCATCGCCATTGTTTCAAACAAACAGACATAATAAGCACTTTTGGTTAATTGATAGCGTCCTAAGATCGAAACACAATGCAGGAGATAAAGCGAGCTGACCGCGAGGAGAATTCTACAATCCATTGAGCTATATAATCATAACCGCATTAATGCGAAAAATTAATAATTAATTTAACAATTTAAAATCTATTAATAATCCATCATTATTTAAATCATTAATAATTAAATAATGTCGACTAAGAATGTTGCAATGATAAATATTAACAGGTATATGAATTTAACATTTTTAATGTCTGTGGATGGGATGCGGAGTCGCCAATTTTAATTATAGTGGACGAGTAATTACAGGGTATTATATGATGCGCTGAAATATTGTTGACGGTCGATCGTCTATTTGTACCTGATATTTTTTTCGTAATTTATTATCTTGTTAAGGACTACCATTCAACTCGGGAATCTATAGGTAATAATACGTCGTGGTCGGATAAACGATTTCTCTCGTATGGGCAAACGGATTAATTAATGGGGCCGTCGAAATATTTGTCAGTTTAATGTTGGCTTTGTTGAAGCAAAAGATGCGAATTAGTGGCCATCACATTTATTACAAGTTGGCGATTTAATAAACCAACATAGTCGGTTAATTTAGTTCAAGCTTTTTTTTTGCTGCTTAGGATGAACAATTATGTTATGTATTAAGCTACGCCATATTGTTGCACAATAACAATATTTTTAGTTTATTTATTATATTTGTAAAAATCTTCAGATAAAAATGATGCTCCAAAAATGTTAGCTTACAATTTCTAAAATTGGTGTCTTGAAAACCACAAAATTGGCTTGAGAAGTACTAAGCATTAACAAGATGTAACAAAATTCTAATAAATACAAAATTCTCTGATTTATTTTAGCTCTAAAAGTAACTAAAAATAACTTATCATTGCAACAAATAATTTGAACTAAAGTGCCCTGCCTACACCCCTGACTGTAGTCAAAAAGTTGATTTTTTACTTGTAAAGCTAAATAGTTACTAAATTACTGTTATGACTAAAAATAAATAGTTTAAACTGGAGTGTCCCGCCTACTAACCCGAGTGTTTGCGTTTAAAGAAGTGGTTTTTTTAATTTACAAACGTCAATAGTCACTAAATAAAAAAAAAAGAAAATTACATCCAATTTACGGATCACTAACATTTGGTTGGTTGAGTGGAGGGACTATAATTTATGATTAAGAAAAAATAGTTTGAAACGGAGTATCACCGAATGTTTGTAATTAACAAATTAGATATTTCTTTTCTTTGCAAATACCAAGTTTCCGTCTTCTTCACCTAGATGCAATTCAAGGAGAGGAAAATTGCTCAGAGATGGTGCGGTTGTTACACTAACCTCGGTCAATAGATACTCGCATTGGAGCGGGACACTTTCTCAAATTTTGTGCGTTTTTGTGTGCTTGGTGTAGATGGACAAATTCTTGGAAAAGTGATGTAGAGAAGCTTTGGGGTTGTTGTGGTTTGCTTTCCAACATTGGTGAATGCTGTGATACTAGGAACGCTCCTGTTCAGTCAATGGCAATAACCTGTTGGTTGAATTTTTGTTGGGACTCTCCGTTGAAACTGAAAATTGCGTTGTAAAGTAGCGTTAAAGCGGCACTAAGTCCAGTAGCCGTCCAGAAATGCGTCTGCAAAAGCGGCGAGTGTTAGGTTTTTAAGCAAGTGTTATTTTACGTGGTGGTGGTTTTCTGGGGCGTAGTTCCGTACATTAGTCGGTTGCGGGTATTGTTTTTCTTAGTATGAAAACTGGCAATGTTTTACCTCTTGTAATCTTTAGTCTTGGTCAGGTAATTGCTTGATTAAAGCATTTAGTTTCCGGACTCTGTCAGGTTGTGCTCAGTAAAAGTTGCTCACTTGGTGTTATTCCGGTAGTGGTTTATTGTTGTGGTAGACCGCAAGAGGTAACAGTTCCTTTCAATGTTATTTTAAATATTGCTCTATCAATTGAGACCAAATTGATTTCTTTATTTCTGTGTGACGCCGCTCAACCGGGTTTACCTGTGGCTGGTAAGTGACGGTAGTATCCTGCTTAACCTTCCATTTTTGCATGACTTTGAAACTGCTGGCCATCCCACAAGAGGATATTTGGGTATTCCCATCTGTACATTTTGAGGACTTTTGGTTTTATTGGTTGCTGAAGGCAGTAGGACAGCTAAAACGTGTCAAGTGCATAGATCCATAATGGTAAAGGTCACCTTGTTTTCTGATCGGGTAGTGTTAAAAGATTCTATGTAGTCTTTTGTCACGCGTTGCCCAAGTTTTTTTTGTAGGTTGCGACTGCAGCAGAGGTTGTTGAGAGCTAGGTTTGGTGCTTTAGCACGTTAGGCAGCGGCGGAAATAAGCTTTTACGTCTGTTCCAACTCTCGGCTATTGGTATGATTGTCGGATTGTTATATATTTCAGCGGGATGACTTGCAGTGTCAAAATTTTTTGTCTTGTCTTTGGTGGTACAAAAAAAAATTCCAGCCGGCGTAGGTACAAAGTAGTTTATCATAATCCCCATGCCCGTATCCCTAAGCTAATCTGGGTCCGCTAATTGTTCCTGGCATTTTTGGATGATGCTTCTAGTTTGTCGGATTTTTTTTTAAATTGGCGTACCATTTCCGCTAAGGTCTCACCTTAGAGTATGTTGGCATAGGGTGTTTCATTGTAAGGCGGATGGGAGCTGGCAAATGATGTGATAAGCTTGCTGAACGTCGATTGATTGTTAGAGAGCGGTAAAAGCTAATCATTGGCTTTAAGTTTACTAATTTGTTTGCAAGGTTTCTAAATAGTACTTTGTAGAAACGGTTTGTTAATCGGGTTTAAATTGGGTACAAGTTAGTGGGAATATCAATTTCTTTTTTGGTTGTTGTTGTGACTTGTATATGGTAGACCAGCGTTACTTCCTGTTCTTTCAACCATCGACTGCATAGTATTGCGTTTTCTAGACCGGGTGAGACAAAGAAATGACCAGGCATTAGTCGCCAATCTTGACGGTTGCATTCATCTCACCCGTGATTTGTGTTGCGGTCGTTGGGTTGGCTTGTCTGGCTTGTCTAATTGTTGGTCAATTCTTTAGTTGTTATTGGGTCAAATCGAGCATCTTTTGCTTTTTGTACTAACCTTCCACTTGTTTCCCAACTAGGAGGAAGTAGCAAGAGTGTTTACCGCTGTTCATGGTATGGACTATGCCAACGAGATTTATGGGTCTCTACTCGGATATCAGATTCTACTAATAGTTCAAAAGTTTAAAAAACTCTTTTCTTTTTTTTTTTCCATTCTCATTATGGTGTGGGTACACTCTGCAATATAAAGCGGCCTGACGTTAAAGGTAACTTTTGGCTTATAAAAGGAAGCGATTAGTTGGGTAGTTATTCTGAGAAACTTTATTGGGTTTGCGTACTGCCAAAGAATTCTTTGTTTGAGTTACTATAATTTATGCTATGTTTTTTAATTTTGACTTTTGAAAGATTTGGCTGTTGTTGAGTTGTTTGGATGTTTGTGTTTGTTTGGTGCCCGGCAAAGATGTTTACCGGGTCTTGAGCGATTTCCCGGAAATAATTTCCGGGTGTTGAGTGGTTTTGGGGCCTGTGTGCTTAGTTTCTCGGCATCGAGCGCCATCACTCTGGAAAAACCCCTGTTTGGTCTATAATGGCATAGACCGGTTAGTTAAACTCCACGTATACTTTCAAGTGCTGTGGGTTTTACTTTGTGAGGTGTATGCTGGGCCGTTTTCGAACGCGGAAAAGCTGCACATACATAAAAATAAATAAATAAAATGCACGGAATAAACACAAGCTGATGACTTCATAACGTTGAACTAGCTAGCATTTGCAAAAGAATAACGTCTTTGGAGAACTAACTAAGATAGAATATGTAGAACTTGACCTAGACAACATGGACATGGCACCGTAGCAACAAGCTAGACAATCTACACCCACAAAAATTGGCAACGAAAAAATTCACAAATCAGAAGTTGAACTGACGAGCAGTCAGGCAAAGATGATGGCCACTGAGTTTGTATTTTTACAACAAAACAGCTAAAACAACGATTATTTTCTATTTTTCAGAAGCGTGAGATAGGAAGATTCAGGAGTAAACTATCAAACGCAAAATCGAATAAAAATAAACACTAAAGAAGAACACTAAGCCAACATTGTCGCCAGAAAACGCGAGCAACAAGTAAACACAAAGAAATAACCGACGTAAGCACACATGAGGCGAGCTGGAGAAAACTACTTACTATCAAAAATAGTCGTGGGTTACTTAAAGTAGTCCTAATTGCCAGCGGAGCAAATTCAATTTTACTTACAACTAACCGAACAAATTGTACTGCAAGTTGACCACAAACAAAAAGTGTCATTTTTAAATGCAATTACACTGGAAGAAGAAATCATCTTGGAGCCCCTGTGGACTACACCTAAAAATTAATCTAATTTGAAGTTGTTTATTAAAAGCAAACAGCTTAAGAAAAATCACCCAAAGCAGAAGTAGTCACAATTTTTCAGAATCAAGATAATTTTGTGCACTGGTAGAAGAATTTGCCGGTATTTTTGTTAACAGGTTTACATCACCCACTACAAACGTAGCAACTAACATTACCAACTTTAAAGACACTACACTTATCCGAGTTTGGCATTATGCATTTAACGCCGCCAAAAAAAAAAACACTAATTTACCAACAAGTGAACAAGATGCCCAAAAGCAATTACTAGTCGCAATAGTTAAGAAAGAAAAAAAATTGCAGCCCGTTCTTGCGTAAACTATTGTTCAACAAAGTTAACCCAAAAATCGCTAAAGGATTATAATGGTGCCTGTGTCTTTTTCAAACTTATCTTAAAGACCGGATACTGGCAAATTTTATTGCACCCGGACAGCCAACAACTGGCCGTTTTTTATACACTCAATAGAACCTTTAAAGTATTTGGGCTTAAAAATGCACTAGTTACTTTTCAAAAACTAATAACTAAAGTGTTGACAGGATAGCACAAAAAATTTGTTTAAGTAAACTAAGACGATATTGCAATCTATTCAAATATTTAGAATAAACAACAATTCGACCTACACTGTATGACCAAAAAACGCAACACGGCAAGCGAAAAACCAAATACTTGAGCCATCAGATCTGTGTACAAAAAAACCTTCTTTGTTTGATTAATCAGACAAACTTTGAAACTTTCTGGAATTTTGCAACCATGATTGAAAAAATACGTCCTAAAGTTTGCAGAAATTGCCGCACCATTTATTAATTTTTAAAGAAGCTTTATAAGTGCGACTACAAGACAGACTAGGCTTTCCAAGCAGTAAAACAGCTGTTTGATCAAATGCTCCTTTTAGACGGACCCAGACCCAAACTTTGGGTTGTGTTGCAAAGATATGCTATACAATGTAGAAATAAACAATATGTTTTATCAGAAAGAAAAATACCACTACTAAATCATTAGTTATTTAACATGCCTGGCCATAATATAGGCAGTAAAGAAAGACTCAAATTTTTTCTTGAAAAAAGACAATTAAATGGTTTAGGTTGAATTCAGTTATACGGTAGAACACAGGCCGGAAACTGAAAACCAACTGCCGGAAGTCTTGTTCAGATTACCGGACAAAGAAGAAGCAAAAATAAGAGGTGGAAGATGTAGATTGGCTAGTACCTCCCAAAGTGCTTGTCACAGCAAAACTTACACAAAAGGTTTTTGCTATACAAACCCTTGAGGTTGAAAATTTAGCCGCGGCAGTAAAACGGTGCCAATTAGATTTGCATCATAATTGACCGTCTACAAGAAGTGACAGCTAAAGACAAAGTCTTTGAGGAAGCCGAACAAGGATATTGAAATGGGGAAAACGGAGAATTGATTTGTTCTAGCGCTGAATGGGACCAGCTAGTAGTTTTTCCTAAAATGCAAAAAAAAACATTTAAATCTAGACAAAACTACTTAAGTTATATTAAAAAACTACAAACAAAAATGTTTGACGTTTGCCAGAATGAAGACAGAAACTGTCGATCTGCAGTCTTATTCTGACAAGCAAACTTGAGATAGAATTTTCAGGTATGGGGACAACGGCTCCTTATTTTATTAGCAAACAATTCCAAAACGCCTTTGCCAAGTGGAAATGTCTTGAAGAAAGAGCCACACAAAACTTGAGATGCCTGACAGAAAATTACCTTGAAAAACCATAAGGCAAGCCATTGCTTTTGGCTACCTTCCAATTGCAGCGCCAAACTTATTCTGAAACTTTTTTCACACCAAGTAAAGCCCTGCAAATCTTGCAAAATCCAGTGCATGGAAAACACAACAATACAGAATGACGTTAAAGCCATAGATAGGAGATTGCAAAAAGCAAGACAGCGTTTGACCACCTTATAAAAGCTATTAACCAACGAAACAAGTCATAGTGAAAGGCCAAAAAAAGGGGCTTGGCAACCAAGTAAATGAAGCCCAAACCCGGAAAACATTGTTACTAATATAAAAATAGTTTACATTATCTACCAGTAAAGGTTTTTTTAGATAACCTGCTGGAGCCAGTTCCAGGTCAAGATGAATTGGAATAAATAAAAATTTCAAAGCAACGACTTGTAAAAATTACCCAAGACGGTCTATATATTAAACCGCTCTCCAAAATTGATATACTTTATTGTGATAGAGAAGACATTAAGAAGAAAGAAGAGAATGCTTGATGCGCAGTTTTAATGTAGGGAGTATTGTTGCATTGCGTCATTTCTTGGCAAAAAAATTGCTATTACACCCACACACAACTTCCAAGGAATGCCAGGCCCGCATGACGGCGTTCAATCAGCGGTCTCCGCGTTGCGTCTTAGTCAAACGACAGCAAGTGCCAGCAACTCAGTCTACTACAAACCACAAGCACGGATGCATTGCTCTTTAACGCTAGAGAGTTTTTGGGTTTAGTCGCCGCGTCTTGTTGGGGTGCTGCTAGTAGTATTGCTATGGAAATATATTAAATTCTATCACATCTACGAGAATATTGGTAAACCAAGACGCCAACCAACTCAATATTCGAACAACAAGATTTCAGTCATCACTCTTTTTATATGTTGAACTACATACAATATTCTATGTCTTCATTTTTTGGGTTAAAAATTAGAATTATATTTAACAAGTAAAAAATTTATAAACTAAGTAAAAGTGGCGTTTTTACTTAGTTTATAATTTTTTAAAAACTAATTGCCGAGAAACGACTTATCGCATCAGTTTTTTTTTTTTAATTTGAAGACACAGATTGGACTTTCTTCTACAATGTGTAAAAGTTTTATTCAATTATATTTAGGCGTTTTCTTGCTGAGTTTGATTCTGTAAACCCTTATATTAGCGCAACTATTTTCCCCATTAACGCGCATACCAACCAATCAAAGAACAAATAAATTTCCGTTGTGTGAACCAATTTATTGATTCCATTAAAGCAAAATCAGTTGATATTTAAAAGTTGATGCTAATTACTGCTAAAACTTAATTAAAAATTTGACAATTACAATTACTACATATATATATATATATAGATGTAAAACAACTAATACTCCTCCAAAATATATACACGCTGATAGTACTGGCCTCCAGAACGGAGGCAGGTACGAAAAACTGGAGGCAAATACGTTTTGGTGTGTATATCAATTTATTTCAACATAATACTTTACTAGAAGTCATTCTACAAAATTTTGTTCGGTGACCATTTGGACTCATACACATATACAGTTATACATTGTAGTACATTAAAGTCAACACTACGTGGCGCTATGCTTTTATACTGATATACATATTTTGTTGCGGGCCAGTAGAATAGGCCTCCTCATAAGTTAACGTTCTAATACGCCTCTTACAATTGGCAACATAGCAAATACAATTTATAAAAATAGTTATATACTTTTAATATATCTAAACGGTTCACGTTGTTTATTAGTTTTGTATAGAAAATATGTAAAAATAAAACAGAAAATATTACTCAACTTTACGTCCAATGAAACAAATAAATAACATTTTTTTATAATATATTATAAATATTTTTTAAATAATTCTATCTAGGTATTGTGTTATGTAGAATAAATTTTAAAAATATTATAAAATCGCAGATATAATACTATTTAATATTTCTTAAATAATAAATTTTTAAAATGTGCAAACATAAAAAAATAATTATTTTTAGATATATTTTTTTTAATAAATTAAATAACAATAATATTGTTTATATTAGTTTTAAAATTTATAAAAAATTCTAATTTCAGTCTTGTTTAGTAAACTTGACATCATTTGCATGTTAAATTAAAATTAATTCTTTTCAGTTTAACGCTAGAGAATTGCCAGGTTTAGTCGCACTGTCTTGTGGGGGTGCTACTAGTAGTATTGTTATGGAAAAATATTAAATCCTATCACATCTACAAAAATATCGGCAAACCTTTTTCTCTAGAAAAATATTGACACGTACAGCGCCGTTTTTGAATTAAAATTAGTTCTTATGGGACAAAACGCCAACCAACTCAATATCCAAACGATAAGATTTTAATTATCACTCTATTATATGTTGAACTACAGACAATATTCTATGTTTTCATGTTTTTGTTTAAAGATTTGAAGTTATAATTAACGAGTAAAAAATTAATAAAGAACTAATTAAAAACGCCACATTAAAAAAATTAATTGCGGAGAAACGACTTATTGCATCAAATTTTTACAAATTTAATGACACAGAGTAGACTTTCTTCTACAATGTGTAAAAATTTTATTCAATTATATTCATGCCTTTTCTTGCTGAGTTTGATTCTGTGAAGCCTTATAATAGCACAACTATTCTCTCCCCTTAATTAAAGTTATCATTATTTTTTTATCAATTTGAATAAATTGTTAGATCATTAATTACGGAGATAAATATAACTATCCCATATTTACATAATTAAAATTATGGTACAAAAGAGGTTTTTTATGTTATCTAACTAGCTATAACAATAATATACTATTGCAAAAAAAATATAGTGTCAACTTCAAGTTTAGTTTCAACTGATTAACACTTGAACACAAAAAACGCAGTAATTTTTTTTTTACAAAAGACTGTAAAGTTTTTTTAATATAAACCTAATAGCGTGCGGTTGAAGATCTACATTAAGGTTCTAACTAATTTAATTAGGTTCAAACCAAGATAAGTATTTGCTACTAGCGTTCTTGAAGTCTTGTAGCACATTAGAGATGTTCAGATTTTTGTATAGAGACTTATTGGTGATAAATCTTGAACTGTTTGTAATTGATATATCTGCAGCTTTAGAATGTTAGAAACTTACTGTCCCATAGTTAAGAACAGTTGGCCCATACAGGTTTTAAAATTTATTTCAAGGTACTTTGCATTGGTAGATTGTAATAATTGTTTGCCGGAGAGTGACGGTGACATGCTGAAATTTACTTTGATTTGCCCTTTTTTTAAGCTATTTTTGGATGTTTTTAAAAAAAGTCTGAAGTTTCTCAGAGACAAAACTTGGAGGTTTTCTGTAAAAAGTAGATATAGCACCGGTGCAAGAATACCTTCCTGTGGTACCGCTGATTTGATGAGGTGTAAGTTAATTACTTTATCTTGATGTTTAACCATAAAAATGTTTTGATTAGGTATGATTATAATACATGAAATGTGTAATGGGCAATTGCGTTTTCAATTTGCTTAAAAATCTCCGGTGTCAGACTTTTATCAAAGGCTTGGGTGTTGTCAAGAAAAGCAGCCAAACAATATTTCTTTTTTTTAAGTGTTGTTAGTTTGCTTTATTACTCTGTAAACCTGCTCTGTAGTTGTGTGTTAATTTAAAAAAAACAAATTGGTGATTTGGAATTAGATGAAATGCTTTTAATTTCAGTCTTTTCAGAAACATATCTTTAAAGATACATTTTAAATAAACTTATAAAGCAATAGAAAAATGTTTCTGTCACAGGTTTATCAGAATGATTTGTGTGAGTGCTTTTGGCACATTTTTTGAAAACTAATTCTAATTGCTGTAACTTTTTTCATAGAAATTAAATAATAATAGTTTATTAACGGCATATCGCCTGTAAATACAGATTTAGTATAAAAATTAATTATATAATATTAAATAGTGTATAAGTGTATAGTGTATATAAATTTATAAGAAAAAACAAAACAATTTATAAATAGAAACTTAATAATACCATAAACTAACAATTAAAATTAAAGTACTGTTTTAGGTTAATGTTTTTACAATTACTTTTAAAACATTGATGCGATAATTGAAATAGATTAAAATTAGAATCCATCTGAATAATATTTGATTCTTGCATTATACGAGATATAGGATTATAATATGCGTAGTTAGTTGAGTGTTGGTCACAGCGGAAAATGTAAGTGTTCCTATTGTATCGCTTTTGCCTAAAATTAAAATTCAACTTGTTTATTAATGCTGCACAATCTAAATTACCGCTAACCAGTTTTTGAATAAAATTTAAATCAGTTATAAGTCTACGTTCTTCTAACGATTTATGACTATATGTGCTAGCAATAGATTGTAAATTGATGTCTTCTTTTCTAATTCCTAATTTATAAACAAACAAATTTATAAATTTACGTTGGATTCTATCAATCTGCGCTATATTTCCTTCCTTTGGTGTGGCGACCAGATTAACGTACAATATTCAAGTGTAGATCTTACAACTGCTTTGTATAAAGATAAAGATGCCTCGCTTGTTAACTCGTAAGAAGTTCTGCTTACAAATCCCATTAATTTCCTTGCATTTGAACAGATTGAATTAATATGTTCGTTGAAATATAACTTGGTATCAAAAATAACACCGAGATCCGATAATTTGTTCACAGATTTTAATGGAACTTTATTAATATTGTAAACGTACCGTATTGTGTTTGTCACTCTGCTAAATGTTATAGAGTTGCATTTATCAAGATTTAGATATAAACTGTTTGTTTCACACCAATTACTTATACTATCTAAATCACGCTGAACACAAATACAATCATTTACTGAACTGATACTATAAAAAATCTTTAAATCATCTTCATACAAAAGAAAGTTACAATTAACAATAACATCACTCAAATCATTAATAATTAACAAAAATAAAATAGGACCACAGTGTGATCCTTGAGGAACACCAGAAGTTACATTAACTACCCTTTAAATGTGGTTATTGATCTTAACACATTGTGATCGACCAGTTAAAAAACTTTGTAACCAAGCTACTATTTCTGGATTAAAATCCATTGCTAAAAGTATAGCAATCAGCGGCTCGTATCGAACGCCATCAAAAGCTTTTGCAAAATCGGTATAAATAGCATCTACTTGTATTTTATTTTCAAAAACTTCAATAATTTTAGATTAAAAAATCATGAGGTTTGTAGCTGTTGACCGTCCTTTCATAAAACCATGTTGATTGTCAGTAATAACATTTTAACATAACCATTTAAGTTGATCCGCAATTAACGAATCTAATAATTTAGGAATAGTCGATTGTTTGCAAATTCCTCTGTAGTTACTGACATCACTTCTGTTTCCAAAAAAAATAGGGGTAATATAACTTCTTTTCCAATAATCTGGAAACTTGTTATTGTTAATAGATAACATAAACAACTTGTATAAAGGCTGTGTTAAAGTACATACACAATTTTTTAAAAATAAATTAGGAACGCCGTCTGGCCCAACTATCACAGATTCTTCAAGTTTTAAAATACCATCAAAAATATCACTCGGGTTTATCACAAATTTAGAAAAACTTACATTACAACTAGTATTATATAAAGGGACAGAACAAACATCATTAACATACACTGTTGAAAATAAGTCAGCAAACAAGTCCACACAACCTTGTTCATTATCACAGATTTTATCACGATGTTTCATAGTCTTAGGAAATCCATCTGTCTTCCTTTTCTCATTGATGTAAGTCCAAAAGAATTTTGAGTTTTTAACATATTTTTTGACTAGCATTTTGAGTATATTCCATATAAAGCTTTTTTCCAAGAATTTTACATTTGTTTCTTAAAACACTAAAGCGATCATAATCAGCTTGTTGACTAGAAACTTTATAAAGAGCATGCGCTTTTTTCTTATCTTTGATGAGATTAATTAAATCACCATTAAACCATCTTGGATAAGTACTACGTTTAAAACACTTCACAGGAACAAAGAGTTGAACAGCTTCATATATGACATCATAAAATTTTTGAATTGTATTGTTTATATCACAGATTGAACTATTTCCATTAAATAATAGATCCCAGCTTGTAGCAGCTAAGAAATTATTTATTTCTTGATAATTTGCATTTTTGAAATCTGGAATTACATCCATAAATTCCATCTGTTCTTCTTTGTTGCACTTTTTTACAATTATCTGATAAGCGTCGTGGTGTATGCTGTTTCAAAAAAAATTGCTTCCTCTGCAGCTGCGATTGAGATAGATTTGTCTCGAGTAAAAACCAAATCCAGAAAGGTGCCGCGAGAATTTGGCATGTTATTAATTTGATTAAAATTCAAAATTTCAAAACACTCACTTATTATTTGCGCTTTGTAGCTTGCTGCTGTAGCCAAATTTGCTCCCATTTCATCGTTTACCCATACAGCATCTGGCAAGTTATAATCTCCGCAGAATAAATACTGAGCATTGACATATTGTTCAGTAATTGATTCAATAGTTTCACAATGAGTTAAATAATTGGAACTGTCAGATCCTGGAGAAATATTTAAACCACCAATAATAAATTTTTCTCCATTGAAGTTAAGGGACACAAACAATTGTTCTACGCTTGGGTGTACATCCTGAATTATTTCAGCATGTATTCTGTTATGTACTGCATTTAACACACCGCCCCCTCCAAACTTGACACTTGACCTAGCAGATCTGTCTGTTCTAAATACAGAATAATTTTTCAGATTCAATTCTTCATTGCTTATATCGTCTGAAAGCCATGTTTCAATTATAACAACTACATCATAATTACTAACTGATAAATTAATTTGAAAATCTTGTAACTTAGTTTTTATTACCCCCAGCGTTATGATAATATATTTTTATTTCTTTAATTTTTTTGACACAGTCGGTTTCCCGCATACTATAATTGGACGATTGTTTTTATACTTGATAAAAATGTTTTTCTCCCCTTAATTCTTACGTTCATCTAACTCGTTACGCATTGTTTTAAATAGAAGTTGCTGGAGATCATAGCCATGTTTTAATCACGTGTTTAACTCACATGGTATGATGGCGTTAATAAACAATGTCATTGATAAAGGTATTCCAAAACTGATGACTGCTTTTTGTCTGCTTGTAGTAGTGGTAGTTTTTTTAGAAATTTTTTGATTTTTTAGTTTTTTCTCTAAGAGTAGGCTTTTAGCGGGTTGTATTTAGTTTTGTTTTGTGGATTTCTAGTTGACTTCCATATTCTTCTATTTATTAGTAGTGCTTTTTTAGTTACTTTTAAATCATTTTGTAGCTTGTTTGTAGTGTTTGTGGGTTTCAAAACTGCTTAATGCTTAAATGTTGTTTTAAGCAAGACATTTGGGTGTATTTCTTTTTCTAATATGTTTTAAAACTGGTTCAAGTTATTTTATTGGTTAAAAAATCTGGTTTTTGTTTATGGTGTTTGTGTGAGCTTAAGTAGATTAGGACAGGGAAATAGTCTGAAAAGATATTAATTTTTTTTTTACTTGCAGATAATTTAAGGGATAACTTTTGTATGCAAAAAAATCGAAGACATTTGTTTTTTATGTCACATGGCCAGTGTGTAGTTGCTTTGGGCTGGCCAAGGAAATTATGTTTGCTGCACTTTCTTGTAGACTCTGATCATAAATGCAGTAATTTTTGGTACTTCCCAGTTGAAGGCATGTAGCACATTGAGGCATGACTTTTGTTTTTTACATAAAAACTGCGTTATTGGTTTAAATAAAAGGTGTAGTATTGCACATCACGATTTTTTGGTTCTTGAACAGCTGCTTGATATTTAAGCACATCTGTTGTTGACAATTTGGTTATTATTTATTTTAAGATTAAATTTTTGTTTGCTACTGCTGGGATGTATATTGGTGGAGGTTTTATGTAATTAAGTAGTTCTTTTGGTGGTGTACTCTTGTTTTTGAGTTTATTACATGTTTGTAATAATATATTAATAGCCGTTGTTTAACATTCCATGGTTTGGTTTCTGAAGAATTTTACGTTTAAACGTATATTAATTAATAAATAATAACAAAATAAATTAAATAGATTAAAATAAAATAAATATCAGTATAACTGAGGCAGGGAATCCAATTATAAACCGGTAACAAACAGTACAGTGTAGTATTTATTATTAGTGGTGAATTGTTTTGCAATATATTTTTTTAATAATGAGAGTTAAAATACCACAGCAGTAAGTCACCGCTTTTAAAACGCTATAATGTAGAAACAATTAATCACCGGTAGCATACTATAGTTGTTGTAATGTACACCCCATAAAAAAATAAAATCAAAACAACTTCAAATAACTGTTCGTACCTACATTCGATAATTTTTGAAAATAACTATTTATTATAGACTGTGTTACGGTTCCAATATTTTTATAATCTTATACACACAAAAAACAACTATACTAAACCATCTCTTGAATAAAACAAATATATGCCTACTAATAATAGAAATTTACAAAATACAATATATTGATAGTGGCAACATTGGCAGAGGCGTATTCGACGTTTTCACATATATATTTTATACAACTGGAGCCTAAAACGATGCTTTGGCATTTGGAGTTCTATTGGTATTATTAATATACCAATTTTTTTGTATATAATTAATGTTATATTTCTTTACCCCTCTTTGTGCATCCTAATAAAGAATATTTTAAATAACTAAATGCAAAAAAATACACAGTTAAAACTATTAGATTTAGGGTGGAGGCTAGGTCGCCTTATGTGTGTACGGAGGCGAGTAAGATAGCTATGCATATATATATATATATATATACATATCTAAATAAAAATTAAATAAATTAAGCATAGATAATGCATACATGCACATACATTGCAACTTACCAACGTTAAAAATGTTCTTTGCTAAATTTTTTTTATCGTATATTTAACATCATCTATGATGCGTCCGTTCATTTAGTTAATATTAAAATAGATTGGAATAATTATATAATGTGTTTGTATAACCATTCGTCTAAGAGAATAGAATGTAATGTGTACCTGTATTATTTTTTAATATGAAATTCTAATCTGTGTTCAAATTAACTGCATTAATCATTATTAAGGTATACAAGAACAAACCTGCCAAATGCAAAAAGTTCTCACCTAGCGACATCATCTGGTTTACAGCCAGAGAATTGATACACCGCCGCTTATACGGAGTCAAAACATATACATACAAACTTATCTTAGGTATTATTATTTGAGAACAAATAGTTTGAACTAGCCTCTAAAATTAGTCTAAATTTCAATTAAATTAAAGTAACAAAAAATGACATCTTATTTATGGAACATTAAATCTGAGCTTGTGGGCTAAATACTTTATAAAATGACAAATAGATTAAACTGGAGTGGCCCGCTCACTCTCCCAAGTTTTAATGATCAAGAAATCAAATGCTTTTTTTTTTGCAAATGCATATTTAAAGACAAGAGAGTGACATTTGATGTACGAATCTGTAACACTGGGGTGGGTGGATACGTTACTACAATTTATGATTGCAAACAAATAGTTTAATTACTACTACACTCACTCGTCTAAGTGTTTGCAATTAAGAAATTGCGCGTATTTTTTTGCAATTTTTAATATTTTGCTTATGAAATCAAACTTGCTAACTTCAATTTTTTAAACCGCGATTAAAAATTTACATTGGTTGCTTTAAAAATCCCAAATTAATAAATTTTTGTTTTGGTATTTAAACCTGGCAATAATATCTTTTTTTGATTGATATCTAGAAATTGTTAAGCTGAGAGTTAGTATTGATCAAATATGTTTGTATTATTTAATTATTATACAATCTTTTTTTTTGTTTTAAGGGTTCTATTATAAGTATACATACTACATAATACAATATTCTGTGCGTTTAAAACTTCACAGTGCTAAAATTACGTAATTTGATTACTTATTTATATACATTCTGATTAACCAAACACTAAAGTAAAGCAAAGTGCATGTTGTATTTTGTTTTGTTGAGAAATTAATTCGCAATTTTCCAAAACATGTTTTCTTAGTAGAAAAGAGTTAAAATATATTATGTCCCGTATAATCTCACTACACAATGTTCATTATAGTAACACAGAATATAAATTGCCGTGCGCTTGTAAATACGAGACGAGCTATTCCCCATTCGTAACCTCAGTAAGGAAGTTTGAAGATGCTTCCTGTACATCGGTCAGATGCCCTCCTCAATCTCCTTAACTAGATCCAAACCGAGTAATTGATTTGTTCGCGTTCAATACGAAAACGCACTGACCTTAACTAATGCGACTAGTTATGCAGGATAATTAGACGGTGTCCGTCGATCAGTCCACCACAATTATTTACAAAAAATATATAATAATGCGTCCGTTGGGATGTAAAATACCAGAGGACGTATCTGTTGTGACACTTGATAGATCTGTAATTTCGTGTATGTGTCCGGATTGATCGATGCGCCATCCTGAATTCCGATTGTGATTGTGTAATGAACCGGACCTCTCTCACACAACAACAAAAATAAAACTGGATGTAAGCAAAAGATTGATACATTTAATTTAACATGCAATTTCACCCCAACGGAGAAAAATATTCCTAATTATTACCCTCTTGCATTTTTTGATATTTATGTTGCGATATGCGCCATTAAGAAAAGTCATAAAATTAGAATAAATTAAACCGGCAAAAATAAGTGCATTGCGGAGACATCATGTCTGAAGATAGTCGAGCGTGAAAGGGCAACAAAATTCAGAAACAAAGTATGTAGTTAGGAATTAAGATTTAATTAATCATTCAATTGCATTAATTGGCTGGAATTCTTCAAATATAAACACAAATTAAGCCTTCCATGCTAATAGAATGAGAAAAAAGCGGTTCGCAATATGTAATCTCCGATAAATTTATAGGGGTCAAGATGACGTCATAAAAGTTATCGCATCCTCTTGAGTAGCAATCCGTCATTGTTACCCTCGGCCACCTTTAAGTGAGATTTGTGTCGGTACGTTATGGGACTCACCCCCCACGACCCTTAATCAACTATGAATAATAGAGTATCGACAATATGACGGCAATATGTCTTGAAAATAACACGGGGTTATAATTAGCGAAAATTTAATTCTTACTAAATATATCGTATAGTTCAATTTTATTATGCAAGCGTGCTTGTTTGCAGTTTTTCTTATGTAAGCTAATGATGTCATTTTTTTAAAATTAATAAACATAAATTTTGGTAAGATTTAAATTTTTTTAAGAGGTTTTTGCCAATCGTTAAAATTAGTATATTTTTTTTACAGGTTTTATTGATTTGTTTGACGCATGCAGTAGGTTGTTGTAGAACATTTTTTGTATGTTGAAGTTTGCATCTAAAAGTAGTGCAAAAGGAGTGGTAAAATAATTTTAGAAAGAGCTGTTAAAATTTGCTGCTGATCATTGAATTCGATAAAAAAAAATAGAGAAATAGAAGTTGTTTCTGTTATAAAAAGCAGTTTTAGATGGTGGTACATGCGGTAAAGTTTGGAAAAAGTTTATTGTGCGTTTTTTCCTAGTGGTAGAATTGTTTTAGAAAGTGTTTTGAATGCTAAAAACTGCTGGTATTAATCCAGATAATACTTTCTTATGCAGAAAAGCTTTTGATTTTTTGCTAACAGCAAAGATAACTTCTGAAAGATTATTAATTCCTTTTTGTTACTTACGGTGATAGTTGCAAACTTTAAATTTGATTAGATACGGTGACGGAATTGGTTGTAGTTGTGTCAAGCTTTTTTTAACCTGAATGGATGTTGTTGGCTTTACATATTTTTTGCAGCTTAATTGGTGTATTTAATAATAATTTGTGGTTTACATTTTGATTTACCATTTTGAATTAAATGTTTTCTGGTTTAATTCTTAACTAAGGCAATTTTTTTTCTTTATTTTTGGGATTCTGTGTCGGTTATATCTCTTTTTTATATGTTTTTTTTTACTCTTTTGCTCTTTTGTTTTGTTAAAAACATACTGATTGCAACTGAAATATCATCTTTAAAATGATATCAGACAAATATTTCTATGCTCATTTGTAATGTAGTTTGTAAATGGATGATTTAATATTTTTACAAATAAAGTTGTGCTTAAGCATGAGCGACAGAATCGTGTTTATTGACCGTATTTACGGCGGTGAAAATACTGGATATTTTAAAAACCCATATTGAACTTGTAGCAGAAAACGCTGTTGGGATATTAAAGTCAATCCGTTAAGATGGTTAGATAAACTTTTCTTTTCGGTATAACTGAAAATTTTCATTTACCAGATGAATAAGAAGCCCGCAGAGTTCATTTTTATGTAGTAATTAGATTGTTTTGCTCTTTACCAATGGTAATAAAGTGTGCATTGACTAGCAAAACATTACTACTAAACTTTTTTGCTGTTATACCGCACTTTTCTATTAATTAAGAAAGAATAACTAGCTTTTTTTTGTATGTTACAGCTGCAATTTTGACCGCAAAGAATTTATACAGGTTACCGTCTAAATAAATGTCACATTTGGTGGTTTTTGATATACCTGTAGAATCACTCAAAAAACATATTACGCACTATAGTTAATTAAAGCTAAAATAGTAGTATCTTTAGTATCTTTTGACTTTGTACAATTGGCAGTTATTACCAAAACGCTATAGGAGATTAGTGTTTCCAAGCATTTGATCAAAGCTACTTGCTAGAAAATTGTAAGATCCCACAGAACTCAATCAAGGGTCGGACACTGTAGAACGTTAGCTACAACGGAATATAGAAGGTAAAAATGACAAAAATATTGGCTACACTTATGACATGAAATTATTAAAAAATTGTAAAGAATATTGGATGAGCAGTGAGTAAGCTTGTCAAATGGCTTGACACAAAAATTCTAATTTGCTGCGTAAAAGATGTAAAAGAAGCCAATAACTAATCAGACCAACACCAAATACTTGGGCAATACTTATGCTTACAATATGATTAAAAGCTTTCACATTGCGATGGCAACGGAAAAGGAAAACATTGCACCTACTGGTTTTAGAACGGTTGTATTCGACCCGTAGCTTTGATTAGAAGAAATTGGCAAGATAAGCGACTAACGCAATGTGACAGAAAAAATAGCAAAAAAACGGTGGCATAGTTGCGAGGACAAACACTTTTATTCCTAACTTAACTACAAGGGTAACAAGAAAACACGCATGCGTCAACTATAACTTCACTTAATTTCTAAACGGTCAAAGATGCTTTTAAAACTACATGTGCATAAAAGAAACTAACAAGAACTGCTTATACTGCGTCAAGATTGACACGTGTGCTATGACACAAATCTAGTATGCACTATTGTTATCATAAGCAAAAAAGAAATTACCATGCAAAACATTGTAGGGTACATACTGAACAGCAAGCTAAACACTTAAAAAAAAAAATGTAAATAGTAACTGAAAAATACAGATCCACTAATATTCTTGGTTTACTAAGAAGTCTATCATAAGGAAAATCTATGGGTTTGCTAAATAAAGTAAAATTATAAAAAACAGCAAAAAACTACCGGGTAGTGTTGTAGAAAATGATTGGTTTAACCATTCAGTATTATGTACAATAAAATCTTTTGCATAATAAGTTTGAAGAAGTTTATAAAAACTTTTGGAAAGATTATCAAAAAATTTAAAGTTGCCTTAGTTGGAAAACGGTATACTTGTATGCCTAATAGAAAAATGGCCAGATCAGGAAGGTTGTACTATCAATAACTACAACATGTACTATTTAAGAAAATCCGATACACATCACAGATACGGAGTAATCATAATAGTGTCACAAAAAATTAAAAAAATAGTTCTGAACATTATAAACCTATCATAAAGGATTATAATGGTGCAACTCAAATTTTATACAAAACAATCAAACAAGATTTAAGTATATACACTCATAGCGGATAAGAGCAAAGAAGAAATAGAAGAATTCTACAACCATTTAAAAGAAATAATAAAAGTAGTCGAGGATTCATATGCTACTTTTGTTCTAAGGGACTTTAATGCCAAAATAGAATACGGAAGTTAAGAAGATTGTGTTGTATGGTCTTGGCAAAAAAAAAAAAACAGAAAAACTTATTAAATTCTTTTAGATTCAAAACCTGGTTAATACAAACACATAGTTCAAACTACCTAGTAGAAGCTTTTACAACACAACATCCCCATGTCGTATATCTGACAAGATAGTAAGGAGATAGAAACGCTATAGGCGTAGTAATAACGGACCTGTGGCAGGTCTGATCAAAATATTTTTGTTATCACTCTGCAAGTGAAACTCAAACTATGCTTTGAGATAAAGAAATAAGTGGAAGCAGAGATGAATTGCAATCCAAATATACAATAGATGACAGATAAAATTTTGGCAATTATGGAAAAAAGAATACAAAAAAGAAAAAAAAATAGAATAGAAAAAGAAACATTTATGAAGAAACAATGTAAAGAAATAAAATCGCTTCAACGGAGGTTTGACTTATTTAATTTACATAAAATTATCAAAAAACTTACTGTCACTAGAAAAATGAAACCAAATGACATAATACAAGACAACAACGGAAATACTATAGTAAACATAGAACAAAAAAATCAAAAGATGGGAAGAATACATACAACAATTATTTAAAGACACCAAAAATAAAAGAAACTTCTTACAAACCCTTAATAACAGCTGAAGAGGTAGCATATGCTATTAAGAATTTAAAATGTAGAAATGCAGTAGAGCCAAATACAATACCAGTAGACATTTTTAAGCTAATCAAGGACGACAAAATTAGCATTATGGTTAATGTATATAATACCGGCCAGTGATTTTACAGGTAATAAAAAGTATAACATGTTTTTAACTCTTCAGTTGCAACTGCTCTTCATCAACTGACTAACTATAAAGGCGTGTACAGTTTGAAAAATTGTACTTTTTAGTCTTACGGCCGCATCTTAACGTACATTATTAAAAAAAATGATAAACTCTAAAACTAAAAAATGCCAGACTTCAAATCATAATAGAATTTTAGGAAAATTTCAGCTGAAGATAGAAAATTTAAATTTAAAGTTTATAACAGCTGAAAATTTAAATTGCACGTTATTGCACTTTTTAACAGTTTATGACCGGATTTTAGTGCTTTTTGCTAATATTTTGATGTTTTAATGCGGGACATACTAGAATTTTACTATTTTTAACATTTTATATTAACAGTTTATTTTGGTATTTAATTCTGTCTAACAATATCTGTGATATATAATATATTTTATGTAAAAATCTATTCTATTTGATTAAACTATTAAAAGTTGTATTTAGAACTTGAAATTTAAATTTAATCGTTACTTTCAGTTTGGCTGTCATATTGACTATGATTATTTACTGCTGCACGGAAAAGCTGGACTGATGTTTTCTCAAACCATTAGCAAAAATTCTTTAGCAATGATGTTGTACGACGTCCAACGTTTCTTTTCTCAATATTTTACCATAGATTATTAGAAGAAGCAGTTTGTAAATTTTCGGGTGCTTCATTACGTGTCCAAAATACTTTTGTTTACGTTGTTTTATAATGTTCAAAACCTTAAGATTTTTGTTAATTTTTTGAAGAACAGCTTTATTTTGTAACTTTTTCTACTTAACTGATCCTCAGAACTTGCCTACACATCTACATTTTGAACGCAATTAATTTTTTGATTAATGTTAGCCTCCAAGCCTCTGCTCCGTATAGTAGAACCGAGAAGATGTACCATTGTTCCATTCTCATGCGCAATTCTAGGTTTAAGTTGTAAAGAAATTTGCTTTTGCTTCTGCGATTCTGGCTTTGTTTTCTACGCTTGGGTCTTATTTATCGTTAATAATTAATTATTTAGTTTTTGCTAATTACTAGATATTTGGTCTTTTTGTTGTCAGCTTTAGTCCGTATTCTCCCCATGTTTTCACTAAGCAATCGATAAACGTCTGTAATTGTTCAATTGTACTTTTCAGCAATAGCTTGTTGTGTCACCGTATCTAATGTTGTTTACTAGCTTTTTATTTATGATAATACCTTTTTTTGCATTTTCCAGTACTTTATTAAATATTTTGCACCGCACTTCTTGCTTGATATCAACTTTGCCCGATAGTTGTTGGTTTAGACGTACCGCCGCTGTCTGTTGCCAATACAAGTTTCTGGTGCGAATATCTTTCTTGTCAATAGAGGTCTCTTTTAGTATTTCTCATGGTCTCATGGTTTGAATTTCTGCATTTATGTCTTAGTATTTGAGTTGCAAATAATGCTTCCCTTGTGCTACGGCTACGGCAAAAATCGAATTATGTGTTACCAATTTTTATGTCTAGTTTGTTGAATATTTTGCCATGAATTATTTTCAATAATAGTTTCAATACATGACTCATTAAGCTAATTGTTCGATATTTGCTGCATTTTGTTGCTTTACTCTTTTTTAAAGTAGTTGGTCTTACGCCACTGTCAAATATTAAATTAAACAGTTTTGTTAGTAATTGCAATCCTTTTGTGCTAAGAAGTTTAAGTATTAACGGATTATTAGTTTTGCAGTATTATTAACACATTGGTGGCCGAAAAGACAGTTAACAATTGGAGCTATCAAGACTCAACTAAAAAAAAGTATTTTTTTGTTATTTTGGATTAAAAAGAGTAAAAAGTATTCTTACTTCAAAAAAATTATGTTACTAAAAAAATGTATGTTTGGTCAGCCTGTACACGACAGAAATTATACAGGGAGTTTATAAATGAATGGGATTATGTAATCACTTTAAATGTGCCGCTTTTGTTAAATTGTTCACTAAACTATTTGTTTTGACAGATCAACTTTGACAGCTGTCAAACATATGAAAACATATGTAGTATAGTGGACGATTTTAAAAAGGCGGCATATTTAAAGTGATTACATAAACTCCCTGTACTACAAGAATGGCTTAAGTCAATATTCATTCTACTACTAAAAAAACACAATGCAAAAGAATGTTCTGATTTGAGACTAATATAATTGATAAAAGGTCTGTTCCAACATACGATTTAGACAGTTTCCAGAACGTCCAAATTGTGCACACATACAAATATTTGACATTCTTAGGCACTCTTTTATACACAGTAATTTGTTTGTGTGCATAGTTTGAACGGTTTGCAAACTGTCCAAATCGTATGTTGGAACAGACCTAAAGTTAAACACAAATGGTTAATAGAAATATTACAACAAAAAGAGTTTGACTATAATGACATTCTAATAGTTAAAAATATGTACTGGAATCAATAGCCTACAGTTAGAACAAAAAATCTTTTTATAAATAGAAACCGCAGCCTAACCTTGAGAGTTAGTTTGATGCGATGCTATATTTATTTAACGCTTTTGTACGGAATGGAAGCATAAACGTTGAAGAAAAATAGCCCAAAAAAACTAGAAGCGTTTAAGATGTGGATTTATTACCGCATACTAAAGATACCCTAGACAGACTTAACCAATGAAGAAATCATGCAAAGAAAGCATAGAGAAAATAATCTGATCCTTATGATTAAAAAACGAAAGCTAGAGTATCAATTTTACAACTTATGCAAGGAAAAAAATCCGTTGGGTGTTGCAGAACTTTATGGTTGATAAACTTACGTGAGTGATACAGACAAACATTGATCCAACTATTTAGAGCTGCAGCCTCGAAGATCAGAATTCCAGTGGTGATTGCCAACCTCTGTTAGGAGTCAAATAAAAAAAAATGTAAAAGATAAATGACTTATCCAATCAGTATTATGTGTATTAAAATTTTTTAACAAAATTATTGATGTTTATTTTATAATAACCTTGAAGAAACTTGTTAAAACTTTCAGAAAAATTATCAAAAAAGTTTGGAGTGGCCTTATTTTATAGAATAGTATATGTTTATTACAAAAATATTTTTATTGCAAACTTATCTTCTTTTTCTTCTTGTTTTTTTTTTATCGGAGGTTGGACACCATCATAACAATTTTGATCTTGTTTGCTGCAGCCTTGAACAACTCTACACTCCTGCAGCTAAACCAATCACGCAAGTTCTTTAGCCAGGATACCCGACGCCTACCAATACAGCGTTTTCCTTTGATCTTTTCCTGCATAATGAGCTTTAAAAGTCCCTATCTGGAGCCTCTTATGATGTGACTTAGATATTAAAGTTTTTTTTTTCAGAGATGCTTTGCAATCTTTTTTCATTTTGCAAAGGAGTTCAATGTTGGTAGTTCTATGTGTCCAGAGAATTTTCCACGTTCTACGATAGCACCACATCTCAAATGCCTCTAGTCTTTTTAGCTCTAGTTGTTTTAGAGTCCAAGTTTCAAGTTCGTACAGCAGGGTGGAAAAGACGTAGCAGCGCAGAACTCTTGTTCTGAGTTTTGTACTGGCATCTCTCCAACACAAAAACTTCTTTATCTTTATAAAAACCGCTCTTGCTATCTCCACTCTTTTCCTAATCTCAATTGCCTGGTCACCCGTCTCACAAAGCACAGTTCTAAAATACTTATTTAAATCAACCTGTTGGATATGTGTTTTCGAAATTATCATATATATATAGTTTTTGTTAGGTTTATCTGTAGTTCATACTCATTACATTTATTGTTCATTCTTTCCATTATGAGCTGAAGTTCTGTTATACTACTTTAAATATGGCTTCACTATATATGTTAAACAAGAGCGGAGACAGTATGCAGGCCAGCCTAACTCCCCGGCAAATTTCATTCTTCTCTGTCAGCTCATTTTCGACCTTCACTTTTGCAGAGTAACCCCAGTATAAGTTAGTGATTATTCTGACATCCTTCTTGTCCAAGTTCTTTTTAAGTATCAGTTGTAATAAATCGTACTTAATTCTATCAAAAGTCTTTTGAAAGTCAATGAAGCATACAAATAGATCTTGGTTCATGTCTAACCAGCGTTGAAAAAAAACATTAACTCCAAAAAAAGCCTTCCTCGTTCCCAAGCCTTCTCTGAACCCAAACTGTGTGCTACTTATGTCCTCTTCTAGTTTTCTGTACAATCTTTAAGAAAAGCTTCAGTGTATGATTCATAAGTGCGATAGTCCTATAATCTGTTCATTCTCTAGCATTTGTTTTTTTGGAAATCAGTACAAATGTCAATACGAGCCATTGTCGTGGTATAATGCTTGTGTCATATATTGTGTTAAAAAGATCCAGCAGTCTATCTGCTAGTTTTTTATCAAACAGTTGCAGCATTTCTACTGGTATCTGATCTGGGCCAGTAGATTTTTGTAGTTTTATACTCTTTATGGCATGCTTTAGTTTATGTTTTATAATTTTTGGTTCTTTATCTTTCACTTTTAAAATAATTTGTAATTGTCTTTTGTCGTTAAAAAGTTTATGAACGTAAAAAAACTAAGTAATTTGGACTGGGTCAAAGAGTTTGGGTACGATTGGATTGGAGTTGCAGTTTAGCTGATAATTATCACGTCTGATTTGGAAGTATCAATTTAAAGATGCTTTGTTTATTTTTTGCTTAAGGTTTTGCACAATTAAATGCATGTTTTTAGTTTTCAAGTGTAAATAAATACTACCACAAAAGCGTGCAAATTTATACTTTGTGATGCGTAGAAGGATATATATCTGATGTAAACGATTTAATAAGATAGATTTATATCAAGATAATGTTCATACGATTTCAGATAAAGAAAGTTTACTAAACCACTGTTGGTTGTTATAAAATACAGCTATTAATTAAGGACGTAGGGGGATGTAAACGAGAATGGCTTGTATGAAGAGGAAAAAACTGAAGACGCCACAAATCATTTAATTCAGCATGTGGGGGATAAGGATTTCCACGGGATTTCCACGTGATTGGGTTTAGGAAATGATATATATATATTATTCCAGAGGGGAGAAGAGGTCTATACGATAAGTGCAGAAACTAGCATCAAATAAACTAGATAAAGATGAAAAAACAAAACAATAAAAAATATTTAAAATTTGCAAATGGAAACGTTACAAGCTTATTTAGTTAATAACTTTTATGTTAGGTAAATTAATTCTCATATTAAGTTTATTATATAACCGTAGGGTGACATAATCAAACTCCACTTTATATCTGCTAATAATGGCACATGGCTAAAAGTCATAATGTGATTTATCTTTCTTATATAAAAAGACCCCTCGCCGATTTTGACATACCCCCTGTTGAAATGTCACGGGGAAAATGACCGATGCACCACAACGATTTCTGTTGAAATTGCGTCTAGACTCCGGCACACGCTATATATTTTATTATATAAATTTTTCGACTCCGTATAACAGATGGAAGATAAAGGATAATTATAAACTGACAACGCCTCGCTGTCAGTTAAGGGCACGAATTATGCGATTAATGTTTTCGCCCTCTTTTTTTCTGTTGGTTCTTCTTATGTAATTAATCGAGCCGATGTTTGTTTTCTAAATGGGCTCGCATCTGTTGGCCCGTGTGTACGGTTATCGTTTCCTGAATTACGGATTTTTGAGGGGTTTTTAATTGGAAATTTTCGCTTGAACTCACTCTCCATTAAAAATGCGCATTAAACTAAAAGCGTCGTTTGTTAAATGTGCACTACGTAACGGAAAATATGTGAAGTAGTTCAATTGAATGAAACTTTGTAGTAGTTATATATAAAAATTAATGTTAATTTAAAGAAAAAAATAACTATAGTAACTTTATCAATAAATGCATACTCAACTTCAACTATATAAGCATACTAATGATAAAAATAACTAAAATTTTTGTCTTTGTATTAACTTTCAACAAGATTGAAAAAGCGGATGAACAAAAAATTGATTTATTAAAAAGTAGCTCCTGAAACGCGGCTCGGAAAATACCGAAAAGAATCTAAACAAATCCCCGGCTTTACTTTGAAGAGTTGTAAACAAATGAAAAACTTGGCCGTGTCGCTCGAGCAGTGGGGATTTTTAACATTATGACATTTTCATCCTTTTTTTCTTTTCTCACTCCCTATACGTACGGGAAGCTCATCATTTGCAGTGCCACATCGGAAATCTGATTTTACCAATACGTGTGTGTTCTATTTACTCAATACATGAGATATATAAAGGGGAAATGTGATTGAATAGATCTGTGGTTTTCTCATATATCAGTAAAAATTATGTTTACAGTAGCAAGCTTTAATTAGGTATTACGTTTACTAATGGATACTTATTAGATTGATATCAAATTTAATTAATTATATTAGAAAGATCAGAATTAATTGAATAAGATTTTACGTAATTAATTAGGTAATTTATAAGGAGCCACTGAAAATAAGAAAATAAGATTTTGACTTGTGTAATTCAATATTATTAAGTTGATATAAAAACCTTTCAAAATATAGTGAACATGAAAAATTTATAGAAAATAAAACTCAGAAAGCGTTTAAAATTAAATAGATTATTTTTAAAACAATTGGAAGGCTCAATTTAATTCAAAAAAACATTTCTCTATACAGAAAAAATTAATAAATATTCATATTATGACTAAATCAAAAACACTTTTACATTAGTTGAGCAAGTCGTTAAAAAAATATCAAAGGCGGTATTCCAATCTAGACCCTTCTTTACTGGAATTTACAATTTCAGTTGTTAGTTGCTTTATGATTCATCCTTTAGTAGAGTTTTAGTTGATATCTTGTCTGCTTAACTTTTACAACCCATTTACTATTGCTTGTGCAGATTGCAAGAGAATTAGCATTTGCATTGAGCTTCATTTCATATAAAATATAGTACACAGAAAAAAATAGTTTGTTTTTGGTGGTACGCTACGCAAACGCATTAAATACTACAACTGGTGTTGAGTCGTTGAAGAGCACGGTGGAAGTAAACTAGTACATTGTCCGGTGGTTTCATTAAAGTTTATTTAAGATGTATTGTAACCTTCTTTGATTTATTGTTTAAGGTTTTGCATAATTGTTAAAATAATAACTTAAAATTTTGACAAAAATGTTTGCTTTTGCTCTAAATTCAATTCTAAAAATTAAAAAAAGAATAACGCTCACTTATCAGAATAATACTTTAAAATTTTAACAAATCTTAGTACAATCACTCCCTGACATGCTACTTTGCTTTAAACTAAGTAAAAATTTAGTTAATTTTTTTTAAATATTTTTAGATTTTAACATAAATGCCGTAGTTACAATTAATAATAAAAATACTCAAACAAACAAAACAATAATTGTTGTGCTTATACAATATTAACACTAAATGATTACTGTCTCATCAAGACCAACATTCAAAAAGAGTTTTAATTACTCCAAGACTGCTTATAACTGTATATTATATTGTAGATGTAAATGGTTTAACTTTTACCGTAAATAAAGAATTATTATCTAGAGATTCTAGAACACAAGCCGGTAACAGCAAGCTGAAAATGTTGCAATTGGTTAGGTGATGCTCCGATCTTTGCATCATCAGAAAACTGTTTTTTTAATAAATTTGCCAGTTGTTAATAAACTGTTTATTTTGGATAAATTTGTGGCGTAAGGATTGCCACAAAAAATGTATGATTTAAAATAGTAGGTTAATTACTTCATAAGCCTTCCCCCATTCCTCAGTATTGGTTTTTTAAGGTAGCAACGTCTTCTATATATTGACATCCAGTAACAACATCTCATCTCATTGTTGCTGTAAATTTAATTCCGTCAAAGTTTTGAGATTCTTCTTAAATTTGAAATTATATTTTGCTTGAAAGTTAGGGGTAGTTGTCTGTCAAACTTACTCCGAGTTACCAAACCTCAATTAACGGTAGGCGAGAGTACAGCTATTATTAGTAAATTCACCTGTCGATTATGATTAAAACCATTTAGTTTTATCTTGATAGATTTTAGCAGAAAGGCAAAATTTAAAATCAGTTATTCCAAAAGGTAAGTGCAAAATAGTAAGCAGGGTACACTATTTTGTTGATTGTGAGCGAGTAGTTTTTAATTTTATAGACCGCCTATCCACCCAAGTGTTGTAGACAAAATATTGGTTTATTTTTAAAGATCTAGTGTTCCTGCAGTCAAAATAAATAAATCTTAACTCAATTAGTCTTTAGTTTTGTGCCTTCTTTTGTAGAAAGTTGGCAACCGTTGTTTAATAAACTTTTCTATTTTGCGTTAGATAATAGTATTTGCAGCTTTGGGTATTTGAAACTGGGTGGGAGGTCGGGGTAAACAGGTTTTTAGATTGTAAGCTACTGGTTTTCAAATTTGTTCCCCGTCTACCCTCTCGAGTGTTTATAGACAAAAATTAATTTATTATTATAAATTTGGAACTATATTAGTAGTAAACGTCAATTGTTAAAACAATCAAATGTAGATGCAATTACTATATTTTTGTCCACCAATTTTTGGGTGAGTAGAGGCTTGCGTCTATAAAAGATTGCAAAGCGGGTTGATCTAAGTCTAAAAGCTGCTTTTGGAGAATGTTTTTTGGTAGTTCGAGTTGTCTTGAAACTCTGGCAGGGTGTGCAACCACAAAGTATTAATTGATGATGTTTGTCCCAAAATCTCCAAGAGGTCGAACGTTGTGGATACTACAGCGCTAGACAGTATAGTTTTTTTTAACTAACTGTGAATCAAATTTTTTAATATTTATAGAAGAGTAGAATAACAAAGTGAGCCGCTATTAGTAGAGCTAGGCTCTACTTACTTGCAAGTCTTTTCGTTTTGTGCACTAGTGTTCCACTTGCGGTACGTTGTTGCAAGGACTTCTTTCTCTTTATCAGCAGCTATTTTCAAACTAAGTATGCAATGGTTTGCCAATGTTTGTTGCTATGGTTGGGGTTTTGTTCCGGTGGTTCTTGCTTAACATTGTTTTTGTAAACAAAAGTGACGGTTGTGACAATGTTGGATAAACGATTGTAGACCACGAGTATCATTCTGAATATAGTTGCTTGCAACGTTGTCTTAAGCGTTCGGTTTGAGGAAAAACTTTTCTTTCCTAGTCTGAATCTCTTTTGGTTCTTTGTGCGTACAATACATTGTTTCTGTCGTCAGGTGTGAAGTTTGAACGTTGGCCGTAAAGCAGCTTATCAGATAAAGACGTTTTGTTTAGTTATGTCTCTAATAATAGTGACTGCAGTTTTCACCAATCCGAAGCATTCCGCTTCTTTTGGTACTAACAATTTTGGCAATGTAGACTTCTTGAGTGGTTATGAAAGGTGACTTCTTCAAAGAGTACTTGGGGTAGGGGTAGGTTTTAGGTATGTTCGGTGTGAATTCCAGGACCTTTGCAAAATCCATAATTGTTTTGCTGACTGTTGTTAGTCGGATCTGCCATTGTCATTGTTTAACTGCGCTGACGCTTTATCACAATATGGTTATTCCAGACTATCGGCATTGTAGTCTGTAACATTTTGAGTTGCCAAGGGTTTAGTTTGGGTTAGTGACGTGACTCAAGTAACCTGTTGGTTGGTAGTTGGTGGTGGTGAGAATCTCAATTTGTCAAATTAGTTAGCTTAGTGGTATCTTAATTTTGTAGCGCTCGAAGTCGGCAAAATATTCTTTGAGCGATTGACTCTTCTTTTTTTTTGTTTTTTTGCAACGTTTTTGTTGCCAAGTCTTTTTTTTTTTAATTTTCTACGTTGGGCGCTGTTTATTATCAACTTGCATCTACAAATAGTAGCTCGAGCGGTTTGTCATAGCGCGGCTGCTTTCGGGTAAAGATCTTTATTAGTTCGAGTGCATTTTAGTAAAAAAGTTACAGTATACACGTTTACTAAGAACGCCAAGAACTCTAATGCACAGTCAGCGCTTTCTTGCAAGCATTCACAAAGAATTCAAGTTTACACAAAATGAGTTGGTTTGATTTGGAGCGACGCGGAAGTGCATTCAGCAGTTACCAAGGGTTGCCTTGAAACTCTGGCGGGGTGTTCAAGCACAGAGTATTAGTTAATGATGTTTGCCTCAAAATATTCCAGAGGCCAAACGTGGTGGAAGTCCACAGCACTGTGGTGGTCATTGCGGAAGCTGCAGCGCTGGATGGTATGGTTTTAGGTAGTGTCACTACAGGCAAAAAATCTTGAATAGGCTTGTTCTGGATTGATGTTGTCTTGCTCTTAACCGACAGTAAATTAAAAAAAATGTTTTTTGGATGAGGAAACAACAAGGTGAGGCGCTATTAGTGGAGCTTCTATACCGTTTTGTTGATTGTGGGTGAGACGTTTTTAAACTTGATTTTTACTTGCCCAATGTTTGTGAACAAAAAATTGTTTTACTTTAACAGCAACGGTATTATTTTTTTGCAGACAAAAAAATGGTTAATATTTACAAATTTGGTGTTCCAGCAGTTAAACTACTCAAACTATAAAAATAGTAAACATTGTCACTACGATGTCAGCAGTGGATGCGGTTACTAATTTTTTGTCCAAAAACACTTAAGTGGGTGGGTGGGATACACAATTTTGGATTTTAGATGGTGGATAGATGACTTTTAATCTTAGTGACAGTTTTTCTTAAAAAAAGATGAACTGTCATTTAGTTCTGATAAATTTTCAAAATTTATCTGTAAAAAGTTATTCTTTAAACAAATTTGAAAAAAAAGTTTGTTATAATTTTTTCCTAAAAATGCAATGAACGATCAGAAAATGTAAATTTTAAATTTAAGCTTTTTTTTGTTATTTCTGTAAATACGTTGTATGATAACTTTTATGAAATTTTCTTTCTTTAGCACATATAAAAGCACGTTTTTATCCACATTAAAAAAAAAAAATTGAAATTTTTTGTCAAAAAAAATCAAATCTTACCAAAAATAAAAAAAAAATCAAATAAAAAATGTTTAATCTAACTCAACCCGACCTAACCTAAGCTTTCAAAAACAACTAAATCATTCAACTTTGAAATTTTTTGTCAAAACAAAACTTTACAAAAAAAAACAAAAAATTAAAAAAGAAAATTAATTAATTATTTTTTGTCAAAACAAAATAACCAAACCTGCAAAAAAATTAAAAAAAAATTAATTTTGAAATTTTTTGTCAAAACGAAAAAAAAAAACATACAAAAAAACTAAATTAAAAAAAAAAATAATTTAGAAATTTTTGTTAAAACAAAAAAAAATCAAAACAAAATAAAACTCAAAAGTTTTAATAAAAAAAAATCATATGGTATAACCTTACAAAAAAAAAAATTTAAAAAAAAATCATTTTTGAAATATCCTTTCAAAAACAACTAACATTTTCAATTTTCAATTTTTTTGTAAAAAAAAATTAAAACTGATAATGTTAAATTTTTTTTAACAAAATATAAATAACTTTACAAAAAAACAAACAATTTAAAAAAATAATTTAATCTTATTATTTTTTGTCAAAACAAAATAACCAAACCAACAAAAAAACTAAAAAAAAATCAATTTTAGAATTTTTTGTCAAAACGAAAAAAAACCAAACAAAAAAAACTAAATTAAAAAAAAAAATTGAAATTTTTGTTAAAACAAAAAATTCGAAACAAAAAAAACTCTAAAGTTTTAACAATCAAAAGGTATAACCTTACAAAAATAAATAAAAAAAAATTAAATTCATCTTTGAAATAACCTAACCTAACCTAACCTAATCTAACCTAACCTAACCCAACCTTTCAAAAACAACTTACATTTTCAATTTTAAATTTTTTTGAAAAAAATAAAATAAAACGAATAATGTTAAATTTTTTTGTATAAACAAAATAATCAAATAAACTAAAAATTTAAAAAAAACTCAAATATAAATTTTTTAACCTAACTTAACCCAACCTAACCTAACCTAACCTAACCTAATTTAACCTAACCTAACCTAACCTTACAAAACAACTAAAAATTTCTACTTTAAATTTTTTTGTTAAAATAGAAAAAAAAGCAAACCTGAACGGTTTTAAAAAAAAGTTTTTTATAATTTTTTCCTAAAAATGCAATCCCGAGAAGTTACAAATGATCCAAAAAAAAATTAAATATAAAATGTTTAACCTAACCTTACAAAATCAACTAAAAATTTCAATTTTAAAATATCTTAACAAATCAAAAATAACAAACCTTACCAAAAAAACTAAAAATTAAAAAAAAAATCAATTAAAAAAAAAAAACTGAAAAATAAAAAAAAAAATAAAATAAAATAAATATGAAATTTTGAACATAACCTAACCTAACCTTACAAAAACAACTAAAAAGTTCAACTTTAAATTTTTTTGTCAAAACAAAAAAAAACAAACCATACAAAAAAACTAAATTTGAAAAAATAATTAATTTAAAATTTTTGTTAAAACAAAAAAAAATCAAAACTAAAAAAACTTAAAAAAAAATTTAACAAAAAAAAAATCAAAAAGTATAATAAAATATATAAAGAAGAAACGCAATGTCCTCAACAATGTTGACGAAGTAAGTTAAAAATCAATTATTAAGTTTAAATAAATAAAGCCATACTGATGAGAGGTAAACCTCGAAACGCGTCTATGGATGTTTTTAGTTTAGAATATTTTTTCATAAATTTAATTTTTTAATGCAAAAAGTATAACCTTACAAAAAAACAAATAATTAAAACAAAAATTTATCTTTAAAAAAACTTAACCTAACTTAATTTAACCTAACATAACCTTACCTAACCTAATCTAACCTAACCTAACCTAACATAACCTAAACTAACCCAATCTTTCAAAAACAACTAACAATTTCAATTTTAAATTTTTTTGTCAAAACAAAAAACAAAATCAACTAAAAAGTTTACCTTTAAATTTTTTTGTCTAAATTAAAAAAAAAACATACAAAAAAAACTAAATTTTGAAATTTTTGTTAAAACAAAAAAAAAGGTATAACCTTACAAAAAAACCAATAATTTAAAAAAAAATCATCTTTAAAATAACCTAACCTAACCCAACCTAACCTTACAAAAACAACTAACAATTTTAATTTTAGATTTTTTTTATCAAAACAAAAAAAAATTAAATTTTACAAAAAAAAAATTTTTTTTATACTAATAATTAATTTTGTAAATAATAATTGTTACTTTCGCATAATTTATACTTTACGGTTTAATTACAAACCATGCAATACAGGCATACACTCATAATTGTCTTATTAAATTGGCAAAAACTATTTTCACAGAAAGTTTATAGAAATGATGTAATATACTATAGAAAATTGTTGAATCTTAAACGGAAGGCAACGACTTGCAAATATACACTTAGTTGAAAATATGATGATACAATTTTATGTAATGCCAGCCACCTCCTGGCGCCAATACACTCATGCATATCAGCTCCACTACAACACAGACGTATAATAAAAAAAACAATATTTGGCAAAAAATATATCTTTGCGATAAAAGTTTCCCCCAAAAGTTAAAAAACAACCATTAGGGGTCCCAACGCGCATACAGAATAGACACAGATAATGTACGTAGCATCTTCCTTTAATATGTGAGCCACATATCCTTCCACCCTTACATAAATCAAAATTTGTTCAATAAGACAGCGAACGGAAATAAATTGCCACTAAATATTGCAGGTGCACCACGGATGCACTTTTTTATTAATAATAGATTACATCACGCGCCCACAGAATATAGATTGGTGGGGAACATTACAGCAGATTACATGGGATTCCTTTCATGGTAATAAAAAACACATTTGCTACATCAACGCACCCCCATCATAATAGCTACAATGCTATAAATTCAATTTGGAAATTATATTTTTTATATGCTTTCTAATAAAAGATAAATAGTGTTAATGCTATGTGGGGTGCTTTTATATCAATCTAATCAATTGTATTGTCATGAAATTTTTTACTTGAGTAGTATTATTAACCTAATTGGGATTTTTTATCAATTAAATCTTTACTAAAGAATTTGTTAACAAAGCACGTAATATTTTTATTGTATTTTATCCTGTGATAAATCAGTGTGAAATATGGTAAACTATGTAGCTTTGATCCATCGATAAAGTGTCTTTCATCATGTGGAATTTCCAGTGAAAAATTCGCCCTCTATAATTCAAGATTCTTATTTTTTTCTATTTTTGAGCTGTAACCACTCCACCCCTCAGTTATTTAAGGGAACCGGTATCGATATACCGCGGGGAAATGCACATTTGTAGTATAATAATGATAAATGTGACTCCGCAGAGAGGTCACCTGTTTTACTTTGGCGTCACGACGCCGACAGCCGCTCGACTTAACCCTCTTTTGCTGTCGCGACGTTTACATGCATCCTGCCTTTTATAGCTGCCGTGGGGATTCCGCCGCTCTTGTTTCGTGGATGGAGAGAACAGTTGAAATAAAAAGTTATAAACAAACAGCAATAAAGCAGTCATCCCATTTTTAGACAACGTCGAATTACAATTATGCACTTCGGCGAATCAATTCCGCAGCGGCATTTTGGTACCGTGTTATTCCTGCTATTTAGCCCGTTACACTTCCGCAGGAATATGTTGAATATTTCAATGGTAATTCAATTGCGGCCTCAATTGATTATACCAAGACAGCATTTACATACATACAACATACAACGTTCGATTGCCCATACACCATACAGTAATCACATTGCAATATGTTTTCTGGAATTACATCTACTTTATATCCACTACATCTTATATTCGTCTATCAATTCAACTAAGATGTACTTTATAACATTTCAATTTAAAATTGCTTCCAAAATAGGAATCAAATTTTAAAATATTTGTTAGAAAATCATCAATTTTATCAAATTAAATTAGTAACAAACGTCTTAGCCAGCCTACGTTAGTAATGCAAGTTTAAAATGAATTAGGCTTATAACCTAGTTGGGTTAATTTAAAATTTCTTAGAAAGAAACGAAATATACAATTCAAAATTTAATTAATGTTTCTATATTATGATTGTTATGTTATAGATTAGGGTGTTTCAGTTTCAGTTTTAAATTTTGTATTTTTGGTAAAATATTTTGATCTCTACTTCTTATGCTTTTACACCACTCTTCAGATATTTCCAGATAATTCATAATTAAGCCAGGTTTTTGTTAGAACAATAATATCATAGTTAGATACAGTTACAGCCAGCATAAGTTTTTTAAGCTTAGTTTTTATACCACAACTTTTTGGTAGTAGATAGAGATTCCGCTGGTGGTCCTGGTGACGGGTTTAGACTGTTGTCTAGATCCAGATTCCGAAAATCAAAAATCTTTACAAAAATCGGAACAAGCGTGATTAACTGGAATAGCAAAGTTGCTGCAGTTTTCAGATTTTACAAGTAAATAAACATCAACTGATATGGTAGGAAACCGATATTATAAATGATTTATTATATCAGTTTTTTAGTGTAAATTAGAAGTAGGTACATAATATGTAGTTTGTTATTAGTTGGGCCACAACAAACAATAGTTTGAGTTATTGGCTGAGTTTTTTGATTAATTTTTTCTTTGACATCAGAGCTGGACCCGACAAAGTGCCCGTCGAATTAATAAAACTTATAGATGAAGACTCCATAGATACCCTACTACAACTTTTTAACAACATATATGCGATAGAAAACTTACCAACCGAATGGTTAACCTCAACTTTTGTGACGCTACCCAAAAAGCAACAACTTAAAGATCTTTCTAAAAATAATACATAATCGCATCTTTAAAAAACTAGATGAAAGAATCAGCGACACACAAATAAGGTTTAGAAAAGGAATGGAAACCAGAAAGGCTTTTTTTGGTTTAAACGTATTGACACAAAAATTTCTAGACATAAACCACAATATGTACATATGCTTCATTAATTTTAAAATAGCGCGTTTAATCGCGTCCAACACAATAAACTACTAGAGATACTAAAAAAAAAACATCGATAGCAAAGACATGCAAATAGTATCTAACCTTTACTAGAACCAAACAGCAAAAGTCAGAGTCGGTAAAGAACTAAGCAAAGAGGTTAAGATACGCCGTGCAATAAGACAAGGATGCGTGTTGTCGGCTCTTTTATTTAACGTGTATAAGAAGCGATATTTGAAGAAGCATTATTAGAAATAGCGGGCGGTATCGTCATAAACGGACAAACCATAAACAACATACGATACACCGACGATACCAGCATAATTGCAGATAACTTAGTGGATTTACAACACCTAGTCAAACAAGTAAATACTCACTGCAAGCTATACGGTCTAGACATCAACATAAAAAAAAAAAACAAAATCATGAACACTTTAAAGGACATAAACATAAATACACACCATAATAGACCCCAGATATATATCAACAACAAAACTATAGAATGGGTATCCTGTTACAAATATCTGGGAACCAAAAACAAGGAACACACAAAAGAAATCAGAAGTAGAATAGAGATAGCTCGCAATGCTTTCACAAATATGCGGAAAATTCTCTGTAATTGCTACATAAAACTAGAGCTAAGAACTGGAATTCTAAAGTGTTATATCTTTCCTACCCTCCTCTATGTAATGGAAGCATGGACCACCAAAGCAAACAACATCAAGAACCTAGAAACATTTAAATAATGGTGCTACCGGAGGATGCTCAAAATCTCATGGACCAACAAGATCACCAATGAGGAAGTACTTTGCCGAATGAACAAAACAAGAAAGATCACCAACACAATAAAAAAGCAAAAACTGGAATACTTCGGTCATATTCTAAGAGGCGACAGGTATAATATCCTAAAATTAATTATTCAGGGAAAAATTAAACGAAAAAGGTCAATTGGCAGAAGAAGAATCTTCTGGCTCAGAAACCTAAAAAAGTGGTTTGAATGTACTTCTGCTGAACTATTTAGAGCAGCTGCCAACAAAGTTTGCATAGTCATGATAGTTTCCAATCTCTGTTAGGAGCGGAACTCAATGAAGAAGAAGAACTTTTAGCTAGGGTTTTGACCAATAAATAAAAACGTTAATAGTATATGGGTAAAACACAAATCATTAATAATAAGTTCTATGTTAAATGTTTAATAATATATGTTATTGTTTTTATATAAATAGTTTTATATCTTAAGTATTTTATAAAATTTATTTAGATTGTTTTAAGTATGGAACTAATAAATTAAGCAGACAAATTGATTGTAGTTAGTTAATTTTTTCACAAATTCTCACTTTTTTTTATTTATTTAATACATATTATATTCATTTCCATTAATTTTGTATTTTGATATTTTATGGCCAATGTTTGAAATATTGTGGTCAAATTTTGATAATTTAATAATAATAAAAATAATAATAATAATTCTTTATTCTTGTAAAAGTTAAACCATTTACATTTACAATATAATATATAAATAAACATATTACATAAACTAAAATAATATATATAAAATACAAAAAATACATAAAAAGTTTAATCTAAAATACAATTTAGGTACACGATTCAATCTATACGATTTAATTGCGACCTAAACTGCGATTTGGTTAAAAACCAATTAAAATTACTTGGCAAACAATTTGCCGGTGTTGAATGTTTAAACATTCTAACAAGTGGATTGTTGCACCCGTAGTTTGTAGAATGTGTAAATTCTCTAAACAATAGCATATGCCTGGTACGTCGATCGTTAATAGTAGTACTGAATGGTAGAGATGCAAGAAGCCCAAGACAGTCTACTTCAGACATCACTAGTCCACGCAAAAACAAAAGATTGGCCTTTTTGCGACGAAGTTTTAGTTGTGGCAAATTGTACAAAGATGTAATGTAATTGCGATCAAAATCAACCGCTAAAATCCCTGATTTATTAATAATAATTTAGCAAACTTATTTTGAATTCGTTCAATACTTTGAATATGAATTTTGTAAGATGGGCACCAGACTGACGGACATTCTGTAAACAAAACCGAGCATTTTCTTAGCCCGGTTACACATATAGTTAATATGCTTGACAAATGTGAGTTTGTGATCAAAGATTACGCCCAAGCCTTTTATTTGAGAAACTTGTTTCAACGGTTTATGATTAATATAATAACCGTAAAGTATTTTATTTAATGTTCTATTAAAATTAATTGAAAAACATTTGTTAACGTTAAGAATAAGATAATTATTATGACACCAAGCATTTACGAAATCTAAATCTTGTTGTAACAGATGACAATCATTAACAGATGATATTTTACTGTAAAGCTTTAGATCATCAGCAAATAAAAGAAAAAGCAATGAATGAATACCCAAAGAAATACATTATAAAAAGCAGGAACAGAATTAGACCGCAGTGTGGTCCCTGGTGAACACTTGAAGTTACAAGAATTAGCTGTGAAAGAAAATTATTAATTTTTACACATTGAGTACGATTTTCCAAAAAACTAAATAACCATGAAACCATAGCATAATGAAAACCTACTTTTGATTCAAAAGTCTTCAAAATATAATTTTTGAAGGTTAATAAACTAGTAAGTGTGGAACGACTCTTACAAAAACCATGTTTTATTAACTATAATACTTTTGCATATCTATTGTATTTGTTCAGTTACAAGTTGATCAATTAATTTCGGAATAGCAGATTGAATACATATACCTCTATAGTTAGTTATGTCTTCCTTAGCCTCAGATTTAAATAAAGGCATATTGTAGCTTTGTTTCCACATATTTAGATTTAAATTTAGATTTGCTTAAGGAAGCATTTAAAAGTAGATGTAACGGCGTAGAAATGGAATAAATGCATTTAAACATCATAGAAGGGATGCCGTCTGGGCCAGTGCTAAAATTATTTTGAAGGTATTCCTTAAAAAACATCAAACAAACTAATTGAAAATTTTGAATGTATTACATTGTTTTGAAACTCAAACGTTGGAGCTGTATGAACTTCAGAATCATAGACGTAGAAAAAAAATTTGCAAATTTGTTGACATAATCATCCCCATTAGTGCAGATTAGGTCTTCGTAGTACATCGTAGACGGAAAGCCATTAGATTTTCTGGTTTTGTTGATAAATTTCCAGAAATGCTTTAGATTAGTTTGAATATATAATATTGAGCTGTAATAGGTACACACCAATAGTATCTATGTTAAGTGCTCTACAATGGGTATCAGTATCGGACAGATTAACATTTCTTACAATGACATATGTTTTCAAAATTTCAAAAGAAGTTCTTCCAAATTATTTAATAAGTAAATTTTGCTTTAATAGAGATATTTTCAATTATAATACTAGAATATTAAATAATTTTAATGTCCATACTTCAACAACTAAATATGGTACTCTTTCCTTATACCATAAAGTGTTAATAGATTTTAATAAATTACCTAGTGATATTACTAAATTATTGTTGGTTAAAAACTTTAAATTTGCATTAAAACAATTTATTATATCAAATAGTATTTTATAAACTTTAATGTATTTATGTGTGATAATTTGCTATTTATAGGTTAGTTATTAATTAATATGTATGTATACATTATTTTACTATGTATTAGGCATGTCCTAGTTAATGAAATAAATATTATTATTATTATTATTATTATTAATATTATTATATTATTCTTGGTACGTGCAATATACTGCTTGTAAAGGCGAGCGCTAAGATTTTTACATGAAGTGCAAATAAATTCAAACTCATTATAATCATAGAGAAGTTCTGAATATTTAAAACGTTTATGAACAACGTTTTTCAATTTAGTAAGTGAAATCAGTTTCTTGCTAAACCAAATAGAAAAGTTGTTTCTACGCCACAGTTTTAACAATCAATTGCATAATACAAAACAGAATAAAATAAATTAACACATACATTAATATCACAGTTATAAAAAAGTAAAGACCAATCAACACTCAATAAAACATCATTGATAGCGCTAAATTCTGCAAATTTAAAATAATTAAAAACATAGTTACACATTAAAATATCACAGTTGGTATCACATTTAACATCTATCACATAAGCATAGTGGTGTTGGCTTGTGTTTAACAGAACATCAACGGCCATTGCCACTTTTACATCACGATCATTTGTAAAACACAATTCTAAAAACACACTTCAACTGTTGGGTATTGTTATGCATTCAATGCAGTTTAAAAATTCAATAAGAATATGCAGGGTAAGTTTTATTGCAAACTACTCCAATTCCTAACTCATCATAATGCAAATAGATTATAATCTCCCAATAGAATAAGTTTACTACTGGGATATATATCAGCTAATGATTTAACTGAGTAGCAACTGTCGGCGTATTTATCAATAGCTGAATTTGGTGGTAAATATACCGCACTAATTAAATATGACACAGACTTAAAGTTAACAAAAACAAACACATGTTCCACGGTTGAATACCTGGGGTGCAGTAATATACCTTTTAGATAAGATCTAATTGCAATTAATACACCCCCACTATCCAGTTTAGCACTAGTTAATGCGGAACGATCGCACCTAAATAAATCATAACCACGTAGTTTAAGCTCAGAATCGTCAATATCCTGGGTGAGCCAAGTTTTGGTGAACACTATCAAGTCGTAACTGGAAACCGCTACGGCCAGCATTATTTCCTTAAGTTTAGTTTTTATGCCCCCGACGTTTTGGTAGTTGATTTTGAGATCCAGGCTCCAAAAATCCTCAGCAGAAGAAGCAGGAACGTTTTGCGCACTACCATAATTTGTAAATCTTCTGATTGCAATATTAGCAGGCCAGAATTCCTTACATAAAATGGACCGCGCATGATCAGCAGAAATAGCAACTTTAAAGCCGCTGTAACTTCCAGATTTGACAATTAAATCAACAACATTAACCGATATTGCCGGAAACTATATCACATTTTTTTGTCTCACGTTTTAGTTTAGATAAGTGAATGTATGCAGTAGGTACACATGCTTGCAGCTTGTCATTATTAGGGCCACTGCCATAAATATCTTTTGCTTTTGGTTGAACTATCTGATTGGATTTAGTTTTAGTTTTAACAACTGAACTTGCTAAAGATGGAATATACTGGGGTTCAAGCAACTGAGTCGTTACAATAGTGGGCAACGCAATATTTGGAGCGGTTTGTTGCTCATTGCATATTCTAAAATTACCTTGTCTTTTTCGGCAATTTTCTTTTTAAGATAGATAATTTTTTCAATTAATAATTTATTGTTAGATCGGACTTTTTCTAACAATATTTGATGTAAAACAATGTTTTCTTTGTAAAGTCTATGTAATTTTGAATGGTCCATATTAAATAAAGTGCCACAATTGCATTTTTTATATTTTAAAGCACAACTATTGTGAAAGACAATACCACAATTAGTGCAAGTTATGCCAGATTGTGCAACGCTTTTGCATTTGCAAATAGGCATGATATCAATGCAGGAATAAAATAAAACAATAACAAGTGATAAATATATTAAGGAAAATAGATAATACAGGAATACACTTCACACCGGTACAGTCAATCACTTGGTGACTTACTGAAAACAAACACAGATAGATCAAGGTAAATTAACAAAAGAAACAATAGAATATGAAGTTAATAATAAAAGTTATTAAATTAAAAAATGTAGGTTACGCCACTGGTGAAAGTAGTTAAAACTTAAGCTACAGACGGCGTGGAAGTACTAGTGCGTAGATGTTTACAATTTAAGGTTAATATTTATAAATAAACATTAACAAAAATTGAACTAATACATGTACAAAACATATAAAGTAATTAATTGCTTATATAATTACCAATAGAGTAGACAGGAACTTTAAAATTATACACTTATTACACACAGAACAGCACTAGTAATAAAATAAAACAATAACACAACAATAGTTGTTATAACTTTAATATATCAAATATTTCTGTTAAAACGTCAGATTGACAACTTTTTGGCTATTTTAAATTAAAGTTACTAGAAGTGTACATTGTTTACAATAAATGATATAACAGCAGACCATCTTTGAAAATAAATTATTGTCAAAATTTAAGGTTAAGTGGAAGACCAGTGCTATAACCATGGCTAAAACTGAACTTCGCCTTTTTTTGTATAAATTATATTAGAAATAAAGACGCTATTATTACTAAAAAAAAAAAATTAAAAAAATATTGCATTTTTAAATTTTATGGCCAGATTTTGATGTTTTATAGAAAAAGTTTAGTATTTTATGATCTAGTTTTATTATTATCAATTTTAATTTTTGTGATTTGGTTGTTTAATAGAAACGTTTTTGTGTTTTGTGTTTTTACAGGTTTATAGCCAAAATTTGATATTTAGTATTTTATTGCTTGATTTAGATTCAGATTTTAATATTTGATTAAAATTTGGTATATTAAAATTTCAATTGGACGGATTTTGGTAATTTAGTTTAATTATTACCAGATTTTAATATTTTAAAGTCGAGTTTTGATATTTTATATTCGGATTTTGGTGTGATAATTCAGATTTTAGTAATATGTGATTGTTATTTTGTGACAAATTTTTGGGATTGTATATATTTGAGTTTCATGGCCAAATTTAAGTATTTCAGACCTTAATTTTGATCATTCATACAGCATCTTTACTGCCTGGACGTCACATATTGCTTCTTGTATTGCTTTAACTTTAATTTCTGTTATTTAGAATCTTTAAGGCCGGATTTAAATTTTGATACTTAATTTTGATAGATTAACTAAAAATGTGTTACATTTTTTTGTCTAGTTTTTAAATATTTTAAGAAAAATTTTTAAATCCAAATCAAGTTTTTTATAACGGCAATTCCATTTTAAACGGACCAGAGCAGCCCTTCCCCTGCATCGAAAAACACAAGAGATGGGATAAACAATAGATCCTTTGATGAATAACATTAAGACGGGTGGGTGAATAACAGTAGAAAAAGTAACTTGCCCACAAACTAAACTTTGTTAAACAATTCTTTCATACCTAAATCCAAGCTCACAAGAGGTGGAATAAACAATAGATCTTTTGATAAGTAACACTTGAGTGGGTGGATGGGACAGTAGAAAACTTACCTTTTTCAAAATTAAACTTTGTTTCCACTCACTCACCCAAGCGTTAGTTATTAAAAAAATTATTGTTAAACAATTTTTGATATCTAAATCCAAGCACACAAGAGGTAGGATAAACAATAAATCCTTTGATGACCTACAAATTAAACTTTGTTTCCACCCACCCACCCAAGCGTTACTCATAAAGAAATTGATTGTTAAACAATTCTCTAATATCTAAATCCAAGCACACAAGAGGTAGGATGAACAATAGATTCTTTGACGACTAACACTTGGGCGGGTGGGTAGGTCACATTAGAAAAAGTAACTTGCCCTCAAATTAAACTTTGTTCTCATCCACCCACCCACGCGTTAGTTATTAAGAAATTTATTTTTAAACAATTCTCTCATATCTAAATCCAAGCACACAAAAGTTGGAGCAAACAATAGATCTTATGATGACTAACATTTGGGCGGGTGGTTGGGCTACAGTAGAAGAAGCAACTTGCCTTTAAAATAAACTTTGTTTCTACCTACCCACCTAATCGTTAGTTATCAAGAGATTTATTGATAAACAATTCTCTCATATCTAAATCCAAGTACACAAAAGTTAGAGCAAGCAATAGATCTTTTGATGACTAACATTTGGGCAAGTGGGTGGGGTGTAGTAAAAGAAGTAACTTGCTTACAAATTAAACTTTGTTACCACCCACCCACCCAAACGTTAGTTATTAAAAGATGTATTGTTAAACATTTTTCTTATATCTAAATCCAAGCACACAAGAGGTGGGATAAAGAATAGATCTGTTGATGAGTAACACTTGGGCGGGTGGGTGGGTCATAGTAGAAGAAGTAACTCGCTTCCAAATTAAACTTTGTTCTCACCCACCCACCCATGCGTTAGTCATCAAGAAATTTGTATCGAGAAATTTGCATTAGTATTTTTTTTTTATTTTTAAAATTATTAGTAATTTTTTTATCGGTTGATGAACGTATAAAGTTGTTAAAAAAACTTGTTTTTTAACTTTGACTTTAAAGTTTTTGTTAAAAATCGCTGTTTTAACTAAAAATTTTTTTTGTAGAATTCAATTTTAGCCTCATTTTAAGTCTTTATGAAAAATTAAGGTTGGGTGGTAGGGCAGTATAATACTCACGTTTTTATGTATATTATATTACTATAAATAAAGTCATTATTATTATTCAAGTTTGACTAGGATCATAACCGAATCGCAGTAACTTAATTGCTAGCTTATTGTTATTGCTTCATCCACCTTTTTTATTTTCTTCAGTTGACTTTATTTGTTAAAGTTTGCTTTGTTTATTCTGTAAATGCTTCAAATGTTTTTGTTGAAAGTCATTTTTTGTTATAAACTTGTAACAGAGTGTAAAGCTAAAGTTATTAATTTTAAAATTACCTATTTATTTTAAAGTAATGGGTTGTTTTAATTTCATTAGATGCATGTAAACATTTCAGTTCATGATGAAGCTTCCAACTTAAAACTGCCAATTTAATTCACAATATTTATTATCCAGCAGTTTTAATTTCATGATAAATATTACAACATATAGAGCGGAAAGATAAATTTCATTTCATTGATAATATAACAAAAATAAAATTTCTTTTTTAAACAAAGTAGATATTTGATGATTTCAAAAATACTTTTTATTTACAGAAATGTAAATCCTTAAATAATAATGTAAATCCTGCCGTCGGCATTGTCAGTTATAAAACAAAATTAAAAAAAGAAGAAGCAAATATGAAGCCATCAGTAATAAAGCATCCATATGCTAAGTCGCCTTGGTAATATTTTAATTCGGAGATGACTTTTATAATATAGGTGTAATTTAAGGCCTGCATGTTCCCAATAATAAACGAGCAGGTAAGCAGGGACCTGTAATTATCGGGTTTAATACCGGCCGCCGACCAAACATTCAATTACACGGACCACCCAACTGAGTAAATCACTACATACTCGGAGATGTCCCATCACTTATACCCTGACACGGCACGACACGGCACGGCGAACATCGCACGGTTACATAAGAATAGGAGTATCTCTCGCACGGTCTCTTCTCCGATAGGGAAGGAAAAGAATACGTCGTTTGTGTAAATAGTTTTACGTGCCTTTTATCTGCGGCCATCAGCTTTTTTCTCCTATCGGACGCTCGTTATCGATACAGATTCCTCATTGAATTACCCACGAGGAAACAACAACGCACGTCATACCGTACAAATGTAACTTCAGAGAGATTTCAATCGCGCAAGCAAACATGCCTGGGATTTATTGGTCGTTAAAGATTTAGTGGAATAGTGGGCCTAGATATATATTATATTTCTCATAATAAAATTGAAGCAATCCATCCGCTTTAAATTGTCCATTAAATCGACTAAATAGTTACAACTATACAACAGTAAATTAGTATTGTAATTTAATTTCTGCTACAAGGAAATACCGGGGAGTTCAATTATTTGAAGTAAATTAATTACATTGAATCTTTGATTGGCACTAATCAGGAATTTAAATGCAATATATCAATTTTAATTATCATAGTAAATATTTGTGTCTATCTACAGCTTCGGTTTGTTTGCTATTGATTTTAAACTTACATCAAACAGATTGTTTAAATGTGGTAAATTTAATGAAATTGTAAATGCAATGTAATAAGAAAAAACATTTGTGTTTAAAATTATTTTAATTTTTTTCAAATGATTTTATCGATTTCATTACCATAGATTATTTATAAACAAATTTTTATTAACTGATTAAACTATGTTGCTTTGAATCACTCTACTACTGAATTTGCTTTGCCCTTTTTAATCTATTTAAACATGTTTACACCTTTTCTATTATTATAACATTTATTCTATTTCATTGCCTGCCAATGTAAAAAAATCGGCAACATTAGATAGATAGATAGATGTTTATTAATCCAATATGCAACTACATAAGTCGATAGGACATGTCATTAAAATAAGGTTCAATACAAGAATTACAAATAAACATTACAAAACAATTTAAAAATATAAACAGTATAAGCACAAGGTATATAAAACTTAAAAATATAATAAATAAATATAAAAACATACGCATACACTTATTTACGATTACAAAACTCTTCAATTGTATAAAAACACTGTTCAATTAAGAAGTTTTTTAAGTTATTTTTAAATATTTTTATGTTAGTGCAGTATTTTAGTGGGTCGTTTAATAAATTATAAAAATGTGCCCCTGCATACTTTGGCGACTTTTTAAAACTTGTGGTTCGAGTTTTGTCAGTTCGTAGCTTGCTGCAATACCTCGTATCATAAGGATGTACATCCTTGGCTGACATAAATGTATTCCTATTAGTAAAAACGTAACACAGAAGTTTGAACAAATAAATTGAAGTAACAGTTAAAAGGCGGTTGGTTTTAAATGTGTTGCGACAAGATTCAGTGGGTTTTAGATGGACATCAGTCGGATCACTCGTTTTTGTTGGATAAACACTCTATTAATGTCTGAAGCAAGACCCCACGCTATGATATTGTAAGTGATTATAGAGTATGTTAATCCATAATAAACATTGATAATAGCTTCAGTTGGAAGTGAGCTTATTAGGTTTTTAATGGCAAAATAAGAGCTACTAATTTTAGAACACACAGTTTCAATATGTGATGACCAGTTTAAGTGTGAATCTGAGGTTACACCTAGAAATTTGGCTTCAGATTGAATGGATAATTCGTTATTTAAAAACTGTAACTTTCTGATAGAGGTGTAGCATTATAGTTTCTAAAATTAACAATTACTGTCTTGTTTATGTTTATTAAAAGATTGTTACAACTGCACCAATCTGAAAATTCCATTAATACACTTTTAACTAGGTGGTTTACTTTTTCAACTGAATCCGCTGATACTAAAATAGATGTATCATCTGCATAGAGAAAACATTGTCCGCTTTTAATAAATTGTGGTAAATCATTTATAAACATTAAAAATATTAATGGTCCGGTGACACTACCTTGAGGCACTTCCATATTCACGTGATACTGGTCTGAAGTAACGTCATTGACTCGAACACAAAGTTTTCGGTTTTCTAAGTAATTTTTTAGAACCTCTAGCATATTTCCTCGTATTCCTAATCTGGACATTTTATACGCGACAAACTGTAAATTCAGACTATCAAATGCACTTGTTAAGTCAAAAAATATTCCTACAACAATTTTCTTTGCATTTAAGTTGTCCATTATATGTTAAACAAAGTCAATTGTTGCTGTTTCGGTGGATTTGTTCTGCCTAAACCCATACTGTTTTTTTGCAAACAGTTTATGTTTTTCCATAAAATCAACCAAACGCTGATTTAAGGCGGTTTCTATTATTTTGGAAATGACACTTAGAAGCGCAATTGGACGGTAATTGTTCATGTTTTGTTTATCACCTCTTTTGTAAATGGGTACAACTTTGCTTTGTTTGAGTATATCGGGAAATTGACCTAATAATACTGTTTTATTAATAATGAAGCATAAATCACGCCGGTGTTACGTTTTTAGTCAATTTTGGATTGGCAATGACTCAAATAGCTTGTTTTTGACGATCATAAGTTTTATATACATATACCTATGCAAAAGTTGAAAAGAAGTAAAAAAACTTTCACATCTATTAAGAAATCCTAGTTTTTTAGATACTTTTGAAGCTATTTTCAACGAAGATTATGTAAGATAGTAATTTCTTAAAGACATATTAAAAAAGATTTAGATATAAATTTGTTGTTTAGTTTAATATTTAGTACTGATAATACCTCTGGTTTTGGTTTTGAAATAGTAAGAAGTTAAGTTTTTTTTAGATTTAAAATTAATTAGCAACATGATGGAGCTACAACTACTTTGCACCACCAATTTTAAAATTAATGTTGAAAATGTTTTATTTAGATATTGTTTTGAGATCTTTGTTTATAGATGCTACATATTCTAACCTAAAAATTTAAAATGATTTTATCACATTATCTGCAAAAATATGATCCTTGAGGAACACGTGGCTTTATGATTTTATAGTTAAGACTATTTTAACTATAATTTTTCTATTTCTAAAAAAACTATTGATAAGATTTACAAATTTGTGATCAAAACCTATATAATAGAGGTTGGTAATAAGATTAAGATGCCATACCCTATCAAATGTTTTAGAAATGTATAGATTTACTGCAAAAAAACTGTATGTTTGTCTAAAGTAGAATTCTATATGTTAGAAGATATGTTGTCAAACGTTTTATCGAAATCCATATTGAGTATCTAAAATAAAGTTATTTACGGGTTCATGCGCGTCTTTCTCACGCATCTGAGTCTGACAGAACTCTACTAAGCTAAATTTGCTTTTACATTTAGTTTATAAACATAAAAAAATATAATTAATCTAAAACCTTAGAATTAAAAAATAATTGATGAGAGGAATGTGTATTCCAGTTTAAACAATTTGTTCGCAACTATGAACTAAAGTACCTTGCTTGTTTGCCTAAGATTTTTGTATTAAATTTTACTATACCATGTTTAAACATCTGAGATTTGCTTTTCCGAATGTCAGTTGCAGAAATATTGCAAAAGTAAGAAATATTTGTCTCTTTGGAATACGCCAATATAAATTACGCGCTTAGAATTTTTGTACTTAATCTATCTGCTTAGGTGCTTGTTGTCTCAATTTTTTTAACTAATTCTTAATGTTGCATATTTTTGACAACTAACGTTAACCTTCGAGCGGGCGCGCAATTTTTTTTAACACTAACGAGCGCGCGCCGTAAATTTTACGTCATACAGTTTACAACAAATATTCACTATTTTATGAGTTTGGTTATAATTAATAATTACAGAAAAATAGTATTTGAGTTTAAAACATATTTTATTTGCAAAACTATTAATAAAAATTAAAAAAAATAAAAAGAGACATTTAGCCTAACCTTTAATTTTTTTTTTTAAATAATATATTAAGATATATATATATTCAATAACCTCTTAATACCGTTAGGTGTCGAAGTGACGGACACACCGAGCCACAGAGAAGACATGTATGGATGCTTATATGAGGTAACGGACCCATATTGGGAAGAACGCAGCGCTCGGCATCACTTTTGGTTCACCCATCCAAGTTGTGACCAGAGCGGCCGTTGCTTAACTTTCGTTAGCGCTGGTATTTGTACATGCCCTCTCTGCCGTACTGCCGACAATATATTAAGATAAATAAATAAAATTATTTATTAATTAATTTATAATTATTATATATTATATACATACAACTGGCAAATATCAATATTTACGCTACGTTTATACTACAATTCCACCAGTAGTCCAACACATTTATTCACTTATGACTCAGTGCCCAGTGCAGATAAAATGTTATTGCACAAAAGCAAATAATCTTAATCAATATAATCTATTAGCATTGTTTTAAGAATAGAAAGAAGTTATTTCTAAAATTACACGTGTACAGCCATTTTAATAGAAAATTCACAATCAATGTACTTAGTGCCTGTTCATTTGCCCAAGTGTTTGCCCTTAAATTTTTTTTGATTAAATTTTACTTTTTCAACTTTTTGATAACTGACATTTACCTTTTTGTATGTCATAGTTTGAGGAGTAAGAAATGATCAATATTTGGACCTCAAACACTTGGGTAGGTGGTTGAGATACGCTAATACCAACTACGCACTAACAATATTTATACTTAATGCCCACTCACCCGCGTTTGTTGTTATAAAAAATCCCCCCGGTTAACATGAAATGTCCTTCATCACGAATATTCAAATTACCTCAAAAATTACTATCCTAGCATAAAAATAAACATGTTTGATAAGATTTTAAAGTTTTGATACCCTCCTCCGCCTTTTTCATAGAGGGCAGAAATGTTTTTGTTTTTATTTTTTTCTCTGCATTTATTTAATAAAAAAATTAAAAAAAAATTATGGAAGTAAGGTAACACAATTTTTTTCAGTCTCTCAAACTCTGTATACAACTCTTAAAAAAAATCGAGAAGAGTTGAAATTTACTTTTGGTTATCTAAACCTTCGATTGCATGGAATTTTATTTTTTTTAATTCATAAGTAATTAAAAAATCTACATCCATGATTTTTTTGGAATTTTTGCGAGTGGTGACTACGAACTATGAAAAATCAATTTTTCTACTTTTTTGTCATTTTTTACCGTTTTGGGTAAACCAGAAAAATTGAAATTGATTTTAGGTTATCTAAACCTCCGGTTGCATAGAATATGCTGCTTTATTATACATCACTAGATAGTTTTTGATAAACCCTATCTAATAAAAAATAACTAGGACAGAAAGACTTTGGTCGATAGCCTTTTTTATATTCATATTCATACTCATTTCTATCTTACTTTTATATATGTTTATTTTCTTTAAAAAAAAACGTTGTATGTGTGTATATGAAATAAATTTGTTTACTACTACTAAAAAAATAAAAATTGAAAAAGTTGAAAAAGTTGAACCATTTAAAAATGACAGCCAATAATGTATGTAAATTTCAGGTTTTTTCTAAACAAACAAAACAAAGAGTTTAATAAAAAAAAAATTAAACCAATTAATTTGATAGATTTCATCTTTCTGAAGATGATGGAGTTTGTCCAATGTCTTTATTACTAACTGTTTTTAAGTTTTGATTTTTTAGTGCAAAAAGTTTTAAAATTGTGAAAAAAATTTGATAGTGCGTGGTTTTTTTGACCTTTACCGATTTTGATAAAAATAGTTTACTGATTAATTTTGATGCCAGGAATACGAATCTAACATTTAAAAACTTGAAAAAAATTACTTTATTTGTTTTTGTCTTGTAAAAAATACGATAAATTGTGTTTTGAGCTGTCAAATCATTGCAAATTGATGAAAATATTATACCTAGGATACCTACTTGATGTAAAAATTTTCGTAAAATTAAAATTTCAGTATTTTGAAAGTTATAATTGCTTTGCAGAGTCACAAAAGTAGAAAAAAAAAACAGTATAAATGGCATAAATGTGAAATAATCGATTTTTAATAGTGGCACACCACTTGCAAAAATTCTAAAAAAAATAAGGATGTAGATTTTTCAATTACTTATAAAGTTAAAAATAAAACTCTACTCAATCGAAGGTTTAGATAACCAAAAGTAAATTTTAACCTTTCTGGATTTTTTTTTAAAGTTGTATAAGATTATAATTACTTTAAAACCAATTTACCTGTATAACAAGATTAGCTTTAGAACAGACGTTTATAACTTAAATATTAGATTTAAGGGTACCATTACTCTTCCTAAGCATAAATGTGAAAAATTTAAAAGTTGCTATAAATATCAAATATCTCTTATATATAATGAAGTAAGTAACAATCTAAAAAAAAATGTCTATACATAAATTTAAAGTGTGTTATAAGAAAAAAATTTTGAATGGACTTATATAGTACAATGCTCTGTAATGTGCTAGATGTATAATATGTTAATTAAGTTAAAAGATGTAAAGTGTGTAAATGAAACGTAAAGTGTGTAAAATTAAAAACATTTTTTAAAGAAGAGCAGCATTAATCTATGGAAAGATGCTGAACTTCACTTTGAGGTTTTCTTTAATTTTGTTTTTATTTTAATTTATTTATATTATAATGTATTTGTTTATTGGGGAAAATAAAGACAATTTATTATTATTGTTATTATACAGAGTTTAAGAGGTTGAAAAAAATTGTGTTGAAGGACCACCTAAAACCCTACTTCTATGATTTATTTTAGAATTTTTCATTAAATGGATGCGGGAAAAAAAATAAAAACTTCTTGCTGTTTTTTAAAAAAGGTTGGTATCAAAATTTTAAAATACTACCAAACATGTATTTTTATGCTAAGAAAATATTTTTTGAGATAATTTGGATATTTGTGATAGGGAGCATTTCACTTATGTTAACCCCGGCACCCATTCTTGGTTAAATCCTACTCTTTCATATTTTTGACAATTGACAATTAATTTTTGTATGTCATAGTTGCAGGAATATTGCAAGAGTAAGAAATAATTAATTTTTTTAATTAATTTTTACTGTCACTTTTCTGTATGCCATATTTGCAAACATGTTGCAAGAGTGAGAAAAGTCCAATTTCTTGACCCACGAATACTTGGGTACTTAGTACCCACCCACCCGCCTAAATGGTTGCCGGTACAGTTTTCTTGATAAAATCACTTATGTTTTTGACAAGTAATATTTACCTTTTCATTTGCCATAGTTGCAGTTTTTTTTGTTTTTGTTATTTTTTTGTTTTTTTTTTTTTTTAAGGACGTAGTGAGGTCTTGACCTCAGCAAGTGGCCTTTGAGAATAACTAACGCAGGGCAATTCCTTTCGGTTTTCTTCTCTACGTTAGTTCTGTTGTCATTTTGTCCTTATAATGTCTGTCTCTAGTCTATTATTAGTTTGAGATGAGCTGGTTTTGGCCTTGTGGGATTCACACAGACTGCTGCGGCAACACATGCTGTCCCCGGCTCATCTCTCCCAATACCCTATTTGTTGTCTGTCCTATACTGACGTTCACCTCTCCTTTCTGCCATTCTATTGTTATTCAGCCTAGTTGTTTGATTTGTCCTTAGATGTCTTCTTAGTTTCTCAAACCGCTGGGCCACGAAACAAACGCGCCGCTTGTAGCGTCAAGACGCTGGAAGCGTATTTTAACAGCGTCAAAACACGAGGCCACAAGCCTGTCAATTTTTGTTGAAGCGTTTATTTTGACATTTCTATTTAGGGTTATGCTACATTTATTTTTGTTTATATAAACTTTTTAACACTTTTTTTTAAATTTAAATATTTATTCTGCCAATATATTCATTAAAGATAAATTATATTAATGTTACTTTTCAAAATATACAACATTTTAAAAATGTAAATTATTTACATAAACAAAAAATCATAGAATGCGGAAAAAAACAAAAATTATCTTGCCGCTTATAGCGTCTAAACACAAGTAGCGTCAATTCCGTATTATATTTGACATTTCTATTTAAGGTTATAATACCTTTATATTTGTTTATAAAAAAATTTAATATTTTTTTTAATTCAAATTTTATTCATTCGACCAATAAATCTTTTAAAGGTAAATTATATTAATCTTACTTTTCAATACAAGATGTATGTACAAATTTTAAATATATAAAAAGTATATTTACAAACAGAAAACTACGAAACGCGGGAAAACTAAATTTATTTTAAAAACTAAATTAATTAACTTTAAAAATAATTTAATTTTTCTTATTTGTCATTTAGAATATAACATGTAAAACCCTGTGATTTTTGTTATTCAAAGCTTTCTAGCTTTGTTCTCGTAGCTTTTCACGTTAATGATAAAAAATAATAGTTTTAAATTAAATTTTATTTCTTCAAATTTTATAATTAAAAACCCAAAATCTTGGCAAAATTGGCTTTGGCAAACTAAACTTGATAATAGAATATAATCTATCAAACAATGTAGGTTTCATTCATTCTAAAATTATGCCAGTTTAAATTCTTCATTATTACTATTAATATAAAATTTTGATAACTGACAAAATGTGTTTTATATGTATAGTGCAAAACCTATACAAACGTATCATAAAATTATACATTATACATCTTAATTAATAATATTACAAAAAAAAATTTACTAATAATTTATTTATTTCAATATAGTTAAATAAGTTAAATCATAATGATAAAATCCATTTTTTTTAATATTTACAATCTAGACAAAATTATCAATTAAAAAGAAAACGTTTTGGCGTCTATATTTAGGAGCGTTTGAAACAAACCGATTTGTTTCAGACGCTGACGCTCAAATAATACGCTCCAACGGTATAAACAGTCAAATTTTATTGTGTACGTACTTGATTTTTTGTATTAATTTGTTTTTAAGAGGCTTATAAGGTGAGCGTCAAACGCAACGGACGCTCGTGTTTGTTTCGCTAGAAGCAAACGACGCTGCGTCTTGCAGCGCAATTTCGTGGCCTGGTACGTATAAACCCATGTATTTGAATTGGACGCTTGACGCTCCTTTTTGCAGCGCCGAGCGTTTACGCTCATAGCGTCATGGCTCGTGGCCCAGCGGTAAGTCTTCATTCACTTCTTTGTCGGCGTATCCTCACTCTTTCATGAATATTTTGTGGAGCTCCATTAGGTGTGCCATAGTTGCAGTAAGAGATATTTAGTTTCTTGACCACAAATTTTTTTGTGGGTAGGACGGATATACTTATATAAACTGTACTATTATAAATTCACTTACAACCGCTCTCCCGTCTAAATGTCTGTTGTTTCAAATTTTCTGATTAAATCTTATTTTCCATATTTTTGACAAATATATTGCAGGAGTGACAAATAACCGCGTCGTTACTGTTTAGGTAGTCGAAGTGGTCGGGTTGGTTGCTGATAATATTTTAGATCCTTGAGTTTTTAGGAGTAAAACGTTGGTCACTTGCAGGTCGTTTAAGTAATATTGACAAGTTTGGATTTTTTTGCTACACACTTATGTTTATAGTCGGCTTTTGTTAAATAGTTGTGTCGCGGGCAAATCTTGAAGTACTGTTCCTCTGTTTTAAGGTTCTACCACCACCGTTGTGTACAAAACCTGGTTTATTTGAGTTTTTTACTTTACTTGATGCCGAGGGAGTCGCTTTCTTTTGCAGTGTCTTTTGGTAGACGATATCTGTTTGGCAATGACTACTGCAGCTTCTTTGGTTTTTGGTTTACACACGGAGTACACAACCCGGCAAGGTATCTTTCTTTTCTTGCCAGATGCTCAATCTAGTTCTTTATTTTTCTTTTTCTATTTTATCTTTTTTATTTTAGTAATCCTTGTGTTTAGTTTGCAGGGATACTCTACTCTCTTGCAATTAACGGTTAACTTGGGTATGCACACCGCCGTTTCTCAACGATCTTTTAGCTTCTGTGTAAAGATTGTTTTATTGGAGGTTGTTTTTTTATGTCCTAGAAGTGTAGGCCAGGTGCCCACTGGGCCATCAGATGATTTTGTCAACCGGCTGAAGTTAATACGTTAATTCTTAGCAGTTCCGGTGCTTTGTTTGTACGGATATTCTCTTTTTTTCATTCTTTTACAGTACTGTCTCTTTCTATCACATAACTGATTGTTTTTGGCAATCATTGATGACATAATATTTCCTTAAATATATTGCAAATGTGCATCTTTATATGATAGGTAATTGACCTGTGGATGATAAATTTATTAGACCAGTTATCAATGATTTTTGCTTAAGATAAAATGTAGTTGGCTCTAGAAAGCAGCCGCGTGTAATTTTTGCGTCAGTATCAAGGGTGCCAACACATGCTTTTGACTAAACTGACTGGTTTTGTTTTTATTTTTATAGATTGTTTATTCCTACACGCAGCTATTGTTGAAATGATACCATAATCAGAATTGGCTGCTTATATCGATACTAGTAATATTATGCCTATTTTGCGTCAAACTTCAGTGTTATTCCTATAGAATATAAACGATTATTTACCATACTTGGCTATTGTACCGATAGACAAGTTATTCCTATATGCGGCAATCAATCCTATAGACGAATGATTCCTATAATGCCAATATACGCCTTTGACGCGTTTTTTTAATTTTTATACTTGGTTGTAATTCCAATGCTTGAATTGGACTATAATTTTTCATGTACATAATATTATTCCGATACACGATTCAACTCAAAAAGTGTGTATAGTGCATCGTAAATTTGTCTACGTGCAGTAACAAAAAAAATTTCAATTTTTAAACTACGAACATTATGGTGGGTAAGCTAACCCGGCACCGACCTTTCCCACCGAGGTCAAAAGGATGGAACCAAGTCAAGGTAATATACGCCAAGTATAAAAAAAAGCAGACGAAGGATTTGGGTGTTAGTAATAGGCCTTCAACCGGCTTCTTTTGTCAGGTGCCATCAGCACCATCAAGACAATCAGCCAACAAGGCTAAAGGATCCTTAAGCCACTCTAACCACTCAGCGCCCACAGAGAAAGCTAACGCATGCCGGCTTCCTCCAATTACCATTCATGATAAATATTTAGGGCTGATGGCAACATATAATAATAATAAAATCTTTATTTACGGCAATCGCCATTACAATAAAAAAAAAATACAAACAATTGAAAATACATATGTGTATAACGCTATAAATTTACATTGTACTATAAAATAACATTATATTATTTAATCTATAACAAACTTTTTTGAATCTTTTATGATTGTGATCAAATACATTTAATCTTTGAATAGATGAGAAATGGTTAACTTCATTCATTAACCGAGATATAGGAGAATTATGCAAATAATTGGTTCTATAGAGTTTGCACCGGAATAGATATGAATTTCTTGTATATCGATCTTGACAAAAATTAAAGTTTAGGGATGATAAAAGATCAATACAATTTATTTGACTATTAATTAATTTATTAATAAAACAAAGATCTATAATAATTCTTCGTTCACCAAGATGTTGTAAATTAAAATTTTGGGAAAAAAAATCATAACCTAACACATCAATAGGCAATCTAGTTTTAAAAGATAATAGTTTAAAAAATTTGTGTTGGACGGTTTCTATTTGACGTTGGTGGCCTATTTGGTATGGTGACCAAACAACTGATCCGTACTCTAATATTGATCTTACCAGTGATATGTATAAGGAAATAATTGCATTGACATTTAATTCATATGCCGATCTATTAATAAAACCCAACATTTGTCGTGCTCTTGTGCAAATATTGGAGATGTGTTTAGAAAAAGTTAACTTTTGATCAAATATAACACCCAAATCTTTAATTTCATCTAAACGAGTTAATTGACATCCGTCAAGGTTATAATTGTTAACTATACATGTATTTGATCTAACAAACGAAATTACATTACATTTGGACATATTCAACAAAAGTTTATTATTATTACACCATTCATTTAAGTTATTTAAATCTTGTTGAATATTACTGCAGTCATATATTGTACCAACTTTAGAAAACAATTTTAAATCGTCTGCATATAACAAGTATTGACAGTTTTGGATAACATTACACAAATCATTAACAAATAAAAGAAATAAAACTGGTCCACAATGAGAACCTTGAGGAACCCCGGACGTAACATTAATTTGATTAGACATAAAATTTTTAATTTTTACACTTTGTGTGCGGCCTGTTATATAGCTAGAAATCCATTTAACCGTCTGATAATGTAAACCTAACAAAGTAAGTTTTTCAACTAGAACGTAGTAGTGGTTGACCCTATCGAACGCTTTGGAAAAATCTGTATATATTGCGTCCACTTGTATTTTTTCTTCAAAAGCTTCTAATATATACTTTTGATATAATAGCAAATTTGTTGAAGTGGACCGTCCTTCCATAAAACCATGTTGATGTGGGGAAATTACATTTCTTGCAAACCAGATTAATTGAGATGCGACTAGTGAATCCATGACTTTGGGGATAGCTGACTGGTTACAAACACCACGATAATTAGATATTTCATTCCGGTTACCAGATTTAAAAACTGGCACAATATAACTTTGCTTCCAAATTTTGGGAAACTCGCCATTTACTATAGATAAATTAAATAATATATATAAAGGTTTAGACAAACTATACACACAATTTTTTAAAAATAAATTTGGAATTCCATCAGGTCCAAAAGAAGTAGAACTTTTTAGTTTTAAAATGTTATTAAAAATAGAATCTAGATCTATGGTTAACATAGAATTATCACAGTGTTCCAAGATATTATTAGGCTTAAAATCAACATTTACTACATCAAAATTAACATACACTGACGATAAATACTTAGCAAAAACATTAACACACTCTTGATCATTATCACAGCAAATATCACCTAAACGCATGTTCATCGGGTAACCATTTATTTTTCTTTTATTATTAATAAACGACCAAAATGATTTGGGATTATCACAAATATTTTTGCTTATATTATCACAGTAAATTATATATAACTTTCTACTCAAAAATTTGCAATTTTGACGAAGCTCTTTAAAATAATTATAGTCGTCCAGTCTTGCACTTTGTTTATATCTGGCGTGGGCTTCTTTCTTATTTATTGTTAGTTTGATGAGTATATATAAATTACTTAAAATAATCATCAACTGCGCATACGCCTGCAGCCCCAAACGCAGGATGATTTCAGGTGTGCGATCGAAGTCTTTCACCACACTTATCAATTAAGGTCAGAATAGACTCTAAAATACGTTATCCGGTGTGTACCTACCTGCATTAAGCCGAAGTAGTGCACAAGCTGAGCTTATTGCTCCATCATCAACAACACGCTTGAGCAGGAACGGGAAAACCTTCCCCATGGTGTAGGTCCAGCTTCCACAGGAAACAAATAATAGAAAAATCATATTTTTTACAAAGTAGTGCGGGCTTTGCGTGATCACAGAGGTCAAACTCAAAAGTCTTGAGATATCACAATGTTACCGTTGTTAACTTTATGATCATCCAAGCGCCAGTTGCACTCTTATTAAAGAGAACAGCTATTTAGCTAAATCCGTCGCGTGTGGTTGACCCAACACGGCAAGTTGCAAGGGCTCTCTAGCTTATCAAAAACTAAAGGCTGGCCTCAACAGCTAAGCCACTCGTAAGACACCTGCTTCCCGTTAGCGGTCTCAAGGTCTTCTTTGAAGTGCACCCAACGCCCACAAGGAGAAATCTTTTGCACAAGCGGGACTGACACATAGCCCTTACTACTTTCAGCTAAGCTGGTTACAACTTCCAAATTTGTATTAAACAATTATAAGTCTAATACTTTCAGAACCTGTCCGTCAGTCTGAAATCCAGACCTAGAAATCGAACTTGCTCTCCACTAGTTCTAGGCGACACCTATATAGTTGGTATGTAAATATACCCGTTATTAGCAAATAACCAGTTAGGAAAGCCATGTGACAGTAGTGACCAACTTCCAGCAGTCATATTCTTTTCCGACTTTTTTAGTTTAGTCGGTAGGCGCCTATGAGGGTAAATCCGACACTGAGCAAATCAAAAGAAAGATTCTTTTCCGAGCCCAAAAACAAAAAAGTTAACTGAAATTTACCTGTTTGTATTTTATAATTGAAAAATATTGCAGATTTGAAAAATATCGTTGCTTGCGAACAATATAATAATAAACTACGTGCCCACATTCTATGTACTTAAAGAAAACTTTACAAAAGTTATTCAGAATGTTCAAAATCAAAAAAGTGGTTATATTTTCTGTTTTTAAACCAAAACAAAACTTGTTTTTAGTTCAATCAAAAGAGGCAGTTAATTAGAAACAAAAAGCATTTAGGAAACTTATTAGTAGTCGTTCCAAACAGACTAAACAAAATAATAAAAAAAAACTTATAAACAATGTTGCAATCTAATACAATCTGATAAAGATAGGATTGACAGAAACAGTGCTAACTAAATTTTTCAAATTATACTACTTAATACTAATTGCATGATTGTCCAATATGTCAAAATTTAAAAAAAAAATAGTTTTCACATCCACAAATAACCTTATTTCAGATACTCAATATGGATTTTGATTAACACGTTCGACAAAAGATCTTTTGACTTATGTTAGTTATAAATAAAATTCTACTTTAGTGAAACATCGAGAAAATGTTGCAGTAAGTCTAAACATCTCTAAAGCATTTGATAGGGTCTGGCATCCTAATCTTAACAACAAGCTTCCTTGTAAAAGTTTTGATCATAAATTTGTGTAAATCTTATCAATATTTTTATAGAAACAATAAAAAAAATATAATTAGAACTAATGGTTTTAACTCTAACCCTAAAATTATAAATGCTGGTGTTCCTCAAGGTTCTGCTTTTTTACATAACTTCATTTTTGATTTACATTAATGAACTTCTTTAAATCACCTAAAGTCCTATTCATAGTTTTGCATATGATAGCACCTTTTATAGTTCATAATTTCCTAAGACTATATTGACTAATATGGTAGAACATCATGAAATTTCTAGGTTAGAATCTGTATACTATTAACAAAGACATCAAAACAATATCTGAATGGGACACTTCTTACATGGTCAATTTTAACTCAACTTCTTATTATTTCAAAAACTAAAATTTAAGTTTTATCAGTACCAAATATAAAACTAAACAACAAATTCATACCTAATTTCTCTTCAATTTATTTTTTAAAGGTTACAATTTGATATAATCTTCTCTTGAACGACCAAGTTATTGCCATAGCTTTAAAAATATCTAGAAACTAGCATTTCTTAATAAATGTAACGTATTTTTAATTATTTTTAACTTTTGCATATATATATATATATATATATATATATATATATTATTGAAGTTTAACGACTTTTCTTTAATATTTGTTAAAAAAGTTAACGGGTTGAAGTCTTTTAAAATTTTAAATATAATAAAATACAAAAAATAATTATATATTTTATATATTTAAATAAGTAGCGACGTTTCGTTATTAGGTTAATAACTTCATCAGGCCTAAAAATAATACATTACTAACAAAAAATGTATATGGACATTAAAAATTAATACTTACAACTATTTGTATATAAAATTATAATATTATAAAGTAATTATCATAATTAGCCATTATAATTAAACCTCACCAAAAAATTCTTTATCTGGACAATATATATATAGACATCATAACTTACAATTCTAAGATGGCTTATTTTACAAATTGTCAAATTAATTAATTTATTATTTATAAAATAACATCACTCAAAAAAATATCAAAATTTAAAATAAAATAAATTTATTAATAATATATATATATATATATATATATATATATATATATATATTGTCCAGATAAAGAATTTTTTGGTGAGGTTTAATTATAATGGCTAATTATAATAATTACTTTATAATATTATAATTTTATATACAAATAGTTGTAAGTATTAATTTTTAATGTCCATATACATTTTTTGTTAGTAATGTATTATTTTTAGGCCTGATGAAGTTATTAACCTAATAACGAAACGTCGCTACTTATTTAAATATATAAAATATATAATTATTTTTTGTATTTTATTATATTTAAAATTTTAAAAGACTTCAACCCGTTAACTTTTTTAACATATATATATATATATATATATATATATATATATATTTATATATATATATATATATATATATATATATATATATATAACTTATATCAATATTGAATATTGTTTCTAAGTATGGGGAGGAACATAAAAAATACACTAACTTTTTTAAACTTTATTCGAAATTAACTAATGACTTAGATATTTTTTGTAGATATTACCTTGAACATTGTTTAAACAGAACACAACATATTGCTATCTTAACAAATATTTTTTTTATAGTACAAGTTTTGCTAAGAATTCTAACAAATATTCACTGACATATCAGAGTTGTAGAACCGAAACTCTTAAGATATATTTTTTAACCGTACTATTGACACTTAGAATAAACTAAATTTAGTATTTCTTGAGACTTATAAGCCAATCAGACTGCTTAAATCAGTCTTCAATTACATATATTACATATTAAGTAATTCCTAGTTATCACATTTTGAAACTAAAATAAAATAAGTAAATAAATATAATGTAACTATATTTATAGCTTTAATTTAAAATTTTATAAAATTTAAAATAATTTGTAATTTAATATTATTTATGGCAAAATTGCATCTCTGTTACATAAAATTTAATAAAAGTATGTTATATGGGATAATGGATATTAATATTATTAAAGACAAATAAGAACTTTTATGAGAAAAAGTTTTCAGAATGAAACTATCTTTTATGCAAATTAATTTGAAATTAATTAATTCGTTTTGTTGCTAAAATAAAATCCTTCTTTTATTGAATATGCATTAAATGTTTGAAAAATTGATGAATTAAAAGGTAGAGTAAGAAAAGAGCGAAGTTGTGTATAATATATATGGTGAAATAGTAAAAAACTACTTGGTTTGCTGTTTGATTGTTTTGGGACCGGCTGAAACGGTGTACAAACATTTTTTACTACTACCTTATAGCTGTCATAAACAGTCCAAGGAGTTGTGCAAAAGTTACGGTTTGCTACTACATAAAATTTGTATTTAGTCCATTTTTCAAAACTCATTCCTATTTTACAACTTGTTGATATGCACCGTATCCATATATTATACCAGCGGTAGGTAATAAACTCGAAAATTCAGCGCTGGATGTCACGCAGGAAAGATTCAAAGTATTACTACATCCTGGCACGTAGCTTAAAGCACCGATATACTGAATAGGTAAACTTCATATATTCCGAGGCCCGGTCAGTTAGGCACCATTTGAATTCGTCCGTGTCCACGTACATCATGCCTCAAAAAACTCCCCCAGGTGAAATTCGTCTCCTGAGAAATCTACAACGACCGCAGCCAAGATGGAATGACCGGCCTTACAAATACATTACATAACTTCCTGATTAAATTTTTAAAATGGATTCGAGAATCAAACAATTTTCTTGTGCTTTAAATGCGGTAAAATCATCATCGCCGCGGAAACCTAGCATCATCCTCGCCATAAAAGCCGTTTAAATATTTACTTGAAAAGTTTGCACTTATCTCCGAGAAGAAACTTTACGTCATATATTTTATTATGCCTACACTTTTTTGCGTTCCCTTTAAAATTGCTTCAGATACAATATACAAAGAGATTTCTACATTAAGGCTGCACATTAAATATTTAACATGAAATATACGCGACACTAACATAATAATCTAATTTATTTTATTTACAGAAAACTGAAATTTATCATCAAATTTATAATTAGATTTATTTATTTATTTAATTATATGAGGATTGATTTTTACTATATTAATAATAATATTTATTAACGCTTCAGCATTTACAAGAACAAATAAAGTAAGAACAAAAAATTATTAACAATAATAAAATAAAATAAATTAAAATATATAACCTATGTAGATTAATGCACTCTTTTACATTGAGCTTTGAATGTAATATACGATACTTCAGTAAAATAAATTAATTGTGCGGCTTCATTAACATTTTTAGAAATTATATTATAATAAAAATACACTGGCAAATACAAAATAGAGGTCACTTTAAAACTATGATTTAGTTTTGGATTTTTTTGTATTAACCTTATGTTATGCAAATTGTAAACAATTGTACTGTAAATTAAAAATTCTATGTTGAATCGTAAAGCATATTTATTGTTTTTATTGCGTGTTTTGAAAATATCACAAATTTATATTTCAGACAAAGTTAAAATTTTTCTTCTTAGGACTAATATGGAACAACAAATATAAAAGAAAAACTTATCACTAATAACGAGTATTACCTTCTTTTGCATTAATAACTGCTTGAAATTGACGAGGAACACTTTGAAGTAAATTATGAATCACAATTTGGTCGATATTATTTTATGCAAGAGCAACTGTTTTAGCTCCTGAGAAGTTCTTGGAGCAGGTGTATGTTTTCGGATTTGTCGTCCTAACTCATCTCAGACATGTTTTATAGGATTCATGTTTGGGCTGAGAGCTGGACAATCAAATCGCAAAATTTACGCTTCATTCAGATAATCTCTGATAACAATATCTTGCATAAAAATGCCAAACTGGATCTATGAGCTGTCAGAAAGCCATTCTCTATAAAAACCAACTCTGTGCGTGCTTTGGTAGAAATTACTGCCCAAACCATAACCGACCCATCGCTAAATGGAAGTCTACAAACTGAAACATATCTTTTTCAGCGTCTTCTCCACATTTTCTTCTCCGATTCAATGAGGCATAAGCGCGACTTATCTGAAAACAGTACCCTGCTTCAGTTCTCATTATTCCATGCCCGGTGATTTTGGGCAAAAGCCAATCTTGCAACACGATGTCGGCGTTGTAAAAAACGGTCATCTCTGTTTGTGATCACTTTTTTTTGCCCAGATCCAAATCTTATCAGGCCAGTATCTAAGTTACGCTAATACACCTTTTGTACAGCACAAAAGCTTTTATCAACAATCCTTGCAGTTTCACGTTTTTCTTGCCCATCTTTAATTGACGCTATAACTCTTGTCATAACAATAGGGATTAAAGGCATTATGACTTGTTAAGTACAGTACAACGTCTAAATGACAAGTTTTGCAGAGAAAAATCAACACAAAGTAAAAAAACCAAAACAAAATGTAGGTTTTCAATTAGAGCAAAATAGATGCTCTTTCATAAAAGTCTGTAACACGGCAATAATAACTAACAGATAAATAACATTTGTCAAGAAATAAATTCTTAAACGTTTACTGTGGTTTACAATTTGCTAACAAAAATTAAAACAAAAAATTCCAACATTAAATAATAATTTTAAAGTGACTTCTATTCATTGCTTGCTAGTGTACGTTTATTTTGAGTCTTTTGACCTTGAAAGTTACATTACATTTTCAAATATATTTATAATTCTTCAAAATAATCAGTTAAAATCCTTGTAAGTTAATATAATTAAAAAACTTTTGCTTTTTTTTATTTGCTCTTATCCATTCTTCTGTTGTTTTACCATTTAATTTTTTTATCATTTGCTCTATTCTTATCTCTTTTAATATATGTTTTATAGTTTTCTTAGTCTTTCCGCACATTCTGCACACTTTCAAATTTTTTTTAATTCAAAATTTTGTTACTCGTTTTTTATTATCACTTCTGCATTTTGCAATTATCCTTTTATCATTTTTACTTATATACATATTGCTCTGTAAGTACATAAACAGTTATTTCATTGCTCCAAAGCTTTAAACTCTCTACTTTGGTACTGGACCTTTGCCTTTATCAGTTCACTCAGATCCGCATATCATTTATTATTATCTTAGACTCTACAATCTAACTTGCTAATCGTGGGTACGGCTTGCAATAACGCGACTGATACTAGATTTTTTTTTTCTTTTAAGTGGATAACTTTGAAATTATATTACTGAAATCTCACAGACCAACGCATCAGACATTCATTTAAGTTTGTAAGTTTATGCAGCCAAACCAGAGAATAATGATTAGTTATGACCACAAATGATATGCCCTCTAAATACAGTACTGCCAGACACTCCAGCTTTGTAATGTAGTAATTTCTTTAACACTTAGTTAACAACTTATTTATGTGATATATTACTCTTTCCTCTTCATCAATAGTTTGAGAAAAAACGGCCCTAACTTTATAACATGTATCTGTACCGTAAACGGTTGCATAAAATCAGGGCAAGCCAATACTGAAGTAGTTACCGACGCATTCTTTAGCTGTCTAAAAGCCTCCTCGCACTACCTAGACTATTAGAATTTTACTTTCTTTTTTGTCAACTCATGTATCGGTGCCACCATCATAGAAAACTTAAGTATAAATTTTCTACACTAGGAAGCCATGCTAATTACGCGCCACGTAACCACGTAACTCAAATACTTCAATTCTGACCGACAATTTTGACATTTGTCTGGGCTGAGTGTATTGCCCGCGCCTGACAACCTACAAAAAAACTCCAGCAGTACCATGATGTGAGTTTTAAAATCAAGTGTGACAATGACTATGTCGTCTAAATACACAAAAACGTATTGTTCTACTGGGATCAAGTGTACTTTGATAAAGCGTTGCCACATGGCAGGAGCATTGTGCTGGCCAAAAGGCATTTTAATAAGCTTTTTTCTAGGACAGTTTGCCAATAGGCCAATTTTGTTTTCCACTATAAATATGTTTGTTGATTAGTTTTACCGTCTCCTCCCCCCGCAATGAGCTTTTGAATTTACAGCAACACAATGTTATAACGCTGCTTGATAAGTTCTTTGTCTGTCTTAATAAACTGTCTAACCGTTGTTGCACATCTTAAAAGACTAGTTTCTTTTCTAAAATGACTCTCTATTAGGGTTTCTAACTAAACCTTCTTGTCTGAAGTCAGCACTTCCATCGACACTTTATCACAATACGTTTCATTGGACCACAAAATTTGGTACAATGCCCATAATCTTCCAAATATCCAAATCAACTTGAATCAAGGTGTGCAACAATTCCGGGACTAGTGGTCCTACCTCAATTATCTTCACTTTATGTCTCAACCGTATGGGTACAATCAAAACCTTTATACACTTACACACTATTGCATTTGCCACTTTGCACGCTCATGATCTCCAACATTCAAAATTAAACCTAACCCTCAAATTTGTTCTAACCACCTCTGCTAAAAACGGTCCGCAATGCTTCAGAATCTATTAATCTCAACATCCAATTCCCCAAAATTTTTATTTGTATAGGGTTTTCCAATAAGAGGTTTAATTTTAATATTAAAAAAAAGGGTATTTTTTAAGAGAAATCAATAAACGTTTATTTCATTATAAAGAGGAAGTTATGCCATTAACATTTGAAAACAATATCAGTCAAATGGCCGCCACGGTTACGGTTGCAGTACCACATTTTTTTATGAAATTTTTCATGACCAATTCGCAAATTTGCAGCTGTATGTCCTCGATAACTTTACAAATTCTATCTTTAAAGTTTTGAATCGATTGTGGAGCATTGGCATAGACCTTATCTTTTATATGGCCCCAAAGAAAAAAGTTTAAAATTCTTAAATCACAATATCTCGGTAGCCAATTGTGATTACTTCTTTGAGAAACAATACAGTCAGAAAACTTTTCTTGCAAAATTGCGATTGTTTTGTTGCTTGTGTGGCACGTAGCGCCGTCTTACTGAATATAAACGTTGTCCAGATCAATATCTTTTAATTCTGGCCATAAAAAATTATTAATCATAGCTCGGTAGCGCCATCTATTTACCGTAAAAGCAGCACCAGCCTCATTTTTCGAAAAAATAGGGTCTAATCACACTGCCAGCCCAAAAACTGCACCAAACAGTGACATTCTTAGATTTTTTGAGCCCCAAATGCAAGAATTTTGCTTATTAATGTTGCCTCTAAGTTAAAAATGGGCTTCATCACTGAAGATGATTTTTGGAAGAAATTCCGGATCATTTTGATGCATTTGAAGGAACCATTCAGCGAAGATACGACGTTTATGGTGATTGACCGGCTTGAGTTCTTGTGTTAACTAAACTTTAAAAGCCTTAAGACTTAAGTCTTTATGCAAAATACGGTGTAATGTCGTTTGTGGAATGTCTAATTCCAAAGATCGATGAGGAATCAACAAACCTGGGTTTTCTTCAACATTGCGGGCTACATCAGCAATATTTTTATGTGCTCTTGAGCGATGCACACCGTTTTAATTCTTTACAGTTTACATCACAGACTTGTTTCAACAGCTTACATTTTTTCACCAGATTTACTATTGCCAGCCGAGAAGGTGCTTTACGACGAACAAAAAAACACGTAAACTTTGTGTGTCTTTTCAACCCACAGTTAAAACAAGGACTTAGTTCTTTGCATTCTCTCTTAAAATGTGCCGTTTTTTAAATATTTTAACAAGTCCTTTCTGTTCCAACCGCATAGCAAACTTGCTGTATTTTTACATTTGCAAGATCAGGTTTGAGATCTATATTGCGCTTCCTGGGTGGAGTAAAATTGTTAATCGCCAGCTTCTTAGTTTTTAGTTGTTTTCTCAAATAAAGTAATTGATTTAGACTTGTGATTTGAGTAAGACTAAACTGCAGCTGATAGTCGATGTTAAAAAGCAAAACAAGCTCTCCATCGCTTTTAAATATGTTTTTATAAACTCAAATACCATATGTCTCTTGGCTTAAAACTAAAGTTGTGCCTGACCTTTAAATATATTGATAGCAGAAGCAAACAACTGTTTTTGGCTAACGTTTCTATCCACTCGTTCTCCTACTTAATACAGAAAAACCATGACGGATGTACGGAAATTTTGTTCTCAACATTTCAGGTTCCACAGACTGAACAGCAAGGGTTTGATAAAATTGTTAAATGTACCCCCAATAAAGGTCGAAGCGGCAACTGAAGAGTGAGACGGTCTCAAACTAGTCATAAGCACATATCTTACCGTTGAACTCTGCACCCTCAGTTGTAGGTCAAACGAGAGTTTTACAGGGAAAAAATCATTTTCAAATAGTAGTAGTAGTAGTATCAAGCCTTATACTAATTGAATCATGTCAGATCGGCCTTTTTTTTATTGCTGGATTTCGTTTGTTACAATTCCAATCTGTTTAATAGGTGAGTAAGTCTTGCCGTAATTTTTTGGACACTTGTCTCCGGTTTCTTGTTCGCAGTGACAGCAGTTACCTCATTTAATTTGACCCTACACGCCGCAGCATTTTCAGCAAGGGTGAAAAGAAAATCTGGCATACTCAAACTTTAACCTTGCCTTTTTAACCTACATAATTGCCGTAGCAATTTACGCATCTCGTCACACAATGCCGCTTCAAGACAACGAATTGCCAACGTTTATACTAACTCATCCTGAAGAAGGTATCCTACATCTACTTTTCGAAACATTGTTTTGATTTGTTCCCAAACTCACTTAGTCTCAAGACACAAAATCAACAGTAAATATTAATTAAAAAACTTTGTTTCCTAGACCCCAAATATCTTACAAAAGCAAATAAAAGTATTTAAGAAAAACTTAATACAAAAGAAGAAAGCCTTCAAAAAAGCTAATTTCAAAATCTATCTTGAACAAAAAAAAAATTATTTTAGAGGTAATCTTTGGCCACAATCAACATAACAAATTAAGCCTTATAATTTAATCGGTCTTTGCGTTAGGCGCTAGAAATGTAGTGTTAAACAGTTCTATATTCAACTTTTTTTCTAATATTATGGCATAAATTTTGTATGCCGTACCCAGTAGTGTTATTTCTCTATATATGTTGTTTACTTGGTTTTTTTACTTGTGTCTATTGGGCATACAAAACATTCTTTTCGATGACTTAGAAACCCTTTTCCCTTCCATACTTAATATATTAACTTATTTAAACTCTTTTGTAATATGCATTCACGCTTCATTTTGTTTTCTATCTACACCCTGACGCTTTTATTTTCTTTAATTTCTTTATCGTTTTTCATATTGTTTTTTTGTGTTTGCTGGATTAATTTTTGTTTATCTGTTTTTTCTCTTCCAAACCAACTCGACTCCGTTAGTATTGCCTCAATATCTTTTTTTTTTTAATTTTGTGTTGTTTATGTATTTCTATGCTTTTGCTTATGTCTTTATTTTTTTATTTTTTATTTAATTTACTTTTAGTTTTTACACTGCTTTTTGTATGCTTTTTGTTATTTTAGATATTTTAATTGTGCTTTTGTTGTTTTTCCAGATGTTAAGGCAACATCTTTCGGACTTCTAGTACATTTGCTGTTTCACTATTTGTTTTTTTATATTCTATATGTTCTTTTAGTACCGTTTATTTATTGTTTTCACTAATTATTTTGTTATCTTTTTTACATGTTTTCCTTTTTCTCTAATTTTTCAAATGTTTTATATGCTAGCACACATTCTTTTTTCTAAACTATATACTTAAATTTAAAATTCTATTTTTTTGTACATAATCAGCAATTAATAATTTTTAAATAAAAATTATCAAAAATGTAATTTTTAAAATTGTTTAATGCTAATTTTGGATTATTTGATATATAGTGTACCTTCTAGGTATCTCTTGCATTTTTTTTTCAACTTAATAATTTAAAAAAATTACTACTTTTTCAGTTTTGCAAACTATTAATTTATTTGATACTTTCTATTAGCTAATTGTTGAATAAACTGTCTCAAATTAGTTGATTTCAAAACTCACTTAACGACTGACTTCCCTGCCAAGTATTGTTAGAAACAATCTTCTTACTCGATATCGAGAACAAGACCTGTTATCATTAAAAGCATCTTAGTATGGATGTTTCTTATGTCTAATCCTAACAAGTTATTAAATTAATTAAGTCCCTAATAAGCCATTGTCATTATAACTGTCTTATCGTTTTTTAATGGGATCACGGCTCGTTAGAAAATAAAGCTGTGTGTGTGTAGAGGCGTTGATTATCGTCGAGGATAATCGCGTTTACGATGGATTTCAAAAAAGCACTGGCCGTAATAAGATTTTAGACATATGCAGATAATCCATTTACTTATATTTTATATATTAAATGGAGTCCCGATTAAAAGACCCGCCGTCCGTTGGACATCTTAATCTGCCTGTTATCTGGTGATCTCGGTCGGTCGGCGTCTGTAATCTCTTTGCACACCTCGTCGATTCACATTATGTATCCTCCAGTGACCACCACTGGCTCTCACACACTCGGACAAATTCCAACTGAGTCGACGTCTTGGGCACAAAGTATTAAAACCTGCAATGGATTAGGAAATTTAATCACCAAATTGACTTCGACGAGAATCATATCAAATTTATATTAATTATGTAGATTTTTCACAGTAATGAATTCACTGAAAAAAATATATATAGCAGCAAACATATATATCTGCTGATGAGTCCAATATGCAGTTAACGTTAAAATCCTATACAGGGAGTGAATAGTTGAGAACTGACCGGCTCACTAATTGCACTAATTAGAGAAACGTGTCGAACGGACCCCCCATTTCATTTGACAACTTCACATGTGCTCGAAATTTATGATTTTAATAGCTCCAATAAATTCTGTTTATACACTTTAGTTAACAAATGTAATATTCCGCTTCATACAGTGTGATGGTCGGCATTGTTCGGAATGCTAATGCCATTGCGAGCGTTTAAATTGGAAACAATATAAGTTGAAAAACAATGCAATGCAAAAACGCATTGTTAATACACAGACGCGTGCACTAATTTGATGAAAATATCGGCAGATTAGATAATGCCAAAAATCACAGTCCATAAAATCGAATAGCTAGCGTAAATTTATGTTCGAATGCACTTTTTTTAAATTTTACAACAAGTTTTATATTTTATCATAAATTATGCCAGTGGATTTATGTCGCACTAAATTTTATTTCTGTTTTGTAACAATTTCACTTCTTATTACATTTTACTGTAGCAATAATAAAAAGTTTTAACTCTGTATGCACGCAGTAAGTAAATGCACATTTTAGGATAAGAAAGCAAATATTTCGCATATGTACAGTTGGAAACTATTTCAATAATGAAAACTGATTTAAATAATTTATGATGTTATGTGCAGTGCAAAAACGTGGTTTTTTGGTCAATTTGTATAGATTTAATTAAATCAATCAAAAATTGTTTTATTAAAGAATAACAATGGAATGTTACAATTGGAATAATAAATAATGCAATGAATGTTGTGGTACAGAATTGGATTGCGTTAGTTTGATGTAAACATGAATAGAAACAATCAATACTTGCCAAATTCATATTATATAAGAGCGAGTCAAAATTAATTCAATACTGCAAAGCTGTGTATTTTATATCAATAACTGAATGCTAATTTGGACAATAATATCTTGAACAACTAAGAAAATTTTGTTAATGCCAGACATGCTCAACAAAGTAACTGTCAACAATTTTATAAATTTGACATATAAACTGTCAATTTAACAAAACAATTTTGAATTATTTTTTAAATCTGTCATATAAGCTTTTAACTGTTTTATGTAATTTTTGTTACTGTCTTACATAGCCCCTATTCTCTATATACATTGCTAGAATGTAAGCAAAATATATTGCTAACTAACAATATGAACTGTCATTTTAACAAATCTTGCTTGCTAACAAAATGACCTGTCATTTTAACAAATTATGATTACTAACAATATGAACTGTCACTTCAACAAAATTAATTACATTATTATTATTTTATCTAGAGATTTGCCACGCTTCCTGATCTGATGACCATTTATATTGTTAGTAAACAAGATTTGTTAACATGACAGTTTGTATTGTTAGCTAGCAAGATTTGTTAAAATGACATTTCATACTGTTAGTTAGCAATATATCTTGCTTACATTCTGGCAATATGCATAGAGAATAGCCTCGATTATATGAGTTGTTTGGCATATAAATTGTATACTTTAATCTTGACATATTTGTCATATAAACTGTAAACTCTGACTATATTACAAATTTGATTTGATATGTTAATTGCCAATTTTATACAATGCTGTCATATTTTTTTCAACTATTAATTTATCAAAAAAAAAAACTGTCAACTGTCTCTCAAATATTAGAAAATCTGTCATTTAAATAGCAAGTGTCAACTGTTACACAAATTTGTTATATCAACCATCTATCACATAAACTGCAAATTTTCAAGTTGGTTATACAAAATGTCATTTTTTTACAAATCTGTCATATTAACTAATAATTTGACAAAGTATCTATCAACTGTTTTATAAATCTTTCAGATAAACTGTCAGCTGTTAACTATTTTTCAAATCTAGCATGTGAACTGTTTAATAAATAATCTGTAAACATTATTTTTGACAAATCTGTCATATGATACCAACATTCAATTTAATAAAACAGTTATCAATTGTTTTAAAATTTTGTCACATACATTTTTAACTTTTTAGTTCACAAATCTTTTTATTACCTTTAACTAAAAACTGTCTACTGTAAGTTTGACAAATACTGTCATTTTTTTTAAGTGTATAAATTGTTTTTACATATACAAATGTTTACAATTATACAGTCAACTTCTTTTGTGACAAATCTATTGTACAAGTATAAACTGTCTGATTGACAAACCAATTGTCAACTTTTTAGGAAAGTGTCACTTTCTTCTTAAGTAAATTATTTTTTACTTTTATATAGTTAAGATTTTTTAAAGCTCCCAAAAATATTTAACTCTTTTGCTGTGTTATGACAAGGTCATTCCTGATTTTGTTCTGTCTGTTCTTAGCAAGTTTTTTCTTTGTTGGCTCTAATGTTATTTCAAACGTCAATGACAGAATGTGCAATAAATATAGTTATATTTGTCAGATAGAAGCCCACCGCTACTACATATTCTAGAAGTTTTGCAACAGTAAACAGAAGTTGACTTGTGTTATGATTACATATATCGACAACATCAAAACCATTAGGCAAGTATTAAATTTATTCAAAACTGGGTTTTTTCAATTCTTTTGGGGTTTCCACTAAGATAGTGTAGCATTTGATTAACGTTTTATTTAAATAAAAATAGTGTTTGGTGCTCAGACAGACTTTAACATTGTTGTATGCTCTATAGCAAAACATTCTAAACCGTCACAAATCTAGGAATTGGTGTTTTAAACGCTGGACGGTTTACCTTGATGATTGAGATTGGTTTGCTACAATCTGCATGTAAATAATCTAATTTTTAAAATTAAGTTGGTGGTGTGCTCCAGATATAATTCGTTTGAAAAGCACCAGGTTTTATATGTGATAACGTAGCAGTTATTGAGATTTGTTGTTGGCATGACTATGAGCCATTTATCTTTGCAGCTGTTAGGTTTGTCTTTGGGCGGAACGGGGTTTGTTGTGTATACATATAGTATGTCCATAGATATAGTGTCTTTATTAAATAATTTCAACATATACAGTATTTATACCCTAAAATATTACCTTGGGTTTTAGGTATATAATAAAAAGTGTTTCTTTTTTTTGAAGTTTGTTTATTGGTTCAGTTTCCAAAACTTACCGTGCATTAAGTCCATTTTACGGTCGACATAATTGTTCATCCGAGCAAGTTATTTAAAAAACCATTGATCGTTTTTGCACTACGCATAATCTGATTGATAATGTGCATCCGCAGAGACGTCATACAGTGCGCATCAAAGAAATTGTTGCAGCTGAGGAGCGTTGTGTTGAGGAGAACCAGAATGAGTCGATTTGCCATCGTGCACAGCAATTGGAGCTGTGTCCATCCACCTTATAAAAAATAATGCAAAAAAATGTTGGTTTACGAGTTTAATAGATGCAGCTTGTGCAAGAGCTCAATGGCTACTTAAACAAACAAAATTGCCGGATTTAGAGCATGAAAAACCTAAAAACCATTATTGTGACGCTGTTACACCCATAAAAACACACAGTTTGGTGTGTTTTATGACCTGGTAGAATCATTGGCCAATATAAAGAAATTGTTCTGGCTAGCCAACAGTCTTAACGATGCTAATCTAAAAAATATGTATAAAACTAAGAAACGAGAATATCGGAAAAATACAGCAGCATGTAAAAGAAGCTATTTCACTAACAAAATATTAAACTCGGAAAATAAAATAAAAACAACTTGGTCGTTAATAAATGAAACATTGGGTAAATCAAGTCGGAGTAGTAACATTATACTGCATAAGAATGATCAAAAAATTATACATCCACAAATGATTGCAAATGAGTTTGTTGAGTATTTTTCTACTATTGCATCTTCTAATGTAAAGAAAAATTTCGGCAATTCTCTAGCTTGTGATTGTACGTCAACATACAAAAATATTGCAAATTGTTTTGTTTTGCAAGAAATTAATATTATCGATGTAACTTCGACAATTAGACGAACCAATTCAACAAATTCATGTGGCAACGATGAACTATCAAATAAAATCATTCTACTTCTAGTTGATCACATTAGTGATCATTTAGTGTTTCTGTTTAATTGGGCAATCAATATTGGAGTTTTTCCTTTAATTCTAAAAACTGCTGCAATTACACCAATATTTAAAAAAGGTGACATTAACAACATAGTTAACTATAGACCAATTTCGGTACTGTCTACCATATCAAAAGTCTTTGAAAGAATTATTTATGATCAAATAACTTCTTTTTTAAATAAATATAATATATTTTCAAATTCCCAACATAAATTTCGTTCAAATAAATCAGTTGAAACCGCTGCTTGTAAATTAATGAAATATATTATTTGTGAAAATGATCAAAACAAATATGTTGCTGGTTTATTCTTTGATCTGTCACTTGCGTTTGACAGTGTAGATATTAATTATTTGTCAACTAAATTACAAAGCCTTGGATTTAGAAATTCTGCATTAAATTTTATTATTTCATATCTTACAGATAGAATGATGTATGTAAGAGTAAATAAATCTTCATCTCACTTGAAAGATTTAGAAATGGGGGTCCCACAAGGATCAGTTCTTGGCCCATTGTTGTTTTTAATTTTTATAAATGACTTGCCTAAATTTATAACTGAAGGTTTAGTCATAATGTATGCAGACGATACAACTGTTGTGGTATCTGCTGAAACTCCCGAAGAGCTTCAAATTAAAATTAAAACCGTTATTATACAATTTAATACCTGGTGTTTTAAAAATAAATTGATAATAAATAGTAGTAAAACTGAATGTGTATTTTTTACAAAACGCAAAACTTTACCTGATAATTTTACGATTAAAGTAAATAACTTTGTATACTCTTTAAGTCAATCATGCAAATTTTTAGGACTAGTTATTGATTCTAAGTTAATCTGGTCTAGCAATATAAGTAATATAATCTGCAAATTAAATAAATCCTACTTTGCTATATTACAACTAAAACAACTAATATCTCCAGAAGCTCTTCTAAACATGTACTATGCGCTAGTGTATTCTCATATGTCCTACATGATTTTAATATGGGGTCGTGCATCAGACTCTCATAAAGTATTTTTGATACAAAAAAGAATAATTCGATTAATTTTTAATTTAAATTATCGAGATTCATGTAAAGAAACCTTTATAAAAAACAAAATTTTAACTGTGCCGTCAATTTATATTTATAAAACACTTTGTTATATTAAATTAAATTTAACATCATTTCATACATTATCACAATATCAAAACTATAATACCCGGCATGGATCGTTATTAACTGTAAATTTTCACAAAACACAATTATTTCATACTTTGTATTTCAATACAGGTATTAAATTATTTAACATGTTAAGTTCAGAAACTAAGCAACTATGTTTTACTAAATTTAAAACTCTTATAAAACATTTCTTATTGTCAAGAGCTTTTTATACTGTTGAAGAATTTTTAAACTGTTTTAATGTAAATATATAAGTTATTTTATTAAATTGTAAATGTGTATATATGTTTATATTTTAGTTTAAATTGTAATTGTACATGTACGTATATATTAATTAATTACAACTGTATTTATTATATCATCTCATCCACATATATATTAGACGTTTCATATCCATCATTATGTTTTATCTGTGTAAAATGTATAATTTGGCATACATGAATAAATTTATATTATTATTATTATTATATCTTTAAAAATTATGCCGGTCAACACGTGACAGTCAATAAAGAGCTCTATCGATCCATGATTACTGACTTTTTTGTTCCAACAAGACATCGCAACATGCTACACAGCGCGCGACACAATCAATTTATTGCAGAAAACATTTGCGGACCGCATAATCTTGCCAAACAAACCCGTGAATTAGCCCTCACGGTTGTGTGATATCACACTTATGGACTAATTTCTGTGGGGATATGTAAAATCACTAGTGTTTGCCAATAAACCAACAAAGTTGGATCAGCTGGAAGCCAACATTTGCCCCGTTATTGCCAATTTACGGCCTGCTGCTCGAAAAAATTGTCAAAAATTGTATTTCCAGATTGCTCTTTATTCGAACCAGCCGCGGCGCCCATATGCTCCAAATCATATTTAAGCATTAATGGCATAAAATTATCTTTCCAATAAAACCAATACTATAGCGTTAACATGATTTTTATAAGTTTTATTTTAGTTTAAAGTTTTATACCTCTAAAAAATTACCTCTTATAATCATAACTGGTTAGTAATGAAATAATCCGCTAAGATATTTAATGAAGACACTATATCTATGGTATATTATATATTCTCCGTAAAAGATGCGCTGTGAACAGTTGCAGTAGTACAAGGGAATTTAAAAGCAAATTTCTAACGATCGAAGTTTTTGCGTTAGTTAATAATAATTTATTTTTTTGTCATTTGGTTTTAAAAATTATATTATTACAATTTATACGTAATTTAATTGAAATCTTTATTTAATAAAACTTATCTTAACATAATTTGTAACAATCTACAAATTATACCATGTAATCTACATAATATCTTAAAATACAATTTTAACTTTACAATCTTTGTCAATTTCCCTTCTTGTTTTAATGACGCTTTTCATCCACACTATTCTTTTTCTATTGCCTTTCAACACATCCTTTCTATCCATTTGTTCTTCTCTCACCTTAATACATTTTTTTAACATATGTTCTATTATTTCATTGGCTTCTCCACACATTCTGCACATTTTCCTCATTCATCTAAAATTTGCAAACTTTTCTTTATTTCCACATCTAAATCTTGCTAGTATCTTTTTTTCTGTTTTTTGTCTTTTGAATTATTGAGGTATTTTGGAATATTATTTTTCATAATAATTTCATCTTTCTCATTGTACCTTAATTCATTTATTCTTGTTCTTCTTTCTTGCATTTTTATATCCTTATCACGCATTGTTATTTCTTTCCACACAACTCATCCACTATTTCTTATTTTTTCTATTTTGCATTTATTTCTTTTTCTTAATCTTTCTTCATATCTTACTGCTGTTTTTCCTGCTTCTATTTTAGTTTTATCTTTTTTTACTTCCTCTAATACAATGTATGCTAGGGTTTCCCTATTTAATCTTAGTACACATCTCCAGTATTTTACCTGTATAGCTTCTAATTTATTCAGTTCTTTCCACCCCAAATTTCTGACTCATAAAACATCATACTTCTAACTAAACTATCAAACATTGTCCCCATTATTTTTATACATTCAAATTTTCTTTTACTTATTCCCTACTACTGTCCTACCACCTTGTTAGCTTTTCTTGTTAAATTTTGTAAGTGCTCATTCTCTCTGTTATTTGCACTAAATACATACCCTAAATATTTGAATAATTTTACTTCTTCAAAGTTTTGATCCTTTCATTTTTAAACTTTTTTTGTATGTCTTCTTCCCTCTTTTTTAAACATCATCATTTTTGTTTTATCAACATTTACTCTTAACCCTATCTTTTTGAAATATTTTTCCAAACATCATCATAATTTCTTTCATTTTTTTGGTTCTTTTGCCACAATCACCATGTCATCTGCGTATGCTAGCGATTTTTACTCAGTCTTTCGTTTACACATACTCTGCTCACCGTTTCTGCATATACATCTTCTATTCTTCTTACCAGATGCTCGCTAATATTTTTTTCTCTCAGACATGACCACAATTTTTCTCTACCCACACTTTCAAAGGCCGCTTTAAGGTCCAAGATTAATGCATATATTTTTTAATTTTTTACAGTTAATTGTTTTTCAACTAAATGAATTAGTATATATACGTTGTCTATAGTACCTCTCCTCTTTCTAAACCCTGCCTGCTCATCCGGCAATATTCCTTTCATCTCTTTTTGCGTTAGTTGCTGCAGCAAAACTGGTTGCAGAGTTTAGGAATAAATTACTTTTATGCACCTTGATGATTGAATAAGCACGTTGCGGAGTGGGCGGGTGTTATGGTTGTTAGCGCCGCGTGGTTGCCGTAACACACTCAACTCTTCGTTATATATAAATTAAATCCCTTTTTCTCCAATTTATTCCCTGAGAACTAACGATGACACTACACTATACAGCGTTAGACCTTCTCAAATCAGAGAAATTGTTAAAAGATTTAAATTTAGTTCTGCCCCTGGTACTGATAATATTCTCTACAATACTTTGAAATTGTTCTTGCATAAAGTAATAATGACTGTAACCAATATTGCAAATCTATTTTTTGCACAAGGCACTTTTCGTCAGTCTAGAAAACATTGCAAAACTTGAGATAAATGGGATGTTTTCCCAAAACTATCGGCCTATAAGCCTACTATGCACCTTAAGTAAAATCATAGAAAGGGTGATCTTAGATATTATTCAAAAGCACACAAATCTGAATAATTTTTATGAGTTTCGATCAAGCGTTCACCAACTCAACCGGGTAGCGGACCACATTGTCAAAAATCCAAAAAGCCTTCTACAAAGTTTGCTTCTAAAGCTAATCTGACAACAATTTCCTTTGTGTATTATAAGGCTGCTAACCTTAAATCTAAACCACAGAAGTCTGGCAGTCAAACTCGAAAACTACATCTCTATCTTACGGCAGATCCAGGCTGTAGTTCCTCAAGATTCTATTTTCTCGCCGCACCTTGTTAACTTGTTTGTAGCCGACATGCCTTTGAGAAGCATGCACAAGGTTAAAATAGCTCAACAAGCTGACAATACAGTAGTTATTTACTCAAACAAATTAGTTAACATACGTCTATATAAAGCCACCTTGATCTGGAAGATTGGATGGACAAATGGCACTACTTCAAAGTAAATTTAAAGCAAAGCCGTTTTTTTTTTCACAAGGCTTAGGTCACTCATTCCTCATAAAAACAACATTGCCAAGTATCTTGGGATAACAAGGAATTTTATTACAAGTTCTATATACAATATATACTAGACAAAGCTCCAAAACCAAACCCGGCTCTACACCTTGACCATCTCAATTGTCTTGAGGCTTTCCAACGCAAGTCTTTGCTCCCTGGAATTCTATGATTTGTTTAAAATTTAAACATTTGGAGCAACCTTGAAATTCTTCCACTGCAACAACACATTGAAGCTTTAGCTAAAAAGTCTTTTAAAAATCTTTATCTTTAATCTGGCACGACTTGCCGAACTAAATCGAAAAGCATCCATTTACAAACGACCAGTGAATTTAATAGTAACCTTCTTACATAAGTGGCTAAATCCACATCCAAAACAAAATCCAAAACCCTGCCTATAAGGCGATCTCCTTAAAACACTTCATACATACACATCTCTGAACGAAAGATTCTTAAGCTAAAAGGTTTTCCAAGCTTTTCCAGATTAGGTGGGTTTAGTCGGTAGGCTCTCTTAAAAAGGGTGAATCCGACACGTCTTAAGAAGAAAAGATTTTTTTAATTGAATTAAGTATTTTATTAACTAAATCAGTCAAATCTTTGAGTTTTTATATGTCGAACATTAGAAACTAGAGGATTAGCTGACAAAAATGAACCGAAAGATCAACGGTATTGAAAAATACGTTGTCAGGCTAATTAAAAAAATGACAAAAAAAATCCACATTGTTGTTGACGACATCAATCAGAACAAGTTGGATCTCTAAGAAACCCTTTTTCATGTTTATCTAAAGTAGAACTCCATTTGTGTATACCATAAGTCATTACGAAGATTTCTTTACTAGTTCTTTTTCTTCTTTAGGTGTCTATCCGCTCCGGATGTTGGCGATCATATTGACAATTTTAATTTTATCTACAGCTGCACGGGAGAGTCTTGTTGTTGATGTGAGATCCTCCTTCTCTCGGCGCTTCTTCTTCCTTCTACTTGTTTTGCAGGATGCACAATAACAGCCCATATCTGCTTGAGTTACGCATAATGTGGCCAAGATATTGTAGCTTCCTTGATTTGATTGTGGCGGGGATTTCTTTCTTTTTAGCTATTCTAGTTAGGATAACGGCGTTAGTAATATGGTCTTTTCATGACACTTGCAAAATTTGTCTATATACCTACATCTCAAAGGCTTCTAGTTTTCTCGTGGTTGCTTCAGTCAGTGACCATGCTTCTATTCCGCACAGCAGCACTAAGAAGACGTAGCATTTACCACTTTTATTTTTGTGTTTATACATATATCTCGACTTGTATGCCATTTTAATGAATATGTTTCTACTCTTCTCAATTCTGCATTTTATTTTTTGCGCTAGATCCCATCTATCGTTAATAATGATTTTGAGGTATATATATGACTCTTTTGATGATACCATGTTCAAGTCTAAGTTGTTGCTGCTGGTTTGGTGTGTTATTCTTGCATATGATGATAAATTTTGTCTTCTCTATGTTGATTTCTAGTCCGTATTTGTGGTTGCTGTTTGTTAATTTATTCATAAAGTGTTCCAGGTCTAAAGCATTGTCAGCAAAAATCATTGTGTTGTCCGCGTATCTGATGTTATTTATGCGTGTTCCGTTCATTAGTATTTTTTCTTGTGCGTTTTCTAAGGCTTTCAGAATATATATTCAGAGTAGATGTTGAATATTATAAGAGATAGTATACATCCTTGCCTCACTTTGCGTAGAATCTTTACTGTATCTGTATGGTCTTCTCCGACTGGTTTCAATACAGATTTGTTATAATTCTTAGATCTTTATCATCTATGCCAATCTTTTCTAAAATTTTGATCATTTTATGGTGTTGTACTTTGTTGAAGACTTTCTTGTAGTCGACAAATCAGGCATACATGTCGCAGTTCATGTCTCTGCATCTCTGAATTAATACCTGCACGCTAAATAAGACTTTCCTTGTTTCTACTGCATCCCTAAATCCAAATTGTGAGGGTTCTAGCTGTTCTTAAAAAATAAAATATAAACAATAAATTTTTAAATGACCAACATATTGTTAAGTGGACGGGGCATTTTAATCGAAATTAATGTGCTGCAATCAATTAACTGAGCCCCCGACTACTAATAAATGATAGATCTGTCACCATGTTTTTTCAATTTAAATTCAAATAACATTGGCAAAAGGAAAACATTCAATTTTTAAATTACTAACACTTGGATGAGTAGCAGGGCACTCTAATTAAAACTACTGTTTTGCAATCAATGACATAAAGTCCCCGCTAACTCACCCGACTATTTCTTACATAAAAATTATATTTCTCTTTTTTCCAATTCAGAGTCAAATGACATTGGATAAGTGGGACACTCAAATTAAACTATTATCCCGCAATTAATAAGCAACATTGGTCGACTGTGAGTAGCCAACTGGAAAGAAACGATCCAAAGGATAGAAGCTGTTGCTAAAATATATGCAATTTTTATTGCAATACCAGATTCTAAAAGAAGCTTAACTAATTTGTTCTGTCTGTTGTATATTTTTAACAAACCAAACAAATTTTTTTCAGCATTTTTGAAAAAACGTTCAGGAGCAGCAGCTCATGGTCATTAGGAAGCCGGCTTTTGCCAAGAAAAAAACAAAATAGGACAAGTCCCAGGCAAGGAACAAACTCGACACCAGGATGGCTGCACTTACCCATTAGGTTTAGGGGATGAAGAGCCAGATGGCGTCTATGGCGGCCACCAACGAGAACTTCAACAAGTAAATTATAGATATTTTCCCCGTCCTCCAGGTTCTTGCCGACTTTGTGATGGCAAAGTCATTGAATCCCTTCTTTTTTGACACTGGTTTTTGTCTCTTTTCTTTTTTTTTACGGAAGACTTATGAGCTTAACGATTTTAAACTTTTGGGCAATTTACTAAAAGGAGTTTAGTCGGTTGGCATTTTTATTATGAACATGGATCCGACACTTTAAGTCTTTAGGAGATTCTCCTTCTAAGCCACAAAAAAAATAATAAGCCGAATGCCTTGACTACACATCCTACTGTTTGTTATTTTAATGTTGGATCTGTTACCATCTAATTTTCAATTTAAAGCCAACTAAAACTATTCTTCCGTAGTCAATGAGCTGAATGCTCCGACTACCCACCCGACTATCTTAATATTAAAAGACATTTGAAATGAAGAAAAACAATCAGTGAATTGAGTGCTTAGCCCTGTCAGTAATCTAGCTTTAATTAAGTTACTAAGAAGCATCTTCTGTATACGCTCAGTATTTGTGATCATTATTGCAATAAGCACTTTGGGCCTTTTTAGATTTGTCAATAGAGTATGGGGCATAAAATAAAGTTTTGTTGATTTTTATTTTCAGCTTTTTGTTGTAAATTTTAAGTGTGACAAATATGTGTTAGCTATTTATATTCTTCTATTCAAATAGGTGGGGCATTTTTAGAAGAAAACCTGTATGCAAATGTATATAATAACAAAACACGCAATATTTAACATTTATAAAAACAAGCTGGCCTCAAATTAGATATAAAAGACGTATTTTAAAATGGTGCACATACTTATAATTATAACCATAATTTGTTTTTTTTTTCTAGGTTAAGGGTAATCAGAAAGGTGGTAAATTAAGATTGACTAAACAAGACGGAGTCTGTTTAGATAATCGATTGGAGAAGTCATGATAATTAATTTTGCAATGCAAATATTGTTCAAATCTGCTTGATTAATAAACAGTATTTTTTATGTGAATGTTTAAGATAGATAAGAACTATTTTTAGTATAAAACACGTTTTTTACTAATACTCTGTGAGAAGATGAAGCTTATATAACGAATATGTTTGAAACATTAATTCTATAGCTTCTTTATGTAAAAAACAGAAGATATGATTAAATGACGTAAAATAAGCTACTAAACAAAGAAATAAAATTTAAGGAATCGTCTCTATTCAGAGTGAACAAAATAAAACTAAAACAAAAATGTTTTTGGAAAGAAATGAAGTTTACAGAAGTTTATAAATTGTCAATTGACAACAAATCACACTTTATTAGCGTGCCTTGCATCTTATTAGTCAGAATAACAATTTACGTAAAATCACAATTATACCTTTTATGAAAATCAAAATGATTAGGAAGTAAAAGCAAATCAAATAAGGAACTATAAAAAAATTGTTAAAAAACATCATGGAATTTTCATTTTATTTCAAACTACTTTGCATCAATTATAAATAAAAATACAATTTGTTCTACATTACAAAATAAAACCCAATATTGTCGAAATAATCTCAATGTAATCGAAGCTAATATCCGCAAACATAACGGCAAACATTAACATAACCATCTTCCACCACCATGAATTCGATCCCCTATCGCATTGTATGTATACTATATACAATAATGTAGAATCCGATCGCATCAACATTATTTTCTAATTACAAAACAGGGACCCAGCTCTAGCTCTCTCTCCCTCGCTGTGTTTACAATGTTCTTCTTTTTATTTTAATTCGTGTTAGTTGTTTGTTGGCCGCTTATGAGAGATGGAGTCTGCACGGGGTAAGGAATTACCACGCCCCGCTAACAACTACAATTACGTCGCTAACGATAACCCGTTATTTGAGATGCGGACCGCAAATATAATTTTATTACCTTCTGATCTACATCTCATATTGATTTTTTTTTTCGAATCGTCCTCGAATACACGATCCAATTATTACCAAACAGGATACGAATAAAAAATGAAATAATATAAATTGCGTTTATTATATTTGAACTAATACCAACAATATTTCAATGCAATAAGTTAAATTATATTTAATTAAAATTGAGTAATATTCACAAGATAAAGTCATATTATATGCAGCAATTAAGCCATTATTACGCTTGATGTAATAGTACCATGTAGACATATCCCGAGGATTCATCCCTTCTAATGGCAGCTTTCCTAATTAAGTCGGTAATATAGTTACCTGTTTCAACTCCCGCAGCATTCACCGGATACTGTACCTACATTATTAGCCCTTAAGTATTATTATATTTACAACAAAATTTTTTATAATCTATTAATAGTCTGAAAGCTTAAATTTCAAGTAGTTGAGCTTATATAATATAATATTAAAAATTAATGCAGAATCTAGTTTAGTTAAATTGCAAAAGTTAATAAGCTTGAGATAACGCAAAACTATTCAACTTATGCCCTCGTTAACAATAATTCACACTTATCTGGCATTATAATAAAATTTTATTGTGTCTCTATTTATTAACCGATAAGGATTTTAAAATGTAATTGAGATAAATAAGCCACAAGAGGAAGATTCGTTTATTATTATATTATTTCTGTAATAAGTTATGATGAGGGATGGTTTTATAATGGACCTAATAACGATCCGTTTAATTTTTATCTCTGCATGCAATAACTTTATTTAATACAATTAGTTTGAATAATGAGTGGATGCAATGCAGTTTCTTAATAATATTGTTCGTGATTAACGTAATCCTAATTGAGATAAGCAAGAGCTAAATTAAGTAATTAGATAGTGCATGCTTTGTAGAATTTGCTGTGTTGTTTAGTAGTAAGAGATTAAAAAGTAATGGTTTTTAATTATTATGAGCTAATCTATTTAGAAAGAAAAATTAAATAAATGAGCCATAATTTATAATTATGAAAATAATGATAGTTGAAGGAGATGTGTAGTATAGTGATTATTATAATTATGACTAATTTGTGCAACAGAAAATGATGTCTTTAAAAAAAGAATCTTTTTATTGTCTCTAAAACAATTTGATATGTAATAATCTAAGCAAATGTGATTGGGATCTGATCGTAGGATACTTAAAAAAATAGTCTATTGGTTTCATTGATGTTGAGAAGGCTTTGGCGTCTTTCGCAGTAATTCCAGATTGTAATTTCTTTGGTAAAGCTTACTTTGAAATGATAGTCACTTCTGTAAGCAATATAATTTTAGCGTTGCAGTTATTACTTACTATTAAATTGATTTTTTTTAAATTTTATCATTGCGCTTTTTGCAGGTGTTAAAGAAACATCTGTCAAAGATTCTGAGGTGCAGTTAAGCAATCTTTGACTTAAAGGGTTCCGGAGCTGCTGTATTTTCTGCATCTGGATGCTGAAAGAAAAAAAAGTTGTCTATAGTTTGGAGTAATGTAAGCAAACAACAATAATTCTAAAAAAACTTTGGCAAAAATTGCAAGTTTATGATATAAATACTGTTTGAATCAGTAAAACTTAAGAGGCTAAAACTTCTAGTAGATTAGGTAACATTACTAGATATTAATGTTTATTGTTAGAAGAAAATTTGTATAATGTCACCTTTAATGTTGCTTGTTTGTGTTCCAAGATTTGACTCACTTGACTTAAGTGCTGAAGAATACTTGCGGATTTGATTTAAAAAAAATACTTGGACGGGTGAGTAGGGTGTTTTAAATTATGCTTAGCAGAAAGTAGATTAAAATTTTAGTTCAAACTACACTACTACCCCATTTATGTGAAACAATTAGATATCAATATCTTTTTCTGTAACATAACGTCTACTGACGTTTGCGTGGACGAGAAATAACCAATCTTTTGATAACAAACACCAATTTGCTAAGTGAGGCACACAAAGTATGATTACGAAAATACAGTTTAAACTGAGGTATCTTACCACCCACGGTATCCTAATCTCGTTCTATAACATAATAACAAAAACTTGGACAAAAAGTGGGACACTCCAAACTATGATTATGAAAAGTAGTTTAAACTGCACTCACGGCACCATTATCTCCTGCTTGTTGTTGAACTTAACCTGTTGCTTCCGGGTTTTGTAAAAATAAAGCAGAGTATAGCGGAATGTATTTTAGTACTTGTACAAACTTTTGCCAGTGCAATTTTAGCAAAGCATTCAACGTCTAGATAGTTGTGCGGCAAATTTAATAAGCGTAGAATCTGTTTTGGAATTTGTTGAAACAACTTTGTTTTGTTAAGTTATCCAGACACGTGGACGTTTAGTGAAGATGCCTGTGTTTTTATTTGGATTTTGGGAAACCGTATCTTGCTTGTTTTTGAGCAACCGTTTCTGTAACAGCAACAATCCCTTTCACTCCCAGAGGTTTAAGGTAGTTATTACTGTTGGTTTTTGTTTGGAGGCAAAGGAAAGTCTTTGTTTGGAGGCGGCAGACGGTTTTTGATAGATAGCGGCCGCAAGTTCTCTATATGGACCATGGTTGAGAGTTTTTAGAAATTTTTAAATTTATTAACAGTTATTACTTGCTGTAATAATTACTTTTTTTTTGGTCCGTTCCATTTCAAAGCAAATTTCCTTGCTCTCTCTTAAACTAAATCTTTTTCTCTTGGTCTGTATATTATGGCAAAGTTTGTGGATATCTTTTGTCACGATGTGTACTTTGTTATTGTCGGATTGCTCAGAAGCGTTTTTTGTTGTCTTTAGGGTTGTTATTTGTTTTGCGTTTTTCTTCGGGATTGTTCCAGGTGTCTGGTGCCGTAAAGATTGCTCCCAGCAAAGCTTTGTTGGGGGTTAAATTAGTAGTTTTGTTAGTGCGTTGATGGTGTTTAAAGAAATAAAAGAAATTAATTTGTTCTTTCTGAGGTTCTCTGCGATGAGGTGGATGGATAAGGACTTTTTTTTCAGTTCTTCATGTCGACGTTCTACTGAGTAGCGGTGGTGTAGTTAAAGCATTTAAACACCAGCACAATTGTTTGATGTCAAAATATAGGATTATAACAACATTGGTTGTAACATAATGTTTACTGACGCTTGCAAAGACAAGAATTAGCCAGTCTCTTGATAATAAACTCTTAAACAAGTGGGTGGGGCTCTACAAATAATGATTACGGAAAAGTAGTTTAAACTTGAGTACCTTATCTACACACGGTACCATTATCTCTTCTTGTAATATAATGTCTACTGACGTTTGCGTGAAGAAAGAATAGCTAATCACTTGATAACAAACACTTGAGGTACTCTAAACTATGATTACGGAAAAGAAGTTTAAACTGATCTATTTTATTCAAAATTCAAAATACTTAATATCAAAAAAATAAATATATATAACACCTTCTTCTGTAATATAATTTTTATTTGCACAGACAAAAAAAAGCAATCCTTTATTAACAAACATTTAAGCGGATAGGTAGGACACTTCAAGAAATTAGTTTAAACTAAGGTATGAGGTACCCGTTTAATTGATTGATTATTTTATATTATAATTACAAGAAAATAGTTTAAACGGGGGTATTCCATTCAAGTGCACAAAGGTTTGATTTCAAATTAAAAATTATCAATTTTTTCTGTAATATTATGTCTACTGACGCTTGACAAAAAATATCTATTGCTTTAATAACTTAAACGGAAAGTAGGGCACTCCAAGAAATTAGTTTAAACTGGAATAAGCGGGTAGCTTAATTGTTTGATGTCAAAAAATTGGTTATTATTAATTCAGATTATAATTACGGAAAAATAGTTTAAACCAGGATATCCCATTTACGTGCACAAAAGTTTGATGTCAAAAGATTTGATATCATCATATTTTTCTGTAAAATTATATTTACTTGCACAGACAAGAAATGTCTAGTAGCTTAATATCAAACATTTAAACGAGTGTGTGAGATACTGATCGTTTAATTGTTTGATGTCAGAAAAATAGTAGTTTAAACAAGGAAATCCCGTTTAAGTGCACAAGGGTTTGATGTCAAAAGATTGAATGTTAATAACCTCTTCTGTCATATTATGTCTACTGGCGCCCTGCACTGTCAAGAAATATTTAATAATGTGTTGTTACTATTTACTTTTATTACATAATGTCTACTGACGCTTGTAGATATGAGAAATATCAATCTCTTAATAACATAAAGGAACATGATGGAATGATAAAAACTCTGAAGTGTTTCTGTATATTCCGTAATCCAAGCATTAGTTCTTTAATATTATGGTCACGTCTACAAAGTCGTGGAAATACTGACAGTTATACTGCTAGTGTAAGGTCATTTTACATCAGTACTTCAGTACAGAGGTGAGATTCCAATACAAACGTTGCTGAATTTTAGAAAAGTTTGTACAAGTAATCTTGTAATAAAAAAAAGCAACAAAAAAAATATGTAAGAATATATGAGCGTTTCTTATTTTTAATATTAACTACATTTATCCAGCATTTGAAAAAGTTATGAATTATTTATGGTTAGTAACATTTATCTTTTTTGTGCAAACAATACTATTTCATCTAGCGTTTAATATAATATTCTGCAACTACAACATTTAACCTAACTAATGTACTCATGTAAAGTAATATACTAAAATACGCCTGTACTAGCCGGTGTCTCTTATGATACTGACGAAAATACTAGCGGTGTAGAATGACACGGTCATTCATAAGGTGGACTAAATACTGATTTAGTATTTTGTGATACTGTCAGTATTTTGGAATGTCAATATTATTGACCGTGTAAGGTTATAAACTTATAAACTAAAGCGGGTGAGTGGGGCACTTCAAATTATAGTTAATGGAAAATAATTTAAATTTAATATCAAGAATTTGGATAACATCATTTTTTTTCTGTAAAATAATGTCTACTAACGCTTGCAAAGATAAGAAATATTCAATCTTTTGATAACAAACACATTAAATTGTGGGTGTGGTTTTCTAAATTATATTTACAGAAAAGTAGTTAAGCTGTTCTACCCCATCCACTCAACTATGCGTTTGACGTTAAAAGATTGAATATTATTATCTCCTTCTGTAAAATAATGTCTACTAACACTTGGAAAGTTAAAAAATATTCTACTTTTAATAACATTTTGGCGGGTGAGCAGGATACTTCAGATTATGATTACAGAAAAATAATTTAAACTGAGGTATGTTAGTGTCAGTAATTAATGTTGAAAGTTTAAGTAGCTTTTTACCTCCGGAGAAATCCAAAACTTTTTAAACTGATTTAGGGGTACTTAGTGAAAAATATACTAAAATATCTGACAAATATAACACGAGCTTTAGCGGCAATGACCAAAAACAAAGCATTTTTTTTTGTATTCCCAGCAGTTGCAGTGTTATAAAAGTGCAAAAGTGCAAAAAAAAAGAAGTGTACTTTTTACTATCTTTTGTTAAATACTCATAAATCAATATTTGACAATGTCTTGATATGTTGGATCATTGTGGAGACAAACTTTACAACTTGGTAAAAGAAAATGAAGGCAACTTTATTAAATAATAAATAAAAATTTCTAAGAATACATCAAATATAGATATTCTGAAGAATATAAAAATTATCAGCTTAATCAATCTACTTTCGATTGCTTGTTTTGAGAAAGCCTTGCAATCTGTATATCTACTTGAGCTGTGACACTTGCTGCCTAAAACACAGTAAAAACAAGTTGCTATAAAATAGTTGTGTGAAAAAACCATTACACAAATATGAACTCTATATATATTTAACAAGAAGTAAGCAAGCAATAAAGCAATGTATGAACTTTACTAATTACCATTGCTAAGCTGCACGTAATCAGTAAACAATTAGAAAGTGCAATCTCACCTGATTTCTTGTTATAAGTTCAGTTAACACAGCATTTTGATACTCATTTACAAGTCTTTTTACCAACTATTGTGTTTTTTTCAGAGATATGAATTGTGGCAAATGTTTGTGCACATTATTCCTATTTTTTTGGCAGCCACATCTGTTTCCACATTCAGTTATACGTTTGCAAGAAGAAGTTGAGGACTGCTTCAGGCGCTGTTGCGTCTTCTGTAGTTTCTAAAATCAACACCACTATTCTGGAGAAAGTTCATTTTTTAGCCAAAACTGGATTTAGTGGTATACACAAAAACATGCTGCATTGCTGCTCTTTCTGTGGGCGGCAGAGCAGAAAGGTCTGGTTTAGCATTTAAATCGAAAAGATGCATGTTAAAGGAAGTTTGCTTGTAGGGTGCATTGCACAATGCCAAAGATATTTTGTTTTTAGCTTTACCCATAGTTTCATGGGATAAACTTAGGCTGTTGAATACATCAGTAATACTTTACAAGTTTCCCTTTTTGTTGAGGAGAACAATAAAATCAATATCTTTGCTAACTATTACTACTTTGTCATGACTACTGTGCGGATGATCAATATATCAGCGTCACTAAATGCTTGTTTTGTTTTAATTCCATGGTCATAAAGGACAGTTAAGAGGAATAAAACTCTGGATATATTGTGATCATAAGAAAGAAAATTTTCCTGTTTGACTGTGATTTGTGTATAACAATTATGTCAACTGACCTCTTTAACTTGTACTTTCGGTTCGTTCTGTTCAGCTCTTGTTGTACTCGATGGTGCCGTTGATTAACTATCAAACACAACGGTACAGCTCTTCCCGGCATAATGCTTAAGAACATAGGCAACATAACATTGGCAAATTGTTAAGTTTGAAGAATTTTGGGCCACAGCACGTTGTGTAACAGTAATCTTTTATCCAAAACGATGTCAAAATCGAGGAGATTCTTTTTGTAGTACAAAAAAAGTATTGTATAAAGCGAGCAATAGGCTTTTTGACTTGTAACAATACAAATAATTTTTATATTAATTCTTTACTGCCCTATAACTGCTAGGAATACAAGAAAAATGTATAATATTATTTGTATTGTAATTTTTTTCTGCTTTTATTATGTATATAGTCAACTGACCTTGTTTTCGGTCATTGCGCTACAGCTCGTGTCATATTTATCAGGACTTTTAGTATATACTTCATTAAGTACCTATAAATGAGTGTAAACAGTTTCAAAACTTTTGGATTTTTCCGGAGGAGAGATCAGTTTTTGAGCATATTTGACTGTACTATTTAAGCGAGTTAGTGGGACAGATTATGATTACGGAAAACTAATTTAAATTGTAGTGCCAACAAAACATTTCTAATTCACAATTTTTTTAAAGGTACATTTAGTTTAAAATAGTCTAATTGTAAAATTTTAATTTTCTATCTTTCATATAAAATCATCCCCAATTTGTTAGTACAATGATAATAGTGAGAGACTGAAATCTAAAACTCCATTAAAAATATAACTTTCAACAAGTTTTTGAAGATTTTTTTTATATACAGTACAAAATAGTATTTTGACATAAAATCATTACTGAATTGATATTATTATTGTAATTGAATCTTGCTAATTGTTGTGTAATAATATTGTTGTCTAATAGGATCAGAACTTTTATATTTGTTAAACAATCAATTTTGAAGCGTTGAATCGTTTGTATTTATTTATAAATATAAGAAACAAAATGTGTGTAATGTGCCAACATGCAATCTAATTCAGTTAAAAAAGAAAAGCTTAAGTATATCGTTTTTAAAGTAAATCCCATACGCTAATTTCGTTAAATAAGTAAAAATCGTGAGATTCTATAAACATTAAATTCCATCATAACGATTATTATTCAATTTGTGATGAAATATAATCAAGCATAATATAATCCCACACTCAAGTGATCTCGTCAACACAATGCAACCTTTAGAAAACGAGGTTAACATCTTCATCATTGTCGCAAAGAAAAATAGAACAAATAATAATAATAATATTAGATCACAATCTATAATTGTTACTTTATAACATGACAATTTCCTACTATCTGCATCATCGAAAAATATAATATAAATAACAACATGAATCATTCGACGATCAAAGAATGTATTGTAACACAGGATAAAATACAAATGTAAATAAACAGAATTAAAATGGGAATGTACACGATGATATTCGTGTTGGCTTCGCCCACAGACTTTGCTCCAAATAAATGTTAAAAAAAAGTCAACGTCGGTGTGAACATATTAATTTTAATTGGCTTCTATTTGTCTCATCTAATCGAGATGACATTTATATAAGATTGATTGTTGTTTAAAAGTAACTCCTGTTGCTGCTCATTGTTAACCGGAATAACAATAATGAATCGTTAATGTCACCATCACAGATTATATCTTTGGTAAAATAGAGAATTATTTATAATTTATTGAAACATGGAAGTAAGCACTTAAATGTATTTAAATCAATAAGAGTAAAATTTGATTAAAGGAAATTATTATCATAAATACAAATTCTTTGCATTTTATTCGATTTTAATAATTCTGTAATTGCTTTGAGTTTATATCTTAATTAATTCAGTGTAATAAAATATGTCTGGAATTTGATAATGGCTTAGTTTTCTCAACGAAAACATGATTGATTCTTAAAATCGTTTATAATAATTAATTTTAAATAAGTAATTTCTAAACTAATTGTATTAAGATGTAATAGGTGAAAACTTGAATCTGATTTTATAATACATGTTTGTTTGATTTCATTAGAATATTTTAAATAATATTTTTAAATGTTATTTTAATTAATTCTAAAAAAATATATAAAATGTTTTATTGAAATTGAAATTTTTAACTGTTTATATTTACCAGTTATATTGACAAATTAAAGATGATCTTTATCAAGATTTGGAGAATTTAATAGATATTAATTGTTGCTATTGGAATTATTTCGACGTAAATTAAACTAGTTATTACTAAAAAAAATGAAAATAATTTTATACCAAACGATGGAGTTGAAATCATTTGGCTTCGTCGTTATTTTAAATAGAATTGTCTAAAACACATTTTGTTGTCAAGTGCGAGAACAAACAAAACTGATAGTTTTTCGACACGTGAACATGATACGTACAATTGACCAATAAGTTTAAAAATTTAGTTGGATAGTTGGTTGCCTTGTTTCGTTTGTTACACAGACAATAGATTTGAAGAGATGCTGTGGACCAACGATTTGATTTTGAATTGTAAAGTTAAATCTTTTTTTTTTGCCGCAAGAATTGCTTGTGTACTTAACCAATTGCGAACTTTATGGTTAGCAGTGATGTTCGGAAACACTTTGTTGATGAGCTTGTTTTTTGTTAAGACAAAATTGCAAAAATTCGGCGCATACAAAATCAAAAAATCAATTCATTTGGTTTGTTGACAGAAACAAGGCCATTACCGATAGTCAGTACTTTTTGGCAGTAGAATCATTTAGCAATGCAACTTGCATGTTTGTACAATATATGCGCCTCCAAAACATTTTGAGTCGTTGCACAGATCTTTCACAGTTTGATTGAGTGCTTTCAATGCGTGTTTGTACATTCATCCTACATGATGATTTTACTTGCTACCAAAACTTTGGCCATTGCTGAGTGTTTTGCAATGTTGCATGTTTGTTTTTCAGTCGTTTGATAGTTTAAGGGCAATTTCAACGTTGAATGAGCCGTTTGGCATCTATCCTAGAAGAAGCAACTGCTACAGCAGTTTTGAATCTCTGACATGAGAAATGTCTTCCCAGTTCCAATGAGCGCATTAAAAATAAAGCCTTCCTTCTGTTAAGTTAAGTTAGGTTAGGTTTGGTTAGGTTCAGTTGCGCAGCAACATTGAAAATAAACGGACGTCAGTTTTTTGCTTCCGATACAATATTACAGTGACTTTTGTGTGTGTTTTTGTCGCTTATCAATGTATGTGTGCGGTGTAGTAGAAGGTCATTGCCTCTCGCGGTAAACAATTATTTGTTCTTATCTGGTCCCACTTACCTTGGGGTTTTGTTTGAAAGCTCAAAATTCTAGCTGACCAACGGTACCACCCCCGTTGCTATTATTAGAGTTTTAAGGAAGTTAGTGACATTTTATTGTGTTAAATTTTTTAGTGCGATTTGAAATAAATTTTTTAGATTGAAATTATTTACGGGCAATTTTGTATTTACTTGCTGGAAAATCTTCTTACGAGTTTATTTCTCTGTGACTTAAAATATGTACAAGCAGATATTATTATATTTTTTATCCCATCATTAAAACACGTCCATTTACACAGATGGCGGAAAATAAAAACGGTCTTACTGATCATAAAAATGATACAGAAGAGACTTTAAAAGTCTGTAAAAAAATGATAAGAACCCCGCCCTAACTAGCTGTAATGGCAACGAGTAATAGTGCATTGGACTGTGCAACTAACAATGCACCGAATGATGTGACTAAACAAATAAGTAACCAATCCAGCTGTGATCTTGGAGTTTCACCGGAACAGTTGCAAAAACAAAAAGAGAAGAAACACTTAGAAAAATTTACTTTGAATCGACAAACTTTTCTGGCAGAAATTTAAAAAACTTTTTTGACTTAACTTTACATCAAATTGGTGACAATGATGCAAAAAATGGCAAGTTTTGCTGGACCTGATGAATGAGATGGACAAAATAGCAAGCGATCTTGAAGAACTGATTATAAATAGCACCAGGAAAAAAAAAAAACTGCCGCTATCAATAAAAAATAGGCAGCGCACCTAATGAGGAGGCAAGCGAGCTCACCACACGGCCATATCTCATTTCTTCTACAGAAATCCCATTTCTCCTACAGAAATTCCAGATGAAAAACATATCCGTCCAACACAAAGAAGTAATGCTTTGTCAAAAATGTTAGCGCCAAATTAAAGACAAAGAAATAAAAGATGAGAATAGAAAAAGCGGACCCTACCAACATGTATGGCAAAACACTAAAAATAATTCTGGGAGAACAATGACCAGAGGACATTCCTGTGGCTCTTAGCATAAAAGGTAATCCGTTTAAAAATACGGAAAATGTCTTGATCCTCCTCGAAGTTGTGAAACAAAAGCTTTCTGGCCTCACCAGACTCACCAGAGACAGATATCCGGAGTTGCTGATGGATAGATCCTTAAAGGAGCAACTCGAAACTGGTTAGAATGTAACCAACTTCAACAAAGGAACAAAGGAGCAGAGTGTACATGCCACCTTAGTTAAAGCTAACAATTTGGCAGCGCTAACAAAGACACTGGAAAAGATTTGCGCACGTATAGCAAAAAAAAATGCAAACCCTCTTAAACTGGCTGTGGCAGCTACTGAAGGTCATAACTGGTACGTTTTGTAAAATCTACTAAGACTTGTCTTTAGAGACACAAACATTTTAGCCGAATTGTACGTACCCACTAGCTACCGGGAAATAACTATATCAAAAAGTAGTCAAAAAAGTCAAAGTAATGCCCAATCAAACAGATACAAATGCAATTATTGTTAAGACAAACGGAAATGGCAGCACATACGCTACCTAATAAAGGGTTTTAAAACAAAGGCGAATTTCCCCTCCCCCCCTCAGGAAAGAGCCGGAGTTAAAATAAAACCATCCGGAAAACTAAAAACAGAAACCTACTTATTGTTACCGAGAAGAGCAAAACAAAAGGGCTCAAAAATATTCTACGGAAAAAAAAGGGTAATGCACATTTTCTGAGTAGAAGCACTGGGGAAGAAAAAACCGTCCATATGTCAAATATCAATGGGGACGCCGACCAAATGACTATCGAAAGGGCCATTACAATTAAATTAAACAAGCTTGGATTTAAAAACTAATTTGTTGGAATAAAAAACTTGAGACCAACTAGAGGTAGCAATCAAATTGCCACTTTTGTCATCAGGTAAAGAACTGCAAAGACGCCGCACTATGCATGCATTGCAAAAACTAACACAGGTCAGATTTGACTACCTGTCCGGTTTTTAGAATATTAATGACACAAAACAGGGGGAAGCTTGACAAAGCGTCTCAAAACGCCTTACTTTTTGCAGATCAACGTTAGCACTGCAAAGGTCGCTCACGACCCGAAAACGGGTATTAAATTACCTAGACAAACGATTTGGTCATAGTAAACGCCTATATATTGCCAATCATTACATTGGTGTTATACAAAGGTTAAGTAGACGCAATTAAAGATTTTTAGCGGCAAATAACAACAAGAATTTTATACTTTATATTTCCATCCGTAAAGATAAAAGAAGAATATACTTTACGGATTTTATATCCAGTGTTGATGAAGTTGTTTAAAACTATAGAAAAATACTCATTTTTGTTAAGAAAAACTCTGTGTCCTTCATTGACCTTACAATTGCTGCAAATAATCTTAAAGATGTTGCCGATTGGAAAGTCTTTGAGAAAGAGGAATTTTTTAGCCTGCACAGATATATCATGATAGTGTAGGCAAAACCGACACAAAAACAAGTGATGCAAATGTGATACGGATTGTTGACAAACAAAAATCTGCAGAAATACTAAGAAATTTTTATACAGAGCGTCACGACTTGTCAAATTTTCTAATTAGGCCCAAAAACTGGCCAGCAAAAAATTAGATGCAGGAAAAGCAAAAAATATTTACTGGTGGAACGACAAAACTGAGAAAAGGAGGTCATCCTGTAATTCCATTATAAGACAGCTTATTAAGCCAAGTATCAGAACAAATAATATATTATGCAATCGACTTAGGAAAGAGCTTAAGTGCAAAAAAAACAATACAGGAAGAAAATTTACAAAGCAAAATATATGTGTTGGAAGAAGCTTTTGGACGATTTAGACACATATTCTTTAGGTCACGGCTATCAAATCATGTGTAGGGGTTTAAACGTACGTCATAAAAAAACGCTTTTTAATAAAAACAAAATAAAAAAAAAACTGTAGAATTGTTATTTCCCAATTGTGACAACACAAAAAAGGAGCTCACAAACATTTTTTGGAAATCCTAAATTTTAGCATGGAAAGCTAAAATGTTCATTATTGTTCTCTAAGAGAAGAAATGCGCCGGGCCCCGACTATATTACCCTATTCTTTTAAAAATGCTTCAATATTTCAACAAGACAATAACAAAGCTCACCTTTTTGACTGTCTGGAACATCTGCATGAAGGAAGGTGATAAGAAGCTGACACAAAGGGTTCTCCAAGGTTCAGTTTTAGAGCCCACTTTGTGGAATGTGTTATATGACCCTGTTTTAAACTGGGACCTCCCAAGTGGATGCTCTAATATAGTCTTTGCCAATAATTTAGCGGAAGCAAGATCGGCTAATGACTGCGCAAGTCTTGCCAAAAAAACTAACAAAGCCCTAACGCAAATAGATAATTAGACCAGCAAAAACGGGCTGGAAATTGCCCCTAAAAAAACTGAGACAATGATCTACAAAGGACCTAGATCAAAAAAAGATATTGACTTCAAGTTTGGCAACGTTACCATCAAGCGAAAAACTTGAGTATTGAGTTTGATCATCTGGGTATCTTTGTGAATTACGTCAAAAACATAACAAAAAAGGCTGAAAAAGAATTTCAATTATGACAAAAGTACTACCAAGCATATCGGGATTCACAAGCCAAAGAAGGACGGTTTAGCATTTGGTAGTGAGATCAATTCTTAGTTATAATGCTCTTATATGGCATAGTGTTATTGGCTGTGAAAACCACTGCATGAGGCTGATAGCCACACAAAGAAAAATTCTTATAAGGGTAATCAGCGCGCACAGCATCGTCAGCGCTTAGGCAGTGTGCGTGATTGCCGGCACACTGCCCATTGATCTGTATGTTAAAGAAAGGGCCCATCAGTACACCAACTGCAGAAGTGGTGATGAAAAAGTTTTTTGCACAATCTAAAAATGAAACAAGGCGTGAAATGACAGCGGCAAAGGAGAATGGACCAGAAAACTGGTTCTGGTTTCTTTTCTGGTTATGGCAGTTTTGGCAAAACCGCAAATGACAAGTACTGCAATCAAGTAGATTTTCTGGAACACATCTTTTTTGAATGTGAACAATGGTCTGAAGAAAAAAGAAATGTCAAAACAGAAATTGATCGGAAAATAGACGTAGTAAACTTTATAGACGTGATGTTAGCAAACAAGGCAAACTGGAACCTGCTACACAAGTTTGTCAAAAATGTCATAAAACAGAAGAGAGAGCAAGACAGAAGATCTTGCCGCCTGTTGCGCAGCTTGAATGATTGCAGTCCAGGCCCCAGCTGCTAGACGATGCTAAACTTTTTTAATCCCGTCTAGATTTAAGATATTTTAATGGGAGAGAGGTCCACACTGTCGAACATGTTGAAAAAAGTGACCTGCAAGCATTAGCGTTATTTAAAAAAAAATGTTAGGTTAGGTTTTGTCTTCATTAGCGTATTGTACACTTCTTTCTGTTAGAAGACCAACAGTGGTACATTTGTTTAAACTAATTGGTTGAATGTTTTTTAATTGTATTCACGTGCACGTTTCAATTCTTGATTGAAATCATTGTTTATTCTACGATATGGCGTTGGCATTCCTAACTTGATTAACAAACTGCCTCACATGTCTTTGATCAAAAGTAAAGCCTGAACTGATACAAATTTGATGTAAAATGTTTTCTAACATGCCATCCTTGTATTTGTTTCACAGTTTGCGTAGATTTGATGAGAAACATGTTAAAATAATGATAACAAATAGTGTGCGTATCTAACTTGAAGATTTAAATTAAACTGTTGAGGTGCAGCACAAAGTGTTAAGCAAACTACACCGTTGACAGTTTGAAGTGATTTAAATTGTATTGGCCCACAAATAGCATTTGTCATTTTTTGGATAAAGTGTGTAAATGCCACCAAGATTATCAGTAGTACGCACCGGATGATTAGAAACTGCATTGTTTTCCTTCCGACGTTGAAATTTTTTTTGATGAAGTGTTTCAAGTGTAATAAAGTGGCATCTCAGAGTAGAACAAAGTTCGTGCTAACGTTTTCTTAAATCAAAAAGAAATGTTTCATTGTTGTTGGTGGAGGTTTATCAGCACGTTGAGCAACATTTGATGCGTTGAAATAAACTTGTTGATCATTCTTTAGATGTCGCCTCATTTTAGCTCACATGTTGACCAACTTGATAGTGCATAATTGCATCAATGGTATTAGGAGTTTGAACGCCAACGTAACTTATTTGCAGATATATTTGATAGACTTCACTGAATTGGAATACTCTACGTTGAAATACGCCTTGAATGTTTTGGAAAAAAGTGGCGAATACAAAACAATCAAAGTGTTGTCGAACATAAAATAGTTTATTTTTGTTGTGATAGTTGTACTGTTATCATCGGGTGATTGACGCCGATACAGTAGATAACCATCGTTGCCAGTAGTAGTCTCCGCCGTCAAACTTTGTGAATAATGCTTGCCGTCGAATACGCACGGTGATTTTTTATTTTATGTTAAAATATAGAGAATTTAATAAAGATTTATTTGCTGATAATGGAATCATTTGGCTTTAACGTCATTTAAAAAAAACAGCCAAAAACCTAAGATGTTATGACAAAAGATGGAAATATTAATTTTGAATTTAACGAAAGAAATAGTAAAAAATTGGCAAAAGATCTATTTTTCAGTTAAAATTTTGATTTCAAACTGTTTACATTAATTACCATTAAAACCAAATTAAAGATAAAATTATGATAAAAAAATTAATTTAACTCACAGAAATCTAATTAGTTTTTATTATTGTATAAGTTATAAGAGTAAATTTTAATTATTTGTAGCCCTCATAAACAAATTAAATGAACTCATTCTTTGATAATCATAAAACGTTTTTTGTTCTCTGCATTAATATCTCTGGGAAAATATGTATGCGTACGTGCAGCCAGCATGTTATCAGCAAAATGAGACAATCAAATTACATTAATGCATCTCCACTAAAATACCGCGATTCGACATGCTTATCAGTTTGACATTTTATTCAATTTAGCAGCCCTTATGCAGGCCAACCCTTTGACTGGTGATTCACTTAACGTTCTGTTTTTCATCTAAAATGGAGCGAAGAAGCGAAGCGGAGATAATGGCAACCGTCCCCATCTCCCATATCAACGTAAAAGATCTTCACACCCCAATGTGTTTTTAATAATAATCTAATCCCCCTACGGATATCATTTACAGAAGTATTTTTCGATGTCGCATGCGTCTTTTATTACTTTACCTAACATTTTTTTAGTAAAGTAATATGCGGAATATAAGGGACCATACATCTGCAAATGACATTGATAAAAAATATCTAATTAACAAATCTGTAGGGTCAATAGATCATGAGACTATTCAATTCGGGCCTAACTTTATAAAGCGCTTTACTTAATTGTGCTTAATTGAGATGGACGCTTACCCTTAATTAAGAGTAATTAAGTCTAAACGCCGGACCTAGCAACTAATCAAATATGGAGCATAAGAAATTTATCTTGGGAGCTTTTAATTAATTTGCAAATTTTATATAGTTTTAATTATGCTGATGGACTTTTCTTTTGATGTCAGCATTATTTTTACATGCTTTCATGTCAGAAGCGACATATGTATTGATTAAAATTCACTACGCAATACTGAAAAGAGCGTCTCGGGATTATTTACCATACGGTAATTAAATTTATAAACAAATAAAGTTAATTAATATCATAAGGGATTCGCAACCCCTTTGTTAAATTAATAATTTTTATTTTCTTATCTCTCACTCGGTTTAATTAATGTAACATTATACCAACAAGAAGTTATTAAAAGGCATGCACAATTTACATAGAGAAAGTGTGCGTTTAGTGTAATAAAAGATACCAAAGCCTTGGGCAAATCTTGCACAAGATGAAATGGGAACTTGTTTACGGGATCCCCGGCGTGTACTTTTTGGAACATCAAAGTTTTTTTTTTTTCATGTAGACCACGCGTGTAGCAACCCCTTGAAACAGTTATGTTGTATATTTAAAGTTTCACACTCGAAATGTGTCAAAAGTTTATGGTCAGGAGTGCTGAGTGTGTACACGGATATTCAATCATGAAAATTTACAACTTCCTTTAAATATGCATTGGCGCATTTTTATTTTACGAAGCGCCTGCGTAAATTATTTGTTTCGATTTCTTCCAGGAATACATTTTCAGCTGTTCTTCATAGAAATAAAAATCCATGTTGGGAATTTTCAATTGGTCATCATGAGTTGTATTGAAATTGATTGATGCGGCTATTATCTGTAATAATTTATAACTTGTCATCTTCATTTTATTCTTATATTTATGGTTTGTTAATTTATAATTTTGTGAAATAACATTAGATTTTTTAATTAATTAAACAATATTGATTAACTTAGTAATAATTTATCATTTCTATCACAATCAGTTGTGGGGTATTGTGCATCTTTGATAATAATAAATTTATATGCTTATATTGAGTAATTGCCTATAGAACATTAATTTAACATTGACATATTTTTTTTGTTTTAAATAGATCTATCTGAAAAGTAGCTACGTAATAGTTTAGTACGAAGACTTGCGTAAGTATACGAAAAGGTTGCTTACACTCGTGGCAAGTACGACACTATAAGAAAATCCAGATTTAAATTGTTTTCAATTTGTATTTAGTAACATTATTTGGCAAAAAAATAAATTTCAATAGTATTCTGATTAATAAACATTTAGACGGTTTACATAATTTATGGTTGTGGATGGTTAGTTTTTAATAATGTACCTTGCCTATATAAGTGATTAGATAAATATTATAGTTGGTAAGAAAATTTAATCTCTGAAAACCAACAGTTTATAAACATAAATTACGTAGAGCAACAACCCGCCCAAATGTCTGCTATCCAAAATTTGTTTGTTCAATAATTTTCCCATAGTTCAATTACAGCTGATATTTATTCTTATATTTGTCATTGCTGCAGGTACATAAAAACTAGTAAAAACATCTTCCTCGACCACCGACTGCTTGCCCTTTCAAGTGCCTGCTGTGCAAAAACTGGTTGTCAACAGTTTTCCATAGTTTAATGACACCTAACATGTCATTACTGCAGGAAGTTTAAAATTGTTCACATCTAATTTTATGATCAGAACTTGTTTCTCAATCAATTTTTTTAAAGTTAAAGAACAGCTAACATTCAATCTTTTATTTGACATTAATGCAGAAACATCAACATTGATAAAAACGTTTAATTTCTTAAAACAATTACTTGTGTGAGTAGGTAGGGTACATCAAAAGAAACTAATTTTACACAAACATAAATGACATAAAAACCCCACCCGCCTAAGTGTCTGCTATTTAAAAAATGATTGTTTTACAATTACCCCATAGTTTATTGACATTTAACATTCTGTTAGGTCTTAGTTTGTTGTAGTAGGTGGTTGGCTGTTAGTGGTGTGCTTGAGAAATAGACCTATAATATGTAAACTTTGTGCGTGGCTTTGGGCCAGTTTTCTTTTGCAAAAAGTGGTACGTGGTTTTCTCCTGAGCCTTGAACAGATTAAGATTATTCTGGTGCTGTTTAATAGGGTTTTAGGTCTGCGTTTGGTAGAGAAAAAATACATGTTGGCTATAAATAATGTTTTACTTCTGTTTTAATTAGGTTTAGTTTTTGAGTGCTTTTATAGGTTGACAAAATTAAGTGTGATTAGGTTGGGTACTTGCAATTCTAGTGTCAAAGTGGGGTTATTTTTGGTTTTGATGGCAGATCTTGGTTTAATCTTTCTTACTAATGTCTTTTACGATTGAATCTGTGTCTAAAGAACTGTGTTTTATATTGGTTTGAAACTCATCGTAGAAGATGCTTGGTTCAAAATGCCAAAGCATTTTTAAAACTCTTGAAAATAAAATTAAGATAAGTTTTTTATCTCAGGATCATTATCTAAGTCGTGCATAGTTTGTATTGTTTTGAGAAGTTTCCAAATAAAGTATTTTTTTAGAGTTTTTTGTTTGGGGTTAAATTCTTAAACAACATTGTTCAGAAGATCTTGTTCAGAGTTTCTTTATGGATTTGCCCTTATATCAAATTGACTATTTTTAAAAACTAATATATTTAATATTTACTTAATTGACAGTACAGGGTACAAGTATACATCTTTTTTTGCTTAAGTTAAAAAATCTATTTTTGTGTTGATCAATGATTGTTAAAATTTGAATAAGTTTTTCCAGGAGAATAAGTTCTTTGTGCTAATAAGTATGTGATGATAAGATGAAACGATTATACTCCAAGTTGCCTTATATTGGTCTTGGTTTGTCAATTTAGTATCCACCTCAAAAATGCATCTATTGGCCGCAATAGGTCAAGATTGCTTAATCCCAAACGCGTAATCTTAAAGGCATTTCAATAACTTCCTCCAAGATTTTGTGGTACTTTAGAGGGTAATCATTGCTTTATTTCTAGGACGCAATTTTCTAGAAAATAATCCCTTACAACAGAAACTAAAAACTACTAAAAACATCAAATTTCTTGATTGCTGTCACTAATAGGAACCGTTTACTTACAAATATCAGTTACTAACCCATTCAAGTCATCTTTCAACAATTATCTTGTAAGTTAATGACAGTTGAAATTCTATTACAGTCTTAGTTTGTTGAAGTAGGTGGTTTGTGGTGTGCTTGATAAAAAGATATTAATGTGTGGTTTTGGGTTTTAGGCTTGTTAGTTCCTAGGAATGGCTGCAACGATTAAAAACAATTGCAAAAAACTGTAGATATTCTCCTCAGTTCTTGGTTATGCTTCTGGAACTAATCGATAGCGGGCAGTAGATTTATATGGTGATTACTGCAATATCTTAGCGAATGGCGTCAAAAGCACTCTCTATGATAAACGTTATAGTTTGCAAGCTGTTCACTTGTTATTGGTCTTTACAAGCATCTAGCTTGCTTGGGTTTAGAAAGTCCGCGTACTGCGTCGTTGTTGAGTTGGTGTTGCTGACTATTTGTGAGCACTTGAGTCTTGAACAGCCTAAGATCATGTTGGTGCTGCCTCTTAGGGTTTTAAGTTTGTTTTTATTAGTGAGAAAACCCTGTAAACGAATGGTAGTGTTCTGTTTAGGATTAGTTTCTGAATGCTTTTATGAGTTGCTTAAACTAAACGTAATTAGAGTGGATACTTGCAAATCTGGTGTTTTTGGTTTTGTTTAAGGAGTTGCTGTAATTGTTAACTAGGTATAGATAGCAGATTTAAGTTTATTTTTTTTTGCTAAAATTTTCTACGTTTAAGGCTGGGTCCGATTAACTGTGTTTGGAACTTGGTGTAAGAGATATATAGTGCAGATTCTTTAAGCTTTTTTAAAACCATTAAAAGTAAGATTCTTGCTCATGTCATCAAGTGAACTATTGCTAAAATTTAATATTTTATTTTTAACTGATTTTTGTCTGCTTATTCTTATTAGGAAAACTTTTTTTTTGCCAATTAAAGTTGATTAGATTTGGTACAAACTTTTTCAAGTGTCGGAAGTTTCTTGTGGTAAAGAGTATGTGGGGATGGAATGTTTGTACTACAAGTTGCTTACATTGGGCGCCATTTGATATAATCTTAGTTGGTCAAAAGAGGTTGTTTGTTACTGTTTTTAAAAGGTGCCATATAGTATCCTCTACTAAGATGCATCTATAGGTCGCAATAAACTAAGATTGTTTAGTTCCGAAGATATTTCAATAACTTTCGTCAAAACCGTGTGGTATTTTGAAGAGTAACCATTGCCACACTAGGATGTGGCTTAAAACTTTTTTAAAAGTTTTGGGCGGGTTTATGTTTGAATGCCAAAAATTATATATTCTCAAATTTTGGCGCCGATAGATCGAGTCTAAGTTTGTGCAAAAACTATCAAACAAAGAGTAAAATGGCCCAAAATTGGTTCAAGCAACAAAAGATGTTTTTGTTAAACTTCTAAATTGAGCTTACAAAAATATAAGAAAATTAAATTAAAGAAAAAATGTTGTACAAAATTTTTCAACGCCAGATAAGCACGACACTGACTATTTTCCATGTAGAAGTGTTTGCAAAACTCAAATTTTTAATAATATTCAACTTTGACGCTTAAAAAAGATTTAAAAAATGCTCTTTTTTGCCCAGCCCACTGAGAACAAAAACACGGTTTTATGGCTTTTGCGGCTTATAGACATGGTATAGACTTAAAATGGCGCCAGATTTGAATTCTACAAAAAATATCTGATCGAGTTAATTGGTGTTTTTTTTTTTTTTTTTAGAGAAATTTGCTATTATTAAACAAAAAATGCGATTAAAAAACGATAAAAAAACTAAAAAAATTGTAATTTTTTTTTTTGTTTTTATATCTTCATAAACCGATCAAAAGACTACTAATAAGGTATAGAAACTGCTCTGGTCCGTTTGAAATAGAATTGCCCATATGCAGAAACAAAAATTAGCTAAACATCAATTTTTATGACTACATGGGTGGATGGGCGGGGTACATCAATAGAAACCAACCGCTCAAACCTAAATAACGTTAACTGTGTACGTGAGTGTTGTTTCATAGTTGTCCAACAATTGTTAAATAGTTTAATAACAGCTAACATTCAATCTCACTTTTGTAAAAAGTAATTTGAACCTAAATATTCGTCCATATCATTCAAATTAACATTATTTTTAAATTATTTTTTCACAAACCTTAAGCATTTATTTCTAGCTGTGTTTTTAAAAATTTTGTAACCACTTTTAATTCCATTAATAATTATGATAAATATTTTTTTAAAATACATTTGATTTCAAACTAATTTACTCATAACGAATTCATTCAATATTGCTAGAATACAATAGAGTAGATTTGTAGAATGTAATATATTTCCTTCAACATATTGCTTCCGTTTTAATTCCGACACAGAGCCACATTATAAATCATCCTATTGGAAATGTGAAATTGCGGCGAGTGAGTCTATGATCCGGGACCTCTGCCAAGCAGCAAGCTCTAGCAAAAGCAAGCGAGCGGCTCCCGGCGGGCGAAAACGTATTCTTAGCGTCGGTGCTTAATAGCCGTGACCGACGTGATAATTAATTCGCAATTTATAACCAGAATATCACTTTGTTCGCCATTACCGGCGATGTTGGCGCGGTTAATGCCGGCTAATATTCCCATTTCGACGCGGTCCTATAATCGATCAGATGATTTATGATTCTCAAGTACCGGTCTTAATTCACCACCACTTTTCTTAATATAATTTTTACCATTATATTTGCGCAATTTACAGTTGGATAACTCGTTTTCTTTGGCAGAGAAAAAGATGCATTCGTTACAAAATAAATAACATACTAGTTGATAATATAATGGTGCGGTTACAAACCATACCACTAAACAAACAACTCTATAAGTCTCTCCTTATAATAAGTAACATATCCTGTCCGGAGGCGATGTACCAGAGCATCTTGAGAATAACTACAGAATGTGGATGGTGGCCGAAGGGTATAAAATAAAAGTACAATGCACCACGGTTATTTCGACAATAAAAATAATGTATAAAAAATAGATACAAAGAAAATGCAACTATAGATACGCATTGTCCGTGCTGTTTGCTTAACGTGTAGGATTTTTCCGTGGCAACTTGTATTGTTGATTTTCTGTAGCTGCCTGCCTGCTTGCGTTTATAGCCACGGGGCCACAGGTGGTTTTTTTCTACTATTATTGCTGGGTGTTTGATTGTGTGGAACGATCAATCTCATTTAAATCGGGTTTCTTCATCCAAGCAATTATTAAACAGTATATATTGCAAATAGTGAGTTTTGTTATTAAATATGACATAAAAAGAAGAATGAGGAAATAATTTTGTTTAAAAAAATAAATATTTCTTAAGAATCTTGTGCTATCATTAACCAAAAATTACTGTATAAAATTTTTTGGTTAATTAAAATCTGTTTGAATTTTGATTTATTTGTGTTCATTTTTTTAATATTAAGGTTTTTATTCTTTCCTGCATGAAATTAATTCTAATTGGTTATTAATGTTATTATATAGATTTCTTGAATGATTTTATATAAAGGCATTATTTCGTACTGTTTATGTTTTAAGTTATAATATGACTAATTGTTGAAAAATGTATGAGTACAAAGCGACATAACAAAATCTCAAGAGTAAATATAAACTCAAAAAACGTTTATACGATGCGACAAATGCCAAGTTTGATAGACTTATCGAAGACATATTTAAATCAACCGTGAAACCGTGTATAGTAAAAGTAGTAGTATTAGTTTAAATTATAAGTTTGTAAATAATAACAAAAGAGATTTTGAAGCATTTACCAGGTTTTGATAATGGAAATATTATATATTGATTTGATTAACAAAATAAAATATGTGATATACAGCTTTAACTTACCATTATATTGAATGGTGGTGGTCGTTACTGGTAGATAATTCAATATTAAATAAATAAAACTAATTTTCTACGTACTATATCACCTAAGAAAAGAAAAGAAGAGAATTTTTCAATTTCTTGATTACATACTCTTGGGCGGGTGGATGGGCACTCTAGTTCAAACTACTTGTTGGTATTTTAGATTTGGAGTGACTCACCGACCCGTCAAAATGTTGGTTATCAAAAGATTGGATACCACCTCTTCTTTCTTGGATAAAAATAGTTTTAACGCTTACAACGAGGAGACATTTTCAATTTCTTAATAACAAACTCTTTGGCGAGAGTGGGCATTCCAGTTTGTACTACATTGTTGGTAATCATAATTTGGAATGACCCACCCAAGTGTTGGTTATCAAAAGTTTGGATACCATCTCTTTCTTTTTGTGTAAAAAGATTTTTAACGCTTGTAAAGAGGAGAAACTTCTAATTTCTTAATAACAAATGCTTAGGCGGGTGGGTAGGCACTTCAGTTCAAACTACTTGCTGGTAATTATAATTTGGAGTGACCCACCTACTCGCCCAACTGATGTTTATTAAAAAATTAGATACTACCTCTTCTTTTTTGGATAAAAAAAGTTTTATCGCTTGCAAAGAGGATGTACTTCTAATTTTTTGATAACAAATTCTTAGGCGGGTGGGTAGGCACTCCAGTTTAAACTACTTGCTAGTAATCATAATTTGGAGTGACCCACCTACCCGCCCAACTGTTTTTTATTAAAAAATTAAATACTACTTCTTCTTTCTTGGATAAAAAAAAGTTTTTACGCTTGCAAAGAGAAGAAACATTCAATTTTTTGATAAAAATTTTTGGACGGGTTGTTGGACACTCCATTTTAAACTACTTGCTGGTAATCAAAGTTTGGAGTGAACCATCCACCCGCCCAAGTGTTGGTTATTGATAGATTAGATTTTTCCTCTTTTCTCTTAGATAAAAAGAGTTTTAACGCTTGCAAAGAGGAGAAACATTCAGTTTTTTGATAACAAATTTTTTGGCGGGTGAGTGGACACTTCAGTTTAAACTACTTGCTGGTAAACATGATTTGGAGTGACCTATCTTATTAAGAGATTGAATATAATCTCATCATTTTTAGGTATAAATACTTTTAACACTATGGATGACTAACACTTGGGTGGGTGGGGCACTTCCTATCAAGATTATTAGCCGGTAGTTAGAAATGAAACTGTTATTAATCTAAAAATTAGAGTTTTTTCTTTCTGCTAGCGTTGGAAGTCTCTACATCAGAGGAGGCGATGGTGATACAAATTTCTGGATCACTAACACTTTAGTGGGTGGGTGGGGCACTCCATATCATTATAGCCAGCCGCTACTTAGAAATGGAATGCCCACCCACTAGCCCAAGTGTTGGTAATCCAGAAATTAGATTTTTTTTTCTATGCTAGCGTTGGAGGTCTTTACGTCAAAGGAGGCGATAGTGATAGAAATTTCTAACATGACTACTAGCCGGTAGTTAGAATTGGAGTACCCATCTACTCGCCCAAGTGGTGATTTAGAAATTGGAATTTTTTTTCTGCTTGCGTTGGAAGTCTTTACGACATAGGAAGCAATAGTGATAGAAATTTCTGGATCACCAACACTTGAGTGGTTGGGTGGTGCATTTCATATTATTATAACCAGCCGGTAGTTACAAATGGAGTGCCCACCCACCAGCTCAAGTAATCTAGAAATTTTTTCTTGCAGCGTTGGAAATTTCTACGTCAGATAGTGGTAGAAATTTCTGGACAACCAACAATTGGTTGGGTGGTCTACTCTATAACATGGTAACCAGCCGGTAGTTAGAACTGTATTGATACAAACAAATATGAAAATTACAAAGCATATATATGACAAAAAAGCATAAAGTATACAGAGAGATAGAAAATTACATGATGGTCTTGTAAAAGTTGAAACTAGTTTTTAAATATATAGAAAAACAAATTATTTATTCTATCATTAAATAAATGCAAATGCATTCCTGCCAACATTTAAATACTTTAATGAATTTAATTATGCATTTATATCATATATCATTTTTGGGACAACAATAACAAGTTGCAAATTGAATCGGGCAGGTATTAATTCGGTTCATATGTGGATTACTTTACAAAATACTTTTCATAACACAACAGAGATGAATTCATTGATAAATCATATTTACAAAGTTTTAGACCTGACTACAATCATAATAGTAATAAACCAATAAATAATTTCACGGTTGAAGAATTGGCGGAAAATAAAAGAAGAATTGCAAGTTGCTAACAATATAAACGTTTACCAGGTAGAAGACTTGCAAAAGTCAGGTAATTTAGAGGAAGTAGAAATGCGTTTGGTGCATTTTCCATGCATTGAAGTAAACATTTTTAATTTTATTCTTCCGGTTTTCTTATATACTGGTTCAGAAGTAACTTGCATTTTTGCAGATGTTTATGCACATCTAGTAGATTTTCACAATTCAATTTAGATTTTTTTGGTAACGGCATTTAACAAATCAGTTGTACATAATTTTCAAAATTACTAATTTTAGGTTTAGTCACAAATGTTTGCTAATACCAAATCTTATTTATCCCATTATAATTTTGTCTATTTTTTAATAAAAATAATGCTCATATTAACTTACAGTCAGGGGTGTTATTACTTACCGTTGACTACAAACGCAACCAGATAGTCAAATTAATTAAAAATAAAAATATTTATTTTTATTACTTATCACCCACAAATTCACTACGATTAAACGCAGTAGTAGTAACAAACCGTAATTATACTGTTCAAAAATTGGTCAAATCAACAAAACAAATCAAAGTTCAATTTTGTTCATCACTTGGATAACTTAAATGAAAAGCAATAAATAATTTTGGGCTTACTCTTAATGGGCCATTCTTGCATTTATTCTGATATACCGGGAAAAACCGAACGGTATTACAGATAAGACACCATTCAAAACGAAACAATACTAACTTCTTCTATCACATCGTAAATTAAAAAAAATAAAAAAATGGAGAATAATTAAAAAATCTGCAGCTCAACCTATTATTAGCCACATTGAAGGTACCGTGCGGGTATGTTTAGATGCAACAAAAACTTAATGTTGTCACGGAGAGAAATTATGAATTATCTAACAACATTGACAATACATATTTTAAAATTATTATGTTTAGACTTATCTGCTGGGTGTTGGCAGATTCCACTAAACGCATCATTGCAAAAATATACGGGTTTTTTCACAGGCTGTTTTCAAAGTATTATGACTCAATTTTTTAAGGCAACTAAAAAAAGACGAACAGTCCGATAAAAAAAAAATAATTTATTGGACTACATTTTAAATTTTTTTTGTATCAAACCTGATCCAAATTGCGTAAAAAATATTAAACAATTTATAAACCCAAAAAGTGTCAAACAATTACAAGCTTTTCTGGGGCTTTGTAATTATGACCATTTATTCTGTAAAGGTTTTTTAAAAACTCAACTGCTCAACTACTGCAAATAAGCAAGAAAGTGCTTTTATAAATATAAAGAATAAAATAAGCAATTTTATTTTGTTACCCGACATTTTTCACAAAGTTTTATAAGTTACACCTTAACGGTACTTTGATACTACATCAGTTATGATTTGTTCATAATTTGATTTTACATAAATTTATTTATTTTGATTTTTGCTCTTGCACTTGTATATCTCTATTTCTATAATTTTATTCTACATACTTTTTTTATCCATTCTCAAACTTTCTATTTTTTACTAGCATATCCATTCTTGTTAAAATATCTTTTTCTGCATGTTCTCATTTTTTTACATTTTTACTTCATCTTCTTTTTTAGGCACTCTTGTAATATTTTACATTCATTTTTTCTCTCACGTTTCCTTTATACTTTATTGCACGCTTTTCTGCGTTTATTTTTAATTTATTCATTGTAACTTCTTCCATTACAATATTTGTTTTAATAGCATTTATTTTTTTTCTATCTCCAAATATTTTGCTTAGCACAATCACATACTTTTTACTGTTAACAGTGGTTTTTGTTAGCATTGCTTATATTAATTAATGTACTGTATATGATTTATAAATCAAGTATGTCTTTGCGGTGTACAAACATACATTGACAATAAGGCCATTTAAGTACTTCTCAACTGTCTAAAGTCACACATAGGCCGAGAAGGGTTTTTAAAGTGTGTTAAACAAAGCAGATTGGCGTTGAGGTTCTTGACAGTTGTAGCATGCCAAAGTTGGGATAGTACTAGGCTGTAAAAGATAGTCATAGTCATACGCTGGTATGAGACCTTAAGGTTGTATGTTAATACCGTATTTAACATTGAGGTTTTATTCGTAATAGCCGTTGAGAGCATGTTTTGTGCACTAGGATTTGAGCCTAAGTCTTGAGGTTTTAGAGTATACTTTGGGAAATATGTTAATTAAGTGATTGGTAATATAATTTTTTTTTTCAGGTACTAGGGCCAATATTTTAGTGTTTATATTTGTGATACTGCCTTGAAAGCTACTTTTTAATATATACCTGTAAGTTAATTACATAATTTATATTATCAAACCCGTTACTTGATACTGACAAGGCTAAGTATCTGGTCTACATACTCTTATTAAAGGTAATTATGGTTACATGAACAACACTAATTAAAGACTAACGTCCTGAATTAATAAATTTCATATTTTTTTTTTTAAAATGCTCTGCCAGAGCTGAGGCTTAAACTTGCGACAATGTATGCGCCGCAATTCGAGCTAGGCTACTATGTAAAGATTCTAGAATCACGATTAGTTGCTTTTAAGTTAGAAAAAAATTACGCGAGAACGACATCAAGCCGTAGCAATAGCGCGCTAATGCAAAAAGACAAGATGGACCGGGCCGGCACGAATGGAGCGCACTAAAGCAAATGTAGTTTAGAGAGCAAAACAAAGAACTTGGAAAGAGAGTAACTTTTGCACAGTAAAAAAATGCGGTCGAATAATTTGACAGCAATGACCATTCCGTGAATAAATTAGTGCTAACTTAATTAACATACGACGTCAAAGAACGGTGTGGTAATTGGGAGGTTTAGCGTTTGTTGCGTCAGCTTTATAAAAAAACAAAATTATATAACTGGACGTATTTTTTTTCACATACATTCAAATTTTCTTTCTTTAATTTCCCATATTTGTCCTGTCGTTTTATTTGCCTATGCCTTACATAACATTTCTAAAAATGCTACTACTACTAAAAATAAGTATAAAACAAAAATTGTTACATAATATCAAAAAAGTCACGTATAGGTGACAAGTGCACATTGCAGGATATTAAAAGAATCCTTAAAAAATATTTTTGTTGGCATGCCGCAAAATACGTGTAGAAGCAGAGTAATGCGCATAATCTGTACGTTTATACGCTATATAAAATAAATAATTATTGCGTAAAACTCGAACTAGGACATGATTACCAATTGAGCTGAGTATAATCCCACAAAATCATTTTAAAAACTAGTGTCATCACGTCAAAATTAAAACGTCTTTTCTCATGATTGGCTACGTTAAATGTAGAGAGCAGTTCCGTGTACCTGCTAGCAAAAAACGAACAAATTTATTTGGATCTGTTTGGTATTTTTTTTTACGGATTGCGGTATTTTAGAGCGATGTAAAGTATAATTAGAGTACGAAAGTCACAAAACTTAACAAATCCTAAAAGCTGATTAGCTTTAGCCACTACAACATTTCATTTATAAGAAAACAACTATACATTACCGTAGGCTAACGTCTAGAAAGTTCTATTACTTTGCATTTGCATTTAAATTAAATAATAATTTATTATCCTGGCATCAACTAGACAAAAGTTGCACTTCTTAATAAAGCAGTCAACATCATCCAAAGATTTAATTTTTATAAAAAAAATGTATATCGTCAGAAAACAATAAACAACGCACATTAGAAAAACAGTGTACCACCTCATTGATAAAGATATTGAACAGTCGAGGTCCAAGATTACGAAGAACGTACTGACCAATGCGCACAAACTGAGATCTGTCAGATAAGTAGGATTAAATACACCATGTGCCATTAACTCTAATACAACGTAATTTTATAAATTGTATTTTGAAGTCAACGGTATCAAAAGCTTTTGAGAAGTCAGTGTATACTAACTTCGCTTGAAATCTGTCCTTGGGCGCATCTGATATATAAGACTTGCACAACAAAAGATTGTAAGATGTTAGTTTGTAGGAAAAGTACTCTTGACTAGTTGAATAAAAGCTATATATGCCAGCACAGGGCTAACGCACATTTGTTGAGAATTGAAGTAGTTAATATTATCAGGCCATGAACAGTTGTTGTTTTTTTAATACTGATAGTTTGCTGAAATAAAAACATTAGATATATTTAAAACAAGATGCAATTTATTTATTTGAGTATAAATAAATAGTGCAAAAATCTGTTTTCAAACTGACAACGCTGTAAATAATTTTAACGTTGCAGTTTTTGTGATATTTAAATTTTGCAAATATGTAATTGTAAATTGTTAGTTAAAAATGGTTGCTTAGTAAAGTACGTAAGACTTAGTTACTGCAATCGATGATAAATTGATGTTCTTAGTTTTGTAATTACACAAACATTGGCAATATTCTGCACAGAGCGACCGCTACGAGTATGTTGAGGTATTTTGGCGTTAATTACAAAAACCAGTTTGCATAAACACCAAAATATTCAGCACAAAATGCATTTTTTTATTCCCAATTTTTATAATAAGTTAAAAAAAATAATTAAAAAAATTAACAAAAAAAAAGTGGGCATTGGCCGATATAAGCAGATTTGAAAAAGAAACAAACTGGCACTCACAATAATAAACCTCTGCACATGCTGAGTTGCAGCAGTTTTACAACCTGCATCTAAAAGTGACATAATTACATACTACCTTGAACATTACCTCTTTTACTGCTGGAACTACCCAACAATATTTCTATCTGATAATAAGCTTTAGTTGACACTTTTAGAAATGCTATATGGAAGTAGAAAATTATACATTAGACTGCGGCAACATACCTACCACCTGCAGGCAAGTTTTATCAAACTTTGCTATGCAAAGCTTAAGTAAAGCTTCCAAGCCCCAATAGAAAAACCGTCTCAAAAACAATAAAGCAAATTGTTGCTAACTAACGAGACAAACGCCTAGCAAACTTTTACATAGACGCAACCTTATGGAAACTGAAGGCTGGACCTAAGCTAGCAAACTATAAAACAAATGGCTAAGCCCTTCAAATCTGACAACAGCAACGCAGCATGTTAGTATTTGCCAACATAAAACCAGAAACCTAGTTATAGTGCGTGGTAAAACTAAAAAGTTAGTTAATAAATGAACAATTCAACTGAATCAAATCAACCTCCGTAATGTTTACGGCAAGTAATGGCTAATTAGCGCTACACCATTGCTAGCACCGGACAAGAGTTAATTTTGACTACAGTGTTACTTGGATAAAACATCTGGCTAGCTCTACGTGTTGTCTAATAAATCAATGTTTGGTTGTGCTGAGGGTCCATGATGATGGTTGATCAAATATTTTTTTTTAAGACCGCTCTATATAATTTTCCACAACAATTACTTTAGAGAACCCTTATATCTGCGGCATGTTTTTAAGGAAAGTCAACAAAGTCAGTAAACATTATTTTTATAAAATGATTAACCCATACGCCTAGCCATGAAAGAACCAAACTGTTTAGGCGGACATCTCTTGGCTGAAATTTTTCAACCAACTACTAATCAAGTTTTTTCCGACTATCAATATCACAAAACTTTCACTTTCGCTGCACTAAGAGCAAGGACATGTTAATTCTCAGATTAATGATAACTCATACTCAAATGTCATAGCCGCAAAACATAAAAAGTAGAAAACATATTTTTTTTTTGTTCAATTTGCAAAAAAATCTACATATAAATTATTTGTTAAAATTTTTAATTCTTAATTTATTATTACATATAAAACTAGTCATGCTATATTGTAATCAATATCGAAGACATATTTATGTTTGTCATTATTATGCTACTATTACGTAAGCAATGAAAACAAAATCCTCTGTATAATACATGATACGAAATACTCGAAAGACATCAATTTATATTTAAGTCAATATTGTGCGGATCCACGACGATTTCCGACGTTTTCTTTGAGTTTCGCGTGTTTCCTTTCTTCGGATATCCTGCGGTAATAGGGCGTCTCTGATATCAGCATAACTTGGCACACACACACCATCCTTTGAAAGGATCAAATACAAAGGCTTCAAATGATATCACAGCATTCGATCATTGACACTGATATAGGAGAGACCTCTTGTTTTTCTTTTTCGTCCAGGAAACGCACCGTCTATCAGCACATCAAAGGGATGTTAATTTATTTGAAACTTATATGTTCCGTTTCATTACAGGGGTGGATTAAAACATCTTAAATTTTAATTTTTTAAATGCAACGGAATTAACATATCAATTAAAATCGTATTAATTCCGCCCATCAAAACGTCACGAATATACAACACTACAGGTTCTTATATTTTTTTATGTTGATAATAATATAGTCCATCTGTTCACGCCGCACAATAACATTCCTCTCGTGTATTATTTACGCTTCAGATGGTGATATGAGAGTATTATCTTTTTACATAATTCTTGAAATATCTTTTTTTAATTACCGGTCCTGCATAATTATGATCCAATCAGTTATCAACGTCTAATTAACATATGGCTTTACATTTTTAATTTTATTAACACATCGCAATAGTTAAAAAATGTATATAAATATAGTTCCAACTTATTTTTTTAATTGGCTTATGCTTTTTAACTTGTTTAGTAAATATATTCGAAAAATAATTTACATACAAGAACCTAGAATATGGATTCTAATCACATGGAATTTATGGTGTAATGCTTAATGGTAGAGCCCTTGCATATTATATCATCCCTAAAATAATAACTTGCTATTGAAGTCACCTAATAAGCTGTTTGTTCTAAAAAACACAATAAATAAATAAAAAAATATTGTTGTGTATGTATAAATTTTATTGTTGTTAATTGGTGCTGGTGGGGCTCGAAGCAGCACATAATAATAATTGAAGAGTAATTGGTTTTTTTGCGAAATATAACTGGGACTTTGACCGTGAAATCTATACGATCGTTGTTGAAGCCATTGCTGAGGTTAGAAGTCAAAGTAGAGACTAAGGAAGAGATTGGTATTATTACTGGGAAGATTGTGTTTTTTAATAGGGTTGTTGTCTTTGATGAATGAAACCACAGCAGTTTTAATACTAAAATAATGAGAAACTAAGTTTACTTATAGGCTAGGTTGCGACAAACGTTTAGATACGTCCGAGGAAAACTTCAAAGTTTGGAAAAAATATTAAATAAAGTTCTAGCGTTACGTGAGGCTTTTGAGAAAGTAAACCAAGTTAACCTATAAAAAAACGTATCACTCAATATTTCCTTACAAAGAACTGCAATTGTTCAGTAGTCAAGATAATAATAGCAGTGAGGAAGCAGATGACGAGTTACCATGTACTTAAACTCCATGGCGTAGACATGAAAGTTTACACCAATTTCTGAGTGTAATAAAATATAACTTTAAGTTCTTAGGCAACACCAGTCAAATGTCGGTTAATGCATTTTTTGAGCAAGTAGATCAATTGAGTTTTCCTTGCAATGTGTCTAAATAAAGATTGTTTCACTCAACATTGGGTTTTTTTCAGGAAAAGTTTTAATTTGGTATAGGGCCTACTGTAAGAATTTTACGGATTGGGAAGGATTAATCAGGGCGTTAAAAAAAGATTTTTACCATAGTAACTATGAGAAGAAGTTATTAGACAAAATTAAGATAAAACACAAGGACTAAGAAGCAGTTATAAATTTCTTGTTTGGCCGGCTAATCTATAAAATGGATTGAGCTTAGTGAACACAAAAACTTTGGTCGAGTTAGAAGCTTGTTGTCAAAAATTAGAGTCAATTAACTACAAGTTGTACTGAAATATGTGTTGCTCCATAATAAAACTGACCAAATACTCTATCTCAAGGTCACAGTATTACAAGTAGAAATCTTAGAATTCCTAAATTCTGGAGCAACCTACTCTCTTGCAAGTAGTGAAAGGTAGAAAATATATTACAACGAGTAAGACTTCAGTTGTTGTCTAGTACAGGTGGTAATGTCTAAGTAAGTGATTCTTGCAAAGCTAAAAGAATTTGCAACATGTCTTTTACTTTAGAATGCAAGATTAGATTTGTTAAAGTGTAGTAGACCTTACTAACTCACTAATATTAGTGGTATATTTTTAGCGAGAAATGGTTATAGTTCTAAACTTTTGTCAAAATTGACAAACGAGTTGATTGGTTGGTTGAGTGAAATTGAAAATCAGATAAACGGCCAAGCATTTTGTCATTGTGTAAAGTGTTTAAAAAAATAAAAAAAATTGGTTTAACAATTAGCGTAGATAATGTCAGTTTTGAATGTCCAGTTTAGTTTACTTAGGGCATGTGGTCAACAAAGATAGATTAAAAGTGAATTCTACAAAAGTAGAAGCAATAGTCCAGGTCCTGATTTTAACAAATTTAGGGAGGTGCGTTGTTTTTTTTGGCATGGCTTGGTAGAAACGTTTTATTTTAGATTATTTTTTTAAAGCAGCGCCGCTGCCATAATGTTACAAAGAAAATTAAAAGGTTTTGATAGACTAAAGAGACCTAAATTTCCTTAATCACATTAAAACAACATTTAAATTTAGCGCCGATTTTATATAGTCTAGATTTTGAACAACCCATTATAGTGCAGACGCCTTAGAGTTTAGAATAAGTGCAGTTTTTGCACAAGAATATTAGGAAAAAAAAGGTTATTTCTTATTTATCGCAATCGTTAACCAGACAAGAGAAAAAAATTTGACCTTACCAAGAGATTGGCAAGATGGGCACTTTGTTTACTGCCTTTTGATTTCACAATACCTCATAAGAATGAAAAAAACATTGTGTACCTTCTCTAGATTTGTACCAAGAACTAAGAAGGTTATAATAGTGAGCAAAGAAGAAGCTAATCTTTAGATTAAAAAAATGAAATCTAAAATTAAGAGTAACTTTTTACTATACCCGGCGTTTAGAATTGAAAAAAATACTGTTTTTAAACTCGTTTACTGAAATTATTTCATTAATACTTCAAATATACTGTATTCATTTTATTCTTATATCATGATAAAATATAATTGTCAATTTGCACATGTGATGTAAATAAACTAACATTATTATTTTCCTTTTTTATGTTTTGGTACAACCGCTCCATACCAAGATATCTCTGCAATTTTTTTATTTTGATCAGTCAGTGTCATCAACATTTTATATTCTCCAAAAGGCATATGCGGTGGCAAGTGATTACTTTAAATTATTACATTTCTAATATAGTATGAGCCCTTAAAAATATTAAACTTATACAATATATTTTAATTCTAACTTAAGTAACTAATTAATTTTATTTAAAAAATTAAAATATTAACAAACCGGTTTGATGAGGCATACATAAGTTATATTAGTATCTTTTAAAAAATCCAATACACCAAGTAGATTCATTTTCATCATGCTACATAATGATGAATAAATTTGGAAAGCTGGAAATTTTTAATACTCATTGCTCAAGTAGATATATGCTTCCATTTTAAACTACCAAAAATAAAAAATCAAAATCAAAACATACCATGAGGATTCTGATTTTCATCATAGATTTTGTCATAAAATTTTAGTATTATTTCTATGAGAAAATCTATCAATAACAAAAATAACAAAAATTAGAATTGAGCCCTAATTTTAACTTACAAAAGTAGATGATGTGACTGCTTTTAATTGTGTCGAGGTTAATCCAAAAGTTCTTGTTGTTCTATTAAATTTTATGTTGTAGACTCTTAAAGATTTGAAAAAAACTGTTGTTCATATATTCTTCAGCAACATGGTGATTTTCTAATTTGTAAGTGTTTTGTTTGAATGATTTTACCTAAAAAGTAATTTATTATTAAATTTACTGTGGTATTAATAAATAAATTTTACACATAATAAAAACAATATTGATATTAATAATATGACTACTATTTTTGTAATGTTCTATAAAATACAATATTTAGGTTTTTATACTTTTTTTAAAAGATTGTTATGATAAATAATAACGTACGTTTTTAATGATGATTATATGTATTGCGTTTATCCAATACTGTCTGAACAAACTCAACACATATTTAAATGAAATGTAGATAAACATAATTTGTTTATAAAATTACCTAACCTGAACTAACGCAAACCGGAGACCATTAAAAATACTGCAATTATGATTTATTAAATCAGTAGAGTAATGAATGGCAAAACAGGCCTGAGATTCAACTCGTCCCAACGAGGGAGCTTGTTACCAAGCCGAGATCCCCAATTATAATAATAATAATAATGTTACTTTGTGTTATTACATTTAGTGTACACATGTCAAAAATATATATAAAATAGAGAAAAAGGAAAAATTACAAAAAACACATAAGAACTACAAAACCTAAACTAAGGCTAGTGATAACACTTTATACATTTGCTTAAATTAACTTACATAAAATTAAAAAATAAAGATAAAAATAAATTAAAAATATAAGTAAAATAGACAGTATAAATCATTTTAAAGTTTAACATTTAAAACAAAATATTCGTATTATAAATTAAACACATTCAAATCAAAGAAAATTACTAGCAAATCATTTAGAGCATTTATTTAAATTGTAGAAAGCTTTTTCAATAAGATAACTTTTTATTTTAGTTTTAAACTGCTTAATAGATACAGGTTTGATGCTAGATGGAAGCAAGTTAAACAGTTTTGGACCATATTAATTTGTACTATTTCTGTATATATTAGCATGAATAAACATTGGATTTATATGGTTACTATGTCTTGTATTATGATTTTGTATTTCTTGATGAGTAGTATAACACACATAAGCGACTCAAGTACATAAACAGAAGGTAAAGTCAAGATATTAAGTTTAACAAAAGTGCCTTTACAGTCTTCTCTGTAGCCAATCATTCTTTCAGCGCGTTGTTGTAGTCTAAACAATCTATTTGATATGTTGGAGTGATCTCGTGTAAGTATTTCATATGTGAGGTGTAAATAATGGGGTGATTTGGAAGTCACCTAATAAACCATTGGTCCCATCAACCCTTTAAACAAGTCGTAAAATTTTTGAAGCGATGTTAAATAGCTGTAAAACGCGCAATAAGGAAGTAATAAAACATAGCAAAATGTACAGGTTTTAGAGCATTTTGAGTTCTAAGTAAATATGTTACTTTACATAATTTTTCCGATAAATGCTTGTTGTGTATAGTCCAACTTAGTCTGCTGTCAATATGTATTCCTAAGAATTTAGTTGAATCACGCTCATTTTTACATTTGTTTGAAAACACAATGTTTACTGATTTATTAGGATTTAATGAGAATTTGTTAGCCAAAAACCACTGCAATTTTACTTCCACAGTGTTTGTTTACTTTGAGTGCTATTTCTTTTAGTAAGACATGAGGTTTCATCTGCATAGTATGGTTTTAGATTCAACTTGGAGTGGTAAGTCGTTAACGTATAAAATAAATAACAGAGGGCCGAGAATCGACTCTTCTGGTACATCATAACAGATTTTTGTTACATTGGACAAAGTTGAATCTGTTTGCACACACTGATACCTGTCGGTTAAGTATGAACATAATAGTCAACAGCTTAAAGGATCAATGTTATAACAGTATAGCTTTAACACAGTCAAATGCCTTGCTGAGGTCAACGAAAAATTTTACAGTGTTCTCCCCATTATTAAACCCTTCTAAGACCTCATCACTTGTAGATCGGCCTTTGCAAAAGCCATACTGATTATTGCTAAAATTTTGGTAAATATAGGCAACAATAAAATAGACCTGTAATTGTTTATAAAATATTAAGGTTTACAATACAATTTATTATGTCTATGTTTAATCCGTATATGTCTCTAGCTCTAGAGTTTCTGAGACTATGATATCTTGTATTTTAGTCGGACCTACCGTATGAAATTTAAAGTATAGCAAAGTAGCAGATGTATGGGTATTACATAAACATGTATATGGGATCAGAATTTGATTGTGGCAATTGTTCTTGAATTCTTTCTGTTATTTTACTGAAATAACTGTTAAAATTATCAGTTTAAAATACATAATCTTTTTTGTTTGGTATTAATGACCACATAACTTTAAGATTATTATCATGACGTTTTAAATAATCATAAGTAGCAGACTTTTTTGCATGTTTTAATGCCAATGAGTATAAACTTTATAGTTGAGGTAATTTTGTTTTGACTCAGGAATTCTCAAACTTGAATTTCTTTTAAGAAGTAAGGTTTTTCGCATATTTTTAAGGCCGTTATGAAACCATTTTATTTTAATTGGTTTGCCATTAACACAAATATTTTTTTCCGGAAAGCATAAACATATATTGTTATGTAAGTAGTTAATAAAGTTTTCAAAATTGGTATTAATACATGTATTATGTTGACACACAAAATTAAAATTTGTTTCTTGTATAATATTGTAAAATTTTGTTCATTGAAATCACCACCAATAATAATATTGTTTTGAATGTTTAGTTTGCTTAGTAATTCTCCCAAAATAGACATAAATACATTAAAATCCCTGTTAGGGGAGTGGTACACTGCTATAACAGTAATATTAAAAGACGGCAGAAATGATGCGGCTATTTCACAGTGAATTTAATTTCACTATATTATTAAATAATATATGTTTTTTTAATAACTGCATCACACCTCCGTACTTATAACTATACTGGCTTCGCGCTATGTGAGGTCTAACAAAAAAATCGGCCATTCTTGTATATAACACTTCTTCTTGTTTTAAACCATGCTCGCAGAAACAGATTATATAGAATTATTAACTATGAGAAAAGATTCAAATTAATTAATTTTGCTTCTGAGACTTCTTATGTTATAAAAATATAAATTAATTTTTTTACTTGTAACAACTATTTTCTTTTTAATTAATACATTTTCATTTTCATTACATTGGAAGCGTCAATAGAAAATTTAAAATTCTTGCAATTTTTTTTAATTGTATTTGTCATATATCAAAGCCTAGTTGCCATTACCTGTTCCGGAACTTAAGCATAGACTACTGCTAAAAACTCGTAAGTACGTAAAGCTTTACCCATTACAGGCCATTACTGCTTACTTTAGTAGTAAGTACGTAAAAATAATCTTCCAATAAGAAGTTTCATTTTGATATTTAAAAAAACGGGTATTTTTTAAGAGAAATCAATAAATGTTTATTTCATTGTAAAGAGAGAGTATGCCATTAACATTTGAAAACGATATCGGTCAAATGGCCGCCACGGTTACGGTTGCAGTACAACTTTCTTTTCATAAAATTTGTCAAAATGTTATGTTATGTCTAAATATTATTTGTCAGTAATAACTCACATAACTATTTTATGGAAAGAGAAAAAACATTTAATTTTTGACCACTAAGACGGGTGAGCAAGTCCCTTTATTCTAAACCACACCAGAAATCAATAAACTATTTTTTTTCTATCTAAAGTTAAATAATTAGGATGGCAAGTTTGTGGTTTAATGTGGTTTACTAATCCCAACAAGAATAGATGTTCTTTGTTACTTCATTAACAACTTTAAGAAGTTTGACTACTTTACATCTTGTTCTACTAGTTTTGGATAACTTTATATGACTTTATTTGCATAGCTTGCCCGACTTGAAATTAAAATATTTGAGTTTGGCTTTTTATTGTATAAGTAGTAGATTTGTTGACTTATCTTTTCTTGTTCTTAGTTTTTTGTTGCATTTTTAAGTTTTTTTGTTCAAGTATAAGGGCAGATATGTTAGGACTTATGCTTGTGATACTACCTCACAAGCTGCCTTTAAATACATGGTGAGTCGGGAGGAACGGACCAAACTCTAGGAGTGTATTCTACACGTGAAAATAATGTAAAAATACTCAAATGTTGCTATCTGATTTTTATTTGTTATCAGATAACAAACATGAAAAACTCACGGCTGCCAACCTTCACAGAACAAAATGGCGCCAAATTCAAATTTGTCACTACTTCCTGAACACCTTATATTAGACTAATGTTCTAAATTAACAAATGCCATAAAAATGCTCTGCCAAAGATGGTCTTAAACTTGCGATAAGGTTTGAGTTTGCCACTTTTTGGCCAAATTAAATAATTAAAATTTTTATAATTTATTACATAGTTATTTAAATGTTGTTTTAATAAACCTATTGATTAAATGTATACTCTACAGATCTTGATTTAAAACTTTTAAAAAGCATTTATATTTAAAACTAAACTGATATTTTATGTAGCTTTAAATCTTTTTTACGTAACCGTAATTGTGTATTGGAGGTCAAATAGCAGATACGACCAATTCAAAACTCTCCGTTTTCCAATGACTCTGATACCGATAATTTGTTTCTGCTGCTTTGCCCCGCTCCTCTACCTATAACTTTTTTACGTGACCGTTATTGTGTATCGGAGGTCAAATAGCAGATACGACCAATTCAAAATTCTTCGTTTTCCAATGACTCCGATACCGATCATTTGTCTCTGCTGCTTTACCCCGCTCGTGTGATGAGTGTTAGTGCGTGTGTTTTGCAACGGACCAATTGGCAAATTCTTAAAACTTTAGAGAAAATGGATGTAATTAAATCATTTTGTTTTAACTAAAGGTATTGTTATCTATTTTATTTATTTGATTAAAGAAGGATTATTAGCTTACTGCGTACTTTTAGGTATGATTTTTGCAAAGAATTTAGCTACAAACGTTTCGAAGATTATATATCTTTGAAAAGTTTGTTGATTTAAAAAATTTAATTGTTTAAAGTTTGACTTTGAGTTTTAAACCTTCTTTGGTAATGTTTAACGGTTTTAGTTTATAAAATAATTTTTTATTATTAGCTTTGCATCTCTCACAAGTTTTAGATCTTATTTATGTTGCTATTATCAATTTAATTTTACCAATTTAGTTTGATCTAAGATATTTTATTTTGTTCAAAAAGTAATTTTGTAATTTTGGTAGCATGGTTATTAAAATGCTACTTTAGTCCATTACACTGTTCCATCTAATGATTCTAAGTTGCTACTTCATTTTTTTTATATTCTATATTTATTTTAACTAATATTTATTTCCATTCTCTTCACTTCATGTGGTTTTCTGCAAGTATTGAGACAATTTACTATTAAATTCTTTTATATTTGACTTTGTATCTGCTACTATCAATTTTTCTTTGTCTATCTTGCAATTCTAACTTTTTTAGTCTGTTTACTAGTTTATCTACTGTTCTTCTTTCTGTCAATTTGTTTACTAATGGCTATGTCTGTCATGTATACGGAACAACAATTTTTATTTTGCTCAAACCACTGAAAATGCCTTTCTCTACATGAATCCTGAGAATTTTTTTAAATTTTTCAATAAGCTTTTTTTAAGGTATAAGCAATCAAAATTAAAAAAAATCAATTTTTTGCATTATTTTACATTTTTTGATTGTTTATAACTTCTCAGGGTTGCAAATTTAGGAAAAAACTGTAATCATTTTTTTTTTCAAAATTGTTCAAAGAATCATTTTAAGAAGTTCCGTGCACTGCGCTCCAAGGAATCTTAGAATGTATTTACAGAAAATTGTGAAATTTAAGCCTTTTTTGTTGTTTTTAAGTATTTCTGTGGATACATTGTAAGATATCTCGGAGCGTAGCACTTATAAAAGCACGGTTTTATTTATATTAAAATAATAATAATTACTCGTCATCTTTTTTTAAAGAAAAACTGTCTTTTAAATTCATGCAACATTTTCAAAATTTTACGAAAAAAAATTTGGCTGTAAAAACTTATTTTTTTGGACAATTTTGAAAAAAACAACTTTTTAATTTTTTTTAATGCAATCCTGAGAAGTTACAAACAATAAAAAAAAATAGATTTAAATTTCAAATTTTTAAGTATTTCTGTGGATACATATCTCGGAGCGTAGTGCACGGCACTTCATGAAATTTTTAGGGTATCTAATGCACATATATAAGCACGTTTTTATCCATATTTGAGAAAAAAAGAAAATACCCGTCATCTTTTTAAAGTTATGCAAAATTTTCCATATATAAGAAAAAAAAAATTGTTTGTAAAAATGATTTTTCAAAAAAATTTAAAAATAAAGTTTATTACAGATTTTTCCTATAAATGCAACTCGGAGAAGTTACAAATGCAAATCAATTTTATCAAATTTTGATTGCTTATTACTCGAAAATAGCTTATTATTGAAAAAATCTAAAAAAATTTACAAGATTAGAACTCATGTAGAGAAAGGAATTTTCTGTGGTTTGAGCAAAATCAAATTTTTGTTCCGTACACTAGACTCAGACATGGCCTTATATAATTTATTTTGTCACGCATATTTCTATTTTAATAAACTACTAACTTTAATATTTTTTATATAAAAAACTTTTTTTAAATTTTAACAGTTTTGTAGCTGCCCATAGCTTGCTTTCTTGCAAAATCATATATTTAGATGTTAAACGCTCTTCTCTTAATCTCTAAATTACTATTTTTACTTTAAAACATTTATAAGCTATTATTTTAGACAATTTTGAGTTATTTCTAGGAATTAAAAGTTGACTGATTTTGTGCTAGTTTGCAAGTGTTGGATTAGGCTTGGTATTGTTGTAATTTTAATAAAACCGCTGATATAATGCAATTTAATGTTGGAATTAGTTTTGTACAAAGTAATATTGGTCATAATCAACTTATTTTGTTAAATTTTATTATTAAAAAATTTGGCATCTTAAACAAATAGTAGGCTGTGTATAAAGTAAAGTTTTTCCGAAAATTACCGACCCGCTAAATGTATACAAAAACTGATTGCCAATGCTGGGATCAGCTCTATTCGTAATGACAAAGTTTATTGATACCATACCATACAAATACCATAAACCACAAAGTTATGCTAAATGCAAAATAAATAGTAGAGATATCAAGACATTAATAGAATCAACAGTAAAATTTTAGCACTTAACTAGTTTACAGAACAGGTGGCAAAATTAAAATAGAGCTAGAATACAATGCAAAAAATAACACAAACAATAGAATGGTGCAGTAGAGGCTCTTGCTTGGCAATACAAATGCCTAAGTTTGGTGATATATAAATATAAGAATTGTCAATTAATTAAATAAAGTTGTACACAATAACTTTAATCTCCCAATATCTTATTTCTTCATAAACCTACTGCTGCAATATATAAAAACAGGTTATGGGCCTAGAGTAACGATTACAGAAAGACAGAGTATCTGCAAATATAAATTTACATTTACCATGGAAGGTAAACTTAAAATTGATAAATTGCATGATACAACTGGATGGGGACAGTAGAAACTACATCTTTGTGTCAGTGAACTATATGGTGTTGTCACTGGAGAGCTGCATGGGTCTAACATTGAAGTTGACAACTTAAAATGGGTAAAAGCTGATGCTAAAGCAAAGAATAATTGCAACTACTGTAAGTCAGAAAGTGCTTTTATATATTATGAATTGTGAATCTGCTAAAGAAATGTGGGACAAGCTGCACACGATTTTTGAGCAAAAATCAGAAGCAAGTTTACATTTGATGCAACAGAGTTTCAACGAGTTTACAATATATCCTAACCATGATATTGCGTATGATATATCTAAGTTAGAAGAAATTAATCAGCGGTTGAAGCAGCTTAGAGAACCAGTTTCGGAATCAATGATTATAACAAAAATTCTAATGAATTTACCAGATATGTATAATCATTTTCAAAGTGCATGGGAATCGATAGCAGAAGACATGAAAACTTTGTCAAATTTAACAAGTAGAGTATTTATTGAGGAATCAAAGATACAAGTACGAATTGCAAACAAGCCAGAGCAATCAGATACAAGTGGTGCATTGGTAGCAAGATTAAAAAGATTTAAATCACTTTGTAATGAAAAGAAGTTTGCTAAATGTCATTTTTGCAAGAAACAAGGTTATTGGAAAAATAATTGTAGATTATTTAAAAAATCACTTCAGGACAAGAAAGCAAATGTTGCAAATGAACAAAAAAAAGATGATGATGATAATTGGTACTTGGATTCAGGAGCTAGTGATCACATGTGTAAATCATTAGATTCGTTTCAAAACTATAAGGAGTATGCTGATTCTCAGCAAATTATGGTTAAAGTTGACAATGGTGCTGGAATTTCAGCTCTTGGAATAAATTATGTGTCTATTTTGGCATATGACAAAGAACAATTAAAACCAAAAGTTTTGAAAGATGTTTTATATGTGCCACAATTGAAGTTAATTCTTTTTTCTGCTGGATCAGTTTTAGATAAAGGATACAAGTTAAATTGTAATAATAAACTATGTACCATTCATAATAATAAAGGAAAAATAGTTGCAACAGGTCAACGTTCCAGAAAACTTTACAAAATGGATTTTAAACGTGATTGCCAAAAAAATGCGGAATGTTATACCATATACAGCTTGAGGCTATGGCATGAACGCTTGGAACATTAAAATGTAAATCATGTTTTGAAAGTTTTAAAAGAGAGACACATCTTAGTGAACAAAAGTTAAGGTACATTTTTTTGCGATGGTTGCATGCTTGGCAGGCAATACAGAATGCATTTTAAACCAAGTGATAGTAGAACATTGAATCTTGGTGAAGTTATTCACACTGATTTATGTGGCCCAATGCATCATATTTCTATTAGTGAATCTAAGTATTTTTTGCAATTTACGGATGAATATTCACACTTCTATTTTTTGAAAAAAAAGAATGAAGTTTATAAGAAGTTACAAGAGTATTTAGATTTTGTTGCAAGAGAAACCGTTTTTAAGATAAAAGTGCTAAAATCAAACAATGGTACTGAGTACATTAATAAAAGTGTAATAAAGATTTTGGAAGATAACAATATTCGGCATGAAACAAGTATTCCATATAATCTAGAACAGAATAGAAGAGCAGAGGTGTATATACATATTCCAAAGCAGTTACGAACAAAGTAGGATAAAAGAGTAAACCAGGAATATTTGTAGGATATGGAGAGTGCTAGAAAGGGTACAAAATCTGGTATGAATTTAAAAATAAGATCATTGTTGAAAGAGATGTAATTTTTCATTCAAAAACAGATGTTTGTGACAGGAATGTCGATAAGGTAATAGATGTTTGTCAAAAGAATAAATCAACTGATAGTGTTTTAGACACTTATGATCGAAATAAAACAGCTGATACTTTGACAAATACATCAGATAGTCATGTCATAAATAAAGCAGCTAATATTATAACAAATATGCCAGATGTGACAAATGAGGCGTGTAAAAGCAAAAGTTGTCTTATCCACTTTAGTCGATTCCGAGATAAATGAAAAAAACGTGTGCACGGTATATTACTTAGTAATTATTATGAATAATAGATTATTCTTGTGTAAGACAGTGATAAAAATTGTCAACAGAAATTTATTTAAACAATAGTTAATGTTTTTGATTAAAATAATAATTAAATTTGAATAAGACAAGTTTAGCAACAATAAAATTGAAATATCGAAATTTATTTTTTATTTTTTTACAAAAAGAAATACAAATAAAAAAATATTATAATTTTATTAAATCATAATTTTTTTAGAATAAGAAAACTTAAAATGCCTTGACAAGACGTGCTTAAAAATATCTCTAATTTGGGTTTTCCAATCTCTGACAGAGCAATCCTTACCTAATTTTGTTACGTTATAGTGCCATGTTTTTTTAAAATTTTGACTGTGTCAATGTAGCACACAACTCAATAGCGGCCAGGAACTGCGTCTTGTCATTGGCTGCGTTCATATGACCACTTTTTATTTGCAACCTCAGGTGGATAAGACAAGTTTTGCAACTACATCGTTATTTTATCATTTATTTTACACGAGATAATTCAAATTTTGCAGTACAATAATGTATTTAGCACATACAGAATTAAAAGATCTACGCAATGACGTATGTAACTCATTTAACACCAAAAGTGGATAAGACGAGTTTTGCTTTTACACGCCTCAAATATGCCAGATGTTAGTGTCAAAAATAAATTGAAAAATCAGAAAACTGAAGAACAAACTGGGATTGTGCCGAATTCTATTGTACTAAAAAACAGAAGTTTATTAAAAAAACCTGACAGTTTTGTATATTTAACTCAATTCAGATAACCAAAAGCCAATAAGCTTTGAAGAAGCTATTGAATCAAAAGAAGCTACAAATTGGCATAAAACTATGAAAGAAGAAATTGATTCATTAAAACAAAATAATACTTGAATCTTAGTAGGTATTCAAAAAGATAGGAAAGTTTTACCTAATAAGTGGGTCTTTGAAACAAAAACTAATGCAAAAGGTGAAATAGAACGATATAAGGCAAGAGTAGTAATTAAGGGATATGCTCAGGAATATGGTACAGGTAATCAAGAAACGTTTAGCCCAGTGGTAAATTTTGTTTTAATAAGAATGATTTTATCAATTGCTGCTCAAAAGCAATTAAGTTTATTTTAATTTGATGTTAAAACAGCATTTTTGTATGGATATTTAGATGAGGAGATATTTATGGAAAAGCCCAAAGGATTTGAACATGACAAAACAAAACTGTGTAAACTTCAGAGAAGTCTTTATGGCTTCAAACAAGCTCCAAGGAACTGGAATAAAAGACTTAAAATGTTTTTAATAAAATATAACTTTAAAGAAAGCACTTCAGATAATTGTGTATATTATAAAATGGATGGAGAAAATACTCTTGTATTAGCAAACTATGTAGACGATGGATTAATTGCAGTTTCAAGTCAGGCCAAAGCAGAATTTTAAGAAGATCAATAAGTGGTTTTTCTTCGAGGAAGTGGACTTGTGTCATGGAGTTCACAGAAGCAACGATGCGTTGCTCTATCAACTATGGAATCTGAGTATGTGGCGGCTAGTCAAGCAGTAAAAGAATTAATTGGCTTAAAGGATTAGAAGAAGAGTTAATTGATAAAAGAGAAAAACAATAAGATCAATTAAAAATCCAGAGTTTCACAAAAGAACAAAGCACATTGATGTTAAATATCATTTTATTCATGAAAAATTTGAAGATGGTTTATTTAATTTGGATTACATTAATACAAAAGATCAGATAGCAGATATTTTTACAAAATCATTAACTAAAGATATCTTTCAGAAATTAAGGCATATGTTAGGAATTACGAAATGTAGTGTTTTTTATTAATTTTCACTTTTTACTGATTACATATCAGTAAGTGAAAGTGTTGAAATATGTAATGTGTGTATGATCTAGTTAGTATCAATTAAGGTTGTTATGGTGATTTGCAAAAGTCGACCTCTTTGATTTTGCTCAAATTTTTAGTGATTAAAATATGAATGAAAAAAATGAGATTTTCAAAATTTTAAACCTTAGAATATTGCCTGTTCAAAATGACATACATTTGAAGGTCTGAAATTTCACAATTAAACGTCTTTTTTAGCTCATTTTGTATCTCAATTTTTGGGTTTCAGGAGGAAGATAAAAAAGTCCACAATGGCTCAAATTATTTCTTATTACATGTACTTTAAAACCCATATTTTTATGTTTAATATCATGGCAGTCATTTTGATATATTAAGCTTTAAACATTATTCTAAAAAAACCCGTAAATTTAGCAGAATCTGGTAAAATAATGATACACAACTGGCGGTCGGTGGTACCCAGGTACCCCCGTCTATTTTATATGCGTACAATAACAATTTTGCCTTGTTATGTGTTTGCCGTTGCGTGACTTGAACACGTGGTAGATTCACTAACGCACTATTTCCGCAGACTTTTGCGTTTATAGTTGTGGTAGTATTCACGTTTTTCGTTTCTATTCAATTTTTATTTTTTGCATTTATATTAATAGGTCCAAGTAAGTCAACAGCTTTATTTACACGCACAGACACATTCATTGCATTAGTAACACCGGAAATGAAATCGATTATTATACGGGAACCAAATCGTAAGGCTAAACAGGTTTATGATCTTTACAATAAAAATAACTCTTGGTAACAAAAAAAGTTTGGAGTACAATTACATCTGAGGAACTTGATGCATTTTTTGGTATTCTACTTTTGTCAGGTGTTCATAAATCTAACACTGAATCTATTGATGATTTATAGAGTTTAAACGCTTTACCTTTGAATAAAGCTGCTATGAGTAGAGACCGTTTCAAGCAAATTTTTAGATTCATCAGATTTGATAACCATATTACACGTCCAGCTAGAGTTCTAACTGACAAATGTGCAGCAATCAGTGACATTTGGTTTATGCTAAACAAAAATCTGCTAAAATATTACAAGCCACATGAGTATCTAACTGTTGATGAACAACTTTTCCCTTATCGTGGTCGTACTAAGTTTACCCAATAAATCCTTTCAAAACCTGCAAAATATGGTATAAAAGTATTCTGGGTAAAAACCTTTTATCCATGCCAAGGGTTAATATACACTGGCAAGCTGGCAGGCAGTAAAAGGCAGACAAATATTGGCGAAAAAGTTGTTATGCAATTGTACCAGCATTATAAAGGTTCTGGTCGAAATGTCATAACTGATCACTTTTTCACATCATTGCCACTTGCTCGAATGCAAAAATTAAATGGACTCAGTTTAGTTGGCACTCTAAGAAAAAATAAAGTATATATCCCAAAAGATCTACTAGCTAATAAGGAACGCCAACAATTTTCAACACTTTTTGGTTTTCAGAAGGATGTTATGCTTTGCTCCTATGTACGAAAAGCAAACAAAGCTGTCATTATGTTGTCTACAATGCACTCAACAAACGAAATTGGAGACACTATACAACAAAAACCCGAAGTGATCACATTTTACAATAAAACAAAATCAGGTGTTGACGTTATGGACAAAATGCTAAGCACTTACACATGCAAGAGGGGGACAAGCCGTTGGCCTTTAGCCTTTTTCTACAATATGATAGATGTAGCTGCTTTGAGTGCTTATGTTATATACAATGAAAATAATCCAAATATTTATAAGGGAACAAATAAAAGAAGAAAATTTATAAAAGAGTTGGCGCAAGACTTGTGTTTACCTGCTATAAATAAAAAAGTTGAAAATCTAATTATTATGAGAGTGTCAAGTACTAAAAATGCAATTGAGTGTATTTTAAGAGTTTCATTATTTGTTCCTCACTTATCTAATTCTGCACCAGACCGAGATTCTACAGGCAGAGTAAGTGTAAAAGGAATATGCAGGGTGTGTTACCATAGAGACAAAAAATTAAAGCAAAAAACTCGCAAGAGAAGTAACATTTGCAAAAATCCTGTGTGTCTTGAACACACCCATCAAACTGTAATTTGTGTTGAATGTAAAAATAAATAATGTAAAAAGTGTAAAAATAAATAATATGTTATATATTTTAATATTTTTTAATTATTATTTACAATAAGTATGGTGTTACCTAGGTACCATCGTCCGCCCGTAAACGTACAAATCTGAAAATTTACAAAAGTATACAAAATAAGTAGATTGAAGATGTCCTAGAAGCTCAAGTCAGAAAGTCTTTACACTAAAGTAATATTTAACGTCAAATAGTAAAAAAATACCCGGGTACCACCTTCAGTCGTCCGAGAGACAAAAACGTGCGGTTTGCTAATTTTTACAATTTTTGAACATTAAAAAATTCTTGATAATGCCCGATATACCATTTCTCATGTAGGTAACCTTTTTTCTTGTGCTCTAAAAAGTATTTACTAAAATTATGACTAAAATCGACATAGGGTGACAGCGCTTTTTCGGGACCTAAAAATTACAAGTTTTGAAGATTGCGAAAATATGTGCAACTTCCTGCATCAAAATAGTAGTGTATACGTATTGATTCTATAAGTCTTGTGTGATCACATTGAAAAGAGATTAAACACGAAGAAATCTAGACCTTGTGGATCAAATTTTGTTAAAATTTGACAAAGTTAGAACGGTTTAAAGATAGCAAAGTTTTGCGATTCTGCTAAATTTACGGTTTTTTTTTGAATAATATTTTTAAGCTTAATATATCAAAATGACTGCCACAATATTAATCATAAACTTTTAAAGTACATGTAATAATAAATAATTTGAGCAATCGTGGATCTTTTTACCTTTTTCCAGAAGCCCAAAAATTGAGATACAATAGCTAAAAAAGACGTTTTATTGTAAAATTTCTGACCTTCAAATGTGTGTCATTTTAATCAGGCAATATTATAAGGTCCACATTTTGAGAATCACATTTTTTTCATCCATATTTTGATCCCTGAAAATTTAGGCAAAATCAAAGAGGTCGACTTTTTCAAATTAGTCGAAAAGTAATAGAATTCCAATATCATATTTCTTTATAAACCTACTGCTGCAATATATAACAACACTAACACAAACTTGAGCGACATGCGCAAAGTTGGACAAATAACAAAGAAGAAAAAAGCAGTTCACAAGACTGAGACAGTCATCTACAAGCGACGCAATGAAAAAGTTACAACTAAATCAGAAAATCCTGACAAAAAAAGATATGTAGATAAAACTGTAACCAAAACTGAAAAAAGCGTAATTCCATTTTTGAAAAACGTATGTTAGAAGCGGATCGACACTATACCGTACCGGAAAAAATAATAATCTACAAAATAAGATAGAGAAAATTAACATAAAGCAAATGTAGATTTTAAATTGTGTTATTTTATATTCTATCTGTGAGCATTGTGGCTATACAAATTTCCAAATAATATTTAATACATTTTTTTATACTTATTTTCAATATTTTTTTTAAATTTACTATATAATAAAAAAATACAGTCTTCATAAATATAAATCATATAAATAATGCTTTTATTATGTATATTAGTGTTAAATTAAAATACCCGTTGTGCTACCAGTTATCGCTTTCTTGATGCTTTCACACAGCAATAAATAACACAATTTTGAAAATTTTGTACATAAAATATAATTTACAGCTTGGATTTATTCATATATGCGAATATTTTAATGCATTAAAATTGGTAGTTATAAATGCGAGAAGTCACGGTGTTATCTGAGGGTTGAAACATTTAACACCTTGTCACCTGTTGAATTCAAGCAGTGAGAAAAAAAACCGCCCTATACATTATTCAGGTTTTCTACGATTTTTTCGGTTTGCATTCATTGTGGACAGTTTTATATTTTGTAAATTATTCTTTTTCACATGCGATTGCATGATAATAGTTTTCAATTTTACCTTGTTTGCATGTTTGTTGGAATTGATATAAAGAAAATTATTGTATTTATTTTTCAATTTTAATATTAATAATTAACATGAAATTATTGCAATAATAATCGTTTTATTTGCATAGTGAATTAGCATGCACGAAATGAGCCACTTCCTCAATTAATAAGTGATCACCAGTTTTTTTCTTCTTGTCCCAAACACGGACGATTTAATTAATAAATTTTTAAAAAGCCATTAATTTTATTTCAGCAGCGCCGCGCAATCGACAAAGCATCCAGTCAGAACCTAATTAAGTTTAGCGGAGCGGTTCATCGGTATACTTGGCCGTTTCATATTCCCCCCTTTTTATCATATTTTTTCGTCTCTTTTCTTATGTCTTTTAAAGACGTTGCAGCTTTTGATCTTTTCATTTTTTGCCTGTTATTAATACGGAGTCTTGTATTTACATATCTTTTAAAGAAGTTTTAAAATTAATCAATTTTATGAATGAATAAATGATTGAGTGCAATTGTAGTAGAGATACAAATTAGTTAAGATGCAAGTGATGTAGCACTAATGCATCTACTCATGAACCATTACACTTGAATTTGCATAAGCTATCTGGATCGCATGAATCGATAATACATTATTGTTAAATCAGACATACATGAAACAAATAACAGACCAATTTAGTATTATGCAACAGATGGATGTCTCAGTGTTTGCATAGGCCTAATTTCCATGTCAGCATAAACGCGAACCATTTGTTAGCGAGCAACCCTAATTATGGTATAATGACCGCAGGTACATCCGGCCGGCGAGGTGGTCCTTTCGTTCAGATCGTGCCGCAGACATTTAAATAATTAATCGGGGCAGTGGAATCGCCGGAATTGGCGAGCATGCAATTTATGGGATATATTTCGAAAATGCATTGTGCATGACCGACCATCAAAACCGCAAATTATTTTAAATGAAGAGTAATGCACTGTGTTCAAATTAATATTATACAAACATTGCGTTTGTTAGAAGCGAATGTAATGATTTGTTTGTTCAAAAATCTCTATATGAAAGGATAAATTAAATTCCTGACGCATTTACTGAAATTGCGTATTATATCGATGAGATAACCTTTGTACTCATTTTTTTTTTGGCAATTAACAATAAGCCATAAAAGCAATGCTTTAGTCAAACTAATAATTAGCTTTTAGTTTATATATGAGTAAAATATGTTTATCTATTATTGCTATTCCTTAAAATTGTCTAGCCATATTTGACTATAATGATATGTTATTACTGTAAATCTTTCAAGATAACAACGCAACTTTTTGATGCTTCAGATGAAAATTAGACACACTTTTTCAGTAAAATAAAAAAAAATTGCGTTGGTAAGAAATTGCAATAGTACTTTTATTCTTTTCATTATCAGTCCAAACCCTACCCCACATTACTGGTGTTACATTGCTATGTAAAGAGCTGTAAAATATTGGAGCAGGATAAGATGGGAGGACTTATCAACTTATCTTTCAAAGATTTTTGTCGTTGTCTTGCATTCTTCTGTTCTTTCCTTTCTTGTCAAACCAAATAAAAGCTTCAAGAGTACCTCGCAATAAACTACCACAAAGTCATTCCCATCATCAAAATTTCTTGACTGTCCGGAGATTACTTTACTATATTTGGGTTTACAATTAACTCTTTCTAATTTACTACATATCTTAAATCTTTATAGAAACACATTTAGGAATAACCTTACGTATAAAAGTCTCTCAAAAACTTTGCTAAACATCTTTATGTGGTTTAGAAGTCCGGGATAGTATGATTATATCTGTTTAAGTAAGTAAGACCTCAATTGGGACAAAAAGTATTTTTCTGAATTGCAAGGGGATAGCAAATGCACAAAATTTCTTGCAATTTTTGGCCATTAAAATCAGCATATAAACTAACTTTATGTCTAAACTAGTAAAGTATCCTGAGTTTTTAAGTATGGGGTATGCGTAAGGTTGTAAAATGTGCTATATTTCCCCAAACTTTACATTACAACAATTTCTAGAACTCCTGTAGCACGAAGGAATGTGAATTTAAAAACAGAAAAATAATAGTTGCCGGCAACTTCAACGCCAAGTTAAAACTGTGGGGAAAAAATAAAGAAGACAAAAAGGGAAAGATTCTCATAGAATTGGTGGCAGAACGTAAGCTTGTTCTGCACAACAAGATTATCAACCCAACGTTTTCAGGACCCCAAGACAAATCATATATTGACCTAACGTTTACAACTGAGAAGATCATATACTGGGAAGTCAGAACGGAAGAAAATTTCTGTAAACACAAAAACATCTACTACTAAGTGACTTGCAAGTCAACAAGTAAGCAGGATTCAACGGAAAATGGAATAAATGAGTTTTCAGCAATATAAAAATAAAAATGATCTTGAAAACTTTGGCAGGAAATGCGGACACAGAAACCTTAAAAAAAAAACACTAAACGAACCAAAAAAATGTATATTGGTGAAACAGTAAAATCTATCAACTGAGAAAGAAAGCTATTAAAACAAAAAAAGCGGTCACAAAAGCCTGAGCAAACCTACTTGCCTTAGACAAAGCCAAAAGTAAATTAAGAAAAAAATTATAAAGAAAAGGAGTTACGGATAAATATAGTGCAAGCCAAAGAAAAATGCTGGCAAAACATTATTAACAAAATAGACAATGACCCATGGGGCGCTGGATACAAAATAGCAACAAAAAACTTAAAATCTTAACTACCAGCTTAGAAAAGAACAAAAACTGCAAGCAGTTAATGAACTTTTCCCAAAAAGACCCATACTACTAAACACAAAAAAACATAACACAAGAAGCATTGATATTGGTAGAACCGTGAGCTGAGCTCGGTATTGCTCTCAGCATCTCAATCGTTACAAACAGCAAAGACACCGCTACTCTAAGCGTTCCTGACCAAGAACCTTGGGTTATAGACTAGCGCAAGTTGTGTTTATGTTTGCATCAATTTGAAGATTATGATATAAAAATACTTACTTAAAGTAAAGATTATTACTAGACCAAAGATAATCTTTAAAATGAGGATCACTGGGGCGTGCTTCCTAGTACAAATCGCCACTTTATGCAACAAAATCTACATGCTCACTTTATGCAAGTTCAGTTTACAATTGTGTAAACTTTGTCGTTACTTTTAGCGGTAAAACTAGTAAACTACAGTGTGTTTAAATTTTAACAAATCTCGAACACATTATCAAATCAAACATTGGTCTACCCCGTACCGCAACTGTGCTCTCAAATAACTTGTCGCCGCGCTGGAGTGTTTAGTGCGTCAAGTTTGCGTGCCGGTAGACGCATCAGATTCAGGATTTTGAACAAGTGGACCGACGAAGAAAAAACAAGACCAAAGCCTTCACCGATACCTGCAAAATAACTACTTTGGACAAACCTCGTCCCGCGAGACAATTATGACACCGCGACACCCAGACTAGTAGTGGCCTCTTTAGTAAACATTTTTCAAATTTTTTTAACAACTTCTGTCCCTGACCATAATGATAACTAACTGGATCTAGTGCAACCATCGATAACATCTCCGTGAACAACTTAGTGCACCTAAATCTAAATCTCTCAAAGTGGATTAACTCGTAACTACGCCTACATCAAAAACGCGCGCAACCAATCGCGTGCGAATCGAGGGTATAAAACTTGCCGTTTCCAGAAATTCTTACCGCAGATCCAGAACTTGTGTGCCGCGTCGATTTCTTGCAGATGAAACTGAAACCCAGTAACAGACAACCGGCAGTCCGACTGTCACTTCAACTTTATTCTTGGTAGAGACTAAACAGCTACCAACGTGAAGATGTCTTTTTAGACAGAAATTTTGTTTTTGACGCACTTTACGGATCTAGCGACCTACTAGATCCAATTTGGCAAACCAACAACATTGCATTAAGGCTTGCCTCTATCCCGAGGGCATTGCACACCTCACCAAAAAGAACCATTCAGTACGGCCACTGTGAGCAGCTTTACGTTCCTTCACGTTGTGTAACAATAACGTCATTTAGGTTAGGTTAGGTGTGAGTGCGTTTGGGGTGATAGCGCTCTGAGTAAGTGTGACTGTAGTGTAAGGCACTAAGTGAGTGTGTTTGTAGGTAGTTTTTTGTGTGAAGGTGTTTGCAAAGGAAACGTTAATTTGTTTAAAAGAATGCTATCTACAATTGAACCAAATCCAGGAAGCACCTTTCCAAAGAGCGAAGACGCTCTCTACTTTGATCCGGCCACTTTTTCCACTTTCTTGTGTAATAACGTCACTTAGGTTAGGTTAGAGAGCGTTTGGGGTGATATTGCTCTGAGTAAGCGTGTCCGTAGTGTAAGGCACTGGGTGAGTGTGTAGGTAGTTTTCTGTGTGAAGGTGTTTGCAAAGAAAACGTTATTTTGTAAGCAATGTTTTTGAGTGTCCAAACTCCTGTGTCTCGGATACAAAATAAAAATTTATTTTTATCTATTCTAAACGCAGGAAAACTAAATCTAGTTTTTGAGGACAGATAATTTTGCGTACCCAAACTTCATGCTCAAATACTATATTTTTTTGTTTTTTATAAATTTTACTCTTTAGCCAAACTACTAATCCCGACCTGGGGTATGTATAAAACGCAATATTATATCATGATGGTTTGTTTAAGATCTAATTATGCAGCATGTAAATCATATTTGGATGTGTGGGCAAAAACTATAGATTTGAAACAAGTCATCAAAAAAACTACTAATGCAAAAGATTTATTAGAAGCTTGATCTAAATCTAATGAGTACAAACTTAGTCTACTATTGATTGTTGAGCTAATCTACATAGCATATTGTCCTCAACATTAAACACGGTTTATGAAACTATTAAATTGCCAAAACAAGGCTTAGTCTAATCTACGAACCAATCTAATAAAAAACTTTAACCTAGTTTGTGGCTTACTATGTAATTTAATTTTTTTTATGTTGTAGCGGCAGCAACGCCAAAAAAATAGAGTTTTTTCAAATGGTTATTAACATTCATTCAGTCATATTCTATAGATTAATTTTGGAATATAAGTCTCAACGTTGTCTAAAAACTATTAAAGGTTTTTAAGACTCTTTTAGTCATCTATAGAAGCATAATAGGCAATAAATTTTCTAAATTTTGAGAAGGGTCTTTTAATATGTTCTAAAAACCGTTTTAGTTATCTTTAGTAGAACTACATAAACATTACTGACAAATTCTTATTACAGAATCTAAAGCACACAAAACAAACAAAATTAATTTACTTACAAATAATTTTAGAACTATACTGATGACGTTTTAACAGATACTAAAACTAACAAATGTCGCGAGATTTATAACACTTTTACAAAATATATTTATTTTATAATGAGCAAAATAGTGAACATCAATTTATTTAAAAAATACATTATTTGTGCATCCATATATTCAAAAATTAACTGTAGAAGTTATGAGAAAAAATTAACTGATTTTAAAATAATATTCTTGCGCATATAAATGACAGATATTGCCTGTTTTATTTATGAGTTTACAGTTATGAGTTTGTTGAATATTATTATTATTAATTATTCTTAGGCCTTAATACCCTTTTTGGGCGTCGGATGTATTATTTTATAACTTCTTTATTTTTTTTTCCAAGTTTGTCTATCTTAAGCCATTTTTGCTGTCTCCCTCCAGTCTATTCCTCTTCTTTCTGCTTTTTCCTTGTATTCTTTATTCATATATTTTCTTGATATTCTGGTTCTATTCAGTCTGTGTATGAGTCCTAGCCTTCATAGCTGCCTCTCCTTTATTACTGTTTCTATAGGTTTAATTTTTAGTTCACTTCTTACTTCCGAGCTCTTTACTTTATCTTTTCTTGTTATTCCTTTAATTTTTATTAGAAATCTCATCTCTATTGCATTAATTTTGCTTTTATTTCTTTCTGGTGTTGTTCAAGATTTGCTCGAGTATATTAGGGCTGGTTTTATTATCTTTTGTATTTTTGTTTTTATTGTCTTCGTTATTTCTTTTTTAACCAAGAATTGTTTTTTGAGTGCAATAAATATACTTCCTCTTTTTTAAACTCTTGCATTCTATATTCCCTGTTTCTTCTATTATTGTACTAAAGTATATGTAATACTTTACTTGTTTAATTATTTGTCGATCCAATTATATCTTGTGCTTCTTAGGTTTTGTCGCTACTGCCATTGTCTTTGTTTTACTTGTGTATATTTCCATGCCTATCTTCTTTAGTTCTTTTTCGTATATTTTTATGTTTTCTTGTAGTTTCTCTTCTTTGTCTGCTATTAATATTATGTTATCTGCTAACATTAGGATTTGAATACTAATTTGTTCAATTTTTTTGTTTCCTATTCTTGTGTGTAGTTGTGTTGATCTTGTGCATATATTTTATTACATAACCTATTCTTGTGTCTTTAACTCTTTTTTGACTTTTCTTTATAGCCTCGTCTATTAATGTTGCGAAGAGTATAGGGCTTAGAGCTTGCAGAATAATTAAATTATATTCTATGCTTCAATTTTTCACTTCAAAAAAATGTCTATAGTGAGTCTAAATCTAATACATGGATATATAATTTTATATGAGGCCCACGGAGTTATGATGCATTTCTAAAGTGGCCCGCAAGATCATTTGGGTTGGCCACCCCTGCTCTAGAACTTACTTCATTTCATTTTACACATAATTAAAGTTATTAAAAAAAATTATTACTAAAAAAGGCAAAAGTTTGAAAGTAAAATATAGTAACAATTTATTTTAACTATTACAAAAAATCTCATTAATAATAAAATTCAAAATAATAAACAAATAACAGTAAAACCATTTATAAAGAAACGCACATTGCATTAAAATTTAAAATAAGTTTCGTTATTCACGTACACTGGATTCCGTGCCGCCCCTCTGTTCTCCAGCCGAAACGTAGGTAATGAAATTAAGTTACGTAGTTATTAAAGTTTTGCTAAAGTAAATAATACATTTGTGAAAGCAGTTGGCGAGACCGTGCAGTCGTGTGTGTTATACATCTAGAATATTTTTTCCTGTGGATTTCATGTAAACAGTGCAATAATTTAACCCAGTTTAGCAACACGCAAGCGAAACGTGCTGCAGGAGCCTTATAAAAGTTTTCAGCGATGCTCTTTTCCTTTATAAATTATTCGCAAGCCATCAATACGGGGCTGAAGCTTTCAGCAACCACGCAGGTATCTTATCAAATTAGGTAGATGCTCGCGGGACAAAGAGTGCAGTTTTGCAGGAGGTCCCATCGGAATTTCTTTCGTGACGTGGGTGGATTGTAAAGTGTTTCGATTTTTATTTGACACAATCGTCACTGATTATATAATTATTTAAGTTTGCGCAAACTTTTCGTAAAACGTTTATGGCGGAGAAGAATTTCCATATTTAGAATTTCTCGAAGAGCAAAACAAGTTTAATTTTTATATAAGTAGATACATTTTAATTTATTCATAAGCTACTTTACTCCGGATAGAGACTGCATGAAACTTTAGTATTAACGAAAACTTTATAATGTATTTCATACGAATACGAGGAAATGGTTCAGGAAGTAAATAAGATTACGCTTAAAATCTTACCATCTTTTTTTAATATTCGCTCACACCACGCTCCATTAGATCGCGGAAGTTACTTAGTCCCGCATTAACAAAAATGATGGCTGGATGAAATTTCCAACCGAAAATACACACCTGGGCCGTTAGTAGCGCCGCGATTTTTATTACACTCTCTCGGTTGATTAAAGGAATTCCCACAAGGTGGTCGAGATTCCTTGGACGCACATAAAAACTAATACAGGACTCTCGAATATTTCAGCTTCTTTAATTTTATTTTCGGGACAGCTTTTGCCACCTATTTTATTTTTTTAAATTAGTTTTATTCTGCCATGAGAAAAAAATCTGTGGAATTCCACTGATTGGGTTTTATTGAAAACAATGAAACATTAAACTTTAAGTATCCCATATATAATTGGCAGAGAAAAAACCGTATATCTTTCCATTGTCGGGGGCTACATGGAAATAATTAGTGCGTCCACTTTATTCCCCACCGGCAGCAATAAATTCTTTCTGTTTGCGAATTTGTTCATATGGTCATTTCAGACCCCCGATATTAACATCAACGCGCTTCCCGATTTCTGGAAATACATTAAACTAATCCTTTCTTTGACATCTCGGAATATTTATGGGCCGTGAAGTATCGGCCACAATAATAAAATTCAGGGGCGTTTATGTTAATAATGGCAGGAAATTTGCTATTCACAATCGAATGCATTCACACATTTGCGGCTTCTGTAAATGATTGATTCTGATTTTATTGTAATTCAATTATTCCTACGTCTGATGCACATTTTGTAAATCCCACTATCCACAATTACACTGTCATTAACTTAATTAATTTTATAGTAAAATGCATTAAACGTAATTATCAAACAGAATTACGTTAAAAAAAACATGAACTAAACTATGTTCCGCAGGTGTGAATTGTATAAAAAATTATTAAAACTAATATATATTTGAAAAGATACTAATTCATATTTTAAATTTTCATATTTTTTTACAATTGCTAATAAAATGCTAGTTATACATCCTTTTAAGATGTGAATAAGTTGATTACGTGAAAAGCAAAAAATTTGCGAATGGTAACACATGAGATTTATTTCATAATTGCAACAAAATAGTTTAAACTGAAGTATATCGTGTTTGTAATTAAGAGGTTGATTGTAAAAGACACATAGACTTGTGTTTCAGGGTATGCACCTATAATCAGTGTGCCTGGCACTGGTTGAAAAGACAATTTACATACAATCACAGTAACTATTAAACAATTTTGTTTATTAATTTGTCAAAATTTTAGTTTATGACTATGACTATGATCACTAATACTCAAACTACAAGTAGTTAAAGAAATCACCGGGCGTAGAATGCTTTGTCTACATGCTCCAGTGTTTGTACTCCAATCTACTTACAAAAAACATTTGGGCGGGTGAGTGGGAGAATCTAGTTTATGATAGATAGTGTGAACTGGAGGACTTCACCAACTTGTTCCAGTGGTTGTAATTTATTCTACAATTGGGCGGGTTGTTGTAGGGACTAGTATATAAACATGGACAAATAGTTTGGGATTCTAAATTGAAAGTTGGAGAGTAAACCAAAGTCCCTCCTCCAGTGGTGACCTCACTTTGTTGTCCTGGCATTCAACCACTTTATGTAGCGGATGTATGTACAACGCTTGCAGGGGTCTTTCTTATACTGGCCATGTCAAGCCAGCAGCTCTCCAACATGAACTTTTTATTGTATGACAAGGCCGGGCATGTGCATAGCACGTGCTTGATTGTCTTGTCATCTTTTTCTCATCCTCTACATGATGGATTTTCTATAATACCAAACGTGTGCATGTGTTTCTTAAGTTGGCAGTGTCTTGTCAAGATTTATGTCATTATTTGCAAGTTCTTTCTAGAAAGTTGCAAGTAGTATTTGGTTGTCTTAGCGTTTGGAGCTGTCATTGCTTTTTTGTTTGTCTGCAGCCCAGAGTGTCATCTCAACGCCATCTCAGTGCATTGTGTGTGTTAATTGTTAATAGATTATTTAAGCTTTTGAGTGTTAAAGCGGTCCAGGGTTCAGGTCCACACGCCATGAACCTTAACCCTTTGCGTGCCAACTTGTTCGCTTCAATGTTACCTACTTTGTTGGAGCGTCCTTTTACTCAAAGCAGCTTGATGCTATTTTCATAGGCTGTTAAAATACGATGACGTTCAAAAATTAGTTTCGATGTGATTCTAGGCTTGTTTATAGAAACTATTTGTTAGAATTTGAACATTTTTGCCAGATATTTTGTTGTTCACAATTTCAATAACCCCATAGGTTACACCAACTATTTTGGCTTGAAAGATAGTTGTGTGAACTCCTAGTGGTAATGATGTTTTGAGGTTCAGGTCTTGCAAAAAGATTCCCGCTCTAAAATCTTTATTGGTTTTTGAGCCATCCGTGTAGATCCTAATTGAATCATTGACCACGTTTTGCTCTTCTTGTTTATGTGTGCGCACACAAAGTCTTTGAAACACAAAGAAGGGTGACATGTTATTTGTTTGCGCTCATCATTGTCCGCATGCCACCTGTTATACTTAAGCATGCTATTCGTTGCAACTGATTCAGTTTTCTTGCAGAAGTTTTTTGTCTAGCTTTTGGCCACCATATTAATGCCCCGTATGTGATCATAGGTCTTATGACGGCTGTGTACAGCCATAGCACTATCTTTGGAGACAGTCTTCATGCTTTTCCCACAGCTCGTCTGCACTGCCAAAAATACATATGAACTTTTTTGCCTAAGTATTTGTAATTAGGGGTTTGGATGCTTATAATCAATGACTAGTATAAACTGTAGTGTTTCGTTAACCAGTCTTAAAGTTTGTACCAATATCTACGTATAAGTAACACTTGGCAGGGCGATTGGAAATTACAGTTTATGATTACGGACAAATAGTGCAAACTGTAGTGCATCGCCAGTCCGCTTAAGTACTAATGGTAAAAGAGAGCTATAGAAGTATAAATTAAAAAAAATGACTAGAACAACCTTCTTTAAAATGAAAAAAAATACTATGCTAACAAATCCTAAACTTCAACCTAAGATATCTTTTTGTAAAATGCTACGTTTAATCTGTGCTGCTTTATAGTGTTGAGGCGTGGACACTAAAAGTCAATACTATAAACAGACTTAAAAGTTTCGAGATGTGGACGTTTTGGCAAATGCATAAAATATCCTATTTAGAGCTCATTACAAACGCTAAGGTCTTTCTTCTTCTTCATCACGTGCTATCTCCTACTCGGAGGTTAGCTATTATTGTGGCTATTCTGATCTTTGAAACAGCAGCTCGGAAAAGATCTTTAGAGGTGCAACCAAACCAGTCTTTTAGGTTCCGCATCCAGGACATTCTGCGTCCTCCCACACTTCTCTTGGCTGCTATTTTCCCCTGCATAATCAGCTGCAGTACATTATTTTTATCCTTTCGCATGGTATGTCTCAAATATTTCAGCTTTCTAATCTTTATTAAGTGAAGTATTTCTAGGTCTTTTCCCATTATTGTGAGGACCTCGGCATTTGGGGTTTTGTCGGTCTATGAGATCTTCAGGATTCTCCGATTCGTCTACATCTCAAAAGCTTGGTGTTTGTCGCTGAGGTATTGGTTTAGTGTCCATGTTTTTATACCATACAGTATAATTGGAAATATGTAGCAACTTACCATTCATTCACACAAAGCTCTAGCGTTAGATCGCGATTACAGAAGTAATTTCTCATTTTGAGGAAGGCAGTTCTAGCTATCTCTATTCTGGACTTGATTTCTACCGTCTGTTCGTTTGTATTTGTTATCCACGTACTAAAGTATTTGTACTTGGTTACCTTTTGAATATAGGTGTTATCAATAAGAAGATTTGCGTTAGGTGGTATACGTGCTTTTGAGATGATCATGAATTTTGTTTTGTTGAGGTTCATATTTAATCCATGTTTTGAGCTGACAGTTTTTGTGCGTTCCACCATTTTTTGCAGGTCTACAATGTTGTCTGAAACTATCACCGTATCTAATGTTGTTAATTGGTTATTCATTAACAACAAGCTCACATATTTCTTCAGATAAGACTTCTTTAAATATAGAGTATAGATTGAATAACATCGGTGACAGTATACAGCCTTGCCTCACTCCTCGTTCGATGCTTTCTGTGGAATCATTGTTGACTCACACCGTTGCTGTTTGGTTCCAGTACAGGTTTTCAATTATTCGTACATTCTCAAAGTCAATACGTTTGCTTTTTAGAAAAGTTACAAGTAGTTCATGGCGTACTTTATCGAACGCCTTTTTGTAGTTTATAAAACAGGCGTGTACCTCGACATTCATATTCATACATCTTTGTAGTAGTACGTTAATGCCGAATAATGTTTTTTGAATTCGAATTGAATGTCGCTAATACTTTGCTCAAGTTTGGTGTAAAGTTTTTTATGTATTATTTTCAGGAATGCTTTTAAGGTATGGCTCATAAGTCTTATTGTTCTGAAGTCACTACATGGAGAGAGCGAGGCGCAGTGGTCTAGGCATCTGGCTGCTGTACCAAAGATCATGGGTTCGATATCCATATACCGTGATATACTTTTCACTTTCTATACGCTCTCCCACTCCCCAAACCGCTTTGACAGCGTGGGGATTTTACGGCTAAAACCTTCTCTGATAGAGTGATGAATTCTCTCTAGTGGTTTGGAATCCACTTAAAACTGTAGGTCCCTTGTAATGTAAGTTGCCAGCATTACAAGCAGAGAAGAGGCTAAGACGCCAACAGTGGCGTATGAATGGCTTACGAAAAAAAAAGTCAATTATCATGTTTTCTTGCTTGAAACATGCTTCTTATGTTCCAAGTTCCTATTTTAATGTTTGGTGTCAATTTTGTAACTTTGTTCAATACTGTTTCCCCCGGAGATCCGATTAGGGAACTTTTGGCTCTGGAATAGTTTGTTTTAAACAATGCCTTATTGATGATTTACTAGAGATACCCTTACGGGTCTTTAATGCGGTAGTTTTCTGTTTCTTTCCGCATATTCATGCCGTTGACTAGCTTGTCAGCTTATCCGCCTTTGGAAGTGATTTCTCACTTCCGGGGCATGGAGTTGCCCCACTCCGGCCAGCTCTTCCACCCGAAGTTGTTGGCTGGCAAGAGAGACTATTTATACCGGTAGTTATTCGGCCAACAGAGCCTCGTTGGTTATCTAGCAGGGAGTACCACGTGCAGGTGAAGTCATTTGAGTTGACGTATCAGTGTCAGTGTCATCACCCTTTACCCCACTTAATATATATATAAAATACACAATGTTATTGTATACTCTGTTTAATTTTATTGATATATTTATGGTAGTTCCATTTTCAGTTATTATTTTTTTTTGTTTATTTAAAACCTCGTAAGAAGTTTAAATTTAAAAAAATTACAAAATTAATATTAGTCTAAAGTATAAAATTTTAATCCAACTAATACTGATGTGTGTTTATTGTAGAAGGTCTTAACACGCATGGAAAGAAACATAATACTACTGAGAATTATTATAAATCAATAGACTGCATACCTTGGGCACATCCTTAAAAGCAATAGATATAGTTTGCTCAAACTTATAATGAAGAGCAAGATAAAAGGCCAACTTAGCCAAGGCCAAAGAAAGCACTTCTGGCTTAAAAACATAAGAGACTGAACAGGACTAGACTCCCACACCTTATTTAGAGAAGCAAATGATTGGGTAGAATTTGCAAGAATTGTTGTTTACCTTCAATAATAGAAAAAACTCCTTAAGAAAAAGAAGGCTAGTGAGTGGTTGACTCAAATATGTTTGTAATCTAATCTACGGATTAGTAACATTTGGGCAAAAGGCTGAAAGGCCACAGTTTATAAATGCGGACAAATAGTGGTAACATGAAATGCCTCTTTTATCTGTCCAAGGTTTTTGTATTCTAATCTTTAAATCTTCTACATTTGGGCGGGTGGCTGGGAGACTACAGTTTATGATTGCAATCTAATATTGTTTGTAATCCAATCTACGGATCTCTAACACTTGAGTACAAAATACAGTTTATGATTGCGGACAAATAGTTAAATTAGAGTGCTTCAAACGCTCACCCGACTGGTTGTGATCCATTTTACGGATCATCAACTTTTAGGTGAGCGGTTGGGGAGACTTTATTTTATAATTGCAGACAAAAAATGTGAGTTGGAATTTTCTATTTCATACTTAACTTTGCAATCTGTTATATTTTACATGTGTTAACATATTTGTCTATTTTTTAATCATTAACTTCTTTGAATAACTAAAAGTGCTTATAAAGAAATACAATAACAAGTTCTTTTGTAGCATATCGGACAGAAAACTTATTTTAAGATACAAATCTGGCCGTTATCTTAAAGTAATTTTATCTTGTTGTACTGCCGGTTAAGTGAGCAGGGAGTATAGTGAAGAGTTGTTGACATTTACCAAATAACATTAAAAGTGATAAGAAAGTGAAATAATATTTAATATTGTATATATAACTGAGAAAATCAAAGAAGGAGATTCAGAGGAAGAAAGCGGTGTGCCGCAAAACGGCAAGGTAGGAGAAAAATCCTAATTTAAAAATTTTAATAAGCAACATAACCTCCATCGTATGTAAAACTGCTGTAAGAATCGCAAGAGAATAAATAAATAGATATACTGAACAAGAATATTTACGCATAGAACACAAAAGAGCGCTTAGTAGCCGAGTGGATAGAGACGTGGATTCTAAACGCAAAGGTTGGCGGTTCGAGGCTTGAGCGGAGGAAAAATATTTTTATTAAATATATAATAAAAATAAATTTAAATAAAATAGAATAATGCCGTCAAACGACGATACAGTATTCAACAGAGGGAATAAAACAAAAAGAACACCCGAACAAGATGAAAAAAAAAACGACGAAGAGAAATGATGGAAACCAAAGAAGCAAGCGAAAGTGGAATAAATCAAAATGTAGCTGAAACAATCTTGAAACAATTACAATTAATAAATGAAACGCAAACTGTTATTCTGAAAGAATTAGAAAAATTGAGAGAAGAAAATGAAAAACTAAACAATAGGATCAACGCAATAGAAACAACTAAAATAGATAGTTTACAAAATGATGTAGCCGAACTAAAACAGAAATTAGAAAAACAAGAAAGGAATGAAAGAAAAAATAATGTAATTATTCAGGGATTGAATGAAGGTATAATGGAGGGAATGACGTTAAAAGATAAAGTAGAAAACTGGACTAGAACTAAATTAAAAGAAGGTGTAAATGTGAAAAAAGCATATAAATTGAAAAACAATAGTAAAGTAGAAAGTATCTTTGTACAGTTAGATAATTGGGAAGATAAACGAAAAATTATGAAGAAAAAAAGTGTATTAAAGGGAAGCAATATATTTATTGATAATGACCTTACAAAAAAAGAAAGAGTAATTCAAAAAGAACTTAGAAATATGGCAAAAGAAGAAAAAACAAAAGGCAAGACGGCGATCGTGGGATATATGAAGATTGTGGTAAATGGAGAGATACGCTGTTACAACAAAAGAAACGGCAGAATAGAAGTATCAAAAAACTAGTAGCAGTGATAAACGGGGGGGAGGAAAGTAAAAACAAACAACAAAGAACTAAACCAAACTGCGTTAATGAGAAAAATTGGGAAGAAAAGGCGATTAACAAATTGGAAGCTAACAATGATGGACCAAAAATAGAAGATACCAGCAATAAAATAAATATAGTATTTTGGAATGTAGCAGGATTAAACAACAAAGACGAAGATTTTTGGAAGTATATAAGAAAATTTGATTTAATTGGAATGGTGGAAACGTGGATAGATGAAAAGAGATGGAGAGACATGGAGGAGCAAATGCCTAAAGAATTTAGTTGGAAATGCCAGCCAGCTATTAAAGAAAAAAAAATGGGAAGAGCAACAGGAGGTATCATAACAGGAATAAGAAATGAAATACTACAAGAAGATGATGTAAATTTGGAAATGGAAGGGTTAGTGCAACAAAATTTTATACTGAGTGGAACAAAATACAAAATGGTTACGGTATACAGCAGAGGGATAAAAAAAATTAGATCAACGCTCGAAAACTCAATACAAGAAACAGAAGAGAGAAAACTGATAGTAGGAGGAGATTTCAACGCTAGGACCGGAATTAAAGGAGAAAGAATGACAAACGGACAGAAAAGCAAAAGAGAGTCAAAAGATAAACTAGAAAATAAAGAAGGAAATGAAATGATGGAAATGATTGAAGAGAATTGCTGGGACATATTAAACGGAAACATGGAAAGAGATGAAGAGGGAGAATTTACATACATAAGAACAAAGGGACAATCGGTAATTGATTACGTAATGGTTAATGAAGAAGCGTGGCAAGAGATAGACAAATTTAAGATTGGAGAAAGAGTAGAGTCGGATCATCAGCCACTAGAAGTGTATATAAATGGAAGTATAAACAGAAAACCAAAAAACGAAAAGGAAGTAGTAACAAAACAAGACAGTATGGACACAAGAAAGCATAGAAATGTACAAGCAAAATATAAATAAAATACATTTCCGAGAAAAAGGCGTAGAACAGCAAATGGCAGAATTAGAAAATACAATTGCAGACGCAACAGTAACAAAAACGTTTATACAAACAGAAGAAACATTTGGAAAATGCAAATAGTGGAACACAGAATGCACACAGAAAAAAAGAGAAGCTAGAAAAGTACTACGATATTGGAAAAATGACAAAGCAACTAAACAACAATATCAGAAGGCGCTAAAGGAATACAAGGAAAAATGCAAAGAAGTTAAGGCAATATATAAGAAAAAAGAGGAATTAGAGATAAAAGAAATACGTACTGAAGAAAAAGCATGGAAATACATAAACAAAAAAAGGAATCGAAAAAGAAGAGAAAACAAACAAATTTCAATGGAAAACTGGAGGATGCACTTTTTAAAATTGTATGAAGGATTGAACAAAAAAACTGATAGACAACCAAGGACAACACAACAAATGAATCAAGATGTAGATGATATAACGAAAGAAATGATATGGAAGCAAATAAAAAGACTAAAAAAACAAAAAGCGCCAGGTGTAGATGGAATACAAAATGAAGCATGGATGTATGATACGGAAGATTTGATTGAGAGACTGAGTGAGATAATAAATGAAGTATGGAAGGGAAAAGGGTTTCCTAGTCAGTGGAGAGTAGGTCTTGTATGTTCAATACACAAAAAAGGAAATAAAGAGCTTGCAGAAAATTATAGAGGTATAACGTTACTAAGTACGGCAAACAAGATCTACGCCATGGTACTAGAAGAAAAACTGAGTGAAGAACTTGAGATGAATGGGATATTGCCAGATGGACAGGCAGGGTTTAGAAAAGGAAGAGGAACCATGGATAATGTATACATACTACACCATATAGTAGAAAAGGAAATAGCAGAAAAGGTGTATGCATTATTCTTGGACCTAAAAGCGGCATTTGACAGTGTGAGTAGAGAGAAATTGTGGATGTATTTAAGAAAAAGAGGAATACATGAGCATCTAGTAAAAAGAATGGAAGAAGTATACGAGGAAACAGTTAGCAGGGTATGTATGAATGGCAAAATGAGTGATAAATTTTGGACTACGAAAGGTGTGAGACAGGGATGCCCACTCAGCCCTAGTTTGTTTGCGGCATACATTGCAGATGTAGAAGAAATGCTATGTAAGGCGCAGACAGGTGGGGTGGTGGTGGGCAGAGAGAAAGTGTGGTCACTGGCTTATGCAGACGACATGGTGATTGTTGCAAAACAAGCAAATGAAATGAATGAAATGATTAGATGTACGGATAAATATTTTAGAAAAAAAGAGTTGGAAGTAAATGTAAATAAAACAAAAATGATGATTTTTAGAAAGGGGGGAGGAAGACGCAGAGTAGAAAACTGGAAATGGGATGGCACAGAAATTGAAGAAGTAAAATCATTTAAATACCTAGGATATGTTTTTTGTACAAACAACAACGAAAATGAACACATAAATAATATGACAAGAAAGGCTAATAAAGCGGTAGGACAAGTATGGGGAATTGGTGAAAGAAAATTTGAATGTATGAGAATAAAAGTAATGATGTTTGAAAGTTTAGTAAAAAGTATGTTATTGTACGGAGCGGAAATTTGGGGGTGGAAAGAGCAGGAGAAATTAGAGGCAATTCAAACAAAATACTGGAGATGGGTATTAGGAGTAAACAAAGAAACCCCAGCGTACATTGTAATGGAAGAAGTTAACATAGACAAATTAAGAGTAGAAGCAGGAAAGAGTGCAATGAGGTATGAAGAAAGAGTGAGAGAAAGGAATGAATGTAAAATATTACAAGAATGCCTGAAGGAGAAAATGAAAGAAAAATGTGGAAAAATGGGAGCTTGCAGAAAAAAATATTTTAACAAGAATGGATATGCTAGTGAGGAAGTAGATAGATTGAGAATAAATAGAAGTATGTGGAATGAAATTATGATAAGAGATAGAGATATACAAGTGCAAGAGCGTAGAACAAGGATAAATGTATCTAGGTACAATTCAAATTATGTACATATTATAACTGATGCACTACCAAAGTACCTAGAAAGTATAAAGTATGAAAAAATAGAAAAAAGAATGATTGCAAGATTCAGATGCGGAAATGAGGAGAAAGTGTGCAAATTTTGGATGGATGAAGAAAAGAAAATGTGTAGAATGTGTGGAGAAGCGAGAGAAAACATAGAACACATGTTAAAATGCAATGAAATGAGAGAAGAGCAAATGAGGAGAAATGAAGTACTGAAAGAAGACGGAAGAGGAATAAAATGGATGATGGCGGTAACAAAAAGAAGACAACAAATTGAAACGAAAGTAATAAATAATTAATTAAAAACCGGGATTAGGGTAATTAAGATTATATGTTATATTAGAAATGAATTAAGTTTATATGGTAAATGTTATGTTAAGTTGTAGAATTTTCAAGGCCGAAAGGCAAGAAATAAACGTTTATATACTGCCGGTTAAAGCTAACCGGGATGCAGATTAAATATATCAGTATTCATATGCTTCATTTAATAAAAAAAAAACAATTTAAAAGTGTTGTTATGATGTTTGAGCAAGATAAGAATTTTGGATGGGAATAGATTAAGTTTGGCGTTAGATATTTTAAAAACAATACCAATTAAAAGCTGTGATTTAATTAATTATATTGTAAGACTTTTAATAAAGCATAGTTGATTAATGTTTTAAAATACACAATGTTATTGTATACTCTGCTCAATTTTATTGATGTTTGTTTCAATTTCAGTTATAATTTTTTTGTTGTTTATTTAAAACCTCGTAAAAAGATTTAAATTAAAAAAATTACAAAACTAAATATAAGTCTAAAGTATAAAATTTTAATCCAACTAATACTGATGTGTGTTCATTGTAAAATATTTATAACGAACCATTAGGTATAAAGATTAAAGTAAAAATTGTATTATTAATTAATACTTTTATGTTTACAAAAATCAATAAAACAAGCAACGTCATACATTTATAAAGAGCTCCAACATAAATATTACAAAAAAGCATGAAGTTTAATAATAATAAATAATTTTTGTCGCATTTCAAATTACCAACCAACACAAAAATTTTATAACCAAAAGCCACCCACCCGTAAACATTAATTTTCTTTATGTATTTACCTTACAAATACGGTGAGATCATTTTCGGCATACCTGCAATAAATTTGAAAGATTTTTATTTTTCTTAATGTCATCTTTTTATGAATAAAAATTCATGCATATTTTAACAATGATTAATAATATATCTCCAGAGATTTTAAAATAATTAATGTATTTCATCCCTTTTCTCAATATTTTGATCTGTTGTAGTAAAAAGAACCCATAAATCAAGTGATTTTATTTTTGTAGGTAAATTTCTATTATTACTGGATCCCTTGCTGCGCTCCCAATGTCCACGTACGCCCAAAGTCGGTGTAATAATGTACATAGGGGGGTGGTCAGAACCCACCCACGTATTGACTGTAAACATTTACTTTGAATAACAGCAATTTGTATTGTCCGAGTTATGAAACAGCCTTCTAGCACACCACATTGTAATTAATAGTAATGGAATATTTAAACTCGCAAGGGATTTATGTATTGAGATTTAATTAAAATTTGTTATAAAGTAATTAAAAGCCCTTAAATTTTTTAATGATAATTAACGACTCATAAATAGCAATTTAAGTCATGTCGCGGCAATTTTCGGAAGTTTAAAGCGGTTATTAAAAATATGAGCTCCGTTTAGTGTTTCGTGCAACCGCGAAAACACCCAATAAATTCAGTGGAAACCGCTTCTCTGTAGGTGGCCTCGCCACAGAGGGCGAATCTAAACTACTTGTTGGTAGCGCATCTCGACATTTTTGTTTAAATAATTTTGATCGAGTTTATTTTAAGTGTGGAGGTTGCTTGACCCTAATTTATTAACTAATTAGGATCCATTGAAAAGTGACCGGAAATTTTCCAGAGGTGTCCGAATATAATTAATGGAGTGGGGCAGTACACAATAAGGGTGTGCGTCTGTGGTGGCCCACATACCCAATAAACCGAACAATGGAGTCGTACATATCCTGGTTCATTGCGACGCAGATGCACCCACATCCGCTGAACTACAATCACCGCAATGCATCTTGACCTTTTATATATAGGAGCCCTTAATTACAAGGGAGTGAAAGGGCAGTTTATGGAATCATTTCAGAGTTATGACCGAGTAAATACAATACGTGTTAAGGGTTGACAGGGCAGTTGGTGATATTTCCGAAATTAGTATGGTGGACACGTGTGGACTATTTTCATGGTCATCACCAAGTTTAATAACAATCTTGTTTTTAATTTATAATATTTTTATTGTGGTTTAATTTGATTTTGATACGGTGCATTTAAGATTTTTTTACTTTTACTTTAAAATAGTTAGTGCTGTTTTTATTGAATTAGCCTTACCTAACCTAAACCAGGATAACCAGATTTTTACAGGTAATAAAAATTATAACATGTTTTAAACCCTTCAGTTTTAGAAGAACTGCTCTCTAACAACTGACTAATTATAAAGGCGTGCACAGTTTAAAAAATTGAACTTTTTGGTTCTACGTTCCCAGGTTAACAACCATTATTTATAAAAAAATAACTAAACATAGATTTAAATTAATACGGTTAAACAACATTTTCAACATTTGATTAGACAAAACAAACAAATGAAAATTCACATTGTGTTGAACAGCATTACTTTCTACATAATTATTGCAATGCAACTTTACTTTGAATAGGTTAGAATAGCGAGTGTATCTTTTTTTTCAAAAATTAAAATTTAGTCTATTGATTAGTATTGCCGAATTAATATAACCATTGACTAATTTATGAACAAATTGAAAATCAATTATTATTCTCCTTTCTCTTAGATTCTAAAAGTTTGCATATTGCCATCTATATAATTAATACATTTAAATGAATACGATCTAATAAAATTTTTTGGATTTTTTTAATACGTTCTAGGTTGCATAGCTGATGTGGAGACCAATTTATAATATCGTAATATAAATCGATCGTAATGCCCGTGGACTTCGAATTTAATTGGATTTGTTATTCAAAAAGATAGAAAAAAATGGAATAGCATTTAGATAAATTTAAAAACAGTAAATTATCTCTACATCATTGGTTAATACTATTCAGGTCTTCTTGTAATAACATGCAATCATTTACTGATTTAATATTATAAAAAATCTTAAGATATTATAAAAATATGATATTTCATGTTCACTAAAACGTTGTTTAAAATTTTGACCAGTTTTACCTATATATTCACTTTCACAATCAGTACATATTAGCTTAAAGACTCCTGATCCCCCTAGTTTATTATTATTTTTCTGAATCATTTGAGCTGTGTATCCATTATTTAACACAATTTGTTTATGTTTTTGAAACTCAAGCTCTTGGTTTTCTTTACTAGTGGAACTGTCAAGGATCCATGAACCATAAAATTATATGCGGCTACCTTTTGAGATATTGGGTGATTGGAGTCCTGAGGAATTGTAGTATCTGTAATCGTCGGTTTTCTTAAAATATTAAATGATAATTTGTTATTTTCTCTTGTTAAAGTGAAGTCTAAAAAGTTAATTTGGTTATTAGTTTCCGATTCTATTGTAAACTGAATGCGCGGATGAATAGTATTTATAAACTGTAGTACATTTTTTAATTGTCGGGCTGAACCTGTAAAAATTGTTAAAATGTCATCTACATATCTGTACCAAAATTTTATATGTGTTTTTGCGGGGTTTGAAAAAAGAATTAAATTTAAAATAATTTTGTTTAATGCATATTTCAAAAGCTTGCATAAGTTTTGACTTAACGGAAATTTTGATTGAAGATTTATCAAGAATGTCTTGAATAATTTGTATGCATTCTTTGGGCTGGATATATACCGTTTTTTACCGATTGTTCAAACAATATATGTAGTGGCTTTGAAAAGTACATATACAATTTTTTAAGAATGTATTAGCTATTATATCTAGACATTCTAGACCATCTAAGTTGTTTATGTCTCAAAGATATTTTTTATGATGGCATATAATGGTGATACATTAATATTTTCTAACAAACTCAAATATAGTACAACACATTTATCATTTACATAAACTGACGAAAAAAATCACGAAACAAATCTACACAAACTCGTTTATCATCCATCAGTCTTTTTTTCTCTTTAACAAAACTCTAAAAGTATTTTGCATTATCACAGATTTTATGACTAGCTAGATGAGTGTATTTTTTATATAAAGATGTTATTAGAGTTTTACACATACGACGAAGTTTCCTTAAATAATTATAATCTTCAATTTATTCTGTGTTCTTATATATAACATGAGCTTGTTTTTTAGACTTATTTAAAGCTATAAGTTAAAAAAATTTAAACTAAAAAACGCCAGATTTTAAATCATGATAGATTTTTGGGAAAGTTTTAACTTAAGAAATTCTCTAATTTTAAATTTTATAGCAGTTGAAAATACAAATTACACTTTTCTGTGCAGTTTTACAATTTTTGAAGCTAATATGTTTTTCCGTGCACTTTAGAGGTTGCATAATTTTGGTAAGGTTTTTATGGTGAACTGTGTAACGTTAAGATTTTTGACAAGTTTTGTTTTATAAATGAGTTTCTTGTCCTAATTTTGATGAAGTTTATGTGAATTTTATATTAGAAATGAGTTTTTGGTTTGATTTTTATGTTTTTTGTGCAATTTTAAGACTTTCAAAAAGAAATTTTATGTAATAAAAAAAAATTTGGTTTGATTTGTTTGTTTGCTTTTTTTGACTTTTTATAAATAGAATATTGAAGATTTAAACACTATAATGAGTTTTGGTGTTTTTGGACAACATTTTTATACTTTATGGCTAGATTTTGCTATTTTTAACATTATTCATGTATAGAATTTTACATTTTTTGACAGTTTATAACAGGATTTAAAATCTTTCAGACAATATTATGATATTTATAACCGGATTATTCTATTTTTTAAATTTTATAACAATTTTCAACAATTTATGGTCAAATTTTTGTGTTTTTTAACAATTATTTAATGATTTATGGCTGGAATTTTAAAAATAGAATTTTTGTTAAGTTTTTCCATTTTTCAACAATTAATAGCCTGATTTAGAAGTTTGTTACTTTTTAACAATATTTTTTATGTTTCATGGCAGGATTTTGTTGTTTTCATGTTTAATGAATAGAATTAGGCCGGATTTGAATGTTTTCTGACAATATTTTATAGCTATTTTAAACTTTTACAGTTACAGTTTTAATTTTATTTAATACTTTGAAGATCGGGTTTGAAGTTTTAAAGGGTAGACTAAAAATTTAGTAGTAAAATTTTACACTTTAAAGACATGATTAAACTTTTAAACGCCAGATTTAAACTTTTGAAGGCTGGATTTACAATTTAAAATTCAATTTTACAGTTTGGTACTAAAGTTTAACACGTTGGTTGCCAAATTTTTTGTTTAAAAACTTTGATTTAAAACATTTTCAGTTTTAAAAATTGAAAAGCCAGTTTATAATTAGAAAACCAAACTTACTTTCAGTCAATAAAATTTATACTTTAAATGCCGGATTTACACTTTTAAAGGCCGGATTTACAGTTTTATTGGCTAGATTAACAGCACACAGAAAATTTAAATACAATTTGTCAGCAAAATTTAACATTATCAATTTTTTAATTCACTCTTTTAAAAGCCGGTCTAACAATTTTATTTATAATTTTAAAACCGACTTAATATTAGAATGGTACATTTTTCGAAAGCCGATTAGTTTAAAGACCGGGTATATAATTTAAAAGTCGGTTAATTGTTTGGCAGATATATCTAACAATCTGATGACCAAATTTACACTTTTAAAATAAGGATTATTAGTTTGGCAGTAATATTAAAACGTTGATGGCCAAAATTACATTTTTAAAGAAATGATATAGCTTTTATTACTTTGTTTGCAGTTAGATTATCGGCTATTTTCTTGTCTTGTTTTTTGTCTGCAATATGATTCACATTGACCCCATACAATTGCTCAAAATGTTTTTTCTAAGGCTCTCTAATACCGTCCTTATTCCAAATCATTTCTTCAGGATTACTCTGTACCCTTTGTTTTGCTTTCTTTACCAACTTATTCTGCGTTTTCTTGAATTTTTTTGTTCTTGTTTGTTCTTTACTTTTGTTCACTACTTACTTTGCATTTAGTTTTTTTTTTGTACACATGCAATTTACTTTTTTCTACTTAACTTTTTTCAGCAATCCATTTTTTATATACAGTTTATTATACAAGTAATGCTCATTTTCTATAAAAAAAGACTTATTGATCGTACTGGTACATACGCTTAAAATTCTTCAAAGTATTCTGCCCTGCATTAATACACTTTTGGAGACGTGTTTGCTACGCCTGGAAGGCACCCTGAAATTCTTTGATTGGAATGTTTTTTAATAACCTTGTAACATTCTAGTAAACACAGTTACGTTTAAGATACGTTTGGTTTATGGTATTACATTTAAGTGTAATATTTGTTTATTTGTTAAATATGTTATACAGAAAATTATCCGGCGACTAAACGGATACATCTCGTATATTTAGTATGTAATATACGTACCCGTTATATGTATTTTAAACGTGTAAATTACATATATATATTCAACGTAAAAAATGCGTTAATATAATATATAACAAAAATATTTGTATATTTTTTAATTAAAAATACATACACATTCTAGGTTATGCTTTATAAGGCAAGAAGACATGTGTATGTTTGTAGCCTATATGAGATAACCCTTCTCATATTGGGAAGAACGCTGTTCGGCATTAGCATCTCTTTTTTGGTTCCCCATCCAAGTTGTGACTGGAGCGGTCGTTGTTTAACTTTTGTAAAAGCTTGTAATCGTACATTCTCTCTCTGCCGTACTGCCTACTCTCTCATATATACAATAATGTAAAATATGTATTTGTAATACAAATTTTAAACGCTAAAATAGTACATGCACACTTAACACAATTAATAAAAAAAAATTGTATTTGTATACTAAACTATTACATAAAATAAATATATCATTCTAACATAAAATACAAATATAAAGTATTACATACATACAAATAAATAAAACATTATAACATATAATATTTAACATAGATATTTAAGAACATTACAATTAAATTGAAGATCTATTTCAATTTTTCAACCAGTCTTTTGGTGACATCTGAAACATTTATTGTGTGTATTTTTACAGCCTTATATGAGACACATATGCTGATCTTTATTTTAAATAACCTGATTAGTATGCTATTTGTATTTATAATACTATATATAACAATAGCAATCAATTATATTAAATTTAAAATTAAAAAAAAAATGATAAATTGATATTATAGTTACTGTAATAGCTATAATTGCATTGTACAAAGAAAAAATGGTGCACTTGACAATTTATTTGAAACAAAGATGTCATTGTATATTTTTCGATTTAACACTTACCACAAGTTAGGTGTTTCACCTTGGTACTCTTAAACCTGCGCTTCCAGTTTAATTAAACAACACTTCAACACTGTTGTGTAGCAACAAACAATTTAAAACTGTATCGGCTAACGCAACTAATAGCACGTGCAGATTATGGTTTGATAAAAAATAATTGAAATGAATAAAATGATAAATAGTGCATTTCAACATACACTTTGCAAACTATATTTAGGCGTTCGGGTAGCTTTGGGCTTACAAACATCAAAAACAGAATTGGTCGGCAAACCAAACCCCAAAATAATAAACGTTAAATATACGTATACATGCAGATTATTTATACGAGTATTTTAATGGTTAATATACGTATAATAATCGACGGTGGAAAAAAAAATTTACGTATATTATACAAATATACATATCTTACGTGTACAAGAAATGTATATTATACAAATACACATATACCATCTACGCTTTTTACACCATATATACGTGCAATAAACTTATATTATCTAAACTTGTGTTTACTGAGATGCTTTTGGATATTTTCCACGGACTCCCATTGCTTTTTTTTCAACTTTCTCATCGGTCAAGGAAACAAAAAAAAAGTCGCACGGAGCCAAATCGAGACTGTAAGGGAGCTGGGGGACCACCAAGGTTTTTTTTGGGCCAAGAAGTTGGTAACAATGTTTTTATTTGCAGTACAAACTTAAAATGAACGATTCCTCGGACGTCATAGAAAATAATGAGCAACGTTTTGAAACTCCCGGGCTAGAATGGATAGTTTTGTCACAATAAAATCATTCGCATAACTTTCATAATGGTCTCTTACCATGCCTCTCTCTTTATATTTCTAAGAACTGTCACTCCATACACACATTTTGCACAATCGATTTACACATTTACACATTTTCAATATTTTTATTCATCATTTTGCCATTTAATTCTTTCTCATGTCAAACTAGTTTTTTTTTAAGGGTTTTTTCATATTTATCTCTAGTATTGTTATTTTGAAAATTTTCTACTTTTTAACTGTTTAGTTTTCTTTTGCTTTTTCCTTATAAATTTACGACCAAGGTCTACTTTTGATATAACAAGATAATGATTAGTTCTACATTCAGCTCTACGTACTGCTCAAGTATCTCTTATTAATCTTCTCAATCTTTTATCATACACTACAAAATCAATTACAGTTTTGTATCCATGCCATGTATTCATGTAAATAAGTTTGTTAAGTTAATAACTTACACAATCATTTTGGAATAATTATATTATATTTTATTATATTATAATATATTATATTATTATATCAAAACTTAGTATATGACCACAGCATATAAAATAATAATTTATTTCTCAAAATTTACTTACACAGTGTTGAAGTTGCACACAAACATCCATTTTACAAAAAAGTTAATTGATGCTTTACAAAAACTTTACAAGCGGCAGCAGTTTAAAATTGAATAAACTGTATGATCCTTATGTAAAGCATAAGTTACTAGTAGAAAAAAATTATAATAAAATGATTTTAACTTTGTTTGAATAGATTAAACTGAAACGTTTCTAATCTGACGTATAAGACTAAATTTAAAAAGTTAACTTAAAAATACTTTCATTTTTATGTTAAATTTTTGAATCTATTTTTAAAAAGTGCATTTTTTATACAGTTTATGCACTGACAAGCAAAATAAAGGTCGCTTTAAAATTATGGCTTAGCTTTTGAATTTTTTGTTTTAACCTAATGGGTCTATTCTGAACATATTTTAACATTGATGTTAGCTAACATCGCTGTAGAAATTAATGTTTAACGAATCAGGTATCAAGTTTTTTAAATATTACCTAGCAACGTTCAAAATGTTAATTAACATCGCTGTAAAAAATGTTCAGAATACGGCTATTATATTAGCAAATTGTAAACAATTGTACTGTATTTTGCACACTGAAAATGTTTTATGGGATTCATGTTCGGGCTGAAAACTGGCCAATCAAACCGCTTAATTTCTACTTTATCCAGATAATCTATGACATCTCTGGCTACGTGAGGTCTAGCATTATCTTGCATGAAAATGCCGCGTTTGCCTTTAGTTGTTATGAAAGGTATAACATGATTTTTGAAAACTTCCATAATGTATCTGTGAGCTGTCAGGGAAACATTCTATATAAATACCAACTCTGTTGGTAGAAATTTCTGCTCAAACCATAACTGCCAAATGGAAGTCACTCAAGCGTATCTTTCTCCGCGTCTTCTTCACTCTATCCAACGTTTGTCTGATTTATTAAGGCAAAAGCGGTACTCATCTGAAAACAGTACCTTGTTCCAGTCTTCATTATTCCATGCCCGGTAATTTTAAGCAAAAGCCAATCTTGCAACACGATGTCGGCGTTGTAAAGATAGAGCTGTAGCCATCTTTCTACAAGACAATTCAGCAGCCTAAAGTCTTCTCCTAATGGTCAATTTATTAACATTTACATCTCTAACTTTGTGGAGCTGATTTTGTAGATAAACTGCAGAAGCTATTCTATTTCTTAAACTTGTGGACATCAAAAAACAGTCATCTATGTTCGTAGTGATTTTTTTTTCTAAATTCTAATCTTCTAGTTATCAGGCTAGTATCCAAGTAACGCTGATTCACCATTTGTACAGCACAAAGGCTTATACCAACAATCCTTGCAGTTTTACGTTGTCCTTGCTCATTTTCAACTGACGCTATAATTCTTGCCACTATAATAGGGCTTAATTGCATTATGACCTGTTAAGTACAATATATCGTGTGAATGAAAGGTTTTGCAGAAAAAAATCAACACTAAGTAAGAAAACCACAACAAAATGTAGGTTTTCAATTAGAGCAAAATGAATGCTGTTTTATAAAAGTCTGTAACACGGTAATAATAATTAACAGATAGACAACATTTGTCAGAAAATGAATTATTTGATTTAAAATTTGCAAACATAAAGTTAAAACAGCAAAAAAAAGAAAACAAAAATAAGTTACAATTTTAAAGTGATTTTGAAACATTCTGATTTAAGTGTATATAATAGCAATTTTAAAACATGTATAAAATACGAAATTAGATTTCCAAAAAAATCATAAAAAACAACACCATTTAAAAATTTCAAAATGTGAAATTTAAAAATTACTTAATATGCCATAAAAATACGTTATGTTTAAGCAATCTGCAAACATAGACTTAAAACATTTGCGGATTATAAATCTTGAAAAATACTAAATTTTAAATTTTTTTGCGTCGATAGTTTTGATTCTAATTGTTAGTAATCATTTGTAATACCTAATTAGTTTAAATACCAAAATGGAGCAATCAATGCAAAAAAAATCAAGATTAGATTTCTATAGAGAAATAAGAATACATAAAAGTGGCACAGTTGATGCAAAAAATATAAATGTAAAAAATTATTATTAACAAAAATAAATTACAATCAAATTTTTTTCTACAGACACTAAAATTGCAAGATTACATTTTTATAGACAAAAAAATACCTGAAAATAGCGCAGTCAATGTAGAAATACCAAATATTAAAAAATATATAATTTACAAAAATTGATATAATTTTTTACTACAGACATTAACATTTTATAAACAAATATACAAAAATTGCTTTTCTAATAAGACAAATATAAAGCCATTTTAATAAATATGTTTCTACTCTTCTCAATTCTGCATTTTATTTTCTGCGCTGAATCCCGTCTATCGTTAATAATGGTTTCGAGATATAAACTTGTGTATATATATATATATATATATATATTGATTGACTCTTTTGATGGTGTCATATTCAAGTCTAAGTTGTTGTTGCTAGTTTAGTGTGTTATCCTTGCTTATAATTATAAATTTATTCTTGTCTGTGTTGATTTCAAGTCTGTATTTGTGGCTGCTGTTTGTTAATCTATTTTTGAGGTGTTAAAGGTCTACAGCATTTTCAGCAAAGATCATTGTGTTGTCCGCGTATCTGATGATATTCATGCGTTTTCCGTTCAGGAGAATTCTTTCTTGTGCGTTTTCTAGAGCTTCCTTGAATATATATTCAGAGTAGATGTTGAATATTAGAGAGAATAGTATGTATACATCCCTGCAAAGAATTTTTACTGTATCTGTATGGTCTTCGCCAACTCTGACGTTTGCCGTCTGGTTCCAATAAAGATTTGTTATAATTCTTAGATCTTTATCATCTATGCCAATCTTTTTTGAAATTTTGATTATTTTTGTTGTCGACAAAACAGGCATATACGTGGCAGTTCATGTTTTTGTATTTCTGAATTATTACCTGCGCGCTGAATAAGGCATTCCTTGTCTCTACTGCATCTCTAAGTCTAAATTGTGTGAGTTTTAGCTGTTCTTCTACTATCTTGTACATCCGTTTATGTATGATTTTTAAAATCACTTTCAGCACATGACTCATAAGGCTTATTGTTCTGAATTCGTTGCATCTTTTTGCTGTTGTTTTTTTTTTAGTACGTTAGAAATTCTGACTCCAGCCATTGTTGCGGGATAATACCAGTATTGTAGATTTAATTGAATATATCGGTATACTATTTGATTCCTTTTTTGTTTATTAGTTTTAGGAATTTGGCTTGGAATCCATCTGGTCCTGAAGCTTTACCCTCTTTTATCTGCTTTATGGCGTTTTTTATTTTGGCAGTTAAAATACTTTGGCCTGTTTTTGCTTTCATTTGCGGTGGTTGTAGTCTTTGATATTAAAACAGTTCTTTGATGTATGTTTTCTACGTGTTCTTTATTTTGATTTTATCTATCTATTGCTTGTTTGTTTTAATTAGTATGTTTTTGTAATCTTCTTCACTATTTTGTGTACGTTAAGATATCATGTTTGGCTTGAAAGACTTCTACCTCTGTGCACATTTGCTGAGTTGCAGCTGAGTTGCATTTTCTTTGGCTTCTCTTATCTTTTGTCGGATTATTTTGTGAATTCTGTTATATTGTATGGCATCTATGTTTTTAAAACTTCTTCTGTTTTTTATTAGGTGTAGAATCTTTTTGGTCATAATTAATTTCTTTTTCACTACATTTTTAGATTTTAGGAATCTTTTCTTAATTTTTTCTACTGTTTTGTCTTTTTTGTTTATTTTTAGTGCTTGTGATATTATTTGTTCTAAAACTTTCCTCCTCTACTTGTGCTTTTACTGCATTGTTTTTCAGTTTGCGGATATTGTATATTCTGTTGGCCTGTCTTTTTTTCTACTCTTTTCATTTGGACTTTTTTTTTTTTTCATTTGGATTCACTAAAATATAGTCTATTTGGTTTCTCACTATTATCTTGGGGGTGTGCGCCGGTGATGTCTTTGTATACAATCTTCTCGGCGGTAGTTTAAAAAAAATATTTAAGATAGTTAGTTTCTGTTCGGATGCAAAAACGCTTAGTAGGGTTTTTCTTTTGTTCTTTTTTTCTAATCCATATGGTCCGATACATTTTCCTGTGCTTCTGTTTCCTACTTTTGCGTTAAAATTACCCATTATTATGGTGAGGTCTTGTTTAGGGAGTTTTTTTCAGAATTTCTGCTACCTCTGAGTATTATTGTTCGATTTCTTTGTTGCTGCTGTCAGAAGTTGCAGCATATATTTGGACTAAGTTCAGTGAAACAAGGCTGGTTGATATTTGTATTAGCATTACTTGTTCCGATATAAGCACAAACAATGATTCCTACTCTATTTTTATGCTCTCCGGTGGATGTTCCTGAGTAATACATATTTTGTGCTTATTATCAGTGCATGAGTTTGCACCCGGCTATTTTATCTCGTTAACTCCTATGATCTTAATGTCAATTCTTTGCATTTCTTTTATGGTGTTATGTATTTTTCCTGTTTAGGCCATTGATTTTGCATTCCACGTGCCTATCTTGATCATGGATTTGTTTTTAGTTGTTAATTTATATTTACTACTTTCAGTGCTTTCTCCTCCGGAGATCCGATTGAAATTAGCTATTTTATCAATTTGATTTTTTTGGGAGATATCCATGCGGATTTCTAATGTTGTCGTTTCCCGTTGCGTTCAACATCCTATGCCAATGACCAATTCTTTGGTTCGTCCTCCTTTTAGTGCAATTTTATACCAGGGGCAAGAGAGTGCCTTGTCGTTTGTAGCCGCTCTTTCTAGATCAGACGCTACTGTTGCGGATTAATCTTGGCTTCGTTTTTCACTTTTGAGCTTACCGGCATGGGTAGCCCTACTAAGAGTATAAAACTTCCGACGGCATTGTTTTCCAGATCATCTAAATTACTAAGTCCTCTCCCTACTTTAAAGTGTTAATTTCCGATAATAGAATTACATTTTTTTAATTCTTAGTTTTAATGGTTGTACTACCATGACTTGGTCGCCAGAGCCTAGTTAGTTATCTAGCAGCGGGCACCGCGTTAGCATCACTTACCCAATTTTAGTAAGATATTTTAAGCTTTTAGAAAATTAAAGCTTGAAAAAACCACAAGTCAAAAAAAAGAATACTATCAAAACTCTTACAATATTTTTAAAAATCTGCAAAACTTAAAAAGCTTAATTAAAATTATAGTTGATTTTGACAGATTCTAAGGTAAATTATAGTCCTAACAGTTCTAAGAAGACCTGAAAGTTTTAAGCATGTTATAGACAACTAATAGAAAGAGCAAGCTTTTAATAAAATCTTAAAATAACTTTAAAGCTTTTAAAAAAAAATTGCTTTAGATCGTTTCTAAGATATTTAGGTTTTTTTTTTTAAATTGTAATCATTCCCAATCCTTTTAGGTGTGAAAGGTTTTAAAAGTTAATTGCCATATAGAAGCAGAAAAAAAACCTTGGCCGTCCGATTTGGCCGACAACCTACTTGGATCTGTGGATAGGCTCAGGAACAACAGCAAATTACCCCAAAAACAAAAAAATTACAAACTTTGATGCGCATTTACCAATTTTAGTGAAAAAAAAAAAAACATTTTTGTTGTTCTGTTGGCTAGCCTTCACGTTTAATGCTTTTTTTGTCCTTTAAAACGCAAAAAAACATTATATTTTTTGTAGTTTTTATAAAATTGACAGAGAAGTGCTAAGAATATTAAGGTCGGGCCTCAAAATCGTAATTAAGGATTTATTTTATGTCAGAAAATGCAAAAAAAACGTTTAAAAAAAAAAAATTGAAAAAATTGAGAAAGACTCGCCCCTTTTCAATATTTTAACTTTTTTGATTGCTAAAGAAAAACCCCTAGAAGCACGGACTTTTGCTTTGACCGACAACCTACTGGGGACTGTTCACCGGAGCAATTGTGTTCTTTCGTGCCGGCTAAAATTATGTCACACTTTTGTATAATTTAAATTGGCCAAAAAAATTAATTTTTTTATACAAGAGGAAAATGTTAAGAATATTAAAACGGCAATTTTGGAATATGAGCTCCAAATTAACCCAAAAACCCAAAAAATTACAAACTTGTATCTACATTTGTGGATTTTACTCTGACAACACATCTCTATCTTGGGTCATTTTGTCTATCTCGCTCCTTCATTTTCTTTTCTCTTTGTTGCTTTGTGAGCCTGTTGCACCAACTCTTTCTAGGTCGTTCTGATTTTTTTTATTGTATTTTTACTTTGTGTATTTTTTAATCTTAGCCATGCTAGATCTCGACAAAATAGCAATTTTGAAACATTAATAAATTATACTTGAAATGTATGGCTAAAAACACACAAATTTTTATTTTAAATTTTTTTACTTAGTGTATACTTTAAAGTATGGCTAGCGCTAATTGTATTAATTAGTTTAAAAAAATCTATAATAATATAATATTTTGAAACATTTATAAAATGTGTTTAAAAATCGTTTTGTTAAAGTTAATTTACACTTACCCAACTTCCCCTTTCTGCATTTTATGCCCTTAATTAATTATAATTTAACAACAATGCACTTTGTTTTCTAACAAACTTTTGAATCTGCAACCTTATATTTAATATCAACAGAAATAATTAAACCCATTCATTATTAAATTAACTTTTATGCGACAGAGTTATTATTTGATATTTGATATGAATAACATAATTGCTAGTTATAAAAGTAAAGCTTTGTGAGGACAATCCTTTGTGCATATAATTAAAACCTGAACCAATTTCAAATAATTCTTTGACATTTCACAAAATGCAAACGTTACGATGAACAAATTTAAAAGTAATTTGGATTTATTTATAATTTGAAATTAACATAAAGCAGCTGTCTGTTCTCACAAAATCAAAGAAACCAATTTAAATAATCTTGAAAATCATCGTTAATAAATTCCTCAAACCGAAAATACTACACCGTTATGTACATAGATGACAATTCTCCGGTAATAAATTTAGTGTTGCCGTCCCCCAATGCCTTTCAGATTAGAGTCACAACCTTCTTCAGAGTCTGTAAATTGAGAGGGGTCGAGAAAACCTCGCCAGATATTTATCAGGCTCGTAAACTTATCCAATTTGTTACCCGTACAATATGACTGAGATAAGTTCAAATTAATTGCAAAAGAAATAAAATAAAATAAACAAACATTAAGTCGACTTCAATGAAATTCTATAATATTGTGTGCTGCTTGTTTTATTTATTTTATTTATTTTCTTTTTTGCATATATTCCAAGCCAGACTGCGATTTTATTTTTTGTGGATAGAAACACAGACCATGTTCAGAGAGCTATTGTTTCACTTTAACAAACATAGAAACTCCGAAGGTTAATTGTATAAAGCGGAATGCAAATTTTTTTTTTTTTGTTTAATTAAAAATAAAATAAAAGTTATCTCATTAAATTTATTCAATTTAATGTATTCATCTAGTTTGTAAGAAATATTTTGAATGAAAGAGGCCGGATTCCTTTTACTGCGAAAATTTCCGTACAATTTCACTGTGAAAAGTATACTTATGCCTGCGGAATGGAAATAAAAGTATGGCAGAGAGTGAGGAAAAACGTGATGCAACACTTTACCGCCTAGGGGTCCCTGTCATGACTATTTTAAAACGTGGACAAACAGAATGGCAACAGAATAAAAAATATCACATACGAGGCCTTCAAAAGGACCCAACCGAGAGCGCGGATTACATTTTTAATGCAATAAATTATGCAATCGTGTGCAGAAAATTGTCAATTATTTAATAAAATCAGTTTATAAAGCTTAATTATAACGTGTGGACTCTTGCTTGAAAATTAAATTAAATTCAAATAATTCTGTTAATTCAATAATAGTTTCAAACTATTGATAAAGATTTGTAATTTTTTTTTTCAGTTTATTTTTTTTAATCAATTTGTAAATTTAACATTGATGATTGATTTTTTGTGGATTTTACTGTCACTGTTTTGTATTATACTCCATATTTTGAATATTAATTATTATTGATTATTTTATTTATTTTACATTGTTTCAGAAGTTGACTTGTTTTGATTTTTGAATCACCTTGGTAGACAAAGATCTAGTTTTTATTTAGGTACATGTTGGGAAACAAACCTCGAATTGCTATTTTACTAAGTTAATGCTCTATCACTAAGCTATCTCACCGTCAGGTTAAATTTGTTGCATTTTGGTTACTTTTTAGATAATCCTAAATGCACCAAAACTTGATAAAGAATTTCTAAGGCATAAACTAAATCCATTAAGTTTTTACGGTAGATGCATGGACAGCAGATACCTTTAAAATCATAGTAGAAAAAATATAGAAACATACACTGGCTAGCAAAAAATAGAGGTCATTTTAAAATGATGACTTATTTCTGCTTATTATCAATGATATTTCTCAGTGTATTTATTCATCGTTTTTTCTTTTATTTGTTGATGATCTAAAGCTTTATAGTAAAATATCATCTCTTAATGATTGCCATCTGTTACAACGGAATTTAGATTTCGTAAATGCTCGGTGTCATAATAATTATCTTATTGTTTGATGAGCGCCGATTTATGTTCGAATGCCAAAAACAATAATATTCTTAAAGTTTGGCGTCATAGATTGAGTCTAAATGGTGCTGCATTCGCTCGAACTCTCAAACAAAAAGTAAAATTGCCCAAAATTGGTTCAAGCAACATAAGATGTCTTTGTCAAATTTGTATTAAACTAAAAAAAATATAAGTTAAATAATCTCATTAAATAATTAAAAATTGAATTTTTCAAATAAAGAATAATTTTTTTGTACTTTTCACATTTTTTACTAACTATTTCTTATGTCAAATTGTCCGCAGAATTTTTTTTTTTTTTAATTTGGTTTATAATTCTTTTAAGCGCTACTAAATATATACTTTTAAGAGCTGATGTTAAAAAATAGGTATTTTTACTATATTTTGCAGTTTTTTTAAGTTATAAACCCCTAAAAGAAACACACAAAACAAATTTTAAGCAAGCTATTTTCTGTTTTCTGTACTATAAAGTTACATTAACTGTTTAATTTTTGTATTATTAAGATTTTTGTAATTTAAACGTGTTTAGCAACATTATAGTTTCTTAATCAGAAAATTTCATAAAATTTGATGGACTAGTTTTTGTTATATGGAGGTATAAGCAAGATTTTCTCCGTTTTTTGCAACTAGAATGTTACAAAAACTATTTAATTATTTAATTATGGCAATGTTTTGTAATTTGAACGTGTTCAGCAATATTATAGCTTCTCAATTAAAAAAATTTATAAAGTTTGTTTAATTAATTTTTGATTTATAGTGATAGATTTTTTCCGTTTTTTGCAAGTATAAGTTTACAAAAATCATTTAATTTTAGTAATATTAAGATTTTTGTAATATAAACGTGCTCTGCAACATTATAGCTTTTTATTAAAAATTGTTTATAAAATTTGCTCAACTAGTTTTAGGTTTATGGCGGTTTAAGCAACATTTTCTTGGTTTTTGCAACTATAAAGTTAAAAAAAATCATTTTTTTGTAGTAATATTTTGATTTTTAAAATTTAAACGTGTTTACCAACATTATAGCTTCTTAATAAAAAAATGTTATAAAATATGCTAGACTAGTTTTTGTTTTATGACGGCTTAAGCAAGATTTTTTCCGTTTTTTGCAACTATAAGGTTACAAAAACTATTTAATTCTTGTAATATTGAAATTTTTGTAACTTAAACGTGCTCAGCAACATTATAGCTTCTTATTCAAAAAATTTAAAATTTGCTTAACTAGTTTTTGTTTTATGACGAAGCAAGCAAAATTTTCTTTGTTTTTTGCAACTATAAGGTTACAATAAGCTATTACATCTAGCAATATTAGGATTTTTGATTGTTTTCTTTGTACCATTGAACTATTTTAGATCAGTTTGGATCAATCAGATTAAAACATTGTGAATCACTTTAGTACGTCAGTTTGGATTTGTATTATTTTAGATCAGTTTTAAACACTTTGGATCGTTGTAATATTTTTTGAAAGACATGAAATCTTTTTAAATAAGTTTGAATCACTTTAGCAAATTGGTTCACAACAGTTCAAAACACTGACAAATTTAGATTATTTTGAAACAAATTGGAGCATTTGGATCTATTTAGACTACTTTAGAACAGATTTCACTACTGAGTTTAAAAACATTTTTGATTATTTTTGGTTTTTATTACTTTGGATTAGTTTTCAATACTTTTTTTTTATTTAAAAATATTTTAGAACACTTGTAATTTTTGAATTTGTTTGAATCACTTTGGATAAATTTAGCAAATCAGTTTATAACAGTTATAGTTATTTAGATCTATATGGACTACTTTATATCAGTTTGGACCACTTAGTTCAAAACACTTTAGATCATTTAAGTGCATCAGTTTAGATTTGTACTATTTTAGCTCAGTTTTGAACACATTGAATCATTTTAATATATTTTAAAACACTTTGAACAAACTAAGACAATTTTGAAACAGTTTGATTTATTCGGATTTTTTTAGACTATTTGGCTTGAACCAAAGTTTAAAACACTTTAGATCACTTCAGAACATCAGAGTTTGGATTTGTAATACAAAATTAAATCAGTTTTGAACACTCACACACTGGATAATTTTAATTTATTTTGGAGTACTTGTTATCGTTTTGAATTAGTTTGGATCACTTTAGCAAATTTGCTTAGAACAATTCAGAACACTTTGAATAAATTCAGATCATCTTACAACAACAGCTTGGATTATCAAATCTATTTAGACTAGTTTAGACTAATAATTTTAGAAGTTTTTGGATTATATTAGTATATCAATTTGGATATGTATTATTTTAGATCAATTTTGGAACATTTGCACTTTTTGAAATAGTTTTGATCACTTTAGCAAATCGGTTCAAAACACTTTGAACAAACTCAGATTATTTTGAAACAGTTTGTACTATTTGAAACTGTTTTGTACTACATTGGACCAATTAGTTCCAGATGCTTAGTTTTGGAACATGTCGCTAATTAATCAAAAGTCTTTAGAAAACGTATTGAGAACAACTAAAACATTTTTTATACATACAATTTATTTGTAATAATTTACAAAATAAACATAATCATAATAAACAACAATAACAATAGAATAGGCGTTTGAGACATAAAAACAGCAATTTCTTAGCTCACATATAAGGAATTATTTAATGTATTTTTAGTAAATAAATCTAGAGTTGGTGATTGTTGAGAGAATGATAACAGGGGTACATTTATTATATATTAAGAGCATACCGACCACTACCTTGATTTGTAGTATTTTAACAAAAACGGCAACTTCCCCTTCATCGCTGCTTCTACAAATAATTTGATAATCGATTTATTTTTTTACCAGTACATTTAGAAAGGATTACAAACTAATCATGTTGTAAATATAAAAAATGTTTCGTGCTATATATTATGATATTGTGCAATAAAAAGGTTTTCTGCACAATTAATAATTAATTTCTTGAATTAATTTTTGTTTCTGCGCAAATTATGATAATTCTTTTAAATTTATTTTCAATTGTGTTAATTATATGCATTAAAAGAGGTTTCTGCTTGCTTTGTGATAACATATTTTGAATTAAATCTTTTTTTTTTTGTTCTAATTTTATAAATGGTTTTTTGCGCAATTTATGATGAATTTTATAAGATAAATTATTTGTTGGGCTATATTCATGCAATATAAAACCTTTTTGATTATTTTTTTGTTCTAATTTTGCAAAAAAAAGTTATTGCGTAATTTATGATAAACTTCATAAGATAAATTTGTTAGTTTTTTGCAATAAATGCAATTTTTCGGTCAATTTATTTTTTTATTTAATTATATTCATCATAATTTTTAAATTATTTTTATAAATATTGCAGAATTTATAAAAATGTTATTAAGTTAGCCAAATCAATTTGTATAGAAATTGTTTAAAAAATTCTAATAACTAAACCAAAGCAAATAATTAACAAATTAGATAATTAATAATATTTAAATATAGAATGCCACAAATGACATATCATTCTATTGCTAAAACAACGATAGATCCTATATTTTTATTAAAACTACAATGACAGTGGTAAATTCTCTATCTTTAACTACTACTAATGCATATAAAATTAGATCAATTTGCAGTTTTTTTTTTAAACAAAAATTTAAAAAATGTTGATTGGTCTTTTTACTTCTTTGATTCAAAATTTACCGGAAATGTTTTTAATATATTTGCTAGTCTAATAAACACTTCTTTTGAATTTTATTCAATTAAAATTAGTTTATTTTTTCACTGCATAAAAAAATAAGATAAAGATGGTTTGAGTCATTACCGACCAATTGCATTAACTTTATGTTTCAGTAAAATAGTCAAACTAAGGTTATTTTTAGAAAAACTGCGTTATCTCTTGTAATCAATTTGGATTTATTAAAAATAAAAATATCGCAAATGCGGTGTTCTGTAATTTAGAATAAGTATTTGATTGCGTAGATACTGCTACAAAAACGTAAATATTATGATTGTTGAAGCTCTTTCTTTTATGGTTTAAAGACTTTGAAACAGAAGTCAGTTTGTCAATTTTTTTTTTATTGTTCAATAGTTTAAGCATTACTAGGAAAATTCAACAAGGAACTATTTTTTTGTGGTCTTGGGGAAGCTTTTTCACTAAACCTTCTTTCACTTATTTGTATTTCTGGAATTCCAAGAATATCTTTAGGAATGCTTAAGCATTGTGAAAATAATCAAACTTTTCCGTCTTTTTTGTTGACTCAATTTAAAAGATTTTTTATTATTCTCTTTGTTCATCTTGCTGTTTTCAAGTTTTTTTTCCATGTTTTTTTCGATTTCTCTATAGCGCCTTCTTTTATTTGTTTTTTCTTTATGTGATTTCGTTCATAGGTTTTGCTTCTCTGCTCCACTTGTATCTCTATAGGCAAAATTGACGCTATTGCAAGAATGGTTTTCGTAGATATCGTCCTGTATCCGCTGACAGTATTTACTGCCGACTTAAAAAAGCTGTGTAGCTTTTGTACTTGAATGCTTTTTCTTATATTTAAGCTTTATAGAACATTATAAAATGAGCTACACTGGACATTATTTTCTTTTTTTAACTCCGCTGGTCTTTTTTTATGTGTATTTTTATTTTTGTGTTATAATTGTACCAGATTTTTAGATACTTTATTGACTTCTAAGTCATGATTTCAGTTTTGCCCACCTTAATTACTGTATTTTTTTTTATCCATACAAGATTATTAACTCTATTTTTCCTTCAGCTATTTCTATCCCTAATTCTTCAATTTTATACCGTACTAATGCTAGATTTTTTTGTTTTTGTCCGCGTTGAAATCCCTGTTTTGCCCGTTAAGCAAATCATTGTTGTTACTTGAAGCATTCTTAGTAATTAACCGAGAATGGAACCTTGTTATATTGCGCAGGTTATGTTTATTTTTTCCAATTATTAATTTTTAGTTTTTTATGTATCTGGTTAATATAAGTTTTTTGTTGATTTTTATGTCTTCTGACGACTGTACTACTCCTTTCCACGGGACTGTACCAAAAGCATTATGTCTATCGTTGTTAGCATGCATAGTGATTTGTTTTATTATGTTTTTTTCTTATATCCTCAACTGTTTTGTTCACCATTATGGCGTCAATAGTAGACTAGCTTCTTCTGAACCCATACTGGTTTGCGGATAATTTCAGATTCTTCTCCTTCTTTAATATTTTTGCTATTATGTATATTTTTCTAAAGCTGTTTATTAGGCATAAAGGCCAGTACTTTGTGTTCTCGTCTTTATTATTTTTTTGGGTTTTTTACAAAAAACAGTTTAACCTGTTTCCACACTTAGTTTCAAGATTAACTCAGAAGTTGTCTTTACTACTTCCTTTGCAATAGCAGAAAGTGTGTATCTGGTCTTGGTGCATTTTTTTTAAGTTCCTTAATGATAAATAGAGCAGTATCTCTTTTTTTTTGTTATTCCTGGCCATTTTGTTTTGGGAAAAGCAGTTTGGCAGTTTTTTGTTTGTTTATTTTTAGTTAATTTTATTTTCTGCTGTGTCCGTTAGTTTTCTCCAAGCTTTTTTTATCTGTATTTCTTTTTTATAGATTTCTGTTTTTCTTCAAGCTTTTTCAGTATATTGTCTTTTTTTTGTTGACTAATCTGTTTTTTGTTTTCTTTTGTTTTTTTTTGCTCTGTTGCATTTGTCTTTCAGTTACGATAGTTTTTTATTCTACCAGTGTACGTTTCTTCTGTGGCTTTAAAGATTTTTCTTTTTAAAGGTTTTGTTTAAAGCTTTTTTTATGACTTTTATGGTATTCATGTTTCCGTTTTTATTTAGCTCTTTCACATTCAAAGTCTTCTATTATTTTGTTTGATAACCAATAACATGCGTATGCGGTATTAGTCCCCGGACGTACATGGGCACCTAGTATGACCAAATAGTTATACACAGTGGTGGTGAGATCTATTATCACATACGGAGCGCTTGTATAAGGAGAAGAAACCACTTTTAAGTGCACTGCCAAAAAAATAGACAAAGTTTAGAGGTAAGCATGTCTGCTGATAACGGGAGCAATAAGAACGACGCCAACAGCAGCTATAAAAATACTATTATCATTATCGCCACTTCACTTAATGGTAATGACGGAGGCAAGACAAGCAGCATACAGACTACGGATAAACAAACACAATGTAAACCCCGCGACTCACAGACCTAATATAACAAAGGTATTGCTTAAGGAAGAAATTCTAACAATTAGGTCAGATTTTATAAAAGGCCACTTCATCAGCAAAAAATTTGACGTGATAATACCACAGCGAAACAAATAAACAAAAAACAGATATCTGGAAACGGTCAAAAAATCTATCTAGTACACAGATGGGACCAAAGACCAAAAAGGTACCGTGGTTAAAATTTACAAAGACAAACACCAAGAAAAGCAAAATTTGCTACCTCTGGGTAAATATGTCTCGACGTTTTAGGAAGAGGTGGCTGCCATTGAGTGGCACGCCAGAAACTTGATCGAGAAGGAACTAAAACCTGACAGACTAATAAAAATCATGTCAAACAGTCAAGCGGCATAGCAAACCCTGCAATCGCCTAATAAAATTCAAATTAATTATGACATGCATACATAGTCTGGTTACAGTAACCAGAACTTGCAAAGCTCACTTGATATGAATTCACAAAGACCAGGAGATAAAAGAAAACTTTAAGGCAAATCAACTTGCAAAATAAAGAGCACAATAGACATTTACTGGATCAGAACCCGCTATTGAAATTCCATACAAGACCGGAAAAGCAATAATCCGCAGCAAACTTCAGACGGAGCACAACGACCTGTGGAAAAGCTGTAAGTTATTGATACATTCAAAAATATTCTTAGCAGGACCATTGTATGATACCAAAACAATGGTAATATAAATAAGTCGTATTAGACTTCAAAGGCTCACAAAACTGACTCGGGCCTTCTATGCCGCGGTTGTATAGGAGAAGATGAGACTCTGATACACTTACTAAATGAATGCAAAGCTTACAAACAGCAGCGTATAGCCAATTTTTGGCAAACACAACCTAAACAAAGAGTTGCTAAATGCAACCAACTGGTTAAAGGTACTGGACTTAAAGTAAAACATCAGAGTTGTACTACAGGTTCAATAAGACCGCACTGCAAGGGGCGCCAAACAAAACCACTTTAAGGTAAGGATAGTAAAACGTAAGTTTTTTAACTGACACTACTGGACAGCACGGGCTGCCCAGTGTCTGTTGAAGATTTTTCCTTCGTACGCAGAAAAATAATTTGTATACAGCACGGGCTGCCCAGTGTCAGTTGAAGATTTTTCCTTCGTACGCAGAAAAATAATTTGTATAGCACGTAGTTCTTGAATTCAACCCATACAAAAACTTTTTGCTTTTTTTTTTTTTACCTAAATGTATATTGCTGCATCTAGTTTTTTGTCTGTAATCCATTACCCATTTTTAGCCATGTTTGGTTCTTAATACCTATGTCTACGTTGTTCTCTATTGCTGTGTTGTTTAGTACACTTATAACTGCCTAACCTCTACCTAGTTTGGTTTGTAGAACTCTCATTTGAGTTTCTTCAGAGAGTTCTTGTTTCTTGCTTTTTCATGCGTTTTTCTAGAGCTTTAAAACGTTTTTATCGTTTGCTTCGTGGCCGTTTTTTTTTTGCATTTGTGGCAGTATTTTTTATTTGTGCATTCTAAGGATGTGTTTTTGTTGTCCACATCTTTTTTCTCTAGTTGCAGTGTCTGGCCTTGTGTTCAAAATCTAGAAAGTTGTAGCATTTGGTATCGGTTGAGAATTCTCTTACTCTGCACTTGAACACAAACTGCCAAAATGTAAAATATCATTCAGCGGATTGGTTTATCTACTTTATAAAGTTTAAGTAACCCATATAATTTTGCTTAATTCTGGGGTTGATTGTCAGAAAAACAGTTTAAACAAATTTTTACCTTACAAAAAAGATCATTAAGAATTTTACTTTTAATAAAAAGTAACTTAATTTTTTGTAAACTATTTTTTAAAAAGCATAGAATTTTAACATTTAAAACTTTAAATCTAGTCCTTAAAATGTTTATGTGATTAATCCAAATAACGTTATTTTTTTTTTCTACTCTACTTTTTGCAGAAATTCTCTTAAATATAAATATATAATATAAAAATACTTATCGTAAATTTAGAATATGTGCCAAACATTATTTACAAAATTGAAATTTTTATAGTATCAGTGGGTTTATAATTTTTTTTAGTTTCATTTTTTTTTTTGTAAAATACAGTTTTTTTATATATACTGTATTACTATGTATTTTATTAATTTGTAATGTAATCTCATTATTTTTCTTGGTTTGCCCATTTTGTATAATAAAAACGATTTACAGAAAAAACTTAAAGCGCAGAGTGATACCCCAAATACTGATAAATACTAATTTTGAAAATTTCATTAAAATCAACAAATTTATCAGTTAAATTTAATAAATTATTTTATGTAAATTATCTTTCCACTAAGTGTGAGACACATACACTTGTGTTTCAGGGTATGCATCCTTTATCATTGTACATTTTACTAGTGAGAGAAACAATTTAAATAAAATCACAATTATGTATAGATCTCAATAAATTTACAAAATAATCTTTACTGAATTTTCTCTAATTAAGAAAGATGTTGCTGATAAACGGTACGACTGATTTCAATTTTAAATTAAGTTCTTACCTTTTCAAAGCAGATACGAAACGATAAATTAAATGGTGAATATAATTTTAACATGCTTTAAAAAATACAGCAACAAAATAAACGCGGGGACTATAAAACAGATTGTAATTCAAAGTTTAGTAAGTATAAATCATAGAAGACGGCATCTGTTGGTTTTCACTAAACCACTGTAGAATATAGCGGGCTCTTAATCATTTCTTAGCCGTTTTGTGTATCAGATGTGAAATTATTCACGTCCTTTTATATATCCAATGAAAAAAAGAAGCTAGGGGCGCTCGCAGCGTAACAAAACTTAATGCAAAACCACAATGATACATATTTTATAAAGTAATTTCCAGTTCTATAAATTATTAAGTTTAGAATGCATTCGCGGTCACAGATGTCACGCAATTTTTGCAACATAAATCTTACACGTTACACCCCCATCTAATTGCTTAAAAATCAAAACACTCAATAGCAGATACTGTTTTTGACATCCCTTAACATATGTAGGATTTCTTTTGCAAACAAACATGCCGCCGTCGCGCATCTTCCCTTTGTTATATTTTTTGTAACGACATTCATGTTAACACTGAAAATGTCACTGTGATTCGGACGGCTTCAATGGGGATTTATAGGGGTTGGGGTTGACTTCCCTTAGAGCTGTTGTCTGTCTGGCTGGGACCGCCGGCAAACATTAGGAGTGATGGACCGTGCAGCTGTGTGTATGGACCATTTTTATTCATCCCATTGTATCTAATGCCTGTTTACCTTACTTTAATATAATTAATGCGATTTGCGGGGATGCATTTGTGACATTGATTGTGGTATTTGGTTGAACATTTTCCTTAATGGATAATATTTTTATTTTAATAAAAATTAACAATGTTTCAAATATTTTATTTTTTTAAAGAATGAGGGTACAAAAAATACTTTTCTAAAATTAAAATAAATTATTTATAAAACTTAAAAATCTGCGATAAAATAGAGAGATAGAGAATGCAAAGCAAAATGGATAAAACAACAATAATTAAAAAATGAAAATAAATGGAAACCACTAAGAAACTTTGAGAAGTGTGATAATAGAAAAATTAGAGAACGCTATGGAAACAGGAAAAAGAAGAAAATAAACGAAATAAAAAAAAACAGGACAATTATCTATACCAAGAAATAGGAGAAACAGAAAAACATTTGCAGAGACTACGACACCAAACAAAATTGCAGAGATAAGAAAAAAAAAATGTTAAAGAAAAGCAAAAGATCAGAAATAACGAGGCAAAAAACCAGAAGGTATTGTCATGCATAAGTCATTTTTAAGAGCTATTTGTTGAAGCCAATACCTACGTTTACAAAAAAAAATAACTACTGACGTATTTATTTAAGCAGATGACTACTATTCTAGTATCCTGAACTACACATAAAAAGGTTATAAAAAAATTAATTTGGTTATAAACCAATTTAAGAGTTGGTGTTAAAAAAATAGATTTATTATTAATTTTTTATTCAAGATTTGTTTATATTTTGGCACCAAATCCGTATCAACTGCTTTTTCTTACCTTAACAAAAAAAAATGTTTTTAGATCAACGTCAAAACTATCCAACATCTTATTTAACGCAAAATATAGAACGGACAAATTTAAAAAAATAGGGAGTATATAAATTAACATGTGGAGATTGCAAAAAACATAAAAGATTATTTCAAAATAATAAAACAGATTCAACGTTTGCTAATCACGTCCAAGAACATCAATATACTTTTCCAAAGCTGGGGACATAAAAATTCTACATAATTTACAAAAAAAACTTAAATTAAATTTTAAAACATTGAAAATTTCCAAAGAAAAAAGTAACGCCCCACACTTTTTAATAATAATCAAATAGATTTAATATATTTCCTAATATTTAAACCATAAGTTAATTTTTTTTTTTAGATAATTACCATGTTTTTTTTTATCTGTTTTGTAATATAATCTTTTTACTATTAGTATCGCATGCTCATTACTGTAATCTTTAAAAGACATTTTTTTTTTAAGATTTTAACGCAACTTTGTCATGTTTGTAGGCAGTTGCCTGTAGTTACAGTTATGATAATAGAAACAAAAAAAGAACAAAACTATTAGAGTTTATGACAGAAAATAAACTTTTTTCCATAAACTCTTTTTTTAACAAGAAACAATACAAAAGTGGAGCTGGCTAAACCCAAATGAAAAAACAAAGGACAAAATAAACTATTTCCTATCAAGTAATAAAAGCATTGTAACAAATGTTACAGCACTACAATGCTGCAATAATAGTAGCAAACACAGACTAGTGCAAGCAAATATAATTATTAACAGAAATCTCAAAAAAATACAGAAAAAACAAAACACGACATAGATCGAAAAAAACTAAACAATAAAGTGGTAGAGACTAAGACTTCCTGCAAGAAAAATTAGAAAACTTGTACCAAAAAGAATTGGCAGCAATAATTGAAGCAGTTACTATAAGAAAAAACGATCTACAAAAAACAAATTAAACGAAAAAACTAAAAAAAAAAATAGAAGAGAAAAAAAAACGTTAAAAAAAACAATAAATACGGACTTTCAGCCAAGAAAGCAAGAAAGATGGTAAAACAAGATCTCTAGAGACACTACAAAAACAAGGTAGAAAAAACATAAAAAAAACAAAAAATAATATAAAAAATACTATAAAATCTAGCCTACAAAAGCAAATAATAGAACGTAGCGACAACTGTAGTAAGAACTTTAAAGTGCGTAATAGGAACGTTCCAGTTATGTGCGTGCGAACTAAATGGGGAATAGTTTGTCGGTGACTGCAACGTAACGGCAACTTGCCTGGAACTTGTACGGCTACGTTCCAGGAACGTAGTGGTTACGTAGCGGCGTTGTCGGTAGCCGTGTTGAACATGGAACCTCCTTCCTACTTTTTAAAACTTTTAATAGTGCTTGCTTTGTCTTGCAACAGACTTTCTTATTCTTTTGTTTCACTCCGACATAATCCTTGTCTGGTTTACTTAAACACTCAGAAACAAAATGGAATACTTAGTAAAAAATAATAATATCCTAAACAACTTGCACTCTAATTCCCGATGGTCTGAATTATAAAATTAAAACAAATGCTACTTTACTGAGAAACATAAAGGTGCCAAGTTGAAATCGAACATTGCGCCATTCAAAATTGTATGTTTATATTAAAATATTGTCTTTAAAATATTTAATGTCATGTGAAAATATGGAACGTAAATACTAAAAACAATTTAAAATAATTATTTTGCAATTACACGCATTCATTTGTTATATTTTGTGCAAAAATTATAACAAATGAACCATTTTCCAGTCATTATGACATATTTGAAAAAGTAACTTTAAAGTGGTTGATACTAAAAAAAGCAACTTAACAAAGTAATTGTCACTTAGCAATAGTGTACCGGAACTGTGAATGTGTAACTTTAAAGTAATAATTACTACAAAACACTTTAAAGTTCCCTGTGAGTCCTCACAGTACCATCTAGGACTCGAAACTCAAACTGGGTGGTTTTAACCATACACGGCTTTCTCAACAAGTGTCAAGTACAACTACAACCTAATGTTGAATTAAATTAATCCCGTTAATTTATCACATAAACATCGGAAAACATAAATTTTTAATTCTGCACTTAGCACAAATTTTTAGGTTATTTTTTTTAATTTTATAATATTATTCACCGCTTCTCAATATTGGCATATTAGAAACTGTATGGTGAAATCTTTTTTATGATAATTTTAAGAGGTGACACGGCCTTTGTCGTAGCCTACATCACAATTACATTCAACTCTGTAGGTAACAACAACGTTATTGACACTAATATATATTACTGATAAGTTCGAAGCAGTTAAAGTTGCGCAGACGTCCCGAATTCGTCGCGGGAACTATTAACGCTACTTGAAAGTAATTAAAATTTTAAAGTTGCATTTTAGTAGCGTTAGGTAGTCGTAGCTAGTATCGTTTGCCACCGATAAGTTCTGAAAACTTTAAAGTTGTCCCACTGGTAACAACGACGTTCCAACTTTTTATCACAAGTATATAAGGTTTCTACAAAAAAAAAATCACACTTGAGTAACAAAGAAGCATAGCACTTTAGACCAAAATAAATAAGTATAACTAAAACACCTGCTTGGCGTTTGTAGACTTTTAAAAAGTCTTTGACTGCGTGGAGCACTGAGCAATTATGAAATTGCTGGCTAATGCAAGAGTAGATAGCCAATATATTAAAACTATACAGAACATATACCAAAACGCGAATACGATAATACAGTTAAATAAGAGCAGAACAAGACTTTATTATTATTTACATTAGCTCTTGAAGACATGTTCAAGCAGCTACAATGGCAAAACAAAAAGATAACAGTAAATAGAAGTAAATTTAGCAGCTAAAGATACGCCGACGACATCGTTCTGATTGCAGATGTAACGGACCTAGGGTCCGTTTTGTGCATGATAAACTACTTCCTAAATTAATCCTGGTATTTTTCCCGAATTTCAACCCCCCCGTAAATCAATTGTCAAATTAATTTGTTTTGCCCACCCTGTATTTGTGTTAATTAAAATGAGGATTTTATTAATTAATGTTAGGGCAAAACAAATTAGATATTCGTGGTCGGGGTAATACCAGGAGAAATAATTATTAAGGACATTATGCCCGCAAACGCCTAATTAACCCAAGGGGGCCGGACATAACCTCTCGCCACATGCTCATTTAAAAATGCTACTTACGGTTTTCACCAGACACATTCACATCCACACACTCTCCCGATATATTCCCTGGCACAAAAACATTATTTTGATTACGCGTGCCGTTGAGACAAGTGTAAACAGGTTTTGCGCGATAATCAGCTGTTGTGCCGATTTCGGGGCTATTGCCATCTGGCGAGTCTATGTCCGACCCTCGGATAAGAGTCCGGATTGTTAGGCAATGCACAATTTTAGTTATAATCATTATTAATTAGTTTTATTTTTATGTAATTAGTGTAATTAAAGTTTAATTATTAGGTTAGTTATTTTTATGTTTAACAACTATGTGTTTGTAAGCTTGGCGGGCCATCCCCACTCCTCGATCCTCGAGTGCGGGTATAAATACGCGTGGCCTGTGTCGTCGGACTGGGTCGATGGTGACTCAGCACGGCTGCTTCCGGGTTCCTGTCGGCAAAAAAAAAGATTAATTAAGCAATGACTAATTGCTGTCGCAAGGTTGAGCTTGTTGAATTAGCGCGGGGTCGGTCTAAAAAGATCGTTCCCGGCTGCAATCAGTAAGATCGTAAGACGTTAATCGACGCCCGGAGGCTGCCGAATAAGTGGCCCTTTTGAATGTTTGCCGGTGCAATAAAGCAGAGGCAAATCCTGCTATGTCCCAGGCTCGGTCGTCTATGGCGGTTGCGGTGGATCGTTGGCGATCGGCGGCGTCCTAGTTGACGGAGTCGGCGTGGGCAATTCTAATCTCTGGCAATTTGGTTTCCAAGTCCAGCTGACGTGGATTTGGCCTTCGAAAATGGTTGATGTTTTCAAGCGTTTCGCCGAGTTAGTTCAGACGCGCGGACCGCTGACAAAACGTCTGTGAGAATTTTGCGTTGGGGCCTCGGATGGTGAAAGCGCGTGTGCCCCAGGTTGGACTTTGTAGGGCTGTAACTCGGCCGCCTTTGGAGCAACCACCTCCGCGACAGCAACAATCGCCCCTTCTTCGGCGACTAAGCCTTAAGGTAGTCCCTGTTGTAGGGCCTCGTCTGGGGGCGGCGGACGGTCTTCCGTGGGGGACGGTTGCAAGTCGTCTACGTGGACCTTGGTTGGTGGCCTGTGGGGGTTGTCTTCGATCCAGTAGCAGTTTCTGCCGGCAGTGGAGATGACCTTTTTGGGTCCGATCCATTTTAGCGCAAATTTTTTTGCTCTCACTCTGACAAGGACCTCTCTGGGTACAAGTATATAGTTTTAGTTTGCTGCGAGAATGCATACATTTTGTAAAAAAACCTATGTTGGTTTTTCTGATCCGTAGGTGGTAACGGCGTTCTTTCTTCTGGGGTACCTCTTGTCTCGGTAGGTGCTCTGCCGATGTCGGATCCCTTGTAGTCGTTCTTCTCGGTCTTCTGTAGTAGTTGTTCTCTACCCTGCGTTTTCCTTCCGGGTCGTCCCAGGTGCCTGGTGCCCTGAGGTTCGCTCCCAGCAGGGCCTCGCTGGGTGTTAGGTTGGTAGCTTTGTTAGAGCGTCGCTGGTGCTGAAACAGGGCAAGAGAAATTAGTTCGTCCTAGTCCTTTCTGGGGTTCTTTGCGATGAGGATCCGTAGATTCTTCTTTAGCTCTCCATGTCGACGTTCTACCGGGTTGGCCTGAGGGTGGTATGTAGCGGTGGTGTGGTGGAGACATTTCCACTTCTTGCATGCCTCGGCGAAGATCTGGCTAGTGAATTGGGTCCCGTTGTCGGACAAGATGATTCTTGGGTAGCCAATGCGATGGAAGATCTCGTGTTCCAGGAGTCGGCATGTCTTCTCGCTGGTGGCGTTTGACACTGGGAATGCCTCGGTCCATCGGGTACACATGTCCATCACCGTCAGGGCAAAGCGGTTTCCCTCTCGGGTGACGTCGTATATGCCCACGTAGTCAATTGATATTCTCTCCCATGGCCGGTCCGTCGGTTGTGAGTGCAGTGGGGCCTTCTCTTGCTTTCTTCCTCCTTTCACCGTGGCGCAGATCAAGCACCTCTGGATGAACTTCTTGACGTTCTTGGAGATGTTGGGCCAATGGTACGCCTTGCGGATGCTTCGGATGGTCTCTTCCCGTCCGGGGTGTCCGGCGGTCTCTTCTCCGTGGTGGTGTCGGATGACGGTGTCTTGCATCTCGGGGGGACGACCAGCTGGTCTCGTCCTTCCAGTGTTCTGATTAGGGCTCCGTCTTCGTCCACTCGGTAACCGCCGTCCGTTTCGGCTGGGTATTCGTCTTCGTTCTGCATCTCCTCGAATCGTCGGAGGATCTCTCGGGTAAACTGGCAGATCTTCTGGGCTCTTCTTACTTTGGCTGCAAGGGTTTCCACTTCTTCTGCTTGATTCGTGTTGACTGCTACCGATTCGACGTGACGTTGAGGCCACGCCATTCGTTCCACTTCTTCGTCGTTTTCTTCCATTGGTTCGCCATCTGGTAGTCGGGACAGAGCGTCTGGCAGGTGGTTGGTCTCCCCTGGGACGTGTTCAACCTGAAAGCTAAATTCTGTGAGTAAAATGGCCCACCTGGTGATCTTTAATTTGTGGTCCGATGAGGAGTTTAGCCAAACCAGGGCCCGATTGTCCGTCCTCAGGATAAATGGCTCGTCTTCCAAGTACGGTCGGAACTTCCCGATTGCCCATACGACCGCTTGGCACTCCAGTTTGTTGCTGTAGAACCTCTGTTGTTGTTTGTTGAGGCGGGAGCTGGCGTAAGAAACTACTCTTTGATGTGATCCGTCCTCTTGGTATAAGACCGCTCCTAGGCCCAGGTGGCTAGCGTCCGTTTGCAGAACAAACTACAGGCCTGGCTTGGGTCGGTGTAGATGTAGTGGTTTGTCCAGAGCTGCCTTTACTTCTCCGAACGCTCGGTCGGCTTCCTTGTTCCATCGGAATGGCCGGTTCTCCCCTTGTAGATCCGTCAGCGGGGCAGCGATGTCCGCAAACTTCGGGACGTATTCCCGCAGCCAGGTGCAGACCCCCAGGAAGCTTCGCAGCTGATTTCTCGTCGTGGGCGTAGGGTAGTTCCGGATTGAGGTCAAGTGTGTGCTGAGAGGTTTGTTGCCTTCGGCGGTGACTTGGTGACCCAGGTACTCTATCTCTGTCCGGCCGAACTCGCATTTGGAGAGCTTGCAAGTAAGTCCGTATCCTTGGAGCCTCTCCAGCACCTTCCTCAGGTGGGTTAGATGTTCGTCGTAGTTTCTAGAAAATACAACAATGTCGTCGAGATAGACAAGTGCAAACTTACCCAGCAGCCCCGCCAGGACTCGGGCCATCAGTTTCTGGAAGGTGGCTGGAGCATTCTTCAGTCCAAATGGCATCACCCTGAACTGATACGTGGCGCCGTCTGGAGTGGCAAACGTCGTCAGATGTCTTGACTTCCTCGTTATGGGGACCTGCCAGTATCCGCTCTTCAAGTCCATTTTCGTAAAAACGCTTGCTCCTCCAAAGGCGCGGGGTCGGTCTGAAAAGATCGTTCCCGGCTGCGATCAGTAAGATTGTAGGACGTTAATCGACGCCTGGAGGCTGCCGAATAAGTGGCCCTTTTGAATGTTTGCCGGTGCAATAAAGCAGGGGCAAATCCTGCTATGTCCCAGGCTCGGTTGTCTATGGCGGTTGCGGTGGATCGTTGGCGATCGGCGGCGTCCTAGTTGACGGAGTCGGCGTGGGCGATTCTAATCTCTGGCAGTTCGGTTTCCAAGTCCAGTTGACGTGGATTTGGCCTTCGCGGACCGCTGACAAAACGTCGGTGAGAATTCTGCGTTGGGGCCTCGGATGGTGAAAGCGCGTGTGCCCCAGGTTGGACTTTGGAGAGCTGTAACTCGGCCGCCTTTGGAGCAACCGCCTCCGCGACTAGAAGACTAGAATCGGACTAGACCGGCAAAGTAGGGTACGCCGATCAGTATATTACGCCCCTACCTCATTTACAGAAGACAAGAAGATAGTTACCACTTTTAAAATCCTGGGTACTACTTGCACCGCGTTGGTTGATACCGGCTCGCAGCGATCATACGTCAATACTCCTTTTAGCCAGTGGTTAGAAGTTCAACGAGTTTTTCCTAGAGCTATTCAAGAAACCATACTAGTTGCCACTGGAGCCCAAACCCGTCTTAATAAGGCCTACAGTCTGCCTATCACCATGGAAAATGGTTACTCCGATCGGATCAAGGTGAGGCTACTACCTGGGATGGTTCCGTCTTTGTTAATTGGTTGTGACCTCCTGAATCGCTGGGGTGCGGTTATTAATTTCCATTTACAAAAGGTATCCTTCCATACTCTCCAGACCGACGATGTTGTGCACACGATTGACCAGTTCCCTAAAAAATCAATAGAAGGTATACTAGCCGAGCACAAACAATTAGCTGCTAACACTCCCAGAGCGACCCCAAAAGTGTCACACCAGATACGACTACAAACACCCGATCCAATCAAACAACGACACCGACCACAAAACCCCCGCATGCAAGAGGTAGTCAATGCCGAAGTAGATGAAATGCTACCCGGAGGAATAATTGAGCCATCTATCAGCCCCTGGAGCTCTCCGATTGTGATAGTGCGAAAGAAAGACGGTAAGCCACGTTTTTGTATAGATTTCCGAAAAGTAAATTCGGTGTCGATCAAGAATGCGTATCCGTTGCCCTTCATTAATGGGATATTGGACAAAATACGCGACTCGAAATTTTTCTCAACGTTGGACCTGAAAAATGGATACTGGCAAATCCCTCTAACCGAGGACAGCAAGCCCATTACTGCCTTTACAGTTCCCGGTCGTGGCCTGTTCCACTTTACGGTTATGCCTTTTGGGCTGCATTCTGCGCCAGCCACTTTTCAAAGGTTTCTAGATACGGTCATAGGACCCGAAATGGAACCTAGGGTGTTTGCATATCTGGACGATATCATCGTGCTAGGCAAGACCATGGATGAACACCTTGATAACTTGAGAGAGGTATTACGAAGATTAAGAAAAGCCGGTTTGGAACTTAATTTAAAGAAATGTGAGTTTGCCCAAACGACCCTTAAGTACCTTGGACACATAGTGAGTGACCGAAGAGTACAAACTGACCCAGACAAGATTCAATAAATAGTTCAATTTCAAGCCCCTTGAACCGTCCGCGAACTCAGACGCTTTTTGGGAATTGCCTCCTGGTATAAGCGATTCATACCAGCATTCTCGGACATAACGGCTTCATTAAACGCCCTGTTAAATAAACACACAAGGTGGAATTGGTCGTAACCACAGGAACATAGTTTCCAGAAATTGAAACAGGCGCTTACGTGTGCCCCCGTGTTGGTCGGTCCGGATTTTAGCCAACCCTTCTTTCTACAAACCGACGCTTCAGATTATGGTATTGGAGCTGCCCTACTACAGAGGACTCAAGGCCATTATCAAGTGGTGGCCTATGCAAGCCGGTCTCTCAACCAAGTTGAGAGAAACTATTCCACCACGGAAAAAGAATGTTTAGCAATAGTGTGGGCCATTCAGAATGAGGGCCTACTTAGAAGGATATCACTTCACTGTGATTTCGGACCATCAATCCCTCAAATGGCTCCATTCCCTAAAAAGCCCATCTGGTAGGGTTGCCCGCTGGTCAATCCTGTTGCAACAGTTTGACTTTCAAGTAGAGTATCGCAAAGGAGTACTCAACCAAGTGGCGGACGCTCTTTCCCGGCAACCAGTAGGCAAAGCACCCGATGACGAAATCCTAGTGGTAAGCGATCCTTCAGACCCATGGTACGAGCGAATGATGCAAGAAGTTACTAGACGTCCCGAAGCACACCCAGACTTTGCCATAAGAGATGGAAAGCTGTACAGGCATCTGTGGAGCCAGGATGCTTACCAGGATACCACTAACATTGCCCATTGGAAACTTTGTGTAAGTAAAGCTCTACGAAACCGGGTATTGATGGAAAATCATGACGACCCTACCGCCGGTCACTGAGGTATTGCAAAAACCATCAGCTGGATCGTGAAAACGTATTAATGGCCGGCTATGCACAGAGACATAAAAAAATATGTGCAGAAATGTATGGTGTGCAATCGTTTTAAACCCCTCCAGCAAAAGACGCCTGGTAAGATGACGGGATCCCGAATCTCCGAGCCGTGGGAAACCTTAAGCATAGACCTAATTGGTCCGCTCCCACGCTCATCAAAAGTCATGCAAGACCGATTTACCAAGTGGGTTGAGTAGCACCCACTACAATCCGCTACTGGTCTACCCATTTGGCGTATTCTGAAAAACAAAATTTTCTTTCGCTTTGGATGCCCGCGTCGACTGATAACTGATAACGCTAAACAGTTCGACAACAGAGAATTCCGATCTTTCCTACAGGATTTCGGAATCACATGGACGGAAATTCCCACCTACACTCCGCAAGCCAATCCCGTGGAGCGGACGAATAAGTCAATCAAGACGATGATTGCACAATACTGCGAGAACAATCATCGGATGTGGGACCAATTCCTTCCAGAAGTGATGTATGCCATCAACACCGAGAAACACTCGGCCACAGGTTTTTCTCCCGCTTTTCTAAATTATGGCCGAAACCTATTATTCCCCAGCGACGCCATGGAACTACGGCCCGATATTCCAGATATACCAACAGTTGGCCGACCCTCATTAGTTGCCAGATTTCAGAAATTTCAGGAAATACTAGAACTAGTCAGAGTCAACCTAGCAGCCGCCAGAGACCACCAAGCACATTACTACAACCTCCGACGTCGAGAATGGTTGTTAAGCGAAGGAGATTCAGTAATGAGAAGGTTGCACCACCTATCCTCAGCAGCCAAGGGATTTGCTGCCAAGCTAGCCCCGAAATATGATGGTCCGTATCTGGTAGCTAGAAAGATGTCCGGAGTACGATTCCTGATCCAAAAACCAGAAGGACGAAAGTTGTGGCACGTCCACATTAAGAATTTAAAACCCGCTCCATAGTATCAATGGAACAGCTACAAATTAGTGTGTTTGTCTTACCCCTGTGTAGATATATTTCTTTGTGTACTCTCCTAATTTACTTTCTTTTCTGTTTATTGATCTGGCCGGAACTATGGACGAATAGGAACTGCACTGTTCCCCGCTGTCATCACCGTCCACACCCGGAAAGTCCGTCCAATTGGAAGCCGCCTACGCCTTGAGAATGGCAGCACTTTTTGGAATGGTCACCCCGCCATTATGGATGTCCTCTCCTACTGCATCTGAAGGAACCTTGACACTGCCACCCACTCCTACCCCTTGTCTAGATTGCATCGATTTACTAGGACCTCTGCCTAAAAATACAGAAAACATTAGTATGGTGGTCCCAAAAACAAACCACCTTAGTCCAGAAGCCATACTTAAACCTCCTGCCCCTCGTCTTCATCTTATCAGCATGTACGTGCAACTTGCCCCGGAAAGCGCTCCTCAAAACTCTGGACCTGTGCAGTCAAAACAAACGGTAGTGCGCGCTCCAGAGGAAGTGGTACCAGTGCGGGTGGTACGTGCCCTTGATGGTCCCCAGCAAGCCCGAAAGAAAAGAAGACGGAAACCGTGCCGACGCAAATACCGCCTAAAAATTTTTGAAACTCAAACAATTAAGTTTTTCAGAGAGCCCGGATGGATTAGAGTTGTGTAAAAAAAAAGTTTTTTTTTTTTGTAAAACAGGGGTGTAACGGACCTAGGGTCCGTTTTGTGCATAATAAACTACTTCCTAAATTAATCCTGGTATTTTTCCCAAATTTTGACCCCCTCGTATATCAATTGTCAAATTAATTTGTTTTGCCCACCCTGTATTTGTGTTAATTAAAATGAGGATTTTATTAATTAATGTTAGGGCAAAACAAATTAGATATTCGTGGTGGGGGTAATACCAGGAGAAATAATTATTGAAGGCATTATTCCCGCAAACGCCTAATTAACCCAAGAGGGCCGGACATAACCTCTCGCCACGTGCTCATTTAAAAATGCTACTTACGGTTTTCACCGGACACATTCACATCCACACACTCTCCCGATATATTCCCTGGCACAAAAACATTATTTTGATTACGCGTGCCGTTGAGACAAGTGTAAACAGGTCTCGCGCGATAATCAGCTGTTGTGCCGATTTCGGGGCTATTGCCATCTGGCGAGTCTATGTCCGACCCTCGGATAAGAGTCCGGATTGTTAGCAATGCACAATTTTAGTTATAATCATTATTAATTAGTTTTATTTTTATGTAATTAGTGTAATTAAAGTTTAATTATTAGGTTAGTTATTTTTATGTTTAACAACTATGTGTTGGTAAGCCTGGCGGGCCATCCCCACTCCTCGGGTGCGGGTATAAATACGCGTGGCCTAGCCAGGTAGAGTCAGTGAAGCTTGCACTCAGCCATGCAACCAGTCGACCCGAAGAATCGAATCGAATAAGTAAGAGCGAGAAAGGTCATAGTGCGACTATTCTCACCATTACAAGTCCTGAGAACCAGAGCCGTTAGTTCTAGTACATGTTAGTTTTAGTTAATATTAACCAGTGGCCCGATCCTGACAGGACACTGGTTGATTTTGTAAATTGTAATAGTTTAAGTTAATATTAGCCAGTGGCCCGATCCTGACAGGACACTGACTGATATTGTAAATAGTAATAGTTTAGTTAAATATTAACCAGTGGCCCGATCCTGACAGGACACTGGTTGATTCTGTACATAGTGTTAGTTAGTTAAATGTTTACCAGTGGCCCGACCCTGACAGGACACTGGTTATCTTAGTACTTAGGCTTATTTTCCCATTTTTTTTCCTGATTTGATTTCTGTTGTTTTATTTACTTACTGAATATAAATTTATTTCCTCCTGATATTGTATTGTTTTATTCATAAGCACCCGTCTATCTTGCAATAGGTGGTGGCGCCCGAGACTTCCTAGGCCAATATCGAGCCCTGTCGATCACGACTGATCGCTACTCAGCCGCTTCCGGTCGTCAGCGTTAAACAGCGTTACACAGAAAACTCAGAAGAACTAAAAAACATACTAAACGAATTAAGTGAAAAACCCGCTCAAGTTGGGTTACATATGAATTACAAAAAAAACGAAAGTACTGTGTAAAGAAAAACAGAATATAGTAATACAAAACAAAATAATAGAAATTGTCTTAAACTACACCTATTTAAAGCATACCATAAATTTTGAAAAAAAAAATAGACCAATGAAGTAAACAAAAAAAGCAGATTACCGTAGATTTCAATATAAGCGACACAAAACAGACAAAACTGGAAAAGTATAAGCAAGGCTGATATGCAAAGTTAGATCAAAGAAAAATTAAAAAAAAAACACAATCTAAAAAAATAAGATTGACATAAACAAAGCCAATCAAATATTCAACTTGTAAATTGAGCAGTCTGTTAAGATATGGTATGGTGTTTCTACCACGTTACATGTTAAACAGTTAAATGTTTCCATCTGGTTAAATAAATATTTTTTGTCTGCCGTCAGTCCATGTCCTGTTCTGTATCTTATAATTTTTTTTATAAATTGTCTTGGTTTGTCAGTGTTTGAGAACCATAGCATATATGTTGTAGGCTGTATTATTTTGTATTTTCTTCTGGTTGTGTTGTTTTGTTGGTATTGTTGCGTCCATTCTTGTTGAATCTTGCTTTGTATTTAGTTTTTGACATCTTTGTGTGGTGCTGTAACTCTGGTAACAAGTTGTTCTTCGTTATTAGCGGCATAGTCAGCTTGGTCGTTTCTTGAGACATCGCAGTGGCTTGGGATCTATTGGTAGATTATTTGGTGCCCTTGGTGTTTTAGTTCCATAGTGTTTTTCTATGTTTCTTCTGCTAAAACGTTTTGTTTTTTGATAGTTGTAAATTTTTTTTCAGTGTTTGGAGTAATGACATGAAGTCGGTTAGGATGACATATTTTGAGGAGATAGGTTGGGAGTGGTTGGAAATTAGAAATTGTACTAGCTTTATTGCGGTTAGTTTAGCCGTTGATATTGACGCCTCTGCCTGCTTAAAAATCCAAACAGAGGCGTCAATATCAATTTTTTAATTTTTGGCCAAATTGCAGCTGAAGCTGTGTAGTTTTGTTTTTTGGATCCATTGGTAAAGATTTTATGGTGATGTGTATATCTTTCTTCTATGTGTTTGATTGTTTTAGAATGTAACAGTATTTGGTCTGCTGATTTGGATGTTATACAGTGAGTTTATAAAAAAATGGGATTATGTAATCACTTTGAATATGCCGCCTTTTTAAAATTGTCCACTATACTACATATGTTTTCATATGTTGCTTGACAGCAGTTGATCTGTCAAAACAAATAGTATAGTAAACAATTTAAAAAAGCGGCACATTTGAAGTGATTACATAATCTCATTCATTTATAAACTCCCTGTATTTGGAATTTTAGTAAAGATGGATAAAGGTTCTTTAAATAATGGATAGTTTGTTGGGTTTTATTATGGTTAATGTTGCTGAGCTCTGTTTGAGCTTTCAGTCTTTCGTGTATTTCAAGATCTATTGGTTTTCTTTTGCTTCTCCAGTAGGTATGATTGCGATATATTTTACTGAATTTGTCCAAATTATCTTTCAGTTGTTTGTTTATTTCTGGTTTTGTAATATAAGTAGATATTTTTTGTTTGATTTGTAATCCTATTGGAATATCACCTGCTTTGTTAAGAATGGCGTCGATTGGAGTAGTGTGAAGAACACCTAAACATATTCTTATACATTGATTTTGTGTTTTTTGTATGGCTTGCTGTTGCGTTTTTGGTAGATTGTTTGCGTATATTGGTGTTCCATAGTGTATTTTTGGTTTTGTTAGAGTATTGTATATATACGTAGCATGTGCTCTTGTTTGGTTCCAGCTTTTTGCTGATGTTAGTGCTTTCAGTATGTTGGTATCCTTTTTAATTTTTGTTATTATTGTTTGTACTTGTTAGCTAAAATTTATTTTTTTGTCCAGCCAAATACCTAAAAATTTGTGTTCTTCTAATTCTTTTATCTCCATGTTGTTTAGTTTTTGTTTGTTATGTTCAGGAGTTATATGTTTTTTGGTAAAGTGTATTGTTGTACATTTTGTTGGATTTATTTCCAGGTTCAGCTTCATTAAAGTTTGTTATAATTTGTAAACGTTGTATTGAAGTTTGCTCGTGTTTTCTTTAATATTTTTGTTGTTTGTATTATAACCTTTTCTCTTCAACCTAGAGTGGAGGCTATACTGTCAGGTTCTTTTGACAGGTCCGGCTAACTACCTGCGGCGTAGGTCGTGGTTCAAATCTTTTTTCAAAAAAACTTATATCTGGATTTAGAAATTATTTTTCTTACCAGAGTATCCTATCGGGCTCCAATTGTTTTATTATAATTTTATTAAAAAAATCTGATTTTCCTAGTTTTAAAACAATAAAAAAACTAAAGAAATTTAAGATAAACTTTAAGTTTTATTAATTAACAAAACATATTCTACATAATTTTTTCCTTATTCTCCTACTCATTTACTACATAAGTGGATCAGTTATTATCTTGATCTCACTCCCTATAAGATGGATCGGTCTTTATCACGATCTATCTTCCCTAGATATTTTATTATTTATACGGATCGGTCTTTCCCTCGATCACGTCTACCTTAATTATCAAGTCAATGGATCGGTATATCTTCACGATCACACTGCTCACTCTAAAAATTTAGATCATAACCTATTTGGTTACAGCCTACTTAATTTAGCGGATCGGTCTCTCTCTCGATCTCCTCCCGTATGAACGTTTGCACGCCCTTATATAGTGCTGGCATAGGAGTGGGGTTTGTTTACGTTGACTACATGTGGTATCTTTGATCAAAAAAATAATTTATACAGTTTTCTCAGCTGTAATATATATAACAAAAATCACTAGTATTATAGATGTGATCAACCTTACGGAATGAAATTTTGAAGTGTATATTCTGACTGTCATAAATTGGTGTTATAGGTTAATAGTGTGATGTAATTGTGTGTATAGTATCTGTAGTGTTTGGAGAAGGAAATCTAAGGTAATAACATTTTTAATTATATAACATAATAACGATAAATACATTTAACATTTTCTATTACTAATTCTCATTTTTTTTATTTATAAAAAATTTAATAGTCTGTGTCTCAGAAATCTTCATCCGGTATCGTCTTTGTCTCGGTTTCTTACTTCTCCGGCATTTTCTTTTCCTTCCTCCCGCTGGTGATAGTGTTGGCACGACCTGGGCCCTTGTCACGAGAATGGCACCTCTTTCCGCAAACCATGGATCTTCTATTCTCGACGGAAATGCATATCCATCCTGCAGTGGGACAATCTTCATGGATGGATCCGTATCTTCCCTCATAGGTGTCTTTGGAATTTCACTTATCTCATTTGTTGTCTCCAACAATGGCAAAGAACAATTTCTGGGAGGCGTCCTCATGCCCAACAAAGATGCTATTTTAAGGGCATAAACCGCCTCTCGCTCCACTGATCGCCCTGGAGTCGCAGGCAATGACATAGGTGAGTTTTCCAGACTCAATTCTTCCATGGTTATCTGAACAAATTTTAAAATATTTAACAGTTTGTATAAAAAAACTCTTCCAGCCATAATACAAGGTAATATCATCAAGAGTAGATAATAATAATGAAAGTTTGTAGATAATATAAGGTATTAAAACTACTTTACCTCTAAAAATCTATAAATATAATCTTATGATATCATTCTCAAGATTAATAACAAATTATAGCAGTTTATTACATATAATAACTAGCAGTCAAAATTAAATACATTTTACCATATATATTTACTTGTTATAGTAAACAAATCCTTAAATAGAGGTGTATCAACATCGATTGCCAATGGTAAGTTTATATTATCCATATACCGGATGTTACGTTAGTTGTCTGAGGTGATCAGTCTCGACAAAAAAGGTATATATTTCCAACTAATAAATATTTGTTTACTAATTTTTGTATTTTTTTTTTTTAGTAAAGATGTGCGTGTCATTTGGCACGCTACAGTATATAACTAAATTATCTGCATATTGTATCATTTTGATGTTCAAAGATTGTGCGATTTGGCTGGTATAAATATTAAACAGTATAGGGCTTAGTATGGATCCTTGAGGTAGACCAATGCTATTTATTCGGGATATTTAAGTATCTTTGTTTTGAAGTATATATTTTCTATCACTTAAAAAAGAATTTATATTTTGTATAAAACGGTGAGGTATATGTAAATTTCCACATTGTCAAGTTCTTAAAACAAAATAACTAACTCTCATATACTTAATATGAGTTTTGATTAAACAGTTTAATTTTTTGATTTATATTAGTGACAAATAGAATTTTACTTAAGACAAACAAGAGTAAATCTTGCAGTAGCTCTTGACATAATCATAAATGCTAGTGTTCTTGATGAAAGTTGTGTTTTTTTGCTAATTTTATTTTTCATTTACTTAAATGAAATTTTTATAATAACTAAAAGTTTTTTTCAGTTTTTCAAATGATAACATCATTTATTTATACTTTTTAAAGACCATATGGACAAGTAGGCTAGAATCTGTAGCATCTATAAACAAAAATTTTAAAATGTTTTAATGAGGTAGTTCTAACTTGGTCAATTTTAACTCTAAAAAATTTTACCAAATTACCAAATATTAAACTAATCGACAAACTCATATCTAAATTTTTTTAAATTTACCTTCTAAGTGTTACAATCTTACATAGTCTTCTCTGGAACGACCCATGTTGTTGACATAAAAGTATTAAACTAAGACTTTTTAATAAATGTGACATTTTTCACTTCTTTTTAATTTTTGCATCTATATAAAACTTACATTTGTTTTTGTATTGAATATTGTTTTTGAGTATGGGGATGAGCATCCAAAACTACACTATTTATTCTAAATTATTTTCAAAAAAATTTGGATGATTGCCGATTCATAATTGAGTAATGACTTAGATACTTACATCTTGGCATTTTTTATAAATACTTTTATGAACATTGTTTAAACAAAATACAAGACATATTGCTGTATAAGCAAATGTTTAATCGTTATACACCAAATTCAAACACAAAGAAATTTACAAATACACAAGAACACAACCAACCAGAAACGAGAAGTCAATGATTGACTACTAGCTTGTAAACAGAAACAACTGGAACAAGATAAAAAATGTAAGAGTCAAAAGAAGGAAAATTTTTTTATAAAAACATTCAAAGAGAAAGAAAAAAAAAACGTGCATAGAAGGAAAATGGGAAACATTCAAACAAACTATTTTAGAAGCTGCAAAAGAAAGCTGTAGAACAACAAAAATAGTAAACAAAAAAAGAAAAAAATACTTACAAAAAAAATAGAAGATTACGAAAAATACAAAGAAAAAAGAAATGAAACAAAGAAAATGATAAAAGAAGCAAAGATAAAATCATAGACAAAGTTTGAAAAAGAAATGAATGAGAACATCAACCAAAACCTATTTTACGGAACTTTAAAATATTTAAAACAAAAGAAAGAACACATCATATTGTGACATACATAAAAATGGAAATATAATTACGGATGAAGACAAGATAATGGAAAGATGGAAGCAATACTTTCAAAAACTAACAGAACAAAAAATAGAAGAAAACAAAACAAGAGAAGATGAAGGAGTGAAAAAAAATAAAAAAAGACAAAGTAATAGAAGCAATTAAGAAGTTAAAAAACGGATAAGCTCCAGAAACAGATGAAATAACGCCAAAAATGACGAAATTCATGGGAGAAGAGGGAGTTACACAAATAATGGAACTAATAAATGACATAATAAGAAATGGGAAAACGCCAAGAGAATGGAATAAAGAAATAATCCTACCAATACATAAGAAGGGAAATAAAAAAATATGTAAAAACTATAGAGGAATTATGCTGACAAGCATACCAAGCAAGATACTTGCAAGAATAATAAAAAAAATGAAGGACAAATTAGAATTGACAATAGAGGACAGCCAATGTGGATTTAGAAGAGGAAGAAGCACACAGGATCTAATATTTATAATAAGACAATTAAGTGAGAAAATGATTAAAAAAAATAGAGTAATGCACGTATGCATTGTTGACCTCAAAAAAGTATTTAATAGGATCAAGAGAGATAATATATGGAAATAACTTAAAAAGAGAGGAATTGAGAAAGAAATAATAAACGTAATTAAAAACATGTACACAGAAAACAAAAACAAAGTGAGAATGAACAACGAAAAATCGAAAGAATTCCAAACAAAGAAAAAGGTTAAGCATTGGTATTTTTAATTGTACTTGATAAGGCAATAAAACAAGCAAAGAAATAAATGAAAATGCTAAAAATAGGACATTGAAAGATGAAAATAACAAAAATAGCAAAATTGCAATTTGCAGACGATATGGCAGTGATTACAAAGACAGAAGAAAAGTTACAACACAACTTGGAAATAATTGAAGAGCAACTAAAGAGCATAAACATAAAAATAAACTATGAAAAAACAAAGACTATCACAATTGCAAGAGAAAAACAGAATCACGAAATAAGAATAAAAGGAAGAATAATAGAACACGTTGAGCAATACAGATATCTGGGTACAATAATGCAAAGCGACAAAAAATTAGACAAGGAGATAGATGACAAAATAGAAAAAACAGCAAAATTATAAAACACATTTTTCAACAAAAAAGAAATATTAAAAACTACAAAAACTGAAATAATAAAAATAAGTAATAAAAAAGTAATAAGACAAACATTAACATATAGTACCGAAACATTGACAATGACAGGAAAACAAATAGAAAAATTAAATGCAATGGAGATAAAATTTCTTAGGAAGATCAAAAACAAAATAAGAATAGATAAAATAAGGAACAAGACATACAGGATGAATCTACAAATCAAACCAATACAAGAAAAAAATACGGAAGGACAAATGAGATGGTATGGACATATCAGAAGAATGAGTGAAGAAAGGAACACCAAGAAAATATATGAAACAAAAGTAACAGGAAAACAAAAAATAAGGAAGACCCAGAAAAGAATGGAACAACGCAATATAGGAAAAGGCTACAACAAAAGAAAACACTTGGAAAGAAATAAAAGAGATAGCTATGGATAGGAAGAAATTTCGCAAATATTATTACACAAATTAATAAAATGTACGCCTTACACTGAAAGGCAGAAAAGCAATTGAATAAATAAAACAAATATACACGGTTTGCTGGAAATTGCAACAAGTATTTACTGGACAGTTCAAAAATGTATGACCGAAACTTTTGAGAGATTGTTTTAACCATACTCTTGTCACTTGGAATAAACTTTAAAGTTCAGTATTTTGTAAAATTTATAAGACGCAAATATTCACTGTCAATGTCCACAGACTGTTTAAATCTTCAATGCGATAGTTTCAGCAAGTGTGATTTTACTTGTTACAATTCAGCTGTTTATTATGTTGTTGTGATATATCATTATTACATTTTAAAATAAAAAATAAAACTAGTAGCACACGATTTTAGTAAAAGTAATATAAATATAAAAATCTTCATGTTTTGACAGTATTTATTTTTATGTGCAAAAACTGTAAAATTCTACAAATTATTTTGGTAGCATTTTATGAAAGACTTATAACATTCTGACAATTCAAGTAAATTTGTGTGTGACAGATCAGAAATATTGTTGTCAATTCAAAAATGTTTTAAAATATGTATAACTTACCAAAAACAACGTTAACAGATTAGAAACAAATTCCATAAATTACTAAAATTATCAATTATTATCTATTGTGTTACACTTAGATTTGTTATACATCAATTTATATAAGTATTATTAGCAATAACTACGTAATGTTTTTGAAAGCATTTATAAATTATATTATTATTATTATTATGAAGACAATGAATCATGTATCAATTGTTAATTATTATTCAACTATCAGAATAGGTAAAAACTCCATAAATAACTAAATAATTAAAAGCAGCAATAAAATGTCTTGACAGTTTTATAATCTACGATGATATTTGCACTACAATGAGTTTTAATAACAATAACTGCATAATGTTCTTGTAAATTATATAATTGTTTTAAAATACAATTTTTCCTTATTAAATTTTTAAAAATATTCATGTATGGTTTAATCAAATCTTGTATAGTCCGATTTTAAATATATTCTTTAATAAATTTATGCCACATAAATTCCAATTTAACGATACACATGTATGTAAAAATCAATATTTTCGAATCGAGCCATAAAATACATAGTTTCAAGGTTTATTGCATAGTAGTTGGTATTTTAATAAAAAGCCCACAGAATCACTAGTCAATAAAGTAAAGGAGTGTTCATAACATTGCATATTCATATACAATCGATAAATTTACAACAATACACACAACAAATGTCTTATTATTACAGAATTCACTAGAGCTCTATATTACATGAAAGACTAATTACATCTGTTAATTATTGTAATTGAATTTGCGTAAACACAAGGATTATGTTCAATGGTGTAATAGCTATTGACAATATTTGAATCATTTCAAAAGGTGTTTGAGGAAAATCATTAATGAAATTGCTGCATTATTATAATTTTACACCAGATATTAATTGAGCAAATGTTTGAGCAATCGTTGGAAAATTAAATCTTCAGAATAAACCATCAAGTTCGGTGCTTGTAATGCGAAATTAATTTGTTAAACAAACAAAGGGCTTAACTTCTAAAATTCCGGCGTGTGCTTGTTTAACAAACCGTTGTTCATATATCAAGATTTTTGCCGTCCCTTGTAAATATTTACATTTTAAATAATTGATTGTAATAAATTATTCTTCAATTAGTCAAGAACATAAATAAATTTTATAAAAATTCGTAGAAAGATGAGACAGGTGAATAGAGATGTAGATCGCACCAACACAAAACGATAAATTTGTTGAAGCATTAGGTAAACAAAAGTGTCAAAAAAAGGTCTTAAATGGATTAACACGGCTTTATTTATTTATGCATTTTGGCAAACAGGTGTTTAGTGTCTACTCTTTCGCGATGTCTATCTGGAAGCAATTTGCGATCCAGCTGCCTACACTAAGTTCATTTTAACAAGCTACTATATTACATACGATTCTAGTTTTTGAAATTCAAATATACTTCTGAATACATATAGCTGGCATAATAGATCTCGTATATAACATTTGTTACAATTATTAATTGTTTTGTTTTATATTTAATTAAATTGTTGATTTTTATGGAATGCTGAAGTAAAATTAGTAACAGTATTTTTAGTTTATAAAACAAAGTGCTTCACACTGTATTTGAAAAGCACCGACAATATCATTACTAATTATCACACTTTTATGGAAGCTTCTTGATAAAAAATAATTATACAACATTAACGAATGTGGTAAGAATTTTAATGGGCCGACTGTAAATATTTGAAATATATTTGGATCAATTAATGGAAAAATGATTTATATTTTTAATTGTTTTATTTGTAATCTTAATTACAAATAGTATAACGGTACATAATTTAAGAATTGCTTTTTTTGTTATTTTACTTATGTGTCTAATTAAATTAAAAAGCATTATTTTAATAATTAAACAAAAATTTGCACGATAAAAGAACTAACTATACACCAAATATTATTGAAAGTTTGAATTCTGCAAACAATTTTACATATAAAATAAAACGGTTTTTACAAAAAATTTGTACATATGAAAAAATAAATTAAATTTTAAAGCATTTTTTGCAAAAAAAAAATTGTGATTTTTTTCCTAGATAAACTTTGTGACGGTCGAGTATTTTCCAAATAGAATTGTCCGCAAAATTTAAAGTTTTTACAATATTTGGTGTATAGTTCTTCGGAACGCTGCTAAACGCAGTGTGACCAAATTTTTAAGGATAATAGAGAGTATACCATGTTTTTAACCTTTTAGGTTTAGAAGAAATGCTCTTCAACAAGTGACTAACTATAATAAAGACGAATACAGAAAAATTTTACTTATTGGTCCTACGCTCGCATCTTAACTAACGTTATATAAAAAAAAAGATTGAACTCTAATTTTTAAACTAAAAAAATATCAAATTATGATAGATTTTTGGGAAAATTTCAACTAAATTTAATTTTCAAATTTATAGCATTTGAAAATTTAAATTGCACGATTTAACTTTTATTAACACTTAATATTGTTGCTTTTTGACAATAGTTTTATACTTTTCACCGTATTAAACTATTTTTGATATTCCTTGAAAAGAATTTTGCACTTTTCAACAGGTTATGATCAGATTTTGGTGTTTTCTGCCAATATATTGATGTTTTTATGCTAAATTTAGATTCTTTTTGACATTATGTCGATATTTTATAATAGGATTTTACTATTTTTGACATTTTATTTTAATAGTTTATTTTGGTATTTGATTCTGTCTAACAATTATATTGAAAAATTTCATTTGGTAAAAATCTACTTTTTCCGCCTAATTTTAAAGTTCTAAATTTTTTTGAGAGATTTTTATGTTTTAATTGTTTTTTGTACAAGTTTTTTTGCCAAGTTAAAGAAAATAGAAACACCAGAAAGCCAAAAGACTCTCAGACAATAAAAAAATTAAATTCAAGATTACAAAAAAACAAAGTTTTGCTACATCAACTAACAAAAAAACTGAAAAAAATATTGAACTATTTTAATAACAAAGAAACAAAAAAAAATGAGAATGTCCTGGCACCTTCACAAAAAAATGTAAACTTTGAATAAATTAGGCAAGACTACAAGCTCATAAAAAGCTGTTAAGGAAAATAATTGATAAAACAGAGATTTAAAAAAAAATATTTAGATAACTACACATCAAGACTGCAAGCGTAGACCAACACCCCAAATGTAAAAAATAAAATTATTTCTATTAAAATAGAATTGCCAAAAAAAACAACTTTGCTTTAATTTCGAAACCAAATAAGAAAAAGCAACTTGTGGGAAGAAATAGATTATAGACAAACTGAAAAACGCGGCAATATACATCTCAGACAATACAAAATTTTAGGCAACAAAATCAGAAAGTGGCGAGGGAATCACAAAATGCAATTATACACTTCTCTTACTTTTTTCCGAATAAAAACTCCTAACAATTAAAAAAAAAATGGCTAGCAGAATTGATATTATATTTAATGACCTTTTTTACCTTTGAGGGTGTAAGGTTTTAAGTTGCCATTATCTACGTATAAATTCTCTCTACTTTTTTCCGTCTTTTGCTGTTTTTATTGCTATATATCTAGTGTTTTCCTTTTTCTTGAGTATTTCACTGATTGTTTCTTCCCAGTTTTTTTTTGGTTGACCTCTTTTCTTCATTTCTTGCATTTTAAAATTTTAAACTTTCCTTGTTTGAGTATCCTTGTCCATTCTCTGTATATGTCCCCATTATCTCAGCTGTCTCTCTTTGATGTATTTTCCCATACTTTTGACTTGTAGCTTGTGTCTGATTGTTTCACTTTTCTACTGCTTGTACTCTGCTTTTTTGTTTGTCGTTTAGTACCCACGTTTTACTACCAAATGTTTGTACCGGTCTGTATATAGATTTGAACACACTAATCTTACTGTTTTGACTTTTCTCTTTTCTCTATTATATATTTGCTTAGAAAGTGGTAAAGTTTGTTTGTGTTTGGTCCTGTATAATTACTTCCAAGTATTTATGTTGTTCTACTTTTTCTATTGCATTGTTTTCTATTTTTATATTTAGTTGTAATAAATAATTAATATTCATCTTCAGTTCGTATTTTGTGAGCACACTGTTCCATACATTCAGTTTTTTTTTGTAGTTCTTCTTGTTTTTTTTTTTTTGATATTATCGCAATGGCATCTGCAAAAGCACATTGCTGTATTTGTACTGTTTGCATATTTCTGTGTCCAATGTTTGCAGGTCTCGTTTTGTTATTTAATTTTTTTATTATTTGGTTCATGTATATTATGAATAATAGCGGGCTTAAACTTCTCCTCTGTCTCACTTTTTGCTTGGCGTTAAATTCTTTCGACTTTCTGTTCTGAGATATTATTACATTTTGCGTCTTTTTATATATGCTTTAAACACTTCGAATTAGTTTATTGTCAACTTTCATCTTTTTAGTCCTTTCTAAACTTTTCTGCGTGGTACTTTTTTTTTCTAAATTCACATACGCTATGAACATTGTCTTCTGTTTTTCTAATGTTTTGTTAATTAACGTCTTAAGTGTAAATATATGGTTGTGTACACACCTTCTTGGTTTAAAACCACTCTGTGCTTCTAATTTTTTTTTCTACTTCTTGCTGTCAGTTAAAGTTATTTTTTAAATTTTAAATTTTAAATTGTATAATTAAATTTTTTTTATACTTTTATATGGTTTACTTTTATTATTTTTTTATATAAACCGGTTTTGCCGTTTAAGGCATCGTCAGTAACTATAAATTTTAATATAATTATAATTGTATTACATTAAAATTAAAATATTATATAAATAATAATAACTTACGTGTATAAATATATAAAAAAATATTTTTGACATTAATATGATTGACAAATATAATGTTTATGTTTATGTAATATTGATTATTAAAAAAATACAGACAAAAAAGATTATTGGCGAGAATTTCAATTTAAAGTTGGCATATGGGCTCACTCAAGGACAATCGGAAAGTAAACATGCTAGCGGAATAAAAAAACATAATCAAATTTTTCATTCTAAATAAGAAGTAACACTTATTTCAAAAAAATGCGATAGAATCATACATAGAACTCATTGTGTGCTACACTAAGTAGGTAACAAAAATTAAAAAGTGGCACAAAAAAAAAAAGAGAATCTGAGTCACCACATAAACATACACATAGAAAGTGAGTTTAGGAAATTAAAAACAAAAAACATTAATTAGGTTTTCCGCAGTAGTCAAAAAATTCTTAGCAAACTTAGACCTAACTTTTCTACTGCCTTCTGTGGTACCGTTCTGTAGGCCATGCTAATCCTTAACAAGCTTGTTCTCAAAGTTTCTTTTACTTTTTTCTGTTTTTTTTTTGTTTTATTGGCTTTTTCCCAAGTTACTGCGGCGTATAACAATTTGCGTCTTGCTGCCATTGCTATTATCTTAGAACTTTTTCTTATTTTTTTTGTTTTTTTAACCGCTTTTTTGTTTCGAGTATTCCAAATTTCAAAAAAAAAATTGTTTATGGTTATCACTTGATCATCTATGTGTATTTAGTTTTTTGTGTTGCTACTTCTATTTATACGTTTTTACCTACTCGTGCTGCGTCGTACGCAAATGCAGTTATTATCACCTTTTCTTGCAGCCTCATCCAAAGTAGGTCATTATAAATTAAGTTCTACAGTTTTGGTCTTAGGGTCTGTTCCTTTTTTGGTCACTAAATTACTACCATGTAAAAAGCTCTATATTATCTTGATTGTTTTTCTGATTAGCTTTTTTTTGTTCCCTCTATAATTGCTTCAGGTTAACTTTTGGATATTTGATCCAAATTAAGATTAACTATGTTTTGGTTAACTACACAGATTATTATTATTTCATTCTTTATTTACCATTTTACATAGATAAAATAGCGAAGTTCAGCTATAAAACTGCTCTTCCACTTAACCCTAATATTTAATACAATAAATTTAAATGATATACTAAATTAATATTGCATTCAAGAATCACAGCATCTCCATGTTTTTTTCATGATATTGATTTTTTTTACATTTTAGTCTTCTTTATACTCTCCATTACTTAAAAATTTTATAAGAGATTAAAAAAAATGTCAATATATTTTTAACTTTGCAAACTAGCGCAAATCTAAAATTATTTAAAGGAGTTTTTGACAATGTTTATTAAACTTAAATTTTAGCACATTTATATACACTGCCAAGCAAAAAAAATCACTTTAAAGTTGTGACTCAGTTTTAAAATTTTTTGTTTTAAATTTATGTTAGGAAATTATAAAATTGTACAGTATTTTGCACACTACATTAAAAATTTAATATTGAATATTAAAACATATTTATTGTTTTAATTGCGTGTTTTGGAAAAATTACAAATTTACAGTTCAGACAAAGTTAAAATTTTTGTTTCTAGTACTAATATGAAACAAAAAATATGAAAAAAAAAACTTATCACTAATATCGAATACTACCCTTTCTTGCATGAATGACTGCTTAAAGTCGTCATGGTATACTTTAAATTTAATTAAAAATCACATTTTGGATGATATTATTCCATTCCTGCAATAGCTCCTGAGCGGTTTTTGGAGCAGGTGTATGCTTTTAGATATGTTGTCCTAACTCAACCCAGACATGTTCTATATAATTTATGTCTAAGCTGAGAGCTAGACAATCAAACCGAAAAAAAAAACATTTCATCCAGATAATCTCTGACAACTCTGGCTACGTGAGGTCTAGCATTTTCTTGCATGAAAATGCCGCGCTCGCCCATAGTTGTTTTGAAGGGCATAACATGATCTTTGAGAACCTCCATAATGTATTTGTGAGCTGTCAGGGAGCCATTCTCTATAAAGATCAACTCTGTGCGTGCTTCGGTAGAATTTCCTGCTCAAACCATAATCGACTCACCGCCAAATAAAAGTTGTCAATACAAACTGAAGCGTATCGTTTTCCGCGTTTTTTACACTTTTTGACGTCCGTCTGATCGATTGAAGCAAAAGCGCAACTCATCTAAAAACAGTACCCGGCTCCAGTCCTCATTATTTTATGCCCGGTGGTTTTGGGCAAAAGTCAATCTTGCAACACAGTTGTAAAGGTGGACTTGTAGCTGTCTTTCTACAAGAAAATCCAGCAGCTCAAGCCTTCTCCTAACGGTTCACTCACTAACATTTACATCTCTAATTTTATAAAGTTTATTTTGTAGATAAACTGCAGAAGCTGTTTTATTTCAAACATGTGGACAAAAAATGGTCATCTCTGTTTGTGGTGACTTTTTTTTGCCCTAATCCTTATCTTCTGGTATCAGGCCAGTATCCAAGTATCGCTAATACAATTTTTATACAGCACAAAGACTTTTACCAACAATTCTTGTAGTTTTACGTTTTTCTTGCCTAATCGACGCTATAATTTTTGCCACAACTATAGAGTCTAAAGGCATTATGACCTTTTAAGTACAATACACCGTGCGAATGGCAAGTTTTGCAGAGAAAAACACGGTGATAATAACTGACTGATAGATAACATTTGTCAGAAAAAGAATAATTTGGTTTACAGTTTGCAATCATAAAGTTAAAACAAAGAAATATTATATAAGATCACTAAAGTCGTATGTTTCAAAGTTGCACTGTACGAGTTTTGTTCTGCAGAGAGTATTTTAATTTTTGTCCGTCTAGTTATTATTGTGTACTTCAAATAATGTAAAAACTGTATCATATTCACAATGAATAATAATACTCTAATTAATTCAATAAAAAACAGACATGTGAAGCCTCAGAGAATGCTAGAAAACACATCCACATACTGCATTTTAATTTGATTAATCCATGTTTTATATACAGCATAATGTACAATAACATAACAAACTAAAGCAAACAAATACATGTATTTTGAATGCATTACTGAGATCGTGGCGGCGCATAATACGAATAACCATTATTCTCATGTAATTTTATTACGTTTTAGAATTATTATACATTGTATTTATGTCAACAAAATGTAAACCAAACAAAAGAAATTAAACCGCAATAGAAAATATGTTAATCATAGTTTATAATTAAAATTAATTTAGTTCAAGTAAATATATATAAATTGTCAACGCCTCAGTAAACGTACAAATCACAGCGAAACGATAAATTACCATAACTCAACAGCGTCCATTAATAATTAACCTGGACGCGACAAATCGCGCATATGTTGGTATAAATCAGACAGTGACACCCTAACTAACCACTATTACTAATTCCAGACACCCCCTTGCATTTATTTAATATTTTAAGCGAGTGGGGAGAGAAGATTCTTGCGTCTTCTCGTCTTGTCTGACTCACTCCGAATAAGTCTGTTAACAATGACTAATGGCAGATAATTTAACATCGATTTTTTTAATTCAAAAGAATACGAGATGGTGATTCGAGTACGCACTTCAATTGATTAATTGTTTTGCATTTCTCATAGTATAACTAATTAATTTATCAAAGTTATTTTAATTAACAATTATTTAGGCAATTCTTAATTTTTTTGCAAACTGATATATAAGATATCATCTTATTGTCCTCCTCTTTTATCAGGGTGACCAGGTAATAAAAAGTATAACATGTTTTTAACCTTTCAGTTTCAGAAAAGCTGCTTTATAACAACTGACTAACTGGCTTGTACAGTTTAAAAAATTGTACTTTTTTCTACGCCCGCATCTTAACCACCATTATTGAAAAAAAAAAGATTAAACTCCAATTTTTAAACTAAAAAAAGCCAGATCTCGAATCATAGTATATTTTTGGAAAAATTTCAACTAAAGGTAGAGAATTTAACTTTAAAGTTTATAGTATAGCATTTGAAAATTTAAATTACACTTAATGTTGGTGCTTTTTGACAATACTTTTATATTTCTTCACCGGGTCACTTTTTAACAGTTAACGACTAGATTTTGATGCTTTCTGGCAATATTTTGATGTTTTAAAGCCGGATTTTTAAACATTATTTTAATAATTCATAATTGAATTATACTACTTTTGACATTTCATTTTTACAGTTTATTCTGGTATTTGATACTGTCTGATAAAATCTGTGAAATATGTTATAACTTATGTTAATGTTAAATGTTTTTTCCGTGCTTTTTTTAATATTGATAAAGTTCATTTAGTAAAAAAATATTTTTTTTGTCTAATTTTAAGGCTTTAAAAGTAATTTTTAAAAGATTTTAATGTTATAATTGTTTTTCTGTACAATTTTAAGCTTTCTAAAAATAATACTTGTTATTTTATAGTTTTCTGCTTCAGTTGTGATAACGTTTTTGTGGTAAACATGATTTTTTAGCAAATTTTATACTTAAAATAATTTTTATATGCGACTTTCTTGCTATACATGCTATTTCAGTGTAATTTTAAGATTGTCGAAATCTTATACGATATTTAGTTTTTTACGCTAATTTTTCTTTATCTTCTGAGATATTTTATGCTTAAAATGAGTTTTTTACGCTGTTAAAAATGTTTTTTTTGCAATTTTGTGTTATAAAATGTTTTTATGTGGCAGCTAAAAATTTGTTTTGGGGTGATTTTATGTAGTAAACAAGATTTTTCAGAAAAAGTTATGAAAAAAATTAGTTTTTTGCCCAATTTTCATAATAAAAATGTCTGTGTAAATTTGAAGTTTTAAGCAAATATTATGCAACATTTAGAATTTCAACGCAAACTTTAATTAATTTTATGCAATTATCTTGATTCAAAAAAATAGCATTTTTTTGTTTTTATTTTTTCACCTATTGAATGAACAATTAAAAAAAAAATTATGGAAGTAGGGTTTTGTGTGGTCTTCAAACACAATTTTTTTAGCCCCTCAAAGTCTGTATACAACCCTTAAAAAAAGTTCCAGAAAGGTTGAATTTTACTTTTGGTTATCTATACTATTGATTGCATAGAATTTTAATTTTTAACTTCAAAAGTAATTGAAAAATGTACATTCATAATTTTTTTGAAATTTTTGCAAATGGTGCACCTCTATTAAAAATCGATTTTTGAACTTTTTTGCCATTTATATTGATTTCTTCTGCTTTTGTGACTTTGCAAAGCATTTATAGCTTTCAAAATACCGAAATTCAACTTCTACAAAAAAATTTACATCGAGTAGGTATCTTGGGTATAATATTTTCATCAATTTGCAATGATTTGACTATTCAAAACACGATTTATTGTATTTTTTACCAAAACGTTGTTTGTCAAATATTTAGTTTAAAAACCTTGATTTGAAATTTTTTTAGCTTTATAAGTTTATTTTAATTTGAAAATCAAATTAACTTTTTGACAATAAAATTTATCACCGGTATTTAACCGGATTTACACTTTTACTGGCCGGTTTTACAGTTTTATTGGCCCAGATTAACAGCACTGCAGTAAATTTAAATACATTAGTGTCCGGATTTACATTTTTAGAAGCCAAATTTACAATTTTAAATATTGAATTTAAAATGTGAAAGCCAGATTAACAATTTGGCAGTAAAATTTAATATTGTCAATTCTAGATTCACATTTTTAAAAGCCGGGTTTATAATTTTATTTATAATTTCAATGCCGAGTTAACAGTTTGATATTTGAATTTCACATTTTTAACAGCAGTATATCAGAAAAATTTGACATGTTAGTTAGCGAATTTATAATTTAAATGCCAGGATTAACTGTTTAGCAGATAGATTTAACAATTTGATGACCAAATTCACATTTTTAAAATTCGGATCAATAGTTTTAACGGGTTATTAGTTTGGCAGTAATATTAATACGTTGGTGGCCAAAATTACATTTTTATATAAAATAAACAATTAATATTATTAGAACTCAACTAAAAAATAAAATTTAAAAAGAAAATATGTTACTAAAAAAGGGTATGTCTGGTCAGCTTGTCTGACGACTATAAAAATTACCAGAACTGTATTAAAGTTATAAAGTAAGCATGACTTGTCATATAATATTACAGATTTTTACAGATGTCTTAAGATGTTTTATAATAATATGCAATAACATTTTAACAAATTAATGTTTTAAAAATGTCTTAACCCTAGGATGAATGGGTGGGGTCTAATGGACCCTTTGCTGAGTTTATTGTTGTGTTATTTTCATATTGTGCTATTTTCATATGGTCATAGTATATTTAAAAAAAAAATCATATTAATAAATAAAAGCAGTTTTATATACCTACCACATCTATAAATACGTCGTGCTCGGAAGATCCTCATATAGTTTATGTGTTATTTGTTGATGAATAGAGTCACAACATTATTATTTTGAGTACATATTTATTTATTCAAATGCCTTTCTACCTTTTGGTGTAAGTCTGTATGGCGTATTATTAATTTATATAATAATCACGCCATTTCTTCCTATCCTTGGCTATCTCCTTTATTTCTTCCCAAGTGTTTCCTTTTTTTGTTGCCTCTTCTTTTATTGCGTTGTTCCATTCTTTTCTAGGTCTTCCTTTTTTTTTGTTTTCTTGTTACTCTTGTCTCATATATTTTCTTAGTGTTTCTTTCTTCACTCATTCTTCTGATATGTCCATACCATTTCATTTGGTCTTCCGTTATTTTAAGTACATACAAGTTTAAAATATATATTTGCTGGTTTTGGCCTTTTTTGTGTTTTTTGCATTTGCAGAAAAAAAGTCATGTTTGCTCATGTAAAATATCCAGAAAAATTTTGCAAATTTGCTAAATGTAATAAAAATAACTTGGAAAGATCATAATAAAGATTTTTGTAATATTTGATTTGTATAATATAAAACAAAAGTTTATAAATAAATAATCATTTAAATCATTTTAACTGCATTATTTTATAAAAGGTCCGACGGACTCGTCCTATGTGTAGATGTATAAAAAATTGCGCATACATCCTAGGGTTAATGTCATAAATTATTCTAAAACTGCCAGACAATGTTCTTGGTTTGTTACAAATGTCATAAAATGTTCCTGAACTGTTATAGGATCTTTCTGAGGTGTTTACAAACTTTTTTTAAATTTACTTTTTTCAGTAAGGGTTTCATGTTAGATAAAGCGTACGTTGAGTTAAACTGTTATGGTATTTTTGTTTAGTTATGTTAGACATTTCATCATAAAAATAATTAGCCCGGCACAACGTCTACAAATTATTCAATTGCAATACAAAAATCAGCGCTCTATGAAAAAAGTATTTTGTACACTTAGAGCAAATTATGGTATACATAATCGGCTTACCAAACTTACAATTTGCTGTACCAAAAAAAATTTAAAACTTAATTTTTATTATTAGATAATACGCGATCAACTAGACCACATCCAGCAAGTAGTAAAAAAATATAGCGGCAGTATGACCGTAATGAATCGATTTTCAACAGTTTGGGTTGTTGTACGGAACAACTTGGCGTATTTTACATAAGAATATTGGTTTAAAAGCATACAAAATTTAACTCATGGCAGAATTGAAACCGGCCGGCCAAATTGTCACTGTTTTAGGCTTTAGGCTCTTGAAATGCTTTAAGAAAATCTATTGATTTTGATCAAAACTTTGTTCTGCAATAAAGCCTATTTCTGGCTTAATGGCTTTGTCAATAGGCAAAAATGCCGTATTTGAGCTGAAAAGCAACCAGAAGAGATTCTAGAGCTGCCATTACATACAAACAAAACAACGGTTTGGTGTGGTTTATGGCTGGTTCAACATTTCTTCAAAAAAGCCGGCCGGAACGTAATTGTGAATGGCGCCCGTTATCGCACAATGGTAACAGACAAATAGTCTGTGCCAAAAAATTGAAATCGGTAATCTTGACATTTGGTTTTAACAAAACGGCGATACTTGCTAAATAGTCCGTGAAATCATGGCTTTATTGCAAGAGCAATTTGGTAAACAGTCAATTTTACGTCTCGGACAGGTATATTGGCCGCCTAGATCTGTAATATTGCATTTCTAGATTTTTTCTATTGGGACTACGTATAGTCCAAAGTCTACATGGATAAGCCGACTACGATTGGGGAATTGAAGACCAACATTATTTCCGTCATTTGCCAAATACATCTCAAAATGCTTGAACGTGTAATTAAAAATTGGATTTTCTGAATGACCATGTTAGCCGTAGTTACAGCCAGCAATTGAAAAAAATAATTTCTAAAAAATGGTTCTTTTGCATGATTATAAAGATTACCCAATAAATTTTTTTTTTTTGTTTTTTTAATTTTTATAAATAAATACTTCTAAATGAACTACCCTTTATAATGTACTTAGTTTTTGAGAATTGTTTGTAATGAATTACACTTAACGCTAGAGAATTGCCGGGTTTAGTCGCCCCATCCTGTTGGGGTGCCACTAGTAGTATTGTTATGGAAAAATATTAAATTTTATCACATCTACAAGAATATTGGTGAACCTTTCTCTATAGAAAAATATTAACCAGTACAGTGCCGTTTTTAAATTAAAATTAGTTTTTATAAGACAAAACGCCAACCAATTCAATATCTAAACGATAAGATTTTAGTCATCACCCTTTTTATATATTGAACTACATACAATACTCTATGTTTTCATGCTTTTGGTTAAAAGTTTGAATTATATTTAACAAGTAAAAAATTAATAAAGAACTAACTAAAAACGCCACTTTTTAAAAATTTATTGCGGAGAAACGACTTATTGCATCAAATTTCTACAAATTTGAAAACACAGATTGAACTTTTTTCTACAATGTGTGAAAATTTTATTCAATTATATTGAGGCGTTTTCTTGCTGAGTTTGATTCTGTAAACTTCTATAATAGCGCAACTATTCTCCCCCTTTAATGACAACAACACAAAATATTTACTAAAATTAAAAAAAAATATATCTAAAAATATTGTGCTAATGAGAAATGCTATTGTAGCTGCGATAGCACACAATAAATATAAAATAAATGGTATTGCTTTCTTAAAAAACAACGTTGATAATGTATTACTTATATTTAGATGCCACGAAAGTTGCAAAGAATATTTTTATAAACAGAAAGAATTAAAATAGCCTAATATTTTAGAAAAAGATACAAAAAGTTTTAGATCTCTCATTAAAGATGTCGATGAACACTTTAATTCAATTGTAGCTAAATTTATTGCTGAATAAAAGATAAACTTTTCTTTAAAAGGATCATATAAAGCTAGATGTGAAGGAGCTGTAGTTTTATTTAAAACTAAAAATTGTATTCTTATTTTTAAATGTTTATATTTAATAAAAGTCTTATGAAATCAATAATCCGCTTAAAAAATTTAAAACGGAAAAAAACGTCAGAAAACAAAGGGTTATGCACAAAAAAAATTGTTGCTTAGATCAAAGTACAGTGATAAAGATTATGGTACTTCTTGCTATCAACCTGGTTTTTTTACTGAAAAAAAATGTTTTTATAAATTTTCAAAAAAAACTGTAAAAAATTGCAAATTTATAGAAAGAGCAACTATTTTACAAGCAGGAAGTGGTCAATGAATTAAACTTAAAAGAAAAGTATTAACTGCTTTATTTTTTTTTACCGTTTGTAACAAAAGATCAACAAGAAGTTGTAAGAATTTTGTAATTTTTTTTATTTAAGTCTATAAAACACGACAAAGTATTTAAAATGATTCAAGTACTCAAAAATTACTTTTATGTTGTTTTCCTACATTTCGTATTGTTTTTATATGTTTCCACAATGTAATTTGAGTTGTCCATTTGAGTTCAGATGTTTGCTTTAACACGTCTATGACGTCTGTTCCTTTTCGAATTTCTGCATAACAAATTTTGTATCTCAAGCTTACACCGAACATGGCTTGATTTATTGCTCTTTAAGTTGTTCCTAACCTTGTAGCATTTTTACAGTAAGGGCCATGGTGTCCAATTCGTAAATTTTGACGGGTAAAATGCATTTCTCATACACTACTGTTTGGTACGTTTTGGTTTTTGAAATGCGTCTTAGCTTTCTAATTGGCGCCCAACTGTGATGTATTCATTATGCTATTTCAGCTCTTTGATTTTCTATGCACAACCTTATTTTGTGGCCTAAGTAGTATTCTTTAAAGTATTCAATTTTTTGATTCTTGATAGTCACCTTGGTTTCATTTTCTAGTGGATTCTTAATTTTTGTTTTTGATAGATTTTTTTTTCAAACTGCTTTTGTCTGATTCTATGTTTAGTTGTTCTAGCATATCTACTATTTTTTAAAACTACTATTAATACGTATTATATCGTCTGCAAATCAAATGTGGTTTAGGTAATTTCCATCAACTCTGATTCCTAAGTTTTCCAGGACAATTTCTTAAAGATATCTTCCAACGACAAAATAAATAATTTAGACAATATTGTGTTGCCTTGTCTGATTTCGTTATCTATAAGGATTTTTAGTAGTACAGTTTTATTAAGTTAAATGCCTTTTTGTATTCTATTAAGGCTACGTGCAAATATATATTATATTAAATTTTCAGTTTTCTTGTGATTTTATTTGTTATGTTTTTTGTTAAAAGCTTGTAGAAATGTGACAGAAGGCTAATGGGACAATAATTTTTGATTTAATTTAAATCACTTTTTGCCAGTTCTCAGAGATTTTTTTTTTGTAATGCATTTATCAAAGAGTTTACTTATTAATACCGTATAACCCTCTAGTATTAGCATGTTACTGGTAATTTTATCTTTTCTTGGTGCTTTTTGTTTCTTTATTTGTTTTAGTGCAACTTTTATTTCTGGTACTGTTATGTCCGAGCTTTCTTCAAAATTTACGTTCATGATTATATGTGACTGTGTTGCTATTTGACTTATAGAGTTTTTTGTAAAATGTTTCAATAACTATCTTGCTTATTCCGTTTTAACACACCTTCTTGGTTTCAAAGTTTAGTTATTTTTGTTTGTTTATTTAATAAATTGCTTCTCAAAACTTTTATACTCAAATTTTTAGCAATTGTTTTTTTTATCTGTTAATGTTGTAGGATCTAATATCTTTGTATTTAGGTTTATTTATATTTATTTGTCTATATTCGGCAGATTTTTATATGTTCTTTTTTGTTCCATGAGTCTAATTTTAGCATTTTTTTGAGCAATGGTTTTGTGACATATCTTTTTGTTTACTAGGTATATGTTTATCTTTGCTAATTTTATTTGATAGTTTTTTTAGTCTTAAGTTTTCTAATTTGTAGTTAAAGTTTAGTTTAGACGCTAGATCTGATTGGTATTGCTTACAGTTTGGTTTAGTTGTTCCTCTATGTTATAATGTTTACTTGTTGTCAAGAGTTTTTGTCTTTCAGCTTTAATGTTTATTCTTACTTTTGCTCTTTAATAGTTGCTTCTGGTGTAAACTTTATGTGACACGTTGGTGATAATGTGTTTTTTGTTTGACAAGAGAATTTGTTTTTTATTTTACCGTTTGAGCTATTCCAAGTTCATTTGCGTTAGGTAGATTTTTGCACTAAAGATTTTTGTTTTGCAGATAGTTTAGAAACATGTTGCCTCTTACGCTTTGTCTCCTTTATTTAAAGTTTCCAATCTTGTTGTTTTATTTTTCTCAGTTTAGTTTTTTGCCTATTTTAGCCCATAATAATCAAAAAGTGTACTTTTTGTAATTTTGGGCCGTATTTATGACTTTAAAGAATTGTTTTATTTCAGATTCTTTGGTTTTGCTAGTTGGTGCATACTCTTGGATGACTATAGGTTATATCTATCTGATATCTGAACAATCACATAAATTACTCGATTCGTTATGGGTACAACTTCAGTAATATGATGTTTTTGGTTTTATTTACAAGAATTGCTAGGCCGCCATTGTGTGTTATTTTGGAACAGCATGTTCCCAGATTTTATAACTGTGTACTTTTCTCTAAGTAGTCAATTTTTGCAAAGACCTATTAAGTTCCATTTTAGTTCTTGTGATTTTTTGTCAGTTTTCTAATCATTTCTGTTGGCAACCTGCAGTCTTCCAGTAATCTATAGCACCTTTGACCAGTATTTTTTCTGCCCCTTGCTTCAGTAAGTGGGTAGTTGCAGGTTACTGAGAACGCGGGGTCTTTGATTTTGTGTACTGTAAAAAGTTTGATAAGGGTAGTTTTCTTGACCTTTGCCGATTTTGATATAAATTAGTTTACTGACTAATTTTGATGGCAGAAATACAAATCTGTCATTTAAAAATTTGAAAAAAAATACTTTATTTTTTTTTTGTTTGGTAAAAAATACAATAAATAGTGTCAAATCATTGCAAATTGATAAAAATAATATACAGAGAATACCTACTTCATGTAAAATTTTCCGTAGAATCCCAATTTTGGTATTTTAAAAATAAAAAAATGTGTTTAAATACCACCCAAAACCCTACTTCTAAGACTTTTTTTAGAATTTAAATTAAAAATTCTAAAAAAAATCATGGAAATAGGTGCGGAGAAAAAAAATAAAAACGATAAATAGCATTTTTTGCCCTCTATGGAAAAGGGGAAAGTATACAAGTTTTAAAATCTTTCCAAACATGTTTTTTTGATGCTAGGAAAATCATTTTTGAAATAATTTGGATATTTGTGATGGGAAGCATTTCACCTATGTTAACTGGGGGGACTCTTTGTAAGACAATTGCTTTTTAGAATTGACAGATTGCAATTTATATAACAGATTTGTAAAATAGGTAATTCTTTTATATCTTTTTATCAATAATTAATAGCCAAATTATTATAATAACTAGACAAACTAAAACTGTACATACAATTGAAAAAAAGAAACAATATAATTGGCAAAACTTAGAAATTTTTTTAACATTTAAGTGACATTTGCTTAAAGTCAATTATCTACAACTCAATCCTATAGAAAATTTATGAAAATGTCATCATTATAAAATTATACAAACTATGCTTTCATAACAATTATTATTAAATTTGATATTATATAATTTATTTTATTCTAATTACATTACCCCGTGATGTACATTAAAATTTGGAAATAACATTTATTCAAATTAATTAAATTCCATCAGCATGACCGTTTCAATCAAAATAATAATAAAACTATTAAAGGTTGAATATATAATTAAACAAAAACAATTCCTATAATTAAATTAAACAATTTAATGCCCGAACTGTTTGTTATTTTCGTATATTACAAACGAATTATCCCAATTGATTAATTTGATGAATTTGATTAATATATTATTTTTTAGCAAAATTATTTAAAACTAATTATAATAATTAAAGCTGATGCATTATTAATATGAGAAACTAATAAAAATAATAATAAACTTGTTAATTGTGATGATAAACAACTTCATTATATTTAATATATTAATTAATTCTATTCTCACCATTAACAAGTATTAATAATTATATTCCTTACCCTAAACAATAATTTAACATTGTCAATCTAATTGCATTATAATTATTAATTTAACGAATTAATTAAATTGATATTTAATAAATAATTTAATTCAATAATTAATTCAATTTGTATTGATCTAATTTGTGCATATTAGATGAGCTGTGAAAATGAACACTTGTCGTCCATCAATTTTAATCGTTATTCCACGAACAAATTTGTTACACTTTGAGAAGGGTCCCGTGGCAAATTTCCGGTAGATTTTTTTTCGAGTGTTTTGGAAACATTTAAATCCGGCTTACAAAATGATGTTACCTAATAAGCCAACAAAGTGGAGAGATACATCTTGATGTGTCATTGTGGCCGGATGAACATCCGATGCGAAGCACATGGCACCCGGCCGCAGTTGCCGCAAATATTTTAATTTTTGACATTCAGATACAAATTGGAAGCATATTTGTCACGTACTAATCATGGTTTAATTGAAAGCTTCTGTCAGGGTTTGAATGTTTTATATAGTATGAACAGATTGAGCTCCAAAAATAGTATAAAATTAATTGCACTAAAAATATGATTAAGTATAGCTTAAAAAACAATTTTTTAATCAATGTTGCAGTCTTTTTAGAGTACTATAATTAAATAAAATTATTTCCTCTACTTCTAAAGGAGAGAAAAACTAAATGATAATCAACATTATGTTTGTTTTGCCAACTACTATTGTCATTGTCTGTAAGCTCTGTGTGCATTAATATTAAGGTTTATTAAATAAAATCATTATTAATTACTGAATTCAATCTTGGTTGAAAAACCTAATCTCTAAGATATTGATCTGAAATTATAGCGCAAAATTTATGAAAAATTATGCAGAAAACTTATATATTGCATAAAATGTATCTAACTTTGTTCAAAAAACGTAACTGTTGCACAAAATTTATCAAAAATTGCTCAGAAAACCCAATTGTTCCAAAAAATTAATATAAAATAGCTCAGAAAATTTAATTATAGCACAAAATTTAGGAAAAATTGTTTAAAGAACTTATTCATTACATAAAATTTATCTAACATTTTTGCACAAAATTGATCAAATATTGCTTAGAAAACTAATTTAATCCAAAAATAAAATTCTAAAATAGCTAAACAACCTGATTATAGAAAAACATTTTTGAGAAACTATACATCAAACTCATTTATTTAATAAAGTTGATCTAACATTGTTCAAAAACTGAAATTGTTGCACAAAGTTCATCAAAAAATGCTTAAAAACTCAAATTGTTCCAAAAAATTGATCAAAAATAGCTTAGAAAAATTGATTACAACACAAAATTTTAAAGAATTTGCGCAAAATATTTTTTGTGACATAAAATTAATTTAACATTGCTTAAATAACGCAAATGTTACAAAAAATTAATAAAAAATTGTTCACAAAATAAATCTAAATTAGCTTGGAAAACCTGATTATAGTACAAAATTGATAAGAAATTGTGCAAAAAAATCATTTATTACATGAATTGTATATAACAATGTTCATAAAACGCAATTGTATAAAATTTACCAGAAAATTTACCAGAAAATCTCAGAAAACCTGATTGTCCAAACAGTTTATATAATTTGTGCCAACAAATTGATTTAATTAGCTCAAATTTTTTTATTATAGCACAACATTTCAGAGAAAGTGTGCAAAAAACTTATTCTTTACATAAAATGTATTAAAAAAAATGCTCAAATAATTTAATTGTTCTCTAAAATAACTCAGAGAATTTGATTATAACAAACAAATTACATTAAACATTAATCAGAAAAGCAATTGTTGCACAAGTTTTTTCAAAAACATTCATAAAAAACTAATTTGTTCCAAAAACTAATCCAAAACAGCTCAGAAAACCTAATGATAGTACAAAGTTTATGAGAAATTATGAACAAACTCTTTTGTTATATGAAATTTATTTGACATTGCTCAGAAAACTCAACTATTGCACAAAGTTTATAAAAAAATACTTACTTATTACTTAATCATTACATCAAATGTATCCAACATTGTCAAGAAAACGCAACTGTTGCACTCAATTTATCAAAAGTTGCTTAAAAAACACGAATGTTTTGAAAAAAATATTTTAAAAAGTTAAAAAAACTTAACAATTACAAAAAAATATTCAGAAAACCAAACTGTTTAAACAATCCACAACATTGATCAAAAATTGCCCAAAAAATTAATTTGTTTTAACAATATTCAAGAAAAAGTGTGCAAAAATAATTTATTACATAAAATGTATCTAGAAATGTTCAGAAAACGCAATTGTTGCACAAAATTTATCAAAAATTAGTCAGAAAACTTAAATGTTCTAAAAGATTGATTTAAAATAGCTCAAAAAACCTAATTATAGCACAAAATTTATAAAAAAACTGTGCAAAAACTTCATTTAATACATAAAATGTGTCAAACATTGTTCAAAAACACAATTGTTGCACAAAATTGATTTAAAATAGCTCAGAAAAACTAATTATAACAAAAAATTACATACTTTTTAAATAACATCGTTCAGAAAACGCAATTTTTGCTTAATTTTTTTTTTAATTGCATAAAAAACTAATTTATTCCAAAAACTAATCCAATATAAGTCAGAAAACCAAAATTATAGCACAAAGTTGATGAGAAATTGTGCAAAAACTCATTTGTAATATGAAATTTATCTAACATTGCTCAGAAAACTCAGTTATTGCACGCAATTTATATAAAATTGCTGAAAAAACCTAAGAAATTTATAAAAAATTAAGCAGAAAACTCATTTAGTATCTAAAATGTCCTTAACATTGTTTAAAAATGCAATCATTTATCAAAAACCAAAATGTTTCAAAAAACTGATTTCTAATAGCCAAAAAAATGTGCAAAAAACCTATTTATTACATAAATCGTATTTAACATAGTTTATTTAACGCAATTGTTGTATAAATTTTACAAAAAACTGTTCAGAAAACCAAACTGTTCAAACAATCTACCACATTGATCAAAAATTGATAAAAAATAAATTTGTTACAACAAATTGTTTTAAAATAGCTCAGAAAACCTGATTGTAGCACAATATTAAAAAAAAGTAAGCAGAAAACACATTCATTACATAAAATGTATCTAGAATTGATCAAAAAACCTAAATGTTCCAAAAAATTTATTTATAACACAAATTGTATAAAAAAATGTGCAGAAACTTTATTTATTACATAAAATGTGTATAATATTGTTCAGAAAACGCAACTGTTGCACAAAATTTATAAGAAAAGCTCAAAAACCCAATTGTTCCTAAAAATTGATCTGAAATAACTATATGATGCTCTAAAAATCCAAATGTTTAAAAAAAATATTTTAAAAAGTTCAAAAAACCTAACTTCATTTATTACTTAAATTGTGTCTAACTTTTGTTCAGAAAACACAATTGTTGCACAAAATTTATAAAAAAAGCTCAAAAAACCCAATTGTTCTCAAAAATTGATCTAAAATAACATCAAATTTATCTTACATTGTTCAGAAAACGCAATTGTTGCAAAAATAAATCAAACAATTGCATAAAAAACTAATTTGTTTCAAAACCTAATCCAGAATAGCTCAGAAAACCTAATTATAGCACAAAGTTTATGACAAATTGTGCAAAAACTTTGTTGTTATATAAAATTTATCTAAGAAAATTTAATTATTGTAATTAATAATTTCAAAAAATGGTTTAAAATAGCTCAAAAAAAAAAAATTTTAATTTATAAAAAAATTTACAGAAAACTCAACCTAATATGTGTCCAGCTTTGTTCAGAAAACGGATTTAATTTATCAAAAATTGCTCAGACAACCCAAATGTTCTACAAAATTCATTTAACATAGCTCAGAAAACCTGATTATAGCACAAAATGTGTGAAAAATTGTGCATAAAACCCATTCATTGCATAAATTGTATCTAAAATTGTTTATATAACGCAATTGTTTAAAATTTACAAAAAATTTGTTTTTTTACTAAATTATTTAAAATAGCTCAAAAAACTTAATGATAGCACAGTATTTAGGAAAAAGTGTAAAAAAAAAATTATTACATAAAATGTATCTAGAATTGTTCAGAAAACGCAATTATTGCACAAAATTGATCAAAAATTGATCAAAAAACCCAATTGTTCCAAAAGATTGATTTAAAATAGCTCAAAAAGTATAATTATAGCTCAAAATTTATGAAAAATTGTGCAATAACTTTATTTATTACATAAATTTTGTCGCACATTGTTAAAAAAACACAATTGTTGCACAAAATTTATAAAAACATTGTCAAAAAAGAAAATAGTTCTAAAAAATGATTTAAAATAGCTTACAAAACCTAATTTATTAAGGTAAAATTAAGCAAAAAATTTATTTATTATCTAAAGTGTATCCAACATTGTTCAAAAAACGCAGTTGTTGCACTCAATTTATCAAAAACTGCTCAGAAAACCCAAATGTTTCAAAAAATTAACTAAAAATAGCTACAAAAACTTGATAATGGCACAAAATAAATGATAAATTGTGCAAAAAACCATTTATTACTAACATCGTATTTAAACTTGTTCATATAACGCAATTGTTGTTTAAAATTTAGAAAAAATTGTTCAAAAAACCAAACTGTTCAAACAATCCACAACATTGATCAAAAAATTCTCAAAAAATTAATTTGTTCTAACAACTTAATTTAAAATAGCTCAGAAAACTTTTTATAAAATGTATCTAGAATTGTCAGAAAACGCAATTGTTGCACAAAATTCATCAAAAATTTATCAAACCCAAATGTTCTAAAAGATTGATTTAAAATAGCTGAAAAAGCCTAATTATAGCAAAAAAATTATGAAAAATTGCAAAAACTTCACTTATTACATAAAATGTGTCTAATATTGTTCAGAAAACGCAATTGTTGCACAAAATTTATAAAAAAATGCTCAAAAAACCCAATTTTTCCTAAAAAGTAGTCGGAAAAAGCTTAGAAAACCTGAATATAACAAAAGATTACATAAACTTTATCTAACATTAATCAGAAAACGCAATTGTTGCACAATTTTTTTCAAAAATTTGCATACAAAACTAATATGTTTCAAAAACTAATCTAGAATAGCTAAAAAACCCTACTTATAGCACAAAGTTTTTGAGAAATTGTGCAAAAACTTATTTTTTAAATAAAAATTATCTAACATTGCTCAAAAAACTCAATTATAGCACAAAAATTATAAAAAATTGCTCAGAAAAATAATAATTTAAAAAAAAATTATCTAACATGACTCAAAAAATCTGTTAAATTTATAAGAAATTAAGCAAGAAACTTAATCATTATCTAAAATGTATGCAACATTGTTCAAAAAACGCAATTGTTGCAGTTAATTTAACAAACACTGCTCAGAAAACCCAAACGTTCCAAACAATTAATTTAAAATAGCTCAAAAAACCTGAATGTAACACAAAATAGATAAGAAATTGTGCAAAAAATTCATTCATTACATAAATTGTATCAAAAATTGTTCATATAAAGCAATTGTTGTTGAAAATTTACAAAAAATTGTTCAGATAAACAATCCACAACATTGATCAAAAATTGCTTAAAAAATAAATTTGTTTTAACAAATTGATTTAAATTAATTTAGAAAACCTGATTAAAGCACAATATTAAAAAAAAAACATTTTATGAAAAATTGGTAAAAAAATTTAAACAAAAAATTCATTTATTAATTTAAATGTATCCAACATTGTTCATAAAACGCAACTGTTGCAATCAATTTATCAAAAACTGCTCAGAAAACAAAAAAATTTAAAAAATATTTGATTTTAAATAGCTTAAAAACCTAATAATAACACAAAATGGATGAAAAACTTATTCATTGCATAAATTGTGTTAAAAAATGTTTATATAACGCAATTGTTGTTTCAAATTTAGAATATTCAGAAAACCAAAATGCTCAAACTTTGATCAAAAATTGCTCAAAAAATTAATTTGTTACAACAAATTGATTTAAAATAGCTCAGAAAACTTGATTATAGCACAATATTTAAAAAAAGTATCCAGAAAACTCATTCATTACATAAAATGTATCTAGAATTGTACAATTTTGTACACAATTTATCAAAAGTTGCTCATAAAACCGAAATGATTTAAAAATTTGATTTAAAAAAGTTCACAAAACTTAATTTTAGGACAAAATTTATAAAAATGTGCAAAAACTTTATTTATTACATAAAATGTGTCTAAAATTGTTCAGAAAACGCAGTTGTTGCACAAAATTTATAAAAAATAGCTCAATAAATTAAAAATACTAAAAAAATAATCTAAATTAGCTTAAAAAACTTAATAAATTTATAAAAAATTAAGCAGGAAATTCATCAGTACCAAAAATGTAACAAATGTTGACAAGTGCCAGGCGGATTTATGTTTGAATGCCAAAAATAATAATATTTTCAAATTTTGGCGCTGATAGATCAAGTCTAATTTTGTGCCGCAAGCGCAAAAACTATCAAACAAAGAGTAAAATGGCCCAAAATTGGTTCAAGCAACAAAAAAAGTCATTGTTAAACTTCTGAAATAAACTTAAACAAATATATTCCAAATAATCTTAAAAAAAAAAAATATATATATATATATAATTAAATGTTGAACAATTCTTTTTTTTCTAGATGGGTTTTTCTTTGCTAGATAAACACAACACTGACTATTTTCAATGTAAAATTGTTTGCAAAACTCAATTTTTTAATAATATTTGGTGTATAGTTTCTTTGAAAACTGTTAAATGTGCATTTGTAAAAGTTTATATTGAAAAATAAGCTTGTTTTTGCAGTTTTTTCAAGTTTTAGACCTTTAAAACCCAAATACACAAAACAAATTTATATTTTTCAATTAATTTACATCAAAACACGTCAACTTTGGCGGTAATTTTTTTTTATAAAAATGCTCTTTTTTGCTCAGCCCACTGAGAACAAAAACATGGTTTTATAGCTTTTGCGGTTTATAAACAGGATATAGACTTGAAATGGCGCCAGATTTGGATTCTACGGAAAATTTCTAATTAATTTCTTAAGTAAATTTATTTTTTTTGAGTTAAAATTGCGGTTTTTAAACAAAAAATGCGATTAAGTTAAAAAACGACAAAATAACTTTAAAAAATCGTAGATTTTTTTTATGGGTTTTATACCCTCATGTATCGATCAAAGGACTACTAATTTGTTTCAACAGATTGATTTAAAATAGCACAGAATAACTGATTATAGCACAACATTTAAGAAAAAATGTGAAAAAACTCATACAATACATAAAATGTAGCTAGAATTGTTTAGAAAATGCAATTGTTGCATAAAATCTGTCAAAATTGCTTAGAAAACCTAAATGTTGTAAAAAACTAATTTAAAATAGTTCAGAAAACCTATTTATAGCACAAAGTTTATAAAAAACTATACAAAAACTTATTTGTTATTTAATATTTATCTAACATTGCTTAGAAAACTCAAATATTGCACAAAATTTATGATAAAAATGCTCAGAAAACTAATAATTAAAAAAAAAATCTAATATAGCTCAGAAAACCTGATTATAGAACAATATTTACGAAAAAGTGTGGAAAAACATATTCATTACATAAAATGTATCTAGAATAGTTCTGAAAACGCAATTACAGCACAAAATTTTTGATAAATTGTAAAATAACTTCACTTATTACATAAAATGTGTCAAACATTGTTTAGAAAACACAATTGTTGCACAAAATTGATCTGAAATAGCTCAGAAATAGTTTTTTAATTGCATAAAAAACTAATTAATTCCAAGAAATTATAGTCTAAAATAGCTGAGAAAAATTGATTAATTTATAAGAAATTAAAAAAAAACTTATTTATTACTTATAATGTATCTAACATTGCTAAAAAACGCAATTGTTGCACTTAATTTATCAAAAACTGCTTAGAAAACTCAAATGTTTGAATTGATTTAAAATAGATAAAAAACTTGATTATAGCAAAAAACTTATTTTTACATAAATTGTATCTAAAATTGTTCATATAACGCAATAAAAATCCACAACATTAATCAAAAATTTTTCACAAAATTATCTCAGAAAACCTGATTAAAGCACAATGTTTAAGAAAAATTGTGCAAAAAACTTTATTCTTACATAAAATGTATTTAAAATTGTTTAGAAACGCAATTGTTGCTCAAAATTTATTAAAAAATGCGCAAAAAACTCTTTTATTTCTAAAAATTATTTTGAAATAGCTGAAAATCTGATTATAAAAAAAAAAAAATGTATCTAACATAATTTAGAAAACACAATTGATGAACAAGATTTAAAAAAAAATTGCATATAAACTAACTTCTCAAAAACTAATCTAAAATAGCTCAGAAAACTTAAGTACAGCAAATATTTTATGAGAAACTGTGAAAAAATTTATTTGTTATACAAAATTTATCTAACATCATGCTCAGAAAACTTAATTATTGAACAAAATTTATCAAAAACTGATTAAAAAACAAATTTGTTTAAACAAATTAAACTGATCTAAATGATAAAATACCACAATCATTTTGTGCTATCAATATAACATTTTTGCACGTTTTTGTACATTAAAAATTATTAAAATAATATTAATTTTGTAAATAAATTTAGTTTAACAAGATCTTGTGCTATTAATAAGCAAATTTAATTAAAATTGTGCAACAAAAACCATTAAACTATCAAAGCATTAAAAATTTTGTAATTGACTTATTTTTAACAAAATTTTGAGCTACTAATTAGCAAATTTTATTAAAATTGCCCCACTAAATTTTGTATTATAACCGATTATGCAAAAATTTAGTTAATTGCAGTTAATAATTGTAAAAAGAATTGCTGCATCAATAACGTCGTTTTTTACAAAAAAATTCCTTATCTATTTTTTCTATCTACTTAAACAATGAAAGCGTTTTTGCAAATAATTTACATTTATTTTTTATTAAACTGCGCTGTAAACGTAGTCAATAAGTTTGCACTCCCTTACGCATTTGGATTTTTGTGCTGTGATAGAGCACTGCACTACCTCCAATGTTGTAAATTATGTCTTTTAATTAATGGCTAAAATGACCTTCAAATAAGTAATTTGGAACGTTCCCAATTGCGTTACGGTAGACATGGTGCAAACTGAGCTAATTGCTCGGGGGTTTAAACCAAAATTGGTTACACGCATGGGAAGCAATAAGAAATTTTTCTCAATGCTGTTTGTCCAGCTTTTCCAGAAAGCTAAAAACAGAGAAATCTTGTCTCTTACTGAGATCTACGGGTTTCTTTGTACAGTGGAGTACAAAAGAAAGACCGCATAGATTGCACAGTGCTATTGTTGTTAGCGTCATGGCCACACGGCATCTAAGTGTGTGTTAAATGCGCCGGAGCTCATCCAAGCTGCAAATGCATTTTCTTTAAAAAGTTCGGGCATATAGTTACTTGTTCCGGGTGTGCACACTGCCAAACTTTCTCAATACACAGCACAGCAGACTACCGCTCCACTCAAAAGCATCCCCAAAGCTAGCAAAGATATATCTTATGCACAACCGACAAGTTTTGCGCAAAGATCACAGCTTTTAGTTAAAGTTCAGCTGTTGCTCCGCCTATCCCAAGAGAGTGACGCCAGTTTTAAAAGGTTAATTCTAGCGTCTGTCCATTTTTTAGCTCAAACATAGATACTGGTACAAGTTGGCCACAAAATTTATGCAACGCTTATAAGACGGCAGAAAAAAAAAGATGCAAATGGAAAAACCACAAAGCGGAAAGAAAGGCGCAAGCATATTTGCTTATAAATAGTGTTCATAGAGACTATGGCTAATTGATCTTACTCAATTTATTTCAATTGCTTGGTTGTGCCAAATCTCAAGTTGCACTTTTCATTAATAGTCGATCTTTAATTTCTTGTGTCATTGTGAGATATCCAGTGCTTCTACGAAAGCTTCTTCACTGTCTTCTTACCAATCTTTCCAAATTTGACATATAATGGCGTTTAATCGATCATATATTCTGATAATTCATCCTCTGGTACTATTTGTTAAAAATTTAATAAATATTATGTCAACATAAATTATTTCTAATATATGTCTAGTTCTACATCATCTGGAAGCTCATTTTTATATTAAAAATATTTTTGTTTGCTGTCTGATAACTTCCATGAGAATAAATTCACTTAAATATAAATCAAATTAAATAAACTTTGTACAGTTTAATTAATACAAACATCCGCATTTTACTGAATAAATATTTACTACCCCTTTGCTAACGAAAAGAGTCCATAATTATGCCAATAAAGTGTAATAAAATATGCAACGGATCCGGATGTGTCTATATATATAAATGCAGACACACGCATAATATAGAGCGACATGTAATAAGTTATTGGTATGCATAGGCCATAAATAGTTAAATAGTTCCTATATGGCCTATTTCTCCATATAATAAATTAACAATTTGTCAGTGTATATCTGCATGTGTATAAATGTGAACATAAATTTGTAATGTGTATGTTAACGAGGAGAAATAATAAAGGAACAAACATATTTGTGAAAGCTTACATGTTAAACAACGCGCGTTTAATTTGCCAGCCGAACTGATTACAACTGATGAATTAATAATGGCGTATCTGCTCCTTGTCTTACTTCAATTTGCATCCTTAACTAGAACGAATCTTAGCATAATGGTATAGGGATCATTTATTTAAACATACATTCAGCAGCACTCGTTCTCGTTATCCATTGTTAGCAGCCAGTCGACGGCATTTCCACCTCCTCCAGCCAAGCAATAATATCCAGTTGAAATCGTGCATCAACTAATTGCTTCTGGATGTTTTCATCAAATAAACAAATACGATGTGAATTCATTTGGAATTTTTTAATTGATTTCAATACAATAATGATCAACTTCAAACATTTTTTAAAAACAATATTTTTATTATTTTAATATGTTTTATGAAAAATTTATTTAGTAAATTTATTTTCAACAATTTTTTTTTTAAATGTGGTAACAATTATAAATAAACAATCATGTAAACAACTTTTTCATATACAAATAGGATTTTTTTGCTTCCAAAGTAAAAAATATTTATATTAAATTTAATTAAATGAAATAGATAGCAGAAATTGGTCCTAAGTGATATCTTTGCGGCACAGAAAATATGTTTTTAATACATTCTTTTACATGCCAGTATCTTTAATATTTAAAGTACAAGGTATCTAAATTATCTACATTAACTTTCATTTGCAAAACAGATGTTTGCAAACAACAAAACAGATAAAAACCTTATTGCATTTATAGTTTGATCTTTATATTGAACTTCTCAATGTCTTTCAGAGCTGAATATCATATCAAACTGCCCTGGAATAGTTAACTAACAAAGTTTTGACTAAGTTATTTCATATTTGATGATATTTAGCTTGCATAAATAGCTTTAATCAAAAGCAGGGTTCATACTTGTTGAGTATTTGTTTACTCCAAGTATAAAAATAAATTCAGTCTCAAGTCAATTTTTACAAAATCTTATTTTAGCTGCTTTCAAAATGTAAAAATGAAACTACTAACAAATATTATTATTTAAGACTGTTGCGACCGCTACCTTTATTTGTAGTATTTTAATAAAATTGCTCATTGGGCGTGTGTATAGTTTACAGATACAAGCTTGTAGTTTGAAATGGCATTTCCGTCAATCAAAATAAAAACTGTTTTTTGTCAAGGACTTAAATGTTACAACTTTTTTATAAGAAAATAATTGATTAATGTTATTAAATAATAAAATGTAAGTGATGCAATCAATTCGTTGAAAACCAACATTTGGGTGGCCAAGCGTGGCCTTAGTTAACAGATTATGAGCGTGTAGTCAAGGAATTAAATATTACACTCTTATACTATAGAACGTGGTGCCGTAATCTAGGCATCCGACTGCTGCACCAAAGATTGTGAGTTTCAACAAAAAAACAAAAATCATTTTAAACGTTTATACGCTTTCCCGTGTTGTTAGCTGGGTTTTTATAATTAAGATCTTTCTCTGGTCCGGAGTAGATTTGAAATCCACTGAAAACTAAATACCCACTCGTAATGTAAGTTGTTGGCAATACAAGCAAAGAAAAGACTAATGCCCCTAGCAATGACGTGAATACGGCTAAAACAACGTTGAACGGCCTTTATACTGCGTTCCTGCTTCTGCAGCTAATGAGAAAATAATTGTCAAATGTCAATAATTAATAAAAAGTAAGTGACGCAATCAGTTTTTTAATAACCAACACTTAAGTAGGTATATTTTAAGAGTGTGGTTTGAAATAAATTTCCTGCCAATTGGCTCAATTGTTTGTCAATAACCAATTGCATATTACACTCTCCTGCAGTTATAGTTTATGAGAAATTAATTGTCTGATGTCTATAAATAACAAGAAGTACGTCTTGCAACCAATTTCTTGATAACCAACAGTTGAGTGTATGGGTGGGGTACCCAACTGTTGTCGTGAGAGCATAGTTCTCAGATAATGAGCTTTTAGTTTGAAATGTTGTCCTTGCTCAACCCGCAAAAGTAGGAAAATGTAGCCAAACAAACCAAGAAGGCAAAACAAAGTAAAAAATAATACAGAGCAAAGTTACAGCTGAACAACGTGAAAAAGTGCAAAAAATGCATCCCAAACTTGGGAAAACTACAAAAAAAAAAATAAACAGTGTGTTCACGAATGAACTTAACTATACGTGTAAACATTTTTATTGAACGTAAAAATACTTTAAAAAATATCAAATTTTGTAAATTCAATTTTTTTAAGTATGGTAAGAAAGAATGAGATAAAGACATACTAAAATATTTTTTTATAAAAGTTATTGTTAAAGAGTTATATTTGATATTAAGAATAAAATTATAATTTGTAATTGGAAATCAAGATTGTTACTGTCCAGTAATGCTTATGTAACATTACTATAATTATTTGTTAATATTTGAATAATGTGAAGTGTCTTATCCACTAAAAATTTCGCGGTGTGCAAGTATCCGTAAATGCCTTAAAAAATTTGGTACATAAATTCGATGATCATTGGTGTTTTACTTTTTGCAGGTTTTACGTGTATTTTTTCTAGTTTTCTAAGTATAAGCACTTTTTTTGTGTCTTAGAACATCAGCCAATTTGCATATAAATCTTTCTTCTTTTTGATTTGCATTCATCATTCAATAAACAATCTTTTCTCAATGCAGGGTGTGCATTTATCTATCCGTTCTTTCTTTTTATAATTGTACCTACTATTGCTTTTATAGATATAGAAATAATAAAATATTAAGTAGATTTTATGATACAAATAAAAGTCTTAACATTTGTTCACAAGTTTTATAAAAATTATGCTGTATTTTATTATCGCACTGTATAAGTATAATTAAAACATCATTTTCCATAAATAATTTTGTTATCGCATTTTGTGATATAAATCAAGGCCAATGTACCATTTACATATATTTGTTTTTTACAAAGATAACATAAAAAAAACAATTTGTATTTAAATATTGTAATTATGAGATGATGCAATAACACGCTAAGCAAAACTAACTATGCAAAAGGATCAATCTATAATCTTACTCTTGAAAATTTTGACCGATTAATTGAGGCTACCGATAGGCAATATCACACTCCAAACATCTTCAGTAGCCAGAAGTTTACCAAGATGGCTCATTCAGCAGTGGAATAGGTTTGTGGATTCCTTTCTAAAATAAAAAATTATTTCAGCATGTTTGCTCTGTTATACACATTTGATCAGCTACTGTTTGACATAATCATTTGACAATTGAGTTTAAGTTTGAAAAAATCATGGGTGCGTTTTCGGTTCAGTTCAAATACATGATATTTAACTTTTTTTGACAGTTCTGTTAAGTTCTTACAGCAATGTTTGACAATGGTTTTATATTTATTAAAGTTTTTGTAATTTTGTCAATTGTGTCAACTTTTAAGAGTTTTTTAACAATTATGTTACGGTATTTCATTATTTGACAGTTGTGTTTATGTTTAACTGTTGCTTGTCATAATTATTTTAGTTTTATTATACTTAGGTAAATTAGTTTTAAATAGCAGTGTCATTAATTGACAGTTGAATTTTGATTTCAGTTTTTCATTGGGGCAATTAAGACTGAATGCTAAATTTCAAGATTATTTTACTGTTTCATTGTTAACAGTTATATCAGTTAAGTCATCATCTGTCAATGTTTGACAGTTCAATAAATATTTAACAGTTGACTTTAAGTTTGACAAATGTTTATTATTACAGTTGCGTTTTGGGTTCAGTTTAGATACATATTGATAATTGATTTTTTTGTTTTCATTTAACAGTTGTGCCGTTAATAGATTACGACTGAAAACTATATATTAAAATTTACTGTTTTATTAAAAATCAATTAATCAATCTGTAACTGTTTGACAGCTAAATAATCATTTGACATTTGAGTTAAAATTTACCAAACTTTCCGATTTGGGTTTAGTTTAAATAATTTACTACTTTTAATCGTTGACCACCGTATAAAATTACTGCTTTTGTTTTCTCAGAAACTACCTGCAAACCTTTTTCTTTTATCACTGCTACGATTTTTTTGACTACTTTGTTGATTTTTTTTTTAATTTCTTTTTAGTCCTACTTTTTATTATACTTGTGTCGTCTGCAGATCTTATTATTTTAAAGCCTATTTTTTTGTGAGAGGTGGAAATGCTGCATGCATTAGCACTGGCCCTAATTCAATGCATCGGAGTGTAGGAGAAGATATTGCTACTTTACCCACTAAAACCATCTCTCGTGTTCCGTAGTTACCAACGGGACTGCCATAAGACATTTCGTCCTGCTCTTTTTGCCTTAGTATGTTTCCGATACCCGTTTGGACACACCTCTATTTGGGCTCGCTTTCCAGCATGTGCCCTGCAGTGTTATCTATTGTGACTTCTTCTGCATCTAGTACAGCCGTCCAGCTGCTTCTTTCTTCTAGCCATCTGGCGCATGCTTGAACTGTGTGTACAGGCGTGTCTTCCGTCCCACAGTACGGTCATTTTGGTTCAGTTTTCCGCTTAAACCTGTTAAGGTAATTCCAGAAACATCCATGGCCGCTGAGAAACTGAGCCAAGTGGTAGTCCACATTGCCGTGTTTCTTGTTTATCCATGGGGTTACTTCCATTTTCGTTTATCTATATCTTGAGTTTTGAAACTCCTTTATCTTTTTTTTCATTACTGCCGTTGCATAGTTTCTTAATGCTCTCCATTTGTTTTTGTCATTCAGGCAATTATTAATTATTGAAGACTTATCAATTTTGTTTTCCAATACATTCTCTAACTCTTTCCTATCATTCTCCCACGCTTCGCACTCTATTAGCGTATGTTCTGCGTCGTCATACGTGACTTATTGGCAGAATATACATTTCTCTTCTTTCTTTATTTTATTTATATTTTGTAAATACTTTCCAAAGGCTCCATGTCCGGTGAGTAGTTGTTTATAGTAACACGTCTCCGGTTTATTCTCTACCCATTCCTTTATTTCTGGTATTAACTCTCTTGTCTATTCACCATTTTCTCCGTTTTTCCACTGTGTCTGCCATTTTTTTATTGTATTATCTCTTGCTTGTCTCTTTGCTTCTTGTTTACTATCTTCTTCATTTACCAGTTTCTTTATGTTTAATCTTTCTTCTACCATCAAGTTTGCGGGTAGTGTCGCCGCGATTACCTCTAGCGCTTCTTGCGACACCGTTCTGTAAGCCCTACATATCCTTAACGAGCTTGCTCTAGTGGCTCCTCTTATTTCTTTTCTGTTTTTTTTTGTCTTTAAGGCATCTCCCCATGTTACTGCTATTAGCCTTCTTGCCTCTTGTCCTGGTCCTCCCTTGTTTGGCATGAGCCTACTAATCATTCCTTCCATTTTCTTTGTTCCTTTTACTGCTTCCTTAATCTGTTCGTTCTATCCTTTTGCTTCCAGTATAACTCCAAGGTATTTAATCTTCTTCCCTATGGTTATTATTTGTTTACCTACCTGTTTTTTTCCGGTTCTTTTATTTGTTCTCTTTGTCGATAACCATGCCGCTTCCGTATTCTGCGGTGCTAATTCTAGCCCTTTACTTTTCATCCATCTCTTTATCATACTAATTGCCAACTCTAGCCTTTCCTTTAGTACTTCTATGTCTGCATCCCTACCTACTAAAGCTAAGTCGTCAGCAAAAGCCGTTATTGTCACCCCGTCTGGCAGCCTCATTCCGAGAAGCTCATTATATACTAAGTTCCATAATTTGGGTCCTAGTGCTGAGCCTTGTGGTACTCCTCTGGTCAGTCTAAATTTACCCTTCTTGGTCACTAAGTTTCTTTCTTGTAGATAACTCGATATTATCTTGATCGTTTTCTTTGTCAATTCTTTCTTTTTTGCTGTTTCTATAATTGATTCCCATAGTACGCTATTAAACGCGTTTTGTATATCCAACTCTGTTATGATGCAATGCTGTCTTTTCCTATATGGGCCGCTGTTTGCTTTTTTTGCTACCGCTTTTACCTTCTCAATAGCTCCTAGCGTCGATCTCCCTTTGGTAAATCCGTATTGTTCACTTTCCCATCCACTCCTTTCTTCTATTTCTTTTTCTATTCTTCTCACAATAACTTTTTCCATTATCTTTGCTAATGTATTGATTAAACAAATCGGTCTATATGTCTTTGATTTACCTGTTTTTTTCTCTTTATCAATCAGCACTAAGTTTGCCTCTTTTCAACATTTTGGGAATGTTCCTTCATTTAGACATCTGTTTATTATTTGTGTTAGTTCTATTTCGTTTCCTTCTTACGCAGCTTTTACTATCTCCGCTGTTATCTCGTCCGGACCATGTGTCTTATTGTTAGGTAGTTCTCTTATGATCTGTTTCATCTCCTCTACTGTTGTCATATCTGCTTCCTCTTCTTCACTTGTCTCTGTTGGTTCTTTTACCGCTCTTTCTTTGGGGAACATTTTTTCAATTATTTTTTCTTCCCCTTCCTCTTCCTTTAAGCACACTCCTTTTGATCTTTCTTTCAGTTTATTCATTTTCATCAATTTTTTTCAGCATCTCTTCTTGCTGTCTTTTATCGCTTTTCTCAGTGCTTTTCTGTCCATTTTTAATTCTTCTTCTGTCTCTGCAGTGTCCTCCCTTTTTTGTTTTTGTCTTTTGATCTTCCTTTCGGTTTGTATTGCTTTATTCCTGCTTTCTTTTATCTCATTGCACCACCAGTACGGCCCATTTCTTCCACCTTCCCTATACCTGGGGATTGTTTCTTCCGCTGCCTTTCTCAGTTTTTCCGAGTATTGTTTGCATCTTTCCTCTATGTTTTTGCTTTCTGTTACTTCTTCTACCTCCATGGCTCTTTTTATCTTTTCTCTGTCCATCCTTCGCACGTTCCATACTTCTTTTCTTGTGTATTCTTTTTTTCCTTTTTCGATCGTGTTGTATTTTATATATTTATGTAGGCTCAGCAATTCTTCATCTGTCACGTTCCAGTTGCCCACTACTCCTGCTGTTTCCCACGTTGCTATGGTATTATCGATATGAGACTTAGATCTTTCTCTTACAAATGTTGGTCTGTCGCCATGGTTGCATATCGTTAGATTTACTGTAGCAATCATTTCCTCTAAAATTTGTCCAATTTTGCGTTGAAATCTTTTCCTATTAAGATTTTCTTGCTCTTCTGTATTTTTAAGCTATTTTCTAGTTTTTCAATCCATTCTCGCTAATATTCTATACCGCTGTTTGGACTGATGTAGCAGTTGTATACTACCATACCTCCTATATCAGCCCACACTATTCCTTCTTTGGGAGTTCCCCACCTTTCCACCTTGTCTTTACACTTCCCCCTTGCTAGGATGGCCGCGTCTGATCCTCTATCTTTGATTTATTCCCCGCTTAACTTCTTTTTATTAGGTTTGCTCACTATCACTATGTCTATTTTTTCTCTCATCGCAGTTTCGGTTATAAGTTCCCTTCCGTGTAGATTCCATCTTTCTGGGTTGTTGTCCTTTATATTGATTCTTGGTCTTTTAGTTTCTCTTCTTATTGTAGCGGGGCATCTTCTCTTTTCAGTTTGATGGCCTAACACCTTACACTCTATGCAATATTCTCTGTTCTTGCAGTTCGCTATTTTGTGTCCTTCTTTTCCGCATTTTATGCACAACGACGATCTGTCTTCCCTTCTGCATTCTGCCGCTACGTGTCTCTTCATCCAACATTCATAGCATTGGCTCTCATTCGCTTTTGCTCTTTTTGTTCTGCATCTTATGAGTCCTATGTTTATACTTCCTATTTTTATTATATTTTCTGCTGTGTCTTTGTCCATCTTAATTATGGCCGTTTGTATTTCCCTGTACCCTTTCTTTAGTGATATAATCACGATTTCTTTATTGTCCACTTTCCCTTTAATTTCATCAATCAGCTCTTCTCTGCTGATCTCTGGACTTATACCTTTAATCATAACCAGTTCTCCTATTAGCTCTTTGCCCGCTTTTTTTATATTAAATGTTTCCATTTCTTCTCTTATCTTTTTTATTTCTTTTTCGGTCTCATTTGCTTTTTGTCTCAAGAGCTTTATTACCAAGAAATTCACCGGGCCATAATCTTGAACGTCAAGAAGGCGCTCGATAAGGTCTGGCACGATGGCCTAAAGCCAAATTGTTTAAACCTAACCTCCCACACCATCTGGGCATTGTAATTAAAAACAAAAGAACTTTTCAAGTCCGTAGTATAATACAAATGACAACCGTCGTATCTCAAGATTTATTGTACAATGTTTACGTAAGAGACATGTTTACATGTGGCTCAATTGCAGCACAATATGCAGAGAACACCGTTATTTTCCATAGTTTAATTTTATCACTCTGGATGATAACTAGAGCCCCGTGGTACATTTAAAATAAAGACCTTAAAAACGAGATACACATTAACAGTTTACAAAATTTTATCTTCAAAAATTCAACAATTTTATTTTATAGCAATTTAATCTTGACATCCAAATGATAACTCAGAATATTCTTACTAAATACAAATATCTTCTTGCCGTGTTTATGCTAGCTTGTAAAAGAATAATTTACGTATGACATTAAATAATAAGATACCAGGTGGGCAAAGACCTAGTACATAAAATATGAACGTGAAGTTTGAAATAGTTTTTCCATAAGAAATTCTTGTCAACAAATTGGTGTTACACCCTTTTTCTTTGTTTCTTAAGCCAGACTTTATAAGAGAATAATTGTCAGATATTATTCAATAAAAACAGAAAATTGCGTAACTAACTTCTTGGTAACCAACACTTGGTTTGGCAAAGTTTACAGATTATAAGCAAATGGTTTAAATTAGAGATCACTTGTTTTTGGTTTCTTTAACCAAAAACACTCAAACAAGTGAGCATGAACTCAAACACTGAGTGTTACAACTTCCTGCCCTGTTTCTGCAGCATTAACTTTAAAAGAATTATTGATATCATTAAATAACCAACAGTAAGTAACGTAACCAATTTAGCAGCAGTTGAATGGGTGGCCAAGGCTTAGTTTATGGATTGTAAGCAAGTGATTTAAAATAATGTCTCCGTCAACCCATTCAAGTGTTATAAATGTATTAGATGTTACTTTTTTTTGCTGTGTTTTTGAAGCTATAGCATACGTGATAGCATAAATAAACCATGGACAAATAATTAACTGATAGTTAAATAAACAACAAATAACTTACTTTTAACTTTTTTCTTTTTTAGCCATTGGATATCTATTTTGGGACGCAAATTTTTCTTATAGACTTTTAAGCCAGTTTATTCTGAGTCATTTGGTACAACTTTTTTAGCTATTTTTATGTCGTTTAGCCGTTTTTTTTCTTTCTTTTTGGGCATCAGTACATAAGTTGAAGTTCATTTAGTTTAACTTGAGTTTGGTAATACGTTTTGCAACATTGGTTATCCTGGTTCCTATGTGGATTTGCTCATTTACGGTTTTTTAAGCTCAAGTGTTCAACGTTGGGGCATCTTAATTTGTCTATGCTTTGTGTTGTAAGTGTTATGGTCTCTAGGCCTAATGTCTTAATTGTGTATCCCAGTTTACTGAAAACTGCTCAGTTCATTTATATCTTTTTGTTTATTTTAGTAGTTTGAATGTTTCTACTAAATTTTATAACACGAGCAAGATATATGTATTTGTCAACGTTTTTTAGTACGCAATTGTTTATAGATACAGCTTTTTTTTATCAGGTTTATACAAAGACTCGATATTGAGGCTTCAATGTTTGAAGTTTTGTCTAGTTGAAACATTATCTTTTTTAGTTATTTAATGCTTTTGCTTAATATTATTGTTATCTGCAAAGCATTTACGTTTTTTTAATAATTTTAAAATAAAATTTAACTATAAAATACCATAAAGAAATACAAAATGCGCAAAAAATTTCAACATTTCATAATTTTTATTATCAAAATAATTTGTACCTAAAATGTGATTTCTAACGCTAAAATCTTCCAGTATTCATTTCCATATGAAAATTTAAATCTCATTTCTAAGTTTTTATTCCGTCATCCAATGCTCAAAACAAAAATAAAAACAACGAGATACGTCGAGGGGATAAATTAGTCAAGGACAATTACGTCCAGAATTTTTCTTTATACAGAAAACCTCCCGAATTAAATATTCCATCAGTTTTAAATAGGCCAAACAAAACAGCGCGATCTAAATCTAAACGAACCGTCGAGAATATTGCCATTTCAATATCTAATTAAAATTATGAAATAAATATGTAATTTTTATAGCTACACCCCTCAGAGGTGCTTGCATTACAAACAACCCTCGCAGTTAACTTCATCTGAAAATCTAAAATTCATATGTTGTTTTAATATTTGAGCAGCCGACTGCGGCGCATCGAGATATTTAATTATGTTCGCAATATAAAGGCAATTAAATTTATAAAATGCTATTACATATACGCTCCTGTTTTTTCCTATCCGGATGCTTTAATTTAATTACTGGTAGATTTTTTTAAAACTGTTTGAAGGCTTGTCGAAAACGAATGAGTTTTAGAAACATTGTTTTGCTACGTAATTAAGAGTAGAAAAGTGTACTCATGTGTTATCGTTAATTCTACACATGCCAACAGAGGAATTCGGAAAAATTGCACTAAATGAGTCATAATGGCCCTCACTTTTTCACTTTAATTATTTAAGCTTGGATGCATAACATTTAATCATTTAGACATTTATACGGAATTAAAGTCAAAATAACCAGGAGCCGCCGGTGTTTATAGGGAAAATATCCAAATGTGATAGCATGAATATAGCTACACACAAAACAGGTTCACTAACTAAACATAAATTGCTGTGCGAATACCGGTTACATTTTATAGTTTTAATATAAAGTCACCGAAGAAAAAATATATTTATATTGAACCTTTTGTATCTCGGGGAATTTTTTTGAATTGTAAATTAGTAATTTTATAGCGGGAAAAAAGTCTGAAGGGGTTTAACAATATTAATTTCAAGCGGCACTCCATTTCCTTGCCTGTTTACTACATATTGAAAACTCAGCTCGCTGCAGAATATTCTCATAAAGCCAACAATATATACCTGGCTTATAACAAAGTATTTATTGAATAATATAAAAATATACAGTTTTTTATGCGTTCAAATATTATAAGTGATTAATTAATTGTTGGAAATATTTAAAAGATGACAAATCATATCAGTATTATTTTCTTGTAATAAACAGACATGCAATAAGAAACATACATCAATCTAAGACAACTGGGCAAATCAAGATCTCAGTTTATAGACTTTTATTGCAAAATAACTCAAGTAGAAAATAAAAAATTTTAGTGAATTATATACAGAATTAAAATCTTTAGCACATGAGCTTCACGTTTAGAACCGCATTTATTAAAATTGGTGGATCCTGTTTGCGTTTATTCACTGCTTCGGAAAGTGCTTTTTGCCATTCAGAACAGTAAAATAATGATTTTTAATAAATTAAAACAAAATAAACTATTAATTAGATCTACAAAATATTTATCATTTTTTGTTTTTACTTCAAACTAATTTTATGATTTTTTGGCTTTAAGAACATATTAGTTTAGAAACTTATTATAACATTTGTAACAGATCGGAAACATTATTGGCGAGGATGATTATGGCACCATTCTGGAACATTTTTCGATAATATTAGTTTTCAAGGAATATTTTATACTATATTATATGTTGGGTAAACATGCGGCAAAAATTTAAGGGGCTATTCCTTGGCCTATTCTAAGAATATTTTGTACGCCAATGAGTATAACAATGAGTATAACAAATACAAAAAATTAAATGAGTTTATTAAGTACAAAAATTGTTAACAATAACTTAGAACGGCTGTTTTATCTACTAATGTACAAGTGGATTTTATTTGAATACGTCTTGTCATAGATCATCACATGTATCTGTTGCAGTTGTTTAGATTGAGAGACGTTAGGCTGATTGACGTGTCTTTAAAAAATAGTAAATTCCTCTACCACAAATCACTTTACAAACGATGACTAACATGCATTTTATGAATGGACTTGCTGATGGCAGTTTATTACAAGCTAGACGATTGTACATTGAACGGTTTCCTGGCTGTAATATCCCTGACCAAAAAATTTTCAAAAGCATTTATTGACGTGTTTGTAAAACAAGCACATTGAAATGAAATATAGAGCCAAAAAGATCAATGACAGTAAGAAAGGTACAACTGGAACATAACGTGCTAGACAGAGAAAGATTCAAGTAGTTTTACGCGAGAAATTGCCAATACATTGAATGTAAGTCAATGGACAGTTTGGAAAATTCTTAAGAGCAATTTGTTGTACCCATACCACATTCAACATTCAGCGTGTTCAGGCACTACTCCTGCTGGTTTTCATTTACGTATTGCATTATGTCAATGGCTTTTGCAAACATTAATTCTAATCCCACAATTCCTGACACATATTCTTTTTACCGATGATGCCAGTTTTTTAAGAAATGCAATAAAGAATTTTCATAACAACCATGAATGGGCAGATAAAAATCCGCAACAGGTATGTTAAAATCGTTTTTAACATCAGTTCTCCTTGAATGTTTGGGTTGGACTTGTGGGCGACTATCTAATGTAACAAGTATATCTACATAGAAGACTTACCGGCAAGGTGTTTCGCAACTTTTTGGAACACATGCTACCTCAGTTTCTGGATGATGTACCATTGGCAACAAAAATTGCAATGTGGTTTATGCACGATGGTGCACCACCACATTTCAGTTTAGTAGCTCGTGATATTTAACAGCAACATACGGAAATTGCTAGATTGGTCAAAGTTATTTTAAACATTTATTGTAGATTCAGCAACTTTGCATATACTTTTTAATAAATAAAAGTTGCCTCTTTCGCAAATTTTGTTTATCTTGTATCTTCAAAACAAAGAGATTTTGCAGAAATCATTATAGGACCAAATATTCTTAGATTAGACCAAGGAATGACCCTTTAAACTTTTGCCGCATGATTATCTAACACTCTGTATTTGTGCAAAAACATGTTATGATATTTCTAATAAATTAGAAACATTCATTTTTACTTTGTGACGTTAAACGACATTAACAGTTAGAATATTTACGTTTTTAACCTAGAGAATTGCCGGGTTTAGTCGCTCCGTCTTGTTAGGGTGCCACTATTACATCTACGAAAATATCGGTAAACCTTTCTCTCTAGAAAAATATTGACGCGTATAGTGACATTTTTAAATTAAAATTGGTTCTTATAGGACAAAACGCCAACCAACTCAATATCCAAACAATAATATTTTAGTCATCACTCTTTTTATATTTTGAATTACATACAATATTCTATGTTTTCATGTTTTTGTTTAAAGATTTGAAGTTATATTTAACAAGAAAAAAATTAATAAAAATCTAATTAAAAACGCCAAATTTTAAAAACTAATTGCGGAGAAACGACTTATTGCATCAAATTTCTACAAATTTGAGGACACAGATTGGACTTTTTTCTACAATATGTGAAAATTTTATTCAATTATATTTAGGTGTTCTCTTGCTGAGTTGGATTCTGTGAACCCTTATAATAGCACAACTATTCTCCCCCATAACAGAAAGGAAACATTATATCATTGTTAAAAAATATTTAGTAATTTTCGTAGCTGTTAGTTCTCCAGAAAAAAATGTATAATAGTTTAAGAATGTCGTATAACATTTTTAATAGACTAAAAAAATAAAACAGTATATGACAGTTCATGAATACTTTATTTTTGAAACGTTTTTTAGTAATCTCCGTAGCTGTTTGTGCTCAAGGAATATTTATAAAAACTTTTTTATCACATTTCTAACAGACCAGAAACTTTCAGTTTCAAAAAGTATGGAAACGCTTACCAACTAAACCCTCCTCTCTTCCTCTTTGTGTAAAAAATAGTAAGTTTTACACATTTTTGTGTACAACTTTCCTAGCCTTTTAAGTGGCGTTTTTTAAAAGGTCATTAGAAGTGCCAGTCTTGTAAGCGTTGATTTTGTGCAATGGCGGTTGAAACGTAGAAAAGCGCTTTTTAAAGTCTTATTTTAAAAGAAATTTATCTTCTTAAAATAAAATAGAGTTCCTAATGCAAAATACAGCTTCTTTAAGAAAAAACCGCATACATATCAAATAGACATGGAAAAGTCCTAATGGTCTAGTCAAGAATGAAATTGATTACATCTTTTCAAATCGTAAAGACATAGTAGTATGGTGTGATAGCTCAATGGTAGAGTACTTGCATATCATGCGAGCAGTCCGGGGTTCGATCCCCGAAGTATGACTGAAATGATAACTTGCTCTATATCAACCACTTTAAACAAGTCGTAGACTTACTGTGGCGATGTAAAATAGCCGTAAAAAGCATAATAAATAATAATAATAATAATAAATAAAATGTATCTGTTCAAAATGCATTTACAACAAATAGTCATCATAGACTAGTAAGAGCACATATAAAAATTAACACTAGAACAAAACGAAATTAACTACTGCCAAACAATTGACAGAGATATTCAAAACGCAAAATATAAAGTACAAAGAAAAAGTAACAAAAATCAGAAAAAGTAATAAAGCTGGAAATAGCAAATAAAAATACAACTGGCATAAATAACCCTGACTGATATTATCAAAGGAGCTACATAAACTATAATGCCAGCAAACTTAAAAAAAAAAACATATACTTAAGCTTCGGAAGCCAGATGGAAGCGAAACGACAGAAAAGAAGAAAATAATCAAAATTGCAGAAAACTTTTATTGTAAACTGTATGAATCACGTCAAGAACATTGGAGAAATTTAACAAGACCAACAATTATGAACGTAGGTTCTGAAAAAACACCAGAAATTACAATAGATAAAATAAGATTAGCTTTTAAACAAAGTAAAAATCGTAGGGCACCTGGTGAAGATAGAATAATAAGCAAACAACTAAAAAAGGGAAGTAAATCAATACTTAAAAGCTTCCAAATATTCTTCAACAAGTGTCTTGAGATGGGAAATATTCCGGAGGACTAGAACAATGCAGTAGTAGTTCTGCTTTATAAGAAGGGCGATAAAAGTAAACTTGAAAACTATCGGCCAATAAGCCTATTTCCCACCTTTACAAAACATTTATAAGAGTTATATTTAACAAACTTAGCAATAAACTAGATGCATATCAGCTCATCGAGCAGGCCGGTTTTCAAAGAGGATATGAAACCAACAAAAATCTGCAATGCATGAAGTAATTGATTAAAACATGTAATGAGTATAATATCCTACTTTTTTTTGCATTTGTTGCCTATTTTGAACGTTTTGGATAACTGTCGCATTAACTCGAGATATTCTGGTCTAACTAAAACCATATACGACTTTTCCACTATGACGCTGAAACTACAAGATTTATCCGATTACACTAGGTCTAGGGAATATCTTTAAAAACTTAGACTGGACGGACAAAGGAATAAATGACGTATTTGCGCTTTGCGGATGATATTGTTTTAGTGGCCATTAAAAAGACTGAGATTAAAACAAAGCTAACTTAACTAAACAGCATCTCTAAATCAACTGGTCTTTACATGATTATAAGCAAGACAAAAATCATGACAGTTGATGTTTCACACCGGCCTGATGAAGTAACAATAGAAAGAGTAGATAGCTGCATCTACTTAAGACATAAACTAAAAATAGGCAAAAAAAACAAAATGCGGAAACCAGAAGAAAAATAAGACTAGACTGAGCAATATTTGGGAAGCTGAATTTTATTCAAACCCACAAAACGTTCTCAAAAAAGCTGAAAGCAAGAATATTAGACACATGTGTTGCACCGGTTCTCACATATGGCATAGAAACCACAACGTTTACCCAGCATAACATCAATCGTTGCACAAAAACCAATGAAACGGAAAATGTTAGGCATATCGTTACGCCACAAAAAAAGAAACGAATGAGTGCGGAAGAAAACATTTGTTGCGGATGTCAAAAGAGTGACGCAGCAAAAACGGAGTTGGGCTAGGCATATCCTACAAACAACTAATTACAGATTGCCTCACAGAATCCTGGTATAGAGACTAAGGTGCTGAAGGAGAAACATAGGCCGCCCCTCTAAAAGATGGAGCAACAAAGTTTGGGAATTAGCAGGAAAGAAATGGTTAAGACTTGCGAGGTACAGAAAAGAATAGAAAGTTAAAAATGAACTATATCTAATATTGAAAGAATAAAGTCTGAGAAAAAAGAAGAAGAAGAAGAAAATAAAAAGAAGTTGTTATACCACTAACTAGACATGCGCAATCTGATACTAGTTTTCATATTGATGTCTCTAGGCAACAACGGAGTTAAAAGATTGCCATACTGGCCTTACCCAGTATGATTGTTATGTGCAATCTAAAAATTAAATCTTTATCTAACTTTTGTTAAATTACTGCAGGATTTATCTACCTATGTTAATAATTTGGCAACAGGTTTCCAGCCGCCGCCTAGTAATTCCAAATTTGATCCAAAATTACAGTTTCTGCCATTTTACCTAGAGTCTACAGAATTAATATTTTAAAGAAAATGTATATCTTTATCAACATTTGTAAGTAGTATAACATTATTGCATTGCATTCATTTGTAAGGAAAATGACTGCCTTGTGAAAAAATGCTCTTACAGATTTGTTTAAAATGTAGTCCGGATTTAGAGCCGATTTACCCTGGTTAAATTAATTTAAAAATTGAAACAGTGTTAGTGTGCTATAAGCACTTTTTTTTTATTGTGGAACTTTTCCATAATCCAAATCCAAAGACTGTTAGCAAATGTTTCAGACTTGTCTTCTGAAGTGAATGGCTTAGCTGGGTTAGGTTTCTCTATCAAAAATCAAATTTTATCCAATTTTCGGCAAAACTTAGTAGTTTTTTTTATTGTTAGCAAAATGCTGCTAATAAAATTAACAATTGCGTTACCAACTTTTTTAGTCGTTCGAATGTCAAGTGTGGTCAAAGGCTTTTTTTTAAAATATGTAAAAACGAAAACCAGTCTGTATTGTATACCAACTTGATCTTTTCATAAAGATCTAAAACTATTGAACTGTGGTCTGTGCTTAGGATATTAATGATAGAAATGGCATTTGAGTTGCAATGTTCTTTAGTAACGCAATGTCAAGTACATCCCCAAGGAACCCTTAATAATTATAATTAGTTAGCATGTCAGGCCCGGTTAAAACCCTTATCTTGGTTATATAGGGTTTTCCAACAAGAGGTTTTATGTTGATATTTAAAAAAAAACGGATATTTTTTAAGAGAAATCAATAAATATTTATCAGTCAAATAGCCGCCACGGTTACGGTTGCAGTACCACATTCGTTTCATAAAATTTTCCATAACCAATTGCACATTTGCGGCTGTATGCCCTCGATAACTTTACAAATTCCATCTTTAAGGTCTTGAATTGATTGTGAAGTATTGGCATAGACCTTATCTTTAACGTGGCCTCAAAGCAAAAAGTCTAAAGGTGTTAAACCACAAGATCTTGGTGGCCAGTTGTGATTATTTCTTCGAGAAATAACACGGTCAGGAAACTTATCTTGCAAAATTGCGATTGTTTCGTTGCTTGTGTGACACGTAGCGCCGTCTTGCTGAAAATAAACTTCGTCCACATCAATATCTTCTAACTCCGGCCATAAAAAATCATTAATCATAGCTCGGTACCGCCATCTATTTACCGTAACAGTTGCACTAGCCTCATTTTTGAAAAAGTAAGGCCCAATCACACCCCCAGCCCAAAATCCGCACCAAACAGTAACACGTTGATGATGCAAAGACTTTTCAACAATCATTCTTGGGTTTTCTGAGCCCCAAAATGCAACAATTCAGTTTATTAACGTAGCCTCCGTGGTGAAAATAAGCCTCATCACTGAAAATGATTTTTTGATAAAATTCCGAATTATTTTGATGCATTTGTAGGACTCAATCAGCAAAAATACAACGTTTATGGTAATCGACCGGCTTAAGTTCTTGTGTTAACTGAACTTTAAAAGCCTTAAGACTTAAGTTTTTATGCAAAATACGGTGTAATGTCATTTGTGGAATGTCTAATTCTAAAGATCGACGAGGAATCGACAAACTTGTGTTTTCTTCAACATTACGGGCTACATCAGCAATATTTTTATGTGTTCCTAAGCGATGCACACGGTTTTGATTCTTCACATCACACTTGTCCCAACAGCTCAAATTTTTCTACTAGGTTTACTATTGCCGGCCGAGAAGGTGCTTAACGACAACCAAAAAGTGCTTTAGTTTTGCAAACTGTAACTGAAAATTTTTCACCATTTTTGTAGTGAATTTTAATAATTTCAATGCGCTGTTGAAGCGTCTATCGTTCCATTTTTAATAATGGCGTAGTTTTTACTTGTCAAATGTCAAAAGATAATAGTTTCAAAGTTGACAGCTGCCTAAATAACCTGCTAGATAGAAAATACTATGCCAAACTGGATGCATTAAATTAAATTGTTGGAAATTGGACGTCAACTATAGTATTAAAAACGGCTGCTACTAGCTGTTTAGTTGGCGACTGATGTGGTAAAATCAACTTTATCAGTCTCAAGCCAAAAACATTAACTAGTCAAGATTGTTTTAAATTCAACAGTAAGGGAGGAGCGTAGAAACTTTCAGTTGATTGTTTGACAAGGATTGCAGTTTTACGTCTCTATATTCTATACAAGTTTTTCAACCACGTAATTTACGTAAGGTTTTATGGTAAACTGTGTAAAGTTTTTGAAATTTCATAAACAAAATAAAAATTGGATTTTTGCCAGATATTGATTCAATCTAAAAATATTTTAATGTTTTATAATTAAATTTTGTTATTTTTAATCTTTTACGATAGAATTTAGCACTTATCTACAGTTAATGACTAAATATTTGACATTTAATGAAAATAATTTTGCACTTTTTAATAGTTTATAGTCATTTTATTTCACGTTTTAACAGTTTTTTGATTTTTTAAAACATGTTTTTACTATTTTTGGTATTTAAATTTTTTTTAATTATAATTTTTCGTTTTTCAATTAAATTTTGAAAGCTTGATTTACAATTTGAAATTCAAAATTACAGTTTAGTGCTAAAGTTTTAACACGTTGGTTGCCAAATTTTTAGTATAAAAACCTTAATTTGAAACATTTTTAGTTTTTAAAGTTGAAAGGCCGAATTATTATTTGAAAACCAAATTAACTTTTTGCAATAAATATTATAAAAATAATGAAACGAAAAACTAGTGTCGCCATCTAGTTGCAATTTAATACTAAATGTCCGCATTAAACGGTATCATTTAGCATTTATGCAATTGGCAGTCTTTGCTATCATGCGATGCCGTGGTCGTACAAGGCATACTGACAAGATTTGTAGAACCAAAACAATTGTCTATGCTTGACCCTTGGCCGCTGTGATTCAATTGACTAATTTTGAATAAATTATTAATAAATTTTAATAAAATTTATCTCTTTAAATGCCGAATTTACACGTTTAAAGACCGGAATTACAGTTTTATTTGATAAATTAACAGCACTGCACTAAATTTAAATACGTTGGTGACCGGATTTACATTCTTAAAAGCCAAATTTACAATTTTATATATTGAATGTAAAATTTGAAAGCCGGATTATCAATTTGGCAGTAAAATTTAACAATTTCATTTATAATTTCAAAGCTGATTTAACAGTTCGATATTAGAATTTCACGGATAGATTAAAGACTGGATTTATAATTTGAAAGCTATATTAACAGTATATCAGTAAAGTTTATCATGTTAGTTAGCAGATTTATAATTTAAATGCCGGTTAACTGTTGGCAGATAAATTTAACGATTTTATGACCAAATTTACATTTTTAAAAACGGATTAATAGTTTTAACGGATTATTAGTTTGGCAGTAATATTAATACGTTGGTGGCCAAAATTACATTTTTTAACTAAAAAAAGATTATAGTACAAACTATTGTCCGTTAAATGTCTTAAAAAGCTCCATTTGAAAATTAATTTAAGACTTTTATAGTTTACTGACAGTTCTTAATTTTTTTAAATTGTTCTTGAACACACCTACAGTTTTTTAGAGCCCCAACATTGATTTCAAAATAGGTTTGAATTGTTATCCTAACTTATTATTTTATATTAAAATTATTTGACTTTGTTAACATATTGCTTTTACAGTATAATTTTTTAAGCAAATAATATTTTTTTAAATTATTAACTATATCCTTACTTTAAAGATGGAGTAATTATTAGTGAGTATTAGCTCTTGTAGTAATGAGACGCAATAGGGTTTGTCATATAAAGTTTCTGCCACTTGTAAAATACTCTCTAATATGAAACTCGATGTCATTGAAAGTCGAAATCACAATGCATTTAATTAATTAGCAAGTTGTCGCATTTAATTACGCCTAATGGACGCCTGGGGAGCTTAATATGTACATTATTTAATAGGAGTGTGTAATACGTTGCATGCGGCGGCGGCAAAGGAGATAAGTTAAGATAGTAATTAAAAGGTGCAAAGTTGGTGTTAAGGACGAAAGGACACGGAGACGGTAATGACCGCACAGAAGCTGTAAGTGATACAAGCGATACTTCAGGGGATCCGGCGGTCACGTCTTTGGGACATTCGGGAAACATTAGCGCGGTTTTCAGCAAGCAGTAACTTGGTTAATTAGTTGTTTGTTTATAGGTTTTTATGTAAATGTTTTAAGTAATCTTTGTGGTTTGGGGGAGGAATATCAAAGGTAATCTGTAATTCTGATTAATTTAACCGCATTTTAGCTCGAAGCCCTTCAACTTATAATGCATATTAATCACTATTAGCTTTGGATGTTATTAACTATTAAGTGCAGTGTACCGTGCGAGATTTATACAATGGGCATAATTATGGCAAGATTGCGCCAGGCTACTGAGAACTAATCAATGCACTTATATTTAATTACAAACAAAAGATTAATGCCACTAAAATCGTTTCGTATCTCCTGACAAATGGAACACTATTAGTAAATATACCATATTGGGATGATAATTTGATACGATGCCTTTTATAAAACATTCTGACATAATTAAACAGGCTGTACTTATGGAGATTGAGATCTGAGGCGGGCTCGCGCGACCATCCCGATTTGTTCTGAGCGTGGGCGTAGTAGAGACAACTTGATGACAGGTAACTTCTAACCCCGCGAGCATATCCATTAAAATCCGTTTTAAAAATGTTATTATTATTATAATGCGTTTTTGTTATGTCTGGCTTTATTAAATTATTGTTATTTTGTGCTTGTGCATGGGAAAGTCAACTATAAATTATCCCCGTGAAATATATATGTTTTATACATATTTAATGGTGTTAATTAAAATTTTAGCACACAATTTGCGGGAGCCGTTGTTGCGACGGAATTTATCAACTAAATGAATGCAAGCGTGTAATAATAAACAGCATCTATATGCAGTTTATAGTGAGTAAGAATTTTAATTTCAACTAACAATTCATTATAATTATTATTACGCGTTAAATATTGTGCAGCACATGTTTATGGTTTATACACATTTTATACCACCACTATGTTTATAAAAGCATGGGTAATTCCATTACTTTTCGACCAAACTTAAAAACTGAGTATCTCCAAACTGGCTCAAAATTAAATATGTGATAGTAGGTACCAAAAAAACATATTTCCCAAATTTTCAACTTTTTAAGTCATGATCTTGATTTTTGGGAGTATCTTAAAGTTCAGAAAAACGCCTAAAAATCACATTTTTTCGGTAATTTTCAACATTTTTTTTTCTCAGCGTAGAAACATTGGAAAAAGCTCTGCAAGATCTGATTTTTTTGTAATTGTTTGTACTTTAACTTATTTTTTTTTATGTAGCCATTCCCTATTGCCTTTAGCGTAGGCCGTTGTGAAAATAGCCAAAAATTACAAAACCAGCCTCACATTGAAAATGCCGTAACAAAGTCAAATTTTAATTAAATTAAGTCTAGATTAGCTTAATTTATTTGTTTTGAATAGCTCCTTAAAATTTTGCTAAGTTTTTTCCGATCGAACCAGTAAATCGTGAGATACCACTTTTCAAAGATTAGTAATTTGGTCAAAAATGCTCATTTTTGTATACATTGAAACCGTTGTAACTTTTTTCTACCTAAATTTTTGTTACTGAAATTTTCAGTAAATCTTTCTTATATATACCAAAAACATCTCGTAAAGTTTGGTTTTTGGGAATAAAAATGGGCTCAAGCTACAGAACTTTTAAATATGTAAATAACCTGGTAATAATTTTTACTTACGCTTTTATTTTTGCAAAAAAACTACATATTATTGCATTGGTTTGAACATATCTTTTGAGATAATTAAAAAATACACATTATTAAAAAAAAAAAACCTTTGTAACATGGTAATAACAAACAGAACAATATAACATATTTTAATAAATGGACTTATGATGTCTGAGATTGATTGCCAAGAGCTACTTGTAACTCTTCCGTTATAATAATGTTGACATTAGTGTTCACATTATTATATGAAAATTAAGTACTTCATTTTGTGTATCACCGGCTTCATTTGTACATTTTTCTTTGGCAAAAAACTGCGTTTTTCATTAAACATTTGGATAAGTATTGTAGGCGACAGGTTTCTATGTCCTGTTGTTTTACTAAACAGACAACAAATGCATGATGGTGCTCCAGTTTATTTTTCGATTGCCTTTAGAAAGCATTTAGACCAAACAGCAACAGTAAAAAAATAATGAAAAAGGCCAAGAAATGCAAGCCAATGAAGGAGCTTTAGCAAGAGTACGAATGTCTTTCAGACAAAGATGTTGTGCTTGTTTGAAAATAGAAAGAAGCACTTTGAATTTTATTATAACTCTATTTTTTGTAAAAATATAAAAAAGAAATAATGTTGTTAATGTAATGTTTGTACTACCACTCCCTTAAATATTTTACATTTTTTAAACACCTTGTATAATATTGCCGGTAAATCCTTAAAAAAATTTTAAAGATTTAATTAGTATTAATAAAAAACTAAAAAAAAAACGTTAATCTTGCTGTTAATTTATTCTGTCATTGTCACTAAAGTGGTACTAGTTTGAGGTGGGCCCATCGCTGCCTATAACTTATTTTGTTGTTTTACTTCCTACACTAGTATCCAACTCTTTTGTCTTCTATTTTTGTGTTAATCAGTCTAGTTATTTGCATTGCCTTTAGGTATTTTTTTAGTTTATTATTCTTATTCTTCTCTGTCATATATATTTTGTGCAGATTTATTAAGTATTTTTTTTATAGTCCTAGATTTGCCAGTTTTGTTTTTAGTAAGATTCTTGAATCTTTATTTGGTTTTAGTTCTTTGTATTCTCTGGTTGCCAATATTTTAACAATTATGAAAAAAGCATTTGTCAACCTTGAGAGGGTGTATCTACTGTTTGGAAATTGCTTTGTCAATTCCGCCAGTTTGCTTTAATTAAGCAGTTCATTTCTTTTTCTTCTTTATTCTCTAATTTTAGTTGGTACTAATGTTTCAGTAAATGTATAAACAAGCTGACCAGACATACTTTTTTTTTAGTAACATAAACTCTTTTTGAAGTTGAATGTTTTTTACTTTTTTTAATTCAAAATGGTAAAAATTATACTCATTTTTTAGTTGAGCTTTAATTAAAAAATGTAAAATTCTTTTCATTAAATATGAAAAATAACAAAACTCTTCCTTAATACATAAAACTATTGTTAAAAAGTAACAAACTATTTATTAACTTATAAAAAAATTTAATTTAAAAATTCTATTTATTAAATATCAATTGCAAAGTTATGTTTTAAAACATCAAAAAACTGTTAAAAAATATAAATAATTGGCTATAAACTATTGAAAAGTGCAAAATTCTTTTCATTACATGTCAAAAATTTAGTCATCAACTGTTGATAAGATAAAAAGTCTATTATAAAAGATTACAAATAACTAAATTTAATCATAAAACATTAAAATATTTTTAGATATAATTAAAATTTGGCAAAAACGTTTAAAAAACCTAATTTATACTATTTTTTAATAAAATATCAAAAATAGCAAATTCCAGCCATAAATCATTGAAATAATGTTGGAACAAACCAAAATCTGACCATAAACTGTTTAACTGTTCACAAAATTTAAAAAATAGAAAATCCGGCTAGGAATATTATAATATTGTCAGAAAGATTTAAAATCCAATCATAAGCTGTCAAAAAATAAAAAATTCTTTTCATAAAATGTTAAAAATATCAAAATCTAGCCATAAAGTATAAAAAAAATTTCAAAAAATACCAAAACTTATCATACAGTTTTTATCATTCTATATATAAAAAGACAAAAATTGCAAAATCATTTTCATAAAAATTTAAATTTATGAAATTTTAAAAATTAGTGACAACAAATTTGTCCAAAAAATGCATGTTTACTATAAAATTTACTGTTAAAACGTTGAATATTAGAAAATTCATCAAAAAATGTGTAGAAAACATCAATATTGCATCAAAGTTGTTTAAAAAACAATCAAAAATCTTAATAAATGCATAAAATTAGTTAAAAATTTACCTAAAATTAAAAACAAAATTAATTTTTAGCAAACTTTTATTTAAAACTGATGCACAAATATAATTTATACTACTTATAAGAAAAAAACATTTATAACATACAAATCGAACAGAAAAACCATGTACAACATAAAAGTTTTAAAATTGCACAAAAAAAAAATCAAACCAAAAATTTATTTTGAATATAAAATTTACATGAACTTTATCAAAATTAGCGCAACAAACACACTTATAAAATAAAATTAATGCAACAAACCTCAAAACTGCACAAAAAACACAAAATTTGCTTCAAAAATTGTAAAAATTCACAGAATAAACATTAAAAATATTGCACACAAAACTCACTTTTAACATCATTCTCAATAACAGTATAAAATTTGTTAAAAAAACTTAAAATTACACAAATTATATTTTTATTTAACACATATTTATACTATAAAATTTACTTAATAAACATCAAAAGTAGACAGAAAAAACATTTGTAACGTGAAAATTGCTCAGAAAACTCATTTTAAGCATCAAATTTGCTTAGAAATCGTGTGTATCACATAAAATTCATTAAAATTGACGCATAAAACCTATTTATAGCTTAGAAATTGTACAGAAAAGATAATAATACCACACAAAATGTGCAAAAAATTCAATTTTTGCATGAAATTTGCTTGTGAATTAAGATAATTACATAAAATTCATTAAATATGCAAATTTAAATAACGAATAAGATTTGTTTAAGAAACTTCAAAATTACCGAAATAAAACATTTACATTATGAAAATTGGGCAGAATAATTTTTTTTTTTTAATAAAATTAGCTGAAAAATCATGTTTACTACATAAAATCACCCACAAACAAATTTGTAGCTGTCACAAAAAAACAATTTATAACACAAAATTGCAATAATCTTTATTATCAAGTAGAAATTAATTTGATGAAATATTCAAGTAAGTTTTTAAAGTATTTATATGTAATGAAGTTTGGACGGTATCTTGTTCAAAGTTTTAATCATACCGTGGTGCCCAATACATTCAATTTTATTCCATTGAAATTTAGACGAATAATCTTACCATGCATCACATCATTTCTATATATAATAATCCGGTAGATTTCATCAGTTGTTTCACTAGAATATATAGCAATATTGCTTACAGCTTTCTTGTATACAAATTGTCTAACAGTTTGTGTATGAATATAAATTTTATACATTTACTTAAATTATAGAAGTCTGGACTAATGTCTTTGTTGTTATTAATACACTGCTGCATTTGTAGATAATTTGCAACTAGAATCATATTTTGTTTTATTTGCATATAAATTAATATATTATGTTTTGATAATTTTTATAAAATATATTTATTAAGTTATTTAATTTTATATTTTTATTTTTATATTTTTTTAACATTGTTTATGCATTTTATATTTTTGTTTGAGTTGTATTTTATATACTTTGTAATGGAAATACTACCAGGAATATTTTATAATTCTATGTAAATAATTTTTTTTCTGGTATAGGAACATACTATAATTGTTTTTAGGGTACTTTGTCCACCCGCCAAGCGTTGGTAATGCGAAAACGAAAAGTCGTTTTCTCATTTTTTTGATTTATTGTTTATTGATTTTTGCAAAAACAAAAACACCCAATGACTGGATAAAAATGACTCGGGCAAGTTGGCGGGCACTATAGTTTAAACTATTTTTGCCTACTTGCGTAAGTATTGGTAATCCAAAAATTGGATGTTAACTTTTTTTTTCTGCAAAAAAGGATCTTATTACTTGATTACAAGCACATGAGCAGGTAGGCAAGTACTCCAGTTTATTTTATTATAAATTGAAGTATCTCACCTACCTAATTGTTGGTGATTCATAGATTGAATATCTAGTATGCAATTATCATATCAAAAATTGTTGTGTAAAAGTTTAAAATAAAAAAATTGTATGTAGTAAATGTTTTACAAAAAAATGTTTTTAAGTAAAAACAGATACCTACATACACAAACATTCAGTGACAAACCTTTCAGAGTTCAGGTCCACACGTCATGACTGTTGATCCTTTAAGCGCTTCAATGTTACCTACTTTGTTGGAATGTCCTTTTACCCGCAGCAGCTCGATGCTACTTCTACAGGCTGCTAAAGTAAGGGCACGATGACATTCAAAAATTAACTTTGATGTAATTCTAAGATTGTCTATAGCAATAAAGGCCGCTCTACTATCCGTTAGAATTTGGACATTCCGGCCAGATATTTTGCGGTTCACAATTTTCATAACCCCATAGATTATTCCAACTAATTCTGCTTAAAAGATAATCGTGTGAGTAGTAATTATGTTATGAGGTACAAATTTTGCGAGAAAATTTCCGCTTCAGAACCTTTACTAGTTTTTGAACCATCCGTGTAGAATCTAATCGAATTATTGACCCCGCTCTGTTTCTCTTGTTCATGTGTGCGCACGTTGTAAGGTTTTTGATACACAAAGAAGGGTGACATGTTATCTGTTTGCGCTCCTAATAAAAGTTTTTTTAACAGGTTCATCCAGGAGAGTACAGTGTTTTTCAGCCCTTCATGCAGTGTGCCAAAATCAAGCTGCATTCAAAACTGTCATTGTCATCATCTTCTCGACGTAAATGTCAAGAGGCGGCAGACACTACATTGCCTTCATAGCTGCAGTTAGTGTTGTCCGCATGCCACCTGTTATACTAAGGCATGCCATTGGTTGCAACTGATTCAGTTTGCTTGCAAACGTTTTTTGTCTAGTATTTGGCCACCATATTAGTGCCCCGTATGTGAGCGTAGGTTTCATGACGGCTGTTTACAGCTTTAGCCTTTTTTTTAGAAATAGTCCCCAAGTTTTCCTCACAGCTAGTCTGCATTGCCAAAAAGCCATATGAACTTTTTTACATCTCATATTTGGATGTGGTCCCTATGTAAGCTTACTGTTAAAAACCACCTCAAAATATTTTACTTTACTTGATAGCGGTAGTGGTGTATTTAAAAGTTTTGGTAAGTTTAGATTATCATTATGGTGTGATAGCTCAATGGTAGAGCACTTGCATATCATGCGAGCAGTCCGGGGTTCAATCCCCGAAATATGACTGAAATGATAACTTGCTCTTTATCCACCAGCGTGGTTCGGAAGTCACGTATTAAACTGTTGGTCCCATCAAACCACTTTAAACAAGTCGTAGACTTACTGTGGCGATGTAAAATAGCTGTAAAAAGCATAATAATAATAATAAAAAAAAAAAAAATTGTAAAAAAAACCAGTTTGGTTTTTAGAGAGTTTAATTATTTTTAATGCCTCTTGCATCAAGTTGAAGAATACACTTTCAAATTTACCGCTTAGTAGAATTGTTATGTCATCTGCATAACCAATTGTATAGAAATCATGATCATTAAGTAGCCGTATAAGATTGTCAACTACTATATTCGATAGTAGTGGAGGTAATACACCTCCTTAGGGACAACCTTTAGCAACAACTTTCCTGACCGTCAAATTTCCTACATTAACACCAACAGCTTTTTCTCCAACATGTGTTTAATCCATCCACTAATTGTAGGGTTAACACCATGGGATGCAAGTTTCAATTTTTTTAAGGTGGTTTTAGCAAAAGCGCTTTCAATAAGTATAAACACGCTTAAGGTAGACATTTTGTCTCTTAATGATCTTTTGATTTAGTCTATTGCAAGATGTAGGGCCGATTTAGTAAATGTTTCTTGGGTGTATGTATGTTGGTTTGGGTGTATTGGCTTAGTGAGAAAGGCCGTTTCCCAAATTGATGTTTTGCACTATCGTTCTAATGTCTTCAAGAGAAAAAACGTATAGCTGATTGTGCAATAAGATTTTGCAAGAGTGTAATTGTTGCGCCCTGGTTATTGTATAAATACTTCCCTCCATGCTATAGGTATGTTTTGAAAAGCAATGCATGCTTTTTAGATTCTTGCCAGTTGAGTTAGTATAATATATTTGCCTCATTTTAGAAAAGCACGAAAGACTTTATCTTACTTTGGCGCTTTATAAGGAGGAAAGTTTTTAATTGCCTATGCTATACGCACTTCTTCAACAAGCTAGCAAGCAGCTACCCAGCCTTCCTCTAATAGAGCTGGAATTGTAGCACCGGACCAGACTTGTTCCGGAGCGGTACAGCTTGGGATGTGAGTTTCTAGAAGTATTTCCGTTGCTTCTAATATATTGGCTGTGTATGAGCCGTCAATTTGTTTTAGGCAACCCAGTAGCTGTTGGAAGTTTTTCAGCTTTGCAGCAGTTGAAGTGTTTTTAACATTCCTACAAAAAGATTTTCCGTTGACGTTGACGTATGCGTCTTTTATAATCTTTCTGGACATCCAGTTTTATTGGTTTTTTGAGTTTTTTGTTCTGTTAAAAGATCTTCGTGCAGCTTTTTTAAACCGGTCGAGTTCCTCACACCACCAAAGTATGGTGTTGTTGGGTTTGGTAACTAGCCAAAGTGGGCACGAGTTCTTGTACGGTCAAATTTTTCAACTTACTTACATAGTTTTCAATTTTTTCTACACTAATAGGTTTACGTAAATCTGCACAAATACTTAAACTCCGCCCTAGGTTGTTTTCAAAAGCAGCTTTATTGGTCAGCCTTGGGTTTCGGTAGGGCCAGATTATTGTTTTTTGTTTATAATCTACGTTAAATTTTATCCACCTGTAATCTGACAATGAGACCGACGTGGATTTTGATTGAAATGCTTAGAGTTGCTAGTGTGATATCTACACAGTCTGGCTGCGGTACGTAACAAACGTTAGTTCAATGTCTTGGTTTAGTATTTCTAAGTTAGTATTTGTAATAAAATCGTAAAGTTGCATACCCCTGCCATATGTGTCTTCACTGCCTCAAACAATATGATGGGAGTTGGCGTCACATCCAATTATGAGGTCAACATTTTCTTTCGTACAGTAGTGCACCAAGTCTTCCAGCAGTGTTGTTAGAGGTGGTACGTTGTGCGCAATTCTTACTGTTGTGGGGTCACTATCGGAAAGCTGTAGCATATAAAACGCTGTTTTGTGCTTGAGTATGTATATACACGTCTTTAGCTTACCGTTAGTTGGGTTTGAAAACACCTGTTCACTTAAGGTCTGTTGTGTCAAACTGTGCACACAAACAAATATTTGTCAACTTTAGGCAATCTTTTATACACAGTAATTTGTTTGTGTGCATAGTTTGAACGGTTTGCAAACTGTCCATCGTATGTTGAAACAGACCTTTAGTTTGCCCAATCTGCAAACTTTGGTTTGCATAATTCATAGTTCTTTTATTAGGGCTATTGTGTCTTGCATCAGCTCTAGTTTGCGGCATAGTGACGTTACGGCCACTTGACAGTGATGCAGATTGCATTTTATAACTTTAATATGTGGCGTCATCGGTCAGCTTTGGGGACAGTGATGTATCTCTATCCTGGTTTTATCCGGATAGATTAATCACCTCTGTTTCTACTGCTTTTTCCTACAGCGGTACATTTTTTGTTATTTTGATGAAGCTAAACATATTCCTTACTATTTAGTGTGCAAACATATTCCTCATCTACTCCTAGAACAAGGAGTTGGTTCTTTGGTTTTTTGGACTCGGCGATGTGGAAGATGCACCAATCGTTTATTTTGACCCATTCAGTGTTTTAGGTTACCAGTTGCTGGCCCAGCACATGGGTGGTTTGTTTACTTTTCAGCAGCCAAACGCGCTTTTCTTTGTCTTGCTTCTTGCTTCAGCACCGCAAATCCTGTGTTTTTTAATTCTGACATCGGTCTGTGGGGTGTTGTTCAAAAACAGAACAGTTTTGGACGTTGATGAGATATCCGTAGATGCATTCACCAAGGCTGTAGTTTTCAGGGTGTTTGAAAATTTAGCTGATAAGTTTATTTTAAGATTTTTGTTCTCAATAGTTAAGAGATTAAAAATTCATTTATCTAGCTCCCCACTTGCCAAGAAGCCCGCAAATTTGGGGACGTCTACAATAGATTATCAGGGTTACCAGAGACATATAGCCTTAAAGGTGGGTTGTATACAAACAAGTAACGCACACCAAACCAATAAGTGTGCGGCTTGCTGCATACCATTTCACTTCCAAGGATTTACTCTGTTGACTATCTGACTGGACAACGCAGCCGATTGATTGAAGCCCTCAGCGCGACTTCTACGTTGCGGGATAAGCGTAATTAGTCTGAAACTTTGCTCTTGGTCGTTTAGCAGCTTGTTGTCCGTTACAAAGAAGATTCCACGGGAATCACGCAAGCCCCATAACCCCGACAAAGTTACGATCTTCAAAGGAAGAGCATTGCGATTAATTAGCTATTGCTTTTCTCTTATTTGGAGGTACTCTTTACAAACTCTCGCTTTTTCAAATAAGGTTATGCTCAAATATCTATCTCAGAAACTAAAACATGAGTGTCTTTTGCGCAATATTTATTTTTTTAATTTGACAAATAGTCACTGATTTATTTGTACAAATTAAAAAAAGAATTAAAACAAAAATTTATAAACAAAGAATAGATTTTATATTTAAAACTAATTATAATTTTCTGCGTAGCCAATTAGCGTACTTTCAAAAAATGCATTAAAAAAACAATTTTGGTATGCCACTGCTAAAAACATAAGCCTAAATTAAAATTTTGGCAAAAAAACATTTAAATTTTTAATGAGTAGAAAAGTTTAAGCTTTATCTTGATCGTTTTTAGAAAACTGTAAAAAAATGTCTCGAACATTATAAAAGAAGAAACATCTAATCCTGTAATAGGTACCACGTGCCCATCAGCCCAAAATTTGGTAATTGGTAGATTAGATGTCAACTTTGTTTCTTATATTTGATTAACTATTTTTATTTTCAAAAAGAAGATACATCCAGCAACTTGATTACAAACAATCAGGCGTGTGAGCCGTCAATCTAATTTAAACTAGTTGTCTGCAATCATAAATTGTATGTTGGTCATTCAGACATTAAATATCATCTTATTCATTTCTGGTTTATTGACTAGTGCCGTTTGCAAAAGGAAAAATATCCAATGGTTTAATCACAAACACTCATGCGGATACACTCCAGTTCAATTTATTTGTCTGTAATTGTAAACTGAGGTACTGCGCCCACTAGCTTAAGTGTTATTGATTGATTATTAAATTAGATGTCATCTTTTTTTCTTAATTCTTCTCTTAATCTATTTGTTTGCAATTATAAACTGAAGTACCCCGCCTACCTGCCCAAGTATTTTTTATTTTGATTTAGGCTGCAGTCTCACTGCACCACCCACCGCCACCAACTAAAATTCGAACACGTTAAATCATATGGCGACGGTCCGACTGATTCACTATTCTCGCCGGCATCTGTCATTTGGTAACCACCGTTTCATAATTTCAAATCGGTTGGTGGTAGCGCGGCAACAGTTGATCGTCATTTGAAACATACTAACTTGATATTTCACAAATCAATACATAATTAGTCATTTTTGCTTTGATATTTGAGAATTTTAAAAACGGTAACATGGAAAAAACATGGACACCATCCGACATCAATAAACTAATTACAATAGTAAATGAAAGGCCCGAAATATAAATATAGTACCGACATAGAAATGAGTGGAAAATTTAAATATTTGGTGGTCACCAGTGGCTGCAGTGAGACCGTAGTACATTTTGGTGGTTAGTGGCAAACGGTGATAGTTGGTGGCGGTGGTGCAGTGAGACTGCAGCCTTATAGACGTTTGCAAAAAAGATAATTATCCAATTTTCTAATTAAAAACATTTAGACAGGCATTCTTGTTTAAACTAGTTGTTTGTAATCATAAACTGAGGATACCCGTTAACTCTGCCACCCGCCTTATCATTGGTGATTTAGAGATTGTATCTTTTTTTTTCTCTGATTTATTGACGTTTACAAAAAGAAAAAATATTTATTCATCTCAGAAACATTTGAGCAACTGGGCGGGAACTTTAGTTTTATAAATATAAACTAGGGTACCCCGCTTACCCGCCGATGTGTTAGTGATCCACAGATTAAATGAGATCTTTTTCTCTGATTTATTTACTATTAACATTTGCAAAAAATAGAGAAACATCTAAGACTTGATTACAAACGCTCGGATGGGTAAGTAATCACTCTAGTTTTAACTATCGGTTTGTAAATATAAACTGGGATACATCACCTCCCCTCCCTCTAAGTGTTGACAATCCATAAATTGGATATCAACTATTTTTTTATTTTTCCATTTGTTCACTATTTGCAAAAACGATAAACATATAATGACTTAATTATAAATACTTGGGCAGTTGGGCGGACACTCTAGTTTAAATTCATCAGTTTATACTATTAATTAACTGTCGAATATTGGCGTTTGCAAAAAAGAAACATCTAATCTATTTATTACAAATACTCTAGCAAATGAACGGTCACTTCAATTCAAACTTTTTGTCCGCAATTATAAAATGGACTCCATCCACTGGAAAACTAATACTGAAAACTTTGAAATTTGAAAATGTTTTTTTTAATCTCTTGCAAGCAGTTTTGGATTTTATTGGTAAGTAGTTGTTTTACTCTTAAGTAACTACTTACTTTAATCTCTAAATAACGGTTTGTATAGTTTACTTGCTGTACCTCAGTTTTCTTGATGATTTATTTTAATAAGTAAATATTTATTTTAATATTCACAATCTAAGGAACCAACTGCACTTACATCTCATGTATTAAACAAATATGATTATGTCTAAAAGTATTTGAACTTTTTTAAGTACGGTTTCATAGCTTTTAAACGCAGATTTCAGAATTTGTTGATAAAATAATACAAACTAAAATTAATCAATTATTTATAAAATTTAATTTACCAATTTATAAATCTTATCTAGAACAAATAAGGAACTAATAAGTTATTGCGAGTCCATAAATATCAATAATATTTGTTCTAATTTTATTGGACTAGAGATTTCTTGATTTGAATGTAATGTTTCAAATCAAATAATTAAATAAATTTACAGTAATACCATATGGATAACAAACATGTTGACTGTAAAATAAAACAAAAAATAAACTTCATGTCATTTGACATTGATTGACATATACAACAACCCCTCGCGCAGTGTCTCCTTGTGTGTGTGTGAACATTTTACCTCCCAGATAATGCGAAACGATTTTAAAAGAGAAACCCGAGATGTTTCCCATCTCATACGAAACACAAATTGTGTCTTATTTTTTTTTTGTTACTTTCAATGAAATACAAATTTCTACAAATTCGTTCCTCCGGCGCCTGATATCAAACAACTCCCCCATTTGAATGCCATTTGTTTTATAATGTTTGATGTTTGACTTTTATGCCTACAAATATTTATTTAGTTATTTTCATCCACTCTCTTCTTTTGAAACGGTTGTAGATACAGGCTACTTTAAGTTGCTACCTGAGAACCAAAAAGGAAATTGGAGATTTTAATTGAGGCTCCATTAAAATGTTCCCTTTTCGGTAATATTATTTATAAAGACATTTGTTGAGTTGAGTAGATTTATTTTAATAAAGATTTTAACAAAAGGATTTATAGTATTAAGTCTTGCGTAGACAAAACAATGACCATTCATTGTGCGATTAATTTCTATGGATTAATTCCGTGTATTTTTAACGTGAGGGATAAATTCATCAAGTAGAATCAAAACATAATAAACTAATGTTAAAAAATGTTCATCGTTAACAAGGAATTTCTAATATTGGAGCACTAAAATTTATTAGTTTACATTTTTTTCTAGCTAACATGTCAGAGGCAAAAAGAAATGCGTCTGTTGCTATCATTTAAATGTTCACCCACATAATTCTCAATGGAAAGCAGGTGCAGGATGCACTGTCCGTAAATAATTTTCGCACATGTTTATGGTTAGCTTGCTGGCAGAGATGATCGTCTGTATGTGTGTGACTTCTGCGGTCGCTTTTTCTGTCACTTTAACTAATGACACAATTTGTCGCCGCTGCAAACTCTCAGCACCTATAAATACCGGAGCGATTTCAAATGACCGCAACAACATTTTGTATCAACAAACATTAATATTATTCATTCTTGTTAATATCAAAGTTGTCTTAAGGTTAATGAGGGCATTTGGAATTAAAATCATTCGTTTAACTTTGTTTTAATAATATAATTAAAATCTTTAAGAATTAATTTGTTTAATTAGATATAGATATATAGAGGTTGTAGTAAGTAAGCCAACCAAAGAATTGATTTTCAGAATAAAAATTTAATTTTTAACTTTTGTAAAGTTTTTGCTGGGCATCCATGAAATGCAACTATATTTGAAGTAAGGTAAACGCACAGGAGGTATTGTACACATTTTACAGACAATGCTGTGTAAGCTTAAATTTGCACGGCAGGATACAAGATGCCAAAACAAGATTGTGCTTCTTTTTTGTTAATGGTTGCTGGAAACACAAAAAAGTGGAACATGAGAAGACTAAAACAACCTGACATAAAAGAAACATTAACAAACTTATTAACTCAACTCAACGCTGTAAGAAGATAGGGACGTCAGACAAATAAGACAAAAGATAAAAACACCAAAAAAAAATTTGGATCAAAATACAATGCAAAAAGATAGACACCATAGAAACAGCAGAAAAGTACAAAACCAATGCAACTAGTAGATTACACAACACGGATGGCAACATCATAATCAACAAGGCGGAAAAGGTGTACACCTAAAAAAATTACATAACAATTCTCAGAACCCAGTGATTTTGAGGTCATGACAATAACAGAAGATAAAGTCACAAAAGCAATAACGCAACTCAAAGACGGCAAGTTTCCCGGCCCAGATAACACTTACAGTAAGCTCTTTAAACTATTTGATGTTAAATGCGTTAAACAGTTTAACAGCACATACACCACAGAAGAAATATCAATGCCACAGTTCAAACCTACATTCATACTTCTACATAAAAAAACCAAGTGTCAAATATTGCAGCAATTATTGCACAATTATCTTAATGAGCCACCTTCTAAAACTGTTTTTAAAAATAATTTATTAAAACACAGTCAAAATATGCAAAGAACACATTAGTCGTACACAGTCTGAACTTAAAAACGCGCTAGGTACAAGTGAAGTTCTTTTCAGCGTTCAAGTCTTTTTCCAAAGATGTAGAAACTTTCATTGCAAGTTCACACATGCTTTATCAACTATTAGAATGTTTTTAATGATAACGTTCAGCACAACATACTTATGGAATAATTAAAAAAAATTATGACTAGAAAACAACGATCAAAAAGTTATTGCCAACATATACTAGAATCAGACAACCTCAATACGTGTCTAAAAAGAAACCTCAGAAGACATAAAGATCAAAAAAGACGTCCGGCAAGGATGCGTACTGTCTTCAACACATACTCAGAGCAGATTTTTTATGAAGCTTTAGAAGACGCTGGAATAAAGATAATCGGAGAAAATATAAACAATATAAGGTACGCTGATGATACAGAAGTATTTGCAGAGAGTCAAAAACTTCCAGGAGCTAATAACCAGAATAGCAGAAACCAGTCATAGATATGGGCTCCTACTTAATATATATATAAAAAAAAAAAAAAATACATGATAATATTCAAAAATGCAAAACTGCATTTTTCAAGATTTCAAAACTATTTAGAAATTACAATCTACTCTCATCAAAAATCAGATTATTAAAGTGCTACTACGTCTTGCCAATACTCTTATATAGAGTGAAATCTAGGACTTTAACAAAAACCAGCTGAAAAAACTGAAAACATTCAAAATGTAACTCAATCGACGCATAATAAAAAAAAAACAGAAAGATAAAGAACGTCTTAGTTAAAAAACCTGCAAACATGCTTCAACACAACAACAACTTCAAGGTTGCAACCAATAAAGTCAGAATTGTAATGATAATTGTTAACTCCCAAAACGAATAAAAACTATAAGAAAAGAAGGGTAGGTACCCCAGTTAAAACTACTTGTCTACATTTAATAAACTGAGTAATTTTTTTGCTAACCCCTTTCAAGATGTTGAACCTGTCAGCACCTCTACTAACTAAGTGATAGATAACATTAGCAGAAAGAAAAAATTTCTACCTCTACCCCAGTTCAATAAACTAAGTAACCGGCTTGCTAACCCGAATGTCTGTCATCAAGATGTTCGATTTGACACGCACTTCTACCAACTAAGTAACTGATGACATTTGTAGAATAAAAAAATTTTAATCTCTGAATTACCAAGTAAGGTGGGCTTGCGGAGACTTCAGTTAATAAAATTTGCTCACATTCAACTGACTAAAAACCCGCCTGCTAACCCAAATATTTTGTCAATAAGATGTCAAATTTGTCACGCACCTTTACTAGTTAAGAGACAGATAATGTTTGAAGAAAAAAAATATTTCTATATTTGAACAAACAACACTTAAGTGTGTGAGCAAGCACCCCAGTAGATACAACTTGTCTACATTCAATAAACTAAGTAATTTGTCACGCATTTCTACAAACTAAGTTTCAGATGCAGATTTAATAAACTTAGTAACTCGCTTACCTACTTGACTGTTTGCTATTAAATAGTTAGATCTGTCACGCACCTCAACTAACTAAGTGACATATAACATTTGCATTTCTGAGACGAGTCCATTTCAAAAGGAGATCAAAAAAACAAAGGACCGACATCGCAAAAATGATCGGTCTCAATTCTACAAAAGGGACAGATCTCACGAGAGATCAATATCTAAATCCAAAGCATAAGAAATGCTGGAATTGCAGCTGCATGAAAATCAGCAGCTGCTTTTGTCGATGTTGGAGAAACTCAAAGCTCTCCAATCTACCATCGACAAGATAGCCGCCTCCTTAGCTGGCAACACAGCCCACGCTAAGTAGTAGTTTGCCGCCCCCAAAAAATCTGCCGGCAGGAACCGCTCCCGCTCAAAAGGGGAATGCCAAGAAGGGCCACATCAAGGTCGATGATAACGACAAACTCAAATTCAAAAGCGCGTCCTCCGGCAATAGTTCTGGACGACAAAAACGCATACCCAGAACTATCGAGAAAAAGAAAATCGCTATTATATCGGCGCGTAATACCCGCGATGGTATCCGTATTTCTCCGGCCACTAGCGCCAATCACAGAGAGGCTACGAAAGTCCTTAACGCGAAGTTCAACGGCTTTCACCCTTGAGTGACTGACCACGAGAAATGTCTGGAATATGTTAATAAACATGTTTTCAAATTCCTCACTGAGGAAGACGTGGAACTGGCTCTGGAACCCGCAAGATATAGTCCGTCAAACGTTCATCAAATGGGAAACGAATTTATTTGTTTCCATATAATATCGGTTCAACTTTCGAAGTGTGCTGAGATAATGGATCTCAATGTATTGTGCGGTTGATGTCGAACGCAAAAAGCGCAGTGGCGGAATTTCTCAATGTTACAAGTGTCAAAGACACAGCCACACAGCAAAGCGCTGTTTTGTTAGGACACCGGTGTGTCGTATTTGCACGGGGTGCCACCAGTCGGCGGTTTGCCCCAGTGGCTCCACAGCCAGGTGCGCAAATTGTAACGGCCCGCATCCCACAAATTATAGGGTTGCAAAGCCAAATCGGCATGAAACTTAAACCGGCAGCACAACCCGCGCCGGCCCATTGTAACAGCAAACAATTCGTTTGCTTCTGCTGTCGCTCTTCCAGCACAGTAAACTGTTGCGGAACAAGTCGCCGTTTTTTTAGAGGCGCAAAGAAAGCTGATGGCATCTTTGTAATCTAGTCTTGCTAAACAATAATGGATAATACGCCCCATGTATTACTTTGTTTTTGTTTTTGAAATGCCAACACCATTTTAAATAAAATGGGCAAAGTGGAAGAGTTCTTCTTTGATGAGAACATTGATATCATTTTGGTCTCATAGCCGGTTCAGAGACCCAATCAAGCGCTATGATTTTCAAATACTTTTACGTACTTGGGAACGTCGGCGGAACCCATAAGGAGGTGTACACTGATCTTAGCAAATAAATCGGTAGACCACTCCAAAATAGATACCCCTGACACTTTTTTGCTAGAATCTAACACTCAAAATTGCGTCTACCTACATCAGGCATTGTATTGAAACGGAAGATTTTGATGCAATTATTGACAGTTCTTACCCCACAATAATTGCTGCAAATTTTAACTTAAAACACTCGGCGCAGAAATGCCGCCAAACGTAAATGGCAGAGACTCCAGAGATTTGTAAAATTATGAATGAATAATGTTGCACAAAATTTTGTGCTAGCAAAATACCATAGAATCTTTCACAGAGAATGTTCATCTATTGTGAAGGATCTCCAAGGCCTTACGCAACAGGTCCCCATTCCAGCTATTCTTGGTAAAAATAGATTTCAATATTCTAATAAGGAAAAAGCTGAGACATTTGCCAACTTCTTCAAACTTCAATGTTCCGAGGTATACACAAAAGACACAGATTTGGATCATATCGATTGGGTCCACAGGGCAGTCAAAAACTTCTTGAACTCCGAGGACAACAACAAACTGCTGGAAAGCGTTCGGCCGTTTCGAATCAGAGAAATTATTAAAAGATTTAAAGCTCAAACCACCCCTGGTTCCAATAAGATAACAAGAGAGCTTTGAAACCGTTCTTGCACAAAGCAATCATAGCACTCACCAATATTGCAGATGCGACTCTTCAAACTGGGCACTTTCCTTTACATTGGAAAAGTTTACTGGTGATAACTATCCTTAAACCTGACAAAAACCAGACATTTCCACAAAACTACCGGCCCATTAGTTTACTTTGCACCTTAAGTAAAATCAAAGGGTGATCCTGGACAGATCACAGGAACACACAAAAGCTAACAATCTTCTCTCCCCCCCCCCTCCACCAACATGGGTTCAGATGGGGCTATTCAGTTGTCCATCAATTTAACCGCGTGACGGACCATATTATCAAAGATTTCAGACTGAGAAAGATCACAAGGGTGGTATTTTTTTTACATAAAAAAAGCTTTTGATAAGGTTTGGCACAAATGCCTTCTTTTTAAATTGTGCAGAGATAAATTCCCTATGCGTCTGGTGAGGCTGATTGCTTCATATCTAAACCGCAAAACACTGGCAGTCAGAATTTCTGATCATATATCTATTTCTTGATATATAGAGGCAGCATTGCCTCAAGGGTTTATTTTATCACCGTTGTTGTTTAACTTATACGTCGCTGATATGCCTTCGGGATTGACGCTCGGGGTTCAAATATTTTTTAATATTACTCGGTATTATCATTTTGAGGCTACAGAAAGCTACCGACAACTTGGATAAATGGTTGAATACATAGCGAGTCAAAATGAATCCAGAGAAAAGCAAAGCAAAAAATCACTCTTGATGAGAACGTCAATCTTAACAATCTTAACGATGTTCCCATACCGTGGTTTGATTCTGCTAAGTATCTCAGGGTTATCTTAGACAAGGGACTTACGTATAAATTACACGTGCAGTCTATTCTTGACAAAGCCAGATTGGCAAAAAATCTTCTTGTTCCGATGTTGCGTCAAAACAGCGGCATGTCGATTTAGAACAAAACCCGTCTCTACACCTCTACAATCTGGCCTATACGCTTTCCCGATCTGGGGCACGGCTTTGCACTGTCATCTCGATCGTCTCGGACATTCCAAAGTATCACTTTGAAGAGCCTCCTTAATGCTCCATGGTACTGTCGTAACAGGGGCGGACCTAGGGATACCTTTTCTGCGCCAACACATTGAAACTTTAGCCGTAAAGTACTTCAATAATCTTGCGTTTCATCCGAACCCTGATTTGGCCCGACTTGCCAAGCCAGACAGGGAGACTTTCTTTTATAAACGCCCGGCGAATCAAGTAGCTGCACTCTAACTAACAATACTAACAGAGATCAGGTCAACCCACCATCTCTCCGCAGCCTATAGGGCTTAATACTAACCATACTCAATCTTAATCTAATAAAGGAAAGTACATTAGCCGAAAGGTCTTAAACTTTCATTTGGCATTCAATATTGGGCGATTTTAGCAACCTGAAGAAATGAATTTGACACTTGTCTAAAAGAAGATTTGATCGTCTAGCCCTAAAAAAAAGGACGGGCAACCCAATTAAAACAACATACCTAAATTTAATGAACCGAGTAACATCTCCCATTTGTCTGTTTGCCATCAAAATGTTACATCTGTCCTTTACCTCTACCAACTAAGTAATAGATGATATTTGCAAAAAAAACCTGTCATAAATAAAAAATTAACAGTTTATGTGTTAGACTGTTTACATAACTAAATCGTTAAGCTGTTTTGTCAAATTGACAATTGATTTTTAAAACAGTTTTTTTTTTTAGATTAGCAGTTCACATAAGTTTTCCGAAAACCAAGTTGATAGTAGTTAAGGTTTGCAAAATAGTTGACAGTTGTTTTATCAAACTGGCAACTGGCATTTTGTGTTTTTTTACTTTATGATTTATAAAATCTTATTTTTTTTTATTTTTGAGTTTAGAAGCGTGTCAAGACTGTTTTGTGATTTTTAAAGCATAACTTTTAAAATTTTAAATTTTTGTTGTTTTAATTTTTGGTTAAAGGTCATAATTTGTGAGACAATTTATATATTTAAGGGTCGATTTATTCAACTTTTTTAAAGTGCTCTATATCATTACTGATAAGATTGCCATAAATAAATGTTATTTATCTGTCAACAGTGACAACCTGTCATCAAATAAAATTTACACGACAGATAATATATAAAAAATAACTAAAAGATCCTCATAGTGTTTTGTTTTACATGAGTATAACCATAAACAAATTTAATAATAACAAGCTGTAGTGCCACAATCATTTTGTTTTTAGTAAGTCTATCTCTGACTTTCTTACAAAAATATTTATAGGTATTTTTTTGTACTAGTCGTATAAAACATATTATAAACTGGGATAAATACACCCAAATTTCATATAAGAGACCTATAAGTTTATTGAACTCGTAACTAATCAATAACTTACAGAACATATGAATTAACCGGCCATAAGTCATATAGCTGATACGCCAGACAGTTGTTTGAAGGTTATATAAAAAATGTGTCAGCCAAAACGATGAAGTTGAAACAGTTGACAGTTTGTTAAATTAAAATTAATATAACAGATTTATCAAGAATTTTTTATATGTGTTTTACTTTTTGTCAGCTACATAAAAGTATTGCGATGCATTTAATGACGTGGGTAAACTTATAAAATAGTGTAAAACCAAATAATTATCTGACAAGTTAATACAATTGATAGTAATGCAAACTGGGTTATTCCTGATGATTTACATAAATAAAACGTTTGTAGAAGGATAGTCCGATAATGGTTAAAGGAAATTGCTCCACAAATATGATCGATGTTTAAATTATAAAAAAGCAAGTAAAAAGAAAATAACACGAAAGAGCGGTTTGCATATGTGATTTTCAATCTGGCTGTAATGTTTGTCCAATTTGCTCAAGTGGTTGGTTACATGTGTTCGTAAGAGCATCCAGAGAAAATAATTTAATAAACAAACTTTCTTTATAGTCGTTGGGAAAAATCTTTTTCCAGGACGAATAGCCCCGTATAGAAAATGGTATATAAAACGTTTGATCTTCGGGAACAGAGCAAAAGAGTTTGTACTTGCGGTCATCTGCGAAATCGAATTCTAATTTGAGAGCCTCGTACGTAGCCAGCGTACGTGGTGGCGCTCAACTCTTTACCGATGGGAAGTTTGGATAGCGTCTCGTCGCGCACAGTAAATTAAAAATAAATATAGAGAAACTCCCCAGTGAAACTTTTGATATTTCAGCATAATGTGCTTTTTTTCAATTTAAACTTAAAAGCGACTGAATATAAAAGCAACCATTATCGCACCAAATATATTATTTACACAATGCACTAAATATTTCCATCTATTCGTTTCGCAATTCTATTTTAAAATCCAAGTGAAGATCTGCGAACGTCAAGATTCACGAGCCAATTTAGTTTCAATGATAATGCTGCAGAGAGAGGTCGGGGTTAACTCGGTGTGGAATGTCGGAGAGTCTGTTGGAACAATTTGTATTACAAGCTTGCACTTAGGCTTTATCTACGACTCATTACCGGCCTTTTAATTTCACCTAACTTAATTTTCCGGTTTGGAAACTAAGAGCCGCACAGCTCAATTATTAAAATTAGAAAATAATAATAATACGCGGGGTCCCTGTGCAGAACTTGTTAACCGACATTCTGTATTCCGTACATTAATTCCGTGCGCTTTATTAATATACATTAGAGCCACCGAAATCGTAATTGAATATTATAGAGTGGGATTAATTTTAAATTAGTTAATAATAAAATGTGGTCCTAGACAAATTAAATTCCTCGATAAAAGAAGAGACTTTATTGTGTTACATATTGGGTTAATGAAATTTCTAAAGGGAGAGAAAATTAAGATTCCAGGTGCTCGTTTGATGTTCAGGTTGCTCAAAGGCAGTTTAGTATTTCAAACAGCGTTCTTGGATGGCCATCGAACTTGCTTTGATACAAATTTCGGACTGCAATTTTAATATTTATTGAAATTATATACTTGATTGTTTTATGTATTGTATGTGTGAGTGTGTTTGTGGCAGCTTAAAACAAAACCGTGTGCCTTTCAGAAAGGGAAATGCGAGCTTTTGTTGCGTTTCCTGTGTGTTGATCTCCGTGAAGTCGGTTTGTTCTCTGGCGCCGAACCGTCTTTCCCACTAATCTCTTCAAGAGATTTGTCTCCTGTGTGTTTTCTTTTTACAACAGTAATTTAATCTGAGAACTCTCCATATTTTTCACATTTTACTGGAATATCATATTTAGCATTTTCAAGAACAATTAGTTGAATCAATAATAGAAAAAAACTAATAAATTACATGATAAATAAGAATTGTTTTTAATGCAAAAATTGCTAATTCTTATATATAACATAATTTCAAACAAGCCAGTATTTAAGAGTACATCAAGAATTTGTATATATGTATGTATATTAGTAATAATAACATATATTTCCGATTCTATTTAAGCTCAAACAAACATTTTTTTTTTAATTTCTTATAATTAGTTATATTTTTTTTATTCGAATTTTATTCTAAATTTTAAACTAGGTTTTAAAAATGATTTCCAATTTTTTTGTTTCTTAATCATGCCAAATTATATTTTTAATTGCCGTATTTTTTCAGTTTATTTGAGCATCAATTAGCTTTCTAATAAGTTGTTGTTTTTATTAATTTGTTATATTTTATTGTTTTAAGATCAGATTTTCTTTTAAATCTTGGTTTTATATTTTTATGCAAATAATAAGTTTCTACTCACAATTATATTATTTTTGATTATTTTGTAATCATGCTTAACATTGTAATATTAAAAACCTAGATTTTATATTTTCTAACCAAATAGTCAGATAATTTTTTTTAATTGATGCATTTATATGGAATCATTTTTGTTATTATAGTCAAATTTGATTGCCTCAAGCTAGGTTTAGTAATGTGTTATATCATAATCTTTTTTTATTAAACTGTTACAATAACGTAGTCACTAATATTAAGTTGCAGTATGAAAGTTAAGCTTACTTGATTTTTTTTATAATTGTTTAAGTGTGCACTAAGAAGTTTAAATAATTAATTCCTGAAATGTAGCTATGGATAATAATTCGTCCCAGGCTATTCCGAGGTGAGCGTCTACCAGGCATAGTACATAATTTTTTAACTCCTCAGGGTAACTTTTGTTTGCATCACTGTCTTCTTCTAGTGCCTATTTGTTTCGAATGTTGGCAATCATTATAGCAATCCGCATTTTATTGGCTGCAGCTCTAAAGAGGCTTGTTGTTATTGTGTTTAACTATGTTTTTAAGTTCTTTAACTATAATGTTCTTTTTTTTCCCGTCCTCTTTACTTCTCTTTTTTTTTTCTAAGACCACTTAATTTGTAATGTGGTCGATCCAAGTGATTTTTAGCATGCGCCTATAAAGCCACATTTCAAATGCCTCAACTCTCTTTCAGGTGGCTTCTGTAAGAGTCCAGGACTCCGCTCCATATAGAAGCATTAAGAAGATAGAACATTTCAATAGCCTGATCTTTGTTGCTATGTGAAGGTTGTGTGTTTTGAATATTTTTGCCATTTTATTGAATGAGTCTCTGGCTGTTTTTATGCGGCATTTTATTTCTAAGGTATTTGTATTTTTTGTACTCTTTCTATTGTTTTGTTGTTGACTAACAGCTGTCTTAGGTAGTTGTTGTTTTTAAATATTACCATGTACTTAATTTTATTTACATTGAGTGTAAGTCCGTATCTTTTGCTGGTTTCTGGTATTCTATTTAATAGCTCTTGAAGGTTTTCTAGGCTATCTGCACATACTGCCGTATTATCCGCGTATTTTAGATTATTTATATACTTATGTACTGCTGTCTGTTAAAATATGCGTTCTGAGTATATGTTGAAAAAAATTGGTGAAAATATGCATTTCTGACAAACGCTTCTTTTTACTTCTATATCATCCAAGCTCTCTCCTTCAATACGAACAGAGGCCGTTTGTTTCCAGTAAAGGTTGCTGATTGTTTGTAGATCTTTGTTTTCTAAATGCATCTCTTTAAGGGTGTTAATGAATTTGTTGTGTTGTACTTGGTCAAAGGCTTTTTGATAGTCAATAAAGCATATATGGACATAGCAGTCTACAATTCTGCATCTTTAAACCAGCACATCTTTTGTTCTTAGTGCGTTTCTAAATCCAAACCGTGTTTGGCTGAAGTATTCCTTGCACAGCTTGGTTATTCTTTTGTAAATTATTTTTAGGAAAAGCTTTAATAGTGACACATTAAGTTTATAGTTCGATCATCGTTTTAGTGTTTAGAGTTGGTTTTTTTTTTTTTTTGGTAATGTTATGAACGTTGATGACAACCATGATTTACATACATCTTTATCTAGTAATTTAAAGAATTTGCTATAAGTATTGTCTGGCCCTGGGGTTTTTCCGTTTTTTAATTGTGCTATTGCTTTTGTGACTTTATCTATTGTCATTGTCATACCCTCTAAATTATTGGGCTTTGGGAGTAGTTCTATTCGTTTGTCTTTAAAGAGTTTTGTGATATATGTTTTCCAAGCGTTATTTTTTTCTGTTTTATCTACTATAATTTTTAGGTCCACATTATGTAATTTTTCTACTGTGTTTGGTTTATATATCCATGCTGTCTCTCTAATCTTTCTGTGCATGTTAAACGTGTCATGTTATTGTTCTAACATTTCTATTTCCTTGCATTGTAATTATTATCCATTTTTTTTTGTTTTACTTACTTCTTGCCTTAATTGTTTTTGCATGTTGTTATATTTTATCTTGTCGTTTTTTGCTTTTTTGATTTCTTCCATAAATTTTAATATTTTATCCGTCATTCAGCTTTGCTTATTTTCTTGTTTGTTTATCAGATGTTTGTCTCCTTTTTCTTTAAATGTTCTAGATAGCTCTTACAGTGTTTTTGCTTTTAGTTTCGTTATTGTTTTATTTGTTTCTTGTTGTTTTAGTTTTCTCATGTTCTATTTTTTCTGGGTTGTTTTGTCTTTAGGTTCTTCATTTTAATTCTAAATTTTTCCACAAGAGGGCAATGGTTTGAGGATATCTCTGCCTCTGGGTAAGTCTTGGCTGACATGCAGCAGTTTCTAAATCTTTTGTTTATCCTTAAAAAATCAATTTGATTTCTGACAATGTTATCTGCTTTATCTTGTGGTGATCTCCACGTGTAGAATCACTTTGGAGGTAGTTTATAGAACGTGTTTATGATTACGTATTTTTCTTCTTCTGCAAAGTCCTTTAGTTTATCTCTTTTTTTATTTTTTTTGCCTAACTTGTATTCTCCTTCAGAATCTCCACTTTTTTCTTGTCCGATCTTGGCGTTAAGATCTTCTATAATATTTGTTACTTTATGTCTGTTGTTCAATTTTTTCATCTGGCTTGTTGGCGATGTGTGCATATACTTGTATAATGTGTACTTTTGTAGGTGTGCTATTTATCTGGATGACTAGCATTTGCTCTGATATTGGTGCAAAGTATGTGACATATGGTTGAAATTTCTTGGATATTTTTAAACCGACCCAAGTATGTGTTTATATTGTCATTGTTTCTTAAGTGGAAAATTTTGTGTTCATTAGTTGTCCATCATGTCTACATTTCTTAGATAGCATTCTGTATTTTTTTATCTCGTGCCATTGTCCTAACATTCCATGTACCTATTTTGATGTTATTTTGGTTTAGGTGAATTGTCTTTGTTCTTGTTTTGTTTATGTTGCTGGGTTTTTGCTGGTTGATGAGCTGGAAAACTGTTCTCTTTTCCTGTCTGATCCGGATTTCTATTGCTTGTTCTATTCATAATGATTGTTTTTGGAAGTGTTATGGGGTAGTTTCTTGTTGTTTTCCCATTGCAGTACTTTTGCCGTTTTGGCCATATTTGTCTCACGCCTCCAGTTTTCTGAATTTCAATTGTACCAGTTTACATAGTCTCTACCTAAAAATGCTCCAATAATGCTGCTTCCTCTTGTTGTGTCTGTTTGGTCTGCGAGATGTATTTTATTTTTTTCTTATCCTGGCCTCTTGAAATAGTGCATGGAACAAATGATTTTTGGCTCCAGGCGTGTGCTCAATGTTAAAAGCAACATCGATTAGTAGTAGCATAAGCTGATGCGGTTAACCAACACATAGAACACAATTAGGCGCAATGGCATTCGGTTATCAGTCTGTATTAGAAACTAACTGTCTTCCAAGTAGGGCCAGTACTGCTTTATTGACCGCACTATATCGTAGCACTTCTGTTTGTTGCTGTGGTAGCTGGCTTAACAAATGTTGCGTTTTTTGTCCGCTAACTACTGGCACAGCACAGCCTTCATTGTAGGCGTCGGTTTGTAAAACAAACCGCAAACCAAGTTGCAAATTGTCTACATATTCTCATAACTCATAAAATTGCGCAGCTAAATAGTTGCAAAAAAGAAGTTGTAATAAAGCTCTTAAGGCTGGTTTTTTCAAACCGTGACCCTGTGTCCTAGGTATTCAATTTCGGGTTATCCAAAGTCAAAGTTGCATTTTTCTTGATTGCACTGCAACCTATATTTCTGCAACAATTTCTTCCCCGCTTTAGGTAAGCTATGTGGTTGTGGTAGTTGGCCAAGTACAAGACAATGTCATGAATCTATAACAACAACAACAAATTTGCCAATTTACCCCGCTTTGACTTTCTTTGTCGGGTTTTGAAACGTTGTAGTTTTTCTAAGGTTAAAAGACTTGACCTTAAAATAATAAGTGGTCATACTAGGTGTGAGGTGTTAGCTATTTTTATGTACTGCTGTCTGATAGTACACGGTGATCAAACCAAATTAAAAAAAAAAACGGTACGGCTTCTAAATCTGTCATTTTAGTTTGCTATCTTGAAAGAGCGGAAGTCAACGCAAAAGCAAAAATTGCATTATAACCACAAGTCACTAGTAGACATTGTTTTACTTACCTGTTTGTAGATGAGAGGTTTTGTTTCCACATTATACCAGTACGGCCGGAATTTTGCATTGGACTGTTATTTTGTAGCTCAATGAGGTTCGTCACCGCGTTGGTAATCAGTGGTCACAAACCCTCCAGAAAAAGGCTAGTTAATTCTTGCACCAGCCAGTGAAATGTGGGACAGTCTAGGACATGGTGGATAGCACCAAAAATTAAAAAAATAGGCAGATAAAATAAAAAATAATTTGTTTTTGTGTCAGCTACCGCTGGTCTAGAATTAGTTTTTTGCCAAATAAGCTAGTTATTAAAAAAATGTAACGGCTTGTTGTTGTTGTTTTCCAACCTGGATAGTAATGGTTGCTTCCCGGTTATGGCAAGTTAATTTTATGGGTTTGCCTGGTGTATGACAGTCGTTTGCGTGCAAACTAAGTAGAACTAACCGGGTGACGATATGCTAGCTCCGCAGTCTATCAAAGCAAGTTTGGGTTTAATCCAATTAATAACGTACATTTTTGACAGATAAAGATAATTGCATACTATTTCTACTTGAACTGCGATTGATGGTTGCGCTTGATTAAATAAACAAAAATGTTTTTCTTGGGTTGAGTTTGTCATTTGCTTGTGCGTTTAGCCTTAAATCGGGTTAGTTAGCTTTGATTTTGATGGCCTTATTACTGAAGTGTTTAAAGTCTGTAAACTACCAACCATCTTCTAAATATGTTTGTCGACCGGTTGACCATGGTCGCATTGAATGCTTTAGGTGTAATGCGCCGGTATAATGCAATCTTGCGGCAGAGGTGGCAACGGGTTTCTAGACTTGGCACTTTTTTTGTCTATAACCAGTTGTTCTTGGACCATTAAATACAACACCACCAGCTTAACAATGTCGTTGCTCATCTTGGTTTTTTACACCAGGTGTTTGCGAGGTAATTGGTATTCCTAGAAGCCAAATGTCCAAAGTGTTCAAGGTTAGAAGTAAGTGTTGAATTGTTAGTTGGCTAAGCTCCCATGTTATAAATACGTTTTCTTGGGGAGTCCAGATTTGAGATGGTTTGGGTTGTTGATGAGCCCTGTATTTTAGTTGATTTTGGAAAACTAGTTTGTTAGCCGGTAATGTCTCACTTGATTCCGAGAACTTTCCAGTTTTGTTAAAAAAAAATGTATATAATTTTTTTTATTGACACTTTTACAGTTGTTAAAGAATTTCTTTTTATACGGGAATTTTTTGTCTCAATTTGGTTCTAGGTTTCTAATTTAAAATTGAGCTTAGCTCAAAATTAAATTATGATTTACGTAAGATTAATGTTGATAATCTTCCTCAAGTGTTAGGGAAGCGTTTGGCGGTTGGATTTTTAATCATAACTGAGCCAATTCTTTAGAAAAGTTTGCGAGGTGGGTTGGTAAGGTTGAGACGCCAATTATTGCCTCCTGGCTCGGGGTATGTGCTTAGAAGCGGTAACTTGGGCGCTGGGGTTGAAAAAAAGCTCTAAGTAATGCAGAGGTAAACCACCACTACTGACATGGTCTCTTGCTAAAAGACGTGGGCTTGAAACCCTGTAAACTCATTTCCTTCACAGCAGCAGGGTAACTTAACCCAGGCACAACAGAGTAGTTGCAAACACCAACTCAATGACACAGCACTTAGAAACTGGACACAAGCGCGTTTACAAACCAGACGCTCGCAAACTTTATTAGACTAAACTACAACTAAAATTTGGAAATGACAATTTCAAAAGTGATTTTTGAACAAAATTATTTTGGGAAAGACTGAGCTCACCTACTTGTGGTCCTAACCTAGATGTACATTTGCAGGAGAATTGACATTTAATCATTGATCTTGGGCAAAGTACGTACTAAAAAGGCGCATAAGAATTTCAAGAATAAAAACAAAAATGAAGAGAGCAATATTGTTACAGCAAAAAATTTGCATGATTAACGTTTAGTGTTATGTGTGTCATCATTACTGTTCAAAGTAATCTATGAATATTTAATTAGTTAATATCATCTGTCGAAAAAATAATGCAAAGCAACGAGTGCCGCAAAAAAATGAACTAAAACAAGCTTACTACTCCAGGAGTATTACAAAAAATATAAATTTAAACTGCTATAAATATTTTTATTTAATAAATACTAATTTTAATTATTATAAAAATTAATAGTTAAAATTAAATGTAACTAAAAGGAAGTCAAATATATTCTACAATTATTCTCCCACAAAGAAACAATAATTAAAAATATAATTAACTTTCTTAAATAAACACCAATTTCCTTCCTACATAGTGAAATAATTTCAATTACAAAGATTAATTAATGCATCCATTCACAAAAGCATATTTCTCACTACATTGGCAGCAAACGTCCCGTGGAATTAATCCCCGCATATGTAGAGGATGCAACGTTTTATCATCGTCAGGTGTGAATTGAAATATACATTTCTTCACGACCGTAAAAGCGAACACGATTGGATCAGAAATGTAACAGAAAGAAAACAAAAAAAAGTATTTATTGCAAGGCTTGTCCCATCACTTCTCACATTTTATTGTCCAAACATCGACAATGTACAATTAAAATCAGATAACATCTAGTATTTATGTAGGTGGGGTGACTATGTACGGAAAGGTACCTTCCGATCCACATTTTGGATATTAAACCGTGCGATAACGATCGGGCCAGATATATAAAAAGCATTTAAATGCAAATTTGCGCGACACCTCCACTATAATTGATTTTAAAATGCAGGATATACGACCACTACAACAATTTCCAACTCAACAATTTCAATCAATTATTAATTTATTTTTAAAAGCAACTGAATTATTTGTAATAGCTTAATTACAGACTAATCTACAACTGTAATTATTGCAGTTTCATTTAGAATTAAATGATCATTTAAATATTTAATTTAAAACTAAGGTATAGAATATATTTATCTACTTTTATGTACGCTTGACTTGTGAGTTACATTTTGCAGAATTGAATTGTGATTGAATCGCAAAAGAAGGTAATAATTCGCCACATTTCATGTTTCCACTTCGTCCGCAAATTCTTGTTGCATATTGTCAATTTACTTTTTACTATCGCGTTTTATTTGATTCTATTATTATATTGCGTTGTGCGATACACACATACTCATTTCATTTTACACCAGTGACAATGTACATCTATTTTTTCACAAAGTAATCTTCAATGACTCAACCAAATACATCTATTAAAATGAAATGCACCCCTACAATAATACAGCACGACACAAGCCTAGAGATTAATTTTAAAATATATCCTCCTGAAGCTTTAAAAAAAAGCGTGACAAACAGAATTACATCCTCAATAAGATTAAGCATCAACATAACGACACTAATTAATTCCTGCACCCCTTTTTTCTCTCAAAATAATTTATCAAGCGTAACATATTTTAAAAATCTTATTCGCCTAAACATTTACGCATCTTTTTTTACGAGATAAACATCTGTCGCCTTTATTTGCTTCCCTCACACAATAGCCATAATCCAATAAGCGTGGATTAGGACACTTTATTGCTTTGAAATCTAGCTCCATTTGATGGTGTCAAAATATTGATCATATTAGTATTTATTATTGCCGAATATAAGCCATTAATTTTAGATGATTCCAGAGGGGGAGATATTACGTGGATTATCTCGCTGAATTATAAACATACCTCTTAGTTGCTTAGTTGTATATTGATTGTATTGTATTGTATTGGCGAACATGAAACTACACTTGATATTCGATGCCGCGCGTAGTTAGAAAACAATTTAATATTAATATTGATACAATATTATGCAAAACTTTATTACTGGTTGTTGATAGTTATTTAATATCTTAGTTTGATTAATACAAATTTGCTTCGTATTATTTTCATTAACTTTCCGCTGCTAACTAAGAGTATGCTCCTTTTGTACTGATGCTAAAAGAATTAAGTAAAAAAGCTTTTATATGAGCATGGAACAAGAATTTTGTTTACATTAGATATTTTCACACTCATCGATCAAAATCGCCAATTTGTACTTTTTTGACAAAATGTAGTGATATTTACCGGTTACAATAAAATTGGTATGCAAAACAAAAGCGGAAGTAATTTAAACATTTTCAATACTCACGAAGAAGCACAAATTTGTAAACGTTTGATTTAGAAAAATTATTAAACTGTTTACATTGTACATTATTGCCATTTGTTGATAATGTTTTTAACTAATGTCAAAATTGAAGTTTAGGAAAAACTTTTAAACGTTTTTTGACATTTGTAAAGTTTATTGTTTTAAATTTTGTAGGGCTTGGGCTGGTTTTTATACATATTTATGCTATGATTTACGCCTAGCTATCTATAATCAAACGTCTACAATAAGGAAAAGTCCAAAAACATAGAAGCTATTTCAAAGTCTAGCTTAACGGAGGCAAAAACTCGTCAAACTAAACAAAACTGCATATTGCAACCTACAACGTTCAAACACTGCAAGCTCTAGAAAGACTCTTCACACTAGAAGAAGAGCTCCTAAAATAAAATGGGACATACTTGGGCACAACATTGAATTCAAATTACTTAATGTATCAGAACAACATTGAAAACAACACATACTAGGGAGGGATAACTTTTATAATAAATAAGAAAATAAAACACCTTGTCACCAAAATAAAATCTATATCAGGCAAAGTCATATACATACTCTTAAAAATGCGCCAACTAGCAATGCGCCCTACAAAGAAATAGAAGAATTCTACAAAGATTTACAACAGCTATAAGATCACCGGCAATTTTAGGAGGTTTAAAGAACACACAAAGTCCAACACTTAGAAAATTTGGATTAGGCAACCGCAACGATAGAGGCAAATCCCTAATAAACTTTATGCAACAAAAAAATCTATTCTGCATGAAATATTTTTTCAAAAAGTCTAAGAATAGAAGGTGGACATGGTTGAGCTCAGGTGAAGCCTATAAAAATAAAACTGATTTCTTATTATCTAACAAACAGTACACAGTAAACGACGTCACAGTTGTAAACCAGATAGATATAGGTAGTGACCATCGACTAGTTAAGGCTACACTCCAAATAAATACTAGAAGAAAGGCTTATGTCCTTGAGTGCACATAGAAAGGCTGCTAAAAAAAAGATTTTTTTTTTAAATGATTTATTTTGAATATTTTGAATATTTTATAAATAGAATTTCTACGTTTTAACAGTTTTAGCAAATTTTTTGCTATTTTCAAGAATATTTTAATAATTTAGAACCGGATTTTTCAATTGACATTTTATTATAAAAATTTTACATTTTTTAACAATTTATGGTCGGATTTTAGTGTTTTCTAGCAAAATTTTGATGTTTTAAAGCCAAACATTGCTATTTTTGACATATTATAAATAGAATTTTGCATTTTTTAACAGTTTCTGATTGAATTATGTTTCTTTCTAATACAATATTTAGATGTTATAACCAGATTATGCTATTTTTGACATTTTATAAAAAGAAATTTGCACTTTTTAACAGTTTATAACTTGATTTGGCGTTTTCTAATGATATTTAAATTATATAGTAAAAATAACGTTTTTTTTAATTTAGAAATAAAATACTATATTTTTTATAGTTTGTGGTCATATTTTGTTTTTTTTTACCAATATTTAAACATATAATAATTAAAATTTTACATTTATAACAGTTTCTTAGCCGTATTTTAATGTTTTCTAACATTATTTTAATATTTCACAGTTTTTGGTTAAATTTTTGCTAATTTTAACAATATTTTTATATGTTATGGCTGGATTTTACTTTTTTTGACGCTTTTTGATAAGAATTTTATATTATTTTAGTTTATAGTCGTGTTTTAGAGTTTTCTAGGAATATTTTGATGTTTTAAAGCCACAATTTGCTATTTTTGACACTTTATAAATAGAATTTTGCATTTTTAAGCACTTTCTATGTCAATCTTTTTTTTTTTTTTTATGACCTAATTTTGCTATTTATTACATTTAATAAAAATAATTTTGCGCTCTTCAACGGTTTATGATTCGATTTGGTGCTTTCTAATGACTTAAATTTTATAGTAAAAATCTATTATTCCTTTGGCAATTTGTCATTAAAATACTATACTTTTTATAGTTTGTGACTAGAGTTTAATTCTTTTTAACACTATTTAACATATTAAAATTAAAATTTTACATTTTTAACAGTTTTTTAGCCGTGTTTTTGATGTTCTCTCATTTATTTAATATTTTTATTAGACCGCATTTTGCTATGCTGTCTTTATGAATAAAGTTTTCTATTTATTGACAGTTTTTGGCTAAGATTTTGCTATTTTTGACATTATATGATGAGAATTTTACATTTTTCAACAGTTTTTGGTCGGGTTTTAGTGTTTTCTGGCAACATTTTAATCTTCTATCCAAAAAATTGCTTTTTTTTACATTTAATAAAAAGAGTTTTGAATTTTTTAACAGTTTATGACTAGATTTTGTTTCATTGTAACATAATCTTTAAATTTCATAACCAGATTTTGCTATTTTTGACAATTTATAGAAAGAATTTTGCACTTTTCAACAATTAATGACTAGATTTTGTGTTTTCTAATAATATTTAAATTTTATAGTAAAATTATACTTTATTTTTAAAATTTTGTTAATAAAATACCATAATTTTTATAGTTTGTGGCTAGATTTAGATTTTTTAACAATATCAACATGTGGCAAATAAAATTTTACATTTGTAAAAGTTTCTTAGAAGTATTTTAATGTTTTTTTACATTATTTTAATATTTCATAAATTTTTTTACAGTTAATAACTTAATTTTATGAAAAGCGTTTTCTACTTTTTAACATTTCTTGGATACATTTTTGTTAGTTCAACCAATATTTTAATATATTAAAACCAAATTTTGTAATTTTTGACATTTAATGATAAGAATTTTACATTTTTCAACAGTTTTTACTCAGGTTTTAGTGTTTTCTAGCAATATTTTGATGTTTATAATAAAATTTAACAATTCCTTTAACAATTTATAAATAAATTACTATTCTTTTTATAACTTGTGGCTAGATTTTGGTATTTTAATGTTTTATAACCAGATTTTGCTATTTTTAAGATTTCATAAAATTGTTAACAATTTTCAACAGTTTCTAACCCAATTTTGATGCTATCTTACATTACTTTGACTTTTTAATACCGCATTTTGCTATGCTGTCTTTATGAATATTTTTTTTTACTTTTTGAAAGTTTTTGGCTCAGATTTTGCTTGACATTATATGATAATAATTTTACATTTTTCAACAGTTGCAGCATTTTGATCTTCTAAAGCCAAAAATTGCTATTTTTGACATTTAATTAAAAGTGTTTTGCATTTTTAACAGTTTATGACTGAAGTTTGTTTTTTTCTAACATAATTTTAAGATTTAATGACCAGATTTCGCTATTTTTGTTATTTAATAAAAAGATATTTGCACATTTCAACAATTTATGACGCGATGTAATGATATTTAATTTGTATAGTGAAATTTTACTATATTTTTTTAACATTTTCTGAATAAAATACTATAGTTTTTATAGTTTGTAGCCAAATTTTGTTTTTTACAATATTTTATCATATAATAATTAAAATATTACATATTTAACAACTAGCTGTATTTTAATGTTCTTTTACATTATTTTAAAATTTCATAACCAGATTTTGTATTTTTTTTTAATTTTATGAACACGTTTACAATTTTCATCAGTTTATCGCCCAATTTTAGTGTTCTCTAACCATATTTTGTGTATTCAAGACCGGATTTTGCTTTGCTATTTTTATGAATAGAGTTTTTCACTTTTTAACAGTTTTTGAATAAATTTTTGCCATTTCTTACCACATTTTGAAATGTTATAGCCGAACTTTGCTATTTTTGACATTTTATGATAAGAATTTTACATTTTTCAACAGTCTTTAGTCAGGTTTTAGTGTTTTCTAGCAATATTTTGAAGGCAAAAATTGCTATTTTTTACGTTTTTTAAATTGAATTTTGCACTTTTTAACAGGATTTTGTTTTTATCTCAATATTTAGATTTGATAATTTTATATAAAATGTCAAAAAAATTTAGACATTTTATAAAAAGAATTTTGCACTTTTTAACAGCTTTTGACTTGATTTGGTATAGTAAGATTTCATTATTCTTTTGACAATTTATGAATAAAATAGTATACTTTTTATAGTTTATAGCCAGATTTTGTTTTTTTTAACAATATTTTAGCATAAATTTTCTTACATTATTTTAATATTTTATAAATTGTTTAACAGTTTTTAACAGTTTATAGCTTAATTTTAGTACTTTCTATCAATATTTTGTCTTTTTATGACCGAATTTTGCCATACTATTTAAATGAATAGAGTTTTTCACTTTTTAACAGTTTTTGGCTAATTTTTTGCTATTTTTAACAATGTTTTGAAATGTTATAGCCGGATTTTGCTTCTTTGAACATTTTATGATAAGAATTTAACATTTTACAACTGTTATGATAGGATTTTACTGTTTTCTATCAATATTTTGATGTTTTAAAGCCAAAAGTTCAAGCTATTTTTGATACTTTATAAATAGAATTTTGCATTTTTTTAAGTTTATTAGTAGATTTTGTTTCTTTCTAACATAATCTTTAGATTTCATGACTAGTTTTTGCTATTTTTAACATTTTATAAAAAGAATTTTGCACTTTTCAACAGTTTATGATTTGATTTGGTGCTTTCTAATGATATTTACACTTTATAAATTTTTTTTAATATTTAATTGAAAATTTATAAATAAAATACTATACTATACAAAGTTTCTGCCTAGATTTTGGTTTTTTTAAACATTATTTTAACATATAATGATTAAAATTTTACATTTTTAACAGTTTTTTAGCGGTATTTTAATGTTTTATATTCAGATTTTGCTATTTTCATAAAATTGTTTACATTTTTTAACAGTTTATAACCCAATTTTGTTGCTATCTAACAATATTTTGACTTTTCAAAATCAAATTTTGCTATGCTTTTTATATGACCGGAGTTTTCAACTTTTTAACAGTTTTTGACTAAATTTTTGCTATGTTTAACAATATTTTGATATTTTATAGCCGGAGTTTGCTATTTTTGACATTTTATTATAAGAGTTTTACATTTTTCAACAGTTTATTGTCAGGTTTTATTGTTTTTAGCAATATATAAATAGATTCTTGCATTTTTTAACAGTTTATGATTGGATTTTGTTTTTTTCCAACAACATTTTTAGATTTTATGACCAGCTTTTTGCATTTTTAACAGTTTATAACTGGAGTTTGTTTCTTTCTAACATAATTTTTAAATTTAATGACCAGATTTTGCAATTTTTGTTATTTAATAAAAAGATATTTGCATTTTTCAACAGTTTATGACTCGATTTGGTGATTTCTAATGATATTTAATTTGTATAATAAAATTTTACTATTCTTTCAACATTTTTTGAATAAAATACTATAGTTTTCATAAATTGTGGCCAGATTTTGTTTTTTTCTACAATATTTTTACATATAATGATTAAAATTTTACATATTTAACAGTTTATAGCTGTTTTCTAAAATTATTTTAATATTTCATAATTTTTTCTTTTAAGTGGATAACTTTGAAATTATATTGCTGAAATCTTACAGACCAACGCAGCAGACATCCATTTGAGTCTGTAAGCTTATGCAACCAAACCAGAGAATAATGATTAGTTATGACCAAATGATATGCCCTCTAAATATGGACGCAGTTTTTCTAACGAACACAGTACTGCCAGACACGCCAGCTTTGTAATGTAGTAAGTTCTATAACATCTAATCAACTACTTATTTATGTAATATATTACTCTTTACTCTCTATCAATAGTTTGAGAAAGAACGGCTCCATTTTTATAACATGTGTCTGTACCGTAAACGTTTGCCTAAAATCAGGGCAAGCCAATAATGAAATAGTCACCGACGCATTCTTTAGCTGTCTAAAAGCCTCCTCGCACTTCTTAGACCATTGGAATTTTACTTTTTACGTTTTTTTAAGAAAAATCAATAAACGTTTATTTTATTGTAAAGAGGAAGGTATGCCATTAACATTTAAAAACGGTCTCAGTTAAGTGGCCGCAACGGTTACGGTTGCAGTACCACATTCTTTTTATGAAATTTTCCATGACCAATTTGCACATTCGCGGCTGTATGTTCTCGATAATTTCACAAATTTCATCTTTAAAGTCTTGAATTCATTGTGAAGCATTGGCATAGAACTTATCTTTTACGTGGCCCCAAAGAAAAAAATCTAAAAGTCTTAAATTACAAGATCTCTTCCTAACAATGATTTGTGTTTTCAAGACCGGATTTTGCTTTGTTATTTTTCTGAACAAAGTTATCCACTTTTTAACAGTTTTTGGATAAATTTTTGCTATTTCTAACCAGATTTTGAAATGTTGAAACCGGATTTTGCTGTTTTTGACATTTTCTGGTTAGAATTTCACATTTTTCAACAGTTTATGGTTGGGTTTTAATATTTTCTAACACAATCTTTAGATTTCATAGCCAGATTTTGCTATTTTTGACATTTTATAATGAGACATTTTTTAACAGTTTATGGTCGGATTTTAGCGTTTCATAGCAAATTTTGAAGTTTTAAAGCGTTTTATAAATAGAATGTTGCAATTTTTAACAGCTTATAACTGAATTTTGTTTTTGTCTAACATAATCTTTAAATTTTATGGCCAGATTTTGCTACTTTTGACTTTTTATAAAAAGAATTTTGTACTCTTTAATAGTTAGATTTGGTGCTTTCTTATTTAAATTTAATAGTAAAATTTTACTGTTTTTTTGACATTTTATGAATAAAATATTATACTGTAGTCAGGTTTTGTTTTTTTTTTCAACAATATTTTAACATATGATGATTAAAATTTTACATTTTTTAACAGTTTTTTAGCCTTATTTTAGTGTTTTCTAAAATTATTTTAATATTTTATAGCCAGATTTTGCTATTTTTGAGATTTCATAAAAATTTTCAACCGTTTATAGCCTAATTTTGGTGCTTTCTAACAATATTTTTACTTTTTAAGACCCAATTTTGCTATAATTTTTCTTTACATTTTTCAACACTTTATGGCCGTTTTATAATAATATTTTAATGTTTAATGCCAAATTTTACTATTTTTGCCATTTTAAAAGTAGAATAATATTTTTTTATTAAACACATTTTACAAAAATTTGCATTTTTTAAACGTTTATAGCCAAGTTTTGGTTTTCTCTAACATAATTTTGATACATCATAAATAGAATTTTATATATTTCAAAAGTTTTATTTTAGTGCGTTTTGACAATATTTGTTGGATTTTGTTATTTTTGACTTTTATAAACAGAATTTTGCATTTTCAACCTATTTTGGCCGGTTTTAATTACTTCTGAATTTTTAAAAATAATTTTTGATTAGATTTTGTTATTATTGACAACATTTTATTTAAAAATTTTGCATTTTTGATTAGTTTATGACTTAAAAAAATGACAAAGTTGTGTTTGATTTTGGAAATTTTTTTCATTATTTTGCTACACTTTTGTATTCAAACAATAAAAAATATAATGAAGAAACACACTTAAATTCAAAACGATAAATAAGTAAAAAAAATGTAAATCACATAACTATAAATGAGAGATTACTGTTGTATAAAAGAAAACTTAGTTGTATGAATATATATGGCCATATATGAGTCAAGTGATCATTTGTTTTTGCTTTAACAACAAAAAATGCTTTCCTCTATATGAATCCTGATTATGTAATTTTTTTTTAAATTTTCAGTTTTGCATTTTTTGGAAAAATCATTATAAATTTTTTTTTTCAAAATTATACAAGAAATAAGTTTTTATAGTCAAATTTTTTTTATTATTATCATCTACATTTGAAAAAAAAATACCCGTCATCTTTTATTAAGAAAAACTGTCTTTTAAAGTTATGGAAAATTTTCAAAATTTAAGAAATATATAATCTTAATAGTTTCTAATAATTTTTTCTAAAAATGCAACTCTGAGAAGTTACAAACGATCAAAAAATGCAAAAATACTCAAAAACCTCGATTTTTTCAAATTTTGATTCATTACTCGGAAATGGCTCACTGAAAAAATCTGAAAAATTTAGATAATCCGGATTTATGTAAAGAAATACATTTTCTGTGGTTTAAGCAAAAAAATTCATTCCGTACACTTGACTTATACATAGCCATACATGTATATATAAAACTTATATTCGTGTTTGTATTGAATATTGTTTCCAAGTATGAGGAGGAGCATCTGCAACTACACTATCTCTTTTAAATTCTATTTGAATCATTGCCAACCCAAAATTGACTAATGACTTAAATACTTTACATCACCGGCGTAATTTTGCAGATCTTTGCATTTTCTATAGATATATTCATGAACATTGTTTAAACAAAATATAAGACATATTGCCATCTAAACATATATTTACTTGTAGTACAAAGCTTTTCTATTCAACAATGTCTGTGCTTAATTTTTAGATACATTGTTTTTTAGTTACAGGTGTTAAATTACCGCCTTCAAATGATATTTGATGCACCGTAAAGCGCAACTGTAATTGAAATAAATAAATGCTTATCTTAAAACCTCTAGCATGGAAATTTTAAAATCTAAATTTAAATAAAACTTTTTAATCATAATAAAATGTATTACTTACAACAACATTACCCAAAAAAATCAGTTTTATATTACTAAACTAATTTAAAATGCAAGATTGTAAAACCGCATCTGTGCATAAACTATATAATAAAATATCAGTTCTGGGCTAGACAATAAAAAAAAATTATAAAATTTATTCATTTATTGATATTCAATGTTTGGTATAAATATAACATGCATGCAAATTAGCAGTTAAATGTATAAGCTTCTACACAATGAATTCATACAAACTATTCAACAAACTGAAGTATTTTAAATTATTTAGTACTAATACTTTAAAAAAATCAGAAATTTCTAAAATTTGCATAAAAGAGACAAAAGGAGTTTTGGGTTGCTCACAACAGATATTAAAAAATTGCTAGAAAATAAGGAAATCAAAAATATTGACTTTTATATTGAAAAATTATCAGCTTATAATCAAAATGAATTAATAATTTATTCAAAATCAGTCAATCGAATCACAGCGGCCAACGGTCAAGCATAGACAATTGTTTCGGTTCTACAAACCTCGTCAGTATGCCTTGTACGACCACGGCATCGCATGATAGCGAAGACAATTTTGAATAAACATTTCTGTTCTTATGAACACAATTGATATTATAAATAATCAAACGAAAGACTGGTTTGCCATCTAGTTGCAACTAGATGGCAAACCAGTCTTTCGTTTGATTATTTATAATAAGCTTATAATCATCCAATAATTGCTGTTTCTGAGTAAGTTAATATTATTAATATTTTATTTTAGTGATAATACCAATTGTTATAAAATTATAACAAATACAGTTTATTAAAAAACAAATTACCAACTTGAAGTTCAATTGTTTTATTATTATCTAAAGCTGGAGGTGTTTACAAAAATGTTCAAAAATCAAAACAATGTACTGCATTAGGTGAGTTAATCTAATTAATTTAACTAACTAAATGTAGCATTAAATATGTAAAAATAAAGTTTATTGTTAAACGTTGATTAATAAAATTTTAAAAGTTTAGATATCCTTTACAAACAAAAAGTTGTAGCTGAAGTCACTGACATGATACGTACAGCCATATTAATCCACAACACAATTACAGACAGTTATAGTGATATTTCAAATAGTAGAAACAAAATTGCTTTATTAATTGGTGATTATTTAATAAGCAAAGTACTTATAGATTTATCATATATAAAAAATAATGACGTCTTTTATATAATAAGTAGCGCTATGCTCAATATTTCAGAAGGCTACTTTTTAAACTCAATTGAATATAAAAATTGCTTATTTCCTCTATCACTTAAAATGTTTCAAATCACAAATTTAAATAATAAAAATAATTTAGATAAAGGTCCTTATAACATTGATGAAACTATTGGTAACTATCTAGAGAAATGGATTTTAAGAAATCTATTAAGTTTTGCTAACTTACATGGAAAATCTTGTCAAGCGGTTCCAATTCTTGGAGGACATCAGCAATACCTACAAGAACAAGCTTTTCTGTTTGGTAAACATCTATCTCTAGCATGGCAAGCCAATATAGATTACAATATATTTCAATCTGGTAAAATTGATTTAGTTGGTTTGCCCATGATGTTACATTTGCAAAAGAATTTAAATTTAAATAACGAAATTGAATACGACTTGGAAAATATTGATATATGTAATTTTGAAAAAAATAAGCTTGAACTAATAGAAAATTTTTTGTTGGAAGAAACTAAAAATTTGCAAAACTTGTATGTTAATTAAGCTTTGGATAACTTGAGTCATTTTAATAAAAGCTCTGCTCAAACATCGTTGAAAAAAATTCTGTTGACTTTGAAATAAATTTAGTTAACATTATTTTAATACAAAATTTTATATACAACATGTATTTTATTTTTTACTTCGTTTTATGCAATATTTGCTATAATAACAAAAAATTTAAAAACTAAGTCCAAATATGCAAAGAATCAAACTAAGCAAATTTGCCCCCAATGTAAGCTAAGGTTAAAAACTTCTTGATGAATATTTCAAAACATATACAGTTCAAGAATTCTATAATTTAAACTGGTAAAAGTGATTTGCTTTATCTGCTAGTGGTAAAGACATGGGGAACGGTATACTGTCCTACAATGCTAAAATTGATAAAACTTTTAGAAATACTGGTTTGTTTAAAATAGTGCAAGCTTGTTCAACGATAGAACTGAGCAATGGTTTTATTTTTAGTATATTGGCTACATTGTGCTAACATCAAACAGTATTGCACTTTTACTTTATCACTATACAGTATTCTCTGCGCACGTACAATTAGGCTGGTACTCTGATGTACTCTATCAGTTGAATACTACGCAAAATACATTGAATGATAAAACAAATAATGGGCAGTTAAAGTCAATATCAGGGCCGAATTAATTTTGCAAAGACATAGATTATTGGTTACTTAAATTGTAAGAGAAGTATTTGACAAGAACATAAATTATAAAAAAAAAATAATTAATATTTTATGTGTGTGTGTGAAACAAAAAAAAAACGGAAAATTTGGGTACTAAATGACGCTAGTCTGATCATTTTTTGCCCGTTTTAGAATTTTTCATTTGCGCTTAGATTTTAAACTCTTTATGGGCAACGTTGTTCTGGGATTGAAAGATGCTAAAACGGACAAAGACATAAGTTTAACCATATTCAACATAATTTTTGTGTATACTAAGTTGTCTATTATAGAGGCCACTCTATTGGTGTCTGGCTGTAAATACGTATAAAAATGGCATCTGTAGAAGTGCCAACGTTTACGTCAGTAAATTGTATGTTGAATATATAGAATCTGAAAGAAATTTTGAAAGCCAATAAACTTGACAATAAATTATTTTATTGGAAGATTTGTATGGTTTGGTAAGTACCCAAAGAGTTAAATCAACAGAAGTTCTAAAAAAACTTAGTGTTAATAGAATAAACAAAACTAAGATGAGTTTAAAACTATAATTAACTTTGTAATGTATAATAAAAGATTGAAAAGTTTAATTAAAGATACTCATGCGGTGCGTAGAGCTGAATGTGGATCATTATCATGTCAAATCAAAAGTAAACATCGGTAGCAAATTTATTAGAATAGAACAAAAAAACTAAATAGCTAAGAGTAAAGGTGGAAAATATTTAAAAAAACAAAAAAAATTATGAAAAAATTCTTGTAAAAAATTTGTTTGACAAAAGATAGAACTGAATAAAAAATAATGAATTAGTACATTAAAAATGTATGAAATAATTAAAAATATAAAAATAATTGCAAAAAATAAAGTTTTGTCTAAGAAGGCAAAGATAGCGGTTTATAAAAATGTGTTAACACCAAATTTGCTGAATAAATCTAAAAAATGTCAAAAAAAAACACAAAAATAAAATAAATGCGGTTGAAATACTTGTGTGTGTATGTAGAAAAAATTGTTATACAAAGTTATATCTGATTTAAAGGCAAATGCCGTTATTATTAAGTAACAAAAGTAACTCATTATAAACTAAGTTCTACAGACTTTATTTTAGTGCTGAGCCCTAAAATATCCCTCTGATCAGATTTAATATTCTTTTCTTGGTTACTAAGTTTATACCCTGTAAGTAAAACACATTATCTTGCTTGTTTCCTTGTTCAGCTTTTTTTTATAGCTCTTAAAGTTCTTCTTTTGGTAAATCTGTATTGTTCCTTTTTTCTATCTTTTTTTTTTCTCTTGTTTTATTCTCTACATAATAACTTTCTCTAAAAAAAAGATATTAAAATATAATATTTATATATATACAATTAAAATGCACAAAATAAAATATTAATAAAAATGCAAACTATCCACTGATGCAACAGTGCTTTAATTTAACAGAGATATCAGCTTAGCCTTAAATAATTTAAATGACTGTATAAAATGTATATCTAAATGACTACACAAACTGTTATACATAAAAGACATTTTATATACAGGCGAGCTGTAAGCTATATTGCTATATATCCTGGACAAATAAAATATTTGCTGAAATCTACATGATAAACGGGGAACATTATATAAAAGCTTATTTATTAAATATGAACAATCAATCAAATTATGCATTAATTTATACAGAAATGATTGTGAAAAGATTATTCGCCTAATTTTTAATGGAATAAAGTTGAATGTATTAAGTAATGCAGTATGATTGAAACCTTGAACTGGATAAAATCCAAACTTTTTCATATATAAATACTTTAAAAACTAACGTTGAATATTTTCAATTAATTAAGTTAATATCTTACTGCAAACTAAGGTGAAGTATAATAAACATACACATTGTAAATTAAAAAAATTTTTACATGATCGTTTTACAAAACCTAAAGACTTGTATGAATCTTTTACAATTACGTTAATGTTTTGTTTAAAAGAAAGAGTTGAATCAAATGTTACCTCTAAATCTTTGTGTGTTTTTTCTTTTAATAAAACTTTGCCATTGATTGAGTAAGAAAAAGTGATGTTTGTTTTTTGCGACTGAATATAACTGTTATGCATTTTTGGACATTAAGACTAAGTTGGTTGCTGTTACACCAGTGATGTAAATTACTCAAGGAATTTTGAAGTTTTATGCAGTCGTCGTAAGTTTTAATAACGGTATATAATTTTAGGTCATCAGCTTATAATAAATTATTGACCTCAATCACATCTGTAACATCATTTATATATAAATTAAATAGCAAAGGGCCTAAGTTGGAACCTTGAGGAACACCAGAAGATGGAACAAAAGTTAATGAAGTAAATCCAATATATTTAACAAACATGTCTCAATTCAATAAATACGATTTAAAAAACAATACAAAGTTGTTGTCAAAACCAAGACCATCTAGTTTTTTTTTGAAGAATATCATGATTTATTTTGTCAAATGCCTTAGAAAGATCAGTATAAACCACGTCTACTTGATGTTTGTTGTCTAAGGCTGTACTAGTATATTCAGTAAAACAATTTAAATTAGTTAATGTAGATCGGTTATTGACAAAGCCATGTTGAGCAGATGTTAATATATGTTTGGTGCTACTATAGACATAATTATATAAAAGTTTTTCAAACACTTTTGCAAAGCACGGCAAAATAGATATTGGTCTGTAGTTTTTGTTTTCCAAATACGAGGAAATGTGCCAGTTTTTAGTAAAAGATTGTATAAGATGCATAGAGATTGGGCAAAAACAAAACGACAATCTTTTATAATTAAGCTAGGGATATTATCAACACCACAAGTTAGCTTAGATTTAACTAGTTTTATTGATTCTAAAATATCTTCTTCAGTGAAAGTCGGAGTTTTGACGCATGTTTGCATTGTTGACTCAAATAAATAGTGGCTAGCATCGTTTGGTTTGGAATAAACAGTAAAATTAAAATATGCAGCAAAACTGTTTACTACTTCTTGAGGATCTTTAATTTTGTTATCATCCAGATATTTTAATGAATTAGGAACAAGGGATTTTTTTTTTCTTATTGTTTATAAAATACCAAAACTGGTTTGGATCTTTTATTATTGAAGATTGAATTTGTTTGATGTAGGTATTATATGATTTTTGAATTAATGATTTAATTTGAGATCGTAGTTTTTTAAATTTACTTAAGGTGCATTCATTTCCAATGCATTTATAAAGGTTAAAACAGTTAGACTTTTGTTTTATTAGAGAGATAATTTCTTTATTAAACCAAGGAGGGTATGAAGATTTTTTTAGGTGTAACAATGAGCACGGCGGAGTCAAGTATATTATATAATTTAGTGTAAAAGATCTCACAAGCAACATTAACATCATCGTAATTATTTAAAAATGACCAGTCTACTTGGATCGTTAAATCGTATAACAAAATATAATTTGCTTTTCTGAAGTTGTAATATTTACTATTACTGTTTATGGGAAATGAATGATTATGACAGTGTCAAATATTAGAAATTGTGATCAATAGAGGTGGATGATAAGCATCAATTTTTACTAATGGAGAAATATCTAATTCAACAATACAGTTTAAGTTAGAAAGTACAAGATCAAGTACACGACCCATGTTATTGGTAACAGAATTAAACTGCTTGAAATTAAAAAAATCCAAAAAATTGCTCAACATGTATGACTGGTAATCAAAATTAATATTATTTGAGTAATTCCAGAATTCTGGAATATTAAAATCACCTAATTTAATCACCTTACTTTCATAAATCATTTCAAATTGTTCAAAAATATCAAATAATGTTGCGTAGTTATCTACACCAAACTTAGGAGGGATGTACAGATTAAAAATATTAAACACACATGAACTACATTTCACTTTTAAGCCAACAATATCTACAATAGGCAGAGCGTTTTTAAAAATTGAAGTATCAATTAAATGACCTTTCATGGTAATTTTGAGTGCAATTAAAGCACCTCCACATTTTGATAATGTACGATCAGAGCGATATATGCAATAGTTATCACAATTTATGATCTCTGAATTGCAAACATCTGCAGTTAAAAATATCTCAGTAAATGCTAGAATATCGTAAAATAGATCATGAGTTAATGCATATACCTAATCTAACTTAGTGTTTATACCTCGGACATTCTGATAGTATATTTTACAGCTTGTCGACATATTTAAACCAAATATACAATATATAATACATATTGAATAATCAACATATGCAAAATAATAAAAAAATTAAAAAAATACATTTAATCAAAATAACTGTAGAAATAAAGAAAACTAAACTGCCTTAAGTCTAGATATTTTGTTTCATGTTAACTTGAATATCGGGGCATTAGGTAATGAGTTGCTTCTTAACTTACGGTTTAATTCGTTACTTATTTTTGTAGTATTAACAATTGCTGCATTGCATGTCTTCGACGTCGTTTGTATTAATATCTTCGACTCTATGGACTGGTTGATTTGAGGTTCAGAATGTAACTGCGATTGAGTTTCTATAATATCTTTGTAACTATTAGGATTTGGAGTTCCGGGTGCACTTGTCGTTAACCTTTCAGGAGGATTTCCAAACTCAGTAGTTGTTGCAATATTGTAAATTGCGTTTTCTTCTAACTGATTGACGGTATAAATATCACCTTGAATTAACAACTTGTTTTCCTGAACAATTATTGCATTTAGAAATTTAGCTCTGGCAATTCGCAAATGCTTACAAGTACTTGTTGTTCAGCTCTTTCTTCAGGCGACAAATCATCAGAAAAGCTAATTTTTGAATACACAAACAAACAAACAAACAAGGAAATATTAAAATTAATTTGTTTTAAAATTCAAAATAATAATAATCCGGGATACAGACCTGTGGTTTTACTCAAAAGAGCGCGTGCGCTGATCTTGCAGTGACGTATGCACAATTAGGTAAAATTAATATTATATTAATGATGCACAAAATAACATTAACTTCCGTCACTATAACAACACAAACAATAAAAAAGATCGTATATGTAGTTACAATCTGTAAAATTCACTTTGATTATTTATATTCACAATTGTAAAATGACAGCTAGTAAACAGTGTGTTAATTAAGCATATTGGCTTGTATGTCGTTGCATTTTTTAAAATTTCTTCTTACTACAATTTCTTCTTACTAAATAACCACATTCGTTCCTTTGTCTCTTATCTACTTACCATTTAGTTTGTTTTTATTTGGTTCACTCATTGTAACTAGATCTACTTTCTAATATGCCATAAATCTAAACTAACTAACTAGGTCTATTTCTTCTTTCTTTGCTGTTGCTATCAGTATATCGTGAGTTTTTTTTTCCTTTTTGTGTTTGTTTGTATAAACTTATACATTTTGGTTTATTATCTGCTCATGTGTTGTTTCTAGTTATTGGGGTTGTTGTCCATCTAAATTCATTTTGTTTTTGTTTTTTGAAGCTGTATATCTTCTCTACCCCGTTCTGTGTTTTATCGTTTTGCATTCTATGCAGTATTTAATACTTAATAATAATAATCTCTGCTTACGCATTTGGCAACCTGTTTTTTTTTTATTTTGTGCATAACATTTGCATTTTGACGCAACATATCCTTTCATCTAGCATTTGTAGCATTTTTGTTTGTTTGTTTATACTATTCTGCTTCTTATGAATGTTATTTTTCTGTCTTATTATCTATTCAAATAATTTTTTGTCTATCTTGACTATAGTAGTTTGTTCTTTTGTATACTATTTCTTTATACATTATCGTATTTTTTCTGTGTTAACTTTGTTTATAATTGTTTCCAACATTTCTTTACTGCTAGTCTCAAGGCTAATATTCTCAATGATCACTAGTTCTGTGAGTATGTTGTTGGCTTCTCTTACATAATAACCTTTCATTTCATTTTTTAATTTTATTTTTCATTGTTATTAGTTACTCTCCTTTTTTTGTTTATTTTATTTCTTTGAATGTAGATTTTTTCATTTGTATTTTTGACTGTTTCAACAAGTTTGCATATGCCACACACTGTTTGCTCACTATTATAACTTCTGTTTTTGTTTTTGATTTTTTTTAGTTGTCTCCAATACCAACACTTGTGTTGGCACGCACAGTCTAATTTTGTATAGGTTCTTCTTTCTACCATCTTTTTTTTTTAGATTTTTCAAAATACCATTTCTAAACAAAGCTTATATGTGACTTTGTACACGTTTCTCGTTATTGTAGTCTCTTGGGCAATGAAAAGCTCTAACAAACCTATTATTTAAACTTATGTTTTGTGGTAGAAGCCCAGTGGTGTACCTAGGTCTTATTCCCTATTATGTTTCAGTAGAAAAAGTCTTCATCTTCTAATTATTTTAGCAAATTTGTTGTTCATACAGTTTTTGTTAAAGACTCAGCTTTCAAATTTATTGAACCAACACTATGCTCAACCCCAAATTTTTTTGTAAAATTTTAAAATTTTTGTTAAGTTATTATTCAAGAGGTTTTCCACATTTTGGGTCATACCGAATGGGTTCCTTGTCTCATTTGAACTGCTTGCACCAATAATTATTTAAAAATATTTTTTGAGCATCCTTTTTTTAATAAACATTTTATGATGCTTTTGTGTTTAAGTTGAAAATTACTCATGTTTGCCTCTTTAAATTGGTAAAAATAACCAATGTTAAGCGATTAGAACCAAACTTGGAGATGACATTATAAAATGTTACATAAATTCTCTCTAAAAGTTTGTGGTCTTTTAGGCAGATATTTTAATTTCAATTTGAACCAAAAATATTTTGTTTACATTCAAAACAATTGAAACTGAAATTGTAAATTTTTGTGAGGTATTAATTGACACTTAATCCCGTATATTTATTGAATGCATGAAAATTAGTTTAGATAGTTTTGAAAACATCTGTAAAATTGTAAAATGTATTGATAACATTTCCGTATAAATATGAAACTTTTGTTAATGTAATTAGTTCTAGTAAATTAACATGTTTCGGTTTCAGTCGGTTAGATAGATATGAATGCAAATAGAAATGCGGCTCCATAATATTAATTACGAACCTCTCGACTTTTCTGTTATGATTAGTAGATGTGAATTATCTTACAATCACATTAGTGTTGTTGTGCATCATGTTGGGAGAGATATAAGTGTAATTGAATTGACTGGAGTAGATGAGTCAGTGGAAATTGTATATGCTGAGTGTAGCAAGGATGCATCAAGTATAAAATAAACAAGCCAAAAGGAAAAGGGTTGTAGAAGATGCGATAATAATCGAGGTAAAATAAAGAGGCCAGTGTTTGCAGTAGGGGCGAGGTAGAATATATATAAACAAACACATTGGAGTGAGCACAATGGACGTTGCACTTGGCGAGAGAAAAGAAAACATCCTGATGAGTGTGATAGATAAATAATAATAAAGCCATTTTTATAAGGTCCGCACTGAATGGAATATCATTTACTTTCGAGATTTATCGCTGCTTCCCCCGAGAGAATCTTAACTGAAAAATTCCAGTGTAGATATTTTACATGTAATTATTTTTCTTTGTCCGGATCCGTGTCAGCGGAGTAAATATGGAGCGAGAAGGGTTTTCCATCAAATGCACGTTACGTATGACAAGCGTCCGGAGCGGTTTGTGTTTCCTAATTTATTTAACAAGCCGGTGATTTAAACAAATGGTAGTTCACACTTACAAGAACAATCATTCACATCTGACACACCTACCATCGGCGACGTGGATTATTTGTTTCCTCCGCAATCAGTCAACTGATACAATCGGGGCCATTCTGGATCAAAACACAATGATTTCACTGTTCGCTTACATATGTGGGCAAAATACACTTTACAATAATAACAGTCCAATCAAATCTCATTTGCATTTTAATATTTATCTTCTGTCGACGCTCTCATGATAATAATAATAATAATGTGACTTAACATTTGATGTTTTCTAGGGCAATGCTCAATTTACACTATTAATCGATTATTGCTTGAACACACTACATTAGAGTTAATAGAACTTTGATTAAATTATGTCTATCTGGTTCTGACTGGATGCTAGCTAATATATTAAACGTCCACACATCTAATGCGAACGAAATATAATTTTTTTTTATTTTTATTTAAAGCATGGCTATTTTTGTATTTGTATCTGTAGATACTCTATAATGTAAAAAAAACATTTTAATGTTATCTTATTTTTTTTTAAAGGTTATAAAAATTAATTTATGAAATTGTAATAGTAGATTTATTTTATTTTAAACTTTAATTTTGCAAAACTATTTTATTAGTGAAGTCTGATGTTGGCTTGCATTTGGATTCAGTTCATGCAAACTTTTTTATTTATTTATTTTTAATTTATTAAGTAATTATAATATGCAAAGTCTATTAACTTTACATAATGTTTTTAAAAGAATACAAAATTATAATTAAATTTAAATTAGGACTCCAAAAGATAATTTAAACTTCCCTTTATATATTCATAAAGCAAAATTGTCACTTTTGCCATTCATTAAAACTGTAACAACGCAATTAATATAATTAATAAAATAGTAGAAAAAAACAGACTAACTTTAGTATTTGAGAAGCTTTTACAATTTTTCTTTGCTTTAATAAGTTTTGTAATTACGTAAGAATTTTTTTAAAATTTGTAAAAAAATTTTTTGTGAAAAGCTATTAAGTACTTACTTTTTTTTGGAGGTTGTAGGTCCTTGTAGCATTAGAAATTACACAATTGCTAAAGGAGCTTTTAGGGGTGTAATTCACCTATCGGATATTATTCACACTCAAAACTAAGTTTTTTTTTTAGAATGTAATACAAAGTATAAAATAAAAGATTGTATTTATACATTGGCAGTTAAAGCTTTGGGGTTGTGTAATGACAGTCACAATCTCAATAACGTTTACACAGTAAAGTCATCATCGATTGAATGATTTGACGCGAATGTCCCTAAAAAAGAAGACATGTCTGATATCAAAGAAACATGTTTCTAAAATTTTCAGTTATTTAAGTCAAAATCTCAATTTTTAGGAGCCTTTTAAAGTTTAAAAAGAAAACTACCAAAAGTTTCATGTTTTAGGTAATTTGTAACATTATTTTTTCTCAACGTAGAAACATTGAAAAAAAGTCTACAAAAAATTATTTTTTTATAATTTTTGGTACTTTAATCTGTATTTTTTTGTTTAACTCCCAAAAATAACTCCACATTAAAAATGCCGTAACAGTGTTAATTTTTTACAAAGTTTAGACTAAATTTTGTAAAAAATTCAACTTTGTTTTGATTTGCTCTTTAAAGTTTTGCATAATTTCTTCCAATCAAACATCTAAATTCTAAAACATCACTTTTCAGATTGGTATTTTGGTCAAAAATGCTCAAAGTCTATAAATATCATAATATTGTCAGAAAGTTTTAAAATCCGGTAATAAGCTGTCAAAAAATGCAAAATTCTATTTATAGAATTTTAAAAATAGCATCACATAGCCTTAAAGTATAAAAAAAATTGTCAAAAAACACCAAAACTGACTATACAGTTTTAATATCTTCAACATTCTATACATATAAAGTCAAAAATAGCTAAATTTTGTCATAAAATATTAAATTAATAAAATTTTAAAAATTAGTGACAACAAAATTTAAAAAAAAACTCATGTTTACTATAAAACTTACTTTCAAAACGTTGATTACCTTAAAATTTGTAAAAATTGCGTAGAAAACATCAATATTGCATCAAATTTGTTCAAAAAACAAGCAAAAATCTTACTTAATGTATGAAATTAGTTAAAAAAAAAAACAGTTTACCACTTAAAGTAAAAAAGAAAACCAATTTAGCATAATACTTGTCAAAACTGACGCACATATCTTATTTATAACATAAAATATAAAAAATAACGCAAAAATAGTTTATATCATACAAATCAAACAAAAAATTTATTTACATTTTTTTTAAATCTTAAAATTGCACAAAAATCAAACCAAAAACTTGTTTTTAATATGAAATTCACTTAAAAAAATAAAACTTGTCAAAAACCTTAAAGTTAGATAGTTTACCATAAAAACCTTACCAAAACTTATGCAACAAACTTTAAAACTGCACAAAAAACACAAAATTTGCTTCAAAAATTGTAAAATAGCACAAAATAAACATTTAGCAAAAATTTTGTTAAAAATTACGTTGCCAACACACACTTTATTGAGATTTGTAATAAAAACCCAATTAAAATATAAAATTTGCTAAAAAAAACCTAAAATTACACAGAATATGTTTTATTCAACATCACACTTGCGCGAAAAACTTAACTTATTTTTAGCATAACAACTGCTTCAATAATTGCAAAACTGCACAGAATGAATATTTATAATATTAAACTCATTTTTTCTATAAAATTCTTAAAATTTTTGAAAATGATAATTCATTATTACATAAAATTGAAATAGAAACTTCCTATAAACTATATCAATTTCACTAAAAAAACGTTAAATGTACACAAAAAAACAATTGTAACATGAAAATTGACCAGAAAACTTATTTTTCGCATCAAATTTGCTTAGAAATTGTGTTTATCACATAAAATTCATTAAAATTAGAAAACCTTAAAATTATATAGATCAAACAATGGTGAAATCGTACAAAAAAGATTAAAAATTGGGCAACAAAATGTTTGCATGAAATTTGTTCGTGAACCAAGAATAATACATAAATCTTATTGAAATTTGCAAAGAAAACCTAAATAACGCATAAGATTTGCTTAAAAAACTCAAAAATTATATAGATCAAATATTTATATTATGAAAATTGAGCAGAAAACTAATTTTTTTATAAAATTTGCTAAAAAATCATATTCACTACATAAAATCACCCACAAACAAATTTTTAGCCGGCAAAGAAATCTATTTATAACTCAAAATTGCACAAGAAACATTTATAAGATTAAAATCGAGTAAAAAACTCAATTTAAACAAAAATCGCTAGTAAATTAAAGAAACATAAAATTATCAAAGTTTGCGTAGAGAACTAAATATCTATAAGATTTGCTTAGACAATCTTAAAATTACACAGAAATAGCATGTATAGCAAGAAATTTGCACATACAAATTATTTGCAGTAAAAAATTTGCTAAAAAATCATGTATACCAGACAAAACTTATTACAACTGAAACGGAAAACCATAGTATAACATAAATATTATTTTTAAAAAGCTAAAAATTGTACAGAAACACATAACATAAAAATGTCTCAAAAATGACTTTTAAAACCTTAAAAATTATGCGGAAAAAATTTGATTTTTACCGAATAAAATTTATCAATAAAAATTTGCACGAAAAAAATTTATAACATAAAATATAATATATATCACAGATATTGTTAGACAGAATCAAATACCAGAATAAACTGTTAAAATGAAATGTCAAAAATAGAAAAAATTTTAAAATAATTTATAGAATATCAAAAATAGTGAAATCCGGTGAAAAAGTATAAAAGTATTGTCAAAATGCTCTAACATTAAGTGTTAATAAGAGTTAAAACGTGCAATTTAAATTTTCAAATGCTATAAACTTTAAAATAAAATTTAAAAATTTCCTAAAAATCTATCAAGATTTGAGATCTGGAGTTTTTTAGTTTAAAAATTAGAGTTTATTCATTTTTTTTTTTAATAATGGTAGTTAAGATGCGGACGTAAGACCAAAAAGTACAACTTTTCAAACTGTACACGCTTTTATAGTTAGTCAGTTGTTAGAAAGCAGTTAAATTAAAAACATGTTATACTTTTTATTACCTGTAAAAATCTAGTCACTTTGGTACTGTGCTACAGTCACAGTATGACTTAACAAATTGTGATGTAAAAACACAGTAATTGTCTTTATTTAATTTTTTATTATGAATAATCACGTAGTAATGGTCAACTCTATCAACTACACTTCCAAGGTGTGCAAAAGTTGTGTTAAATGCTTTTTGTGCTCTGATCGACACAAATTTTAAAATTGTAGCAAACCTGATTTTCCACGTTGCAATTTCTGCAAGAATCTGTACTACACTAATAAATTTAAATCTATACTAGTTAAACAAATTTGCAAACCATGGCTTTTTATGGATATTGTTTCCATAAAGTCTCACAACTTAACTCATCCAATTTTTGATTAAAAAAACAAAAACAATTTTTATCCAATAAGCAAACTTCCTCTGCAAAGGCTTTGTCAGTATTTTTTTGCAGCTGTGATTCCATAAATCTTATAGCCTAACATAATCGCTCAGTCGGAGACCCGGTTGTTTCTGACTATAAAGCAGAAAATGTTGACTAGGAAGTCTTCATAAAAATAAATATTTTTTTTGCCTGGTCTCTTGACATAGCGTACCTCTCCTTAGATGCACCATTTAAACAAATCATTTCCATTTATGTCTTATTTTTTACGTTTTTTAACAACTTAGTATCTCAATCTAACAATAAATCATGTGCCGATACGTCTGGTTAGTTGGAATATCCAATCTAGATATAACAAAAAACCAGAACTGTTACGCATGATGCATAAACTAAAGATTAATGCAGATGCACTATGTGAAACTTGGATCCGTTCAAATAAATTTTTTACAATTTCTTAGCTTAGCTCTTTCTACAACTTAAGAGAGAAAATGGTTATGGAGGAGTACTTTCTTTCTTAACCGTGATCTTTTTTAAATCTAAAATGTTTAATGTTTTATCTTTTTTTAATTTGTCTAGTTCTTTATGTTTAACCTCGCCATTTTGTTATGTTATTGTAAAACATATATTCTTTCTTATCATAAATTGCAATAGATTGCAATTAGTAGTTGCTCTAGATTTCTTAGGTTTCATTATTCTAAATGATGGGTTCCCAACAAACATTTACATAAAAGTATTCAATCTAGTTATATAGTGACTTAAAATGTTATTTGAAAACATTGCAAGACACTTATGAAAGTATTCACTTTTCTATTATTACCGAATTTTACTACAATCAGTTTCAGTCTGCTTTGTATACTCACTATAAACAAAATTGTTAAATTAAATATATTTGGTTTTATATAACAAAAATTATCATTGTCAAACTTAAAGACAATCCGTCTCCAAAACACCAAAAACATTTTTCTCAAAGCTCCCAATTTTGCCTAAAAAAAACGCAAAAGCTTCTTGTTGGACGAGGTATGTTCTGAAATCTGAGGCGGACAACAAAAGAGAACGTTTCCTTAATATATTTTGCCGTACAGAAAAGCTAGTTTATTTTGACGCGGCTAAATAAGCTATAGTCCAAGCAAATAGATTGATACTCCGGAAAATTTATGTCAGAACTAGCCTCTCCATACGTTTGACACCGTTTGGTAATAGATGTTGCCAATATTAACCTTGTCCTTGCTTGTAGAAAAAATAACATACCCTATTTCATGTTACAAGAAATTTTTTGCTTACTATTTTACATCTTATCAACATATTTAATACCTTTTTGAAACATAGAACAATTCCTAATAGTTGGAAAACTATCAAGATTGTACCCATATTAAAGGGTAAATCTTTGCTAGACATGAAACTCAGTTTCAGACCAATTACCATTTAATCTTGTGTTTAAAAAACTTTTAAAAATATTATTCAAGTGCAATTGAAAAGATGGTATAAGGTTAATTTTATATATTTGCAGGCTCTATTACAAGCTTTAGATCTAGTCATGTTGGAGAAACCGGCAGCGACAATAATTCTTGTTGCGCGGCATTATCGATTCCCAAAACACTTTTTATTGTTGCAAGCAAGTTTATTAATTTGACTGTTATATTGATCATTCTCAGTTAAAGAATTTGATAATTATAAAAGTAAGAAATATACTTAACTAAAAAGACCTACAACAAACGTCAAGATTAAAATTGAACGGTTATAAAAATTAATTAATTAACTCATCTTAGTTCTTGTGTGGCCATATAAGAAACCATCTAGTACGTATTATCCGTAATAACAAAGAGGAAAGATAATTCTTAAAAGAATTACTAGGAAATTCTTTGCTATAATAATTGTTTCCGCGTGGTAATAAAATATATAATAAAATCTGGCATTACGCTGACATAAATCAAATATTAATATACTAAAAAGAGTCTTATTCCGTTTAATTTATAAATAAAGTGGCAAAAAAAAAATTAGAGCAAAAATTATTATTTATTGATATTGCTTCTTTCAATATTTTGAAAATAAACCGTTTACATATTTTGTTGGATTTGTGAAGGGTGTTAATTCATTTTATGTGTTGTTTATTATTATTTTGCATTTTACAGCTATTTTACATTGCCCCAGAAGTCTTACGACTTGTTTAAAGGGGGTTGATGGGACCAACTTAATAGATGACTTTCAAATCACCCCGGTGGATAAAAAGCTAATTATTATTTAGTCATATTTTGGAGATCAAATTCCGGACTGTTAACGTGCTACGCTAACGCTCTATAACTGAGTTATCACACCGTTAGTAGTTGTTAAGATTTTTTTTTTTTCTATAGTATCAACATTTAGGATGTTATAGGGGGGCTGCATTGATCTATCAACGATAAAGTGATTGCCTCAGCTTTCTCTTTTGTTGTACAAGCAAACTCGTTTTGACCGTACATGGTAAGAAAAATTCGATATTTTTTTTTTAAGTTTTTAGAAATGTTCCAGGTTTGTAATTGCTCATCGTCTTCTTGTTGTAAAACATTTTTCTATTGCTGGTTTTTAAAAGTTTTATTTCCTCTTTAATTTGACCGTCTAGTTTTTTTTTTTAATCTGTTTATCTTAAACTCTTTTGGTTTGTTGATACTTTGCAAGGCGTTGTTTTTGTCTTTGATGGGTTGTTTGATAATTGGGGGAAATTGCAAAGGATTATTGTTTTGGATAGTGACTGAATTGGTAGCTTTGTCTGAAGCGTCTTGTATGATTTTAGTTAGCTTTTCCACTGCTACGTTAATATCTTGTATAGTGTTAATTTTAAGTAGTGGTCCGAAATCGTTTTCTATGAATAAATAAAAAAAAATTCAGTTAGTTTTTTTTTTGGATTTTGTCAAGTTTTTCTACTAATGTTCCATGTATTGTTAGTAGGATTGGAAAATAGTTTTGAGTCTATTTTGTTGATTACTTTAGATGATATTGCGTTAAGTCTTTTGATAATAATGTTCAGTTTGACAAGTTGGTAACCTTGACGACTGAAGTATGTTGGCGCTGTTGTGTGTGTTAAGATGCTATCATCAAAATTATTTGTAGATCGTTTTCTATTACTGTATTAGTTAGTGGTTGGTAGACCAAAAATATTTTATTTTGTCCTAATGAGGATAGGTTGATAATTACTCGGATTGCTTCCAAGTTTTCCAAGATTTTGGAGTGGTCTATTAATATTTTGAATAGTATTGCTTTATCATCGTCTTTGTTTATTTTGTTGTTTTGGTAAATGTTAAAGTTTGGAAATTTTGAACAACTTTTCTTTTGTAACTAATTTTAGATAGTAACATAATATCATTATCATGATAAAAAGTTTTAGTTTTTTGATGTATTTTTCAGCACAGTTGGTGTTCTATTGACTTATTAATATTATTTCGTTTTTACGTCTATTATAGAGTTTGTTTAAAAAGAAAGGCCAAGATAAACTTTAGCATATTTTGGTCATTAATACAGGTATCGATGGCGTAACTTAATTCAGTTTTAAACTGTAATTGGAAGTGGAAAGCTTTAGCATACGTGACTTGTTTTGTTGATTGATGGTTTAGCTTTTATTTTGTTCTTTTGGTAGATAGAGCATTCTTTGTATGAGATAAAGTGATTGCTTTTGCAGTTGGCATAGAGTGTTTTGTCTCTGCCTGTTAAAGTAAGATGACATTAAACGGAAGGGTGGTTTTTTGCGCATCTGACGCATCAATTGTTAGTACACGTAGAAGCTAAGTTCCCACACTTGGCAGCAATGACCGTGAGCAGATTTGCCGAAGTTTTATTTTTTTATATTTAAACTTAGGGACTTATAATTTTGGTAAAGTAGCTATTTTTTTTGTTTCTGTAGGTAATTGTTATTGAGTTAAATCTACATCAACTCGTAGGCATTTGTTTGGTTGTGCAATCTGCAGATTGCATTTACACTAAACCTTTTTTGTTCAAATGCTTCTATTAGTTTTTTGGAAGTAATGTTTTTCGGCACTTATTGCGTAACCATTTTATTTGTTTTATCTTTTTTGAGTTGGTACGTGTGATTTATTTGACTGTATTGTTGAGGCATTTTATTTCAATATTAAAGAACAGATCTTTTAGATTGTTTTTGATTTCTCTCATGAATTTTTCTACTACTTTTACACTTTCTTCTTTCCTTTTCCTTTTTCTTTTCTCATCAATTTTCAGTTATCATTATTTATTGGGTGAATTTCTTTAGCATCTAGGTTGTTGTGATTTGAAGTGGAGAAAAAGATACGCGTCTTTCTAAGTTCACTTGATTTCTTGGAGTTTGTTCTGCAGGTTTGATCTTTTTGACTTGTTTTTCCGTTGACATTTTGCCAAATTCATTGTTCTTGAAAAAGTCTGAACTTTGTTGTTGTTGTCGACTACAACAGCTCAACTATTTGTTATTAAAAAGTTGTTTTTCCTCCCTATTTCTCCAATTTAGAGTTAAATGACATTTCCAAAGAAGATAAATAATCAATTTTTAAATGTCCAACATTTGGTAGGGAGGATAAAAAAATTAAAACTGCTCTTACGTTACTGTTTGTTTATAAAATATTGGGTCTGTCACATTCCTTTTCTAATTTAGGGTCAAATGACTCACTTACCCAATTGTTTTTGAGATACTGCAGTTAAAACTACCATCCTCCAATTCACTAACCCGAGTGTTTGTTATCAACAAATTGGATCTGTATTGGATTACAATAAGCAAACTAAATACCTACACAGTAATGCGGTTGGCAGTATTTATTCATGATGTTGCCTGTTGTTGGTAGCATGTACTTCAATTTAATATATTTTTGCATAAATTTTGTGTATAATGTGTGAACTGTTTGACACGCAAATCTCCTGTTTAAATAGAAAAACCACCAAAAAATTTACCGTTAAATATATTTTTAAAACACCTTTATTCACATTTTTAATCTAAGTTTAAAGTTCATTGTTTTTGATTTCACAAAATAGGAAAACTAGCTTGTTGATTTCCAGATACTCTACCATATAATTTGGTTTAACTGGCCGGTCATAATGCATCCAAAGTGGTTATTGATTAACGTCATTGGATCTGTTGTTATTATTTAGTTAATTTTTTCTTAATAACAAACTATTGAAACTTTTAGTGTAGAGCCCCAAACACTTACTAAATTTGATTAAAAAAATTTAACTAAATTTGACAATTAAACCAAAAAAAAAGATTCATAACAAAAACCCCCATCTCCGAAAAAAGAATCCATGGAATATTTTAATATTATTCCATTGAGGTTTGGCTTATATTATATAATTTGATCAAAATATAGTCTAGAGTCTAGACAATCGCAAATTACAAATATATTCACGAAAAATTTGTTTAACCAAGTTTCAACTGTATTATTATAATATTATAAAGTATTCATGATATAAGGGTGCGTGAGAAGAATAAAATCGACTACCATTATCGCATTCAGGGTTGAGCACTTATTTACGTAATGGGTTCGCCGCGTTAACGGAAAACTGTATCGTTCGCACCTGATAAAAGGAAAAGATAGCGATGGCTATGTGCAGCCGTTAGCGCTGCAAAACTTGTAAAAACATAGACACCCTCGTGAAATTTGAGTGTCGTGGAAACTCTCACGTGCAATTGACCCGTCAATTTAACTCGAGCTAAAACACGAAGTGCACTTCGGGGAAAATTGATTGTAATATTAGCTGGGGAAACTTGATAAAAAATATCAATCAATTACTAATTAAACATGCAATTGGTTAAAATCAACAAAATCTTTATTTGCTTCGGTTACTCAATCTTGCTGGATTTAATATTTAATAAGCATTGAAATGTGTTTTCCGCGAATTGATTTTACGCTTTGAATTATTCGATGTTTATATTACCATAACTGCATTCAAACAAACACTATGCATGTTCTGTTGGTAGTAAAATTGTAAATAAAATTGTTCAAATATAATTGAGCGCTCGCGCTGTTGCGGCTGCCAATCTAGCAGTAATTTCAAGTGGCGTATTAAGGAAAAATAGATAAGTGGGTTTACGATTACGCCGGCATTAATAAACAATGAACTCTTTACTATCTGTCTATGCGAATCCTTATGTATAATTTAATTAAAATTACGGCCGGCGGGTCCATCGCGCAGACATTCAAATTACACGGAAAATATCCTTAAGTCTTTAAGCAAATGTTTGTTTTAGCATGAAATTACAATCGCATCGCTGGATGGATTTATTTATATTAAAAGTTATTGTTGTTTCAGAACCCGTTGCGCAAATAGAGAGAAAAATCCAGTTCAATTTCAATTGTATAGCTTCTCTCTTTCTATCTCTCTCTTTTTCTCTCCACCAGTTATGCAAATGCGTATGGGCGCATAACGGTGGAGTTAAATTTGAAAAGTTAATCGTGGAAGTGGTTCGCCCGCTGCTTATTTTATAAACCGCAGGCGTGTGCGCGCCATCTACATCGCTGAGATTTTTATTCAAATTGCGTTCTCTGCCGACCGTTTCGTCGGATTGCTCCAGACAATTTGCGAAAAACAACCGCTGCTCTGGGACGGGACGATCGTCCCATTATTGCCTGCATGTATTAAGGAAAGGCAATCGTTACACATACAGTGCGATTTTTAAATGAAAATCCGCATTAGATGGCATTTTATAACATTATGTTCATTGCTTTATATTATAGTTAAAATCATTATATGAAAAATTCTCTCTATTACCATAAAAGTCCACAAATCGTTTTTGCATATCTTTATAAACAAAAATATATGACCAATGATCTTATCTAACCAAGGATTTATTTATAATTGTGTTCGTTTTACACAAAATCTCCGCTAACCTCCGATGATGTGTTGTTCGTTTTACATCTAGCTTCGCAAATCTCCGGATGAAGCCTCTACCTAAAAGTAGGTACGCGCTTTAGAGAAACAAATGTACGATTATGTTTACATGGAAACTATGTTGTTTTAGTTGTAGGTTTAATTATAAATTAAAACATCCTTTCTTTAATAGAACATTAAATTGTATATAGAGTTTATTAAAATAATTAATTTTATTTATTAACGATTGTGTTTTTCTGGGTAGCACAGCATATTGAGGTTGTTTATATTATAGAATTACAATAAAATTAATCTACCTACTTTTTAGTGAAACTTTTATACTTTTAGCCATTATTCAAACATTACTATAAACCAATTTTGCGGGTTATTCTGATACATTTAAATTCAATTTATGAATGTTTACGTTCTAAAACAATCAGATCACTATTAAATTTTGTGTGAGTAAAGCCAAACGTAAAACGAATACAGCTATTAAGCTCATCATTTGTTGTAGTTTTGTTAGTCACAATCATCTATCAAAAAGTTTGTTGACTTCAAGCACTACAATTAATATTTCTTCTAGTACATGTACTTCAATCGGTATCAGTTTTATGTAGTTTATATTGTTTTGTTTGACCTAATCTATCTCACAGAACAATTAGTTAGTTCTTTTAGATTTAAACTGCACTTTTGGCTTCAGAGTTAGAACTCTGTCCGACAAAAACAGTATTCAGACTAGATAATGGTAATTTGGTTTGCGTATAGAGGTTATTTACTTGATTGTCATAAACATTGTTAATGTGGTCATCGTTCACCTTAGTCGTTTTTTTTGGTTTATGTTTTTTTTGTTTCTTTTGTTTTTGGTTTTTTCACCAACGTTTTCTAAAGTATGAACACATATCTTTTTTGCCCGCGTTGATTGTGCTTACCAAATACCTTGCTCACTTGGTCTTATCCATAAGCTTAGTTTCAATAATTTATATGGGATTATCTGATAGGTATTGTTTTAAACTGTTTAAAGTTAACATGGATCTTGTCTTAGTCAAAGTAAAACCTATTACTCGGTTTGAATGTAATGTAAAAACACAATCAATTCAATTGAAAAATTTGCAATTGTTTCTTTGTCGTTTGTTTTGTTTAGTTTTGTATTAAGTGCTTATAGGTTTGTTGCTCTTGGCGGTAATCCAATAGTCAACGTATTTAATTTTGAAGTAATACTATGTTCTATATTACAAAATATATTTGAAAGATTGTTACTAGTTTTAACCTTTACTAAGTCATCAACGGACGGTGATAAAAACAAAATAACAAATATTGATTGTATCTAAATCAGTAATGTGGCTATAGTTTAGTTATTTCAATACCAATTTTAACATGTTATATGTCATTTTAACGAAAGTTTGATTGACATTACATAAGCAATGTTAGGTTAGGTTAAGTTATTTATGTTAGGTTAGCTTAGGTTAAGTTATATTTAAGTAAATTACTGTTTTAAGAACTTAAATAATGATTTTTAAGTTATATTTAGTTAAAATATTTTTTTTAGTTATATTTGAGTAAATATTGTATAAAAAAATGCTTACAAATTACAATTTTTGGAATTTTTATTATTAAAGCTGTACAATGGTCTTTAATGAAATGTATGTTAACACTTAATACTGCTATTCAATTCAAAATTTAGAATATAAATTTATTATTATGCTATAAAGTTACTAAAACGCAGAAAAATGCAAATTTTAGTAAAAATTTCATTTTTTTTAATGTCCAATATTAGTACTTCAAATGCAGAATTTATCCAATTATATACTATATTTTCAGAAAATAATATAAATATAAAGAATCCTTTCAAAAACTATATTTATTTTTATAATAAACTAGAGATACAATAATACAACCGGTGGGATTTTTGACGGCACCAACCGTTTTTTATCGTATGCTGTCAACGTATTATAGCGCAAGGAATATTCAAACTAGTTGCAAGTTTACAATAGTAGACTAGTCAAATTTTGTATGAAACTATATATATATATATAATATTTTATAATTTTCAATAAAATACATCGTTTTTTTAAAGTTTGGGGTATTAAACGACCCCACAAGTTCAGCTAAGGGTTAATGACACTGATTGATACTGAGTTAATAATTCATAAAATAGGGAGAAAGCTTAAACCAAAAAAAACAGGCAATTTAAAGTAACGACAAAGCAACCAGAGCAAAATGACAAAAACAGCAACGCAAACAAGGAAGTAAGCGCAAAAGTAAACAAAAGAAGGTACTGACTAGTCAAAAATATTAAAAAAGATGTGGATATTACCAAGACACCTAAAGATAGAGATAATAACCCCACAAAGCAACAAAAGCAATATGTTGAAAAATAAAATAATTTTCAAAACAGATCCATAGTTTATAAAATAACAAAAACCGTCTTGTTCTTTGTCAGATACATCAATAAAACGACTTCTAAAGAACAAGTAGAAAAAAACATCACAACTTCAACAATAGTCATAAATAAAACAGATATAAAAATATCTAAGCAAGCTAACAGTAAAGGCCTTCAATTTGCATTGATGATTCTACTCATTGATGAAAGCATAAAAATGCTAAAGAAAAAAAGCCTAAATCAAAATAAGCACACTGGAGTGTGGAAGAAGTAATTCAGTCAATCAGATGACTTGGCCGTAAGGCAAGCGCATGTATTAAAGAAGAAGTGCAGATAAGACCGTGCTACAAATGCGACAAAGAAAGGCACGACGCCAAAACGTAAAAAAAACATAAAAACAAAGTTGTAATTAAAAAATATATAAACTAACGTTCTACAAAAAAGACTTGAAGTAAGAAAGCAAGTCTAATGGTGGAGAAATAAAATAGTAGACCAGAATAGTAAATGCCTGGCGGCTAAAAAAAAGTTTACCCGCACCAACGAAAGCAATAAAACGAGCAAAACCGCTAAAAAAAAAACTCTTATCAGATGCTTTAGAGAAAAAAATTATAAACCTACAAAAACCTGTGTTGAAAAATTGACAACAACGTGTGCCCCACACATGGCTACATAAAAGTCACAAAAAAGTTGCGCAAAAATCCGCACTCTTCCTAGACATCAAAAAGCAAGTTAAAATAGCTTTGATTACTCTTTCCAGATGACTTTTGCAAAAAGTCAAATGTGGACGTGATGCACGTAATCAAAACAAGATTTGAAAAACTAGTAAAGCGTACAAAAACAGAGAGTTTTGGGTCTTAATTTAATTACCTTGAATATAGAATAAAGCAATTCTTCTTTTTTTTTTAATTCCGCCATTTTCTATCCTTTGGATAAAAGCCTTTCTTTTACTTTTCTAAACTTGTCAATTCTGTGCAAAAATAAATCAGTTCACACCCGCTGTTTTTTAAGGTCATCAGCCCATCTCATTTGTGCTTGTCTTCTTCTTCTGTTTTTTCTCCATGGCTTCCATTTTAAAACTTTGCCACTTCATTTATCTTGTTTTCTAGTTACATGTCCAGTTCATTTTTACTTCATCTTTGCTATTCTTGTGACTATTATTTTTATTATTTTTTTTATTTACTAGTTAACGGAAGCCATTACAAAATAAAACAACTAATATTAAAAATAAGAATAAAACTAAAATAGTTAAAAAATATAAAAAAGGTCACGTAGGGGTGACAAGTGCACGTTGCAGGGTATTAAAAAAATATTTAAAAAATCCACTTTAACTTTGTTGGCATGCCGCAAAATACGTGTAGATGCAGAGTGCACCGCATAATCAGTGCGTTTGAACTGTATATGAAATAAATAGTCATTGCGTAAAACTGGAGCTGGGACATGAATACCTATAGAGCTGTGCAAGTCAGTACAGTCAAAAATCCCACGAAGCACTTTGAAAACTAGTGTCACGTCAAAATTAAAATTTTGTTTTTCAAGACTGGTCATGTTAAATGTAGAGAGCAGTTCCGTGTAGCTGCCTGAAGTGTTGCATATATACGCTAAAAAACAAACAAACTTTTTTTGAATCTGTTCAATTTTTCCTTTACAGACGGCGGTGTATGGTGACCACACATTGGAACAACACTCGAGATAAGGACGTACTAGAGCGTTGTAAAGGATAATTAGAGTACGATGATCACAAAACTTCATAGAGTTACGCTTGACAAATTCTAAAAGTTGATAAGCTTTAGCCACAACAGTATTGATATGTAGTGTAAATGAAAGACTTGAATCAAACGTAATGCCTAAATCACGAATAGTGTTAACTCTTAACAACATTACATTTATGAGAAAGTAACTATACATCATCGTAGACTTCTAGAAAATGTTATCACTTTGCATTTATTTAAATTAAGTAGTAAGTTATTAGTCTGACAGCAACTAGAAAAAAATCTGTACTTCTTCATTAAGTAGTACAGCATCATCTAAAAACTGAATTTTCATAAAGATTTTTATATCGTCCGCAAATAATAAACAACGCGTATTAGAAAATCATTGATAAAGATATTGAACAGTAAAAGTCCAAGATGTGACCCCTGTGGAACACCCGACGCAACATCAATATTACGAGAATCGCACTGAAAAATGCGCACAAATTGAGATCTGTTAAATAAATAAGATTGAATCCACAGTAACAAGGTGCCAACTCTAATACCACGTGGATTCATAATTAGTATCTTGTGGTAAATGGTATCAAAAGCTTTTGAAAAGTCACTGTAAACTGAACCTACCTGAAATCTGTTTTCGAGCGCATCTGTTATATAAGATTCATACAACAAAAAGTTGAAAGATGTCGATTTGCCAGTTCGAAAACCGTGTTGATAGAGAGCAATTTCAGATTGCAGAATGGCAGTCAATTGACAGGTAAATAACTTTTCAAAAACTTTTGGAGTAACTGATAAAACAGATATAGGTCTATAGTTTGTTGCATCATTTATAGCACCGGACTTATGAATCGGAGTGACATAAGCTTGTTTCCAGCAAGTAGGAAAAGTACCCATAGCCAGAGATAAGTTAAATAAAAGCCATAAGGGCCGACAAAGAGCAAACGCACATTTGTTGAGAAAGAAAGCCGTTAATCTGTCAGGTCCTGAACAGTTATTAGGTTTTAATAGTGATAGTTCGTTGACAACTTTAGATATTTTTAAAACAAAATGCGATTCATTTATATGGGTAAGAACAGATGGTAGAGAATATGTGCTGTGTGAACTCATAGATGCCGTCAGCAGACTGTAAAATGACTCAAAAAAATCAGCAAAAAAATTTACAATGCCATCAGTAGTGTCAATTTGAGAATTACCATTTGTGAATGTAGATGGTATTTGATTACTGCTACGTTTAGATTTGACGTGCCTTAAAAAAATAATAATAATTTCTTTATTTCAAACGCAAACAAATACCTAAAACATCTTCCGCATGTTCCTCGTAATGAAAATAAATTAAAATCAAATGCAAAAACAATATTTATGGAACCAATAACAACAACCGAACTTATAAATATTGTACAAATGATAAAAAACAAAAATTCTGTCGGCATTGATAAAATATCTATAACTGTGATAAAACAATGTATTTATTAGATATCGGAACCTCTCTGTCACATTATAAATAGCATGTTTGAACACGGCAAGTTTCCAGAACAACTTAAAATTTTTATAATTAAACCAGTGTTTAAAAAAGGCAATCCTAAATTAATAGCATCCCTCAGGGAATTATTGCAGGGCCATTACTATTTATAATATACATCAATGATCTGCCACAAGTCACAACAGATGCAAAATCTAAAATTATAAACTATGCCGATGACACCAATCTGATAGTAGTAGGAAAGGGGTATGAAAATACGTGTGCACAGACAGACAGTAGCCTGAAATCAATTAACACATTGTTAAACGAAAACAAATTATTCTTAAATACAAACAAAACAAATTGTATTATTAAAACAAAAAACAACCGATACGAATATCCCAAAGACAATCAACTAAACAACAAACTGTATCCATACACAGAAACCCGTTAATTTCTAGGAATCCATGTAGATAGTACTCTGGACTGGACATTTCACATGAATGAAGCACAAAAAACTCTTTCAAAAGTTTTGTTTAAATTACGCATATTAAAAAAAAAAAATGTAAATCAGTCAACATTAAGAACAGTATATTAAGCGTGTTTCTACTCAAGAGCACGTTATGGTATTATTTTTTGGGGAAATGCATCCCAGAGTAAAAAAATCTTTTAGCTCTAAAAATTGGCAATAAGAATTATTTGTAATTTAAGTTATCAAACATCTTCCAGAGGCATTTTTAAAACTCGACGCTTGTTAACCATACCCGCTCTATACATAATGGAATGCTTAATTTTTATCTTTACTAACAAAAACTTATTTGCACCATATCTTCAACAGCATCAAATTAATACAAGAAATGTAAATACCATGTACATATACCCAAAACATAATCTTATTATGGTAGACAAAACACCACTCTATGCAAGCATTAAATTTTATAATGCACTGCCACAGAATTTAAAAACGGATAGATTAATAAACTTTAAAAGCGAAGTATTTTAACTTGACATTTTTTTTTACTATATGCAATATCTATTTGTATGTAGTACTTACTGTTACCATATTAGACAAACTGTATATCTTAAAAAAATAAATTTATTATTATTATTATTATAAAAAGGTTTAGGATTAGGTTTAATTGTATCTTTCACTTTCTTAATTGTGATTAGAATAACTCGTATTAGCTAATTGCTAATTGCTAATTGATCTAGACAGCCTATATGCTTTGTGTAACTCTTTTTTAGAAAACACAAGGTCTTTTAGCTCTATTGTAAACCATATTGGAATTTTATAAGTTTTTTATAACACTTATTTATTTTGGGCAAATAATGGTCAATTGTGTCAAAAAGTAATAAATAAAAACGGTGACATGCTTTATTAATATTACAATCGACAAACATGTTATTCCACCTGGTGTTGAGAAAAACATCATTTAAGGAAACATAATCAGCATCTTTGAAATTTTATTACATCACGTTATCTTTGCCACACTATACGTTGTCAGGTGTATCCTGTAAAGAGTTAAGTTTTAAAAGTACATCTAAAGCGGGATGTTGAAAATTGCATGGTACATTAGGAAACAGCAATTCTGTAAAACTATGTCATGTACATTTGTATTTTGTATTATTCAGGTATTTGTTTTATGATCTCAGTATTCTCCTCTCTATTGCTCTTTGATGTACGCGCAATTTTTTTTTTTTTTTTTTGTAAAAACCCAAGTCTTAGCACCATAAGTCTGTACTGGTAGTATGCACTGGTCATAAAGCTGTGCTTTTAGATTGAGTGGTATGTCTATTGTTAGTCCAGCCCAATTTTATCCTCCTGTCTTTCTCTAGTTCTTGGTTTGCTTTCCTATTGCTATTTGTTGACCTAAGTAGTTGTATTTTTTACCTTGCGGATCTCCTAATTGTCTATTTCCATGGTAATATCTTTATCGTTTGACTATGTCATAAACTGAGTTTTAATCTTTAGTCCCGCTCTTTGCAAAGCTGCATGCACTTCGTTTAGCATGCGTTGTAGTTCTTTCTTAGTATTTGCAAATATTACAATATCGTCTGCAAATCTTAGATGTTGGAGCATCTCCCCACAGATCTTTATTCTTTTTTTTACCACAGTTTATAAATTTGAACGCTTCTAATACTAATGTGAATAGCTTAGGTGAGATTGAGTCGTTTAGTTTTATTTTCTTATCTTTTCAGAGTTCTCGTGCATTTTTATTTAACGCTAGAGAATTGCCGTGTTTAGTCACCCCATCCAGTTGGGGTGCCACTAGTAGTATATTTTCCATTGTTATGGAAAAATATTAAATCTTATCACATCTACGAGAATATCGGTAAACCTTTAATTCTAGAAAAAATATTAACACGTACAGCGCCGTTTTTAAATTAAAATTGGTTTTTATAGAACAAAACGCTAACCAACTCAATATTCAGACGATAAGATTTTAGTCATCACTCTTTTTATATGATGAACTACATACAATACTCTATGTTTTCATGTTTTTGGTTAAAGATTTGAAGTTGTATTCAACAAGTGAAAAATTAAACAACTTATTACATTAAATATCTACAAATTTGAGGACACAGATTGGATTCTTCTACAATGTGTGAAAATTTTATTCAAATATATTTAGGCGTTTTCTTGCTGAGTTTGATTCTGTAAACCCTTATAACAGCGCAACTATTCTTCCCCTTAAAGTGTTGCGTTCTTATATATATGCTGTATAAGATTTTCGTACCTGTGGTCGACTCTCGCGTTTTTTAAGGTTTGTATAATTGCCCACAATTCTAGCGTATCAAAGACTTTTTTTATAGTCTACAAACGCTACCCATAGGGGGATGTTGTACTCTGTTACCTTTTCAATTACAATTTTTATAGTTTGTAGATGTTCTATGGTACTGAAATTATTCTTTTGGTTGGTAGAAATCAAATTTATTAGTTAGTCGATTGGTGATTATTCTTGAGAAAAGTTTGTATACCTGAGATAGCAGACTAATAGGCCTGTAATTTTCCAGACTTTCTTTATCTTCCTTTTTGTATAGTTATACAACTACAGCATTTTTCCATCTTTCCGGGATTTTTCTTTGTTCTAGACATTGCTAATTCTACTAAGACTGTTTTATCGTTTCCGCTAGAATTTTATCTTCCCCTGCTGCTTTGCCGTTCTTCATATTTTTTAGAGCACTTCTTATTTTTACTCTGTTTATTTGCGAGATGTCTTCCGAGTTCACATTTATAACCTTTTTTTTGTTCTTGTTTTTTAATGTCACTATTACAGCCAAACACAAATACTGTGGCCCATGACAGGCGTTTCCGCGCATCTTGAGAGAAAGAAAACTATAGCCAGAATGAAGGATGCATAATGCGAGAAAGGGAAACAATACACTCAGAGACACAAACTGAATTTATTCCCGGGTAGCGCCGCCTTCGCAAAATAACAAATAAATGTTTCGCAGCATCGATGTTATTTTCCTCGCAGTTCATGCTAGACTGACGCGATTTAAAATTGATTTTGCATGTGAATGTACCTAAATTATTATTGGTCTCGCTTAATGGTTTCAACCCACTTTTGTCTACGGAGTCACCGGCCACAATATTAGTGTTTGGCTGTAATTTTTAATTTGTATAGATCTTCATAAAACGCTTTTGTGACTTTTAGTATTTTTTTTTATTATTCACAATTTTTTATTCTTAACTTTTAATATTTCTTTTCTTGTGTTGGTTTGTTTTTTAAAGATCTGAATGCTTTTATTTTCTTCTAATAGTTTCTGTGCCAAACCATGTTTGTATTTTCTTATATCCTCTTTAATCATCTTTCTCGCCGTTTTGTTTACTTCCGTATATTCTACTGTTCTTCTTCTGTTTTGTATTATGAGAATTCTTCGTTTCTCTAACATTTGTTTCGTTTAGTCACTCAGCTTATTCTTCTTGCTCGGTTTCGATTTCGAATGTTGTTCTGCAGCAACTTTTATTATCTCTATTACTTTATTGTTTCTTTTCGTTTGTGTCTGAGCTGTTTTGTATTTGCAGTTCTATAAAGCTACTTGCTAGTTGCATTTCGTATTCTGATGCCATTTGTTTTAACATGTGTCGGTCTATTATTGTGCACTTGTTTTTCTTGTTATTAATTTTTATTGCTCTTTCTGATTTTATGTTTATAACTGTTTTGGCTCTTACTAGTCGGTGGTCACTTCCAGTATTGAATCGGTTTAGTACGTTTATCTTGTATTATATGTTTTTGCTTAGTTAGTACGTAATTGATTTGATTTTTTGTAATTCAATCAGGGCTTATCCAAGTCCATTTTCTGTATTTATTAAACACATATACATTTTTTTGTTCCATGCTATTCAGAAGCAGTCCGTCTTTCATTCCATGTCCCAAGTCCGTGTTCTCCTATATATTTTTTGCATTGTCTAACTTTCCCCCTACCTAGCAGTTAAAATCACCCATCACGATTACGTGCCTTGTCAAGCATTCTGTTATGCCTCTCGATATGTTTTCATAAAATTCTTGTACGTCCTCGTTTTCATATCTACTCGTAGCTGCGTATACTTGTATTATTTGTAGAGTTATTAATCTGCTAGTTTCCACAGTAATATATATAACTATCCGATATTGCTTTAATTTCTTTTATATACGGTGCAACTTTTTTGTGTATAAGTATATCTACACCTCTGTGGCTCGACTTTGCGTTGCCTCTTTGGAATAGTGTACCCTGATTTTAATATTTCACTCTGTTTTTCTCTTCACTTAGCTCCGCCATATTAAGCAAAATTTTAAAAAAGTTAAATAAGATGTGTGTCAGCAACTATCTGGATAAAGATGCATCCTATACAACGCGCTAATAAAAATACAAACAAAAACAGGTGTAAAAATAAAAGAATTTGCGGACAACACAGAGATTTTAGTAATAAGTAGGATTTAAAATAAGAAACAATAATAATACTTGAAAAAGACAGCTGCACAAGTTAAAAAACATCAATGGTCAATGCGAATGCCAATCTAAAATAAAGCTCAAATAAGTAAAAACTGGTCATACTAACAAGAGTACAGAGAAGAGGTACAGTCCGCACATGTAACGCGTACAGAACAAGAAAATGCTGTCAAAATGTAATCAAAAAAAGTTTATAAAACAAACAATCTAGTAGAGATAATGCTACAGAACAAAAAAAAAAACTGAGTTTTAGTTCACATTATGATTACAAAAATCATACAAAATAGAAAGCTAAGAAAAAAAAGATTGAAAAAAAAAAACAAAAAAAAATAACAAACAGAACAAAAACCAGAACGGATAGAAAAAGAAAACACAAGCCAAGCCGAGCAAAGCAATGCTGCAGCAGTCATGTTGCGTCTGTAAAAAAACGTTTTTTATTGTAGTCTACTAAACTCCGGCAAGCCACATCACACACACAGTTGGTGAAATGTCAAATTTCCTGTTGAAGGTTAGTTATGATTAGGTTACATTTACAAAAACTATTGCTTTTTTAATAAAAATTAGATAAAATGTTTAGATTGCTTAAGTAACATATTTTTTTTTTGTTTTTAGTTAAATTTAGGTAAACTTAGATTATTATTATTATAAAGATTGTTGGTTATTAGGTTAATTTTAAGTTATAACTTTGTTTTAATAAATTAAATGAATCTAATCTTTGTTGTAGAATTTATTTTGAAAAAATTTAATTATTTTGGTTTTATCTTAACCAGCAATGATGTTATAGTTTAATGAATCAATACCAATTAACTTAACAATTTTAATATTATTATAAAAGAAATTTGATTGACACCAATTTACCTACATAAAATAATTTAATCTAACCCTATAACTTATTTTGAAAAATAGCAAATTTTAATTTTAGCCAAAACAGCAATGTTTTTTATTTTGATTAAATCAATAGCAACCCCAACATGATATATGCTATTCAAAAAATAATTGATTGACAATTTGCAATTATTTAATTTTAAGTTTCTTTATCAGCCATTCATACGCCACTGCTGGCGTCTTAGCCTTTTCTCTGCTTGTAATGCTGGCAACTTACATTACAAGGGACCTACAGTTTTAAGTGGATTCCGAACCACTGGAGAGAATTCATCACTCCTCAGAGAAGGTTTTAGCCGTAAAACCCTACGCTGGCAAACCGGGTTGGGGAGTGGGAGAGCGTATAGAAAGTGAAAAGTATATCACGGTATATGGGAATCGAACCCACGATCTTCGGTACAGCGGCCGGATGCCTAGACCACTGCGCCACGCTTTAAGTTTAGTTTAGGTAAAATTTACAAATCTTTATTTTAGCCGGCAATATACGGCAATGTTGTTGTAGTTTAGTTGAATCAATGCTACCCTTAACGTATTATATATTATTAAAAATTTAATTTGATTGTAATTTTTGAAATAAAATATTTTAATCTTGGCCTCATTTTAGAATTAAACTAACTTTTTTAACTTTGGCTAAAAGACAGCGCCTTAAATTTGTTAATCCTAAATTGCTATTTATCATTTTGACAAAAATTTAATTGGATTCAATTTGTTTCTTTAAATTATTTCAATCTGATATTTGATAAAATGTTTTTTTTTCTATTATAATTTTGTCTTTTTTGATATTTCTGATGCGTATATTTTTACAAAATATGCACACAGCAGCAACATCGATAAACACTAAATTGTCTTCATACATTTTATTGTAATAATAAAACAGATAAGTTTTATTACATCTGAGAATAAAATCAAAATATATTAAATAGATTCTCCTTAAACTATAAACATTAAAGGATAATAAAAATTTATTAAACTCACCAAAATATCTTTAATAGATACAATTTAAATTTATTTAAGTTAAGATAAATAAAAGAATTCTAGATCAAATCTAAACACATTAAACTCAATATAAGTAATAATGGCATTAAACGGGTAGCTTGAAACCCTTATTTAAAACCCTTATCGGACTAAACAATCGCCAATTTGGGTTGGATTTAAAACCGTAACATATTTTTAACTATTGATATAAATTGGAAGCCCCCATATCGTTAATTTATACCATTAATTATGATAGCAATGCTTTATTGACAGCGGCTTTATTGGTTGTTTAATGAACAAACGTTTTTTGTTTTACTGATTTTTCTTTGTGTGCTCAATTCATTTATTAATCGGATGATTCGATTGCTATCCGCAATGGAGTTTTGCATAGATTCGAAACAAAAATACAAACACGCGAAAATATCACGTTGATTTATGTCGTGCGCTTTCAGCATACGCAAGTGAGAATGAACTGATGGTTTTGTTATGTGTCTTCTTGCAAAACGGTTGCTGAATAATAAAATGTTGCATCAGTTTAGTAGTAATATGAAATCATAAGGATTAAACTTTGCATATCAGAAATTTAATTAGTAAATTTAGTGTACGTCGGTAAATAGAATACAGTAGTCTAAATATAATTAGAAATTTCCCTAATTTAGTGGTAATAATTGGTGTAATATCAGTAATAACAAGCGAGATCTGTAGGGATGATAAGGACTGAACATGTTTTCCCAGTTCGTCGGGGCACGTAAAATATAAATGTCTTAATAGATGCCCAAAATTGGTCTTCGTGGAAATTCAATAAAATCAAAAACATGGGCTTTAATTAAGTGCGCAGTGACTGGGTGGTAAAAGACGCACGCATTGTTTAATAGGTTAATAAATGGAGCCAGTTAACCTAATTACTCCATCCCCGCTAACTAGACCAAGCTGACACGCATGTTTCCAGCGAGTGGCAATATTTAATATCTACTTGTTAGTTTTATGAGGCTGCCGACAGGTAAATGTCGCCGATATGAGCCGCCGGTCACGCCATCCATCGAAACCGTTCGTTCGCCCTTTTAGCGTATCTGTAGGGGTCATTCGTAGAAACTCACTCACACAGCGCATGCATGCAATATTGGAAAAAAATAATAAAAGTTTCACCAGCACGATAAAACTGTAAATAATCCATTATTATGCCCGGATCCATAACATATTTATTAAAAACTTATCAACGGCAATTACGTCTAATAACAGTAATTAATGTCTTATCGCAGTATCTACAATGGTGCCGTGATGGATGGATAGATGACCTCGCCAATCTTCGTCTTGTTAGCAGGCTAATAAGCTATTTGCGACGTTATGTAAAAAATTACTAACAAACTGGGCTTCCAATTGCATCATTAGTCGTTAATGTCTATTACGTAACCAGTATCATGAAGAAGTTTGTAATATATGTACATGATCAGAGTCTGCAAAAAATAGATAATAACAAAATGTGCTTCAGTGAGAGCATATTAATTGATACAAAATAATAATAACAATTTAATTAAAAAAAAAAAAAATAAGAAAGCTTTAATTGTCATTAAATATTATTCTGGACTCTTCCGGGTTAGCTTGCAGATGGTAGGTTGCTATCTTGTGAGACGTCTTTTTATTCTAGTGGTAATTTACAAACTGATTACTATTGTCTGATATAATAATTTTTAAAAACTCATGTTGATAAAATAATAAGCTTACATGTCCGGTCACTTGTGGCCAGTAGTATTGAAAAAGCTCATTCATCTTGTGTAAATGACTATCAAATTGTTATCTTGTCCTATAGCTTCAGAATTGGTTATGGTAGCTTGGAGGTTATTGTAAGGTGCCGGTTTTCTATTTGGCGCGATGTTTTTTAGTTTGTACTAAAACCATAATATATTTATTTAAAAATTTCAATTAGCTTTTTGTGCTCCACTATATCAAAAGCCTTCTTGTAATTTATTAAGCATGTATAGTTATTGCAGCTCATGTCCTTACATCTTTGAAACAGGACTTGCATACAAACAAAAAGTGCTTTTCTAGTTCTCAGTGTGTTTCTAAAACCAAACTTTGTGTTGGACATTCGATCTTTACATATTGTTGATAAGCAAATGAAAAAAATTAAAAAAAAATGTTTTTAATAAGTGACTCATAAGGCATATTGTTTGGTAATCACCGGATGTTTTGGCAATTTGTTTTTTTTTAGATAGGGACGAATGCTGATCTTAGCCACTCTTCTGATATATCTTTATTGTCGTATATTATATTATTTTTGTTTGTTAATATATCAATAGCGTTGTTGTCTAATAATTTAATTAGTTTCATACGGATTTTATCTGAGCCTAGCATTTTACTGCACTTTACAGCCTGCTCTACTTCTTTTTTAAATATTTTTGGGCTAGAATTACAGGTGTCTTCTGTGGTCTTTAATAAACGCTTCAATATAATTTTTTCAAGCATCAACTCTTTAGTGTTTTTTAATTATTATGTTTCCATCTTGATCCATTAGTCTTCCAGCAGTTTTTAGTTTGTATGTTCTTGCGGCTTTTTTTATCTTCTTGTGCATGCTAAAGTTATAATACTTGCTGTTATTCTAATATTGTATTTGTTGGCATTTTGAGGTAAACCATTTTTTTGTTTGTTTTCCAGAATCTTTTCTTAATTTGCCTGACTCTATCTATGTATTTTGCCTTATCTGTGCTGTTGACCTTTTTTCTTTCTTTTAAAAAATTAAGAATTTCATCATCAATCATCCATTTCATTCTTTTATGCTTACGGAAGCTGTTTTAGGATGTTTCTCTGTAGTATTCCTGAATGTGCTTTTTAAGTTTCTGGCAATTGTTTTTATGTTATTGTTTGGATTTTCTGTGAATATACCCATTATTTTTATGCTCAGATCTTGTTTGTACGTATCTGCTCATACTTTAACTATCAAGCATCTACTGATATTGTTTTATTGACTCTCATTAGTTTCTTAAACTTAACCTCAAATGATGCTATCACGTGGTTGTCATTCAACCTTATGTCAGCCACGTGGGAGGTCTTAACAGATTGAAAGCTGTTTTGATGTATATTATTTACCATTATTAGTCGGACGTTAACAGTATTGTCCAATGGGGCTTTCTAAGTATAAATTCTGCAAGGCGGTAGTTTAAAAAATGTGTCCAGCATTCGGTCACTTTTCTTGTTTCTTACCAAATCCATAGCTTTCTATCAAATCTTCATATTTTCCTTGACCAATCTTGGCGTTAAAGTCGCCCATAACAATCTTAAAGTCTTCTTTATTGATTCTGTATATTACTTCTTCTAGCTTTGTATAGAAGTCTTTTATCACGTCTTTGTCTGCATCAGACAATGGTGCGTTAGTATTATTATATATACTGTTAGTATTATCATTCTGTCGTTTAAGGGTGTAAAATTGTTGACTTTTTGAGATATGTTTTTGCTATTTATTATTACAATTCTTTTTTTTGTGTTTAATGTCTATAGAATAGTAGCATGTATACTCTCATATGCTGCATTGTCCACTTCTAGTTCATATTGTTTCACTAAAACCTATTATCTCAATATAAATAGGTAAATAAAATCCTCTTCTCCCATGGTTTAATAAAAATTATTTTTATTTTTATTATTGCGACATGTTTCGAATCGTCCATCGATTCATTTTCAAGCTATACAGAAAATAACAATAAATATACAAGCTACCCAATTATACATGCAAATTCACACTAATAATATATAAATACAAACAAACTTACCAGTTATAAATAAAAACAACACAATTATAAATTAAAATGCAGTGAAGGAACTGAACCTTTCAACTGTCTATATAAATATAAAATCGCATGGTCTCAAATATTATTATAAATCATATTCTTTGAAAAAATTAAACCATTGGAGAAGAGGATTTTATTTACCTATTTATATATTTAAAACTCCAAGTAGCAGACCCCACATTTCTATTATCTCAATGTTTATACTTCTTATCTCTTGAGTTGCATTGTGTATTTTTCCGGACAGATTCATTTCCCTAAGATTTTTTCTTGCAACTATACTTGTAGTGAATAATATTTTTTTCCTCATTATATGTACTAGATATTTTTTATTCTATAAAACATAATAATAATTTAGATTACTAAATTATTAATTTGTTGTTAGGCTTTGAAGTGGCCCAACCACCCTCCCAAGCGTTCATTATCAAAAAAATTACTAATTGTCTTCTATGCAGACGTCAGAAATGAATTTGTCACAAGAAAAGATCGTGATCCAACTTCTTGATAACTACAACTTAAGTGGTTCGGTGGGCCACTCCAAAGCATAGTAAAGCGCCAATATTTTGGATTAAATTAGTCCACCCAGCCACCCAAACGTTCGTCATTAAAAAAATATTAATCTTTGCAGACGTCAGAAGTTATTTTGTTACAAACAAGAAGAGGTTGTGATCCAACCTTTTGATAACTACAACTTGGGTGGGGCAAAATTAAACATTTTTAATGTGTTGGTTGTTACTACAGGTTCTAATTGTTTTATAATATAGCATAGTGATGATACTTTTTTACACAAGTAATTTATATGTGCTCTAAATTTGAATTGTTCGTCAATATAAACACCTAAAATCTTTATTACACTTAATTGCTTCAAACTTTTATTACATTTTATCAATAAACTATGCTCAGCATTATCATAAGTACCCGTCTTAAAGTTAATATAAACTGATTATTCATTATTTATAAATAGACCGTTTGAATTAAACCACGTTTTTAATTCCAGCAGTTGATTGTTTGCAGTTTCAACAACTAAGAAAAAGTCGTAAACCAATCTATTAATAACTACAACTTAGTTGGGTAAGTGGGCTACTCCAAAGCATAGTAACGCGCCAATAATTTAGATTAGAGTGGCCCACCTACCCTCCCAAGCGTTCGTTATCAAAAAGTTTAATAATTATCTTTTATGCAGACGTCAGAAGATATTTTGTTACAAGAGAAAGTCGTAATCCAACTTCTTGATAACTACAACTTGGATGGATAAGTAAACCACTCTAAAACAGTATAGCGCAAAGACTTTAAATTGATTGGAGTGGCCCAACCACCTTCACAAGCATTCGTTATCAAGAAATTCAAAAAGTTCAATAATTGTCTTTTATGCGGACGTCAGAAGTCATTTTGTCACAAGAGAAGGTCATAATACAACTTTTTGACAACTGTAACTTGAGTGAGTGGGTCGGCCACTTCAAAGCATAGTAAGGCGCCTACACTTTGGATTGGAGTGGCCCAACCACCTACCTAAGCATTCGTTATTAAGAAAGTTAATAATTGTCTTCTATACGGACTACTTTAAATGTCATTTTGTCACAAGAGAAGGTTGTGATTTAACCTCTCAATAACTACAACTTGGGTGGGTAGGTGAGCCACTTTAAAGCATAATAATGCGCCAATGATTTGGATTGGAGTGGCCCACCCATCCTGTCAAGCGTTTGTTATCAAAAGATTTAATAATTGTCTTCTATGCGGATGTTACAAGAGAAAGTCGTGATCCAACTTCTTGATAACTAACGTCGTTGTTAAAAAAATATAGAATATTATTTGTGGTCCGCTTTTAGCTGGTATTTAATCATCTAGTGTCACGGATACCAAAGTTGTTTAAGTTTATTCTCTGCATATTTTCTTTTATGTTTTGTAGTTTTCTTGCTTTATACATGATCCTTAAATTCCAATTTTTAATGTTCTATTCAAAATTGCATCTACTGCCTTGATGATTTGTTACAAGAAATATACATATAGAATCTTTGGAGCAGTGATTTTTTGTTGCCATCTGCGTCTTTACGCCGTTGATTGTTGGGTGATTTGTTTATCTTTAAAGATATTTTTTTATCCTAAAAACAGAAGGTTGCATTTTTTTTGTTGGTTCTTTCACCCAAAGCTGTTGACCGACAAAAGTAGTCTGCTTATTCCGGCAGATCCTCGTTAGTTGTCTAGCTGGGTCCGCTACGTGCAGGTAAAGTTGTAATTTGGGTTTACGTCAATATTCACACCTCTTACACCCCTAAATGTTAGTCATTAAATTTTAAGAGAAGTGTTAGATAGCTGGATGACAAAGATTTGGGTCGCTCAGATTGTGTTTATGTATTACACATATTCGCATTGAGAAAATAAGATAATAATAAGGGTAAAGTTGAAAAAAATTACTTATGCATTGGTATTTAGAAGCTTTATGTAGACAGCTTTAAAATTTATTTGGAAGCAAAAACTTTAGCGCTCAGTGGCCTGCAATGGATGAGTGACACACAACATTTATTATAAATTTTTTTTTATTCAAAGTTTTCTCAATATTTTTTAGTGCCTAAAAATTTCACCTACTGTTTTTATTACAAAAATCACGTCAACTAATACTTATGTTAGCGGTTGCATTTTTTATCAGAAACCTGTCTGCATCATTATTAATCTTTCAAAGACAATCGTTCTAGCTCCTTCTATTGATTGAATTATTCTGCAACTGTGAAATAAAACAAGTTTATATGTAAATAAATTAGTTTGTACATAGATTTCTATTGTACATTTATATAGAAGTTTAAAAAAGGTTATTAATCTGACATTTAAGCTCAAATTTTATGCCATTTGGTAGTAAATAATAACAACAACGTGAGAGTAACCACAAAATTAATTGTTTTTGAATGTTTATTAATATTAACTACGTCATGGTTATTTATAATTAAAACGAGCCGCGCAAATTATATTTCTGCCCAGTAAAAAAAAATACGAATATTATAGCATTCGCGTCAATGCAAATACTAAATCTAACTTTTCCGTGCGTTTTCCTTCATTCGTGCAGCAAGCAAATACACACAAGGATAACACCAACTGGAATACATTTAAATATTTGTGATATTGGAGCTCATTTTTTATAAGTGATAAGATTATGGGTCTTTTACGAGCGTTTGCATAGAGGCGCCGCAGTTATTTTTATTTTTTTCTAAAAAAATACAAACCAAGCACGACATATCGTTGGCGTAGGGCACGTTTATTAAATTAATTCCAGCAATTACGACCTCCTTGTGCCGATATTATAAAATGCTAATGTGATGGTGGCGTGGCAAGATGCTTTTAATGAAAAAACCATTTAAAAATTTATGTTTTTGAGCACTTGAAATTATTGCACTGAATATGTAAAATTTTAATTAGAATTACATAGTTTTTCTCAGTTGTCAATGCATTATTTAATTAATTGATTCATTTGCGCAAACAAATCTTAATAAATAAATGTTAAAATAATTTGTTCGGAATGTTAGCAAATTGTATTATTGAAGTCTTACTATTAGAAATATATACCTTGCCTAATGGGTCCTTTCTCAAGCGGTATTAGCATGCGACCGCTTGGCGAACCATTAGAAACTGTTTCATATTGTATGTGTCATTTGATCATATATTTAACGTGTCCTTTTAACAGTGCAACCCTTAGTATATTTAAGTAGATTGAGTTTAGTATGATGAATAAGGCATAATATATGTTATTAATTTAGGTAGTAATGGCTTCAATTTATTTAAGCTCAAATAATTAATTTTACAAGAGAATTCTCTTTAGCTTTTAAATAATGTAGTTTTATGCTTATAGTCATGTTTAAATACAATAGAAAGTATTTGTAGATCATAGTACTATAAATATAAAAATATAATTGCTTGGCGGACGCGTTTTGGTTCGTACGCGTCATGGCGTGAACTTAAAAATTTCTTAGTTTGGACGGTTTCATTCAGAAATTTGTTAGAAACAGTTAAATTATATTCAATTAAATAAATTAATAAATTGCTACCTCTTTTTGTACTTTTATTCATTCATGAACCCTTCTGGGAAAAAAACTAACAGTTTAATGCAGCTTGCCCAAGCCTGTTCAAAACTAGTGACGCAGTTTATTTAAAGTGACGCAATGTTATGTACATCATATCTTAAACATGTTCTATAAGGTTCAAATCAGATTATCTTGATGGCGAAGGCAAATGATTAAAGTTGTTTTGGACTAAAAAATGTGTAGTTACGTTAGTAGTATAAAGTCGCGCATTATTTTGCTGAAAAACTGCCATTATGCGCTCGGATATATGAAATTAAAAAAAAAGATTCTAAAACTGTGTCAATGTAACAGCGCGTTTACTGTATCTGGAATGAATATTAAATCCTTTAGGGTTTTGCTTAAATTTTGAGCAATATGAATAAAAAACATAAGATTCCTAAAATTTTGGACTTTAAAGTATTGCTTCTTCAAAATGACACACATATGAAGGTCATAAATTTTACAATAAAACGTCATTATTAGCTTATTTTGTATCTTAATTTTAAGGCTTCTGGAAATAGATAAGAAAGTCCACGATGACTCAAATTATTCCATATTACATGTACTTTAAAATCTATATTTGTATATTTAATGTTGGGGCAGTCATTTTGATATATCAAGCTTCAAACATTATTCCAAAAAAAACGTGTTTTTGTGTTTAATCTTTCTTTAAAGTGTTCACACAAGACATAAAGAATCAATACGTATACACTACAATTTTGATGCAGGAAGTTGTACATGTTTTTGCAATTTTCAAAATTTGTATTTTTTGGTCCCGAAAAAACGCTGTCACACTATGTCAATTTTAGTAAAAATTTCAGTAAATACTTTTTAGAGCACAAGAAAAAAAAGTATTTATATAAAAAATAATATATTGGGCATTATCAAAAGGATTTTAATGGTAAAAAATAGTCAAAATTATCATTTTCTTCAAAAAAACTTTATGGTTTTAAACAAACAGTTAAAAAAATGTTTCTATATGTGTGAATATTTTACTTCCTATATCCATAAGTCATACTTAGCTTGTATTTGTGTATAAATTTGCAAAAATATATTTAAAAAAATTGTTCTTATTATATATGTTTTGAATTTTAGGTAAATTTAATAGCAATTGAATAAAAAAAATAATATATTATTCTATATTTTTCTAAATTTTATATATATACAAGATGTTTTCTAATTGGAAGCCAAAAATAAAACCTATCTTATCTATTTCGCTTTGTTTTTGAGATTGAAATTATAAAAAAATACACTTTATTTAGAAAACTATTTGTTTGCCACCTTTTTTTATGCTTGCGCCAGATAAAAGTACTTTTAAGACAGTCCAAATACAGCTAAGTATACATGTCGTTAAGCTGTGGGTAAAATTTCTTTAAAACGTCAATTTTTTGTCTAATTTGAAGGGAATTTGAATTTTACACTAGGAGTTAATGTTGTTGTTAAACAAATTGTAAATTTAGTTTTTGATCTAACCCGTAATCGTTTGTTAAAATGCTATAGACAATTTTTTTTCTATTTATTATCCGGTTTAAAAAACCCGTTCTGTTTTTTGCCGACGTAAGAAGATTGCTATATCATTACTTCCTTACGCTTGCCTAATGTTATTTACTTTTTTGTTAGTTACTGAGATGTGTTGTTATGTTTATTGTCTCTTTTTTTCTTTGTGTTTAATATTGTGAATAATCATGTTGTCAATATGGCTCTACTAGTGTTGGTTTTCAAGCATTATTTAAACTTTTGCTCATTAATTTTTTTTCCCGACACTCTTTTTGGTTCCATCTCGGATGTGTATTAAGTGGGTGCATTGCGTTATGAAATACGTCACCATGTCTACTTCCTCACAGTGTCGGCATAAATCACTTTCTCTAATTTTAAATCTTTGGAAATAACTACTTAAACATCTATTATGCCCTTCAAGATTTAGGGTAAAATAGTAGTCCCTCCCTCGTGGTTTTTGTTAATCTACATTTTTCTTTCAAGTTCTTGATTAATGACTTAGTCCAGTTAGCCTTACTGTTTAGGTTTTTCTATCTGGTAATCCATTTTACTACTTTTTTTTTAAATTTTGTTGTTTTTTTGCCGCGTTATTTACATTTCTGTTCTTTTCTCTACAAAAATGTAAGAAGGTTACTATTGCAGTTATCTAAATCGATTCTAGAAAAGTAGTACGGTAGCTACTGCTCACTGTTAGTTTAGTTTTTTTTTCTTTCCAAAAAATTTGTAGTACTTTTGTCTTTTGGATTGTTTCACCTTATAGAGTTTACAATCAAACACAGAAGTTTTCTTTTGCTACGTTTTTTTTTCTGCTTTTGCGCTTGCTTTTTTTAGGTGCTCTTTCTGGTTGTTGTTCTTGCTAAAAATGTCTTTTTGGTATTGAAATTTTTACCTTTGTGAGAGTTAAATGCGTTTTTAATGTCAAGCGCAAAATTCCTTATTTCTATAGCATCCACCAGATAAATTAGTTAGATTCTGTAGAGATTAATTTAGGCTTTTTTCTCTTAGCTTCTTTTATAAGGTTAGAAAGGCTTTGTATCAATTGTGCTCTTTTTTCTATAGTGAGCCGCTTTAAAGTTTTTATTTACTTTGGACTTTGAACATTTTTCTTTAAATTGCATGTTTTTTTCCACCAGTAAACTTGCTACCTGTTTCTTGTTTTCCTTTTTTTAAAGTTTGTTTTACAGTTTTGCTACAATAGTGTCACTTTCAAGTTTCAAGTTTTTTAAGAGAGCAGTTTCCAATGTTATGAAATGTACAAGAACTCATCTTTAATTGTTTATTTAATTTTGAAATTAGTTTGTACATTTTTTGTAAAAATATTTGCTTAAACTTAAGAGTGTTACTTTATTCCGCCCGTTGTTGTGATGTCAATATCCGGTCTTCTCCTCTCACAAAATGCCAACGTTTTAGACTGTTAGATTCAGCTTTTCAGTCCATTCTAGTAAAAAAATTCTTTATATATCCATTTGTTAGATCAGAGACCGGCAATTTGATGTTAAAATTTCTTATAGTTAAGATTTTTTTGTTGTGGCGTTTAACACCGTCTGCCAAGTTTTTTAAGTATTTTTTTAATCAATTGTTGTGTTTTGACCGACGTATGTTTGTAGGTTTTTGACATCCTTTGTTAGAACCTGCTAATGTTCACACTGTGAATAAAGAAAGTACACGCTTTGAATGTTCTGCACAGACTAAAATATATTTCTGTGTTAACTTAATACAAAAGTTTTTACAGGATATAGCGGGTTTTTCAAATTTGATTACTATTTTAACATTCCCACTATATCTAATTTGAAAAATTCTTAACAAAACCTGAATTGGTAACATGTTCATTATGTTTTAGTGGGCAAAATCTTTTTGTCAACATATCTGTAGTCATCTTTGCCTTAGGTAAATAAGATAGACTAATATATTTGTTTGTGACAGCCTCTCGCAGAAAATGATATTTTACATCAATATTGTATTTGTTCCTCTTGTGGTGCACAGGATTTACCAACAACTTTTGCGCACTTTGGCTATCATTAAAAATTCTTATGCAACATAAGAAACCCAACAGTTCAAATAACAGGTTTTTTAAATAAACTACTTCTTTTGAAGCTTCCGACATGGCTATATGTTTAGCCTCCAAGCTGGACAGCGTCACTGTAGCTTGCTTCTTGCTTTGGCTAATTTGAACACATAGCCAGTGTATGATTTTCTGTTTTTTGTGTTGTTAGCCCAATCAGCATCAACGTATCCTATTAACTTTTTATTGTCTTTCTCATACTTTAGGGAGTAGTTGTTCGTCCCTAACAGGTATCTCAATATTTGCTTTGCACTCTTCCAATGTGACTCATTGTTGCATTTGTTATATTAACTCAAAAAACTTACACTATGTTTAATGTCGGGTCTAGTCAAAACTGCTAGATACATTAAACATCGAATTAAGTGCTGGTAGGGTAATGATCTATTGATGTTTCTATTGCTAAAAATTATATTCTTCTTAAGAGGTGTATTGGCCATTTTACTTTCTTGCATGTTGAATTTTATAATATTTATAATTTATAACAATAATTCTTTGATATATTCTTCCTAATCAAGAGTGATTAACCCTTCCTTCTTTGTTTTGCGTGAATCTCAAACCTAGACACCTTCACACTTCTCCCAGATTCTTTATCTTAAACTTTAAATTTAACACATCTATTAAGGATTTTGTTTTGTCTGAATCATTTAAAAATAGCAATAAATTGTCAACATATAATGCAATTATAGTTAATAATTCTTGTTTTTTTTTATATATATACAATTTTCAAGTTTTGATCTCTTATAGTTTAATGAAATTATAAGATTGTTTACTCTTTTGTTCTGGAAGATTGTTTGAGGCCATATACTGCTTTGTTTAGTTTACATCCCATGCTTTCTTTACCTTGTACCACAAAGCCTTCAGGCTGCTTCTTATAGACAGTTTCTTCCAAAACACCGTTCAAAAAAGCTGTTGCTACATCTATATGCTTTATATCTAAATCTAGTTCTACAGAATGCGCAAATAAAAGTATTAAAGTAGAATGCGCACTACTGGAAAAAAAGTTTTATTGTAATTTATGCTTTGCTTTTGTGTAAAACTTTTGGCGCACAATAACGTCATTTTTTTCTTTTAAAAATCTGTTTGCAACTACACAACCGTTTCTTGGTGGTTTGGAAGGATTCTACTTTTTTTCTCATAGCCGCTTTCCAAAAGTTGTTGTCTGCTTTTGATAACGCTTTATTTACCGTAAGAAGGTCACACTCTAAATCTGTATTAGTTTTACACATATACGTTACATCGTTTTCAAACAATTTTAGTTGGAGTTTTCTGGTTAATTTTCTTGTTGCTTTTGTGTTATTTTTGCTTTTTAACCAAAATGTTTCTGCATCTTCTTTGATTTGTTCTTCTGAAGTATCATGTTGGTCTGCAGCGTTAGCTTCTACTGAATTTGAGACTCTGACTAACACGCTATCATTTTCTTCTTCAATTACAATTACATCTCTAGTGATAATTACCTTATTCTTTGTTTTGTCATACAGTCTGTTACTTTTCATGTGTTTACTGTAGCCTAAGAGAATCATTCTTTTGGATTTCTGATCCTATTTATTTCTTTTCACTTTTGGAACGTGCACCATAGCTATACTTTCAAAAACCTTCATATGGTCTACATCAGGTTTTTTGTTGTTCCATATTTCAAATGTTGTTTTATCCATTATTCCTGAACAAATTGATCTGTTCTTTAGATATGTTGCAGTATCCACAGCTTTTGCTCAAACTTCTTTTTAAGATTTGCATCAAAAAGCAAACATCTTGTATTTTCAACCAGAGTTCTGTTAATCCTCTCTGCTAAGCCATTATGTTCTGGGGTGTATAGAGCTGTTCTTTGGTGGATTATACTATGATCTTCCAAAAACTTCTCGGATTTATTATTACAAAATTCGCTTTCATTATCAGATTGCAGGATCTTGATTTTTCTCTCTTGTTGATTTTCCACTTCATTCTTTAATTTTTTTAAAATATTTGAAGACTTTTCGTTTATATTTTAGAAAATAAACAAAAACCATCCTACTGTAATCATCCTGAAAGGTAAGAAAATATTTAGATCCTCCAATAGATTTGTTTTCCATTGGCACACAAGTCAGTGTGAATGGCTTCTGACATGGAGTTTTGCTTATTAAACGGTAACCTCGTCTGCTAGCTTTTACAACAAACACTACAGTTTTTGCTGCCAGGATTTGCATCCTCTTTAAACTGAATTTTTAGTACTGCACCATTTGTCATTTTGTTTAGATCTGATGAATTTATGTGCCTAAGCCGTATGTAGCCTGACAATTTATTTGCAGTAGAAAACAGGCACTCATTTGATTTAGCAAAATTTAGTCTATATACAATATGTACAAGTTCAGCTGAACCAACTAGTATACCATTTTTGTTAAAAATGCTGCAGTAATTCTCTATAAAGTTGACGGAATTTCCATTTTTAATTAGTTGGCTGACAGGTAAAAGATTTGTTGTTAGACCAGGAAACAAGACACATTTTTATAACTACACTATGTCTGTCATTGTTTAGCACAATTCTTAATTCAATGTCTCCTACACATGTAACTATCAGTTTTCTTTCATTTGCTACTGTAATTTCTTAAACATTTGAGTTGAACGACTTGTTGTTCATAAATTGTTCACTTGTGGTAAAATGAAAACTAGCCCCTGATTTGATATACCAAATGGCCGACCTGATTACATTGGTAGCATCTTATTTCCTTCTTGTTGCCACTAGATGTCGTCTTTGGAGTAATATTGTTACCAACCTGGTATTTTTTCTTGTTACTAAAACGCGTAGCAGCAAACGCGTTTCCGTTCTCTACGCCATCTGCTTCTATATCTAACAACTTAAACTTAATGGCGTCCGTGTTGATGTTGATACCTGAATGCTCAACCCTCCATGATTAAAGAATAAAATCTGTCAAGTAGACCCGCCAGTAGGAACGTCCCTATCTATACGTCCACAATTTTAAATCCGGTATCTTTTAGTTTCTGTCCCGTCTCTACCATTTGGTTTACATATTCCGTCATCAAATTGCAATCTTCTAAACAAATAGAGATAACCCGCAGAGCAAACTTACTCTTCGTGTGAACCCTGAATCATCAAATAATTTCTTGAGATGGCCCCACAATAAGTTCGTCGTCTTTTGGTTTTTAATATGAACGTATAAAGATAAATCCATTGATAAGATCAACTAAGCTCTTGCCTTTGCGTCGTCTGCTGCCGCCTCATCCTTGAGACACTTTTTTAACCCTTTCAATATTAGAAAGTTTTCCACCGCAAAAGTCCATAATTATAATTCTCCCTTCCTTTCAAATTTGGAGTACTTAACAAATAATAAGTTGTAAGCCTATAACCTGTTATTATTCACACAGTAAATAAAGAAAGTACACGCTTTGAGTGTTTTGTACAGACTGAAATATATTTTTGTGTTAACTTAGTACAAAATCTTTACAGGATATAGAGGGCGTTTAGCGAGTTTTTTAAATTTGATAATACTATTTTAACAGAACCAGTAAAGAATGTACCAAACCTATAAACAATGTCGGTACGCTATTGTGCTTTTGAGGTTTTTTTTTTGTTAAGTTATTTGGACGACCTCTTCTTTGACTTTCTTTTTCCTTTTTTGCTTAACTTATCATTTGATATTTTTGTGCGTCTTTTTGAGTCTGCTTTGGTATTGCTCTCTTTTATTGTTGTAACAAGTTCCATTCTCATGTTTCTACCTAAAATTGCAATACGCGTTAATTTTACTGTTTTTGCACATATGAAGCTTACAAAAACTATATTATCGTAACAGTATTAACATTTCTAAGCGAGTGATTACATCTTGTAATGATACATGTCAAATTTGATTAAAAACTTTTTATTAGATTTAGATTTACGATAGATTACGCAACAATTTCACTGTTTTAGCACTTATAAATCAAATTCAAAAACTATGTTAATGTAACAATATTACCGTTGTTATCATTTTTAATTGTCTAGCGAAATATAGCAGTGTTACATGTTAAATTTAATTAAAGATATTAACCAATAATTGTTTACTACAATGATGCATACATTACCGATGAGGTAGAAGAAAATAATTGCATTACACACCAACCATTTTATCCTTTTTGTCAGAGGGGTGCCTACGCTCAAGAAAAAAATGGGATAGTATTTTCATGTATATCATAAAAATTGACGAAAATTTTAAACTAAATAACTTCAAGCCTCAACTGGACAGAGGGAATGTTTTGAACATTAAATAATATAATATAAAATTAAAAAAATATCACATAGAATGCATGGCACGAAGCCACGAGCGAAGCCGCCAACCGTGTAAAATTCAACCTGCTCTCTGCAATTTTCTCTAAATTACAAAACCTGCATACAAAATAAAAAGCATTATCGCAGATCTGTTTGTTTTGAATAAGACATGACGTAAGTGCAGATGATATCTCTATCCGAGTAGAAAAATAAACATAAATGTGTCCATATATGTATAAAACGGAATAACGGTCACGAAACGAAAGTTAATATTGCATTTACCATTGATATTCCCGGCATATTTTCGCAATGAGAACACATTTTATTGCCGTGTATGTAAGCGGTATTTTCACCATTGGGCAGAATAAGAAGGACATGTGTTGGTAATACCGATGATAATGTTTTATAAAAGTTTCCGACCACGTATTTAGTTCAACCCTGCATATACAGTATATATAGTAGAACCATCACGACACCCTATTGAAGACACAAATCCTTTAAGTCTCAGCAAAGGAGGAAAAATGGCAAAAATTACTACTGACTGGAAATGTTTTAAAGATACAATCGCTACAAACTAACACCAATTTTAATTTGAAATTTATTTTATATAAAACCACAAATGTCACCTTTCATTTACAATATAAATTCAAAAACTGAACATTTTCTCATGATTCTCGCTGTAAATATGAGATATGGCGGCTGTCCAATGGAAGATATCCTTAAACCCGAGAGATTGTAGCGACGTTAAGCCAAATGAAATCCTGAAAAATTGGCCTCAATTATAATTATAAGAAACTCAACTCGGTTGAAATAAATTTTTGCTCACGTTGCATTAGTCATATGTTAATATCACTTATGTATTTCATTACCGAAACACGTACATTTCCAAGAACGATTTTGATCACGACCGCAGCGTCTCTGTGGCATGCGAAATCTGAGATAAAACCCTTATCGTCGTCTCATGCTCGGTTTTAATCATCGCGGAACTATCAAAAGGACCCGACCCGATTCATTAACTAAAGTAAGATAGAATAATAGAGTAGAACTGGAAGGCGTCAATAATAATAATAAACAGTTTGTTTTGCTTACGTGATTCATAATTTCAAAATTAAATATGAAAGATATTATCCAGAGGCGTCGTAAATAAAATTATACGACTGCAAAGTTGTAAAGTGTTTTCCATATTCCCTTTTATGCATTCTATAAGCGTTACTTTTTCATGAATACACCGTAAAAGTTCATCAAGTTTTGTTACAGTATATATAAGTATACAATTTTTTCTCTCTGCTTCAAGTAAATTTTTATGTAAATAACAAGCAATAAAGTTTTATTTGGTATGGTAACCAGATATAAAGTTTAATAATATTGCTAAATTATTGTACTTTGTAGTGGACATATTAAGGCGGAAACATGCAAATTATTTTATAATTTACATCTTTATTTAAAAAATTGTTAATTGTTCTTTATGGGATGAACTATATTAATAAAACACAAGTTTTATCCATGTAAATAGTAAGTTTTAAAGAAGTAATTATTTTTAAAATTTCTTACTTTTGACTGTAATCTTACGTTGAGACCTGGATTTAATATTTCTATCATAAGCTGATTCAATTCACATTTAAGACTAACATACCCTAATTGCAAAACTTTTTTTCATGTTTCTACTATATCAACCAATGTTGATTCTACAATGTAAGAAATAAAATTTAAAAAAAAAAAAAAACTTTATAGCTATTTTAACAAATTGTCGTATTTTTCTTGTTGAGTTTTAAACTTGAATTTATTATTTAAAAGTCAAAATGTTGATTGAAAAAGAGCATTCACATTTTTTAAATTAATTTAAAAACTTCTAGATGACAAAAACTAATATTACAATCAGTTAAATGTTAAAAATTAATATTACAAACTGATAAATGTTTAACAAAGAGTATACCTCACTCATCCGCCTTAGATTAGACATTTCTTCTACTTTTAAACCTTTTATAACTATAATGTTAATCAAGCTTTGATTGATGCTCCCCGTTTACTTGTTTCAGTGTTTGTAATCTAATTTTGAGATGAACTAAGTTTTAAATTTTGTGTGAAAAGTTTGTATTGGTGTTGACCGCCTACCCATCCAAGTGTTTGTGATTCAATTTTTTATATACAAACACTTGAGTGGGTGTTTGGAAATAAATGTTGTGGGTGTATGGTTTGGATTGATATTGCCCACCCACCCGCCCAAGTCTTTGAGAGCTAATTTTTTAAACACAAACATTGGATGGGTAGGCTACTAAGTTTAAATTTTGTGGGCGTGTAGTTTGGATTGATGTTGCTTGCCCACTCGCCCTAGTGTTTGTTATTCAATGTTTTAATTACAAACACTTGAGTGAGTGGACAAGAACAAAGTTTAATATGGTGTTGCCCGCCCATCCGTTCCATTGTTTATTATTCAATTTCTTAAACACAAACACTTTGGTGGGTGAGCGGTAACAAAGTTTAAATTATGTGAGCGTGTAGTTTGAATTGGTGTTCTTTGGCAACCCGTTCGAGTGTTTGTAATCTATTTTTTAGTTGGGTGAGCAAACGAGCACTAAATTTAAATTTTGTGTGCGTGTAGTTTGGATTGGTATTGCCCGCTTAATCATCTAATTGTTTGTTGTCTAATTTCTTAAACACAAACACTTGAGTGGACGGGCGGAAACAAAGTTTAAATTTTGTGAACGTGGAGATTAGTATTCTTTGGCTACCCGTTTGAGTGTTTGTAATCTATTTTTTTAGTTGGGTGAGCAAACGGGAACTAAATTTAAATTTTGTGGGTATGAGATCTAATTTCTTAAACACAAACATTTGAGTGGGTGGGTAGAAACTAAATTTCAAATTTGTGTAGTTTGGATTGGTGTTGACCGAACAACTGCCGGAATAAGCATAAGTCTTCTCTTATCATTTATTATTTTATGTGCCGATCAGTAAATTACCAGAAAATCCTATCAAATAATTTTTTCCTGACCTAAAGAGCGTTTTAAGAAAACTGCCAAAAAGAAACTTAACAATAATGATAAGAGATTTTAACTCCAAGATTAGTAACGGCAGATGCGGAGACTTAGTTGGTCAATTTGGTAAGGGTGAACGTTTAGATCAAATAAATCACATATGATTAATAAACAGTTTAAAAATGATATATGCTTTATAAAAAATACCCAAGAGCCAACATCAAGAAAGATCACAATTTTCTTACAAAAAAAACGCTAAAACTCATATTTACAAAGATTAAACCAAAAATAGTCGCCAATTAAAACTTTAGACAAATAAAGAACACAAATACATAAAATATTTTTTTATATTGCATGATAATTTTTGTTATTTTTTATCTACTGTGCTTTCTGTGATTTGGATGTATAGCTGTTCATTCTTCTCTTGGTTAGGTGTTCAAAAGACTGTTTTGTATTCGATTTTGCTGTTAAGTTTTTTTTTTGATTATCTGCTATTGTTTATTTGTAGCACTTGCGGCTTTTTAATCTGGTCCACCGCACAATGTCTGTGACTACATTCTTTTAATTTTTTGTTTGTTTTGTATTTTGTTTTGTAGAGTAAGACCAGGTATAGCTCTGAAGATTTTTATTTTAGTTGTTTGTAAGCACCCCTTTGTCTTTTTAGTGTCTGTTTGGGTTTCTAATGCATATGTCATAATAGGTCTAAAGCAGGTTTTATATACTTGCTCTTTTTAAATATTAAGTCTTTTAGACATCCAGCAGTTTTTGATGTTTGTGTGTTTGTTGTTGAGCATTGTATAGGTCTTCTTTACTAGATAGTTTGATGCAGAGCGCATTACTCAGATTTTGAACTGTAATAGTAAATTTGCATTGGTTTCTTTAAAATCATCATTGATTTTATTTTATGGAGATCTGTATAATGAATTGTTTTGTTAAAATTATTGAGCAGGCGCTGCCAAGATTATTCAATATTCATTGCTTTTATAGCTTTAATGATTTTGTTGATGATGTGTTAAGGAGTGTTCAACTTAGAGTCTTAGACTAACTGTGTGCCCACCAACTAAACTCTCCTTAATGAATTGTCCAGAAGTTCGAAACGGTTAGGTATATAAACCATTTGTTTGATAGATAGTGATAGACAAAAAATAGTGTCAAAAAAGGGGACAGATGCGTCTTATAAACAGGTAGGTAATTAGATAATGTTAATCAGTTGATTAACCGGACGCTTATGTTGCAATACTTTCTTGTCTGGTTTGGCAAGTCGGGCCAGATCAGGATTAGAGTGAACCAATAGATTGTCAAAGTACTTTGCATCTAAAGTTTTAATGAAGAAATCTTGAGATTGTTTTAAATTTCACAATTTTAGACAAACTATGGAGCTCCAAGGTGCATCCGCAAAGTCAAGCTTTGAAACGACTCCAATTTATCAAGATGCGTGTTGGCGGCGGTTTCAGGTGGGAGACGGCTCACGGCGGTGGGTGCAAGTTCGTGAGTCGTGTGCAGCTCGGAGTGCAGATACATCCCCGAGGCGGTCGTCAGATGAGGCACGCGTATATTATCATAGGCCTGATGGTAGACGTGTACATCCAGATTTTATTCCGAAGAAATAAATCACTGTTCCTCCGCAGCATCGAAAACAGAAGATTTTTGCCATTTTGGCTTTGTCAAAAAATTATACGCAAACCACTAGTCAAAGGATATCTACAAATACTTGGCAAAGTTAGACTACGGTATGGAAACGTCGTCGAAGCAGACGTTCTTATAAAGAGCGTTTCGTCGCCGTGTAAAAAAAAAAAGGCTTTGCTTTTCGCTGGATTCACTTTGACTTGCCAGTCATCTAACCAGCATTCCAGATCAGTAGTAGCTTTTTGTAGCTTAGAAGTGATCACCATGAGTGACTTTAACAACCAGAAAAGCGCTGTATAGTTAGCGTATTGTGCCATTTTAACTCCGTGCTTCTATTACAAAGGCATGTCCATGACAAAAATTGTTTTGGAATTTTAACAGCCAAGGTTCAGCGCTTTAAATATATAACTATAAGCATTATATATATTATATATAAGGTTTTTTCCACGTCAGAAAGGACTACCAGTGTAGCCGTTTTTAACCTAAAACCTTCAACGATGATGTTTGTAACATGTTTCTATCAAAATCCGTGCTGGTGAGAAGGAAGCAAATTGTTAGAATCAACGTGATCCTGAATTATGTCTAATATAACCTCTTTTTATGACTTCACTCAAAGTGCATAGTAAGCTGATTGACCAGTAGTTTTGAGAAAACCGTCTGATGTTTAAATGTTTTGAAATATTGATAACGATTCAGTTTTTTTAAGCCGTAGGAAAATGTCCAGTACAAAAAATTGCATTGGCAATATTGGTAAAAACTATTATTGCAAGAACTATTAAACGCTCTATTGAAAATTCTGTCAGAACCAGGAGCAAACCGTTTGTTTATAATCTATCAAATACGAGACGGTCTAAAGCTTTGCAGCGGCGCGGTGTTGTCAGCAAATTTCAGAGCTTGTCTAACCACCCGTTTAACCCTTTTGACGCGTTTCAAATCCGAGTCACAGTTTGGGGTGCATTGAAGCTCCAAGCGTTGGCTTTTCCTTTAATTGTGTACTGTACCCCATTTTTGCCGTGAGTAGTTGAAATAGGGATCGGGGTTTTTTGTATAAAGTTTGAAATGGTTTATCATCCATATTAACTACTGGGATGGACTTTTATGTATGATTATTGATTATTTTCTACTTTTACTATATAGATCGTGTTCTATGTTTTTTGAAAATTTCTTCTAAAAGTAACATTTTGTTTTTGTTATTTTGGTGTTGATTCCGTTTCTTACTGCGCTATATTCTTAGTAGCTGTTTGGTGTCTTTTGACTTGTGTATATTAAATAAGCTTTTTGTTCTTTAGTTGCTACTTTTTAGACGTCCACAGTAAACCAAGGATTTTTAAAACATATGTTGACTTGTGCCCTTTTAAATAATAATAATAATAATATTAATTTAAGCCAAATACCTAACAAAGAAGTAGTGACAAAATATTTACGTCTAAAAGAAAAAGAGAGATATGATGAACACTAGTGATTTGTAGCACAATGCAAAGTAATAAAAAAACTAGAAGTTAAATATGACCTTTTTAATCTTCACAAAAAAGCCAAACAAATGGGAAGACTGCACAGACAAAAACATACATACTAATCATAATAATAATAATACTTTATTTACGGTATAAAAACTTACCGTTTACATCTACATCAAATATACATAATTAATGATGTTTTACAAAAATATAATAAAAAAAAACACTCAAAAGAATAATAACCACAGCGGGAACAGCAAAACAGCAAGGATCATATGGACCGGATTACCACAACCGTCTCAAACCGTTCACCTACGATGCGACCACCGACTACTTTCTACCGGAATAATTTCCCGACCACCGCCATGTACCTGGACAACGCCTCCGGAACTTGCCTCATCTATATCTCGACACCGACGACCGCCTCGGAGATGTTTCTGCCCCCCGAACTGCACACGACTCACGGCACGGCCTTGCACCCACCGCCGTAAGCCGTCTCCCACCTGAAGAGTGGGACACCATCTCCTACGCTAGAAACTTTCTCGCATCCATCTCGACGCCGACACCTGTTATGCCTATGGAAACTTTTGGACTTCACTACTCACCAACAAACGCGCTAGAAGTGATTCACCCACCTCTAGCCCCCAACTGCACCCACGGCATTGCACCCTACGCCGTGGGACAATTAATCCCAAACCCTGGGGATACAAACACTATGACGTCCTGGGGCGTGCAATCCAGCTGCGGGTACGTCCCTAACTGAAGCGCACATCTCCCCGTGGCACCTGGACCCACTAACCAAGTGCCCAGCGTGACCTTGACCTCTAAAGGCACGCAATACGTCACAGCATACCACCAGGTATACCCAGATTTGCACACCACCTGCAACCCCTAGCAGAACATGATGGCGCATCCGCCGCCACCAACTTGAACAAATGCATTGCCTATCAAGGCCAAACCCCGAGGTCTATGGTCTCACAATCAACCGCAACCCACAAATAACCACAAGAAGGGCCACGCCGCCTTCTCCAACATCACCGACTCTGACCTCGGGGACGGGGAACCGGTAACACCGGTAACACCGCTAACCCCCTACCTATAAAGCTTGAGCGTTAACGGCCAAGCAGTCAGTCACTAACAAGCAACGAACGTCCACGGAACTGTAGACTGGAACTCAACCGTCTTCCTGCGACCCTGCGATGCCCCCGGCCTATTCTTATAAAAGCCCGAACATGTCAATCTCTACACCGATGCCTGCCTCGGAAATGCAATCCTTGCCTTCCAACTTGCACACGACTCACGGTGTTGCACATGCCACCGTGAGCCGTTTCCCAACCGGAGATTGAACCTGCTTCTCCTCTACTGGAAACATGCTACAATATCTCTCGACCCCCGCTATGTCCATAGTACCTGCTGGCTACACCCTGTCGCCGACGCACGCACTAAGGACAAACTAAAACCCTCTAGTCAACACCTGCACTTAAGGCATTGCACCTTATGCCGTAGGACAATTCTCAAACTCTAGAAAAACACAAGTGACGCCATGGGATGTGCAATCTGGCTGCGGGTACGTCCCTAACGAGAACGCACCTTACCCCGGGGTGCCTGGAAACACAACCCAGGCCCACCGTGTGACCTTGAACCACAAAGGCACACAGAACGTCAAAGACCTCTGCCAGGCAAACATCAGGATGTACTCCTGGCAAATACGGTAGTAACACAACTACCACTTTTGGGAACTGCTCTACCACCGGTTAAGGTAGAAACCAGGAGCCTATGGCCTCCAACATTACAAAACCACATGAAGAAGGGCCACGCCGCCTTCTCTACTATCGCCAACCCCCACCTTTATCACCTGCAGGGCAAAGAGACGGTAACAGCTTAAATTTAACAAAACATCTACAGGTTCTTTTACAGAAATATCACGATCGTTGGTAACACATAAATCTAAAATCGCACACTCACTATTAGGAATAAAAATACTTTGTACCTAGTTTAAGAACACAAACGAATTAGCAACTAAATGAGCAGGATAACTATCATTACAAATTACTCCTATACCTAAATCATTGTTAACCCAAGGTAGATTGTAATCGCTTAATAAAATAGTTTACTGATTGGAAACTTGTCGGCAATAGATTCGACGGAATAACAATGGTCAAGATATTTATCACTAGTTGAATTAGGTGGTAAATATACCGCACAAATTATATAAGACACAAGATTAAACTTAACATTTACAAACAAATGTTCAACACTAATAAACGTAGGGTAAAGTTATACTTATTTGAGGTGAGTTTTGATAGCAATTAAAACACCTCTTCCGTCTTGTTTGAGGCTTGTTAGAACAGAGCAATCATACCTAAATAAATTATAGCTTTTTAAACTTAATTCAGAGTCACTGATGTCCGGAGAAAGCCAGGTTTCAGTACAAACAATTACATTGTAGTCTGATACGGCTACAGCTAGCAAGAGTTTTCTGAGTTTAGTTTTTATTTCTGAAAATGAGATGAAGCAGGAACAACCTTCTTCAAATTTTTAGAGTATCTTTTGCGTATATAAAAGCACGTTTTTATCTATATTTAAAAAAAATACTTGTCATCTTTTTTTTTAAGAAAAACTATTCTTGGCTATAATACTTATTCTTTGGACAATTTTGAAAAAAGTACTTAATAATTTTTTTTCTAAAAATGCAATCCTGAGAAGTTACAAACAATAAAAAAAAAATGAAAAAAGCTTAAATTTCAAATTTTTAAGTATTTCTTTAGATACATTTTAAGATATCTCGAAGTGTAGTCCACGGCATTTTCTAAATTTTTTAGGGTATTTTTTGCACACACAAAAGCTTGTTTTAATCTATATTTAAAAAAAAAAAAATAATACCTGCTATTTAAAAAAAAAAAACTTTCAAAATTTATGAAAAAAAAAATTTTGGCTATAAAAACTTATTTTTTGGACAGTTTTGAAAAAAAAAATAGCCATTTACATTTTATAAATGAGTTTCTTTCCAATTTAGCTATATGCGGTCTGAATTAAGCTGAATTTTGTCATAAAATAACTACATACAAACAAAACATTTCTAAATTTATAAAAATTAACTAAACAATTTTAACATCCGACATCAAATAATTCAAATTTGGCCAAAATCATTTCTCTAAAAATTAAATCCGTCCTTAAAATAACCAAACCAACATACAATTTACAAAATCCTGCTAGAAACTATGTAAATGTAATCAAAAATTTGGTTTCACTTGGCCACAATTTAATCAAAACAAGGCATAACTTATAAAGTCTGGCCTTCTAAAAAATAAACAAATTAAAAAAAAAAACTTGCCAATAGCAAGCAAATTACCAACAGCACTTCTGCATAAATAATAGAATAATAATGCAAAATACCAAGAATTTAATTTTTGTGCAGAAAAAGCAAATAACATAACAGATAATATTCTATTGTTTGGTTATCCTCAACTTTATCTAAACGTTAAAAAGCTGATGCATAATCTGAAATAAATTCCTTGCAATGTTATTTTTAAAATTAATTTATACCAATGAAATTATAATACTAAGTACCATACGCTGAAAATTATACCTACTATTATATAACGCACTCTGTATGTAACAAAATTATGTATATGAAGATATCAAATTCATGAATAACGCCTCCTGACAATTCGCATTAGAAAATCCGGCTATTAAAGTGGCGCAAACATTGTCACGCACACTAAACATACTAATTAGCAATGTCGGATTATTATTAGACTGTCAGTACCTCTCAGCATGTATCATAATGCATGTTTAATTCCGCAGGGATTTGACTAATATCAAGATTAGTATTAAGTGTCCATAATGTACATGCCGTATTTGATGTTTGTTTATATCTGCACTAATTGTGTGCTTATTAATTAACATTTGAATTACCAAAAGCGGGTTTCGCATTACATTCAAACATAATAATAATATTTAGAATAATTTCAGAAATAAATATGTATGCTTAATGACATGTTTTAATTAACTATGTAATTAGTATATATGTTTCCATTAGTTTTTAAAGCACTGATTGACGTTGTTTTTAAAATAAATGCCAATTTATCCGTGCTGATAGTGTAATAAATATCAACAGTGCAACCGAAAAATTAGCAATTACGCGAACGCACTGTCGGCAGCAACAAAATTTATAACAAAATAAATATTAATTTGGTAAAATAACAACCCACCACCGCAATGTAAATGATTTTTAAATATTTTATTATTTAATTGAACCGCAAATTGCAAATACTAAACTTTTATTTATATTTTTTTATTAAATTCAATTTATCTCTAGATATTATTTATGCATGAATATTGATAACACTTTATTTATGCAATGTATCGCTTCATTTGATATTTATTCAAATTGGCCAATTTGTCCAATGAGAATATAATTTTTTTATCTGGCTTGTGAGGCATACACTAGTGTTTATTCATTCAATTTTAAGGTAGAGTTTGACAAATCAAACGTTTTGATGCAATAATTAGTTATCTTACAATAATAATTTTACAAATTAATAAAATAGAATCAAACGCAAATCATTACAAACAAATATAATATTATATTAGGCACAAGCCTTTCTCTTTCTGCATTCTGTGAAGGATCTCAATGCTGGTTATGCGATCCTTCCACGAAACTCTCAACATCTTTCGACATAACCACATTTTAAATGCTTTTAGTTTCCTGATCATAGCATCGGTTAGTGTCCACGATTCAACTCCGTAAAAAAGAACCGAAAACACGTAGCAGTGCAGAATTTTCAGCTTCGTATGGCTCTTTAGTAGGGATTCCATACTATTGAAAACAGCTCTTGTGATCCCACTGATCGTTTAAGGTAGTGCCAAGATACGTGTATTTATTTACTCTCTCAACGGGTTTCTGATTGACGGTGATGTGGCAATTTCTAATGTGGATTTACTGATGATCATGAGTTTGGTCTTTTTGATGTTTAATATCAAGGCTATACCTTTTGCTACTAGCTGTTACTCTACTCATGAGGTATTGTAGTGTTTTGATGCTATCAGCAAATATACCGTATGATCCGAGTAGCGTATATTATTTATGGTTTTACCGTTTAGCAATATTCTAGTTTCTAAGTGTTCTAGAGGTTCTCTAAATATAGATTTCAAATTAATATTGAACGTTCACCTCTTCTGTCTTCTGTCCTTCCAATCTGACAACGGTTGATTGGTTCTAGTACAAGTTTTTGATTATTCTTAGGTTTTATTCATCCAATCCAACGTTTTTCAAAATGTCTATCATTTTTTGATGATGTACTCTATTGAAAGCCTTCTGGTAATCAATAAAGCTAGCAAAAATATCACAGTTCATGTTTCTGCATTGTTGAAATATTACTTGAATGCTATAGAGGGCTTTTCGTGTACCTACCGCGTTTCTGAAACCAAATTGCGTTGGTGATATTTGCTTTTCACAAATTCCGTATATTTTTTTATGAATTATTTTGAAAAATAGTTTCAAAAGAGTCACAAGACTTATGGTTCTAAACTCTTCGCATTTTTTAACACTAGTTTTTTTGGGTAAAGTGATGAACTTAGACTTCAGCTACTTTTGTGGGATATTACCAGAGTTATAAATGTTGTTGAATACTATAATCAGTCACTTTATGCTTTCTATGTCGAGAATTTTAAGACACTCTGTCTGGATATTGTCAGGTCTAGATGCCTTGCTTTCTTTTATCGCATTAATTGCTGATTTCATCTTTTCTACTAAAATTGTTGGATCTTTATCATAGTCTTTAGAAGCAGGCTCTGGTCTATTGTCATAAAACAGTTGTTTAATATAATTTCCCCAGGTGTCTTTGATTTCGATTTTATTGATGATTATTTTTCTTCTGTTATCTACTAAATTATTTGTTGTTTTTTTTTTCCTATTACCTCTCTAATTTTCTAGTGTACTTTAAAGTTATCGTATTTTTTTTTTTAAGTTTTTGATTTAATTGCAGTTATCTTTAAATTCTAATTTTTTGGCAATTTTTATTTTTGCCTTAATTATTGCTCTTATATTTTTTTATTCTTTTATGTTGTTTTGGTTCTTAGCTATTCTTCTCCTTTCCATTAGTTCTAGGATTATGTCTGTCATCCATGATTTCTTCTTAGTAGTATTTGGTTTTAGTAGTTTCTTTTTGATACTCTTTATGGCGTTTTTTTATGATTCCAATTTCTTTTTCATAATTTATCCCACCCTTTAGTGTTTTGCACTCGTTGTTCAGATATTTTCCCGCTTCACATTTTATTGATGGGTTGAGTTTGCAAAGATTGTAACTTGTTAACGGTTTTCTTTCTTACATTCTTCATTGTTACTTCAAATACTCCCACCACTGGATTATGATCTGACTGAATATCAGCCTCTGGATATGTTTTTACCGATGTACAACTATTTTTATGTTGCTTGTTCACTAAGATATTATCAATTTGATTTCTCATTTTTTTGTTGTTGTATGTCTAGAAGCAGTCCACGTATATATCCTTCTTGGCAGTAGTTTGAAGAACGTGTTTGTTATTATTAATCCGTTTTCTTCTGCAAATGTACTAAGTAAATCTCATCTGTTGTTCCTTTCTCTCAGTTTATATTATTCTATAAAGTCGCTTACACTTCCTTTCTCGACTTTTGCATTAAAGTTACCCATAGTTATTGTGAGGTCTTATTTTGGTAGTTTTTCAAGTATTTTTTGTATCTGGGAGTAGAACTCTAACACCTCCTCATTCCTATTCTTTTGGAGATTGATACGAAATTTGTTATATATTTAGCTATTGATTTATGTATTATAATTCCTACTTCGTGTTTTTCTTTTCCGTTAGTTGTTCCTGAGTAGTATACTTGATGTTCTTTGATATCGCAGTAATTTGCATCAGGTCAACGCATTTTGCTGACCGTTATGTTTATTCTTTCCATTTCTAGTATCGCGTTGTAGATTTTGCCCGATTGAGCCATTGTTTGTACATTCCATGTGCATATTTTAATGCTTTCAATCAATAGTAGTTTTTTCTTTAACCCTTTAACATTTTTCAAAAACGTCCCATCCGGAAATTCAATTGGGGGACTTGTAGCTCCAAGATATTTTGTTTTGATTTTCATGTTTTCAGTGGTTTCTTAGGGCCTTCTGCATCCCTACGCCGTTGATTTTGTAGTTTTCGAAATTCATCTAACAACAAACAAATTTCCCGCAGGAGAATGGTAAACATGACTAGATTGTGTTCAGTGAGATAAACACCTACTATTTCTCATTTTTTTTCTATTCTTTCTAATAAAATGTTATCAAATGGCTCAATGTTTTCATTAAGTTTACAAGTGCCATCACTTTTTCCTTAGAGAATTTACATCTAGAAAAATGAGATGCCACTTGTAAATTATTTATAACAAGAGTATTGGATTTAGATTTAGTTAGATCATAAATCAATTATGTTATAATCAAGAAGTAGCGCTTCAAATTCATAAATTTTGCTTTGAACAGATTGAATTTTAAAAAATAAATTATTTATCACATGATTTACTTCAAATTGATTATAGCAAGCAATTACGGGTACTTGTTTTATGCCGCAACGTCTGTGTGTGTTACTTGTTAAAGATTTTGTATTTCTAGTTGATTTCTTGAGGTTTGTCCTTGCGTGAAAAACTTTTAAAAACAAAATTTTTAATTTAGTCGGAAACAGCACCTCGACAATATTTATTTTTTTGCGGTCTGGAATTTTTGTCAGTATTTGTGTTGTCACTTTCCTCTGATACGACATTTGGATCATTTAGATCTGTATTAATTATTATTAGGTTACTTTTTCACTTTTTCACTTAATTGTTACTTGTAAAGCACTTTGAGTAAAACTTTTTTAAGCACTTTGCACACGTAGTTGCATCTTTTACACGGACCAAACATGTAGCGCACTTTTCATTTGACGCCATCTTTAATTTGAATTGATTACTAGCAAATGGCTTAATTGCCGTAGAAACTACTTTTAAATTGCGTAGGAGTTCAATGTACAAAGCCTGTGGCAACCAATTTACAGTAGTAGCAAATGTGAGCTAATCTCAAGTAGTACAAACAAAAACTTAGTTTGTAGTAGACGTTGTTACTGTAAAGTAAGGACATCATTGGTAAGTAGCTTACCTAACGTTAAGTCGTTTGTTGCAATTGCTGTTTAAAGTTTTTTAGTAAACTAAGATTTGTTGTAAAAACTTTATACTAAGTGAGGCCCAATAGAGAATTGGTTTGTGAGGTAGTCGGTGGATGCTTTTGGCAAAATATTTTGTAATTATTTCTGCTTGAATGGTTTATCTGTGGGTAATTTATGGCAGTAATGTGATAGACACAATATCTTTATATTGCATCTTTGTGTACTAGCGGGGAAACATTCTTACTCTACCAAACTTGTTGCAAGTTATGTTGTTTGAGCTATAGTGAGAAGTAATCAATCAGTAGGTTAAAACAATAAGATTACCTAAAGCAGCAAAGTAGCATAATTGACAGCAAGCTTAGCATCTCATAAATAGACAAATACGCCATCACTTACAACAAAAACCGTAGTTAAAAAAGTAAAAAAAAAGATTAAAATTAGATCTCTGCATCAAATTGTGTTCAGCGGGTATTGAAAAAGTTCTACTAATGGTTGTTGTAAGACAACAAATGTAGATATTTTTGTAAGGGTAACAATCTTATGATGTGTTACATTTTAGTTAACTTGCATGTTTATTGGTTGTTTTTGTACTCTTTACAACATGGATATATTTTTGTTATGTTTAACGTTTTATTTTAGTTATATTAAATAATTTAGTCAATATGTTTCTAATTATTGTGGTTTTTAAATGTATTATATCTTTAAAAAAGGTGAACACTGTAAATAAATATACTACTACTTACTCTTAAAGCATATAACAATTAACAATTTGTTGTTTTTTCTTTCTCTTTTCGTGTTTTTTATCGAAGTTTGGCGACCATAATGGCAATTTTAATGTTTGACGTAGCAACTTGAAATAGCGTTACTTTTACTTTACTCTAAATCCACTTCAATTTTACTCCAACCCTACTCCAACTTCATTTTGACTCCACTCCGACTTTACTCCAACTCCACTCCGACTCCACTTTGTTGATTCTACTCCTCCAACTTCAACTTTACACCGACTTTACTCTAACTTTTTACTCCAACTCCACTTTGACTATGCTATTGAGATTTAATCAAAGCTTTTGTAAACCAATTTTTGAACAACCGACTGTGGTTTGACGTTCAACAAAAAAGTTTTGGCCTCAACAAGTGGCCCTTGAAAATGACTAGCGCATAGCAATACCTTTCGGGTTTCTTCTCTGCGAGGATCTTGCTGTGAATTTGTCTTTGTCTTTGTCACTAATATGGTACTAGTTTTTCTGTCCTACTTCCTACACTCACATTTATCTCTCCTTTCTTCCATTTTAGTTTTATTCATACTATATTTTTATTAATTTCTTCCTAGTTGTATCTTTTTTCTTTTATTTTGGTCTAAACGGTTGCGCATTTAGGGTTCTGCTTCTTAAAGCTCACAATTAAAATAAAAACTTTCTCAATTATTTTGCCAGTTTTTATAAAATTGTTTATGTAAGGTCCTTCGACTAGTTTTTGACAAATTTCTAAATTATAATGAATTTTGTGATTTGGAAGTACAGTAATTAGCAGAAAAAAAAGTGCAAAAACTTTATAATTTTAAAAAAGTTGTAACATTTTTCTTTTTGAAGTTATAGAATTAAATCAAAATTTTCCAAATGTTTTACAAACATATTTTTTTCTCTGTTGCTGTTGCACGTAAAATAATAATATTCTTTTTAGTTTTCTTAATTTTTTGCATTTTTATAATAATTTTGAAAAAAAAATTATTCTAAACTACCTTAAAAATTACCTACCCTTACACCACACACTTTTTACTATAAAAAATTTAGATTGAAGATTTATGACTAAACGCAATTTTAAAATTATGTATGTATTATGGTTTTGTACTAATTAAAAAAAAATATAATTTTTAAGCCGAATTTTGTCTTTAATGTCAAGATTTTAAGTTTTATAGACTGGATTTTAAATGTTATTTTGAAATTATATACAAATTTGAACAATTTTATCAAAGTTTTTGGCCAAATTATTTTGTAGCTAAAATTTAATCCTAAACCTTCAACCTACCACCACTAAATTTATCTCTAGACAACCAAGAGATAGTTATAATATTGTACATAAACCTTCTGTGTTGAAATTAACGCTTGGATTTTATAGAGATTTGCAACATTTTATATAAACCCAGCAAAATCTTTGCCTGTCCGCAATCGCGGAATCGACAAAGCTTCACTTTACTCTGAGTTTCCATTAAATCACTTATCCAACAACTACTATTTCCGTGCATTTTTTGTAAAAGAATAACATTTAGCACACAACGTGGAATAACTTCTAAATGCCCCAATTCCACACCAATTCCACACCAAAAACAAACTAAAGACTCTAGCTGTGGAAAATTTTAAGGTTACGTTGATATGCACTTATTTTCAGACCTATTTATTTCAAGTTTTAAACACACACTCTTATGGTACAACCCCTAAATGTGTGTACATCCGGATTTTTTATAAATAAAATTTTACTTTTTCTAACAATATTTGCCGGGTTTTTGTACTTACAATATTTAAATATTTTATTGCTGCATTTATCTGTTTATGGACAACTTTTTAGAAAATATTCTGAAATTTTGATATTTTTTAAACTTTTTGAATAGAATTTTTTTTTTACAATTTATGGCCGTTTTTTAAAAGAATATTTTAATACTTTATGACCAAATTATAATATTTTTGACATTTCATAGATCAAATTTTGAACTGTGTAAAAGTTTTTGACAATATTTTTATATTTTATAGTAAAATTTTGCTAATTTTAACTTTTTAATAATAGTATTTTGCATTTTTCAACGGTTAATGGCCGGATATTTCCTAGGTTTAACACTTCATAAATAAACTTTGCAAATTTTGGTTCTTTCTGGCAATAGTTCGATACTTTTTCCTGTTATTTTCTTTCTTTATATACTTAAAAAAAGTATATCTGGTCAGCCTGATAATGCAGTACAATAAGGCTCATTAAATGACATAAATATGAAGGACAATTAGCAAATAACATTACAATAAATTGACCGGATTAAATTAATCATTTAAATATAATTATTATATACAAAGCCTCAGAATGTGCATTTCTAAGGTGCATTGTGCAAATATTTGGAATTAGGATTAGGAGTGGCGTGCCGTAACTAAATTCGTCCCTACCTTAACTCTAAACACTTGACGTTTGCACGAAAAATAAATTATAAACGTACCCGATCGATTTATAAAGTATGTGTGGCCAGCTTGCGTGTCCCTTTTATCTACTAATTACATTTTCAAGATTGCGGCGCTATTTTAATATAAAATAAACGCTGGGGGACTCTGTCTCACAACTAATAAATTAGATTAAATAATATCATATTGTTTCAGTTCATTATTGTGCTTTAATTCTTACGGTGGAGTGCACAGGAGTGCTCTCTTTTTCGATTACACGCCCTCCACCAAACAAATCCCCAGTTTTGTTGACTTTGAATGATTAATCTGAATTAATTATGTAGTCTACTCTTCTTCTACAATCGGGTGTAATTTACTTGTCAAAGTAAAGAAGACGTATATTTGTTTGTACGTAAAGTGTCATTCATTTATATAAATTAGATGAATACATGTGGCAGCCGGAAAATAAACAAGAAAGGATTTGTTTGTAATGTCAATAATTATCCAATCTAAATGTTTTCATTGTAATGTTCTAATGCTTCAGCAATTTCTTAAGGAATGATTTAAATTATTTGTATCAATTAACAACGCAATCAGTTTACTAAATATTTAGTTTGTTTTAATTATTTCCTATAATATAGGGCAGATGTGGATATCAAGATTAAATTTAAAGATAATTCGATTCATACTAGATAGTCGATAATGGTTAGAAAGTAATACAATAAATAAAATAAATTGGACCCATAGTATTTCTATAAAATTTTATGTGATTATATTGAGTATCATGTGAATCTCCCGTTAAAACTACAAAATTTAACCTTAATTAGCTTATAATACGTCTGTAAAAAATGTTGGATCTGAATTCGTTAACCTGATTAACGAAATCTAATTGCAGACAATTACTCGCAATTTATTTTTATTGCATCTGAGATATATTGGAAATTACAGGAAGTTAAGGATTTCTTTTCTGTAACGAAACCTTCATGCATTATTAATCTTGTAATGATGTAATTACAGAGCAATGCAAACAATCGTATTATACACAACATTAAATAATTCTCGTGATCAATGTGTAAAATGAGGCCTGTGATCGAAACAATATTGTAAAATACAGAGGAAGCATTTTATATTTCCGTTTCATAATAGAAACGTGTAATTTGGCATGCGTTTTCATTAATTTAACGAGCGTTTAACCGTAATCGCTTATTGTGATATTGTTATATGATGCGGGACGCATTAAAATTATTAATTGTAACAAGCCGTAGTTTTTATCTTCATTAAATCAAATTATCGGGGTTATGCAGAGCACATGTCGAATCAACTCATTATTATTATTACATTACTTTGTTTAAATAAAACAACGTGTAAATTAGACACAAATTTCAACAATAATACAAAAAAGATTATTAGTGATTTTTGAACTTGTCAAATTGATGTTTTAAATTTAAGTTTTTAGTACTTTGTGTTTATTGTGTATTCATTGATTATTGTTAACTTGCATAACTGCACGGTTTCTCTTTAGAGGTCTTTTTTAAATTGTTTTTAAGAGTGTTTTTACATATAATAAATTTCAGCATGAGTGTAGTTGACTATCATTATTAATAAAAATGTTCAGAAAAGTTTTTGGGGCTTTTTTAGTTTATATTTTTACGTGTTTGTAAGCTTCAACAAAGTTTTGTTATAATTTGCGTATGTATATTGTCATACCTAAGTAGTTCTGTCAAAATGTTTAGTTTTGGCCAAAAGTTGCAAGAGTGAGATGATTTGCTTTGTTACTATTATTTCTAATTGTAGCAGGTTAAAAAAATCAATTGTGGTATTTGCTCAACATCATGTCTTAGGTTTTATTCAGGAAATGTTACTTTTCTTTCAACAACTATTCAAGATTCAATTCTTCAGATAAAATGGTCAAAAATATGTTAAAACTGTAACTGAATTTTTGCAGCTAAAGTACAAAGTGAGTAGTAGATAACTAGAACATGTTGCTTCAGTAAAGTTGTTCAAAATTGCAAAATTATTAGATTAATTTTGAAAAAAGTTGTATTTTAGTCTGTAAATAGATAAACCCATAGTTGGGTTAAAAATTAACACGTGTGTATGAGCTAACTAAAAATAATCCAATAAATACTATAGTATTAGCAACTTTGTAATATCCAGTAGGCCATCAATGGGCAATTACATTTTAAGTATTTTTTTTAAATAGTTTTTGATCGGTTTCTGAGAGTAAAAACCCTTAAAAAAATTTTAGCCGCTTTTTAAAAATTGCATTTTTTGTATAAAATTTGCAATTTTAACCCAAAAAAAAAAATTATCAAAATAGATCAAAATTTTTTTGTTGAATCTAATTCTGGCATTATTTTAAGTCTTTAAGCCGGCAAAAGCTATAAAACCAATTTTTTGTTCTCAGTCAGCTGGACATTTTTTAGATTTTATAGAAAAGATTTAATCCCAAGTTGTATTAACTTACGAGTTAATGCTAAAAAATCACAATAATTTGTTAATTGGACTATAAAGCAGTTGAAAAATAATCCTAATTTTGCAAAAAACGAAAAACATTTTAGTAGAATAGTTTTGTTAATAAGCAAAATTTCCGTTATTAGTGCAAGAACAACTAACAAATGTTGCATGAAATGCTTTTGCATCCTGAAAAACTTACTGTATATTGCGTTTTATTACATGGCGGCACCATTTCTTCCAAAATAAAGAGGGTAAAGCCATAAATATCAACCACTATAGAGTCATATTACGCGGCCACAAACAGACAAAATATGGTTAAAACAGACTAAATCCGGCTACAAACAAACGGAATCTGGCAATAAACAAACTAAATCCGGCCATACACAAATTAAATTGAATAACCTAAAACTAACTCCAGCCACCGGCCACAAATAAACTAAACTCAGGCACATATAATTTTTTAATAAATTAATAAACCTTGCTCTAAAATAACAAATTTTTAAAATCCAAAAACAGTTAAAAGTAGACACAAATTACAAAATCCGGATTTAAAATGATTAAATGTGCTCCCATTTTAAATAATCAATCTAAAAACAATAAACTCCGGCATTAAAACAATGATAATTTATAATTTGGTTGTAACGATTTAAATCTAGTTGTTCAATTTTTACAACAGATTAAATCCGGCTACAAACAGACTAAATCCGGCCGTACACAAAATAAATCCGACTACAAACTAATTAAACGAAGACACGCTTTGCTCCTGCATTAAATTAAAAAAAAAACCAAATGGATTGCAAAAAACTAAATCAGAAACCAAACTAACACTAGGTTAAAAACAATTAGATTTAAACTTAAATTACAAAATTTGGCTTTAAATAAAAGAGATTTAATTGCACCTTTGCGTGGCAGTTACCAGCCTGACTCATCCCCTGAGTAAAACCACTGACAAACAGGGTAATTTAATTAAGGATGTTTGTTTTTCGGGAGCTGGATAACTTTTAGTGTGCTGTCACATACATTAGAGATCCTTTAAAAAGTGATTTTCGGTCTACAACTTCTGTGGCCGAAATCACAACTAGGCGTTGTGCCACTGAGGCGGATTCCTAGGCTGTTAAAAGCTACTCTGTGGCTTTTGGAAAAACCGGATGTTGTAGAGCTGGTCATGAGTTGCTTTGGAAAGCAGAAACAATGTCTCAAAGTTAACAAACGGTGCATCTTCCACACCGCCTAGTTCAAGAAATCGTAGGGCCTCGTAGGAATAGGTGAGGAAGATGTACGCACACTAAACAGTAAAAGAAATTTGTTAATCTATATGTTTAGCAAACCCACCATCAAAGTAACAAAAAATGTACCGCCGCAGAAAAAAGTAATGAAAACAGAAGTGATTGATACACCCGGAAAAGAGATACGCTACTGTCCTCAATGACCAATGGCACGACACTTTAAAATTATACAATGTAATCTCCGTTACTCTCAAGCGGCCGTAGCAACAATACGTGGCAAACTAGAGCTGATGTCGGACACAATAACTTTAATACAAAAATCATGTATACAACCAGAGTTTGCAAATTGGGCAAACTAAATGAGAAGTTTTTTTCAAACCCAACTAACGTTAAGCTAAGGACGTGTATTTACATACCTAAGCACATAACAGCGTTTCTTATGCTACAGCTTTCCGACAGTGGCCTCACAACCGTCACAACCACCTTCAACAACACAATTAGAAGATTTAGTGCACTAACTACAAGAGGAAATATTGACTTTTTAATTGCCAACTCCTATCATATTATCTGGGGAAGTGAACACACAAATAGCAGGGGTAAACAACTTCACAATTTTGGTATTGTTACTAATCTATAAATACTAAATTGAAGCGTTTGTTACGTCCCTCAGCCAAACTGTGACAGATATCACACTAGCAACTCTTAGCATTTTAAGCAAAATCTACGACTGGTATGTATCTACGTCGGTCTCCATGATCATAGGTAAATATAATTTAATGTAAAACGTAAACAAAAAAACAATAATTAGGCTTTACTGAAACTTGAGGCTGATCGATAAGGCTGCGTTTTGAGACAACCTATTGCGGAGTTTAAGTATTTGTGCAGATTTAAGTAAACCTATCAGTGAAGAAAAAATAAAACACTATGTAAGTAAGTTGTAAAATTTGGAACTCGTGTCTACTTAGACTGGCTACTAAATCCGACAACACTATACCTTGGTGGTGTGAGAAACTTGACCGGCTTTAGGAGGCTAAACGGAGATCCTTCAACAGAGTAAAAAACTGAAAAAACAATCAGACTGGATGTTATAAAAATGCCCAAAAAGATTATAAAAGACGCATACGTCAACGTCAACGGGAAATTTGGAGAGTTTTTTGTGAGGATGTGTAAAACACCTCAACTACTGCAAGACTGAAAAATATCTTATTCAAAAACTTCCGACTACAACTAACCCTAAAACAAATTGACGGCTCATACACAGCCAATCTATCAAAAGCAACAAAGATACTTCTAGAAACTCACTTTCCAATCTGTACTATTCCGGCACAAGTTCTGATACAATGTTCCAATTCCAATTTCATTAGAGGAAGACTGTGTAGTTGTTCGCTAGCTTGTTGAAGAAGTGCGTATAGCATGGGCAATTAAAAACTTCTCTCCATATAAAGCGTCAGGATTAGATAAAGTCTTTCTTGTCCTTCTACAAGTGGCAAAGATATCATACTGATTTACCTGACAAAAATCTATAAGACATGCATTGCTTTTCAATACATACCTACAGCATGGAGAGAAGTATTTATACCAAAACCATGGCGTAACAATTACACCCTTGCATAATCTTATTGCCCAATCAGCCTCACGTCTTATCTCCTGAAGCTAGTGTCTTCAACGATTGTGCAAAAAATCCATTTGGCAAACGGCTCTTATATTTAAGCCAATACATTCAAACCAACATGCATACACCTACGGAAAATCTACCCCTACATCTTTTAACGGAGCAAATAGAAAAATTATTAAGAGACAAAATGTTTACCTTGAGCGTGTTTATAGATATTAAAAAAAAAATAGAAACTGCTCTTGCAACACATGGTGTAAACTCAACAAATAGTGGATAGATAAAATACATGTTAAAGAAAAGAGCCGTTACTGTTACTGTATCAGATTTGATGATTAAGAAAATCGTCGCTAAAGGTTGTTCTCAGGGAGATGTATTATCTCCATTACAATGGAATATATTAGTTGACAGCCTTATATGATTATGGTTTCTATACAATAAGTAATGCAAATGACATGATAATCTTACTAAGCGGTAAATTCAAAAGCATACTCTGCAACTTGATGCAAATGGCTTTAAGAATAATTAAAAATTAGTGCTAAGACCAGGCTTTTATGGTCAACCCTCTAAAAACCAAAAAAGAAAATTAAAAATTTAAACTTACCAAAACTCTTAAATACTCCACTACCGCTTTCAACTAAGGTAAAATATTTTCGGGTAGTTTTTGATAATAAGCTCACATGGTGACCACATCTAAGTATAAGATGCAAAAAAGTTTATATGTTTTTTTGGCAGTGCAGACGAGCTGTGGGAAAAACATGAGGATTGTCTCCAAAGATAGTGCTATGGTTGTACACAGCCATCATAAAACCTATGCTCTCATACCGCTACCATATTAGTGCTTCAATATGGTAGCCAAATGCTAGACAAAAAAAGGTCTGCAAGTAAACTGAATTATTTGAAACAAATAGCATCTCTAAGTATAACATGTGGCATGTGGACAACACTAACTGAAGTTTACACAACTATCTTCCAAGCAGGAGTAGTTGAAATTGTGAACCGCAAAATATTAACACACAGAATGCACTGAGACGGCGTTGAGACATTCCGGGGTGCAGACAGACAAACAAAGGAATGATTGCTCCAAACGCTAAGACAGCCAGTTACTACTTGCAACTGTCCAGAAAGAGTTTGCAAATTATGACAGGAATCTTAACAGGACATTTCCAACTTAAAAAACAAATGCACACAATTAGCATCGGAAACAATTCAACGTGTAGAGGATGTAAAATAAATGACCTCTCCAAGCTTTGTACTTTCATTTATTTGCTACTTAGGGTAGTTGATGCCAAGTTAACAAATTGAGGTTATCAGTGGATCAAAGTTGCCAATAATTATTGATTACTCAAATTTTTTTTTATTAGAACAGTGTAAACAGAAAATCATTTTTTTGTCATAAAATGGTATTATTAAATGTAAAATATCATTTAGTACATTGTTTATTTTAAAAGAAATGAACCCAAATAAAGAAGATGATTTGCCAAAACTAGTGAACTTGCTCTGTGGTTTTGATGGAAGATAGTAGAAGGCTTCTGGATTAAAGACCAGTTTAAAATGGACACTTTTGGTTTGGACTTTGTTTTCAGAACATTGCACAAAAAAAAATGCTTAAAAATGTTTACTTATTTGAAATGTAGTTTGAGGTGCGTCTTTGTTAAGCAAATAAAACATAAAATTATACCGACTAATATGAATCTTCTAGGTTAGGTTAGGTTAAGTCAAAGATAAAAAACTTGGCGGTTCTGGACGAGGAGTTGTTTAGCCAACATCAATAAATTTATTTCAAAATAGAACCTAAGCCAAAAAACAACAAATATGAAAATGAGTACCACAGAGGGTGGAATACAAACAAACTGAACATGAACAAATTTACACAACATCTTGACAAAAAGTTTGAAGGAAAGACAGAAACTTTAACCTGTACGTACTTGATAGAAGCCATAATTAAGACATGCGACCTAGCCGCTCCAAAAATGACGGGGAAGACTGCATGGAAAAAAAAATTATTGGTGGACAAAAGGCATTGCAGACCAGCAAAAAATTTGTCTTAAAATAAAAAGAAAGAATTACTAGACAATAAAAAAAAAACATTGACAAAACTAGCATAGACATTATAGAAGATGAATGCAAACATGAAAGAAAAGCGCTAAAAAAAAGGATAAGAAAAAGTAAAGATGCAAAATGGAAAGAATTTACGGAGGAAGTAGAGGAAAACATCTGGGGAACATTATACAAGATTGTTAGGAGAAAACTAAAACCTAAGGCACTGAAGACGCCAAAAGCAATACAATAAGAAGTTATCAAAGAGCTATTACCGAATCATAAGGAAATAAAATGGTACAAAAAGCTACCCAAAAAATAGAAAACAAAAAAGCACCGGACCTTGACTTTATACCGACAGAAGTTGTAAAGATGGTGGTGGAACACTTTCCAAAAACGGTAAGAGAGGCAATGAACAATGCACTAAAATATGGAGAGTTTTCAAAAGAATGAAAAAAAGGGAAGCAAATACTGATAAGAAAACCTAACAAAGAAGAATTAAACCTTAGAGGATATCGTCCAATATGCTTGTTTAACACAATGGGCATACTATTAGAACAGCTGAAAGCTGCTAACCTTAGAGAAGAATTAAAAAAAAGAAGATCTGTCTAATAACCAATTTGGATTTCAAGAAGGAAAAAGCACGGTAGATCCCCTAAAAAGCGTCATAAGCATTGCTAAAACCAAACTGAGCAAAACATTAAAAACCAGAAACTTCTGCGCAATGGTTACTGTCGATATCAAAAACGCTTTTTACTGCGCTCCATGAAAGAAAATAATAAACAAATTGGAAAGCCGAAAAATATCTACAGGCATTACGGACATTATAATAAGCTATCTATTGGAAAGAAGTATAGTAAGCAACGACGAAAAAAAAAAAAAAACTAACGGCAAAGGTTCCACAAGGATCGGTACTGGGCCCTTTCCTTTAAAATGTGTTGTACGACGGAGTACTAAGAACTGAAGTAGGAAAAAAAATCACTTTCATTGCCTATGCGGACGACCTGGCAATTGTAGCTGTTGAAAAATTAGGAAAAGACCGGGTGTTAATAGTTAAGAAAGTGTTTAAAAAAATCACCATTGGCTAACAAAAACCGGTCTCGAATTAGAACCAAAAAAAAAAAAAAACGGAAGCAGTATTTATTAAGCCAAAGTTGGCAATAAAGTATCTAATTGTAGAGCTAGATTTAAACCTAACGTTTGGACAACACATAGATAAAGTAAATGTAAAAGCACCAAAAATAGCTACCCAACTGTCCAATCCAAAAAAAAGGATACTCACTTCGGCAGCTCAATTGACCATCATGTATGCCTCATCCATATGGAAAAACGGCTTGCAATTTAAAAAAAGCAAAAAAAAACGCACTGCCCAAAGAAAAGTAGCGCTGAAAATTACAAGGGCCTACAGCACAATATCTACAGATAGCAACTTGGTGCTAGCTAGAACAGTGCCACTTACACTACTCGCGGAAGAAAGAATAAGAACAAGAAAAAAAACCGCAACAAAGAAAAAAACGGAAAAAAGAGAAACCATAAGAACAGGGCAAAAGAAATTGGATGAAGACGGGAAAGGTGTCTGGCTGCACCGACTGCTACCAGATCTGAGTAGCTGGTACTTCAGAAAGCACGATAACATAGACTTTCATTTGTCTCAAACGTTAAATGGACATGGTTGCTTCAACCAGTATCTAAAGAGGTTCCACATTAGGAATGACGCCAAGTGCATCTACTGTGACGACTCAATAGACTCGGCAAAAAGAATGAGAACAGATAAAGAAAGAAACAGGGTAACCATAAATTTCTTTATTAAAAATATTATTAAAAAAAAAAAAAGATGAACTAAACCTGTAAAAAAGCAAAAAGCGGTGAATAGTAAAAAAGCAATTCCATGACTGAATAAATGTCTTTTAGGCAATTTCGCTCATGTCGCAGAGATCTGAAAAGGTTTTTTAGCCGGTAGAGACCCACCAAAAAAAAAAAAGGTTAAGTGAAACAATATTTTTGAACTACTCAGCATATTTAAACTTTGGTCACATAATAGTTATTTGTGGTCTATTATAATTTTCTAAAGATTATTTAAAGTTTTTGTAAATAAACAAACAATATTTTTAAACCACTCAGTATATTTTATTTTGTTCACATAGTAGAACCTCCTTGGGTTATATTGGGTACAATTTTTAAATTTAATTAATAGAAATTGTACCAGAGAAACAAAATTGTAACTTTTAAAACTTAAAGTTTGAAAATAAACAAACAATGTTTTTGAACCACCCCGTTTATTTAAATCTTGCTCACCTAATAAGATATTTTCGAACTATATTTGGTACAATTTTTAAATTAATATAATAAAATTTGTACTAGAAAAACAAAATTGTAACTTTCTGTAATATTTCTGAATCACTTAATGTAGTTAAATTTGGTCACAAAATAGCATATCTGCGATCCATATTTAGTAAATTATTAATTATAAACGAAGTATGATAAATATTTTCAATGTTCAGTTTTTGAAATAAAATAATACATTTAAAGTTTACCAAATAATTCTACGTGTAGCCTTATAGAAAATATTACTAATTAAATAATTCAAAGTAAATTTTATTGTTAGATTTGCTTCAATCATCATACTACGAAAATAACTGCTTTGTTACATATATTACACACTTTAATTAATTAAATTGAAATGCCCTACACGCAATGTCAAAATATTTAGTAAAGCAGATCATGTCTCAGTTACTCGTCTCTATTTCCGTGAAGAAGTCATAAATTGTAACCATTTGTAGAAATATTAATCATACATATTGCTCGAATACAAACTGAACTAAAACACGTGTTTCTAATCCCCTTGTCGCGTCGGCTTGGCAAAAAGACTATTTTAATTACAACATGGGAGAAAATTCTTTAACAAAAATATGTTCCACCCACAGCAAAAATATCATTTTCTAATTGCATAAATTTTAATTAAAAAAATAATATTTAATTCTCCATGGGAGCAGCTGTACCTTCTGATCTGAACTGATTAAAACCATTAATATACTTCTTATCAGATAAAAGCTGCAGTAATTGAATTTCTTTTTAATATTTTTAATTATCATATGTTAATTGGATCAGATTTGCTAAAAATAATAGTTGCGGGTGGCAATTAAATTGAAGACAGTAAATTTATGTATGTTTTGAAATTCTTTCTAGCACTGATGGATAACTATGTTTATTTTACTTCGTTTTTGTATTAATTGGATGAGTCTTATTTTATTTTACTAATTTGACACTTGAAACTAATAACCGGGTTGCTATTTTTATCTAAATTATTCATATTACAATTTATTAGTTAACAGATGGAATATTTTTTACAATTGAGGATATCATAAAAATGCGTAAACTAATGTAAAATGACGTCAAACAATGAAGTTAATCACATTTAACAGCCCTTTATTAAATTAACAAATCTCATCGATGCTTGTTATGTGAACATGAATGTGTGCACACACTGGATGGAGTTAAGTACGATGGACGCTTAATTAAATGCATTAACACAATGACTCGCCGCACCAAACTCACACATACATGCATAAACAATGGTAAATTGAACAATATTTGCAATGTTATAGCGAAAAGTGCATTATATACAGCACCTTATTGCATTTACACGGATAGGCATTGAGCCATTATCATGCTGTAATTGTGAAATATATTATAATAATATGACGTTAATTGGTAGTGAAGAGTTCAAATGGATTATTGGTTACACTAAATGTGCATTAAAATTTTCAATAATTAAAACGTAACGGCTATTTATATTTTCATAATGTATACTAATATATTTGCTTCAAATTATTGCAGTTAATAAAATGGTTGAAATAATGTATAAATTTCACATATCCGTTTAGTTTTGCAAATCATTTTATCAAACATAATTAGATTACATGAAGGTACAATAAGCCCATTGTCAAAACGAAAAAAGTTTGTATAATTAAACTAAAAAAATATAGGAGAATTTTTATAAAGATTCAGCTTTATAGGGAACAAAGCGTGGGTTTACATTGACATGGTTTACTTAAGGTTTTAAACCAAAAGAAGCCGTAGGGTCGGTCTGAGTTTAATTAAAAAGACGTAGGAGTATGTATTTTTGTTTAAAACTACTGGATTATTTTAAGATTATCTATTATATAAGTCATTAACAGCTTTAACAACTTGTCATTGAAGGTATAAATTTCTTAATTATTATCATATCATAAGCAACAAGATTAATTCTTGTCCATCAACTATTTTACTTGTTTTCTATATTTATAGTCTTTATGTTTCCTTATTTTTAAATTTTTGTTACTCTAGAAGCATCCATTGTTTAACTCGAAAAATAGAATAAAATAAAAGAATGTATTTCTACTTAAACGTTGTGTCAGCAGCAAGTAAAATCTAAAAAACTAGCAAACCATCTAAAAACTTGAAGAACTCGATGTTACAGGTTAAGGGTTTGTGTTGTGCTGGTGGTTGTATGTATTTAATTTACCGGGGTGTTGTGGTATAATTGTTTCACAGAGTTTAAAATTACCTTAATAATACTTATAAACGTTTAAAAGTGTTGCTACTAATGTGGCTAAAAGCTGCTCAAAATAGTTCTTCCAGTATAGGTAAACCTTATAACAGCAATGATGTAATGTATATCTGGATTATAGAGTTTCCTAGAATTCAAGAATGAGTCTATGGCAGTGAGTGCAATGCTATAACCAAAGTATTGATTTGGAAAAGACCAGTTTACTTTTGGCATGTTTGTTGGTGTTAAAAATGTCCAATGTGTTTGGGTTTGTTGCAACAATTGGCGTAGACAAAGTTCAAAGCGTATATTTCTTAATATTAATATTAATTAAGTATAGAAATCTTTAATCTAGCAAATGTTAATAGTTTTGCGGTAATCGTATCTATTTATTTCTGTATTACTATAAGCTTTTCTTCATAAAATGCAATTTACTGACCAAATTCAGTTTAGCCTAACACAAATAAAGCAAAAACCTCATTGTTGTGTGAATAAAAGTTCTTAATTCTAAATTTTTAATTTGCATCCAATAACTTCTGTTCTTAACTTCATAAAAAAGTATTTTTCTCTAAATAGTAATATTTACACTGCATCAAAACATTCCAACTTATTGATTCATTTATTGTCTACACTCAATTTAGCTTTCCAAACAAAAATTTTGCAAACTCTAAAATATTTTTACTAAATTTTAGACACTTATTGAGAAGTTTTAAAAACCAACTCTAAAAACTTTTAAAAGCTTTGGTAAACTCTAGAAACCTTTGACCAAGTTATAATAGTTTCTGAAACTCTAGAAATCAAAATTTTTAATAAGTCTTTTGAATTATTTAAAGTGATTTGGAAAGATTTGCTAACTTAAAAACTTTGAAAGTGTTCTAAAATGTTTTAATTCACCAAATTTTAGAAATTCTTAACCAACTTTTATCAAAACTTTTAGCAGTTCTAGAATTATTAAAAATTAAAAAAAAATAAACAAAGTCTTCAAACTCTCAAAATGTTCTAAAAACTATTAGTTACTTCTGGAAGCCTTACATCAATTTCTAAAAATTCTTAAAAACTTTTAAAACACTTTTACCAACTTTTTCTTAAAATTTCTAAAATAATCTACAAACATTTGATTAACTATAAAAACATTTCACAAAATTTTAAAAACTCCTGATGTATTTTATAAATCTTTAACTAACTCTGAAAAATTTTAAAAACAATTTATTAAATTTAAAAAACATTTAAGGTGTTTTAGAAAACATTGCTAACACTAGAAACAATTTAAAAAAATTTAAAAACTTAAAAAAAATTGAAATACTTTTAACTATCTCTTGAAACTTTTGAGAAATTTCAAAATTAATTTAACCTAATCTAGAAAAGTATTCTGAAAATTATTGGTCAATTTTATCGATTTCTAGAAACTTCTGTAAAAATTTTAAAACTTTTGATCAACTCTAAAAACTTTTAACAAATTTCAGAAACATTTTATAATATAAAAAAAAACTAAATTCTAAAAAAATCTGAAGTGTTAGAAACTTTTGATTAACTTTTCAAACTCTTGAAAAGATTTGCCAACTTTGAAAACATTTGGTAAATTCTAGAAATTTTCGAAAAGTTTTAGTAACCTTTGACTTAAAATTTTAAAACTCTAAAATCTCCTTAAAAATTTCAGAAAAAATTAATAATTCAGAAATTCTAAAAGTATTTAAAAAAATTATATGTTAATTTCTAAAAACTTAAAAAAAATTAAAGTTTTGACCAATTTTAAAAACTTGAAAAAAAAAATTTAGAAACATTTTATCATAGAAAGTTTGGCCAGCTCTACAAATTAACTAAATTCTAGAAAATCATTAAAAGTTTTTACAAACTTTTAACAAACTTTTAAATCTCTTAAAAAACTTACTCTTAAAGTGTTCTAGAAAATTTTGCCAATTCTAAAGACTTTTGACTAAATCCAAGACTCTCAAAAGTTCGCAAAACTTTTGATTTACTCTAAAAACTTTTGAAAATTTTTAAAAACATTTAATTAAATTGTAAAAATTATAAACCTTAAACTCTAAAAAATTTAAAACATTTTATAATAAAAATCCTAATTCAGCTTTACAAATTTTTGACTAAACTTTTGACAAAATTGTTGATTAACATTAAAAACTCTGAAAAACCTTTAAAAATAGATAATTATTGTGGAAATTCCACAAATTTTTGACCAACCCCTACAAACTTTAGAAACGTTTTATTTTGAAAACTTCTAAAAAATTCTAAAAATTTAAACTCTAAAAGCTTTTCGAATTCTAAATATTTTTAAGATAAAAAATAAACTTTTGGCTAACTTTAGAAACCTTTCATTAAATTTTATAAACTTTTACTAATTTTAAAAACATTTAAAAAATTTGAGAAACATTTTATAAAGTTTTAAAAACTATTTAAGTGTTCTATAAAACATTATTAACTATAATTGGGAAAAAGTTTTTTACTAGGAATGGATTATGGAGACAATTTAATAAAAAATAATTAAATTGTCTATTTAATCCTTTCCTAGTAAAAAACTTTTTCCCAATTTTCAATTAAAAGACAATCAAATTAACTGCATTATTATAACCTATTTATTAAAAAATTAACAAAATTAAAAAGTTTGAGAAACCAACTGTTCTTAAAAAACTTTAAAAACAATTGATCAAATTCCAGAAAGTGTTATAAAAATTTTTGGCCAAATTGAGGAAGCTTTTCATAATTTCTAGAAACGGCTAAAAAATTTTAAAAAACCTTTGACCAACTTTAAAAACTTTAAAAAACTTCAGTAATATTTTATTATAAAAAGCTTTGACCAGCTCTACACCTTTGACAAAAACTCTAAAACATGCCGTAAAACTAAAAAAAAATTTTTGACCAACTCTAAAAACTTTTGAAAAACTTTAGAAACATTTGATCAATTCTGGAAGTTATAGATAATTTTACAACTAAAATTTTCTAGAATCTTTGAAAAAGTTTTAAAAACTCCTATTAATAACTATGACTAACACTGAATTTTTTTAAAAAATTCAGAAACATTTAATCAAAATCTAAAATTTCTTAAAATAAAAAAAAAATATTTGGATAATTCTAGCTTCTTTTTGTTAAAATTTAATCCAGACTTTTTTTCAATTGCTGTCCGTCCTTAGTCTAGTGAATGTTTATAGGTATCGTATCTATTTATTTCTATAATAATATAGCCTTTATTTATAAAATGCATTTTACTGACAAAATTCAGTTTAACCCAACACAAATAAAGTTAAAACCTCATATGTTATTGTGGTAACTTTATTAAGGTTCTAATTAAATCTTTTTTATATAGAATAAGTATTTTTAATTCAAAATTGTTTTTACTTTATAAAAAACAGTTTTTTTTTTACAAAACCCAAACGTTTTAAAACGTTTGACTTAACTAAATTTAAAACATTTTATCAATTTTTTAAAACTTTGTCAGCTCTAAAAACCTTTGAATAAGTTTTAATATCAATAAAAAAATCTAAAAACTTTTGACCAACTCTAAAAATGTTTAAGAAAATTCAAATTTTCAATTACATTTTAGAATTTTTTAAGAAAGGTTTGCTAATTTTAATTTTTTTTTAAAGTGTTCTAGAAACTCTTAACTCACTAAATTTTAAAAACTTATAAACCACTTTTTATGATAACTTAAACTAGTTCTAGAATTATTAACAAATTAAAAAAAAAAAATAAATAAACTTTAGGAACACTCAAAGTGTTCTAGAAACTCTTACACCAAATTAAAAAAAAAAAATTCTTTATGAGATTTATAAATCTTTAACCAATTCTGAGAAGTTTCAAAAACAATTTATTAAATTTTAAGAACTTTTAAAGTGTTTTAAAAAACATTGCTAACACTAGAAATAATTTACAAAGTTTTAAAAACTTATAAAAAAATTAAGAAACGTTTAATTATCTCTAGAAACTCTAGAAATAATTGAACAAAATTTAAAAAAGTATTAGCCATATTTTTTAACAACGTCTAATGAGTCTTTGTCATTATTGTGTTCTTGCGGGATCTACTAATTTACATCAATCTTTTGTGGACTGAAATTATGATTTTATAGAAACGTATGGTGTAGCCCACTTTATTAGTTTTATGGAAAAGTTTTTAGAAACTCTTGGTTAATTCTATCAATTTCTTGAAACTTTTGTAAAGATTTAAAAATTTGGCTGGTTCTACAAACTTTTAAGTTTTGATAAAATTCTGAAAAGTTTTTAATTTTTTTGACCAATTCTAAAAACTTTTGAGAAAATTTAGAAAAACTTAATTTAGAAATTTTAAAAGTTTTTAAAAAACTATATATCAAATTTTAAAAACTTTTGAAAAACTTTAAAAAGTTTTGAAAAACTTTAAAAACTAAAAAAATGTTAGAAAAAGTTTATCATAAAAGGTTTAGCTAGCTCTGCCTACTTTTAACTAAACTTTATAAAATCTTGAAAAGTTTTTACAATCTTTGACCAGCTTTTAAAACTCTTAAGAAACTTAAAGACTGTTTGATTAATTTTGAAAACTCTTTAAATGTTCTAGAAGATTTTGCTAACTTTTAAAACTTTTGACTGAACTGTAGAAACACCCGAAAAGTTCTAGACTAACATTTGAAAAATTTCAGAAACATTTAATCAAATTCTAAAAACTCTTAATAAGTTTTATAAATTTTGAACTAATTTTAAAAAATTCTAAGAAACTTCAGAAACTATTTATAATAAAAACTTTGTTTAGCTTAACAATCATTTGACTAATTTTTTGACAAAACTTCTAACTAACTTTAAACTCTGAAAAACCTTTAAAAGTAGTTAATTAAGCAAAAACTCTACAAGTTTTTGACCTGCCTCAAAAACTTTAGAATTATTTAATCAATTCTGAAAACTTTTAAAGCAGTTTACTAAATTTTGTTAATTTTAAAATCTTTCGACTAAATTCTTGAAACTCCCAAAAAGTCCTAAAAACTTTTCAAATTTTAAATTCTTTTAAGATAACAAAAAAAATTTGGCTAACACTAAAAACCTTTTATTTAATTTAAAAAACTTCTAATAACTTTTATAAACTGAACCAACTCCAAAACTGTGTTATAGAAAACTTTGCTTACACTAAGAACTTTTTACTAAACTCCCAAAAATATCTAACTTAATCTAAGAAAAATTGAAAAACTTCAAATACATTTAATTAAACTCTAGAAACTTCTAAAATAATCTAGATACTTTTAGCTAACTTTTAAAACTTTTGATAAGTTTATAAACATTTAGACTAATAATCAATTGTGGAAACTCTAAAAATGTTTTAGAAAAACCTTAAATTAAATTCTAGAAATTTCCTAAATGTTCTAGAAATTTTTGATTAAGTCTAAAAACTTACAAAAGATTTCAGAAACATTTAATCAAATTCTAAATCCTCATAAGATAATGAAAAAACTTTTGGTTAACTAACTTTTTAAAAAAAATATTTATTAAATTTTAAAATCTTTCTAAGTGCTCTAGAAAACTATTTATTAAAAATTAAATTTTTTTAATAGTTTAAGAAACTAACTCTTGGAACATCTGAAAAACTTTAAAAACAATTGATCAATCAAAAGTTTAGAAATTCTCAAAATGTTTTAAAAACTTTTTGTCAAATTTAAAAAAAAAAATCATATTTTTTAGAAACTTTTTGTCAAATTTAAAAAAAATTTATATTTTTTAGAAACTTTTTACTAAGTTTTAAAAAACTTTTACAAAATTTTAAAATCATTTTATTATAGAAAGCTTTGACCAGCTCTACACACTTTTGACCAAATTTTAAAAAATCCGTTAAACTTTTTTGACTTACTCTAAAAACTTTTGAAAATCTTCAAAAATATTTGATCAGTTTTAGAAACTATTAAAAATGTTACCAACTCCAAAAACTTCTAGAAATTCCCAAAAACTTTTAGAAACTTTTTATTAAATTTTAAAGACTTCTAAAAACCTATGACTAACTCTAAAATTGTTTGAAAGATTTAAAAAACATTTAATCCAATTCTAAAACTTTCTAAGATAAAATAAAAAAATTAGTTGTTTTAATTCTCAAAATTCTCTAGAAAAGTTTGGTCAATTCTAAATTTTTTTAAAAATTTGTAACCAATTTTAACAACTTAAAAAAAATATTCATTAAGAAAATTTTGGTTAGCTTTACAAACATTTGACAAAATTCTAAAAAAATCGAATAAATTTATAGACATTTTTGGCAATTTTAAAAAATATTTGATTAAAATTTGAAAACTTTAAAAGTGCTTCAGACAATTTTCCCGATTCTAAAAATTTTTAACTAAATTTTAAAAACTCTCATAACGTTCTAGAAATATTTGAAGTACTCAACAATCTTTTAAAACTTTAGATTAATTCCAAACACTTTTTACAAAATTATAGAAACTTTTAATAAGTTCAAAAAACCTTTAACTAACTATAAATTTCTGAAAAAAATTCAGAAACATTTTATCAAAAAAAAATGTCTACTGTGTTTAAAAAAACTTTTCCTACTCTTGAAACCATTATTCTTCAAAATTTTAGAAACTCATGATTTGTTTTAGAAACTTTTAACTAACTCAATAAATTTCTGCAAAATTAAAATGATGAGGAGCCCTAAAAATATTTTACTGGGAGCAAAACGTCCGTTTTGATAAGATAATAACATTCTAGCTCGTGAAACAGTTTTAATCACAGATATTGGGCCGCTTTACACCAGGATTATTTACATTACCTCTTGGTTCAACAAGATACTTTACTGGTACTAATGGGTAGACCATGTAACGTTGAGAAATAAGTTTGTGGACCAAATTTTAAAAGAAGTTTGCAAAACTTGATCTTAAGTGGATGAAACAACACGTTCACGTTCTCGTCTAGTGCGCTCAGTCAAAAACAATAATGTTGTTGCTTAGAGTGTGCGTGAACATGCATCAACATCAACTCGTCATCGTTTTCAGGAACTAAACATTTTTTGCACTTCCCTATAGAAAATTTTGCATAAAGACCTCTGTTTGAAGACATACAAAATTTAATTAATCCAAGAAATAACCATCCGATCAAATCATTTTTATCAAAAAAACCGTATTTTTTGATGAAACTCATTTTCATCTCGGATGCTACGTTAATAAGCAAAATTGTTGCATTTGGGGATCAGAAAATCTACACATGACTATTGAACAGCCTACGCATGCACAACAACTAACCGTTTGATGTGTTTTTTGGTCCGGCGGCATTATTGGACCATTTTCTTTTGAAAATAAGCAAGAAACCGCTGTTACCGTCAATAGCAAACGTTACTGTGTCACGCTAAACAAATTTTTGTTTTGAGTATAAAATCGATGACATTTGGTTTCAACCGGACAGGCCACTTGCCATACAGCCAACGTAACCATCAATCTTTGGCGCAATGTTTTTGAAAACCAAATAATCAGCCAAAATGCTGATATCAATTGGCCGCATAGGAGCTGTGATTTGACCCCGCTGGTTTTTTTTGTAGGGAGACCTTAAAGATAAACTTTAACTATCTAAAGACAATTGATGCTTTGAAACACAAAATCAAAGTTGCCATTCATGCGATTGGAGCCCAAATTCCAAAAGTTAGATGGCCCACCCTTTAGTTAGTCATAGAGGCAATCCCCAAATTAAAAGTTATAGACACCGATTTAGGATTTGCTGATTGAGATAAGGCTACTGAAGAAAGTCTCAATTTGAAACAAGGTGTGTACCAAAAGTTTGTTTAAATTTGTTGGTAGTTTTATTAGATTAGTTTTTCTTATTAATTGATATCCGTTAGAAGATCATAAATTTGTTGTCAAGACTGTTGTCTCTTTTTTGTTTTTTTTTTTCAATTTTTGCTCATATTTGATATAATGGGTTTATTTTTAATTCAAATTTCAGATTAGGTCGTTAAAGTATAATACATAACAAATATAACTAAACATTTCAATTCTAACTAGAACTTTACATGTATAATTGTGCTTAGCTTCAAAACCGCATTACTATCGATTAGTAAAGTAAACAGCAATAACTCGCAGTAATAAATTACACAAAGCACCCCTTGCAACCCTATCAAACTGAAACAATCAGATTCTTTCAACATTTCAACACGCAATTAACCTCGACGCCAGCAAAGAAAAAAATAATAAAATTCAAACACAATTTAATTCGCACATATTCAATATTTTTACTATTAATATTGCGCCACCACGTTTTGTTTTATCGCATACCATAAGGAATATTCATTACAACGACGCATATCTATGTCGTGTAATGAAATAAATGCATATTTATTTGCCACGCAAATTCTACACTTGTAATTTATATTTATATTTACACCCTTTAAGTAAATTACGAAATGCATGTCTGGCAATATATGAGACGCGACGGATTTTATATTTATTTTTAATTATGTATAATTAATTGTGCTAATAAATCAGCAATTTTTCTCGCTTCGTTTCATAAGGAGAGGAAACAAGCATCCCAAAATTAATTCAGATGTAATTTATTAATTTACCCGCGCTCATTATGAAGGTGCATATGTAAAATGAATAATAAACAAGATGTTAATTTACGCTTCGCATGGTTCGCTATTGTTCTAAGTATTGAGAGCAAAGAGGAAACGAATCGCAAGCAACAGGTTTGCCAAACCAAAATGTTATTAGATTATTATGGACAATTACTACTGAATTGAATTAACGCTAATTCATTTTGCGTTTAATAATTTGATAGGTTTAATATCAATAATAATTGTTATATTTGATAACTTTTTAAATATAAATATTTTTAATAAATAAGTTAATTAATAATTTGTGCAGTAATTAATAATAATTTTGTAAGATGCAGCTAACTTGGTTAAGATAGAGTTTTATAAGCAAATCTTATGCGTTATTTAGTTTTTTTTACGCAAATTTTAATGAATTTTATGTAATTTACAAACAAATTTCATGCAAAAAATGATTTTTAAAAATGAGTTTTTATAGGCAATTTTCATGTTACAAATGTTTTTTCTGTGTACTTTTGATGTCTTTCAAGTAAATTTCATAGTTTCTGTTACAATTTTATGTGTTAAACGTAATTTTCAAAAGTTTTATGAAAACAATGAGTTTATTGGGCAATTTTAATATTATAAATATTTATTCTGTACAAAGTTGCAAACTTTGAATCAATTGTTATGATAAAATTGAGTTGTTTGCCTGCAAGTTTTCCGCGCAATTTTGATGTCGAATAACAGTATATTCTGTTTAATTTTAAGTTTTTTTTAACAAATTTTATTCTATAATTGAGTTTTTATTTAGAATCTTGACACACACTTTGTGTTGTCGACGTGATTTTTTAACAAAGTTTATGCTAAATGTGAGTTTTTTGTGCAATATTTTAAATGTTTGTTCTATGCAATTTTTTTAAGATTGTTGCATTTTAATAACGTTTTAATGGTAAACTTTGAGAGTTTTGACAAGTTTTACTTTATAAATAAGTTTTTTTCGCAAATTTATAAAAAAGTTTAAGTGAATTTTATATTAGAAATAGGTTTTTAGTTTGATGTTTAGGTTTTTGTGCAATTTGTGCAAGACTTTCAAAGAAATTTATGTATGTATGTGAATTTTCTGTTTGATTTGTATGTTATAAAGGTTCTTAAAGCAAATTTTTTGTTATAAATTAGATTTGTGCGTCAGTTTTAACACGTTAACTGCCGCGTTGTACAGCGTATGTACCACAGCAAAACTACCCCGTCAGGGCAGTACCACCCGTTTATTTTTTCTTTGCGGAGTCGTGTAAAGGAAATCTTAATATAAAACGTGATTTTTTTTAGATATCAGAAGCATATAGCTTTAAAAAAACCAATAACAGAAAAAACCTTAGAAAAATGTGTTTTGGATTGCCTACATAGCGGTGAAAAAAAATAAAATTTAAAAAAATAAATATTCAATTATTTTATGATAAAAATATTAACAAAAATTTATTTATATTATTTAAACAATAAAAGTATAATATAATAAATAATTATAAATTTTAATTAAAAAAAAAAGTAAAAAATTATGCACGTTCACTTGTATGTTTAACAAAATAACATTCTACACAAAAATGCTGCTCACATACATCACATTTCCATGTGCAACGTTTTGTTTTGTTTCGGGTAATTGCTGATCCAAATTCATATGATGTATTTTTTTTTGTAACAGACCACGCAACGGCGCCTACACCAGATTGAATGAGTTTATGTTGATGATTGTCTTCATTGTTTTAAGGTTTTTCAATATCAATCTCAAAAATTGTTTCAATAATTTTTTTCTTTAAATTTTGTTATGCTGATTTTTTGTTGGCAAACTTCATTATATATTATGTGGGCGTTTACAATAGTAGTACCTAACAATAACTCTACATCAAGTTTTCTGTACCATTTAACTCCTCTGCCAAGTGATGTGTAGTAGGCTTTCATCTGATTGGACAAATCAAAAGAAGCTTTGCAATTGTTATAATCAACAATTATTTGTGGTTTTTTTATTTCAACTCCTTTATGAAGAAATGTTTTCATCTCAGCTGTGTGTTTAGTACTTAGAACTAGCACATCCCTCTTGTCTTTCCATTTCATAATGACAACTCCAGAATTACTAATTCTGCTAATAACTTTTTTTTGTTTAGTTTTGTATCAACAACTACATTGCAATTCAAGTTTCTATTTGATCTAAGTGTACTCACTAAATGCGTATTTCTATTTATCAAGTCGTGAGCTAGTGTGACGCTTGTATAATAATTGTCGGTAAATAAAGTAGTAGTAAATTTTGTAGAAGCAGATACATTTTTTCTTTGTCATTGCCACAGTATATTTATAAATCATAAGTAAATCTTTTTATTCAGTTTTAAGCCAACTTATTTTTTGTTTTGTTTTTTATGTATTGACGGAATGACAGTCTGCATCTAAACGGAACTAGTGTCTCGTCAATACTCACATATTGTCCAGAAGTCATAACAAATTGATAACGACTTTTTAACAATTCAATTAATGGCGTTATTTTATGTAGCCTGTCAGACGAATCAACTTAGATTATCGCTAAAATAAAACATTCTAAGCAAATTTTCAAATCTATTTCTAGATATGTGCTTTCTAAGTTTGTTACAGTAGATATTACTTTTTGATCAATAATCTGTTAGTCTTGGATATCTTGTCAAACCCATCTATAATAAAATTCCTAAGAACTTTTCAATTTCGGCTGCATCGGTACTTTGCCTGAGGTGGACGCGTGATTTTGAAAATGTTGTTTTTAATTTAATTTGATTTGCATATCCATTTGTTTCAATTACAATTAAATTTATAACTTTGTCAGTTATAAACAATTTCAAAAAATCATATGGCTTTTTATCGTGATAATTATAAATTCTATTTTTTATTCCTGTTTCACGTAAAGTAAAATTTATATTATTCTAAGTTGATTGATCAATTGAAAACCATAGCAAGATTTTGCCAAATTTGTTAATATTGATGATACTTTCTTCATTTTCTTTATTTTCTTTATTGCTCGCGTATTGCAATATAACCGACTCAATTGTTTCCTGAACCTCGTTAATCGGTTGTGTCACTAAATTTTCATTGCTTACAAAACATTATAAACAAATTATACGCTTTCAAAAACTTGCTTCAATATAAATTATACTTGTCGGAAAAATAAAAATATTAAAAAAATATATCAATAACTTACATTTATTTGCATTTTCAGCAAAAGATGTTCAACAACGTCAACAATATTTTTTACGTAAGAAATTTTTCTCCGTTTGTTTTCTTCATTGATGCTATCATCGCTATCACTGTTACTTAGATTCTTAAGTACAGAATCATTTATTGAAAAGTTTTCTGTTTCATCGTTTGATAAAAACTCTTGCCATAATTTTTGCTGCTCTAGTTCATAGCTCATAATAATTAAATAAATATTTGTACGTACGTATAAAAGTAAAAAAATACTAAATAATTTAGTTGATAAGTTTACATTTTATAGCAAAAATATTATGTGCAAATCTAATCGCGTTAAATCTCTTCCCTACGGCAAAAAATGTATATGAATCCCCTTGGAGAATATAGAATACCTGTGCGGCTTATTTAAATTGAATTAATTGTCAAATAATAAGTATATTTAACTAGATTATATATTATTAATCTTATTATAAATTAGTTTAATAAGTTACAATTTCCGCAAATCAAAATTAAGGTCACCATTGATGAATAACCTGGTCGGTGAAAAGTATTTAACCAAATATATAACCAAAAACAACTAATTTAAATTAGCTCATCTTTTGTCGGAGTTGTTAAGCTTATTTGTATTTTCCAAATAAAACAGTATTATAAATTACATGTTAAGACTTGTCATAGTACAACGTTTGTGCCATGCGGCGTAAACGCTTAAAAACATACACTTAGGTTTTGTGGCACATACGCTGAGCCACTTACAAAAACTGTTCTAAAACCAAATTTTTTTTTTTTTTTTAATATTAAATTTATTAATTCACTTAGAACAACAAAGAAGAAAAAAAGGAAGGCCAAAGAAAATATGGATTCAGGGAATTAAAACGGCAATGACTGCAAAAAACCTAGTAGAAGGACAGTGGTATAATAAAAAAGAGTGGCAAACGGGCATCGGACAACGTCAAAAGACGTTCTAAACCGATTATTATATATATATATAATTCACTTAGTATAGTATATTTTACTTAAGTTTTACAAATTAAAAAAAAAAACGTGTTAACTAGTATTATGCTAAAAAATTGATTTTTATTTTAGGTGTAAACATGGCTTTTCAGCAAATTTCATACAATTATTAAGAATTTTTATGCAAATTTGATATGATTTTAATGTTTTTCACGCAATTTTTGATGAATTTTATAGTAATCAACGTTTTTACATTTCTTTTTATAGTAAACATAAGTTTTTTGGACGATTTTGTTGTCACTAACACTTATGATGAGTTTTGGTATTTTTGACAATATTCTTATACTTTATGGCTAAATTTTCAATTTTTATCATTTTATGAATAGAATTTTGCATTTTTTTGACAGTTTATAACCGGATTTTAAATCTTTCTGACAATATTATGATATTTATAACCGGATTTTTATATGTTTAAGATTTTATAAAAATGTTAAAAAAGTTTATGGTCGGATTTTGGATTTTTCCAACAATATTTTAATGATTTTTAAATTTCATAAAAAAAAATATAAAGTTTTAATGTTTTATGATCGAATTTGGTCATTTTTTATTTTTAATGATAAAATTTTACACTTATCAACAGTTAATGAAAAAAATGTTGCACTTTTCAATAGTTTATAGTCAAATCTTTTCACTTCTTAACAGTTTTTTGGTATTTCAAGGCATGATTTTTCTATTTTTGATAAATAATAAATAAAATTTTTAAAACAAATATTTTTATTTTTTAACAGTAAATAGCCAGGTTTAAAAGTGTGTTACTTTTTAACAATATTTTTATGTTTTAAAACAAGATTTTGTTATTTTTCATATTTAATAAAAATAATTTTACATTTTATAACAGTTTTTAGCCAGATTTGATGATTTTCTGACAATATTGTATAGCGATTTTAAACTATATAAGAAGAACTTTACATTTTTTTTTAAATCTAACACTTTGATGACCGGTTTTGCTAATTTAAAGATTAGATTATCAATTTAGTAAAAGATTTTGGCACTTTCAAGACCGGATTAAACTTTTAAATGCCAGATTTAAACTTTTAAAAGCTGGAGTTACAATTTGAAATTTAAATTTACCGTTTGGTACTAAAACACGTAAGTTGCCAAATTTTGATTTAAAACATTTTTAGTTTTAAAAGTTAAAAGGTCAAATTATATCTTGAAATCCAAATTAACTTTTTGACAATAAAATTTATCACTTTAATTTACAATTTTAAAGATTGAATATGTTAGTTAGCGGATTTTTAATTTAAATGCCGGTTAACTGTTTGGCAGATAAATTTAACAATTTGATGACTAAATTTACACATTTATTTGGATTAATAATTTGGCAATAATAATAATACGTTGTTGGCCAAAACTACATTTCATTTTTAAAGACAAACAATTAGAATTATTAAGACTCGAAACTAAAAAAAGGGTATAATTTCTTATTATTTTGAATTAAAAAGAGTAAAGAGTATTCTAACTTTAAAAAGAGTATATGTTACTAAAAATTAGTATGTAATTTTGTAAAAACTTATTTTGCTTTTTTTTCAACTTGTGATGTTTTATTAGAATAATAAGTTGACCAGATGAGGCATGCATACTCTTAATGAGGTCAAGTACAATTTTTTTTGTCCAAACAGAAAAAAGTTTACTGAACCAATTAATAAATCCAAGAATTTTTATAGCGTTAGTGCAAATATTGTCAATTTGTTTAGCAAATGTAAAGGAGCTATGAAAAACAACTATTAGATCTCTAACTTCTACTAGATAAGTTAATAATAATTGCAAAAGATATTGCCTTTGCACAAAACCAAACAATATTAACATATATTTTTTCTTATTTAACGTAAGGTATCAAAATTGCAATAAGCTATACTACAAATGGACCTTTTTTTTTCTCTTAAGGGGAAAAACCTTTATTGGAAAATACATTTACCAAAAGACGTGGCTTGCCCAGAGTTAGGGTTCACCAAACCCCACTAAAAAAACCCGTTTGTTTTCTTAACAGGCGCAGCGGGATTGCTGTAGCATTGCTTCAATACGTCTGTTTTAGGGTTTCTGTTTTCCATTCAATCTACTTACTTGTTTGTTTTTTTGATGTTTATTCCGTTGTTCATCGAAATTTTTTGGTTTAACTTCCTTTTCTTTTATGATGTTTGTAATCATGTGGTTCACTAGCATTATTTCTACTAGGTTGTTCATTTCTCCAGGAACTCATTACAGTCAAGTACCGTGTGGGTGACTGTATCCTTGCTGCCACTGTGTATGCATGCATTAGTGTTTTTAATTTTAGGTAGGCTCCAAAGCATCCGTGCCCTCCTAGTTTTTGCGTTAGGTAATAATTAACTTCTCCATGCTTCCTGTTTATCTTTGTTCTGTCGTTGTCTTCTGATCATCTTTTTTCCTATAGTTCTATCGACTTTTTCCTACATTCCAACAACTTTTTTTTGCGTTTGCTTGGTCTCGCTTTTCAACAAAGAAATCAATTGAAATGGTTCCCGTTATTGTTTGCGCTGCTTCCAGCAATAGCGTCCTGTACGCACTACATATACGGATTGCACCTTTTTTCTGTACTCTTGTTAGGATGGCCAGTTTTAACTTCTTTTTAAGAGCACAAAACTTATCACTGAACACATGGTACGTCTTTTGCTAGCTTTTGGACCTTCTACATTTGGCACTATTGTGTCATAGTTGTTTTTTTGGCTTTTGCAACCGTCTTCTTCAGATGTTCTTTAGAATTATCATTTTTGCTAAAGTATACCCTTAGATACCTTACAGTCTTTTTCGACGTTATTATTTGATCATCTACGTTGAAAGTTACTTATTTTAATCGTCGACCACCATATAAAATTACTGCTTTTGTTTTTTCAGGAACTACTTGCAAACCTTTTTTTATCTCTGTTACGATTTTTTTGACTACTTTGTTGATTTTTTTTTTAGTTTTTTTTTTTTGGTCCTACCTGTTATTATTATACCCGTGTCGCCTGCAAATCTTATTATTTCGACGCTTGTACGCGTTCGTATTCTCATTACCGCGTCGTATAGTATGTTTCAGAGAGTTGGACTTCCATGACCGATCCTTGCGGTACCCCGCACGTTATTTTAAGTATTGTGTTATTCCCGACTATGATGACTGTCTTTCAGATAATCTTTTAGGATCTTTATCAGATAGTCGCTGACCCTCATTTTATTCAACTTTTTTAATATCTAACTCCATCTGGCAGAGTTAAATACATTCTTTATATCTAGGGTGACCAAGACACAAAACTCCCTGTGTTTGTATGCTTTACTTTTGATTATCCAGATCTTTGTTTTGATTGCGTGCATTGCGTCCACAGTCGATCTTTTCTTATGAAAGCCATATTGATTGGCTTGTGGTCTATTTTCTTCTTCAATCTTATTTTTAGCAATTGCTCCAGCAATTTTTTTCCAACGTCTACAAGGCATATTGGGTTATGTTTGCTTGTTTGTTCTATCTGTTTGTGTTTCTCCAGTAATACTATTCTGGCACGTTTTCAAATTTTTGGGAATAAACCATTTACTAAGTATTGGTTTATTACCTTCAGGGTTTCTTCCGGACAGTTTTCTGCCGTTATTTTTATCAGTTCCGGTGGGACCCCGTCCATCCTCGGCGTCTTTTTGCTCTTGATTTTTTAGCGCATTTGTCTAGTTTGGCTTTTGTGAATCTTGGTATTAACACTTTGTTAACTACACAAGTTTGTCTGACATCTACCTTATCTGCTGGAAAGTGTTGCCGGACTATCTGGAGTTGATGCTTGATGTCTGGGAAAAAGTGCGGATGTCCGCGCAGATTTTTTGTGGCTATTCTGTAGACATCTTCTCACACCTTGTAGTCAATTTGTTGACAAAAGTTGTTCCAAGTTTTTCTTTATAATTTTTTTAAGCTCATAGTAAAAGTTTTTTTTTTTTGGCTTTGTACTTTAGACGCGCTTCTTCTTTATTTGTTTTGTCCGTCTAGTTGCTTCTGTTAGCGCAAGTTAAGTTTCTTTTGGCTGACAGACATTTTCTTCTCTAGTTTGCTATTTTTTTGTTCCACCAATAGACCTCACTCCAGGCTTTTTTTTACGGAACAATTTGTTCACGGCTTCTACAACCGCTCTAATAAAGTTTTTCCCTTCTAGATTGCGCCATTTGTTTAGCAATTGGCAACCTTTCCAGGAGTATATTACAATATTATGCGTGTTGATGCAGACAAATCCTTTGCCCTGCCACTTCTTCGTGTGACTTACTTGTAGGTTTGGATTCATTACTATAATTGTTTCGCCTTTGTTTAGGTCTGTGTACCATTGTAGTTTGGTTCTAGATTTACATGGCTCTGATAGTAGTGCTAGGGCTGTGCCGTTGTCTTGCGTGTTTTAGAACAGGAGATCAATTGCTGCCCTGTTCTTGTCAAGATTTGCTTGAAAAACTTTCATTTTTGTTTGGAGAGTATCCGTCTTTGCTTCCTGACCTCCGCTACCGCCAAAAGTTATTTTGGCACTTATTGAAGCCGTGCTCCTCTTTGCATTTATAACATAGTCTTGTCTGTACTTCTTCTTTGTTGCATGTGTTTGCCTTATAGCCAAATGCGTAGCATTTAAGACATCTGATTGACTGGATTACTTCTTCCACGCGTCAGTTTGCCCATCCCGTTTCAAGTTTTTTTTTTCTTAGCATTTTCATGCTTTCTTCAATAGGTAGTGTTACCACCGCAAACTAAAGGCCCTCATTATTAGCTTGCTTAGATATTTTTATCTCTGCATCATTTGTGACTCCCTTTGAACTGTTGATGACATCCGCCACCTGCTCCTTAAACGCTGTTCCTTTATAAACCGTGGCTCCCGTTTTAGCCGTAATTTTGTTTTTCAACTCATCGCTTCTGTTGCTTTGTAGATTTATTACCTCTATTCTTACGTTTCTTGCCTTGTTTTTCAAAGCGTATTTATTCTAATATCCCTTTTGGTAACGTCCTCATTCTGTTCAATGTTTCTGATCATATCGGCAAAGGATTTGCTCTCGAGAGAGCTCTATGGTGAATACCTCTTTTTGTTTGCTTTTGCGCTTGCTTCCTTGATTGCGCCGCAGTTCCTGCTATTCTGTTCGGTCTGCTTTGTCTGCAATCTTTGCAGCCGGTTATAGGTTGCCTGTTCCTTCTGGTGCAAGTTTTCTACGTTTTTTATTATACTGTTATATCGGTATTGGTGTCTTTAAATACGTACTCCAGCATTTTCCTTAAGTCGGTCACGTTCATGCTTCTGTATTTATGCGTGGCAATGCTTTTTTGGTTATTTCTGGTAACCACTTCTCTGAGTTTTGTCAGTTTGCCGTATAGTATATCGGGTATTTTTGTGGCCGCCAGCTTTACTACTGTCTTCTTGTATATTTCCATTGCCCGCCTCTGAAGCCCTTTCTATATGTTTTTGTCTTGTTTTTTTACCCATAGTATGAGGCATTTGGGTGCTTTGTTTTTTAGCGAATTGTCTTGTTTGACTACCGTTTTTATGTCACTTTTTGGCTTTGCATCTCTTAGACATTTTTTTTTTTTTTTGAGTTCTGTTTTCTCAGGAGGACTCTCCTCTCTAACTTTTTTTCTTGTTTTGAAGGTTTCCATTCTCCTTTATGCACTATATGTCCTGGATCTCTCTAGTACACTTTCTGTCTCTTCTGTATCGTAAAGTGTGGGGTCACCTTGTTTCAAGCTCACCTGTAGGGCTATGCTTGTTGTTTTAACAATGCTAGCAACTGTGACTGTGTGTCTGCCTTATTAAAGTCTATCGTAAGTTATCTTTTGCCTATGGAAAGGGAATTGGGTATGCTCCTTTTTGCAAAAACCTAGTGCTCCTCCGTTTTGTTTTTAGGGTTTGTTGCTGTGCTTGCATTTCCGGTTTCTCTACCCAATTCTGTAGTATTTTTTTTCTAAATTGTTGCTTTCCTGTAGTCTTGAGTTTCCAGTGCCATTGCTGTTGTTGTCATCAATATTAGTTTTATTTGTGGCGTAATCATTTGCTGACGGTTGCGGGTGACCTATTTCCTCACCACCTGTTACGACCGATTCTGAGCATCCGTGCCTTTGTCTCGTAAACGTTTTGTTTTGCGTTGTACCTTCCATATTTCCAAAAATTATGTCATACCATTTTATACATTTTGGCGTATGTAGCTTTTTTGTCTTCATCGTTGTTTCAGTCCAGTCGATAAAGATAAGTTTGTGAAAGAAAAAGAAGAGAGAAAATGGGCCACTTAGCTCTCGTAGCTTGGACAGTTCAAACAAAATGATGTCAACAAATGTTTGTTTTTGGCAAAAAATTGTTTAAAATTTAATCAAAAGTTTTTTTTGTTATTGAATGTAATACATTTTAGTAATGAATTGCAGAACAAATTTGTCAATAGAGGAAGCAGTAAGAGCATCAACTTTGCTGGATGAAGGATATTTTATGCGTCATGTTGCTAATGAGATAGGAACAAACCAATCCAGCATAAGTCGCATAGTTAGACAATTTATCGATACAGGTTCTCACTCACAAAGGCCGAGACAAGAGCAAAAACAATGTATTAATCTAATAGATGAGCGTTTTCTTAGACTATTAGTTTTAAGAAACAGGAGAACGACTAGTAACATCCTAAAACAGAGTTTGTAGCTACTCACAATCTTTTTGTATCTTCTCAAACAATTAGAAAGCGCTTAAATATAACTGTTTTAGACAAGAGAAAACCGGCCAAGAAACCTCTGCTCACCAGTGACCGCAAAATTCAAAGATTGCGTTTTGCAAGAAATTATCAAGATTGAACTCTTAATGATTGGAAGATTGTTTTATTTTCAGATAAAACCATGATTAGCTTTAACGCTCTTGATGAACGTGAGCGTGTCTGGCGAAGGCCTGGAGAGAAATTTGCTAGTTGCAATATCTCTCTAAGAATCCCGTTTGGTGGTTCTGTAATGTGTTAACTCAATGAATGCGGGTTATTATCTTGAACACATCGTTGTTGCCCATGTAATGCCATCTGCTAGTTTTGTGAGACCAAACTTCTTATTTATGCAGGATAATGCTTGTCCTCATGTGGCTAGGCAAGTTATTTGCTTCTTAAATACTGTTGCTATTCATAGAATAGCCAGCTAATAGTCCTAACATAAACTCAATAGAGCATATATGTGACAATATTAAAAAAGAGATCGACGTCGTACACTTCTACCTGCCAACCACAATCAACTGGTAGACGCAAAAATTCAAAAATGGAAATTACTCCTCAAGAAATCATTCAAAATTTGATCTCTAGTATGCCAAAAAAAAAATGGAAGCAATAATTAGAAGTAAAAAAGGACATACATGATATTACAAAAGCTCTAAGTCCCTAAATTCTATTGATTTTGTTTGCAAAAGACAATAACATTTTCTAAATTACTTCAAAACTGCTTTATTGCGTCAATTAAAATTAAAAGAAGAACTTAGATTAAAAAAAAACAGTACAGATGCTCTACAAATTTTAACACTGGTTGTCAGTGTATTTGGAATATTGTTTAATAAAAGAGCAGCAATTTATCTGAGTACCAAAGTCTATAGTCAGAGCCAGACTAGACTAACTAAACGCTGCTAAATTGATAGAAATAAGCAAAAAAGTGACTTGATATAATAAAAGCCACGATTCAATATTATTTTTAACTCCTGAAATATCAATACATGTTTAAATTCAAAAATTTCTAACAGATATTTTTGTAAGAAATACCAACAATATAGTTTGTTGTACTCCAGTATTATTGAATGAATATTGTACCAGTTTTAAAATTAAATGTTAAATAAATATTCAACATGGTTAAAAAACAAGGCTAATTTTGTTTCTCTACATCATGAGATTTAGCCGATGTATGCAAAGAAAACTATGATAAGTTGTTTAAATTTAAAGTTAAACTATTTACTATTATTAAAATCTAGTATTTCGACAATATAAACAAATATCAATCAATCCACTAAACAATTAAGTTTATTCGACACTCCGTTTATTGTGAAGTCGGGCGCGCAGTTAAATCCGCTTTATCTTTATCGCTGCATTGTCGTTTTATCTGGATAACGTCTTCCACGGACAGATAAAAGTCATTAAAATGTACTTGACATTGTAGTAAAATAGAATTTATTCGTATCGAAGATTCCGAATGATAGCAGGTATTTGGTTACACCGACGTCTCACAATCCTTTTGGAATTTGTAATAAGCATCAATTTCTATCTAAGAACTAAAAAAAATAAACTCAAATGGATGATTTCTAATTCATATTAGATTTTCCTGCAAATTTAATCAGTTACAAAAAATCTATTATCAAAACATTAAGTAGTTAATGACTTGAGCCATTATTATAACAATAGTTTTCAGTATTTTTAAGTTGTTGTGTTAAGTGATTTGCACCTTTTGTTAGCAAGCTAATCTGACCATTCAGGTTAAAACATAAAAGCCATAATATTACTAAATAAATTCAACCATTACATAAAATGTTATTTGACTGTTTAAATCTAAGATATTAATGATGAATTCGCCATTTTACCCGAACATGACATTTCCGCTTGAATTGCATTTCATTTCATCTCTCATGCATTTTATTTAATATTCTACTGAAATTTAATATTCGAGATAAAAAGAGGATTATATTTAATGCTTTCAAAAGGTATTAAAAATGTCTAATTACCCTTACTGTATATGATGGGGATGTAAGTAACGCAGGTATATATATATATATATATATATATAAGATTTAATCTTACGGATCAGAAACTAAAGGATGAAACCCTTTCAACACAAAGGGTCATAATTAATGATCCATACTGGGCAGAGATTTTTTTTCTGATACTATCGGAAGATAAATAGGTGGACGTCATAGTTTTAGAGGCTCGGCGCACAAAACTTATTGATTTCTGATATGATAAGAGACCACAGAAGTTGGCTTGAATTGTGATGACCCGTCCGAGGTGTTCCCAGTATGTGTGGCTGCGATCACGATACGTTGTGATTTTGATTTATCGCCTTTGTCACTTCTTTTTACATAAACATTCCGTATGCATCACGTTTCGTTTTGTTTTCCAGCTATAGCTACATATGCTTGCACGGATCGCATATTTTTTTATACAAAATTAATGGCTGTAATATTTTCGGCTTGAAATATAAAATACTTATAAGAGGTGTAAAATATCGATTGTAAAAGTTGGGAGTCATACGCCGGCCGTAATGAATTACGCGATTGACAGTCCTGACAGCCTATAAAAGCTCTACAGGTGAACAAGATTTTATTTGCTTATAAATTCTCGTTTGGAACAAGTCATCACGTGTGTGACGTTACTGCAGGCTTTATAGATTAAATTAAAAAATATAAAACGTAATGGACTGTATTGGTTTATATATCAGATTGATTGAAACGTTATTTTTTTATTTTGTTAATGCAAATTCATGACGAGATCAGCATGAGAATGAATTTTTTGTTTCATTTTTTACAATACCGTTGACATGTATGTAAATCAAGGATGATTAATAAATGTCTATACTATGGAACAAGCGATAGAATAAACTTTTTTGACAAATATTGTATATTATCTCGGAATTATTTATCATAATCAAAATAATATTATAAAATTAGGTGTGACCTGTGATAGAACTTTTATGATTTTAAATTAAAAAGTATATACATGTTTTCTCTTAAATTGTGAAAAAAATAATTTAATCTGTACAATAATTAAGATCAAATTCTTATAATTAATGCTGATAAATGTTATTATATGCTAGATTTATATATAAATTTAACTCTTAATCTTCTTATATGAAATCTAATGCGTTCGATTTAGATTGTCTTAACAGACAGTCGCGATCGGGTGTTTTTCAATTGCACCGTCACATTGCCGATGTTTTACAACATATGCCCGGTGTTTCCCAAAGCAATTAAATGATGCCGCCTTAATTAATTTAAAACTTAATTGTAAAAATAATTTTAAAAAATTGACATGTTTATCATATTAATATAAAAAAATAATTTTACAGCTGCAAACTGCTTTCCTACTCATAATCTCTATCATTTTCTATCCAGGGTATCATTCCTCTTTCCATGACTTAAACAAACTCTTGCGTCACCAATTTTTTTTTTCATACGTATGACGTGCTCAAATCATGCATTTATTTCCATTTCAGCGTTTATCACCCAGACCTCAATACCATAAGAAATCACCGACTCAACCATAGATTTTCTGTTTCTTTATTTTTTTAAATATATGTTGATTTCTTCATACTGTATTAAGAACTTTGCGACTAAATATTTTAACTTACTAAATTTGAACATTGTTTTTCCCTAAAACAGTAAAATTAGCTAGAGAGTTTGAAGCAATAAATTCTGTTTTGTAAAAATTAATTTTCAGACCTCATGCGTCCTAAGCTATTGCCATCTAATCATCTACAAATTTCAAATTAAACCAGCATGTATCTCCAAAATTTTCATTCTGATAACCGTTTTAGATTATAAATTAAACGCATCGGTAAGAGACGGCAACATTGTTGTAAGTAATAATAAATGTAGATATGCTATCCCTAACAAAAGTTTTGTTGTCTCAATAAATTAGTTTTAACTCATTTATTAAAGACCTATCTACTTTTCATAGTTTACATTTTAAGATTAAGTCGTATGTCTTTTCTATATCAATAAAAGACAAAAATTCTGTAAGATGTTAACGTTATTTTGAACTTGGTTTACATAAATTTGCAGCATTTCTCCCTGTCATACTTTCTAATTTGCGTTGTTAGTTTTATATTGTGGTTGCTTTTCCTTGAGCAAATTATTGTAGTGTTTTGTCCATTGATTTGTTCTATATAAGAAATAAAGCTTAGCCACCACTAGATAATAATCTGATCGACACTTTGAACCATGCTTGATTCTTACATTTTTTTTACTTTTAAGGAAAATTAAACATCTCTCATTAGCATGTTCTACATCTTTAATAGAGTTACTATACCTATTTCTAACTAAAATAGATACACCAGCCTATGCTCGTTGCAACTTGTAAATTTGTTGCTATTGCCTTTTTTTTTCTTAGATTTTGTACTAAGCATACAATAACTAAATTTTAATTCTGCGACTCACTAACAACTTCCCATAATTTGTTTGCTAATGGCTGCACATTCCACGTACCTGTATGTTATATATCTGTGTGATTGTCCGTATTTCAAAACTTAGTATTAGAACATTTAGCATTTTAGTTTAGTTTATAAGTGTTGAACCCTAAATCTGGAAGACCAAAACTGAACTTATCTAAAAAGACAACATTTATAATTCAATTAATTTAGAGGTTTTCCTGAAGTTCAAATCGGTAGATTCTTAAGTGTTAAATAAAAAAAAAAACAATTGGTTTAAACCCGCCATTCTAATCAATTGTTGTTGGCTATTACTAATTTTGTTATTGAATGTTTGTCAGGTTATCAAGTTATTATAGAAATAATTTTTTTAAATAAAACTGTTCTAACATAAAGTAACAAAGTTTTGCTAATAAAAGTTTGTTGAAGTTTAAAAGATACTAAAGACTACAAAAATAACTTGATCATAGTACTACATGAATCTGAAGAATACTAAGTATTGTTGCCTGCCTGATTGTAAGATTAATAGTGGTAAGTTGAATTTAGAGCTTTAACTTTAGAAACACTTAAAAATATTAGAAGCGTTCTATGTAGTAACCACGTTTTACGATGGACACTGCCAAAGTTTGCGGAAAAAGTAAAACTAAACACAAATTACGTTATGTAAATTGCTTTATTGTTTCTCAAAATATTCTCTTTTAAAATCTATACACTTTTGCACCCGATGAAACTAATCTTCAAAACAATTTTGACACTCTGAGCAAGGTACTTCCAAAACAAGTGATTTAAATGCTTCAACGGTCTCTTCAAGCAATGAAAAACGCTCGCCACGCATTTTATTTTTGATATGTCAAAATAGAAAGAAGTCATATTGCAATAAATCAAGTCAGCATTAACTGTCCTTCAATCCTCTAAAGCAACAGTTGCAACATGACCCGTTTTTCCGAAGAAACAAGCAATCATTTTTTTTTTAAACGTTTCGTAAACGCACCACTCTTGTGGGTTTAGGTTCATTTTGAAACACCTATACAGTTGATTGCTGTTTAGTTTTAGGCTCATATCAATATATCCAAAATTTGTCACCTGTTACAATGTTATATACCAAATTTGAACAACCCCCTTCAAATTTCTTTAGCATTTCCTTGCACCACTTGACACGTGCTTGTTTTTGTTCTTCTTTTAAATTGCGTGAGATCCAACGACTGCAAAGCTTTCTGACATGCAAATTATCGTTCTAAATTGTAAGTATTTGTTTCGCTGCAATGCTTAAAGATGCCCCTATCTCACTATAGGTCACATGCCAATCTGACAAAATCATTTCAGATCATCATCAAACGTTGGTCTTCTACGCTTGAATTCTGCAAACCATTTGTAAACCATAGTTTTGGATGGTGTTTTATCCCCAAATAACAAACTAAGTTTTTCCACACATTGCTGCGGTGTTAAACCGTATCGAAAATCATAAAAAATCATCACTCGGAAGTCACTATTCAAAACTTTCATTTTTCACACAATTATTACTCTCGTTAAATTTTGTTGAAACAAAACCGAGCAGTTTGAAATCGAACTATTAACTGAATTATAGGTGAAAAACGTCAAATTTTACGAATATGACAATTGCAGAACGCTGGCAATACAGGCAGTACTTGATTCCGCAAACTTTAGCAGTGCCCCTCGTAACTAACTTTTTACTAAAATAGTTGCAGGTCAGCATCATTAGCTCAAACAAAAAATTTGTTTCTGGGTTTTGCACGTTTAGTGTGGGTGTATGTGTAGCAATTTACTTTGTTGTTGCTTAAAGTCAATCTGAAAAGATCGTTTACGGTATTTGCGTTTTCTATAAGCTTCGGACGTCTTGACGATTGCAACAAAAATTTAGCTTAAAGTTCTAACTGGCGGGGATTCTGTTTTAGTACTAAATTGCAATTTTTTGTATTGCTTATATTTTAGACTTGGCCCAAGCGCGCACACAAAACGCCAATCAACCTTGTGCCTTAGAACCTCAGATTGTAAAAGCTTGCAACAAAATCAATATTTATTTAGGTTGTTAAAGTAATTATGTCATATGCAATCGGTCTAGAAAATAAATGTTAAGCTAGTGGTTAAACTTCTAATTTTGAAAGCAGGAAGTTTTTGTCACGCTTGGTTTATTTCAAAGTTAGTTTGGTATCAAGCATGAAGCCTAGATACTTTACTTTATTTGCTTTTTACATTGTTAAATTTCTAAAATCCTTGGTGTATTGTTTCTTGTAAGCATATTAGTGTCTGTTGCACATTGCATTATTACAACCCTCTAAAACAAGGGTGGCCAACCCAAATGATCTTGCGGGCCACTTTGGAAATGCATTATAATTCTACGGGCCGCATATCAAACTATATTCATATACAGGGTATAAAAGTTTGGGATTATGTAACCATCTAATGTACGTTTGTACCGCTCTAGTGAATTAGTTTGGTGGTCCTACGCAATTGAAGTTGAACTGTCAAAACAAAGTAAATAGTTTGGTAATCATTTTAAAACAGCGGCACATTTAAAGTGATTACACGATCTCAGACATTTATAGAGACCCTGTAAATATTAGATTTAGACCCACTATAGACATTTATTTGAAGTGAAAAATTGAAACATAATGAATTATTATTATTGTGTTTATTATTATTCTTACTGTAAACATAGATAATGATACTAGACGCAGTTCAACAGTTAATTTTTGAATATACGGGTGCACATATAATGCAGTTTTTCAATACTACTTTAGGTATTATAAATTACATACACTCAGATGCAAAAAAACCGAGTTATTGGCCACCAGTTTTATTACAGCTGTTTTTTTTTATCGAACAGTTTATCTGCTTTTATACTCGAGCAATTGTGCAGATGTAATACCAGCCAATGACTTTGTTTTATAGTAAAATACTACAAATAATTTTATGATTATTTTAAACGTTAAATGGATGAATAAAAGAACAAGTACAAAAGCAAAATTAAAAATAATCCCACTACTTTTGCTTTGTTTGCTTTTTGAACAAAAAAATTCCATACTTTCATAAATTTCCTTTTTGAAGTGACTTATTTATTTTACCTAGAGTTTAATGTGCTAATTGTCTTTGTTATGGTTACAATAAAACATTATTTAAAAGTTCTACAAGATGTAATTAGTGTGTTATAATCATGTTAGTAATAGGTGCGATAATCAGATTAAATGTGTTTTTTGCAACGGATTAAATCATACCATACTCGAATCTTCCTAGAATAAAAGCACCAGTTTGTTCACAATGTTTCTTACTTTAATGCCGCATCGGTGTTCCATGCAGCTCTAACTACAATCTTAATCTTTTCAGATTCTCAGTCTCATTTCCTTTCGTCACCATTTAAAGTTTCTTCTACCTCTTCTTTTCTACACTTAATCAATTCTAATAATGCAAGCATTAATTAAACTACATTTTTTCTAAGAGTTCAAAGTAATGTAATATTACTTCTCAGTGCATTTTAAAATATTTTAAATTTAACTAAATATTTGATCTTATTTTAGTTTTATGGATTTTCTAGATAAGTGTTCTCTTATTTATCTTCATTTTAACCAAATAATTTTTTTTTGCTCATTATCTTTTCCCAGTTCTTTTTCTTTATTTTATTTCCTACAACAAAACTTGTATTTTTATTAAAATAGTTTAACTCTATAGAAGTATCTCTTCTAACCAAGCTTTCATATTTAACTTATTTTTACAAGCTTTAACTTGTTTGATAAAAATTAATTGATTGCAGAACATAACTAAAAATTTTAAAATAAAATGCGCGTAGTATAAATTTTAATAACTTAGAATCACGGTTAAAACAAGGAGTACTTTTCAATATCAATAGGTTCTTGTGTCATCGTAATAATCGCAATAATGAAAAAAATAGTAGGGTCGTCGTCTTGCTTCATCAATTTATTTATTATTCTAATGTTTTTAAATACCCTTTTCATTTTTAATTATTAAGAATCCCCAGTTGGGGTAGTTTGTTTATTAACATAAACGGCAAATCTTTAAATATACTTTTAAAACAAACTCAAAGTACAGTAGACGTCACTTTGTGTTTATATCTTTCTATTTTATTATTGGCACATATTAAAAAATTCTTTTCTAATGTTATAAATTTAAGCGTTTGTTACAAACTAAAAAACAGAGTTGGGCTTTAATTGTATTTAAAAAACCGATTATAACTATATTTTTCCTAAACTAAATTTAATAAAAAATCAAGTCCTGTCGTAGAATAAAAAATGCCAAAAAGTATTTATTAAACGTAAAAATGCTTAAAAAAAATTTGATAGCAAATTTTAAAGCAGCAAAAAAAAAATTGCAAATACAAGCGTTTCTCAAGTTTTCTTGCGCATTGTTTTTGGCTGAATCTAATATATCTGCAGTGTGGAATCAAATCAGAAAGTTTACCAGATCTAAACTGCTCAAACAATGCAGTAATACTTTTTTCTCATAAAACAAAGAGTTTTTTAATAAATATATAAGCTTTCATTCATGTGTGCCAACAAAAACAATCCTAATGCCTATAATTTTAACAAAGATGAGCTAGTGATAAGTGATTTCTTATTCCAAAAACTCTTGATTGGGATTGGACAATAAAACATGATCTACAATTACGTATTCAAAAAAGCCTTACTCTTCCAATTCAATAACATATGAAACAGATTTACAATTTTGGATAATTGGCACTATTGAAACCAAAAATACCTAAAAACTTGACAACAAGCTATCGACCAATTGAGAGTAGTACTTAGAAAAGTGTGAAAATACATAGCAAAAGTTGCAAAACTCAGCGTGGAAGTAAAGTTGAGTTTTGTTGTTTTAGCTGTGTGATTACACGATGCTTATGCAAAACTATAGTTTATAAAATTTTATAAAATTGACAAAACATACAAAATATAGGTTGCAGACAAATATAACACCTTCTAAGAAAACAGACATTCTTATATATTTTACCAAGCGGCTCTGGTCAACATGTATAAGTGTGCTCTAAAACTTTTAAGCGGATGTTTGCTATATCAGCAAAAAAGTTACTCTACAAGATAAGAAGAAATTAAGTTGTTTAATTTGTAAAGATAGGAAAAGACTCAATCCTTAATTAAATAAACATAAATTCAAATTCACAAAAGACAATAAAAACCTTATTCAAGGTTATAACTCTTTCCCGCGCTATGAAAGTTATTACTTCCGCGATAAGTCAGAACTCAAGTAGCTATCTCCCAATTTAAACATGCATTGACTCTTTAAATGTTTTAAGAGAAGTACCCGAAAATCCTTATTACCTACAAATTTTAAACCAAAATATTTGATAAACACCAAAGCTAAAATTCAAGCGTTTCACTGTTGACGCGAATAAAAAATTTAGTTAAAAGTCAAAAAATATTATCAATAAACAAGTAAACAATTTAAAGAAAACTAGCAAAGATCTACTGCAGCACAGAAAATCAAAAAAAGCACAAAAGTACATGACTAACAACAGGTTATGTTTGTTCTTATGCAGCATTACAGCATCATGTTTTGCAGCAACTTTTTACCTACAATTTAGGCATTTATTTGGAGACTCAAAATCATCGTTTATGTGTATGTAGCATGGAAGCCGTAAAAAAAATTTAATAACCTCTTGTTTTATCAAAACTACATCTACTAGGATAACTTTACTCGCAATAGACTGCCAAAGATTAAATTTGTGCCCAAGATTAGCGCAGATAAGGGTAAAAGTCAACTGGGAATGTTAGACTGTATAAGAAACTTTAAATTAAGCAAATAAGATAAATGCAAATTTTTTCAAAGAAGAAATTGTAGTTCTCTTTGTGGAAGAAATGCAGTTACTACTGAGGAAGAAAATGTGTTTTTTTTAAAGGTAGTAAATGCAGTTCTACTTGCCAAAGAAATGAGATAAAGAAAACCTTGCGTTCGGAAGTAAAGATGTAGATGTTTGTCTCCAGTACAATAAAGGTGCATTTAAAACTATTTCTATATATTTTGGGTTTCAACAATATGTTTTTTTTTGTACTGTACCTACTTTTTCAATAAAAATGTAGTAAGCTTTATGTATATTTCAGCCCTTTAAAAACATGTATTATCCACCAAGTAAGGTAATAAGATGCAAGACATTAAAATACTTTTTGCTAAGTTAAAAAAAAAAAAACAAAAAATGCGCTTAAGATAATGTTTTATTTGAAATAAAATTTTATTATTTCTTTTTCAATATGGTTTTAGAAAAAGCAAATGTACCTCCAAAAATATTTTTAATTTTAGTTTTTTGTCCATTCTTCTTTATTTCTACTATTACAGTTTTTGCTTTATTTTTTATGTCTTTTCTCTTGTTTTAACTTTGCTTTTTTTTACTAGTTTCTTCTTTTATTAGTATTTTTTTTTCTTTTTGATCTTTTCTTTTACCATCATATCCGCGGTAGGTGTGCCGCAATCATTTCTATTACTTCCTGTGACACCGTTGTTTAAGCTTTGCTGATTCTTAACAAACTTGTTTTTGTAACTCTTTTTATTTTTTGTCTTCATAGCTTTTTATGTTTTTGCGGCGTTTAACAATTTGCTACTTGCGGCTGTTGCTATTCTGGCTTCTTTTCCTGAACCTTTATTGTTTGGCATGAATCTACTAAACTTTCTTTTTATTTCATTTGTTTTCATGACCGCTTCCTAAACCTGTTCATTCCATCCTTTAGCTTTGAGAGTCACTCCAAGGTATTTGACTTTTTTTCTTTATGGTTATTACTTGATCTCCTATTTGTATTTTACTTGTTTTTCTATTGGTGCTCTTGTTTTTTGTGTTACTAATTTTAAACTCTTACCCATCCATGATAAATGTAATATATCTATTGCAAGCTCTATCTCTCTTCCTTATAGAACTTTTATTTCTACGTCTCTGCTTACTAGTGCTACGTTGTTTGCAAATGCTATTTTACTAAGTTTCTACCCTGTAAATAATTCCATATGATCATAATTGTTTTCCTGTTTAGTTTTTTTTTTGCCGACTCTATAATTGCTTCCTATAACACGTTAAACTTGTTATGTATGTCCAATGCTATTATTCCAAAATTTTGTCTTTTTCTCTGCGTGATGCTGTTTGCTTCTTTTGCTATTACTTTATTTTTTCTATAACTCATAAGCTTGTTCCTTTCTTGGTAAATTTGTATTTTTTGTTATATTTTTTTCACGAGTTTTTCTATTATTTTGACTAGTGTATTAATTAAGTATATTGGCCTGTATGACGTTGCTTTTTTTAATCAGTAGTACGGTGGCTTCTTTCCAACATCCTATAAAAATTTTATATTTCAGGTTTCTGTTGATTATTAGAGTTAGTTCTACTTTGTTCCCGTTTAGAGCTGCTGATGTTATTTTGTTCGAACCTGGTGCTTTGTTGCAATAACTGCTTCTTCTTAATTTTTTTTTCTTGTTTTTTGTACTTTTGCCGGATTTTCCTTGGGGAAACAATTTTTTAATTAAATCGTTTTCTCCTTTGTCTTATTTTAGGTAGATTTTTTTTGCTTTTCCTTCCTATTTGTTTATCACTATTTTGTACTGCAAAGACCCCGTCTATAGATTCTACCATTTTTTTTCAGCATCTTTTTTTAGTATCTCCAGTTGCTGTTTCTTTTTGATTTTTAGTTTTTTTTTTTTTGTTTTATTTGTTTTTCTCCTCTTCAAGTCAAAAGGCAAAAAACTTTGCGCCCTGCTTGTTTTTTTTTTTTTAGATTCTTTTATTTATATTGCTCCATCAGTATAGTCCTTTTTGATTCTTTATTCTGTACCTGAAAATTACTTTATCCGCCGCTATTTTTTTAGTAGTTTTCACATCTTTTCTCTATGTTTTTGTTTTCCGTATTTTTTTCAGTTTTCCTGGCTCTCTTTATTTTAATTCTGTTTATACTTCTTACATTCCATCTACCTTATCTTGTGTATTCTTGTTTATTCCTTTCTCCTTTTTATTGCAATGTATATGTTTGTGTAAGCTTAGTGATTCTTTTTTGTCACGGTTAATTCATTCACTATGGTTGCAATTTTGCACAGTATAATAATGTTCATATGTGATTATGAGCTTCCCGTTACAAAAGTCGGTTTGTCTCTTTTATTGCAAAATGTTAGGTTTAGCACCATAATCTTCTTCTCATCATTCATGTTTTTTGCTTTTAAATCCTTCTTGTATTCTCCTCACCTCAAAAATTTTAGTTTATTTAGTTTATTTAGTTTTTTTCTACTATTTTTTTAAACTGCTTTCTAATATGAAATAATAAAACAATTTACTATGTTTTTTATCACAAATTTATTCTTACAAATACATTACTAGTTTCGGCTTTACTAAAGCCTTCTACAGATGAAATAAGTAATATAACTTATAAGTCATATAACTTATTTCATCTGTAGAAGGCTTTAGTAAAGCCGAAACTAGAATAAATTTGTGATAAAAAACGTAGTAAATTGTTTTATTCTTCTTTATTGCGCGGTAGAGGTCACAACCATCAATTATATGCTTTCTAAGTTTTTTATCCACTCCCGATAGTATTCTAGTTTGCAGTTTGGGCTGATATACTATCATACTTTCTACTTGAGCCCACACTGTTCTCTCATTTGGTGTTCCTCATTGTTCCCCTAGCTAAAATAGCTTTATCTGTTGTTTTGTCTTTTATCCACTTACCATTTATTATATCACTAGGTCCATTTTCCTCTTTCTCCGTTGTTGATATTAGTAGACCATTCTTTTTTTTCTTATGTTTGTTTGTATAAACTTATACATTTTGGTTTATTATCTGCATTTTGTGTTGCCTCCAGTTATTGGAGTTGTTGTTCTTTATATATTTTTTTCTTGGCGTTATTCTTTCTGGGTATTTTATTTTATTTTTATACCCAATTCTTTTCCTATTTAGTCATTATTTATTAGTATTAACATCTTTTCCTATTATTAGGCACTTTTTTTTCAATTATCCAAATTTATAACCCGTTTCTCGCCATTTCTTTTTAATAATTTGTTGTGTGTTTTTTTTATTAATTATTTATTATTATTTCTAGGTCGGGGATAAAATGGTTTCTGAGATTTTCTTCCGTATTGTCTTCAGTCTCTATTGTTTCTGTCGACATTTCTATTCCTATTTTATTTTTGTTTCATAATTGGACCTTTTTTAATTTCCAGTTTGCACACTCACTAGTAAATATATTTTATCTCTTTAATTAATTCTCCCATTATTTCTATCGTTGTAGGGTTATTAACTCTTTTTGCTTTGTTGCTATCACCTGGCAAGTTTATTTTTCTCTTTTTTTTATAGTTTGACCTAAATTTTTGTTTTCAACTTTTTTTGCAACCTTTCGCTGCTTAAAAATATAACCATACCGCGTTTTTGTGCAAATGTAGAGCTTTTAAAAAGTAAACCAAATTATATATGTTTGCCTGCCTATTGCTACAATCTTACCTGTCATTATTTACGCAATCATTAATCAATTTAAAGTTTTTACACTCTTTTTTGCATTGTTTATATTAATTTTCACAAAATTTTCAATATTATTGGCCCATTTATTTAAAATAACATTACGGTTTAGTGGTACAAGATAAATAGAGTACGGTAGTTCTACCAACCTAATTTTGCATCTCGCTACAATAAATATTCTGTATATTATAACATTTATTTGCAAAAGCTAACTTAACTACGGATAATACGGATGATGTCATCTCGACGAGATGAGAGCCAAAAAAAGATAAAAGAACTCTTTCAGTTTCCTTTGGCGAATTTTTTGCATTACCGGAGATATAATTTGCAAAATTTTATCTTCTCAGTGTTTTGGTGAGGGTTCTAGCATTGTCTGTTCACCAAATCAACGTTAGCTTAAGTTTATTAAATAGATTTTACTTCTGCGGCAAGTTTTTCTAGCTGCGCCATACTACAGCGGTAAAAGCTTTTACTTCTATTATCTGTAATTTCTCGATCAAATGCTTAATGAAGACGGTTTGTTTTTTTCCTGTACGTTGGATCGTAATAAGACAATTGGGTTGACGTCTTCGTAAACTTTTACTTGAAGTTCGATGACGTGCTCAGCCAAATCAAAGCTTGGTTGGTTTTTCAGAAAATGATAAAAGACTGGTTCTGCAAATACGCTTGATACTTCAAAACAACTATTGAGCACTCCATCTTATTGCATTGGCAGCGTTGATGTTGGCTGCTAAGGTGGTAGCTGATAAGAGACTTCTGACACTCTTCTTAGTAGAAACCCCTTCATTATCTCAAAGTAGTACTCTAGGAATTAATGTGTTATTGCTCAGTTAAATATTAGAATTTGAAAAAAAATCATGTTGAGATTATTTACGCATTATTTTTCAAAAACACAATTTTTTTTTATTACTAAAAATAATCGAAATAGCCAAATATAAATCATGATAAAATATTTAACATTTTCATAAATGATTCGATTGAAAAACCATTAACTGTAAACCAACTTGTCAACTATAGTCCGTCTACTTATGAAACAATAATTTATATAAACAGAACTACTTTGGAAAAGTTACAGAACAATTTAACATTTGGATTACATCTGTTGGTCACGACGTTTGATATCCTGCGGGCGGATGTGCGGGGCGTGAAATTAAGGCAATAACCCCAAGTGTGTTTGCTTCCCAAAACGCAGCGATGACAGGTATAAATTAGTAGGTAATTTTTCTACTTTGCCCCTTTTGATTGATTAATTGAGTTCGCATCGGACGGGGGAGATTCGTCTACACCGTTAGACATTACGATCACAGCAGGTTTTGTCTCCTAGGCCATTAGACGCCTATTAAATATGAATATTTCATTAATGATAAATACATTTCTGATTTAAAAGCTTTTTAAAATATTAGATAATAGTCGTTTCATGCAAACCGCTTGTATGAAATAATAATAACATAGAGAGACCATAATATTTTCAATAAGCGCGCATGAATATTGGAGCTGATAGAATTCCTGCTTTGATATCTAAATAGAGCGAACTTTAAACTGGATAATAAAGTTTTCATGACCTAAGGGGGGCCTCTCTTGCAATTGAACACTAGTTGGAATTCAGTTGAATATTCCCTTTGAAACACCTCTCTGATTCACATAAGATACAAACTACTTCTTTATCAGATGAACTGCTAACATTCAAACCGTTATACCAAGCATTCGTTCTAATGGCGAATTGTTATTTCGCCTCGTATCGCGCGCGCGACTCCGACTACCACTGCACGACTGTTTCGTACTTTTTGTTTGATTTCTCTTTTATCTAAATGTCCTGCGACTACAATCGAATTAAAATCGAAGTAGGAAAACAATTTTATTGTAGAATAATATTGAAAATAATAATAAACATTTATTATTATTAATTACATATTATTATTTATAAGTTTACATGAGTTATCAAGCGTTTTTTTATTTTATTTATTATTTAAATTTAATAAACAATGTATTTTATTAAAGTTGTCTCTCCAGCTAGTGTATATAAAAAAAATACTGTTGAAAAAATCAAAAAGCATTTTTCTTTAATGTTTTAAATTAAAAAAAATTCTAAACAATTTTGACTATAAAATGTATTAGACAAAAAACATATCTATGCAGCCTGACAAACCTCTAGTTTGTCAAGCTTATATTTTTTTTAATTTTAAAATGTGATTAAAATACTTATAAGTTTCGGGAAATACTGAATTTGAAAGTTTATTCTATTTATCGATATTTGTTAGAATTTCTAGCATGCCTTGTACTACGAATAAATATTTCTTTAGATGGCAAAATGTCGTTTAAACAATGTTCATTAAAATCTCTATAAAAAATGCCAAGATCTGCAACATTACGCCTGTGTTATAAAGTATCTAAGTTATTAGTCAATTTTGGATTAGCAATGACCCGAGTACCTTGTTTTTGAATAAAGTTTAGAAGAGATAGTGTAGTTTCCAATGCTCCCGCATATACTTGAGAACAATATTTGATACAAAAACAAAGTTATATGTATGCAAAAGTTAAACAGAAGTAAAAAACTTTTTACGTTTATTAAGAATGCCTAGTTTTATAGATACTTTCGAAGCTATGTCGACAACACAAGTTTGACCATGTTGGGTGTGCCCTACTCAAATATTGTTTTAAGGTTTTTGTATATAGATGCTACAGATTCTAACCTAGAATTTTTAAGACGTTTTGCTATATTTGTCAATATGGTCTTTGGAAAGTATAAAGTATGAAAAGTGCTATCATCTGCAAAACTATGAATAGCACTTTGAGTTATTTGAAAAAGTTCATTAATGTTAATCAAAAATAAAGTTGGCAAAAGAGCAGAATCTTGAGAAACACCAGCATTTATAATATTAATTAAATACTTTTAAGTAGTGGTTGATTCAAATAATAATAATAGTAATACATTTATTTTCGGCATGTTGCCTTTACATAATAATAATATAATTAAATATATAATACAAACATATACATTATATAACAAATATTTGAAACAACAAAATAAATAAAATAACAAATAAACATAAGTGACAAATTACAAGATAGATAGTAACAAAAAAGATTACAGTTCAAAATACAATTTTAGATTTATAAGTTTACAATTTTGTTTAAAAATGTTATGTGATATATCAAATAAATTAAAATAAGAGATGTTTTGTAAAATGTTACATTGACGCATCATCCTAGCAAAAAGACTGTAGTATCCATAATTTGTTTTATTATGCTCTACTACAAAAAGATGTGAATCATGCCTAATGTAAACAAACCTTTAAAAGTTAAAGATTTTGATTGTCAAATTTAAGATTTGTGGTTATGAATAGTCTTTAAGTTAACAATCACGCTTACTGTGGTTGTAAAGTCTTAAAGATATCTTTAACAAATTACATCTATAAATGTTTAAAATAAGAAGAATTATAATATATTTTTAATATTTCAAGTAGAAAACATGCTTATATTAACATTTCCTACTGTTGTATATCAGTAAAAAAAATATTATGAAATAAAATGAATATTTTCAATCAAATAAAATGTATATAAGGTTTTATATATAAATAAATTTCTAATTTAATTTTTAAATTAATATAAACATAATTGTATTACAAGTTTAATTACATTGTGTATCTGAGATCATGCAATTTATTTCTGTATGTAAAATAATTTCTACATTTGTTAATAATTTAATAATTTCATTACAAGAATTTTAATTTGCTCATATATCAGCACCTGTAACTTCTAATGATTTTTATTATTTAATTTCCATTTAATTTCTACATGAATTTTTAATTGAGTTGATGTTTTTATAAGGTCAGGAATTAGCATGACCCCTTAAATGGTCAATTGTTGTTTTACAATCAAAAGTTTCAGACGTGTTTATTGTAAGAAATGTCTACTAGAAAAAACTGTTTGAATTTACCAGATACATTTTGCTATATATGTGGAAGCTTTACTGTGCCTAGCCATAAGAAGAATATTAGCAATTTTGTAAAACAGGTGTATTTTGCATATTTTAAAGAGCGACTTGGAAACCAAGACAAATCTTAGGCTTCACATAAGGTATGTAAACCTTGTCTTAAAAATTTGCGACAGCAAAAAAAAGCAAAAAAAAACTGGCATTTGCCATTCCAATAATTTGCTACAACAAAAAACTAGGCAAAAAATCTCATACCCAAACCTAAAATCAGCAATGCGCCCAATACCCCATTCTGAAGAAGTACCACAACCAGTGTTTAAGGAATCTCCATTGCTTGAAGACGCGGGAAGTTTTGCAGATGAAATTGACAAACAGGATGCTGATATAGATTTTTAATACGGTTTTTCTGCACAATCTACAACTCATAGATTTAACCAGTCCAAATTAAATGATGTAGTAAGAGATTTAAATTTTTCATAAATTGCTAGCTTCATAAAACATATCAAAATTGCTAGCGTCCAGGGTTAATTAAAAAAATTTGTTCAAGCTTAGTACTAAAGTTACAATCTATCCTACCAGAGAAACAGATTTTTTACAATATTTTTAAGTGGACAGTGATTTAGTATATTGCCATGATGTGCCAGACTTATTATATTTGATAGATGTGACATTATATAACCCAAGTTAGTGGCAATTGTTTTTGGACAGTTCAAAAAGGAGCTTGAAGTGTGTTTTACTCTATAATTGAAATACATACGGTTCAATTCTAATTGGGCGTTTAGTATTTTTCAGAGAAGACTACGATACAATTTAAAAGGTGATGGAGCTAATTAAGTATAAAGATCATAAGTGGATTATCTGCGTGGATCTTAAAATGGTCAACTTTTTACTTGATTAACAAGAGGAATTCTTAAAGTATTATTGTTTTTTGTGTTTATGGAACAGCAGAGCCAGGGACAAACATTAGATTCAGAAACATTGGTTGGCAAAAAGTGGTATAAATGTTGTAGACCTAAATGTAATACACCAACCATTAGTACAGCGTTTAAAAATCATATTTTCTTTTCTTCTGATAAAACTGGGTCTAATAAAGTAGTTTGTTAGAGCATTAAAATTAAATGGTTTAGAGCCGTCTGACACGAGACTTATTTCACGTTTAAATTGAAAGCAATAAATGCGCAAGGCCCCGCGCGCAGATATTGTACGATTTGAAGCAAGAAATTAGAACCTGTTCTAATTTCTTGGATGAAAACTTGCAATGCGCAGAAAGATGCGCGTAGAAAAGTGACAGGTTTGAGGTTATGAGTTTGTTTACGTCTGAACTATTTTCATCAGATGTCAGATGCTATTATTTGACATTTGGTGACAGGTTGGTTCAATGCGCATGCTCACGAACTTAATTTACAAACTTACGGACTAACTTTACAAACTTACGTGTCATACAGCAACACTGGAAATTGTACTAAATATTGGTTTAAATATTATTGCTTTCAATTTAAACGTGAAATAAGTCTCGTGTCAGACGACTCTTATGCAATAAATTTTTCAAATTGAGCTTTAAACAACTAAAAGCTGGCATATTTGATGAGCCACAAACTAGAAAATTAGTCAATAATTCAATTTTTTAAGTTCCATAAATGAGGTTAAAAAAACTGCATAAAATTTTTTTATAGCTCTTATCAAAATGTTCTAAGAAATAAAAAAAGACAAATATGTTGTACTTGTTCAAAAATGTATAAAAAAATGTATTGTCAGGGTTGCAACATGAGCATTAAAGTTCATTTTCTATACAGTCATCTTGACAAATTTCTCAAAATTCTAGGAGATGTAAGTGATGAGCAGGGTGAACGTTTCCATCAAGATTTTAAGATATGGAGAGGCGATACCAAGGAGAGTGAGATACTCACATGATAGCTGACTACTGTTAAAACATTAAAAAAGATTGTTTGGGAATAGTGTACTTCAAAAAATCCTTCAAACATATTTTATTCTTTAAAAATTAAAATAATTTAATTTTCTCATTTCAGACAACAAAAATGTATGTAAATTGTATCTTTTTTTTTATATGACACTATCAATAAAATTTTATGAATATTTTTAACTTAATTAGTCTTATATAGTATTAAACAATAAAATTAAACAATAAAAGCATAAAAATTGACTAAAAACAATAATATGTTGAAGAACAAAAACTTGATGGGATAGGCAAAAACTATTATAATCTTTGAAAGCAGAAGTCCTAAATTAATTAAACAAATACCAGATCTAAGTCAGCTAAAATTGTGATTCCTAGTAAAAACATACACCAAGAAACTCAATCCAGTTGCAGCCCAATACTTATCGGATGGAGTGGCTATTGCGCGTGTTAATCAAACTACAGACTTAGGCATTATATTTGATGCTAAACTGACTTTTTCTGACCATTTAACGTCAGTAATATCTAGAGCGCACAAACTAGTAGGCTTTATTTTGCGCAACACTAAAGAATTTAACAACATTGAAGCAATAATTGTGTTATACTACACCCTAGTCAGAAGCGTTCTTGAGTATGGCTCAGTGATATGGAACCCAATTAACAGCTGCGATGTAAATTCACTTGAAGCGATTCAACGGAAATTTTTTAAGTATTTATGGTATAAATCTTTCAACTATTATCCGCCTCAAGGATTTGACCATGGTGAGCTCCTTAAGAAATTTGATGCAGTTCCACTGGCAGCAAGAAGATCGGTTTCAATACTTTCTTTTTTGTATAAAATTATACACAACACAGTTGATTCTCCTGATCTGCTATATAATTTAAATTTTTTAGTACCACGTGTCAATTTCAAGACCACAAACTGTTTTTATAAACCACCTGCAAAAACGTCGGCAATGGTGAAATCTCCGTCTTTTTCAATGTGTTCAACGTTCAATAGTGTTTCAAATAAGTGTGATATTTTTAATGCTAATTCAAGTGTTTTTTTAAAGTGTATTTGTGAATTTTTCTATTGAAAAGTATGTTTTTTTTAACTTTAACTTACTTATTTGTAATTTTATTGTACCTGTATTTACTGTAGTTTTTTAATATGTTGTTCTGTAATAAGGTTTTAGCTGTTGGGCAATAAATTATTATTATTAATATTATTATTATTAAATTTGGAAAGACTAATTTTATTGAAAATAATTCAACTATTTTAAATGCAAATTTAAATAAACTTTTAAATGTTAGTTTTATACTATTTTAAACTTCTGCCTAAAACAGAGTGGTAGGACAATTTTTGATTGCTAAAATTGACTTTTTTTTGCCTTATTATAATCTTTTACTGCCTTAGGCTTAAATACCAGTAGGTAAACAAGTTACTCTGAGTACTAATAAGTCTCTTTTTTAATTTTTTTGTGACAAGTTTTTTGGAATACCTTTTTGATTTAATCTTAGTATGCCACAGTAAATTATTTTTTGCTTAAACAATATTTTGGCTAAATTCAAACTCAAATAAAAGTTGTCGGCATATAGGTAGTGTTCATCTGTAATTAATGCACTTTAAAAAATTATTTAAAAAACTGCTCAACATATTTCTGTATATACAATAATACTACTTGTATATCCGTCAACAGTGCACAGTTTGTCGTATCATATTTTTTTTAGAACAAGACGGCATTATTATTTATAATTACAAATATCACTGTTTACTTATGGACGTCGTTTACTGCTTTAATAGATTTTGCGCGCCAAACATGCTTGTTTTGGGCTTACAGTTGTATCGGTTTTTTAAAAACCAGCATTGCATAATTATTTCTTTTATGTGTTACCGATCTAAAAAAACCTTGCTTGCCCTAAACCAAAGCCTCTAGTTCTGTTCTGAGTGAGTGCGTGGAAAAACGCGCTGGGTGTGTATGTTGAAACAATTTTGGAGAACATTTCTTAAGAAGAGCAGTGCCGCTTCTAGACTTAGACCAAATTGGTAGCACAAGCCCGTGCCCTATAGGAGCCGTACAAGAACCGGTCAAAAAAACCGGTAACTCAACCTTTTAATTTATGATTTTATATTTTAATCCTATTTTAAACATTTTTTGTTTACCTTAACGTACTTTGCTCTTGTTTGATAGTTAGTCACCGATGTGAATTGTGTATCTTTGTTTTATTCTTATTTCTTAACCTTAAATCCAAGCAACAAATCAATGTTAAAGTAACTTTTAATAAGATAAATGTAACGCTTTCAACTTCTATGTACCTCACAGAGTTGTAAAAAAACATGTTTTGGTGTAATTCAAAAATAAATATAAATTTTTATTTTTGTGTGAAAGCACAAAATGTCCTGGTAGGCCTCACCGCACAAAACTTTGATCAACCGTGCGCTGGTGTTACTATCTATAAAAACCGGTTTTGGTCTGTAGGTTGTTCTAACTAACTTCAAAATTTGGTAATTTACAACATATATATTATAACAAACATACTTTAAATTTACTAAAAACCGCAAGTTGTTTCTGAAAAATTTAGTATTAATTTGGTCTCGGAAAATGTTAAAGAAAAAGCAACTTGCCGATATTTGCCCAGACTTATACGTGAATTAGCTAGATGCTTATTTGGAGTTCCAATCTCTAAAGACAAACCCGAACCAACTTCAAGTAAAAAAGGTAATTTCAAATATTGCAAAAGGAGAAAAACAGGTTTCAAATATTGTAAAAAAATTCTGTGTATAGAACACATCCTAGCATGCTATAAAGAGTGTACCGACAAAAATTAGTCTATACTTACCTAGCTTTAGGACTTCCTGTTTTGAGTTCAGATGTATTTAAATTTTGTTTTTTTGTTTCATTTATAACTTAAGTATGCTTGTTTAGAAAATATATGTATTATTATATTTTTTGTTTAGTATTGTTATAATATTAAATAATTATAAATCGTGATAAAAAAACATCTTTTTAGTTTTTTGAGTCCCAAAACTATTTTTTTTTTACAATTTTAATTGTGCACAATAAAACAAATATGCAAATAATGCTCTTGTTTTATCTCTAAAAAGTTTTGGAATCTAAGTATAATTAACAACATTGACCCATCTTTAGCTACTACCAAAACATCAAGAAACTTTTGCTAACCGTAGCCATGTTAGACTATAATGTGATTGTTTTTACTAGAACCTAGCCTTTTATAGACATTACTGACTCGGAAAATATCCCTTAACTACTACACATCTGTTTTGTTAGTAATGTCATATCTTTTTTCTTAGATGCTATTTTTATACTCTATAAAAATGTAAAGCGTTATTTTATTCTAGGTAAGCATAGGGTTATTAATATAATTATTATTATTATTATTTAACCTAACCTAACCTTATATTATTATTGTTTATTTTATTATCTTAAAACCGTATAATACATAAGGAAGAAGATTAAAAGTTACAGCAGTAGTCGCATGTATGTATGTATATGTTAGACTAATTCTTAAATTTTTTTTGTAGAATTTGTTTATGTGCACACCCTCAAAAAATGATATTTATACAAAAAAGTAAACAATGCCAAATTTCAGCCGTTAAGATAAAAAAAAAAACACTTGTTGCACAATTTTTTGAATTTTTGAAAGTAATGTACTTAATAAGTATTATAGCTTCCAGATTGGAGTAGTAGTGCAGGTAAAATTTAATACTTAAATTTTATATAATTTAGAAAACATTTAAAATGACGTATTGTACGTACGATCAAAATGAAGCCAACATTATCAAACGCATTACTAAATCCAAGTGAGATGAGTTGGGTACATAGCCCGCACAACAGACAACCAATGAGCAAAACAAATACTAAAATGGAAACTAAGAGAAACAAAAGAAACCCACTCACCAGATAAAGAAACGACCGGCCAAAAGCGGAACCAGAAGAAAAACCTAGAAGAGGCTTATGTTCAGCAATAGATCAAAATAGCTGAATGGGGATGAAGTTGTTATTCAAATTTAATAAATTTTAATCAAAAACATTTCTTTACAAAAAAGTTAAAATAATACATTAACACAAGCTAAATAACTAAGAAAAATTGTCAAAAATTGGCAAAAAAGTATATTTTTTATTGGAATTTTATGTTTTAACCACTCAGATTTTTTGTTAATAAGAGATAAAACAAGAGCATTATGTGCATATATGTTTTATTGTGCACAATTAAAATTGTGAAAAAAAATAGTTTTTGGACTCAAAAAACTAAAAAACTGTTTTTTTATCACGATATATATTTATATAATATTATAACAAAACTAAACAAAAAAATACAATAATTTTATTCTATATTTTTTATAACAAGCATACTAAAGTAATAAATGAAACAAAAAAACAAAATCAAAAAACATCTGAACTCAAAACAGGGGATTCTAAAGCTCGGTAAGTAAAGACTAATTTTTGTCGGTACATTTGTTATAGTATGCTAGGATGTGTTCTATACATAGCTAACATTTCCTAAATTTAAAACCTGTTTTTCTTGTTTTGCAATACTTGCCGTAACCTTTTTTACATGGAATAAGTTCGGGTTTTTAGAGATTGGAATTCCAAATAAACGTCTAGTCAATTCACGTACAACTCTAGACTCTAGGCAAATATCGGCAAGCTGCTTTTTCTATAATATTTTCCGAGACCAAATTAATACCCAATTTTTTTCAGAAACAACCTGCGGCTTTTAGTAAATTTAAAGTATGTTTGTTATAATATATATTGTTGTGAATTACCAAATTTTGAAGTTAGTTAGAACAACCTACAGACTAAAACCAATTTTTATAGATAGTAACACCAGCGCACGTTGATAAAAATCTTGTGAGGTGAGGCCTATCAGGACATATTGTGCTTTTACACAAAAATAAAAATTTATATTTATATTCAAATTTCATCAAAACATGTCATTTTACAACTCTGAGAGGTACATAGAGGTTGAAAGCGTTACAATTATATTATTTAAAGTTCTTTTAACATTGGTTTGTTGCTTGGATTTACAGGAATCACCCGTGCGCCGAAGGGTTAAGAAATAAGAATAAAACAAAGATACACAATTCACACCGGTGACTAACTAACAAACAAAAGCAAAGCACGTTTAAGTAAACAAAAAAGGTTTAAAACAGGATTAAAATATAAAATTATAAATTAACAGGTTGAGTTATCGGACTTTTTTGACCGGTTCTGGTACGGTTCCTATAGGGCACGGGTTTGTGCTACCAACTTAGTCCAAAAGCGGCACTGCTCTTCTCAAGGTAGGTTCTCAGAAAAGCATTTTTTATACAAATTAATCGTTTTAACATACACACCCAGCGCGTTTTTACACGCACTCATTCAGAACAGAACTAGAGGCTTTGGTTTAGGGTAACGCGAATGTGCTTATAGCAACTATGAGGTTGTCAGAATATTAAGTTTAAGTTTTGCTATCTTAAAATTAGAATGTAGTGGACATTTTAAAACTAGCTAAAAAATTGTTATTTTTTCTAAACTTTAAATACACTTAATTAAGATACCGGTCTTTTTAGATCGGTAACACATAAGAAAAAAAATTATGCGATGCTAGTTTTAAATGAACGGTACAACTGTAAGCCCAAGACAAGCTTGATTGGCGCGCAAAATTTATTAGAGCTGTAAACAACGTGCATGAGTAAACAGTGTTTTTTGTAATTTCAAATAATAATGTTGTCTTGTACTAGAAAAAATATGATACAACAAACTGTGCACTGTTGACGGATATTCAAGTAGTATAATTGTATATACAGAAAAATGTTGAGCAGTTTTTTTAATAATTTTTTGAAGTGCATTAATTACAAAGATGAACACTACCTATATCCCGACAACTTTTATTTAAGGTTGAATTTAGCCAAAACTTTGTTTGAGCAGAAATAATTTACTGTGGCATACTAAGATTAAATAAAATAGGTATTCCAAAAAACTTGCTACAAAAAAAATTAAATAAGAGACATTATCAGTACTCAGAGTAGCTGTTTGTAGATTATTAAACCACATGTTTAACGCACAGTACCACTTGTTTACCTACTGGTAAGCCAACCAGGAGAGGCAAAGATGTATTTGAGCCTAAGGCAGTAATAGATTATAATAAGGCAAAAAAGAATAAATTTTAGCAATCAAAAATTGTCCAATCACATTGTTTTAGGCAGAAATTTAAAATAGTATAAAAAATATGCATTTAAAAGTTTATTTAGATTTGCATTAAAAATAGTTGAAATATTTTTAATAAAATTAGTCTTTCCAAATTTATTAGGAAACACAATTTTAGCTGACTTAGCTCTGATACTTGTTTAATTAATTTTGGAGTGCTGCTTTCAAAAATTATAATAGTTTTTGTCTATCACATCAAGTTTTTGTTCTACAACATATTGTTGTTTTTAGTCAATTTTTATGCTCTTATCGTTTAATTTTATATACCAATGCTATAATAACTTAATTGATAAAAATTTGGGAAACAATAAAACTAATTAAGTTAAAAATATTCATAAAATTTTATTGATAGTGTCATATAAAAAAAATGATACAATTTACATACGTTTTTGTTGTCTGAAATGAGAAAATTAAATTATTTTAATTTTTAAGGAATAAATTTATGTTTAGAAGATTTTCTGAAGTACACTATTCCCAAACATTTTTTTTAATGTTTCAACAGTAGTCAGCTATCATGTGAGTATCCCATTTTTCTTGGTATCGCCTCTCCATATCATTTAAATCTGCTCATCACTTAAATCTCCTAGAATTTTGAAAAATTTGTCAAAATGACTGTATAGAAAATAAACTTTAATGCTAATGTTCTAACCCAATCAATAAAAAATTTTTATTTAATTTTGAACAAGTTCAACATAATTGTCTCTTTTTTAATTTCTTAGGACCTTTTGATAAGTGATATGAAAAAATTCTATGCAGTTTTTTCAACCTCATCAATTGAACTTAAAAAATTTGATTTGTTGACTAATTTTCTAGTTTGTGTCTTATCAAAAATGCCAGCTTTTAGTTATTCAAAGCTCAGTTTGAGAAATTTAATTTTAATGCTCTAAAAAACTACTTCATTAGACCCAGTTTTATATTTATATGAAAAAAAAAGTTCTTTAAACGCTGTACTAAAGGTTGGTGTATTACATTTGGGTCTACAACATTATACCACTTTTTGCCGGCCAATGTTTCTAAATCCAATGCTTGTCCCTGGCTCTGTTGTTCCATAAACACAAAAAACAATGATACTTTGAGAATTCCTCTTGTTAATCAAGTAAGTAGTCGACCATTTTAAGCAGATAATCGACTTATGATCTTTATACTTAATTAGCTCCATCACCTTTTAATTTGTATCGTAGTCTTCTCTGAAAAATATTAAACGCTCAATTAGAATTGAACCGTATTTATTTCTATTATGAAGTAAAACACACTTCAAGTTCCTTTTTTAACTGTCCAAAAACAATCGCCACTCACTTGGGTTATATAGTGTCACATCAATAAAATATAATAAGCCTGGCACATCATGGCAATAAACTAAATTACTGTCTACTTTAAAATATTGTATAAATTCTGTTTCTATGATACGATAGATTGTAACTTTAGTACTAAGCTTGAGCAAATTTTTTTATTAACCCTGGACGCTAGCAATTTTGATGTTTTTTATGAAAGATTTAAATCTCTTTCTACATCATTTAATTTGGCTTGGTTAAATCTATGAGTTGTAGATTGTGCAGAAGAACCGCATTCAAAATCTATATCAGCATCCTGTTTATCAATTTCATCTGTAAAACCTCCCGTGTCTTCAAGTAATGGAGATTCTTTAAACACTGGCTCTGGTACTTCTTCAGAATGGGGTATTGAGCGCATTGCTGATTGTAGGAATAGGTATGTGATTTTTTGTCTAGTTTTTTTGTTGTAGCAAATTATTGGAATGCCAGTTTTTTTTTATTTTCTTTGCTGTCCCAAATTTTTAAGACAAGGTTTACATACCTTATGTGAAACCCAAAATTTGTCTTGGTCTGCAAGTCGCACTTTAAAATATGCAAAGTACATCTACTTTACAAAATTGCTAACTTCATCTTCTGACTAGGCGCAGTGAAGCTTTCACATATATAGCAAAATGTATCTGGCAAAGTCAAACAGTTTCTTCTAGTAGCCACTTCTTACAGTAAACACGTCTGAAACTTTTGATTGTAAAACAACAATTGACTATTTATGGAGTCATGCTAATTACCTGACAGTGCACCCTTGGCAACTGGGAATGTGTTTAAATTGTTTTAAGACATTACTGTAAACTTAAGTAGTATTAGTAAGTAAAACTCAAAACAAATTTGTTAAAATTATTATATAGTTACAAGTATTTTAAGACCGGTGACGCATAGGAGTAAAAAAGAACAGTTACCCTCAAAAAGACCGGTAAGCAATACAGACAGTTATAAATTTGTGTCGCCACAGTTAACTTGTTAAAAGAAAATCGAAGTTACGCCACTGGTAAAAATATTGCTTAGGTTAAATTTTAATAAACAAACTCTAACAAATTTTACTGTATAATATTAAGATATACAGTACAATCACAAATATAATTACCATTACGTTAGGTAAAATTTCATTTCAACATTTATTAACACTTGAAATTGTAGAAGTAAAATAATAGAACTCAGTGCAGTGTATTGAACAGAGTTAATGTTATTCATAATAGATACACTGGTAAGTGGTGCATACTTTTAAGAGCATCCCGACCGCTACCTTGATTCATTCCTATTTCTACATATAATTTGAAAATTTATTTATTTTTTAAGTAGTACATTCAGAAATTATCTATGTTTTGTTAAAGTATTTTAGTCAAATTATAGTTGTTTGCGTACTTTTGAATGCATTTTAATGTTATTTGCAAATAAAATTTGAATAAAATACTTTGACAAAACTTAGTTTGATCTTCTCTGAATGTACTGGTAAAAATAAATCGATACTATACTATTGTAGCGTATCAACTCAGATGAAATCGATACTATACTATTGTAGCGTATCAACTCAGATGAAAAATAAGTTTTTTATTACGTAGTTGGGCTAAATGTAAATTAATGTGCATATTACAAAATATTGAATATATGTCCTTAGTTTCTACATAAACATAATAAGTATTCTAAAAATTAAATCAATAAAACCGTCTCATGCAAATTGAAATATATACATGTCAAGATTGCATAATCCGACTCTTATGTTAGAAATAACAAATAGAAAAATAGATTCGCATTGCGCATAAAATTTTATGATCCTTAAGTGCAAATAAATATTTTACGGCCGACAACAACTATTTAGAATGGTAAACGGGCGCTACACGGTTGCGAATTTTCCAGTAATAAAGTTAATTTCATGCTAATTATATGCGCGACGTTTATTGTTTTACACATGAAACCATAACAATATTGAAATATGATAGCCGCAATTTTATTCATTAATTTATATTTATATTACTAGGCTTGTTTATTATTATTAATAATAATAATAATAATAATAAAAACATTTTATAATCAAACATCGGCAAGTTTAAAAAAATTATCCACAAGTTTAAACTTGCGTGAATTAATCTTTAATAAACATAAATAAAAAATAATGAAGCGTCGCTTTTTAGTTCTCAGAAAAATATATAAATAATCCAACATGACCTTATCATAGCCAGACAATAGCATTTCACATCAAATTACGTTTGTTTTTCTTGCTGCAATTAGCAAATATTTTATTTTTTTATTTCAATGTCTGTTGCGGTAAATTAGTATTTATTGTAATAACACTGTGACGTTTATGCATGTTTGCAAATCGAATTAAACGGATAAAAATACGCTCACTACTTGACACATAATGCACGTTTAATTCGGTTTAGTTCCACTCACATTGATCGAGTTTATGAATTTCAGAATGTATTACATTTACACAATTTCTATTTAATTGAAATAATGGGTAGTATTTTTTTTCATTGGTATTTAATATTATGTTGTTTAAATAGCATCAATTAATTATGAATTGTAACGCTATTTTGTACAAATAAGTATATAATAAAAAATTGAATACATTCTGTAAAATATAGATGTGTACTTTGAACAAATATGTTAATTGTCAATTAAACGATCTTTTTGCAAATAGTAAATTGTATGTTATTGTTTTGTTGCCGTCTAGAATAGTTCTTCATTCGTTTACTTTTAACTTTCTAGGTGATTATAACATGTTTTGAAATAACAGACATTTAATAGTTTTTTTATAAAGTAAATTTAAATATATAAATAAGCAATGTAAATGCACATTACAGTAGTTGCAAAATGCAGTCAGAATATATTTTAGATTGTGGCAAAGATGTCTACGATATTCATAAAGCTTCAATAGAAAAAATGTTGTTTGATAAGATTCAGCAACATGGAGATAATGTGGCTTTTGTAAGTAATAATTTATTTTAATTAAATAATAAGTTATTGTGAATTAATTTTGTAGATTGATGGATTAAGCCATGAAACTTATACTTATTCAGAAATATTAGAAAAATCTATTAAATTATGCACGATATTAAAGAAATTAGGAGCTAAGAAAAGGTTGCTATAATGAGTAAAAATTCTATTCAATATTATATTCCATATTTGGCTTGTCTCTTTAGTGGATTTATATCGCATACTATCAATCCAGAATATACTAATTGTGAGCATAATTTATTTAATTTGTATAAATTATTTATTTATTTGTTTGGAGTAAGTTGTAGCTTTAAGCAAAGAAATCATTATTTGATTTCCAAATATTCTAAAATAATAATTTAAGATCAAAAGTTGAAATTAAAAAGTATTTTTATGTCTTAATAACATAATTTGAAATTAAAAGTAATAAAATGATATTAATAAAATATTTCTTAATATTTCCAGACGAATTAAATCATGGACTCAATATATCCAAACCAAAAATCATGTTCATATCCAATGCTGCTAAAGAAAATATATAATTTCTAAATCATGGCCATTTATGCAAATTGTTATCATCCTGGATTCTAATAAAGATGAAGCAATGATCAATATGGATTCCTTGATTGAATTAACAGATATAAATTATAATTTTGAGCCGGAAGTATTAAATCCTGATGAGCAAATTGCTTATATTATAAATTCTTCTGGTACTACAGGATTACCTAAAGGTGTTATGCTAACGCATACTAATATTAGCAGAATATTGGCTTATACTGGGTAAATTATGATATTTATTCTATAAAAATATTTAATTATTATTTTTAGCAATAAACATGTTGCTTTTAATCCAAATGATGTGTTAATAGAGGATATATTATTTTTTCATATATTTGGAACAATGATAACGCTTTCAACAATATTTTATAGATACAAAATTGTTATTATTCCAATAGTTGATAATAAAATTTATTTATCATTGATAGAACAGTAAAAAGCAACTAAATGTTATATGGCCCCACCGATGGCTATGTTTCTAGTTAAGGGTAACAAGAAGAATTATTATTATTTTAACCAAATAGACCGAAATAAAACCAATCTCACAGAAATGTGGAAAACGTTAAAAAAACTTATAGGTCCAACTAATAGTAATCTAACTCATTTTATTTCTTTTCCTAATAATTATGACGTCTAATGGCAAGGTCAGATGAAGAAAAAGCATGTCAATTTAATTATTATTTTAAAAATAGCATAATTGCAATTAGTGCAACTATTGAAGCAGAGAATGAACGGTCGTGCACCGAATATAGGCAAATTAGAAGTAAATTTGACAATTTTGAACTGGTATCGTTTATTGATTTGCGGAAAATAATTACTAGTTTTGACAATAAAGTATGTAATCATGATGTTGTTAACAACAGAATACTAAAAACTGTATTTAATGTCATAGGTCATGTGTTACTTCATCTATTAAACACCTCTTTGGATAAAGGAAAGATTTCTTTATGTTTAAAAACAAGTGTTGTTTGCCCTATACCAAAAAACAATGAAATAGTTTTGGCGGAGAATTATAGACCAATAAACACGCTCCCTGCACTTGAAAAAATGGTTGAAAAAGCAGTTTACGCACAGTTGTATGATTATTTTAACAAAAATAAACTATTTATCAAAAATCAGTTTGGATTTAGAAAATCTCATTCATGTGAATCATCGCGGCAGTTAACTATATCTATCTGGAAAGAAGATATAGCAGAAGGAAAATATATTGTTGCCATATTTTTAGATTTAAAAAGAGCTTTTGAAACCATAGACATAAAGTTGGTAATTAAAAAACTGGAATATCATGGTATAGGTGGAACTGTTTTAGAATGGTTTATTAATTATTTAACTCATAGAAAACAAAAAACTAAAGTGGCTAATTGTTTCTCAGAGAAGTGCAATATAGAAATAGGGGTACCACAGGGTAGTTGTCTACGAACTTTATTGTTTCTAATTGACATAAACAACATTGAATATTATATCAATAAAGAGTGTACCTTCTTAAACCTCTTTGCTGATGATACCCTTATTTTGGTAAGTTTAAGCAATATTAATGAAGCAGTCCTAAAAATAAATTTGCAGTTAGAACAACTTTAAAAATATTTCAGTGTAAAGAAGCTTAAATTAAATACGTCTAAAAGTAAAGCTATGATTATGTCATCAAGGTACAAAGTTTCTAAATTAAATACTAAAAACATAAATATTTACATAAATCATGAAAGACTAGAAATAGTAGACAATAAAAAATATCTAGGGTTTATAATTGACAACTGTTTAAACTTTCAAAAACATTTTAATTACATTCAAAATAAAATTTTACAAAAAATATATTTTTTTATTCAAACATTACGGTTTATCGGCAGTTTAATATTATACTTACTGCCGCAGTATAATGTTAACAAACTGCAAATTTTGCAAAATAGAGTTATGCGAACTGTTTTGAACTGTAATAGGTACACGCCTATTGCTTCTATGTTAGACACACTGCAATGGTTATCGGTGTATGATAGACTGTCATTTTTAACTATGACATTTGTTTTTAAAATCTTAAGGGGTGATTTACTTGAGTATCTTATAAATAAATTTATATTCAATCATAAAATCCATAACTACAACACACGGATAGCCAATAAATTTAATATTAAAACTACAAAAACAAAATAGAGTACCCTTTCTTTGTACCATAAAGTAATAATAGATTTTAACACTTGCTTATGTATTTTTTTTAGTTTCTTCTTAATAGTAGTCCTTTGATTGGTATATGAGGGTATAAAACCCATAAAGAAAATTCTACGATTTTTTTTAGTTTTTTGTCATTTTTTAACTTAATCGCATTATTTGTTTAAAAACCGCAATTTTTACTCAAAAGAAATAAATTTACTAATGAAATTAACCAGAAATTTTCTATAGAATCCAAAACTGGCGCCATTTCAAATCTATACCCTGTCTATAAGCCGCAAATAACATAAAACAATGTTTTTGTTCACAGTGGGCTGGGCAAAAAAAAGCATTTTTTATATTTTTTAACCGCCAAAGTTGATGTATTTTGATGTAAATTAATTGGAAAATATTAATTTGTTCTGTGTATTTGGGTTTTAAGGGTCTAAAACTTAAAAAATCTGCAAAGGAGGCCTATTCTTCAACATAAACTCTTACAAATGCACGTTTAGCCGCGCTTAGAGGAACAATACACCAAATATTATTAAAAAATTGAATTCTGGGGACAATTTTACATCGAAAATAGTCAGAGTAGTTATTATCTTCTATAGAAAAGTCCATCTAGAAAGAAATGTTTACAAAATTTTCAGGCAAAAATTGCGATAAAAATTATTTTTTTTATATTTTCAAAAAATATGATAAACACACTAGAGTGTGGTTTAAAACTTTTTTTTAACAAATTTTGATAAGCGCCAGGCAGATTTATGTTTGAATGCCAAACATAATAACATTTTCAAATTTTGGCGCCGATAGATTGAGTCTAAATTTGTGCCGCAAGCGCAAAAACTATCAAACAAAGAGTAAAATGATCCAAAATTGGTTCAAGCGACAAAAGAAGTCTTTGTTAAATTTTTGAAATAAGTTTAAAAAAATATAATCCAAATAATCTTTAAGAAAAATTTAAAAAAAAAGAATTTTTTTAAGTAAATGTTGAACAATTTTTTTTTTTGATTGCCTTTGTATATTATTATATTAATGTATTTACTTATTAATATTGTTGTATTAGGTTATGCCTAGTTTAATAAATAAAAATTATTATTAAAAAAAAAAAAAAAAAACATTGTAGATGATTATGACTAGTTTAAAGAAATTAATTGTGGCAGGGGCTCTGCTTAGTCCAGAAATCAACAAATCATTAGAAGAAAAGTAGGAAGGAAATAATTATTTAGTACTTTTAGTATAAAATCGTTTGCTTTAAAGAAAATGCAACATGGTATGCCCCAAGGTTCTAAAAACAATAAAAAGGCAACAGATAAAGCAATAGATGATAAACATTTTTTGCATACTGGAGTTGATAGAATTAAGGATATTATTAAATATCGCGGATTTTCAGTAAGTGATTTAAAGTTTCTTTACATTAGTACAGTAATGATAAAAAAAAATATTTTTACCACCAAATTGATAAAATTGATATTTATATAATGAATACAAAGATAAAATGTTGCATTAATTTGATTTATTCCTAGTAAGTTACCAAATAATTAAGCGCACACAGACTTATTATAAAAATATATTCTAAATTTTTTTAATTAACAATATATTATTTTTCAGGTTTTCCCAACGTTTTTGTTAACTCATGACGATATTTATGATGCAGCTGTGATTGGAATACCCAATTCTGATGATGGGGAACAAGCAATAGCTTTTGTTATTAGGAAGAATGAGTCTAATATAACTGAAACAGATATAATAAAGTTTGTAAAAGGTAAAGACAAAACCTTAATAAACTATTTAAAACGCAATATAAATCTCTAATGTTTTGTATTTATTTCAGATAATTTATCATCTGAGAAGCAGCTACAAGGCGGTGTAAGATTTGTTATTTACATACCAAAAAATGCTGGTGGTAAAATTATTAGGAAGCTGTTGAAAAAAATAATTAGCTAAATTTAATTAATTCTGTTTAAAATATTCATGTGCTTAAACAATAATTATAGCTTAAAAATTTTGAGCGTGTAGTTTAAAATAGTTTTCTCGCCTACCCACCCTAGTGTTTGTTGTCAAAAAAAAATTTTTTTTGTTTTTATTTGTTTTCTTCATAAACTTAACACCTATTTACTTTCGCTGCGTTCCTGCAGTTAAAGTTTACAAGAGAATTATTGACAACTGTCATTAAAGAATAAAAAGTAATTGACACAACCAATTTTTTAATAACTAACACTTCCATATGTGAGCAGTCACTTATATTAGAAACTATAAGTTAAAAATAGTGTCCCCACTCACTCAAGTATTTGTCGTCAAGAAATTAAATGTTACACCTTATTGCCGTGATTTTGCAGCTATAGTTTATATGTGAATGGTTGACAGATGTCATTTAATGATAAATGATGGGTAGCAACAATGTTGTGTAGTACTAAAAAACTAAGATAGAAAAAAAAACAAAAAACAAATTTTATAATTATAGAGAAAAAAATGTATTATTTTTTCTTTGCGCTTAGGGTTAACTACAGTCATTAAAATATATTGTTGCCGCTTTTAAACCAAAAAACAAAAACACGAAAAAAAAAATGCTTTAAGCTATAGAACTAATTATTACATTTTTTTTTAATTTATGTCCATTATTTATTACAAAACCTTATTGCCAAGAAGTACCAAAGAAGCAAAATGTTTGTTTTAATTAACAGAAAAAAAAAATGTAACAACTTTTTTTAAATTCTTTACAGGTCGTTCTTGCTACCCTTTGATCAGATGATCGGAACAGATAAACCTATTTTTTTAAAACTAAAAAAAATTAAAAGCACATAAATGATTTAAACTATATTTATTGTTTAATAAAAAACAAAGGTTTAAAATCAATTAAACAAACCCAATTCTTTCCTGCTTACAAATAAAAACAAATTGTTTTTCTTCATAAACTTAACACTTATTTACTATATATATATGTAAATATAGTGTAGTGGTAGCCTGAGGAGTAGCACTTCTAGACTGTGCCGGTCACTTCCGGTAACGGTTGGGTACTGTTCTATTGGTCTCCCAGGACTGCCACAAACTCTCACCAGTGGCTCCAAGAAGCTGTAATGCACGCAGCGGCCACACCCCGGCAAACTGCTTTGACCAGCAGGCCAAACCTGGTAGAGGGGGACTCAGGAGTATTCCCTGAGTCTAAAGAGAGAGTGTTATCCCCACCAACGTGCATGAAGACTGGTACGGCATGGATAGCAAGCAACGGCGATAGTCAAGAGCACACGGTAACCATGGCGCAACAGCAGAGCAAACGTCAAGGGCTTTAAAGAGCGTCAATAGGGATTGTGAATATTGATAGCCAGAGACTACATCCTGGGACTACTCTAGTCGTAACCAACCCAGTTCCACTAGATCCAGTAACCTCGGACAAAAGAGTGAGTCTGAAGACAGGCACCTACTTACTCACTAAAATAAATCACGCCTCTCAGAATATTGTCCAACACAACAACTATCCCACAGGGAGAAGGATCACAGAAGCAGCAAACATAAAAGCCCTTTGGCGAGAGTCAAAAGGCGGTGGGTCAAGTCGTGATGCGGCTCTGACTTAGCAAGATGGCTACACAAAGGCGGTTATGGGAGAGTGGTCGCCTGGGCATCTAGGAGGTATAGATGCAAACTCGGCAGCACCCATAACGACAGAGCAGCCCTATTCAGGGAAGCGCTGCTCTCCTCAATTCAGAGGAAGGGACTAGAAAAGGTGTCCTAAAAACAGCTTACCTCAAAAACAAATCAACGAGTGGCAACCACGGTCGCTCGTGCATCAACCTCTACGTGGTCAAATAAGAAATAAAACTACAAAACTAACTATTGCGACATGGAATGTTCGCACTCTCCTGGACAACGCAACAAACGTATGCCCAGAACGCAAAACAGCAATTGTAACACGCGAACTCAATAGATACGGCATAGACGTGGCAGCCTTAGGCAAAACAAGGTTTGCAGAAGAGAGGCAATTAACGGAAGTAAAAGGAGGATATACCTTCTTCTGGAAAGGTCGATCCTCAGATGAAGCTAGACTAAATGGTGTTGCCTTTGCAATAAGAACTACACTCGCAAAGGAGCTCTCCAACGTACCTACTGGCATAACCGACCGAATGATCAGTATGCGCCTTAAGCTTCAAGGAGGTGAGAACCTAACTATCATAGGAATCTACGCACCAACTATGACAAACGATGACCTTGAAAAAGATAAATTTTACGAAGAACTAAACACTGCATTGACAAAGGTTCCCAAAGGGGACAAATTAGCCCTGCTCAGCGATTTCAACGCACGTGTGGGAACGGACTACACATCCTGGCGTGGCATAATAGGAAGGCATGGACTGGGTAAATGTAACTCAAACGGAATAAGGTTACTAACTCTATGTGCTCAACACAACCTGTGCATTTCTAACACAATGTTTAGACAAAAAAATAAATACAAAACCACATGGCAGCACCCCAGATCCAAGCAATGGCACATCATTGACTACATCATTGTCCGTCAGAGAGAAGCAACAGATGTTCATATAATTAGGGTGAAACGAAATGCAAACTGTTGGTCTGACCACAGATTACTGGTATCTAGCATGCAACTCCAGATAGCTGAACCCAGAAGAAATAAAAAAAAAATTCCTAGACAATAAGATATAAGGAAACTCAAGATCCCGGAAACACACAAAAACCTTCAAGATCAAGTAAGTACTATATGTGAAAAAACACAGGAAGTGAACTCCCCAACCGAGTAGGGTGAATTCTTAAAGAAGCTGTACAATGCGGCTAAAGGAAGCTTAGGGCTCAAAACCAGCCAACACCAAAACTGGTATGATAAAAACAACGACGAACTAATGCAAGCTCATAAAGCATACAAAGCAGCATTGAGAAAATGGGACAAGAATCAACAGAGCCCCAGACAAAAGCAAGAAATGCATGATGCGCATGCAAATCTAAGGCAACTAACACGGCTGATAAAAGATACATGGTGGCAAGAAAGGGCACAGGAACTACAATCCCTGGCGGATACAAACCGAATAAGGCAATTCTACGAAAAGCTGAATCAAATATGCGGCCCCATTAGACGTAAAAGTGTACCAATAAACGCAACAGACGGCAGACGCCTTACGGATAAGCAGGAAATACTAGGAAGATGGGTGGAACATTACAAATCCCTTCTAAACGCAAACAACTCAGCGGATATGGAATACATTAACAACCTACCTGAAAAGACCCAATGGGAAGAACTCGACGATCCTCCAGTACTAGAGGAAGTAGAAAAAGACATCACTCAACTCAAGAATGGGAAAGCAACTGGAAGTGATGGAATACTCGCAGAAATCTACAAAGAAGGTAGAAAGCCGCTTCAACAGAAGCTACTAAATTTTGTAAAGCAAATGTGGACAACGAAGCAAGTATCACACGAATTTAAAATGTCCACAATTTGTACGCTATATAAGGGCAAGGGCAGTACGTTGGAGTGTAACTCTTACAGAGGTATATCTCTATTGGATGTTGCTGGCAAGATTCTAGCTAGAATATTATTAAATCGTTTGCAACCAATGGCAGAGCAAATCTTTCCAGAAACTCAATGCCAACCACTATTTATGTGCTTCGTCGACCTAGAGAAAGCTTTCGACCGAGTCCCCCGGGAAGCTTTATGGATAGTCTTAAGGAAACTAGGGTGCCCAAGGAAGTTTCTAAATATGATCAAACAACTTCACATAGGCATGGAATGCAAGGTTCAACATAATGGTGAACTGTCACCAGACTTTGAAGTCACCGCCGGAGTAAAGCAAGGATGCGTTTTAGCACATACTCTGTTTGCACTCTACTTCAGTGTCGTTATAAGACAAGCTCTTAATGACATGTTTGATGCCATCCACATGAAATATCAATATGATGGCGGGCTGTTCAACCTATCCAGACTACGAGCTTCCTCAAAAACCCAACTCATCAGAGTCATCAAAATACTGTTTGCAGATGACGCCTGCATAGTAGAGGAATCCTTACTACCCCTACAAGAGAGCATCACAAGACTCAACAACTCATGTGAACGTTTTGGATTAAAAATAAACTACAAAAAAACTGAAGTTATGCAACAAATACCCCCTAGCAGACCACACAGACCCATGAACATCCAAATAAATGACACCCAACTTAAAGAAGTTAACAGCTTTAAATATCTCGGAAGCACCCTAACTACTGATAATAAAATTGACCAAGAAACAGATAGGCGCGTAGCACAAGCATCAATAACCTTTGGAAGGCTAAATCAGAAAATATTTAAGACACACGATGTATCCATAAAAACAAATATTATAGTCTATCAAGCCATCATAATACCTACGCTACTATACGGAGCTGAAACTTGGTGTGCCTATAGAAGACACATCGTAAAACTAGACCAATTCCACCAACGATGCCTCAGATCAATTATGAACATAAAGTGGCACGATTACATCAGGAACTCTGATGTCCTCCGCAGGGCTGATATCCTTGGCATTGAAGCCCTTTTAATCAAAACACATATGCGATGGTGTAGACATGTGCAAAGAATGGGGAATCAACGACTACCGAAACAAACAATGTACTCTGAGCTGTTCTATGGTGAAAGAAAACCAGGAGGTCAAAAAGCAAGATACAAAGACAAGGCAAAGGAAAATATGCAAAAATGCAATATACCACACAGCACATGGGATAAATGCTCACAAAACCGCAATCTCTGGAAACAACAAATCAACACCAATGTAAAAGACTTTAAAGAAACACGTTTAAAGAACCTGGACATCAAACGTGATCTGTTAAAACAAAAACAAAAGCAGGTCCAAATATACATACTTAACAAAAATGATAAACTCGTATGCTCGCAATGCGGAAGAATTTTCACCAGCAAACGGGGGTATGCAAGCCACCTAAATGCACACTAGAGAACACAAACAAAGGGACAATAATCGCTGTAGCCGTGTCGGTTAAGACCTATTATTATGTAAATATATTCTTTTTATAAAAACTCACCCAACTTATACTAATTTAAACTAAACTATTCCTATACGTAATGTAAATCTACTCTATAAGTGAACGTAATCAATTAAAATTTATTATAACTTATATTTAAATTTATATATTTAACTTAATTTAACATCTCTTATAATAACAACTAAATTATCTTATATTAAATAACTAATCTTACGTTTAAATCTAGCCAGGGTCTGTTTTAAGATTTTTTATGTAATAGATACCGTACCCGTACGTTGTTGCCGATCGTTTCTTTTTACTCTGCAAAGCGTGAACTTAGGTGCCAGTTTGGCAAAAAAATAAGCCCTACATCTGAAAAGAAATGATTCTTCTTCTAAGCCATTTCACCCACCGTAAATTCATGAGATCTACGCCTTAAATTGTAATGTCGGGCAATTTGTTGCAAAGCTTTTGCCAGATTAGCTCAAACTTTTGCAAAAGTTTTTAGTGTCTTTAGCGTACGATTGTATTGTTCAGTTGCTTTGCTTGCTTAAAACATGGGTGTATTTGAAATTTTGGTGAGACGCACAAATGTTTTTAAATTTGGTACTTACATACTGCCTACCGTTATTAGAAATACTACACAGCGGTATACTAAACAACACAAGAAGATCATTTTTAATAATTTGCGTAATTCTAACTGAATTAGCTCTTGGTAGCGCAAACAATAAAACATTTTTTGTAAACATATCACAAACTTCAAGAATAAATTGGTTTTGTATGACTGGAAGAGGAAAAAATCTCATTACAACAGTCGTGAGCAACTAAAAAGGATGATCGATTGTATGCTGCTTCATTAAACCACACGGCCTTTTCTGTTCTACTTTATGGGCGAGATATACTGCACACTGACGGCAGTATCTCACTATGTCTGCATACAAGCGAAGCCAAAAGTATAATTTTGATATACGTTTAAAAATTTTAAAAATCCCGAAGCCACGTTGTGATTTTCAGATACAACTTTACTTTTTAATGGTTTATGCACAACCATTTTCCAAAGGTTTTCAAACCCTAACAAAAACTTCGTTTTTCTGACTAATTTAAAAACCTATTTTCCACTTTCCATGTAACAAAATCTTTAGAGTTTTTTGTTAACCTCCTTAACATTCTGCAATACCATTTGTCACAGTTTTTTCTTCAATATATAATTTAGTTAATTCTATACTCTCTACACCAAGAGCCCGAGATAACGCATCTGGAGCTTGGTGTTTGACGCCTGGTCTATGAACAACTTGAATAGAATATTGCTGAAGTCATAAGCCATCGGAATACTTTTGCTGGTGGGTCTTTTAACTTCCATAGCTACTTAAGTGAGTGATAGTCGGTTATTACTTTAAATTTAGTTGTCTTAATGTAGCTTCTAAACTTTTGAATGATAAATATTAATGCTAATTACTCTAGTTCTATTGCAGCATAATTCTTTTCTTGCGCCGTTGTTGATCTATTGGCATATGCTATTACCCAATTTCTTTCTTGAAAATTTTAATTTAAGATACTTCCTAATCAGGTAGACCAGTGATTTTCAAAGTGGGTTCCGCTGAACCTTAGGGTTCCGCGTCATCAACGCCAAAACGTAAATACATTCGCAGACTCACTGGCGCTGCGCATTTCTGATATACATATATAAATTCTATTTATGAAATAAAAATAATAAAAGATAATTATATATATATATATATATATATATATATATCATATATAATTGGGTTCCGCAAAATTTTCTACTTTGTAGAAAGGTTCCATACCAAATAAAGTTTAGGAACCACTAAGGTAGACAAAGCGTCACACTTGATAAAAAAAAGATAAGACAAAGTTGGGAAAGGCTAGTAATGGCGCTGACACTAATCGCTGTTTTAAGTCAATCTTTTTTATAACAACAATAGCTTTATTTCTTTATCAGTTTTGTCAAAAGAGCCGATATAATGGAAAAGTTTTGGACAAACCGTCTGTACCAGCCAGGCAGTCTAATAAAACGGCGTATCTCACTAGGATTTCTAGGTTTTGGAAAATTTACTACCGCTTTTAGTTTATCAGGGCCAACAAGTTTTGCCATTAATCACATACTCTAAATACCGCAATTCTTGTCTAGCAAAGTGGCATTTGTCTTGGTTCAAGGTGAGACCTGTCTTTGACATCCGGTTATATACTTCACGTAAGATTTCCAAATAAAACTCAAAGGTCTCAATAATGTTAATGATGTCATCAAGATATTTAAAAACGTACGGGTTAAGTTTGGAACCCAACACTTGATCAATTAATCCTTGGAAGGTACTAGAACTATTATGCAATCTAAAAGGCTTTTTTGTAAATTGATTCAATTTATGACCTGGAACAGCAAAAACAGTAATTTCTTTGCTAGGTGAAATGAGATTTATTTGACAAAATGTAGAGACAATATCAAGTAAACATATATATATTTTGTCGCTCTTAACCTATCTAATATAGCAGACACTTGTGGTAAAGCATACGAGTCGCGTTAACTTAAATCTATACAAAACCTGAATTTGGGAGAGTCCTAAATTCTTTTTCACCACAACAATTGGTGAACTTCACGGTAAATAGCTTGGATTAATCACGCCCAACTAATATTTTCTCTACTTTCAAGTTTATTTTTTTGCGTAGCTGGCAAAACGGGATAATATTGCTGCTTTATAGGAGCGGCGTTACCAACATCAATATGATGTTGCACTTTTTGGGTGCAACCTATCCCATTGCCAATTTAGTTTAAATAAAACAAAGTTAATTAGACCTTTCAAAAAAAGATAAAGTTATCGTTGATGGAATCCAACCTAAACTGTTGTGTCGAAAGAGTATACGTTTTAATTAACTGCATGAGTATACGTTTTTTCTTAAATCAGAAATTATTCTAGATTTTAACCAAAAATCTATGCCTAAAACTAACTTACAAACTAAATCCTTGACTATACACAGCACTAATGTCTCATTTCCATTAGCAACTTTTATCGATTCTATATCTTTAAAAGTTCTTAAATCTGCACCTAATTTACTTAATCTATTATATACATATTGTAAAACACAAATTTGCAAACAACCACTGTCCAGTAAAGCATCCAACTCCATACCATAAATAGATACTTTAAGGTATTATTTAAAAATAATAAATAATGTATTTTATGTAAATTGCATCTTTATCCAGTAAGAGACACATACACGTGATTTGGAGTATGCATCCATCATCAGTGTGCCTAGCATCTCACTGGTCGAAGAAACAATTTACATAAAATCACAGAAACTATTAAACAATTTATGTTTACTAATGTGTCGAGGGTGTTGACTCAATGCTCCCTATTAGGAGAAACGTTGAACTGTTTGCATGTCCGTAAAAGGATTTAACAGTATTACAGTCTCCTTCACACACAAGCAGTTCAATTAATAATAATAATAATAACAATAATAATAATAATAATAATAATAATAATAATAATAATAATAATAATAATAATAATAATAATAATAATAATAATAATAATAATAATAATAATAATAATAATAATAATAATAATAATAATAATAATAATAATAATAATAATAATAATAATAATAATAATAATAATAATAATAATAATAATAATCATAATAATAATAATAATAATAATAATAACTATACCATCTGAACTACTAAACGACACAAAAGCAGGGTTTCAACTTAAGAAAAACAAAATTACAATGCATAAAATTAACCATCTTTTCTATATGGATGACATAAAACTGTATGCTAGTACCAAAACACAACTAACATCACTATTAAAAATTACAGAAACAGTCTCTCAAGATATAAATATGGAATTTAGCATTAACAAATGCAAAATTAACAGAATGGAGAAAGGAAAGTGGACAAAAACAGACGGTATAAATACAATAAATGAACAAACAATCTTATCTATGGAAAAAGGAGAAACTTACAAATATCTAGGCTTTAAACAAACTACCAAAATAGACCATACAAACCTCAAAACTAAATTAACAGAAGCATACAATAAAAGGCTTAAACAACTTCTAACAAAAAATTTAAATGCAAAAAATCTTTGTAAAGCTATAAATACATATGCAATACCAATCCTCACCTACTCGTTTGGTATAATTAAGTGGTCAACTACAGATCTTAATGCATTAAATAGAAATACAAGAACTCTTCTAACTAAACACAAAATGCACCACACAAATGCCTGCATAGAAAGAATAAATTTACCAAGATCGGACGGCGGCAGAGGTCTAACAAATATACACAGTATACACAACAGTCAGATTACAAATCTTCGAAATTATTTTTATCTCCGAAATGATAGTGAATTACATAAAGCAATTGTAAATATTGATACAAATTATACCCCACTTAACCTGGCTGACAAAGAACAGATACATAAAGATTCCAATACAATACAACAAGAAAATATTCAAAAATGGGCAGCAAAACAACTACATGGCAGATACTACTACCAAAGTCACAAAGAGAACATAGACAGAATAGCTACATTTACATATCTTGAGAAAGGATATCTGTTTCCAGAAACCGAAGGATTTTTCCAGGCCATTCAAGACAAGGTAATAAACACAAAAAGCTATAGACTGCACATAATTAAAGACCTACAAAACACAAACGATAAATGCAGACGCTGCAAAGACGAACAAGAAACCATTGAGCATATTACAAACGGCTGTAAAATTCTAGCTCCCACACAATATACAGAACGGCACAACTCGGTAGCTAAAATTATTCATCAAGAGTTAGCACTTAAACACAAATTAATTAGCAAATGGGAACCATACTATAAATATAATCCATCAATTATCCTAGAAAACGACGTGTGCAAATTATACTGGGACAGAGCTATTCTGACAAATAAAACAGTTGCACATAACCGCCCAGACATTACTCTTACTATAAAAAATGTAAATACTACGTATCTTATTGATGTAGCAATACTAGCAGACCATAACATCAAGGTCAAATATAACGAAAAAATTGATAAGTACTTACCTCTAGCGCACGAAATAGAAAAAATATGGAAAGACAAAGTGAGAATAATCCCCATAATTATGTCATCAACAGGTATAGTGCCACTAAATCTAAAGGAAAACCTAAATGAATTACAGCTTAAAGAATATGTTATAATACCTATGCAAAAGGCTGTGATACTAAAAACATGTAACATCGTTAGGTCTTTTCTAAAACAATGACAATCTTTACTGGACCTGGTCACGTACCCGTCCAATAAATAACTCCCAGGATAATACCTGTGAAAAAAAAAAAAAAAAAAAAAAAAAAAATAATAATAATAATAATAATAATAATAATAATAATAATAATAATAATAATAATAATAATAATAATAATAATAATAATAATATTAATAATAATAATAATAATAATTATAAATCTTTTTTTTCCCAACAGACATAATCCAATAATAGGGAATAAATACATACAAATTATTCTTAAACAATTATTACAAGTTTAAATAAAAAATATATATTAAATTAAAGTAAATTAAATTAAAATTAAATTAACACAAAGAAATTTCATTTACAGATGAAATAAAAACATTGAATGAATTACAAAAAATATCAACACAATAATTTATATTATTATAGTTGCGACACATACTGGTAATTGGTGAATAGTATCTAACATTTGTGTGATAATGTTTGCATCTAAATGTGATTGCACTACGACTAGATAACCTCGGTACATTAAAACTAATCATGGACAATAAATGTATATCATCAATCTTGTCATTTACAATATTATACAAACATACAATAGACGCAGTATTTCTACGAGAAGCTAGACTTTTTATTGCATACATGTTTAACAATACATCATACGAAACAGAACGATCTGGGTATTGTTGTGTTTGTTTATAAAAACACATTCTAATAAAACGCTTTTGAATAGACTCAATAGTTTTTGAGTGCGCTGCGTAATATGGACACCATACAACACTACAGTATTCAAGCTTAGATCTGACATATTCAAAATATAATTGCTTCAGGACTTGAATAGTGTCAAATTCTGAGCATGTTATATTAATGAAACCCAAAAGCTTATAACTAGCGTTGGAAATATAATGAACGTGCTGTTTAAACGACAAAAAACTATCAAATATAATTCCCAAATCTTTAATGATATTACAACGCTCTAATATGTGTGAATTAATTTTATAATCAAATTTTATGATGTGTTTATTGCGTGAAAATGTCATAGCTTTGCACTTTTTTTGGTTCAGTTTGAGCTTATTAATAGTACACCATTTATTAATTTCTTTCAAATCATTTTGAATAACAAAAGAATCTCAAATAGTTTTTATACTAAAATAAATTTTTAATTATGAATTATACCGCTATTTTGTCTCATTTTTGTAAAAATAAGTTTGGACTTTTTATTTAGAAACAATTTCAAATTCAAATAAAAAATTGAATACATTATGTAAAACAAGCGTGTGTACTTAGTACGAATATGTTAATTGTCAATTAAATGATCTTTTTGCAAATCGTAATGTGCATTATATTGTTTTGTTGTCATTTAGAACAATACTTCATTCAATTACTTTTTTAATTTTCCAAGTGATTATAACATGTTTTGAAATAACAAATATTTAACTAATTTTTTATAAAGTTTATTTAAATAATATAAATAAGTAATTCAAATGCGCTACATTACAGTAGTTGCAAAATGAAGTCAGAATATATTTTAGATGGTGGCAAAGATGTCTACGATTTTCCTAAAGTTTCAATAGGAAAAATTTTGTTTGAGAAGATTAAGCAACATGGAGATAATGTAGCTTTTGTGAGTAATAATTTATTTTAATTAATTAATAAGTTATTGTCAATTAATTTTCTAGATTGATGGATTAGGTCATGAAACTTATACTTATTCAGAAATATTAAAAAAAACTATTAAATTATGCACGATATTAAAGAAATTAGGAGCTAAAAAAAATGATGTGGTTGCTATAATGAGTGAAAATTCTATTCAATATTATATTCCATATTTGGCTTGTCTCTTTAGTGGATTTATTTCGCATACTATCAATCCAGAATATACTAGTTGTAAGCATAATTTATTTAATTTGTAGTTATTTATTTATTTCACATAATTTATTTCATCATTGTTTAGTTTTCAATATTTCCAGACGAACTAAATCATGCACTCATTATATCCAAACCAAAAATTATGTTCATATCTAATGCTGCCAAAGAAAACGTTATCATTTCTAAATTAAAATGGCCATTTATTCAATTTGTTATCATCCTGGATGCCAATAAAGATGAAGCAATGATTAATATGGATTTGTTGATTGAATTAACAGACATGAATTATAATTTTAAGCCGGAAGTATTAAATCCTGATGAGCAAATTGCTTGTATTATAAATTCTTCTGGTACTACAGGATTACCCAAAGGTGTTATGCTGACACATACTAATATTAGCAGAATATTGGCTTATACTGGGTAAATTGTAATATTTATTCTTTAAAAAAATTTATTTATTATTTTTAGCAATAAACATGTTGCTTTTAATCCAAGTGATGTGTTAATGGGGGATATATTATTTTTTCATATATTTGGAACAATGGTAATGCTTCCAACAATATTTTATGGAGGCAAAATCGTTATTATTTCGACAGTTGATAATAAAGTTTATTTATCATTAATAGAACAGTATAAAGCAACTAAGTGTTACATGGCCCCACCAATGGCTTTGTTTCTAGTTAAGGCAAACATTGTGAATGATTATGATTTAACAAGTTTGAAGAAATTATTTGTGGGAGGAGCTCTGCTTAGTTCGAAAATCAATGTATCATTAGAAGAAAGGTAGAAAAAAAAATTATTTAGTATTTTAATCAAATAACAAACAAAAATATGATTTATTAAAATTTGTTTGATTAAAACAAAAATGCAACATGGTATGCCCCAAGGTTCTGTACTGGGATTATTATTATAAAAAATGCTAATATTTTGAAATCTTTTAGATTGAATTTACGTGTGCATGTAATGTATGGATTGACTGAAACATCAGGTGGTGTTACTTACAATCCAATGTTTACCAACAATTATAAAAGCATTGGTGTTTTAAATCCAGGTATCAAGTGTAAAGTAACGGATACAGTTACTGGAAATATTCTGCCAGCTAATACCAAAGGTGAATTGTGTTTTTATGGTGATTGCATAATGAAAGGTTATATGAACAATAAAAAAGCAACAGATGAAGCAATAGATGATGAACATTTTTTGCATACTGGAGATGTTGGTTATTACGATGAAAATGGTTATTTGTATGTCGTTGATAGGATAAAGGATATTATTAAATACCGCGGATTTTCAGTAAGTTATTTTAAGTTTTTTTTATACATTAGTATAGTAATAAATTCATTTTTACCACCAATTTGATAAAATCGTTAAAAAGTTAACAAATAATTAAACGCACACAGACTTATTATAAAAATTTATTTAAAATTTTTTAATTAACATAATATTCTTCAGGTTTCCCCAATAGAAATCGAAACGTTTTTGTTAACCCATAAAGATATTTATGATGCAGCTGTGATTGGAATACCCAATTCTGATGATGGGGAACAAGCAATAGCTTTTGTTATTAGGAAGAATGAGTCTAATATAACTGAAACAGATATAATAAAGTTTGTAAAAGGTTTGTAAAAACATTTTGTAACTATATGAAACGCAATATAAGTCTCTAACATTTTATATTTTTTACAGATAATTTATCATCTGAAAAGCAGCTACAAGGCGGTGTAAGATTTGTTAATTACATACCAAAAAATGCTGGTGGTAAAATTATTAGGAAGCTGTTAAGAGAAACAATTAGCTAAATTTAATCAGTTTTATTTGAAATATTTATGTGCTTGAACAATAAAGGTCTCAAAAATTTATTATTGAATGCAGTAACATCTTGCCCTTATACTAGAAATCTTATTGATACACCTGGGTTGGTGGTTGGAGACTTAGTTCATAGGTTATGTTGTTTAAAATGATGCCCAAGCGTTTGTAGTCAAGTAAATAAGTGCTATGTTACTGCAACTGTAGCATATAAAAAAAATATTGACAGATGTCATTATATAACAAAAATAAAGGACTCTGTAAGTTTGTTATTAACTAACATTTGAGTGAGTGAGCAACCACTTAATTCACAGATTATAAACATGTGGTTTAAAATGAGGTTTTCTTCCAAGTGATCGCAAAATTGAATTTTATATCCTTCTGCAGCATTTTTGCCTATGAAAAAAGAACAGATTGGGTGAGTGGGCAAATTTATGTCAAGAAATCATTTGTACATACTCTTGCCGTTTTTAGGCAGCTTTAGCTTATAAAAACATATCAATAAAGACATAAATGAGCCTAAATTTTTTTTTTGTTAACCTACACATGGGTAGGCGTAAACTAAATTTACAGATTTTGATTGTGTAGATTGGAATAGTTTTCACTCCCACTCGCCTAGCAGTTTGTTGTAAAAAAAAAGAATTGTACATACTATTGTTTTCCAACTGCTATAGTTTATAACAAAATAATTGACATATCTTATTATAGAAAAAGAAGTAAGTGAGGCAACTAATTCCTTAATAGATAATTAACTAACACTTGGGTTGGCGGTCTAGGAATTAAATCACAAGTTATAAGTTTGTGGTTTGATTTAAATTACAAATTGTAAAGATGTGATTTGAAATAGTGTTAAAACCTATCTAGCCAAGGAATTAAATGT